>CM060921.1:147658483-150158483 GCA_030737875.1 Allium sativum | reverse complement strand
TATTGGTTAAATGGTCTAGAACCATTAGATTAATTTTAAGTTATATCCGTCCATTCTTTATATAAATATTATAACCTAACCTCTTAAAACTTAGCCGCCACTAGTAAGACTGACGCCTAGTAGGTCGACCGTGGCGGTCGACCGTGATTGCCTAGGTCAGCTTGGTCAAATAAGGTACATTATAATTATAAATTCTGATTTATTTATTTTTCGTCCATTTTCATATTTCGTTCGTAATTTTTTCATATAGACTCCATTCGCGAAACTCCAAACATGAAAGTTAACCAGAATTTCGAGACGAATGCATCAGTTAAAGTTCCGTGGCCAAATTCCATCATTTGCAGAAATTCCTTTTTTTATGAAATTCTAATAATTAATTTATATTGCCAAAATTCCGGGTTCTTACATTCTTCCCTCCTTAAAAGGAATTTCGTTCCGAAATTCTGATGCCTATAGTCCTATTCTACACAACCAATTTGTGTACATGCACTTTGCAACCATGTGTATAGGAGCATGGTGTACATAATACAATTCAACCATAGAATATGCATGCGAGATGATTCTAATCGGATCCTCCTATATGTTAATGTTAATGTAAACGATATTTTTCTTCTACACCGGAATCAGGTCGGCGAGGATGGACCTGAGAGGGAAACGGTCCACTTATCCTTCGCAAGTTTGGATCAGATTTCCATTTCTAGGTATCAAGACCAAATTCACCATGAGATCTAAGCTCATTGATTACTTCTAAGCATATAGGTAGGGTTTAGATTGACTAAGAGGAGTCGTTTCCTCCGATTATAGTTATAGATTTTGGCAAGAATCCAGGCATACATAGGTAGCAAATAGTAAATTGAAACCACAATAACTATAAAATGATAAACTCACAGTAAATACCATAGGTGTAGATCTTGCTCTTTATTAATCTTTTTCTTACATGAACATAATTGAAGAGATCCTTAAATTGATCTCCGTTTTTGGGTATTTTAAAGAGGAAGAGTACAAGAATTCTCGGATCCCCCAAAATGTGATCCCTGGGTCTTATTTATAGGTAACTTGGGGCCCCTTCCGCTGTTGGGTCGTTGGGCCTTCAGGAGTCTTGTCGAAAGCCTTTTTCTTTGATCTCGAATGTTTTCGCTTCCGACCGTTTTGAAGTGTTAATTATAGCTTCCGCAATGGAGGTTTCTGCTAGCTAAAAGCCTCTTTGAGATTGATAAGCACTTGCTTCCGTTGTAGCTCTTTGAAAGGTATTTTGAGATCTTAGGTTGCATGCTCTCGTAATAGAGTTTTGGATATAGGCTTCCGGTTTTCCCGGAATACTTGGTGGAGCTCGCCCTCATTATGCATGTGGATCGATTCCGATTCAGAATCACCGTCGGTGTCTGTGCTGAATAGACTAGTGTGGATAGCTTGTATCCCTTTCGGGTTCCGGTTAGTTTTTCGGTGGGATTTCTAGGTATAGCCTGATGCTCTAGAGGGTTGTTCTAGGTGATTTGTCTGTTGTTTATCAAAACGTTCTCTCAGCATTTACGCAGTGGGTGTTTGGGAAATTGGTTCCGGATAATCATTACGCTTTTCTGGCTTGATGCTCTTGGTGTTTCAACCTCTTGTCGTATTGGTATTAGGCAGGTTACTATTGAAGGCCATTTCAGCCTTCCAGGTTCCTGTAGGTAGATCTTTTTCCTTTATCTTTCTTGGTTTCTGACCTGGATGGCCTCTCACCACAAGGCCCCTTGTCGGATTGACGTTGTGGGAAGGATCACGTTGGTCTGACCTTGTTGGATAGATCCTTCTAATTAGATCCTTGTCGGAAGAACTTTGTTGGCATTCTGTAGGCTTTGATTTTGTTCATTCAGGGAAGGTCCGGTGTATGTCGCTCCCAGATCATTCTTTTTGGTTTTCGGTTCTTTTTATTATTTGGCTTCCTGTTTTTGGAAGGTTCTTCTGCACTTGTATTCTTCCAATACACCTTCACCATCAACTGGTCTCGGAGTTAACTTTGGTAGTAACATTTGTCCCCTAGTGAAGGGGTATTTTCGACTTTTCAAGTCAAGCTTTTTGTCTTTTCCAAAGTGTCATTTCTGTGTCTTTTGATCTCCCTCAATCGGGTGCGCTGATTGGTCTCCTTTTGGGTAGTCTTGATTGACCTGGATTCTAAATACATATTCTTCTTCCTTCCCCTTTTACCTCCGACAAATGTTTCTGGTTTCCCCACATAAATCCTGTTTATCAATCTGGTCCTAGATGTACGGTTGATAGGCAAGGTAAATCTCCTTTTCCCCAAAAAAGGAATTTTATTTTCCTCTCTCCTCCTTTTTCCTACATTGCATTTTACTAAAACAAGATTACTGTACGTCGAAATTTTTCACACTATTCTCCCCAGGATTTCAGATATAAGTAGTCGTAAATTTTCTTGTTCAGACTTCAGTCACCGATTTGGATTATTTTTTGAATTGGGGATTGATGGCCCTAGCATAGATTAAACTCTCACTAATCCTCCGAAATGATGATTAATGGCGACCTTTAATAAGTTGTACCCATCTCCGTTCATTATCGAGGCTTTGAGAAATAAGATTTGTACAAACAAATAATTCATAATAAAAGGTAATTTAACATGCTGATAACGATCTTTCTCAGTCAAGATCGTTGTCCAATTGGATAACAAAATTCCATGTTGCATGTTTTTCCATGTATCGTTGGTGTGTAATCATCAAATAGAAATTAGATTAAAATACATGTTTATGTTATGGTATCACCTGGCAGAACTATGTCTAAGATCTCACAAATTGGTTACTCCAACCTGAGCAAATCCAGACTTTTTTCAACAGAGGGGAAGCTTGGAGTGAAGGGGGTTCAAGTGGATAGTGCCATAGGTAAAGTCCCAGGTGTCTTGAATCATAATTCTACCCAGCTATCCCCGAAATTTCTTTGTAGGCACACCCTTTTACCTTCGGGACAAAAACTTCTAGAACAAGGTTCTCTCTCTCGTTCCGTGTTACTTGTGGATGGTTCATACCAACCTTCCATTGTCTTTGCCCCTCCTGAGTTTTTTCTGAAAAGAGGTCTGCTTCGACTGTCAACAGTGGTCCTTCTAGGGTTCATAAGAGGGCAAGTTTTGTTTCCCGTCCTTGTAGAGATGAAATTGTTGAGTCGCCTTATCGTCAGCTACCATATACCCCGCTTGCGCCCTCTCCTGGAAGTTTTCCTAACGTCTGCCCTTCCTCAGCGGAGACCATAGGAAGTGACTTCATTGCTAGTTTCCTAAGATTTGATTCTCAAGGAGATTCTTATTTAAGAGAGTGTGAGCTACTCTTTTCCCCTTATCGGCTGTGTGACCCCATGAGTTCTCCTTTTTAGGCCTTGGACTTTGATAAGTTATCGGATCTGCCTTACTCTTCGTTGATGTCTCCAATGTTCCAGAGTTTGCCTCCGAAGAATGGTATGATTTTTGCCTTAATCTTGTTAGACAACAATTTTTTGATTTGTACTCTTATTTACCTAAGACTTTTTATCCGCCTTCTTATTGTAAGGACTAACATTATATTGTTCCTATTTTCTTTTTAGATATCCAGGAATTGGTATGTTGCCAGGACGACAGCTACCTCCTTATCCTGGGAGAAGAAAGAACTCCAAGAAGAGAAAACCATGTAAGATTCTAAGCACCACGATTTAACCTTTGCGAAGAGTGGCAATGAAGAGGCTTTTAGCCAACTGAGAGTGTCTCTTGAGAGGGAAAGGGCTGATTACAGTTCCTTAGCCGCTGAAGCCTCGACCCTCAAGCGTGAGGAGTTGGTTATGTTAATGAAGCATGCAAGGAGATTGGAAATAAGGGAAGCAATTCTTTCTAATGCTAAGCGAATAATTTACAGGACCCAGGAATGGATTTCCTTGTTTTTGAAGGTGCATCTTCCAGACATAGTGTCTGAATGTTATTAAAAGTCTCTCTTTTTAGTCCACGGTGATAACCGTGGCAAGTTCCCGTACATGGACATTCCTTCTCTTCCCTCATCCCTTGGGGATAGAATCTTGGGGGGTACTATTATTTTAGATCGGGACACTGAGGTTTCCAAAGGGAAAAAGGCGAAGCTTAAGGATCTTTTGTTTATTGAAAAGCCGCTCGACCACTCAATGTCTGGAGATGACAAAAATCTGATTTTGCATATAGGAGGTGGTAATGTAGACGACTATAATGATAATATTGGCTGCAATTGTGGACATGATAAGGATAACAGAGAGAAAGGTATGCTTCTTGCGTTTGCAGGTGATTTCTTGGAATTCATAAGTGCTAACTCTTCGTATGTCCCGGTTACCTCGTGTGGAGATGGTGGGTTTGCGGAGGGAGTCAATGTTCTGGAACTTGGTGAGAAAGAATAGGTGATGCATACAGTCTCCCCCATCCCTAAAGTATAAATCTCAATATTTGAGTTCCTTCTTTGCTTGTAGAAGTTGACCCTTAATGATTTGTTCTCGTGGTGATGAAGATTCTGTTTTTTCTTATTATTCTGTTTTTCAAGGATGACCTACATTCTCCCTCTAGGCCGAGGAGGGAGTTCCTTACAAAGCATCCTTATAAATTTGGCAGGGAACGCTTCTTAAAAGAGCTCAAACATATTTATATGAAGTACCCCTAATTATCTTTTAACTTCTTGGGGAATGACAGGGAAATGATATTAAAGAAATTAAGGATTCATCAAGCAAAGTTGATATGTAACATGAAGGAAAGGAGTAATGGGGCGAGAAAATAACTTGTTATATTGTTTTTAGTTGACAATTGCACGTATGGACGCAAATTGTATTCATTTTCATTCTCTTTTTGACACTTACTCTTTCATAGATAAAGATGTGTTACTTACTTTGCACTCAGGAGATTTCCTAGGTAATTCTCTTACTGGCATTGATGATGGATCTTCCTTGTCTGGGGAGCCATTTATGCAACATTTGAAAGAACAAATAGGTGTATTGGAGGCTCAAATAAACAAAAGGATAAAAACATCCTTGAAGCGAAGAGGGATATAAAGAAAAATCCTTCTAACAACTTTGATGGAGAAAAGGAGGAACTCCAGCATCAAGCTTTTGACTTAGAGGCGAGATGTAAAGGCGTACTAGCAAAACGTAAAAAATGGGGGTCCATCTTTGGATGTGCTCTTAGAATCTCTTCTTCTGGTGTCTTGCAAGCTTTGATGGGATCCGAATCTTCAGAGCTTGAGATAAGGGAATTTCCCTCTGGAATGGATTATTCCCTTGCTGCCAAGTGGCATAGACAGTTCAAGGCCAACATGAAAGGTTTCTATGATAGGAATGGAATTGAGGGCAACTGTCATCGTACTGACTTTTATACTTCCAAAATTAAGCAATTAAAAAAGGAGAAATGGTCTCTACTCAAAGATGCCTTTGACTTGAAGAAGGGAAACAAAAACCTTCATGAAATGAGCAAGGCTTTCAACCAAGCTTTAAAGTGGCAGCCTAAACCTTTGGATGACTCATGCGTGGTCAAAGAAAAGATATGAAAAGTCGACGAGCTTTAACGTACTGCAATTCATTGTTCCACTACTTCTTCCTGGTCCCATGAATAAGAAGCATTCTACTGAGGGCTAAATTATTATTTATATGGGAGTTGCAGTGCTGGGACATGGGTGTTTATTTTGAAGATGTATTCATCTTATAAACTTCCTTGTAAACAATCATGTAAAGTACGAAATATATAGCATTTTGCCAGTGGAGTATAGTATTCTACAACGACGGTATTTACGAGTGGGGGCAGGACTTGCAATGATATTACTTAACACGCGATCACGCATTTCAATATAAACGCTTTTCTTTAGTTATGGTTATATCATGACAAGCTGCACATCTCCAGTGCTTTTTGTTAGGTTCTATCTTATGGGATTTTGTATAGCGTCTTGTGCCCTTGGTAGGATTAATAGTATCGAAGTGCATTAAACATGAAACGTCTATAGTGCTCATTCATGTTTCGTGTGTTAGTGCAAACATTTGATATATTCATATAAATCAAAGACACATTCCAAAGCAATAAATGCCGGGGGATACCCCTTTGCGCCTAATAATGGTGAAAATGCGCTTCCAAGCCCGATTTGAGTTGGGACGAGGGTTGACTAACTCTTTCTAGTTCATCTCTGAGAATTCGGACCGATCCAAATCTGGATGCCTTGTGTTGAGATCAAAACCCTACATCCGGTTGCGATTTGCGCCTGGGCTCGACGTTGCGACGAGGTTGGGTTGCTTCTTCCTATGTTTGTGAAGAACTGAACTGATCTCGTTTCGGGTATTGAAGATTATAGGCCAAAGACTCCCTTTTGGCTTTAGTGGAAGTCACGAAATAACCCTTAATCGAATAATTAAAGATTGGGGACCGTGAAACCCCTTCCGATAATTGCAAAGCACTGAATCAACCCAGACTCGACATTAATATAGATAAAAGACTAGGACTCCTTCCGGCAATTGTGAAGAGCCAAATCAACCTGGATTCGGGCATTAATATGGGTAGAAGACCGAGAACCCCTTTCGGTATTTTTGATTGAAGACCAGAAATCCCTTCCAGTATTGCGGAGAACCGAACTAACCCAGATTCGGTATTAGTATATAGAAAACTGGAACCCTCTTCAGTATTTTCGATTAAAGACCGGGAATCCTTTCTAGCATTTGATTTGTGAAGCAGACTTTATACGTGCTACCTAAGCCACTCCCTGGGCTTTTGATGTCAAAGCAAAGAGATGTACGTGCTTTGTTGGCCACTCTCTGGGCCTGTGCGTCCAGTGCGCTTGGATAGCTTATCCATAAGCAGGGCCCAAGGACTTACCAACCTCCCTCCAGGAGGTGCCTTATCCTTAACATTGTAGGAAATGATAAGGTCTTAGAAACTTATACGTGGCCATCATAGGCACAGAACTAAGGTTTACTCTTTTGATGCTCTATACTGACCATTGTAGGTCTGATAGAGGCTTATACGCCATCCCCCTCCGAGGGGTGCCCTATCCTGGCCATCGTAGGTGATTATAGGGGTTTGCATTCCCTTCTGTGGGTAACGCGGAACATAAGAAGAGGTAGAATGTGCTCTTCTGCAAGTAGAGGTAGGACGTGCTTAGTTCTGGTAGAGGCAGGCCATACTCTTCTGCGAGCGATGCAAGGGCGTGCTAAGGTTAGATGCACCGACATGACCATTTCTGGTGTGAAACGAAGGCTTACGCTTTTCATGCTTTAACCCTACCTTCTCTGATTTGGGCATGGAGAAAGACTAATGCACCATCCCCCTCCGAGGGCTGCCTCATCCTGACCAATTTGGCGATGACAAGGGATTTAATCCGTTTATGATTTGACTCCTTTTGGGTTACTTTTTAAATTCCGAAAGAAGGGTTCTCCATACCTTCGGGCATGTGGTAATCCTTTTCCTAAGGAATTTTACCGAACTCACTTCGATTTTTTCATAAATTATCGTAATTAGCCTTGGCTGATGGATCTAATGATGGTTTCCCCGAGGACTCTACAGTGATTAGTCTCGTGTCCATTCATCATTTGGTAATGGAAATAGGACCCTCCTATTTTCCTTTCATACCTGGGATTTTTCTTCGTGAGCAGACAATAATTGAGTTTGTGTTTGGTTAGGAAGTAAATATTTTCCATTGAAGTGGTAAAGTAGTATCCCTTGGGTAACCCTAGCGTACGCCCCTATTCTTGCTGCAGGGGTTCAATCCTTTTATGACCCAGCCTAGCTACTGTGCCTACACCTAGATCTTTCCTTCCAAAACACACCAAGGTTGAGATGTTATCCCTTCGGACCATTTGTTGACAAAGTGGTCTAAATCATTCATTATTTCTCGTTCAAGCATCGTTACCCTAACTTGCTTAAGGAGAGTTTTCTTTAGGTGAGAGAAAATATTAATACCCTTGGATGTAGAGTCCTTTGAAGGAGGTGCTAGGGTTTGCCCTATGTGCGGATTAGCTACAATTTTTGATATTGGGAGCATACTGTTCCATTTCCCTATTTCACTTTATTTCTACTCTCAACCTTAGTTCTTCTGTTGCTCCCGAGTCCATGATTTCCGACTCATCCATTTGAAACTCTAAAGGCTTTTGTCGGGACCTCCTACCCATAATTTTGCTTTTTCAAGGCCTTAGTCCAACCCAGGGGTGGAACAATATGGGTAGATATGTGGTTGTTAATCACAAGGTCGGAAGTTGGCCCTCATTCTATGCCAAAATGTTAATGATATTTTTCGTCAACACCGGAATCAGGTCGACGAGGGTGGACCTGAGAGGGAAATGGTCCGCTTGTCCTTCGCAAGTTTGGGTTAGATTACTATTTCTAGGTATCAAGACCAAATTCACCGGGAGATCTAAGTTCGTTATTCACTCCTAAGCTTATAGGTAGGGTATAGATTGACTGAGAGGAGTCGTTTCCTCCGATTATAGGTATAGATTCAGGCAAGAATCCAGGCATACATAGGCAGCAAATAGTAAATCAAAACCACAACAAATAAAAAATGATAAACTCAGAGTGAATACCATAGGTGTAGATCTTTTTCTTACATGAAAAGAATTGAAGAGATCCTTAAATTGATCTCCATTTTTGGGTTTCTTTAAGAGGAAGAGTACAAGAATTCAGATCCCCCGTACTGTGACCTCTGGGTCTTATTTATAGGGAACTTCGGGCCCCTTCCCCTGTTGGGCCATTGGGCTTTTAGTATTCTTTGTCGGTCACCTTTTTCTTCGGTCTCGAATGTTTGCGCTTCCATCCATTTTGAAGTGTTAATTATATCTTGCGCAATGGAGGTTTCGGCTAGCCAGGGGCCTCTTTGAGATTGATATGCACTTGCTGTCGTTGTAGCTCTTCAGAAGGTACTTTGAGTTCTCGGGTGCATGCTCTAGGTCATAGAGTTTTGAATATAAGCTTCTAGTTTGTCCTTAAATACTTGGAGGAGCCTGCCCTCATTATGTATGTTGATAGCTGCCGGTTCGAAATCACTGTCGGTGTCTATGCTGAATAGAAGTGTGTGGATAGCTTGTATCCCTTCCGGGGTTCCAGTTTGCTTTTTGGTGGGGATTTCCAGGTATAGCCTGATGCTCCAGAGGGTTGTTCTAGGTGATTTGTTTGTTGTCTATCAAAACGTTCTCTCAGCATTTATGCAGTGGGTGTTTTGGAAATTGATTCTAGGTAATCTTTATGCTTTCCTAGTTTTATGCTCTTGGTGTTTCAACCTCTTGTCATATCAGTATTAGAAGGGTTAGTATTGAAGGCCCTTTTGGCCTTCCGGGTTCACATACGCGGAGCTTTTTCCTTCATCTTTCTTGGTTTCTAACCTGGATGGCCTCTCACCACAAGGCCCCTTGTCGGGTTGACGCTGTGGGAAGGATCCCGCCGGTCTGACCTTATCGGATAGATCCTTCTGGTTAGATCCTTAACGGATGAACTTTGTTGGCGTTATGTAGACTTTGAGTTTCTTCCTTCTGGAAAGGTCCGATGTATGTCACTCCCAGATCATTCTTTTTGGCTTTCGGTTCTTTTTTATTATTTGGCTTCCTGCTTTCGGAAAGTTCTTTTGCACTTGTATTCTTTTAATACCTCTTCACCATCAGCTGGTTTTGGAGTTAATTTTGGTAATAACATTTGCCCACTCTTAGTGAAGGGGTACTTTTTACTTTTCAAGTCAAGCTTTTTGCCTTTTCTGAAGTGTCATTTCTGTGTCTTTTGATCTCCCTCAATCGGGTGCGTTGATTGGTCCTCCTTTGGGCGGTCTAGATTGACCCTGGATTCTGAATACAAATTCTTCATTTTTCCACTTTTTACCTCCAGCAAATGTTCCTGTTTTCCCCACATAAATCCTGTTTGTCAATCTGGTCTTAGATGTGCGGCTGAGAGGCAAGGCAAATGTAACGACCTGAAAAATCTGAACCAATTTAAAAATTTTAAATTGGCTAAAATAGTGGATTTTAAATATTTAAAATAAATATTTTAAATAATAATGATGAAAAGTAAGTTTGAATCGAAAGTTGAAAATAAATATAATTACTTTGAATTATAAACAAGGCCTGAAATGGCGCGGTTGTTTCAAAATTTGAATTCAAAATTCGACTGACTGTACCGGGTGCAAAACAAAATGGATTTGAGTGAAACCAAAAAAATTTAAATCTGTTAGTGAATACCTTTCTAACGAATCTGAAAAATCGAATTTTCATAGCGGGAAGCAAAAGTTATGGCTAAATGAATTTTCAGAAAGATCGCTATGGAATTTATATAGCCCGTGAAAATGGCCATTTTGCAAACGACCTCGGAATTCGACGAAACCACTTTTGTTGGATACGGGATGTCAAATTATTGCTAGGTTGCAAATTTCATAATTTTTGAAGCTAGTATGTGAGCGTGGCAAAGGAAAATGTGTTTTAGTCAATTATAGTTAAATCGGATCGACCAGAAATGGGCCATTTTTCAAACGGTCTCAGAATTCGACGAAACTAGTTTTGTTGGGACCGTATCGTCAAAACATAGCTAGATTTATTTTTCGGGAATTTTTCGAATCAGTTTGTGGCCCCGGCAAATTGAAATGTACGTTCAAATTGAATATTGAATGTTTTATATTTTAATTTGAATGAAAACTGATTGAAACATTCGAATGGGCCTTCGAAACATATCCCATTGTGTTCGGAATGGGGGTAAAATGCTAGAGATGATAGTCGTTGGGTTTGGATTGGGGTTCGTGTGTGAAAGAGGGTATTTTTGAAATTTAAAAATATATAAATAAAAAAAAATCATTCGTCCATCTCAGCACTCTCTCTCCCCGATTAAACACGACGACGGCGGAAACCCTTCAAAACCTTCTCTCTTCAAAAACTCCACATCCACGCAATAAAATCGAATTGCCCAGTTGGCAATTTTTGTAGAGCTTCGTGAAATCTTCAAATCAATATAGGGTTTGAATTTTATCGTTCTGAATCGAGGGAGAAATCGGGTTGGAAAGTTCGAGCTTTCAAATCGCCGCCGCCGTCATCTCCGACCACTAGAGCCCACCGCACCACCATCATTCGTTGTGCCTCTCTTCCCTCTGCAGCGTGGCAGTGGCCGATCGACGAATAGCTTCATGGATCGAGAAAAAATTCAAAACCTAGTTTTGAACATCAAAACAAGGTATACAGCTTTGTTTATTTTCAACTGTTTTAACACCTTTAAACCGTTGCAAACTTTGAAAAATCGTATCTTTCTCATGTGTTGACGAAAATCGATGAAACAGGAAACATCATGACCGTGTGGACGTCTTTTACATTCTAGAAGAGACCGCATATTTTTCTGAGCCTTCTGCTATTTTTGGTGGAGTGGAACCCAATGTGAGATTTCTAAATTATAAACGATATGGAAAATGACGATGTATAAATTATATAGTCGACGTATGAGTTATATAAGCATTGTACACCTCTTGTATAAGCGTTGTATAAGTTGTACGTTCGATGTATAAGTTGTATATGCGTTGTAAAAATTATATATGTGTTGAAATAGATGTAAAATGCAATATATATATATATATATACGCCCCTCGTCCACAAACCATGGACGATATTTATTGGTTGTGATTAGTGTGAAAATTGATTGATAGCGAATGGTTGATTGAAATTGTTTGTGGTTGAAATTGATTGATTGTGGTTGAAAATTACCCGTTTGTGGTTGAGGAATATTTGGTTGAAACCACATAGGATTAGTTTGTGGAAATGAAAAAAATATACATGCCGCCTGTGTGCGAACTAGATGCATGATTCCCCATTGTCAAAAGCTGCAAGGCTTTAAGGTAGAGCGAGGAGCCGTACTAGGGACGGTCTCGGTTTTAACTACCCTGCCGTTATGCTGCCGAAATTTTGAATAATATTCATGTGTTAGAATTATTTTCCTGTGTTGAAACTATATTCGTCTGTTGAATAGAAAACCTTCATGTATTGAATAGAAATTCATTCGTTGAATCATACTCATGTGTTGAATGGTATTCGTGTTTTAAATAAATTGTTTTAACAATAAAAATCACATTTTTACTCTATATATACAAACTATAGAAAACCTTCATGTGTTGAATAGAAATTAATTCATTGAATCATATTCATGTGTTGAATGGTATTCGTGTTTTAAATAAATTGTTTTAACAATAAAAATCACATCTTTACTCTATATATACAAACTATAGAAAACCATCATGTGTTGAATAGAAATTCATTCGTTGAATCATATTCATGTGTTGAATGGTATTCCTGTTTTAAATAAATTGTTTTAACAATAAAAATCACATTTTTACTCTATATATACAAACTATAAAAAAACCTTCATGTGTTGAATAGAAATTCATTCGTTGAGTCATATTCATGTTTTGAATGGTATTTGTGTTTTGAATAAATTGTTTTAACAATAAAAATCACATTTTTACTCTATATATACAAACTATAGAAAACCTTCATGTGTTGAATAGAAATTCATTCGTTGAATTGAAATTCATGTGTTGAATGGTATTCATATTTTGAAATAAATTGTTTTATAATAAAAATCATATTTTTATCATCTATATGAACTATATAAATAGTCGTGTTTTGAAATAAATTGTTTTACATTAAAAATCACATTTTTATTATATACATGAATTGTTAAAAATAGTGAAGTGTTGAAATAGAAGACAGTTAGATAAAAATATCATTTTTATCAAAAGTATGAATATCATATAGTTTTGAAAGCAAATAATCGATGTATATATATATAAATAGAATTGAAATATATCGAATAACGAAGCTGCAGTTTGTATTTTGAAACCGTGATTTCAAACGATTAGTGCGGGAGATCCGACCATCGGATTTTCCCGAAACCGAAACCGTTGGATTCGCTTTGGAAATATCTTTCCAACGACACCAACTTTGTAAAGATCCAACTGTTGGATTGTCTGGAATGTTTAATTCAAATCTAAAGAAAAACAGCGCCAGAATCGATTATATATATATATATGTATATATAATTATATATAATCGAATAACGACGCTGCAGTTCGTATTTTGAAATCGAAACTTCAAACGATTATACCGGGAGATCTGACCGTCGGATTTTCCCGAAACTGGAACCGTTGGATTCGTTTTGAAAAGATATTTCTAATGATATGAATTTTGTGAAGATCCAATGGTTAGAATTTCAGATATGTGTAAATCAAATCTGAAGAAAAACAGCGCCACGGCCGCATTATGGCCCGAAGCGTCGTTTTGAATAAATTGGCTATTTTAAAATAAATAAAAATAGCGATAAATCGTTATAAAATATTATAAACGATATGGTTGTGAAATTTAGAAATTAACTGAAGGTTAGCTAAGTCGAATGGTTTCATGGATTTTGATCTGATGTTGGTTTCGGCCTTCGGGGTTAAGATTTGGGAAATCGTTCTCTTACGGATTGACGGTTAGTGACTAATGAATTGAAATGATGCGTATGTTGTGTTCGTGTAGCACTTGTTTATTATATACACAAGTTGCTCAGAAAGACCGGGTTTATCCCATTCTGAATAACTGAATCGACGATAAGAAGTCGAAGATGAAGACGGTGATTGAAGACCGATCTTCACCTCGTTTGGATGGTAACTGATGTCCTGATTGGGAGGCATCCCGAAATATGGATAATGTGTGGTGATCGTCCAGACGTACGTGGGGATCGATGGATATACGTGGTATCAAATCTCTTTTTCCCAAAAAAGGAATTTACTTTTTCTCTCTCCTCCTTTTTCCTGCATAACATTTAACTAGAGCAAGATTATTGTACATCGAAATTTGTCATACTATTCTCCCTAGAATTTCAGATCTAACTAGTCGTAAGTTTTCTTGTTCAAACTTCAATCACCGATTTGGATTATGCTTTGAATCGGTGATTGATGGCCCTAGCATAGATTAAACTCTCACTAATCCTCCGAGATGACGATTAATAGCAATCTTTAATAAGTTGTACCCATCCCCGTTCATTATCGAGGCTTTGAGAAATAAGATTTGTACAAACAAATAATTCGTAATAGAAGATAATTTAACATGATGACATCGATCTTTCTCAATTAAGATCATTGTCCAATGGGAAAACAAATTTCCGTGTTTCCTGTTTGTCTGTGTGTCATTGGTGTGTAATCATCAAATAGAAATTAGATTAAAATACATGTTTATGTTTTGGTATCTCCTGGCAGGACTATGTTTGAGATATCACAAATTGGTTACTCCAACCTGAGCAAATCCATGCTTTGTTCAAAAGAGGGGAAGCTTGGATTGAAGGGGCTTCAAGTGGATAGTGCTATTGTTGAAGTCCCAGGTGTCTTGAATCAGCATAATTTAACTAGAACAACCTTTTCCCTCTCGTTCCGTGTTTCTTGTGGATGGTTCATACCAAACTTCCATGGTCTCTGCCCCTCCTAAGTTTTTGTCTAAAAAGAGGTCTGCTTCGGCTATCAACAGCGGTCCTTCTAGGGGTTATAAGAGGAAAAAATTTGTCTCCCGTCCTTCTGGAGATGAAATTGTTGAGTCGGCCTGGCGTCGGCTACCATATACCCCCTTTGCGCCCTCTCCTGGAAGCTTTCCTAATGTTTGCCCTTCCTCGGCGGAGACTATAGGAAGTGACTTTGTTGCTAGTTTTCTAAGATCTGATTCTCATTGAGATTCAGATTTAAGAGAGCGTGAGCTGCTCTTTTCTCCTTTTCAGTTGTATGTCCCCATGAGTTCTCCTTTACAGGTCTTGGACATTGATAAGTTATTAGATTTGTCTTACCTTCCGTTGATGTCTACGATGTTCCAAAGTTTGCCTCCGAAGAATGGTCTGATTTTTGCCTTAATCGTGTTAGACGAAAATTTTTGGTTTGTACTCTTATTTTCCTAAGACTTTTTATCTGCCTTCTTTATGTAAGGACTAACATTGTTTTGTTCCTCTTTTCATTTTAGATATCCAGGAATTGGTATGTTGCTAGGGTGGCAGCTGCCTCCTTATCCCGGGAGAAGAAAGAACTCCAAGAAGAGAAAACCATGTTATAGTCTAAGCTCCACGATTTAACCTTTGGGAAGAGTAGCAATGAAGAGGCTTGTAGCCAACTGAGAGTGTCTCTTGAGAGGGAAAGGGCCGACAATAGTTCCTTAGCCGCTGAAGCCACGACACTCAAGTGTGAGCAGTCAGATATGTTAATGAAGCATGTAGAAAGATTGAAAAAAAGGGAAGGAATTCCTTCTAATGTTAAGCGGATAATTTACGGGACTCAAGAGTGGTTTTCCTTGTTTTTGAAGGTGCATCTTCCAGACATGGTGTCCGAATGTTATGGAAAGGCTCTCTTTTTAGTCCACCGTGATAACCGTGGCAAGTTCCCGGACATTAACTTGCCTTCCCTTCCCTCATCCCTTCGGGGTAGAATCTTTGGGGTGCTATTACTTTAGATCGGTACATTGAGGTTTCCAAAGGGAAAAAGGCGAAGGTTGTGGATCTTTTGTTTGTTGAAAAGTTGCCCAACTACTCAATGTTTAGAGATGACGAAAATATGATTTTGCATATAGGAGGCGGTAATGTAGGCAACTATAATGATGATCTTGGTTGTAAGTGTGGACATGATAAGGATAACATAGAGGAAGGTATGCTTCTTGCGTTTGTAGGTGATTTCTTGGACTTTATGAGTGCTAACTATTCAAATGTCCCAGTTACCTCGTATGGCGATGGTCTGTTTGCGGAGGGAGTCAATCTTCCGAAACTTGGTGAAAATGAACAGGTGATGCATATAGTCTCCCGCATCCCTCAGGTATAAATCTCAGTTTCTGAATTCCTTCTTTGCTTTGTAGAAGTTGACCCTCGATGATTTGTTATTATTGTGATGAAGATTCTGTTTTCGCTGATTATCCTGTTTTTCAAGGATGACCTACATTTTCTCTCTAGGCTGAGTAGAGAATTTCTTACAAAGCATCCTTATAAATCTGGCAGGGAATGCTTCTTGAAAGAGATCGAACATATTTATATGAAGTACCCCCAGTTATCTTTCAACTTCTTGGGAAATGATGGGGAAATGATATTAAAGAAACTATGAACTCATCATGCGAATTTAATATGTAACATGAAGTAAAGGAGTATTAGGGAGACAAAATAACTTATTATAATCTTTTTAGTTGACAATAGCGCGTATAGATGCGAATTGTATTCATTTTCATTCTCTTTCTGTTGATGCATTTCTGGTGCTCATATAATGATGTAATTAATTTCATAAGCATTATCTTATTTATTTATACGAAAAGGAAACTTCACCCGAAGATATTTTCTCTTTCGTAGATAAAGGTGTTTTACTTACTTTGCACTCAGGAGATTTTCTAGGGAATTCTCTTACCGGCATTGATGACAGATCTGCCTTGTCCGAGGAGCCATTTATTCAACATTTGAAAGAACAAATAGGTGTATTGGAGGCTCAAATAGAACAAAAGGATAAAAACATCCTTGAAGCGAAGAGGGATATAAAGACAAATCGTTCTATCAACTTTGATGTAGAAAATATGAACTCCAATGTCAAGCTTTTGACTTAGAGGCGAGATGTAAAGCATACTGGCAAAATGTAAAGAATGGGGATCAATCTTTGGATGTGCTCTTGGAATCTCTTCTTCTGGTTCCTCGCAGGCTTCGATGGGATCCGAACCGTCAGAGCTTGAGATAAGGGAATTTCCCTCTGGAATGGATTATTCCCTTGCTGCCAGGTGGCATAGACATGTTAAGGCCAACATGAAAGGTTTCTATGACAGGAAGGGAATTGAGGGCAACTCTCTCCGTACTGACTTTTATACTTTCAAAATTAAGCAATTAAAAAAGGAGAAATGCTCTTTGCGCAAAGATGCCTTTGACTTGAAGAAGGAAAACAAAAACCTCCGTGAAATGGGCAAGGCTTTCAATCAAGCTTTAAAGTTGCAGCCTAAACCTTTGGATGACTCATGCGTGGTCATAGAAAAGATGAGAAAGTCGATGGGCTTTTAAGTACTGCAATTCATTATTCCGCAACTTCTTCCTGGTCCCATGAATAAGAAGCATTCTACTGTGGGCTAAACTATTGTTTATATGGGAGTTGCAGTGTTGGGACATGGGTGTTTCTTTTTTTGAAGATGTATTCATCTTATAAACTTCCTTATAAACAATCATGTAATGTACGAAATATATATCATTTTGCCAGTGGAGTATAGTATTCTACAACGACGGTATTTACTAGTGGGGTAGAACTTGCAATGATATTACTTAACACACGATCACACATATCAATATAAACGCTTTTTTTTAGTTATGGTTATATCATGACAAGGTGCACATCTCTTGCGCGTTTTGTTAGGAGTTTGTCTTATAGGCTTTTATATAGCGTCATGTACCCATGGTAGGATTAATAATATCGAAGTGCGTAAACATTAAATTTCTATAGTGCTCATTCGTGTTTCGTGTGTTTTGCTAACATTTGATATACTCGAATAAATCAAAGATACTTTCCTAAGCAAAAAATGAGGGAGGCTAATAGTTTGTGCCTAATAATGGTGAAAATGCGTTTCTAAGCCAGATTTGAGTTGGGACGAGGGTTGACTAACTCTTTCTTGTTCAGGTCTGAGAATTTGGACTGATCCAAATCTGTACGCCTTGTGTTGAGATTGAAACCCTACATCCGGTTACGATTTGCGCCTGGGCTCAACGTCTAGACGAGGTTGGGTTGCTTCTTTCCATGTTTGTGAGGAACTGAATTGATCCCAATTAGGGGATTAAAGACTATAGGCCAGAGATTCCCTTTCGGCTTTAGTGGAAGTCCCGAAATAACCCTTATTCAAATAATTAAAGATTGAGGATTGTGAAGCCCTTTCCGGTATTTGCAAAGATATGAATCAACCTAGACTCAGCATTAATATAGCTAGAAGACCTATACTCCTTCCAGCATTTGTGAAGAGACAAATCATCCCGAATTTGGGCATTAATATGAATAGAAGACCGGGAACCCCTTTCGGTATTTTTGATTGAAGACCATAAATCCCTTCTGATATTACGGACAATCAAACTAACCCTAATTCGGGTATTAGTACATAGAAAAGAGGAACCCTCTTTGGTATTTTTGATTGAAGACCGGGAATCCTTTCCGGTATTCGATTTGTGAAGCAGAGGTTGTACGTGCTTCCTTAGCCACTCCCTGGGCCTTTGATGTCAAATCATAGGATGTACGTGCTTTGTTAGCCACTCTCTGGGCCTGTGTGTCTGGTGCGCTTAGCTAGCTTATCCACAAGTAGGGCCCTAGGACTTACCCGACCTCCCTCCAGGAGGCGCCTTATCTGTAACACCTCCAGGAGGGGCGTTTGAATCAGGTAAACATGCATAATGATATATCAAGGCAGAACAAGAACATATGTATATATGTAAACAGAGTAAATAACATAGATAAAACAGCGGAAGATTTCAAAACATTTCAAAACAAGTCTGGTACAACATAGCTTTCCAAATAAACAAGTCTAGATAAAAAAACATCAACTGAAAAACTGAAATAAATAAGTGCTATCCCCAATAAAGTGGTAACCATAGCTAGCTTCATGTCGAAACCGTACATGAGCTGAAATCCCACAAGCAAGCAATCCGAAATCCAAGCTAAGCTCCAGTATTCCCTCCCTGAGAACCTGGGGGGGGGGGGGAACGGAAGAAAAGAGGTGAAAGAAAACAGGTCAGTCAAAAAGACTGAGTAAGCCCTACTACAATCAATGTAAACTGATAAAGTTAACTGGCATGAGCAGCAGGGATGAACATAAGGATAACAATATACTAGCATGATGATTAACTAACAAGGTAGATAAAGGTGTCATCGCATAATCAGGATTAAGGTTTTGCACCACAGGTGTACTAGCAAACTAACATGACTTGAATAAACAAGTATTGATCCCTTGGCCCAAGCTTTGGCCCAATAACATGAAATGACCCTAATACAAGGTCCAACCAAACGGTCTAGTCGATCGGCTCCCTAAGCCTAACTCGTCACGCGTTGGTGTCAATACGGCCCAATCATAATTGTAGTCGAACTGTGCCGGGTCCACCCTTCGGGTGTATCAAGCCCTAGGGTATCAACCCCTGGACACCATGAACATGAGTGCACAGTCCCGATCTACTGGTACCCGTGCATGTTTTCTCCGGCTACGGACTATGTGCACGACCAGAGTCCGCCCGGAACTACACCGGCGTACCCTCTGCCGTCGCTTTTGGTCACTTACCTCCACTCCAGTAATCGTGCCCCCACCCTAGCCTAGTCCCTAGGGTCATGATGATACTAACTTGGGATTACTGCTGGAGCGGGCCCCCATTGCTAGGATTTTTCTAGTGGGTTAAGTACGGTTTAACCCTCTTGCTAATCCTGGATTAACTTGGTTAAGTGTAACGATGAGTTCACGACTTAACCCCGATTAATCTACCAAGACCAAATTGGTTAAGTATTAAGTGGACCATGACTTAACCCTAATCACGAGGCATTAATTAATTTAATGTGCCTTAACCTCTCACATTAGACCTTGTTGTGGTTACTAGTTAAGCCGGGCGGGTCCGGGTAGCTTTACACCACAACTTGGTCTAACCTCGGGTTCAAGGTACAACATGACCAACTTCTCACATTGGGTCCTATTGTTTGTAGCAACTAGTTAAGCCGGTCGGTTCCGGGTAGGTTTACGCTACAAACTCAACCCAACCTCGAGTTGGCCACACTTATCTTTTCTAAGTGTCATGTCCATCATGTTTCCAAAACATGTTAAAATTTTTCAAGCAATTGGGTAGACCTAACTTAATAGGTAAATTCCCAATGGGTAGACCTAACTTAATAGGTAAATTCCCAAGCTTATGTTTTATGTCTTTTAAGTTTACCCAACCCCAAACGCAATCCCATCGCTTACATATCGCAATAGCGCATAAAGGATAGAAAGAGGGAACTTGGCATAATCATGACATAAAGGTATTGAAGCCACAAGCTTAACATGGTGGCATATGAAATGTTCATATGTTCATACACTTGCATATTACATTTTTAGGCCTCAAAAGCATGCATAAAACCAAACTTAGCATATTGGTGATACATGGTGCTAAATGACATGTAGAGATGGCCATAAGTTCGCATTTAGCCTCACATGCAAGTTATCATAAGAGATATGATAACTTACATGTTGCTAAAATGCAACCTTTGGCATAAAGCTTAAAGCTTTATGTTCATAAACCCAAAATAAGCTTGCATAACATGATAGCATGAACAAAATGTTCAACCCAAACTTGCATAACATAACTTGGCATACTTGCATATAAACTTGCATATCACAACATGATAAACTTGCATATAAACTTGCATATCACAACATGATAAACTTGCATATAAACTTGCATATCATACATTTAACTTTAGAGTTTAAGTATGAAAGTAGAATAGGGCTTACAATGCTTAAGAAGTCACAAAAATATGACAAAGCCCTTATGAAATCAATTAAACCCAAAATGCAAGCAAAACCCTTGAGCCAAAATGATCAAGACTCTTTCTTTATGATGCAAATATATAAACTTGACTTGAATGCAAGCTAATGATGCTCATACAAGTTTAAAAACACTTGTATGCATGGAAAATCACTTAGGAATTTATTTAGGAATTTTATGAAGAGAGTGGAGGCCATGAGAGGATTGATTTTGCCATAGTTTAGTTGTATGAATGAATAATGATGATTTAGGGTAGGTTAGGGTCTTATTTATAGATTAGGCAAGTGTTTTAGGCCATAGGATTAAACCTAGATTCAATCCAAGCCATCAAAGCATGTCTTGGGGAAGAAGTCAAGTGTAGGAACCATCTAGGGCCTTTAGATTAAAGATGAACCATGAGAACCATTCAAATGCAAAATCTGCATTTGAGCGAATCGGCCCACGGGTTGACAGCCAAACACCCTGGATTAACCCCTAGTCGACCCAGCAGGCTCGGGTCGACCTCAAAAATCGGCCGGTTCGGTTATTCCCCTCTCCCAATTCGCTGTTTTGAACATTTTTGCATATTAATTTATTTAATTTTCAATTATATATATATATATCAATATATATATATATTTCTCTGCGCAACCCATTTCACTTAATTAAGTATACTTTAATTTGGGAATTTTTCGTGAAACTTCGCGAGGCCATATCTTGGTCATACGGACTCCGATTTTCGAAAACTCGGACTCTATTTCGCGTATTTTTCCGAGACGAACGCAATGGCATAGCCCGTTTCCCTTGATTCAGATTTTACAGTTTATTTCTGCCTCCATTTATGTTATAACATGTTATTCAAAAATACGGGTTGTTACATTCTTCCCTCCTTAAAGGATTTCGTCCCCGAAATCTCCAAGTTAGGAAGAACGTATCCTACCATCCATCATCCATCTACTCAAAACATCATCCACGAGCAATCATTGTCCTTAAAAGGTTCTAAATGCTGTATGATCATATGCAAAGGTGTGTGTATATGTACTTATCTAATGCGAAAATCAGGAGGTTACTGATTCAGTAAACCCCCTTAATGCAAAATATGTTAGTGAAATGAGTCCATATGTATGCAAATTCCTAACATAATTTATAATCTCTTCATGAGTGCACATAACATTCATCCATATGCAACATCCACGTGATAGCATAACAAGTTTTCATCCATGAATAAGCATAAACACTCATGCATATGCGGTATGAAAGTGTGTGAGCCGATCTTAGTGCCTAACGTGTATTATGCATCCACGAGTATCCACTTGCAAACACTTGCAACCACTTGCAACCATCAAGCATAACATGTTTCAAACACATGTTTCATCCAAAGGGTTTCTACCTAAGGTTCTCATGACAAGATTAACACGATAAACTAGATAAACATGGATAGCAAAGAGAAAGATATGCTAACAAAGAAAAGAGATTGAGAGTGTACCCTCAAAAAGGAATGGATAAAGCCCATGCATCTTCTCCTCGGTTTCCCAAGTTGCGTCTTCTTCGGCTTCTCCCCATTGAACCTTCACCAATTTGACCTCTCGATTCCTTAGCTTCTTGGTCTCCGTCCCCAAGATACGAATCGGAGCTCTCCTCAAGGTAGCCTCTTTCTCCACTTCTACATCTTTTAGAACACTTGGCTCAACAACCTCTGCTGATTCATGTAAACACTTCCGGAGATGCGAGACATGAAAAACATCGTGTACTCCAGCAAGCTTCTCGGGCAACTTCAGTCTATAAGCCATCTGCCCGATCCTCTCTATAATAGGAAATGGTCCAACAAACCTCGGTGCCAACTTCCCAACAGCTCCAAATCGGACCACATTCCGCAAAGGAGAAACCTTAACGAAAACCATATCCCCAACATCAAACTCCAAATCCGTTCTTCGCTTATCAGCATAGGATTTCTGTCGGTCTTGGGCCGCTTTCATCCGTCTCTGAATCAACTCGATCTTCTCGGATGTATCTCTGATCATATCAGGCCCAAGTATAAGCTTATCTGTAGTCTCCCACCAACATGTAGGCGACTTGCACGGCCTCCCATATAAAGCTTCAAATGGTTCCATCCCTATGCTTGCCTGATAACTGTTATTATATGCAAACTCAACAAGAGGAGGATGGTCTTCCCAAGTACCACCAAAATCCAGAATACAAAGCCTCAACAGATCCTCGAGTACCCTATTCACCCTTTCGGTTTGACCGTCCGTCTGTGGGTGATAAGCCATACTTAGATTCAACCTTGTGCCCATAGCTTCTTGCAAGCTATTCCAGAATTGACTTGTAAAGATTGGGTCGAGGTCACTGACTATACTAGAAGGGACTCCATGTAGTCTCACAATCTCACGAAGATATACAGACGCTAGCCAAGATGCGGTCCTCTTGCTCTTCACCAGAATGAAATGAGCACTCTTCGTAAGTCTATCCACAATAACCCAAATGCTCGTATTCCCTTTCCTTGACCTTGGTAGCCCATCGATAAAATCCATGGAAATACTCTCCCACTTCCATAGTGGAACGTCTAGAGGATGCAATAGCCCACCGGGCTTCTTCGACTCGGCCTTAACTTGCTGGCAAATGATACATCTAGAGACAAATTCTGCCACATCCTTCTTCATCCCAGGCCAAAAGAAAATGCGCTTCATATCTTTATACATCTTATCTCCGCCCGGATGTATAGTCAACTTAGAGCGATGCGCTTCCTCAAGAACTCTTCTTACTAGATCTTCTACCATTGGAACACATAACCTTCCATCTCTCCTCAGCCAACCCTTGTCATCAATAGAATATCGAGCGAGATGACTAGACGTCTCTCCTCGAATTAGCTTATCCATAATCTCAACTATCTGAGGGTCTTCTCTCTGCGAAGCCCCAACTTGATCAAGAAGGGTAGGTCTGAGTTCCAGAGATGCTAAAGAACCGGTCATTGACTCAATCGCCAAAGAGAAATCAAAGGTTGCCACATACTCTAAATTCTTCATCTCAACGAATAGAGGACTTAGGGTCAACCTTCTTCTACTTAATGCATCTGCTACCACATTCCCCTTGCCAGGGGTATAAGCTATCTCAAAATCGTAGGACGCCAAGAATTCCATCCATCTTTGTTGCCTCAGATTCAGATCTTTCTGAGAAAAGAGATACTTCAATGACTTGTGATCGGTATAAAGCTCAAATCTTTCTCCCAGAAGATAATGGCGCCAAGCCTTGAGTGCATATACTATTGCTGCCAACTCTAAGTCATGAGTGGGATAATTCTTCTCATGCACTTTGAGTTGTCTACCGCCAAAGCATATTACTCTTCCTTCTTGCATAAGAACAGCTCCTAACCCCGTGCCACATGCATCGGTGTATACAGTAAATAACTTCCCTCCATCGGGCAAAGCTAGAACAGGTGCTGATGTGAGGGCTCTCTTAAGCTTCTGAAAAGCAAGCTCGCATTCTATGCTCCAAGCAAAAACTAAATTCTTCTTCGTCAATTTAGTGAGAGGAGCGGATATCTTTGCGAAGTCCTTGATGAACTTCCGGTAAAAACCCGCAAGACCTAGAAAACTTCTCACTTCGGTTGCATTCTTTGGAGTCTTCCAATCCTGAACTACCACTACCTTAGCGGGATCCACCGCTAAGCCTTGCTTAGATACTATATGCCCAAGGAATCTAACTTCCCTTCTCCAAAAGTGACACTTGGAGAACTTGGCCTTCAACTGATGCGCTCTAAGCGTATCCATCACCTCCATGAGATGCCTTGCGTGCTCTTCCTCATCCTTAGAGAAGATTAGAATATCATCTACGAAGACCACGACAAACTTGTTCAAGAACTCCCTGAACACCCTACTCATCAAGTCCACGAAATATGCGGGTGCATTAGTCAAGCCGAACGGCATGACAAGCCATTCGAAGAATCCATCTGGAGTTCTGAACGCAGTCTTGTCTATACTATCTTCAGCTACCCTGAGCTGATGGAACCCCGTAGCAAGATCAAGCTGAGAGAAAACAGAAGCACCGACAAGCTGGTCAAAGAGATCATCAATCCTCGTTAACGGGTGTCTGTTCTTCTTAGTCAGCTTATTCAACTCTCGATAGTCAACGCAAAGTCGGAGGGAACCATCCGCCTTGGTAGCAAATACCACAGGTGCTCCCCATTCAGATATACTTCGTCTAATGAAGTTCTTCTCAAGCAACTCTTTCATTTGCTTACTTAGCTCCCGCCTTTCACGCGGAGCAATGTGCCGAATGGGCAAAGAAACAGGCTTTGCATTACCCACCAGATAAATGCGGAAATCAATCTCTCGCTTAGGGAGCAACCCCCTAACTTCATCGAAAACATCCGGATACTCTCGAACCACTCTCACAGACTGAAGAGTTTCCATTGACGAGTCGAGTGATTCCAGATAGCACAACATGACGGGACCTCTCGGATCACAAGAAATATCTAGGGTGTTTCCGAGGCGAGTCACGAGCCTCACAACCCTATGCTCACAATCAAGAATGGCTCCATATCTGGACAGCCAATCCATGCCCAATATCAATCCGTATCCCCTAAAACCAAGAACATAAGCACTGCACAAGAACTCTACACTCAGTATAGAGATCCTCAAATCCCCACATATCATAGACAAATGGGCGGAACCCCCAATAGGATTTGAGACACAGACGGGATCATCTACCAAGCTAGTACTAAGGTGCAAACTATCAACAAGATCAGATGAGATAAAGCTATGCGATGCACCAGAATCAAACAAGGTACGGACTGGAAAATCAGAAATATATACAAGGCTCTCAACAGAAATACTACCTCGATCGGGAACTGGAGCGACATTGAGAGCATGAACTTGCCCTCCTGAAGGTCCAGCACGCTGAGTCTGACCCTGGCCTTGCCCTTGCTTCCTCGGGCAATCCTTACTGAAATGTCCAGTCTCACCGCAGAAAAAGCATTCACATTCTTCCTTTTCCTCTTCTTACAATCCTTAATAAGATGCCCAACTGAACCGCAATAATGGCACTTCCCCTTGTTGTTCTTGCCCTTGTTGTTATTGCCCTTGTTGTTGTTCCCTTGTTGCCTTGACTCTTGTTCTTGTTCTGATTGCCTTGACTGCTCTGACCACTTGGATTACCCTGATTTCTTTTTCCCAGGGAATCAGTCTTCTTGGCTTGAGTATCATTCATCTTGGTTTCTTTCTTAACATCTCCCTGAAGTAACGCCATATCAACCAAACTCTCAAACGTGGCCCCATGGGGAATATGTGACATAGCCAATCCCTGCAACGGCTCATTCAATCCTCTAGCAAAACGAAGAGCCTTCTTCTGAGGAGTATTCACCATATCCAAGCCAAAACGAGCTAACTGATTGAACTTGTTCACATATTCTTTGACAGACATATCTCCTTGTTTCAAAGTTATGAACCTCTCCATTTGCAGATTCTCCTCAGCAGAAGATAGAAACTTAAGCATGAACCTTGCCCTGAAATCGACCCAAGTCTCAACAGGCCTAGTACCATTGGTGACTTCCCACCAATAAGCGGCTTCATTCTTCATAAGCCAAACCGCCAACAAGAGCTTCCTCTGATCGTCTAACCCAAAGATAGCAAACAAATCCTCGGTCTCTTTCAACCAATTTCTGGCCTCTACAAAAGTCTCAGTGCCTTGAAAGTTCTTGCCACCCATTGCTTTGAAATCTTTGCAAGTCTTTGCGAAGTCCACTTGAGGATGCTAAGGGGAAGGAGGAAGAGGAACCTCAGCGACAGGAGGAGGAGGAACATTAACCACCGGAGGAGGAGGAGGAGGAACATTAACTACCGGAGGAGGAGGAGGAGGAACATCTGCGGGGCCGGCTTCGGTCGCCCTAGCCTCCAAAAGTCTCCTATACCAAACAGGTACGTGTACTCCCTCCGGAATAGCAAAGTTATCGGCCATACTGAAAACGAAGAAAAAGACAGATTCAGAATGGAGAAAATCGAAGGAATTTTGCTAATGGCTTTTTGGGGAATAGCCTTTAAAATAAACTAGACTTTTCTTTGGAAAATACTTTATACTTGGTTTTGAAAATAGTTTTCCAAAAGTTTTCTAAAAGCCTTTTTGTTCCTTCTCGTACCATATGCTCTGATACCAAATGTAACACCCCACCTCCACCAGGGTGGCTCTTGCAAGCACTCTGACTTTGGAGGGGCGTTTGAATCAGGTAAACATGCATAATGATATATCAAGGCAGAACAAGAACATATGTATATATGTAAACAGAGTAAATAACATAGATAAAACAGCGGAAGATTTCAAAACATTTCAAAACAAGTCTGGTACAACATAGCTTTCCAAATAAACAAGTCTAGATAAAACAACATCAACTGAAAAACTGAAATAAATAAGTGCTATCCCCAATAAAGTGGTAACCATAGCTAGCTTCATGTCGAAACCGTACATGAGCTGAAATCCCACAAGCAAGCAATCCGAAATCCAAGCTAAGCTCCAGTATTCCCTCCCTGAGAACCTGGGGGGGGGGGAACGGAAGAAAAGAGGCGAAAGAAAACAGGTCAGTCAAAAAGACTGAGTAAGCCCTACTACAATCAATGTAAACTGATAAAGTTAACTGGCATGAGCAGCAGGGATGAACATAAGGATAACAATATACTAGCATGATGATTAACTAACAAGGTAGATAAAGGTGTCATCGCATAATCAGGATTAAGGTTTTGCACCACATGTGTACTAGCAAACTAACATGACTTGAATAAACAAGTATTGATCCCTTGGCCCAAGCTTTGGCCCAATAACATGAAATGACCCTAATACAAGGTCCAACCAAATGGTCTAGTCGATCGGCTCCCTAAGCCTAACTCGTCACGTGTTGGTGTCAATACGGCCCAATAATAATTGTAGTCGAACTGTGCCGGGTCCACCCTTCGGGTGTATCAAGCCCTAGGGTGTCAACCCCTGGACACCATGAACATGAGTGCACAGTCCCGATCTACTGGTACCCGTGCATGTTTTCTCCGGCTACGGACTATGTGCACGATCAGAGTCCGCCCGGAACTACACCGGCGTACCCTCTGCCGTCGCTTTTGGTCACTTACCTCCAGTCCAGTAATCGTGCCCCCACCCTAGCCTAGTCCCTAGGGTCAAGATGATACTAACTTGGGATTACTGCTGGAGTGGGCCCCCATTGCTAGGATTTTTCTAGTGGGTTAAGTACGGTTTAACCCTCTTGCTAATCCTGGATTAACTTGGTTAAGTGTAACGATGAGTTCACGACTTAACCCCGATTAATCTACCAAGCCCAAATTGGTTAAGTATTAAGTGGACCATGACTTAACCCTAATCACGAGGCATTAATTAATTTAATGCGCCATAACCTCTCACATTAGACCTTGTTGTGGTTACTAGTTAAGCCGGGCGGGTCCGGGTAGCTTTACACCACAACTTGGTCTAACCTCGGGTTCAAGGTACAACATGACCAACTTCTCACATTGGGTCCTATTGTTTGTAGCAACTAGTTAAGCCGGTCGGTTCCGGGTAGGTTTACGCTACAAACTCAACCCAACCTCGAGTTGGCCACACTTATCTTTTCTAAGTGTCATGTCCATCATGTTTCCAAAACATGTTACAAGTTTTCAAGCAATTGGGTAGACCTAACTTAATAGGTAAATTCCCAATGGGTAGACCTAACTTAATAGGTAAATTCCCAAGCTTATGTTTTATGTCTTTTAAGTTTACCCAACCCCAAACGCAATCCCATCGCTTACATATCGCAATAGCGCATAAAGGATAGAAAGAGGGAACTTGGCATAATCATGACATAAAGGTATCGAAGCCACAAGCTTAACATGGTGGCATATGAAATGTTCATATGTTCATACACTTGCATATTACATTTTTAGGCCTCAAAAGCATGCATAAAACCAAACTTAGCATATTGGTGATACATGGTGCTAAATGACATGTAGAGATGGCCATAAGTTCGCATTTAGCCTCACATGCAAGTTATCATAAGAGATATGATAACTTACATGTTGCTAAAATGCAACCTTTGGCATAAAGCTTAAAGCTTTATGTTCATAAACCCAAAATAAGCTTGCATAACATGATAGCATGAACAAAATGTTCAACCCAAACTTGCATAACATAACTTGGCATACTTGCATATAAACTTGCATATCACAACATGATAAACTTGCATATAAACTTGCATATCACAACATGATAAACTTGCATATAAACTTGCATATCATACATTTAACTTTAGAGTTTAAGTATGAAAGTAGAATAGGGCTTACAATGCTTAAGAAGTCACAAAAATATGACAAAGCCCTTATGAAATCAATGAAACCCAAAATGCAAGCAAAACCCTTGAGCCAAAATGATCAAGACTCTTTCTTTATGATGCAAATATATAAACTTGACTTGAATGCAAGCTAATGATGCTCATACAAGTTTAAAAACACTTGTATGCATGGAAAATCACTTAGGAATTTATTTAGGAATTTTATGAAGAGAGTGGAGGCCATGAGAGGATTGATTTTGCCATAGTTTAGTTGTATGAATGAATAATGATGATTTAGGGTAGGTTAGGGTCTTATTTATAGATTAGGCAAGTGTTTTAGGCCATAGGATTAAACCTAGATTCAATCCAAGCCATCAAAGCATGTCTTGGGGAAGAAGTCAAGTGTAGGAACCATCTAGGGCCTTTAGATTAAAGATGAACCATGAGAACCATTCAAATGCAAAATCTGCATTTGAGTGAATCGGCCCACGGGTTGACAGCCAAACACCCTGGATTAACCCCTAGTCGACCCAGCAAGCTCGGGTCGACCTCAAAAATCGGCCGGTTCGGTTATTCCCCTCTCCCAATTCGCTGTTTTGAACATTTTTGCATATTTATTTATTTAATTTTCAATTATATATATATATATATCAATATATATATATTTCTCTGCGCAACCCATTTCACTTAATTAAGTATACTTTAATTTGGGAATTTTTCGTGAAACTTCGCGAGGCCATATCTTGGTCATACGGACTCCGATTTTCGAAAACTCGGACTCTATTTCGCGTATTTTTCTGAGACGAACGCAATGGCATAGCCCGTTTCCCTTGATTCAAATTTTACAGTTTAATTCTGCCTCCATTTATGTTATAACATGTTATTCAAAAAGACGGGTTGTTACATTATCCTGACGATTGTAGGCGATGATAAGGTCTTAGAAATGTAGATGCGGTCATCGTAGGCTCAGAACTAAGGTTTACTCTTTTGATACTCTATACTGACCATTGTAGGTTCTGATAGAGGCTTATCTACCACCCCCTCCGAGGGGTGCCCTATCCTAACCATCGTAGGCGATTATAGTGGTTTGTGTTCCCTTCTGCGGGTAACGCGGAACATAAGAAGAGGTAGGACGTGCTCTTCTACGAGCAGAGGTAGGACATGCTTAGTTCTGGCAAAGGCAGGGCGAACTCTTCTACGGGCAGAGGCAGGGAATGCTAAGGTTAGATGTACTGCCACAACCATTTCTTGTGTGAAACGAAGGCTTACGCTTTTGATGCTTTAACCCTACGCCCTTTGATTTGGGCATGGAGAAAGACTGAAACACCATCCCCCTCCAGGGGATGCCTCGCCTTGACCAATTTGGCAATGACAAGGGTTTAATCCGTTTACGGTTTGACCCCTTTTGGGTTTCTTTTTAAATTCCGAAAGGAGGGTTCTCCGTTCCTTCGGGCATGTTTAGTAATCCTTTTCCTATGGATTTTTATCGAACTCACTTTGATTTTTTCATAAATTCACGTAATTAGCCTTGGCTGATGAATCTTATGATGGTTTCCCCGAGGACTCTGCAGTGATTAGTCTTGTGTCCATTCATCATGTGGTAATGGCAATAGGACCCTCCTGTTTTCCTTTCGTACCTGAGATTTTTCTTTGTCAGTGGTCAATAATTGAGTTCGTGTTTGGTTAGGAAGTATATATTTTCCATTGAATTGATGTAGTAGTATCCCTTGTGTAACCCTGGCGTACGCCCCTCTTCTTGCTGCTGCGGTTTAATCCTTTTATGACCCAGCCTAGCTGCTGTGTCTACTCCTTCGTTATTTCCTCCCAAAACATACTTGGGTTGAGATGTTATCCCACTGGACCATTTGTTGACAAAGTGGTCGAAATCGTTTATTATTTCTCGTTCAAGTGTCATTCCCCTAACTTGCTTGAGGAGGGTTTTCTTTAGGTGAGAGAAAATGTTAATACACTTGGATGTAGAGTCCTTTGGAGGTGGCGCTAGGGTTTTCCCTATGTGGGGAATAGCTATAATTTTCGATATTGGGAGCATACTGTTCCATTTCCCTTTTTCACTTTAATATGTGTAAGGCTTCTGCTCTCAACCTTAGTTCTTCTATTGCTCCTGAGTCCATGATTTCTGAATCATCCATTTGAGACTCTGAAGGCTTTTGTCAGGACCTCCTACCCATAATTTTGCTTTTTCAAGGCCTTAATCCAACCTAGGGACGGAACAGTACAGGTAGATATGTGGCTGTTTATCACAAGGACGGAGGTTCGACCCTCCTTCTGGCACCAAAATGTTAACGATATTTTTTCATCAACACCGGAATCGGGTCAATGAGGATGGAACTGAGAGGGAAATAGTCCGCTTATCCTTCGCAAGTTTGGGTCAGATTACTATTTCTAGGTATCAAGACCAAATTAACTAGGAGATTTAAGCTCGTTGATCACTCCTAAGCATATAGGAAGGGTTTAGAATGACTGAGAGGAGTCGTTTCCTCCGATTATAGGTATAGATTCAGGCAAGAATCCAGGCATACATAGGTAGCAAACAGTAAATCGAAACCACAACAACTAGAAAATGATAAACTTACAGTGAATACCATAGGTGTAGATCTTGCTCTTTATTAATCTTTTTCTTACATGAACAGAATTGAATAGATCCTTAAAATGATCTCCATTTTTGGGATTTTTTAAGAGGAAGAGTACAAGAATTCAGATCCCCATAATGTGACCCTTGGGTCTTATTTATAGGGAACTTAGGGCCTCTTCCGCTGTTGGGCCGTTGGGCTTTCAGGTTGTCGGACGCCTTTTTCTTTGGTCTCGAATGTTTTCGCTTCCGACCATTTGGGTGTTAATTGTAGCTTCTGCAATGGAGATTTCGGCCAGCCATTTTGAAGTTTCAATTATAGCTTCAGGTCTCGAATGTTTTCCCATTAATGCTTGGAGGAGCCTGCCCTCATTATGTATGTGGATAGCTGCCGGTTTTGAATCACTCTCGGTGTCTGTGCTGAATAGACTAGTGTAGATAGCTTGTATCCTTTCTGGGTTTCCAGTTTGCTTTTCGGTGGGATTTCCGGGTATAGCTTGATGCTCCAGAGGGTTGTTCTAGGTGATTTTTCTGTTGTTTATCAAAATGTTCTCTTCGCATTTATGCAGTGGGTGTTTCGGAAATTGGTTCCAGATAATCTTTATGCTTTCTGGCTTGATGCTCTTGGTGTTCCAACCTCTTGTCATATCAGTATTAGGCGGGTTAGTATTAAAGGCCATTTCGGCCTCCCGTGTTCCCATAGGTGGAGCTTTTTCCTTCATCTTTCTTGGTTTCTGACCTGGATGGCCTCTCACCACAAGGCCCCTTGCCGGGTTGACGCTGTGGGAAGGATCCCACCGGTCTGACCTTGTCGGATAGATCCTTCCGGTTAGATCCTTACCGGATGAACTTTGTTGACGTTCTGTAGACATTGAGTTTCTGTCTTCTGGGAAGGTGCCGGTGTATGTTGCTCCCAGATCGCTCTTTCTGGCTTTCGGTTCTTTTTGTTGTTTGACTTCCTTTTTTCGGAAGGGTCTTCTACACTTGTACTCTTCCTGTACATCTTCACCATCAGCTGGTTTTGGAGTTAATTTTAGTAGTAACTGTTTGCATTAAATTTTTAAATACTTTTGAAAACATGGTACAGAACATCCTAAATATGTTGCCAGTTCTATATGAATGCAAATTTTGAAAGCACTTTTTCATCCGTTACCCTCACACAATTACGAATAAAAGTGTGAAGCAACCAATTTTGCATCCAAGCCTACCATCTATAATGTCATGTAATCTAATCATTTCTTATTTAATTTCTCCTAAACCGGAAAAAGGAAATTGAAGCGAAGAATTTTAACATTTTCCTTACTTACAAATCTTCCATTTCCCATCCTACAGTGGAACTTTTACCTCAGTTACCCAAAAATACTCTGAAAATTTCCATTTGTAGACTGTAAAGGAGGCTTAAAACAAGATCTAAAACGTAAAATGAGTTAACTAATAGCTCGCTCGCATCCTTGACTTGGTATGGAAATAGCATTTCCAGTGCTAAAACAACATTTTCCTTGTTATCGTTAATGTTTTTATCGTATCATCGGTCCTATTGCACCGCTAAAATGCACACACAAAGCATCCAAAAAACTTCCTCACGCCGTTCATGTGACCAAAAATCGAAATTTTTCACAAAATAAATTTTCTCTTAAAAACTTGTCATGTTTATTTTGAAAATTTCCTTTCAAAACTGTTTCATTTTCCTATATAACAAGAAAATGATAAAAAAAATGTTTTTTTTTCAAACAACGTTTAGCAAAAACTTCAAAAATGTATTTTGGGAAATTTAAACGACTCAAATCACATCTTGGCGAAGAAGAAAGTCAGTTACGCCAAAAATGCGAAAACTGAAATCACACACAAAAAGAGCAAAATAAATTTTAGCTTTAAAAAGGAATAGTGATTTATTTATTTATATACCTGTGACGTAGAACCATTCCTTTACTAAAATTTATCCAACACAGAATTTTATTCTTTCCAGCTCTAGGATAAGTGCTAGTAAATAAACAAGATTTCATTCAAATAATCGCGCGTGAATGACAAAACATTTTTTTTTTTCAACATAGAAATCTCATTATTAAATTCGTACGAATTTTTCATTACTAGTAGTTACGAACACTACACTACAAGAAAGAAAAAGAAAAATGTTGGAAAGGGAAACACATAATACAAGATACAACATGCACAAGGCATGTACTAAAAACAACAGCAACGACTAACACTACCCACTGTAGGCTTGTCTACCTTCGCGGCTGGAGCCTAATCCATTACCACGTCCACGCCAGAAGGGTTGAATAGCAGAGATGAAGCCAATCTCATGTGCATGTCAGCGCTTCTCATAGCTCTCGGAGCTCTGCCTTTATAGCACGGATGGTAGTGAGCTCAGGGTTCTCGTTACCGAGCTACGGGGGCTGTTGAAGCTGTTGAGCTGGAGCGGGTGGAGTGGGGGCAGGAGCATTGGGCATCTAAATGTCCATCTTCCGGAGACTGGCGCGACTGATGGTGGTCGACGCCTTCCTTACTGGCATCTCGCCAGAAAGTCTCACCTGAAAGTGTCGGAAGACACAGGTAAGAAGATGACTATAAGGAAAATGGCTTCGCGAGGTACCGACGAAGGGCTCATGAAGATAGATTATAAGCACGCGCGCCGAATTGACGGCTAAGCCGCTAAGGATAACATATGTAGCACGGCGAACGAAGGATAAATCTGCTCCAAGCTTCCCAACTTTGGGATGATGTTTTGTTGTATGATGCACACAACTACGTGAGCTATCGATCGCAGATTTGCGATAGTCCAGGCTCCGAGCTCTCCAACAAATATATGCTAAAGGATCTGAGGGTCCTCCATCTCAATAGCATCAAGCTCGTCTCCCTCTACCGAGATACCCAGAATCTTGGCCATGTCAACATCAGTGAACTCGATGTGGGTGCTCATGACCTCAGATCTGATGACGCAGGACTCGCCATCGATGTCGACATCCATCTGAGCATCAAATACATGGACGCAGCGCGGATACAGGTCATGCTCAAAAGCTTCAAATTGCAAGATCGGTGCTAGGACTGCGCTGACAAAATGCTTCTCCAAACCAAATGCGATGAAGTGGAGAACTTCACCAGTCGACCAATCTGATACTCATAACTGTTCGTGGCTAAGTACTACTTAATCTTCGCCCCATCGCGATCTAACCAAGCGAGACGTGAGACTAGGGTGTTGTTTGTGAAGTGCCATGGAGGAATCTGTGAAATGAACAAGAAAAATTGCAAATCCGGAGTATAGTTGGGTAGAGATCTGCAAGAGAAGGATTTTGGTGATAAGTAGTGGTGAAACGGAGCGGGGGTTGCTCGGATTAGAGCTTGGAAAGGAGGAGGGTTTTGGGTTTTTGATGGAATTAAGGTTGGGGAGGATGAGTCAGCTAAACGATGTATATATACATCATTTGGTCGACTCGGGTCGGGTCCAGGCACGTCATAAAGGTGGAAGCGGTTGACCTGGACATAGGAGGGCAGTCGACCGCTTAGCGATTGATCGGTCGCCCTTAAAAAGGCCTGGTCTAAACCTTGGCCCAACGGCACATTTAAATTATATAAATTACATTTAAAATTTCTATTGCATCGAAACAACTTCTACTCCCAACCAAATTATCCTATCGACTTCCACAACTTGTCGAGCCAAGAAATTTAATTTTCCAGTGCCTTTTCCTTGCCTCCAAAAAGAGTTATGACCACCGAAACGAATGAACTTAAAATAGGAAATCATCTAGAAATCTAAAATAAAATTCTAAAATGGAATTTTCCCATACTAGCCGACATAAACTAAATGATTTAAATTTAAATACCCCAAAATAGGATTGAAGGATATTCTTAGCCTTTCCGAAGAAAAAATTAAATTTTTTCCAAAATGGAATTTAATATAAACTAACGGTTTTTTATTTATAAATCCATTATTTTATTATTACTATTTATATTCTAGTTTTATATTTCAAACTGGAAAATCTTTTTCATGTTCAAAGTTATTGGAGCTTGAAGACAATTAAGATTTATTTTGATAACTTTAATAAGTTTTCCAATATATATAGGAAAATGGATACTAAAAAGCGCAAGGAATGGATATTTATTATTCTTGAGTTTTAGTGATATATTCCTTGTGATTTCTAACTCGTTTCTTCCCACCAATCGGATTACATTTATTGAAATTACTAAATGGTTCCGAAAAATTTAAAATGCGAATAGATTAAAAATTTAAAAGCCATATCTTTACAAACTATTTTTCAAAACCGTATTTCAAAACCATTGAAACCCATTTTAATTTTTCAAATTATTTTAAAAATAGATTTGCTTGAATATAAGGCCAAGAACTCAATTGAATATCTCAAAAAGGTAGATTCGAAATCTTAACGAAATAACAAACTGATATACCTCGTTGTTTTATTTTCGAAATGGATACGACATATTAACGTGGGCTTTTCCAATTTTGGATCGAGTAATGGTCTTAACTGAAACTACCAACGAAACCAAAAACCAAAAATCATGACTATCTCGGTTGTAGCTAACTTTTTGTCCAATATCCAAACTTGACCTAATGGACTCCACCATATGTCGTCCGCATGCTCTTTACGACGAGATTGACAACATACTGTGGGGTAATACAGGATTGGCAAGAAACCCGAACTCAACATATTTCAACCCTTAGTCGCTCAAAGCCCATTTTATATAATTAGGCCCATGACTAATTTCATTGTCAAAATGAATTAAAGTCGAGTGAGAAAGAGGAAGAAAAACAGAAAATAAAATCGAATTATTTTCTCTCACGAGTCCAAATTTAACAAATTCTTCTGATCATTTAACCTAAGCTCTGATAGCAAATATAACACCCCACACTTTTCTACGCCAAATTTCGACAAAAATCAAAACTTGAATGCATCCAAGCACGGAGCATATTTATCTGGTACATTCAATAAATGAGCACGAACATAATTAGAGTACGATAAGATAACTCATAGCGGAAATAAAATAGGATAAACTAGTATTAATTCAAGCAACTACCTTTTTCAAAGTAAGTAACTTTGTCAATACCGAGCATGAGAGAGGACGAGAACCGAAATCCAAACTTAACATCTGCGAGAACCCGACCTTCTCTAGGAAACCCGGGAGGTTGTAATGAGGAGGGGGTCAGACCAACAAGTTCCGGTGACTAAGAAATGTACAACACAGACTATAATATACAGATGTATCCCATTTGGTTCAACCCAAGATGTATGCCTAAAAAGGTTAGTGATTCTAACCTAACCTTGTAAATGTTTACGCACGACTTTGCTACTCTTCCAAAAGTAGTATTTCCCAAAGTATAATACCGAGATAGGATGCTTACACATATTTTCGTGAATCCTTTATACCAGAGTTTAACTAGTTACTATATCGAGATTAGACCCCTAATTAAAGAGTTTCTATATCATATACTTTCCATTGCTTATCCTTAATTGTAACGAACCGGTAATTTTGACATTTAATATAAAATAAAATTAAGATTAACGTTAAAATAGAGGTTTAGATTCCAATTTTGATAAAGAATTTGGAATTATATCTAATGGAATTTTCTTTTAAATAAGAATCTTTTATATATTTACTTTAGTGTAAACATTTTGCCAAATTAATGTGGTTTATTAATTTGGACTTAACGTGAAATTCTTTTGTTACCTTGATAAGAAGTTGATCAACCAAACTTGATTTACATTATTAACTAAAATGGAATGTCTAATGTGGGTGATTGGAACGGTATAAGAACATATGATAATACAACAAGGTTGGAATTATGGAAATAATTTGAAAATATAATTCATTCAAATTTGAGAACTTGAACATTTAAATTTTAATTAGAATTGATTTTAAGATATAACAGAACTTGGAAATTTTAATCTAAATAGTAATTGGTTTTGTTTCAAGTAAAACGTCAAAAGGAAAATTTATTACAAAATGGCAATCTTTGTAATATAGTTGATACAAAGAAATAATTTGAGGAATAAATATACATTTGATTGGATTAAAATGAAGAAGCAGTCATAGGTAACGAATTATGTGTAATATCGTCCGAATTAAATTTATCAAATCGATTAATAAGTTTATTGGAATTTAGGATGTATGAACAACATTGTTGTTTGCTTCATTCGAAACCACCTGCCTCATTCAGTCCATCATTTAATTTCAGCCAAATCTAAAAATATCTTGCTAAGGATATGGAAGCAGCTTTAAAATCTTTCCTTGTCAGTAATGCAAGATTTTGAAACACTGTATAGGATTTTCAAATCTCCCTCTATCATTTACAAATATTTCGTAACAGTGCACTGCGATTTTGAAATCTTTTTATGCAGAGAATTTTTTTCCACGTGTTCGTTCTCTTTTGTTACTTGCCTTCTCCCATTGAATTTAAAAAGGAGTACTCGTTCTCTACCGTCGCAATAATCTGAATGCCCCTTTCTCCTTTGTTTTTCTTCGACAGTCAAGATAATCCTCATCTCCAAATAATTAAAATCGATCCACTGTTCGCCATGGCCGCCACAAATCCAAAACTCCACCAACGTTGGTTCCTTCTCCATCCTATCGTTGGCGTTGCGATACCTCCTCACAATTCAAAGTCTCATTTCCTCTCTGTTTCTATTTAATCAAAAAAGGATAAAACTGGTTGAAGCCTATAAATCACCACCACCAAATCGTTCTTCGCCATCCTCGCGCAGCCAGAGATCCACGCCTCTATGGAAGCCTCGCCTTTGCTTATATCGGCCCTTCCATGTCAGGCCTCACCTATTTTTCCCATCATACCTCCTTAATCCGCGAGTCCATCTCCAAAATAGTGCGCGAGTTAGAAGCCATACCCCCTATCACATGCGGTTCACCAGGACTGCCGCGCCTGGGCCGCCGATGTTCAACTCAGAACAGACCGAGCTGCTTCACTTCGTTCAACTCGTTGGTCACCAAAGTACTGCCACTACCAGAGAGCTGCAGTTCCGATCTGAGAAGACGCCATGCCTTCCACAAGAACGTCGAGACCAACTAGCCCAGATTTGACCTTCCTCCATAAAAATCACCTCCCACTTAATGGAAAGCACTCTAGGTGATCGATTATAAGCTTGAAAGGCTGTAGTAATTAGCTAGGGCTCACTGTTTGGGTAGATAGTTTAGATCTAGTGTCGAGTTACAAATATTGTTTGATTCGCTAGTGAGTCTTACTTTTACTATCATCTATTCGTATGCATGTCGTCGTTCCTTTGCGAACATCAATTTTGATTACTGTTTTGATTAACTATAGTTTGTAAACATCATTTGGTTGCTGGTTATGTTCAGTTCGCGATGGCCATATTGGAATGATGGTGTGCATTAGAGATACTACCTTTATGTACATATATACACTATGTATATGCGTATATAAATTTACTGAATGCTTATTCGTCGTTTGGCTGCCAAGCTTCCTTCTCAGATTTCATTGTCAATGTTGCATTCATCTCTAAGCCTCAGAAGGTGAGTTTTTATCACTCATAGACTAACTGATTATTAAGTGAATTAAACATTTGAGATGTTGAATGAAATGTTAGGGTGCTTTAGATTTGTTTGCCTTGTGATTGTGTACATGTGACACATACTGTTATCTCATATGACTCTATGGATGTATGCTTGACATGCTATGTTTATTGTTCTCACCGTGAAAGTCCCTTTTTATATTAGAAACCATTACGTGCTAGAATGATACATACCCAAGCCCCTTGTGTAATCAGATCGATTTGGAATGCGGGTTGAAATGATACATACCGGAATTCGAATATTTTTAAAGAACGAGTTAAAATGATAAATATCTGTATCACTTGACCATAGGATAGAAAATTTTATATGAACACCGTGGTCAATATAGTAAAAATATTTTTAAATTATCTTATAGAATTTGTAAGTTGAAATTTTAATGAAATTCCTATATAGCATAAAGAAAATTTTAAAAGTAATTTTGTTCAAACTTGAAACTTTTATGGAATCCAATTTGTATTGAATAAGTTTTAAAGTGATTGTTGTAAGTTAACACCAAGTTTAATTTATTTAAATAAATCTTTATAACTTTATGTTCATATAATGACTTTAATAATGTGAATTTTTTTGACATTAATAATTGAATGTAAGGGATGTACAAAGATTTGATAAATTTTTACCAAACTTATTTTGGTATGATTTGTTAATGAATTTTCGCCATGTAAATATAAGAAGGATTTGTTAAAATAAAAAGTATTACATTCAAGCATAAAAAGTCATATGTTTATTTAAGTCATGGTGAATTCAGTTTGATAGCAAGCCAGAACTTAACAAACCACATTTTGATTTGTAGCAGGCGCTAAAAGAGATTTGGGAATTTATTATATGAAATGGATATGTCGAATCCAAGGTAAATGTTGGTTTGAAAAATCGTTTGGACCATAAAGTGTTGAATTTAAACCAAATAAACGGGGATTCGTCTAAAGGTGAAATTTTGATGGGAAAAGAAATCCTCATTACTTGATTTTGTAAATTTTCTATATAATGGTTTGATTACTTTAACTATATGAATTTTATATTACTTTTCCAACTATATATATATATCTGTTTATATAATATTTTCAATTTAATATGCATATATTTTTTCAACTATAGATATTTGCACATTACTTTCAATCTAATGTACATATACTTTTCTGGCTATATATATATGTTTATACATTACTTTCAACATACATATACTATTTTCAAAACTTAATTTTTCTAAATGTATTTTATAAATTCGAATAAAAATATACATCCAGTCCAGTCTAGTGAATCCAAAGGATGAAGTATAGGATTTTCAAGTAATAAATCGATTTGATGGGATTTCAAAGTTAAACAAACGGTTGATAAAGAATGGGGAATATTTGTTTTATTATCGAACCAATGACAAATGATTTGTGTAATTGATTTTAGGGAAATACTTAAATAAATTGATTTGCGATCTTTGAAAATGTGATTTCAAATTCAATGGCCACGGTGTGAAAAATATAAGCATTCGGTTGTTAAAGAGACCGAAGTCGGTAAGTGGCGTACTCTCTATCAGTGCCGATACCACTTTAACAACTATGTACGTGATGAAGTATCGGAACGAAGCAGGATGGCTTGGAGGCGATTACTGGATTGAAGAAGGCAAACAATGACGAAATGTCCTTGACCTTCGGGTCATAATTAAAATAACTAAAACAGGAGCTATACCATGACTAATTGAGGTCGCTCCTCATATCGGACAAGCTTCTTCGACACCATCTCTATTACTTTTGTTATTGATTTGGACGCGCCCTTTCGATTTGGGAGTGTGTTCCTAGGTGGGTGGTAGTGGCTACTATGCGTTTACCACCGGTCCGGGAGTGCAACTGGTAGAATCCTACCCTGGGTATTACCACGAGTGCCTTGCCATATTTTATCCTATACGAACCCATACTATTTTGATTTATTGTTGCTTTCTATGTAGTGCCCTCTGATAACACAAGTGCGGTGAATTTACGGTACTGTATAGACCATGATGCCTATAAACTCCGTAAGGGTAATATGGTAATCCACTTACGCTATTTTCATTATATTTACTTTACTGGATAAACATTACAATAATAGCATACCATTATATATGTATTAGTTTTGCGGATTCTTAGGGGATGGGAATCCCAAACATCCTTTAAGTTATTGTACATTTCAGTTAACACTTCATTTGATTTAATTCACTTATATGGGACTGTTAGTCCTGACTCGAGTATTTTGGTGTTTTACTCCTTGCAAAATGCCCAGGTCAGATCAAGTATTTCAGCTTGTAGAGATATCTGTTAGAGCTCGAGTTTCATTGGGATCCAGCCATTCGTCTGCCATGTCATATTCGGTTGTGCCCATCCCTATTTATTATCGAATACTAGTATGATTCCGTATCTATTCTTCCATTACATCCATATTTATTTCTGTACTCTAATATTATGTAATTAAAAAGATTTTGTAGTATTGTATAAATTTCACTTCCATTGTGAGATATCCGGTGTTTTGTGTCTGTGATGATTTGTATTTCAACTTCATAAGCAATAATAATCTTTCCTTTTGAACGGTTTGAGTTGATTAATTACCGACTTGAAGCGGTCAAAAATCCAGGTCGTTACAGCATGGTATCAGAGCTTTGGTTCATACAAAGCTTAGCTTATGAGGTTGAAACACTCAATAGAGATGAAGTAGAAATACTCTAGAATGAGTGAAATCTTCTTGGAATCATACTCGAGAGAGCATATTTTAAAAATAAAATTATTTTAAATGTTTTAAGGGATTTTCTATATATAAATGATTTGAAATTTTCGCCTTTTTTATGAAAATATCCTTGTTTAAATCTTGTTCCTTTAAACTCATCCTTCGGCTGGATCCTTCCTAAGTCAAGATTTTCCGAATCTAAGATTTGCTCATGCTTGGTCGTGACTTAGGAAATTGAAATGGTTACTTAGATGCTGAATTTCCTTCGATTTGCCTGATTTTTTTTAGACCTTGATAAATTCTCCTGATTTGATCAATCAATATTCCAGCTTCTATCCTATGTTCGAACTTAGCTCGAAGTGGATTAATGTAAGGCATGATAAAACTCGAATAAACAACTAAGTGTTAAGTACTTGATCGTATTGAATAAATTGAAGAGAAAATCCAATAGAAATGAGTTAAATATATAAATTGAAATTCCATACTAAGTAAAGTTCCATTGATGAAAATCTATGTGAACTCAGATACTATACTAAAGTAAATTGTATAGAACTAGTAAATGTCGTTGGAAATATATGATTTGATTCTCGATAACCATAAAGGATCGTATAACTTCACGAATGAGAGTAATATGAGTATTCTTTGAACTAAATATCCTTTATGAAGTATGGAATGTATGGTATTGACTTGGGTAAATATTTCTATATTTAAATTTTATAATCAAGCAAACACAAATTTTAAGGTTTTGGAAGAAAGAAAAAAAGAGAAACGATTGCAATCAAAATATGTTATTTTGACATAAATTTAGAAAATTTACATATAGAAACTTCGACTATCGAGTGCGTGAAGAGTTTTGGACATATGCCTAGCTAACGTATGTACTGAATTCTGTATCCACTAGATAGCTATAGAGTCACTATAGTCACTTGGTAATAAATCTGACGATGACTACAACATCAGTGACATTTATTTTTGAGCTTCGAAAGTGAGATAAATATATAACCCCAATGAAGACGTCAAATTTATATTTAAAACTCATTTTCTAAATATATAAGAAAGAATGAATTCTTTTATTTTAAATTGAATAATTGGGAAGTTGGCTCTAAACTAATAAAGTAAAATGTTAGTTTGACACATAAAGGAGTGTTTATTAGAGATTTTAAAATTTTCCTTATGTGAATATAAACTAAGAATAGTGGTGAATGAATCTAGTACTACAAGCTTGGAACCCAAATCATTTGAAAATAATGTATTTGGAACTTTAGTTGATAAATAAGAGAGTAGGGATAAGCAATAGTTTATATATATTTGTAAATAAATGAAGTAAAATTCGTTGGTTTTAATAGAGAGGATCACTGTTATCTAATATGTATGATATTTCACATTTGTTAACTTTAGGGAAAATGAAACAAATATGAGAATATTAATTCACTAAATTTGAATAGATAGAAAAAAGGTTAGTTCTTATCTATTAATGTAAGGGAACAAGTAAACTTTACTGTTGATACCAAAAATTGGTTCAACACCCAAAAAGAAGAATTCTGTAGAGAACAAGTGAAGATAAACGATTATAAACAATGCAAAGAATAAAAAAGTGATCACACACAAATTTATAGTGGTTCGGCGTTAATAAGCCTACCTCCACTTTATAATCTTTATTTATGATCAACTAGAATGATTACAATAATTCTCTCCTTTTTCCTTGCATCCACTTTTCTGAACGGGAACATAAGTATTTATAGGTGATACAATACTTGGTTGTTATCAACACATATCATTGGATCCAGAAGAATAGTTGTGGCTGAACGAATCAGTATTCGCTGAAGAATTGGTATTCCATCCCAAATATCAAGCGTGAAATAGCCTGTTATTCGGCTACCTTGGGCAATTTGAACGAAAAGGATCTGGAACGAGCTATTCTTTAGGCTTACTTTTCGGACTTTAAATGAACACACTGTAACTGATCAGGCTTGGTCATCTCATGTTCCTTCTGGGCCGCGCCTAATGGACGAAGTGGACTAACATGATGGGCTTCTCTGTCTTATTTACTTCGAGGACTTTGGGTATGGGTCTACTACGTTATCATGCTTTGATGGGCGGTCCGAAAGGCCCATCAACACTTTGCCCCCAAAGTATGATTTGCTTAATGAGAAGCATACTTTGTTTTCATATATCTTGAATCAAATTCTACACACCGCTTATCCCACCAGTTGCTTTGATTTTCATTCAGTAGACATCACAAACTACGTCGAGTACCATCAATCGCTTCAAAATTATGAACGAGTTCAGATAATGATGACACCTCCCTATCTTACTATCTTATCGGCTGATCTTTAACTCTCCGACTTCTTCACACGTCCGCTTGGTCCAATCACATTAGCCGAATTTGAATAGCCACTCTTCTTTCTCATTATAAAAGTAAAATCCCTTTTAACCTTCTTTTTTTACTTTTTACCACTGCTCCAAATGAGAGGCGATTGGCAATTATCATCTTCTTTTAAGATCATATTTTTCAGGTATGTATCGTTCCCCATGTCTAAACACCATTCTTGCATGGGGTCTTCCTTTTTCTCACCATAATCTAGTGTTTAATTTGACCCAATCGACGGAGGTCTTCCGTGTCAGACTGCCGAAGTCAGCGGCGGTGCAGTTCCCAAGGTGAAACTACCGCCCTTTGGGTAAGGCCCGTTGATACCGAATCTGTAATCTTGATGACATTATAAATAGGTCCCGCCTTCCCGAAGCATTCTGTGAATTAGAGTGTCTTTGAACCCTAAGGCATGTGACAATGCTCAAAGGAGCGATGAAAGGGATATCAATTTCCGTATAACTCAGATTATACTATTGGTAATCCATCTTTTATTGGGGTCATGCTTGTAAAAAGTTCTGACTTTTTATCTTCTTTTGTGCTTCTTTCTCTCCTCTTTTTCTTCTTTTATTTTAGTGCCAGAACTTCTTTGTACGCTAATGGACCGAACGCGTGACAGCCATCAGCAAGAGTTTGGTTGAGAGATACCTTTTTCCATTAGAGTGGACAGTTCTTCAGAGTCCTGGAGTCAGTCAGAACCCACCTTTGACAACGATCCTCAAAGTCGGTTGATAGATCCGTTTCCTGTTCCTCCAATAGCGGTCGAGCTAACCAAAGCGATGCCCATTCCCCTGGCACCTGACATGCTCCTAGGCGTAGAGATTCTAAGTAACCTCCAAAAGCAGAAAAGTCAACCATCACTCTTAAACGACTACAACACTTAACAGCAAAGCACAACATTCCCTTCGACAACGTCCTCGTCCCTGAGGAAACTACTAGACCCCATAATCCTCTGGATGGCTATATGGCAATTTCTGTTCCAATTTGCAACGTGGGGGACATTCCCCCTTCCCTTCTTTCATTGTCAACTTCTTACGCCGAATGAATTTGGCCCCGATGCAGTTTCATCCGATAGCCTATTGCAATTTGTTGTCGACCTACTATCTATATCTGAAGTATCTGGGTTATCCTCTGACCTTTGATGATATAGCCTTTCTCTTCAATTTTAGACACAATGAGGGACAGTCTCCTTCTTTGCTCTACCATGAAGCTATTCGAGGCTGGAAGATTATTGAAGAAGTTCCAAGCAAGGCGGGTGATCCCAAGCGAGACTAGTTTTGGATTAAGCAGCAGCCTGGGCGTGCTCAATACTTGCTTAAATGTGGTAGGTTCCTCTCTTTTCTTTACATACCTCTTTTCCATTAGAATCTCTCGCTCTGATTACCTTATTATTATTATCTTTTATAGAGGACGAGCCTATAAGACCTGAGGAAGAAGTTTTTAAAGAACGTCATAAGCGATTGATCGAGCTAAAAAAGAAGCGACGAGCGTTTTGGAACTGTTTGACCGATGAAAACTTGCACCGATATGCCCTTCTCAACCGAAGTAGGACGAGGGGCTCAGTAAAAGAAGGACCTGATCCTGCAGCACCGGTTCAGGATGAGGTGCCCCTAGTCATGAAGAATTGGGGAGATGAATAGGCGATTCATTCGATCGAAGGGTCTTCTACCCATCCCTTGCCTGGGAAGAAAGAGAAATGCGGTCCAAAGAAATCTTTTTCAAAAGACGGCTTCGAAAGATCAAGTTTCTAGAAGTTGCTCGTGATGAGGTCGGACATCGACAAAAAGAGAAGGTCTCTACCAAGAGAGCTCCCAAGGTAGTGCAAGGGAAAACAAACGAAGGAGAACCCCCTGAGGTTCACTCGAAAGATTCGGGAGTCGAGGAAGGTTCTCCTTTGACTCATGGTCTACAGGAGGGGTGTGGCACCTCCCCTCTTCCAGGGTTGGAAAATCTACCAATGCCTAACATTATTCTCTTACCACAAAGCTTAGATCCAAATCAATTCTTTGCCAACCAATCTGAAGGAATGTCTTTCCCAGACAGATATGATGGTATTGAAGGTATGATCTCATTATGATTATGAGGTTTATTGCTTGTTACAACATCAAATTTTTCATATACAAATTGAAGATTGCTTGTTTCATTTTTCTTTCCTTACAGGTATTGAAGAAGAGTTTTACGAAGATCTGTTCGCCTCCTTCCCAATGGACCTTGGGTTGGGTGATACTATTTTTCCACGTATTGAAAAAGAAGGCAATGACAAAGATAATGATAGCCGAAGGAAGGAAGCAGAGGATGCGAGGAAAGACAAGGGGAAAGAGAAAGATGGAGAAATAAGAAAAGGAGGAAAAGGAAATTTGCCCGAGGATAAAAATGGGCAGGAAAAGAGGCGCTCGAGAAAACATGGCCGAGTGCCGGGAGACACGGAAGAGTTGGGCAGCATGCCTAAGAAAAGGAAGGGGATAAATCTCCCAAGTCCATGAAGGGAGAAGGAGTCAAGCCTTCTCGAACAGTAGTACATCGTTCCAGTCCCACGGTGGGAACTTCTTCAGCCGATCGATTCTGAAAATTGGAAAGAGATTTCCCCGATCTCATTTTTTCAAAAATTGAACCAGCCCCCGAAGTACAACCATTAACCCATAGCTTTCATCGCTGCATGCGCAATAACCTTGAGTATCTCAATATGATGCCATGCGGGAATATGCCGGGCAATTGAGTGGAGCATTGAAGGAAAAGCTATCTGAAATTGCTGACTTAAAAAGAGAGATTGATAGTGGTAAGAAAACCTTTGGATTTCTAGAAAAGAAAATCAGGAGTTACAAGTAGTAGTAGACAAAGAAAAGTATGGGAGAGAGATCGAAGTCTTGAACACTTAGGTTCAACAGAAAGGACGGGAATGTGATTCAATGAAGGAAGAGTTTGAATCTTTGAAGAGGGACAAAACTCAACTTGACCTTGAAATTTAGAATTTAAAGGTTATCCTTCATTCGTTCGAGTTAGCCTAGGATCAGGCTGAAAAAAATACCGCTGCAGAAATCGAGTCTGCTAGCAATCTAAAGCTTCAGCACAATGTTGAAATCGAGACCCTTAAGGCTGAGCACGCCCGAGAGAAAGTTTAATTGAAAAAGGGGCATGCTCGTCAGATTCTTTTGTTTTGCGCGCATTTCCTTTGTCACAGGGATCTGTCTTGGATGCCTGGATATCCCAGGTCGTTAGCCGACGTATGGAATGTAGTCTTATGGCAGGAGAAGAAAACAGCACAGGGTCATCCGGTGAATGAGGCGTCGCTGATGACCCATATTTGAAATGATAAAGTATGAGCCATCATGGTCGAGGCACAAAGCCAGGAAAAGAAAATAACAGAGGCAGAACGCTGCAGGGTGAAGGGAAATCGATTCCCGAAACTGAATTAGGTGGTAGTCAGCCTTATGCTCCTGCATCTTCTGCACACATGCTTATGGAAAGGGGCTCGTCTTCGACCCTTCCATCTGATTCAGCCAAGGCCATGGAAGGGAAGGTGATTGGCTCCAATGTTGAAGGTAAGCTTTTTCCTGAGTTTGAGTCCCTCATCCCCTCCTAATTTGCATACATTTCTTTTCTTCTGTAGGGATCTCTTTTGTTGTTGAGAGGGTGGATGAAGGACCTGCTGTCGAGGAAAAGGGTACCACTGAAGAAACAAACAAGGCTGCAGGAGTGGAGAGGATTGACTTGGTATCTCCTGAAGACAGGGACGTCGAGATCGTTAAGGAGTCCAAAAGAGAAGATCTCCATCCATGGTCGAGATTAAGGATTGGAAGTAAAAGGAAATTTCTGCCATGAAGCCCGAGCCTGCTGAAAATCCTCTGAGCATCAAACCTCTTCAGTTCCTTCCTCCGACCATTCTTTCTTCATCTCTAGGTCCTGCTGCCACCATTATTCCGCAGGGTTCTGCCCTAGCTCCTCGTCCTTTTGGCAGCACGCTTGGAGGGTCGAGACGCAGGATGACCACTGAAGAGATGCAGGAGATGATCAAGAAAAAAGAGCTAGCCGAAATGGTAGAACTAGGACTGATGCCACCTCCTTTTTAGGACTTTTCCTTTCTTTCTAATTATTTGATGATGTATCCCATATGATGTTGTCTGGATGGTACCTGTCATGCAATAGTATTTTATATGATGTCAGGATACGGAAATTTACTTGTTTTGTAAATGATGATAACGTGTGTAACATAGATGTCATGTGAATCTCATGTTTTTTTTAATGCTAAGGGTGAATCACACTTCCCCCTTGTTGGGGGTGCTAACTATTTCTTTTGCCCCCGGTGTTGGGGTAGATGTTTGAGTGGCGAACTCCCCTGTCAAACTCAAGCAGAACCATCCTTAATCAAGGTTTGGATGCAATCGAGCGGGAGCGCCTCTAGGCTTTTATACTTATCCTTTAGTCAGTAAAGTGCAAAATTTTATTGTTTGAGCGGTCTTTTGTCAAGGTGCACCATTCACGCTCTATTGTCATTTATACTCGTCCTCAAGTCAATGAGGTTGGGAGTTGAGTCCTGATAGTCGATCGTATGCCTAGATAGGTGTCGACTTTACTCTTAAGTCAACCAAGGCAGAAGTCAAAAAATCAGTCAGTCGGTCACAATCGTTAGCTCGTTTACAATCATAACAAGACAGAGCAGGAACGGAGACTCTTATTAATACGTTATCGCGACCAATGAAGCTCTCTTATTAAAATGCCAAAAACAATCTAACAAACTAACAATCTAATTGCTGAAAGAAAGAAAAAACATTTAAAAAATAAATTCTAAGAGAGATAAGGTCGCAAATGCTCCGCGTTCCACGCTCTTTGAAATGGCTCACTATCCACGGTTATTAGTCTGAAACTTCCATTATCGAGCTTTCTTTGAATGATGTAGGGTCCTTCCCATCTCAGGCCTATGTGTACGGGACCGGGAAGACTCATTTTAGAACCAAACCTCCTACTTCGAAAGTCTTTGGTCGGACTTTTTTGTTGTAATACCGAGTGACTCGTTGCTTGTGGGCCATGGCACGAAGGTTCGCCTCTTCTCTTTTTTCGTCGACCATGTATAATGATGTCAGAAGAAGTGCCTTATTAGTCAGGGATCGTAGTTGGTCGTCCGGTGAGTCGGGACTTCAGGCTCGATCGCGAGAACTACTTCGGAACCGTACGATAAAGCAAAGGGAGTATGTCCCGTAGCGGTTTTATAGGTAGTAAGATACACCCATAATGCCAGAGGCATTTCGTCGACCCATTTCCCTTTAGCGCACTCTAGCCATTTCTTCAAAATGGTTTTAATGATCTTGTTAACTGCTTCAACTTGACCATTGGATTGGGGATGGGCAACTACGGTGTATTTCTTCTCGATACTATATTTTTCACAAAAATCTCGGAATTCTAGACTGTCGAACTATGTCCCGTTATCTGTGACAATGGTTCAAGGTACTCCATATCCACATATAATGTTCTGGACGATAAAGTTGATGACCTTCTTTGTTCTAATCATAGTCATCTTCTCGGCTTCCGCCCACTTTATGAAGTAATCTACCGCTACAATCGCATACCTGGAACCTCCTTTCGAAATGGGCAAGGTTCCGATGATGTCAATTCCCCATACAGCGAACGGCCAAGGACTTGTCATTTGAGTAATCTTTGTTTGGGGTGCTCGTGGGATTTGCGCGAATCTCTAGCATTTATCGCATCTTTTGGCATAATTAGTAGCGTCTTTGTTGACGGTCGGCCAGAAGTATCCATAGCGTAGTATTTTCTGGGCCAGGGTTTGCCCCCCGGTGTGTGCCTCGCAGTCCCCTCATGTACTTCTTGCGTTATCCTCTTGATGTCATCGTTGACTACACATCGGAACATAAGAATAGAAAACCATCTTATGTAGAGCTTGCATTGCTGAATAAGGTACCTGGAAGCCTGTCATACTAAGCCTCGCTTCTCATTTTTCTTTTCGGGCAGCTGCCCATGGGGAAGGAAATATTTGATGGGAGTCATCCATGATTCTTCTTCGGGTTTGACATCAGTCTGGTCGATCTCCATCGGATCGATGCTTGGTATTCTCAAGGTTTCTATGGGAATTATCTCTATTTCGCTTGGGTGATCTGAGCTAGCCAGTTTTGCCAGCCTATCCGCTTTTTGATTCTCCTCCCGGGGAATATGAGAAATTCTATACCGGTCGAAGTTCCATAGATATTTCTCGACCTCCTTGAGGTAGGAGGTCAGTCATTCTCCCCGGGTAATGAACTCCTTTCGAACTTGGCATACTACAACCTATAAGTCACAAAAGATATCGAGTGACGTTACTTTCAGATCTTTTGCTAGTTTGAGCCCGCCAATCAAGGCTTCATACTCGGAGTCATTGTTGGTAGCCAAAAATTCTAATCTCAAAGAATAATAAACCGAACGCCCTTTCGGGGACAGAAGTACTATGCCAACTCCCGAGCGTTGCTTATTTCGGGCTCAACCCCTGTAAAGCTTCCAGACGACTGGCTCTTGACTGGCCTTCATAGGCCCAGGTTTGCCGTCTTGACACTCATCTTCCAGGGTTGTAAATTTTGCTATGAAATCAGCTAAAGCCTGTCCTTGAATTGATTTTCGAGGAATGAACGTTAGGTCGAACTAGCTTAATTCGATGTTCCATTTCAGCAGCCTCCCGCTTGCTTCTGGTCGTTGTAAGATTTGTCGAAGAGGTTGATCAGTGAATATATTAACTGGATGAGATTGGAAATAGTGCTAAAGCTTCCTCGACATAATTAACAAGCTATAAGCCAGTTTTTCAATCTTAGGATAATTACGCTCAGCTCCGGTTAATTTCTTACTTACATAATAAACCGGTCATTGTACTCGTTCTTCTTCGTGGACCAGGATCGAGCTAATCACATGTGCGGATACTGCTAAATAAACAAATAAGTCTTCATGGTCGACAGGCTTAGAGAGAATAGGAGGTTTTTCGAGATGGTCGAGCAGATTTTGGAAAGCCTCGACACAGTCGGGTGTCCAGGAAAAGTTCGGTTCCCCCCTTTTTATTAATTCAAAGAAGGGTAGGCATTTATTAGTAGATTTTGAAATGAACCGTCCCATGGCTGCTATCTTTCCTGCTAAACTCTGAACATCCCTTATCCGGCGAGGATCCTGAATTCCCTTAAGGGCTGCAATTTAATCAGGATTGATCTCGATTCCGCAGGAACTCACGACGAAGACAAGGAACTTGCCCGAAGCTACTCCAAAAGAACATTTTAATGGGTTTAGTTTCATACTGTATTTCCGTAGAATGCTAAACATCCTCGACAGGTCGCCCACATGCTCGGATGATTGTTTTGACTTTACCAATATGTCATCTACATATACCTCCATTGTCTTCCCTATTTGATCATGAAACATCTGGTTAACTAGCCTTTGATAGGTTGCTCCTGCATTCTTTAGACCGAAAGACATTACTACATAACAGTACAGCCCGAGGTCGGTAATGAAACTGGTATGTTCTTGGTCAGGGACGTGCATGGCAATCTAATTATATTCTGAATATGCATCCTTAAACAAAAGTAACTCGTGCCCGGCGGTTGAGTCAACCAACTGATCGATCCTAGGCAATGGGAAGCTGTCCTTAGGGCATGTCTTATTTAAATTGGAAAAATCAATACAGGTTCTCCGCTTTCCATTAGCCGTCTTCACAAGTATTGGGTTGGCTATCCAGTCGGGATAGGTTGAATCCCGGATGAATCCATTGGCTTGTAACTTCCCAATTTCTTCCTTCAACGTTCTCGATCTTTCAGGGCCTATCATTCGCCTTTTTTGTTTTACAGGCGTGTATTTTGGGTCGATGCTGAGGGAGTGGGTTATAATAGATGGAGATATCCCACACATCTCAGCGTAGGTCCAGGCAAATACGTCCAAATTCGCCCAGAGGAATTCACTTAGCTCCCTCATCCGGAGAGGATCAAGATGAGACCCAATCTTTAGAACCTTGGTAGGATCATTATCGTTGATCAAGACCACTATGGTGTCCTCATTTGTGGCCGCCTTTCTGCACCCTGACTCATCGTCATCTCGTGGGTCGATGTCTTCGACCTCACGGGCTGACGGTCCTGGTCGGGGTATTCTCTGTAATTTCTATGCTTCCCTCCCCTCCCATGGGGGAGAAGATTTTTCAGACTCCTTGTTACCACTGCTCCTTAATTCCTTCCATTCTACTATACAGCATGCTCGACCTGTTACTTGGTCTCCTTGCACGGTTCCGATCCCATTATCGGTGGGAAACTTCAAAAGCAAGCACCAAGGGGCGATACATGCGCGGAATACAGCCAGGGAAGGTCATCCCAAAAAGGAATTATAGTGCGAGTTGATATTCATTACAACAAATGGCATAATCCTAACTCTTCGTCGATCCCCATCTCCCAACTCCACTGATAGTCTGACCTGGCCGATGGGGTCGATGGATGCTCCATTGAAACCACGTATTTGGCATTCATACATCTCTGTGTCCTTTGCTTCCAGTTTCATTTGGTCGTAGGTTTGTTTGAATAGGATATTTACTGAACTTCCGTTGTCAACCCAAATTTTTCAGACAGTAGGTGGGCTAATGATAGCTGTTATCACTAATGGATCGACCGTTGGGGTTTCTATACCAGTTGATTCTCGGTCGAGGAAGATGATATCTTCACCCATTGTTCTTCTTTTTTTGACGGGGCTCGCGGCCTCATGGGGATTCACTTCTTCAACATCAAGGTGTTTCGCAGCGTTGACATATCGTTCCATGGCTCTGATGCTATGACGGGATGTGGTCCTCCCATAATGGCATTAATAATAATCCACTTCCCCTTTTCATGGGGGGTAGCGCGAGATGCAGCTTGACTTGGCTTGGAATCGAAGCTCTTTTCCCCCTGTTCCTTGGAGTTGTTTTATATTCGTCAAGTTTCCCTCCTCAAATCAGTTTTTCAACGATGCCCTAAGATGTCGGCACTCATTGGTCGTATGCCCGTAAATGTCGTGGAATAAGCAATACTTCCCAGTTGCTCGTTCCTTCTCCGTGGGCTCTTGTGGGAATGGTTTCTTATACTGCATCACATTACAGGTATCGAGGTATATATTCTCTAGTGTATCATTTAATGCAGTGTACGTATCAAACACCTAGAAATAGGGGCTCTTTCGGGAGCTCCCTCTTTGTTTTGAACTCCTATTGTCCTCCCTTGACCCCTCGCTACTTCGTTTTCCGCGGTTTTCAACATTTAATTTGACTTTCCCCGAGTTATACCCAGATTTTTTCACCGCGACATTGTTTCGAGTTGATGGAGTGAAAGTGTCTTTCAGACCATCCTCTGCTTCCAGCTGCTCATCTTCTTACTTCAATCGGATGTGGGCCTTTTCGTAAAAAGCTCCAATCGTGGTAGATGGCTTCCTAATCAAATATTTTCCGAACTCAGTTCGTTTGTCGATACCATCGACCATGGCCATCAAGACGGTCTTGTGATTGGGGTTGCTTACTTCAGTAGCAACTCGAATGAATCGATTAAGATAATTCCTCGGAGATTCACCTCTTCCCTGTTTAACTGTTGACAAAGCCATGACATGCTTCGATTAAGTGGCGTGAAGATGGAATTGAGTTAAGAATTTTTCGCTCAGATCTTTAAAGCTAGGAACTGACTTCGCAGGTAAGCGTACAAACTACATGAGGGATATTCCGCTTAAAAAGATTGGAAAAGCTTTGCACTTAATTGTATCAGGGGCGACTGCTACTTCCATATGCCAAGAGTATCTCATCAATTGCTGTTGCGGGTCCGAGGTTCCATCATACTGATTCATCTGAGGCATATTAAATCTCCTGGGGAACTCCGCTTGCAAGATGTCGTTAGTGAACGGTGTACGACTTGAGTCGGCCCCCCAATCTTCATTCCTATGCCCTCGACTATCGTTCATAATCTGTCGTACCATAGCGGCCAGATTTGGCGGAATAACTGTGTCTGGGTTGGCCCCTTCAACAGATGGGATTCTTCTGGCCCTTTCGTCAGGGAATGTTGTCCGGGCATTTCTCCTTCCCCTTCGATTTTCTCGGTCAATCACAAGATTACGAGGGGGATGTACTGGGGCTCGACATCCTCGGGCAGCATTTCGATTTACAGGAGGGGACGCCTCCCGATTGTGTGGAGCTATAAGATCGACAATTTCTAGCTCGTCCTAATCAGCATAACCTTGGTTGTGTTCGTCCGGTGGGATCAGATGTCCCTCCATACGCAGTTGTTGGACATTTTCAGCTCTCTCTAACGGATGTCGAGGTCGACGTGGGTCTCTGACTTCCTCCGATGAGGAGGAGCATTCTGACACTCGGTCCAGCTGAGGAGGAGGGAGTTGATCGCCCCGGGCCTCCTGAGCTTGATTTCTGAATTCCTCCCATTGCCTCGCTATGCGAGTCACGTCTTCACGCATAGCGCCGTTGTCTTGAGAATGGGCCCATAGGGCATTGGTGGTTTCCTTAAGCCAATCTACCACAGCCATAAACTCGTCTCGGGTGGCGAAGGCAGAAGATGGAGCTAAATCCCCTCCGGGGGGCAATGCAGGCTGATCTGAGGTAGCTTCAAGGTCGATCGACCTGCCAGCCGCATCCGTGGATGTTCTAATCTGCAGATTTTTTATGGTATTACGAGCTGTTTTCCAGCCATTTCTAAATCAATGCAGTAATGAAAATGGGATTTTCGTCTTGGACTTGATGATCCAAAAGTAGAGCGAAAACTTGGATTGGTCTGAGAAAGTCAGTTTCTCAGTGAAAGCACTAAAATGTAGGTACCAAAAATTGGTTCAACACCCAAAAAGAAGAATTCTGTAGAGAATAAGTGAAGATAAACGATTATAAACAATGCAAAGAAATCTAAAAGGGATCACATACAAATTTATAGTGGTTCAGCGTTAATGAGCATACGCCCACTTTATAATCTTTATTTATGATCAACTAGAATGATTATAGTAATTCTCTCCTTTTTCCTTACGTCCACATTTCTAAACTAGAACATAAGTATTTATAGGTGATACAATACTTGGCTGTTATCAACACATGTCATTGGATCCAAAAGAATAGTTATGGCTGAACGAATCAGTATCCGCTGAAGAATTGGTATTCCATCCCAAATATCAAGCATGAAATAGCTTGTGATTTGGCTGCCTTGAGCAATTTGAACAAAAAGGATCTGGAATGAGCTATTCTTTAGGCTGACTTTTCGAACTTTAAATGAACACACCGTAACTGATTAGGTTTCGTCATCTCATGTTCCTTCTGGGTCGCGCCCAATGGACGAAGTGGACTAACATGATGGGCTTCTCTGTCTTATTTACTTTGAGGACTTTGGGTACGGGTCTACTACGTTATCATGCTTTGATGGGCGGTCCGAAAGGTCCATCAACACTTACTATAATTTATAACATTTAAAAAGTTGTTCCTACTTATGATGTTATGCTTTATGTATCCTCTCTGAAGCTTCTACTTCATATCTTAACAACTTGTCATTTATAAATCTTCATGTATATCATACATGGCCCACCAACATATGCAATTTCGGTTGGAGTTAAGAAAAAACAGAATTGTGTGCTATAGATTGTGTACATTGACTTACAAGATAATGATTATTAGAAGAATACGATTGTCGACCTACAACCAAATAATAATAATGGATTCAATAAGCATAAATATTTACTTCATGTCCCTAATTCATTATTCAATCAAATTGGTTATAATAAGCAGTCATGTTTTGCATGAAATACACAATTAAATATCACCGATCGACCACATTTTACTTGCATAAACATTCAACTGCATGCATGATACGCAGACATGCTTTATGGAGTATTAGGGTTGAGTGTCACCACTTGAATGCTATTTAAATTCCAACATCTTCTGTGAAACATTAATAACTAATTCATGTAAGATCATATTGATATGATTATATTTTCAAATAGTATATAAGAAGAAAAAAACATACTTGATGAAAATAACTGGGACTCATTCTAAGAACATGAGTCTATAAGTGTTTTATTTAATGTACATCACTTGTTGACAATCTGATTCCAAGTTATAAGGGAAAGTGTCCCAACTCACTAACATGTTAGGAATAAAAAGAACGATTTGAACATGGTATATTTTGGAATGTAAGGGATGGAAAACAGATAGCTGGAAGAAACATATTGATAGCATCCTTATTGCTTTTTCTCTAAGTGATAAAGTTTAAAATTAACATATATATATATATATATATATATATATATATATATATATGATGTCAATACCACATCTTGGACTTCAAAAATAAGATGACCGCTGTAAGCAACAGCTGTGGGGCTGCCACCAACGGCGGTGAATGCAGTAGCAGCTGCAGTACCCCAGCATTAGTGGCTGCTGCCGCAGTACCTATAAAAATAGACTAACATATTAGGTAAGATAAGCAACGCAGCATCTCTTTTGTTTTGAATGATTAAGTGAAAACATGTATTGAATTGTTTAGAATTATATATAGGATGCAAGTTTATATATATGCACATTTTAAAATTCCATGTGCATGCCACGATGTTTAGATTGTATCTTATTCATATAAAATGTTGTCAAGAAACAAGTAATAATAAGTACAAATAAGCAAAAGGCTCGAATGAAGAATTTAATACTATAAATTTGAACTAGTAGCATAGATTTTGTGAAACATTCAAAGTGCATATTTGTTGTTATTAAACAAAACAGAAAACTTGAATGCTAAATTTGTACATTACTTTGTTTCAATTGTGTTTTGTCAAAAAAGAATGCTATTCCAATCATAACATATGTCATATGTTACCACAAGCTTCGCTATAAAAATATATGTTGATTCTAATTATATTTTGAGTGTCTTAGTAGGTTGCGATGGCGCGCTTTGCTTGCGGAGCTCGCTTTTGTGCAAAATGCAAAGAAAATAGGCAAATATGCTTTAAAAACGCTAAATAAGGTATGAATCTTGGTTTACATATCGCATTTGGGTTGTTTTTCTTTTGTTTCCCCTATATTGAGATGCCTCGTCGTGCGAATGAGATGTATACTGAAATTGTAAATTTTTCCGGGCAAGCCGAACAAAGGAGGTGCTGCCGAAATTTCCCGTAAATCCCGAGTGTTAGAAAAGTTTTGAATTTCAAAATTATATAACTTATTTTTGCCCTAACAAGTTTTAAACTAAGTAGAGCATTTGTAATGTTAAATTCATATGATGTTCCATTTTTGAGGACGAAAAGCGCTAAGTGGGGGAGGCTATAAAGAACCGGTAATTTTGACATTTAATATAAAATTAAATTAAGATTAACGTTAAAATAGAGGTTTAGATTTCGATTTCGACATAGAATTTGGAACAATACCTAATGGAATTTTCTTTTAAATAAGAATCCTCTGTATATTTATTTTAAAGTAAACATTTTGCCAAATTAACGTGGTTTACTAATTTGGACTTAACGTGAAATTCTTTTGTTACCTTGATAAGAACGTTGATCAAGCAAATGTGATTTACATTATTAACTAAAATGGAATGTCTAACGTTGGTGATAGGAACGTTATAAGAACATATGATAATACAACATGGTTGGATTTATGGAAATAATTTGAAAATATAATTCATTCTAATTTGAGAACTTGAACATTTAAATTTTAATTAGAATTTGATTTTAAGATATAATGTAACTTGGAAATTTTTATCTAAATAGTTATTGGTTTTGTTTCAAGTAAAACGTCAAAAGGAAAATTTATTTCAAAATGGCAATCTTCGTAAAATAGTTGATACAAAGAAATAATTTGTGGAATCAATACATTCGATTGGATTAAAATGAAGAAGTGGTCGTGGGTAGCGAGTTATGTGTAATATCGCCTGAATTAAATTTATCAAATCGATTAATAAGTTTATTGGAATTTAGAATGTATGAACAACATTGTTTTGTGCTTCACTCAAAACCACCCGCTCCATTCAGTCCACCATTTAATTTCAGTCAAATCTGAAAATATCTTGCTAAGGATATGGCAGCAGCTTTAAAATCTTTTCCAATCAATAATGCAAGATTTTGAAACACTGTACAGGATTTTCAAATATCCTCTGTCAGTTACAAATATTTCGTAACAGTGCACCGCGATTTTGAAATCTTTTTGTGCAGAGCAATTTTTCCACGTGTTCGTTCTCTTCTATTACTTGCCTTCTCTAATTGAATTTAAAAAGGAGTGCTCGCTCTCTACCATCGCAACAATCTGAATGCCGCTTTCTCCTTTATTTTTCTTCGACAGTCAAGATAATCCTCATCTCCAAATAACTAAAATCGATCCATTGTTCTCCATGGCTGCCACAAATCCAAAACTCCACCAACGCTAGTTCCTTTTCCATCCTATTGTTGGCGTTGCGATACCTCCTCACAATTCAAAGTATCATTTCCTCTTTGTTTCTAATCTAATCAAAAAGGGATAAAACTGGCTGAAGCCTGTAAATCGCCACCACCAAATCGTTCTTCGCCATCCTCGCGCAGCCAGAGATCCACGCCTCCATGAAAGCCTCACCTTTGCTTATATTGGCCCTTCGATGTCAGGCCTCAGCTATTTTTTCCATCGTACCTCCTTAATCCGCGAGGCCATCTCCAAAATAGTGCGTGAGTTGGAAGCCACACCACCAGTCACATGCGGTTCACTAGGACTGTTGTGCCTGGGCCGCCAATCTTTAACTCAGAGCCGACCGAGCTGCTTCACTCTGTTCAACTCGTTGGTCACCAAAGTGCTGCCACTACCAGTGAGCTGCGGTTCCGATCTGACAAGACGCCGTGCCTTCCCTAGCAACGGCGAGACCCACTAGCCCAGATCTGACCTTCCTCCAAAAAAAGCACCACCCACTTCATGGAAAGCACTCTAGGTGCTCTATCATATGCCTGAAAGGTTGCTGTAGTTAGCTAGGGCTTATTGTTTGGGCAGATAGTTTAGACCCAGTGACGAGTTACAAATATTATTTGATTCGCCGGTGAGTCTTACTTTTAATATCATTTATTCTTATGCATGTCATCATTCCTTTGCAAACATAAATTTTGATTACTGTTTTGATTAACTATAGTTTGGAAACATCATTTGATTTCTAGTTATGTTCGGTTCACGGTGGCCAAATTGGAATGATGGTGTGCACTTGCGATACTACCTTTATGTACATAAATACACTATGTATATACGTACATAAATTTATTGAATGCTTATTCGTCGTTTGGCTGCCAAACTTCCTTCTCAGATTTCATTGTCAATGTTGCATTCGTCTCTAAGCCTCGGAAGTTGAGTTTTTCTCACTCACAGACTAACTGATTATTAAGTGAATTAAACATTTGAGATGTTGAATGAAATGTTAGGGTGTTTTATATTTGTTTGCCTTATGATTGTGCACATGCGACACACACTGTTATCTCATATGACACTATGGATGTATGCTTGACATGTATGTTTATTATTCTCACCATGAAAGTCCCTTTTTTATTAGAAATCATTACGGGTTGAAATGATACATACCCGAAACCCTTGTGTATTCAAATCGATTTGGGATGCAGGTTCAAATGATACATACCCGGGATTCAAATATTTTTAAAGAACGGATTGAAATAATAAATATCTGTATCACTTGACCATAGGATAAAAAAAATTATATGAACACCGCAGTCAATAGAATAAAAATATTTTTAAATTATCTTATCGACTTTGTAAGTTGAAATTTTAATGAAACTCCTATATAGCACAAAGAAAATTTTAAAAATAATTTTGTTCAAATATTTACTTGAAACTTTTATGAAATCCAATTTGTATTAACTAAGTTTTAAAGTGATTGTTGCAAGTTAACACCAAGTTTAATTATTTAAATAAATTCTTTATAACTTTATGTTCATATAATCAATTCAATAACGTGACAAATTTTGTATTTAATAATTGAATGTAAGGGATGTTCAAAGATTTGATAAATTTTTCCCAAACTTATTTTGGTATGATTTGTTAATGAATTTTCGCCATGTAAATATAGGAAGGATTTGTTAAAATAAAAAGTATTAATTTCAAGCATAAAAAGGGACATGTTTATATAAGTCATGGTGAATTCGAGTTTGATAACAAGCCAGAACTTAACAAACCACATTTTGATTTATAGCCGATGCTAAAAGAGATTTCGGAATTTTTTATATGAAATGGATATGTCGAATCCAAGGTAAACATTGGTTTGAAAAATTGTTTGAACCATTAAGTGTTGAATTTAAACCAAATAAATGGGGATTCGTTTAAAGGTGAAATTTTGATGGGAAAAGAAATTTTGAGACATGGATTTGGATTGGATCAATATTATTTGAATAGAATTTCAAGTTCATAGAAGTAAATTTTTCCTCATTACTTGATTTTGTAAATATTTTTCTATAAAATGGTTTGATTACTTTAACTGTATGAATTTTATATTACTTTTTCAACTATATACATATATGTTTATACAATATTTTCAATTTAATATGCATATATTTTTCCAATTACAGATATTTGTACATTACTTTCAATTTAATATACATATACTTTTCTAGCTATGTGTGTGTGTGTGTGTGTGTGTGTGTGTGTGTGTGTGTGTGTTTATACACAACTTTAAACATGCATACACTATTTTCAAAACTTAACTTTTCTAAATGTATTTTATAAATTCAAATAAAAATCTATGTCCAATCCAACCTAGTGAATCCAAAGGATGAAGTATAGGATTTTCAAGTAATAAATCAATTTTATGAGATTTGGAAGCTAAAACAATGGTTGATAAAGAATGGAGAATATTGGTTTTATTATCGAACCAATGACAAATGATTTATGTAATTTATTTTGAGGAAATATTTAAATAAATCAATTTACGATCCTTGAAAATGTGATTTCAAATTCAATGGCCACGGTGTGAAAAATATAAGCATTCGGTTGTTAAAGAGACCTGAGTCGGTAAGTGGTATACTCTCTGTCAGTGTTGATACCACTTTAACAACTATGTGCGTGATGAAGTATCGGAACGAAGCACGATGGCTTGGAGGCGATTATTGGATCGAAGAAGGTGAACGATGACGAATGGCCTTGACCTTCGGATCATAATTGAAATGACAAAAATAGGAGCTATACCATGACTAATTGCGGTCGCACCTTATATCGGACACGCTTCTTCGATACCATCTCTATTACTGTTGTGATTGATTTTTGCGTGCCCTTTTGATTTGGGAGTTTGTTCCGAGGTGGGCGGTAGTGGCTATTATGCGTCACCACCGGTCCGGGAGTGCAATTGGTAGAATCCTACCCTGGGTATTGCCTCGATTGCCTTGTCATATTTTATCCTATGAAAGCCCATACGATTTTGATTACGTATTTCTTTCTATGGAGTGCCTTCTGATAACGCCAGCGCGGTGAATTTACGGTACTGTATAGACTATGATGCCTATAAACTGCATAAGGGTAATATGGTAATCCTCTTAAGCTATTTTCATTATATTTAGTTTTGTGGATCCTTAGGAGATGGTAATCCCAAACATCCTTTAAGTTATTGTACATTTCAGCTAACATTTCATTTGATTTAATTCACTTATATGAGACTATTAGTCCTAACTCGAGTATTTTGTTGTTTTATTCCTTGCAAAATGCCCGGGTCAGATCAAGTATTTCAGCTTTTAGAAATATCTGTTAAAGCTCGAGATTCATTGCGATCCAGCCATTCATCTGCCATGTCATATTCGGTTGTGCCTATCTCTGCTTATTATCGAATACTAGTACGATTCTATATTTATTCTTCCGTTGCATCCATATTTATTTTTGTACTCTGATATTATGTAATTAAAAAGAATTTGTAGTATTTTATAAATTTCACTTCCGTTGTGAGATATCCCGTGTTCTGTGTCTGTGATTCTGTGATGATTTGTATTTCAACTTCATAAGCAATAACAATCTGTCCTTTTGAACGGTTTGAGTTGATTTAATTACGATTTGAAGCAGTCAAAAAGCCAGGTCGTTACAGTGGTCATTTATTGCCTCACTATCTATGATAGACAGGGTGGATTCTTCCTGATCGCTTAAGACCTTAGGCGGACCGATTAGTCACTTATTATTTGTTGATAATTTACTTAACGTTAACATAAACTAGAGGGCACTAGCCACAAGCCATACTAGATAAGGTTTCCGTCTTTCTCGCATATACCCTTGCTCCGCATAAGGTGAGAGATTGTATATTATCATTCGCTATACCTTTTAGCTAACCTTATTAGATAACCCCCTTAGTCGCTTATTACTTCCCGTAGGATAGGTAGCCATATCTGGCGTTTTTAGTTTCTAGGTTTGGGTAAGCCCACACACACCTGCCATTTAAGATTCCTAGACTGAAAGACCTATTCCCTGGTGGACTTCTCAAACCTAGCCGCTTAAGACCCAGGAAGTGGACTATATGCAAAGTTTATAGGTTTGTACCCCTTTTCCTTTTATACCTTTCCCTATTTGGGATAATGTGGATTACGTTATTAAGTCATTCCCGTTAAGTCCCTCTACATGGAAATGTTATATATACATGATTCATTTTTGTCACGTGTTATTATGGTTAATAATATTTTCTATTATTAACCTACTAAGTCCAAATATATTTTTAGTTATAAGTTTTATATCCATTAATATAAATAAGAAAGGTTATATCCCCCTTTTCCTTAGGATATTTATTTGATTTCTTCCCTAATTTGGACTTAGTATTTAAACAAAAATCATAAATTCCCTTACGACACCCATTTCATTTTATTTCTATTTTTATTGCCCTTTATGACCATAACGGTTATATTTTTACCAATGCAACTATTTATCAGTCCCAAGGTATTTATTTGTTGTACCCCAACAGACAATTACTATTCTTATTTATTTATTTATTTATTGGTTGACTGTTATTTATATACATATATTTATGTAATAGGCCTCTAACATTAAGTTGACTACTTGTGGATGTTGGATTTGTCGGTCAGTTCCGGGAAGACTTCTACCATAAGTTGAACTTAACCTCGCGTCTTAGTACATTGTAATTACGCATTAGACCCATCACATTAAGCTGACTACCTGTGGTTACTGGATTTGTCAGTTGGTTCCGGGAAGACTTATACAATAAGTTGAGCTTAACCTCATGTCTAAATGCGGTTATAATTCAAATTTCCTAATTGGAGATTACAACATTTATCCTAATGGATTTTAGGAATTGTAACCATCTTCCTATGACATTCATTTTCTCCCAATCAATATTGGTTACAATGGCAATTTATTGATTTGCGGTCCTATTTATGGATATTAATTATATTGATTACTACAATGGTCATCAAAAATACATTAATTCAAATTGGATTACATTTACATATAATTCCATAATTGAACTTCATCCAAACATTCAAACATTCCATACAATGTATATTTTACCGATTTACGCTGATTTGGACGGATAATATGTATGTATTTATTTTTATGTTTTCATGCGGTCAACGTAGTTATTGTTATTTTTATTATTGTTCTTGTTTAGATACAAATATATGTATTTATATTTATATGTACATTTGCACCACTTTTCCCTTTTTAATCCTTTTTATCATATCTCTTTTGATTTCAAAATAATGCCTTTTTATTCAAAGGAGGAAAACGACATGTTTACATTGATTAAGCTAAAACCCAATAGTATTGAATACAAATCGAAATATTTATTTTACTATTAAAATCTCATAATTTACCAATTTCGCATCTTCACCAAAATTTCATTATTTAATATTAAACTAAAGATCTGGAATGTTACTACATCTAACTTGTGTTTAATGGGACTGATTTCCAGATCCACAATGTCATACAACATGTACAACATATTTCATGACATAACTGCAGGAGCATGCATGAACAAGCTTAAGAATCCTACAAATTATGTTATACATAACCACAACTTATAATTAACGAGTTCTAACCATGTTTGTAATCAAACTTGATGATTGTCAATAAATTCCCAATATTTAAATGAACAGATCTGATAGGCATAAAACATAGATTTAATTCAAACGAAATAGATAAGTCACTATAACTATATTCATAAATTTCCCACTTCCTTATAGCCTCCAAATCCATCGTTTAAACCCTTTAGGCCTACAATCCCCAAATCTTATATATCTACAATTTATCTGGAAAGGAGAAAATTCCAGATCTGTAGAGATGTAAGAAAGCAGAAAGGGAGGGGAAAATATGATTTGGAGTGCCAATTTGCATTCCTTTCCATTAGATCTTCTTTTCCTCTCAATTTCATATGAATTGGATTTGATTTGTTATGTATAAATATATTTTTATTTCAGAAATTAGGTTTGGAGGAGGAAAATGGCAGAGCTTCGCTGCCTCTGCAGATTTATGTGGAAAACGAATGAGGCCTTACCCCTTTATTTATAGGGGTAGAAATGGCCCAGAGCCGCTGGATTAGTTTTAAGTTATATCCGTCCATTCGTTATACAAATATTATAACCTAACCTCTCAAAACCTAACCGCCACTAGGAAGACTAACGCCCAGTAGGTCGACCCCTACGGTCAACTACCTGGGCCTCAGATTGCCCAGATTGGCTTGGTCAAATAAGGTAAATTATAATTATAAATTCTAATTTATTTATTTTCTGTCCATTTTCGTGTTTCATCCATAACTTTTTCAAATGGACTCCATTCGTGAAACTCCAAACATGAAATTTGACTAGAATTCCGAGACGAACACATCGGTAGAAGTTTCATGGCCAAATTCCATCATTTGCAAAAATTCCTATTTTCTGAAATTCTAATAATTATTTTATATCACTAAAATTTTGGTTTGTTACAGCTGCACACTCCATTTCATACTCCACTCCACTTCAAACCTTGCCCATAAATACCAGACCCCTTATTCATGGAATGGTTTAGAATTTCTCTCCCCAAAGGGCTGCCATTTTTTATCTCCATTAACATTCAAGCTTCTACAACTTCATCAAAGCTTCTTCAAGCATCATCTAATGATATCCATCTTCACTTCCATCTAGAAATCATCGTGAATCATCACCGAGCTCAATTACTGAAGATCAAGTTCTATAATCTCCGCTACTGGTGAAGGTTTGAAGTTATTCGAGAGTGAGATAAAGATTTATCGAGAGATTATAGAGAAAAAAGAGAGAATTATTGTAAAATATAAAGAATAGAACAAAATGAGATCGATTATGTACCTTGTATAGGAGAAAGTAATGAAATCCCTCTTCAAATTGGAAATAGGCCAAAATCGAGGCTGAACCACTATAAATTTCCACTCTACTTTACTATTTTCTGCATTTTCCTACTCTTGACCTTGATATTTGCAGTTTAAATGTGTCTATACATCTCTCGGGGTGTTGACATCACATTTTTGTTATTAACACCTATGAATCCTAACCATTACCTACGTTATATCTATGTTGATTTACCTAGTCATTAATTATGGTAATATGTATATAAGTTCCAAAGACAGTTATGGTATCTTAATTTGTAACCCAACCATATATTTAGAATACCTTTCGAATTCTACCATCTTCTCCAAAATTAAGGTTTATGATAGTTTCAAAATTCCAGATTAGATTGTGAACCGTATACATCCTATCAAATCCTAAAAATTTAAACTATTCTATTTAGGTCACGCATCTACACCATATAACTATTCATTTTAAAATTGCTGTTCTAGTTTCTGCCACCATACAACATAAAAGTTCCTTTGTATAATTGTACTTATATAAAATTTAAGCATTTATTATTTTATTTTATTTTTAATACTTGATACATGAAGGATCAAATTTACTACTTTCATTGTAAAATTTGAAACTTAAAATGCTTATCAAAATCTCTTTATCTTTAGGATAAAAATCATTTCTACTTTTAACTACTCCAAAAGTATATTAATTCCTAGAAAAATGAGTTTTGATTGCATTAAAGAAATAAATGTCAATGCTTTAGGGTGGCTTTCCACAACATGAAAAAACTTATTCATAGAAAACTTTCCTTATAATAGTTTATAAAATAATATTTCTTCCCTTAAAAAAAGCAAAAATACGGTTAAATCATTTTTGGCAAAGACATTTCTATAGGAGTAAAGTCTGTTGTTGTTATTCACAAAGTTGATAGATTTAGGGACAGTCCTACAGTTTAAAGGAAAGACTTTTAGAGAAAAGTAATAAGCAAGAAAAGGGTTTTATGCTCCCTTTAGGAAATGTTATAAATAGGAGAAACTCTGTTATGTCTATGGAAAAGGAAGTGAAAATTCCTAGTGGTATTTCTAAAAATATGGAATGAAACAGATTCAATGTTCTTATTGATGAAGGGAAAGACACTACTACAGTTGAACAAGAAATTGAGGAAGGTGAGATTGCTAAGATTGATTATTTGCTTTTGCTTGCCTTCTCCTGCAATGTTACAGAAGTTGGTATCAATAAGGAGGAAGTTGGAAATAGTACATTTAATGGTGATCAGGTGACCGAGAGAGTTGAATAGCGTGATGTGCAACTAATTTATAAATCTTCTCCTCTTTAACTCAACACTGCCAATAGTAAATCTCCCATGCCAAGCAACTTTCAATTTAAGCCTGGTTTCCTTAATAAGCAATCATCCCCATTAAGAACTAAACAAGACATCGAGAGATTACCTTCTTTAAGTAGGAACACATCCAAAGTTACAAAGTAGTCTGCTGACTATGATATGGCGAATGTCTCGAATTTGAGTAAAGGCAACCAGGTAACCTTGCAGAGCCATCCTTACTCGCATATTGCACTACCTCTAGGATGCAAAGCTCCTTCTCCTATGGCATCTACAGTTAAGGAAACCACCTCCAACTCTCTACTCTCTACCTGGATACATCACGCGAAGCAAAAAGATTGTGTTGTTAAGAGGGAAGCTTTTCCACAACAACTAATTGGAAGAGTTGTTTAGTGTTGTGTTGGTTGGGGAAACAAGCAAGTTTGAAAAGTGAAATGTTATGTTTGAGTGAGTTTGTGTTGTTGCAATTGTATTGCTATAGTATGTTATTTATTTTTATGTAACTCTTGTCTACCTTTGGCGGTGTCACTTCCCTGCATGGAAGTGTGTGTTGTTAGTCAATATACAAGATGTATATTGCCCGTTATGCATGTTCTTATTATTTTTTGATAATAAAAAATTAATTTTCGGTAACTTTAAAAATCGGTCGGCCTTGTTAAAAAAAGAAACACATATTTCAATATTTTATTAACTATGAAATCCACTTGAATAATGGCGACCGTGGAATCCAAATCCCTTATCTTTTCGCCACCTAGCTCCTCTCTCTTTTCGCCATGCCGAAGAAGAAATATGTCCCATCTTCGCGTTGTACCTCCTCCTCTTTCTCCCAGCCTAGTGCAACATGTACTAGTGGGGTCTTTTCCTCGACCGTTGTCTCTATTGGGATCCCTTGTGCCTCAGTGTTCAAAGCCCATTCTGATTCCCTATATGATTTTGTCTATCATACCTCTTATACCTTTGATTCACTTGCACCTCACTCTTCCCCTCTTGAATCTGCGTTTGCTACAGCCGACATTGTGGGTCGTGTGCTGACCAAGGTGTAGTTGGTCATGAATTGGGTAATGCGAATGCATTGACTTGTGAAACTCAGTGTGTTGGCCTAAATCGAATAGGAAAAACTCTAATTCTCAATTATTTTGTGCCTTGCATGGAAGATGTTTGAGAAATTGCCACTGATTTGTACAGTGAAACTGGACTATACAAAATTATGTGTGAATCATATTTTTCCCTCAAGTCTGCTTGTAGTGTGTTAAATCTTGTAATACCTGATGCTGGCTTCAATGTTAATGCTGAAAATGTCAAAGTCACTTCAGTTGCTGAAACAAATGTACGTAATGATCTTGACAACCCCTCTTGGTTTTCTCTTTTAAAATCTTTACCAAAAAATGCAGGATCTTATGAGCTAATTACATTCTCTACAAGTTGTTGACGGTGTTAGTTTACTACCTTCCAATGTCACTGATGGTGGTGTAAGCTACTCGGCAGACCATTCAGTTGGGTTCTTTTTGGAAGTTTCAGCTCCTTATACTAAAGTGAGACTGCAATGTCATCGTGCATGGAAGCCGACAGGTAAACTTTGTGTTCAACTATAAAGACCATTATTTTATTTTCACTTTGCGCATAAGATCGTCTCCGTTCCCAGGAATCAAGTCCTATAATTATAAAAGGAAATCCATTCATTATCACTCCTTAGGTTATTGGAATGGACAAAGTCAGAGAGCAAGTTTGTTCCATACTTGTTTGGGCCACTTTCACAAACATTCCTTTTGTACAACAACTATTAATTGACCTTAATTAGCTTATGAGTCATATTGGTGGGTTCATATGTTTCAACACTACGACTAATACTCATAGAATCCATCTGTCTGGTAGAGCATTAACTGAGATCACCTCAACCGAGCTTCTTCTAGAAAATTTAAAAGTTAGAATTACAAAGATGATTGATTTGGAAGTGGATGTATGATATAATTGGAAACTAGGTAAATGCATCTCCTTTCAATCTTTTGGTCATATTTCTACTTCTTGTTCTAACGCAGCTAAGCCTGTCTCCGCAAGACCTCTTTAGAGATAAAAATTGGTGTGGGCTTCTAAGGCACGGTTGCCTTTAGAATTAGTACATTACATCCATTCCTAATGCAACGTATGTTATTCCTCACGAGTCTGTTACCCTTATGGAAGTAGCCCCTTCAATGATTGTTCCTTCTGTAGTATCACGTTCGAACATTTTTGATCTGATTGGAATGAGCACAAAAGAACCTGGGTACACGAAATGTCCAAGATGAGGTATGATCCAGTAATAGATAATTTCTATAAGTTTACAGGAAACGAAAGTGAATCATGATACCATAGTTATTGAAACACCCCACCTCCGTTAGGGTCACTCTCAAAGGGAATGCCCTAATTTTGGTGGAGGTTTATAAGTATAAGTCACAGATATACAAGACAGATATAAGAACACATATTTTAGAACAGCGGAAAAACAACAACTTTTATTTCATTAAAAATACGTGTCACAACATCCATACCACCATTGTCTTACAATACTTCCAAAAACATAACATTTTCATAACTGTCTTGATTACATTATTTAAAGAAGCATAAAGAAAACATAAATAAACTGCAAAAGTCCCATTCATACTGTCCAAAGCCATAGTCCAAAATGAAAAGATCCAAGCAATACATTTTTCTCTTCAAGCTGGATGTGAAGGCTGGTCAAGCTGCAGTATTCCCTCCCTGTGGACCTGGGGGGGGGGAACGGAAGAAAAGAAGACGAAAGAAAAGTAGAGTCAGACATAAAGCCTGAGTAAGTCTAGGACTATTCAGTCTATGAATAAAGAACTGGGTATGATAAGTATAACTAGAAATGGAAAAGCACCATAAACTTAATTAAGTTGTCTAGGGTCGAATATACTATCGTACCCCATTTTAATCTCTAAACCCATATAAACTAGTTCCCAACTGGCACCCCATAATCAGGGTGAAGTGATCCATATTATAATGATCGGCTCCTACTCGCATAGTTACATGTGTCTTACGGCCCCCGATGTTGTAGTTACCTATGCTGGTCCCACCATGGGGTGTATCAAGTCCCATGGTGGCGGCCCGACACAATCCTAGAATGCACAGGTATGCTACTGGTGCCCAGTGCCTTATTTTTCTGCGCCGGAGTGTGTGCACGCCCGCACCCCGTTAGAACCTACACTGCTGCACCACCGCCGTCGATTTGACCTCTTACAATCAGCCCAGTAATCGTGCCCCACCCTGCCTAGTTTCAGGGTATCATGATACACCTTATAGGGTTACTGCTGAAAAGGGTCCCCCGCTACTAGGTTTTCTATTTCTAGCCAACATGCTAATTTGGTTAAGTGTTTTGTAAACCTAACCCCCAATCAGTCTGTTTAGTTTAGCATGTTCCATTTTGATTAAGTATTAATATAATTTACTTAATCCTATCAATCCTGACTCAGCCTTAATTGTCTTATTAAATCCTTGACCTCTCACATTAGACAGGTATTGTTGTGGCTGCCTGTTGCCGGTTGGGTCCGGGAAGTCTTACGCCACAACTCAGTCTAACCTCGGGTCCTTATTGGGCTCCATGTTTAACCACCCACATTGGATAGGTATTGTTGTGACTACTGGACAGCCGGGCGGTTCTGGGCAGGTTTACATCACAACTCAATCCAACCTCGGGTTAAACACATCGTATTTTCTACATTTACATATTTTGTCTTTCTTCTTTTTATATGTAAATATTTGCGGCCCATTATTCAAAAATCAATTTAAGCTAATGGTGTAAAGGTTTACACCAATCATGGGCCCAACTCATTCTTGAATTTGGGCCCCACTACTTTTATATTTTCGTTTATAAATTAATTTGGCCCAACGCTATTTCCCCGTTTAATACGTTCGTTTATTATAATATATGTTGGGCTTAGCCTTTTAAGCCCAACTTAGCCACGTGAAAGAAGGGGAGGCTTAAAACGTGATTATATACACAAAAAGGGGAATGTCAACGCATGAACTTGCAACATAACGTTGGAACTACAAAATAGAAACTGGTGTACTTGCATAGTAGCAACGTATACTTTGGTCATAAAGCATAAGTGACATGAATCAAAGCATGTAAACTTGTAGTTAAGTTAGAATCTAAATTGGATATCATTATTGACACATAGTCTTAACTACAACATAAACCTATATTTTTCTTTAGGCATAATGTCAAACATAAGCAAATCATGTTCATAAGGTTACTACATGTTTACAAGGGTGCTTACTTTTGTTACTAATACAAAAGTATAGTTCAACTTAGAATTATTCCAACTTAATCATGATTTTAAATCTATTCACATAACCATGGCACACATATACTTATGGCATAAATATTTCTAAACATGAAATCATGATTTTTACTTTAGTCATGCAAACTTGCAAATGGGATTTTAAATCTAACCTAGCTATGTACCACATGTGTCATCATATAATTCTTGTTAACAATATAGACCTAACATGTTTTTCAATTATGCAAAATATCAATCATAGCCTAGTCATATTCATAAGTTCGCAAAGAGGTTTTCTAGTACAAAAGTATGGCTTAATATATAGATCATGATGCCAAATTTTCAACATAATTTCATATGAATTATAATAACCCAAATTTGTTCCAATTACACACAAAATGATTTTTGTACAGAAATACACATTATGATGGCATAGTAGCAAAACCACAAACTTGCATGAATTTCAATTAAAGAACTACATACATGTAGCTTCAACATGAATTACAAACTTTGCGAATATCCAAACGTATATTTGCATAAAACTACCGCAAACATGTAGTTTTTATAATGAATAACATACTTTGCGAATATCCAATCGTTATACAATATTCCAAATCGATAAGAATCATAGTAACGCACAAATATGAATTACTTATCACCACAAATCAAGTGTACAAACCAACACAGTTATTTATTCATACCAGAATAATACTCTACTTACAATCGTGTGACGATTTCTTCAATTTAGGAGATGCTATTCCTTTTGATGTAGGCGTTGCTTTGATTTGATTTGCTTTAAGCTTGCTTTATGCTTTAGAGTTTGCCTCCTAATCGTCTCTCAAATTGGTGGCTACTCCTAGTCGTTCCTCAGCAGCATGATGGCCTCGTTCTTATTTTTTTGTGTGAGTTTAGGTTAGGTTTGAGTTGTATATATAGAATTTTAGGATTAATTTAGGCCGTTTGATTAATCCTAGAAATGACCACAACCGTTCAGTCAGGATAGAGTTATCCTATTGACTCAGCCATGAGTCAGAAATGACTTAGCATTGACTCAGCGATGAGTCAGAAATGACTCAGCGTATTAAATGTTCACCAATTCAAACGTAAATACGTATTTAATAGATACATTTTCCCCTTTACCGTATTAATTACCCATATATAAATATTTATTTATATATGAATAAATATTTTCTTACCTTTAATTTGTCATAATTAAAAATTGGAGAAGGCCAAAAAAAAAACCATCCTTGACAACCAAAAATGCGCAGCGTACGCTACATGATGCGTACACGTCATATATATATATGCGTATATGTATATATATATTATATATATATTCATTTTTTTCTCTATCTTCCCAATTACCCATTTTCACACTAAACCACTTTTTGAACTGCGTTCACACTAGGCTATTTTAAGCCATTCCCCTAAAACAAAAATAGGGCGCTGGCGGGGATCGAACTCTGTACCTCTTGTATGCAAGTCATGTGTTCCAACCAAATGAGCTACTAAGTCTTTTGCTTACAAACCCTAGAACAATGCCAAACATTATTCGTTTCCCATTCTTTTTTTTTTCATGTTTTGCTGCGATATTTAAATTAAAGATATCTTCTTCACACGTTATCCGTTTTGCGAAAACTCGGACTCTATTTCGCGTATTTTTCCGAGATGAACACAATGGCGTATCCCGTTTCCCTTAATTCTTTGATTTGAAATTAATTATACTTTAATTTATGACTTTCACGGTTATAGAATACACGGGGTGTTACAGTTATCATGCTGGTGGAGATGATATTACTTTGTTGACTGGTGGTATGGATGGTTTAGACAATTAGAACCTACTGGTGCTTCCATCCGAGGATAGGATTCATTTGTACTTCCTATTTTCGATATTATATAATCCTCTTCTTACAACATATTTCTCTGCCTTTCGGCATGTTATAGGCCCTAGTACTGATGCTGACATCGGTAATAACCAACAGGACTATTGGCCACCTTGAATAGCTGTTTAGGCTTTTCATTGTCTAACTCTTATTTCTATTTTTATTACATGTATGGACTGGCCACTTTAAACCCAACTTGTGTAGTTTGGCAATTGGTCTAACTCCATTTCTTATGTATTCATTATTTGTTGTAATGAAAAGTGTTTGCGGCCACTATAAAAACCGGTTCGCTTTGCCAAAAAGAATAGAAATATGTATTATCTTAATTCTCAATTGTTACTTGATATTCAAACATGAAAGATTCAAAACTTAGTTATCATAAAAATGCTAGTTGTACAATTTAAAGACCACAATTATTGTTCAAATTCTACTGCTATTGGGTAAAGATATTTTTTGTAACTTTTATGGTAACATTCCTGAATTTTGTTAATAGTAAATTAGGATTTGTTCCAATTCAAAGAAATTAAGTTTAATAAGTACATAAATTTGTAGAATATATTGGAGACTTATTTGCAGCTTAAAATGATCGATAATAAGGTCAGAATGTATTAGCATTGCTGGCCGTTCGATCAGAATTTTCAAAAGTTAAAGAGAAGTTGAAAAATAGTGATATATATAAGCATAACCATTTCGTAACACTTCGAAATGCTGCAAATAATTGTTGCCGATACCATGACAAAACCATATGCACAAGTCCGTGATTTTGATTTCCAAAAGCACATGGTATTTCTCTTAGCTCATTGTTTTCTCCATGGAAAATTTCACCTAAACCGCTTGGAATTTGATGTAGCTCCCTCTTTTATTCCTATAAATATGCACCACGTTCTCCTTTATTTTCATTCATTTCCCTTATTCTTTTTCTACCTCTTCTTAAGCTATGGCCATGGCATCCATGGCAACATAATCTCCTCCATGTTTCGTCCTTCTTCCCCTTAATTTTCTCCTCCTCCTTGATTTTCATCCATAAGTCCCTTCTTTTCCACTCCTCCTCCCTTTTGCCGCCACCTCTCTCCCCTACGATCTTGCCACATATGCCTAGCCCCACCACCTTCGGCATGTCACCACCTCCACTATGACCTCCACCATCCTCCTCACGAAGCTCGGCCTCTACCTCCTCCTCTTAGATAAAAAGAAATTATTGTTTAAAGTATAAATATTTGTTGAAAAGTCAATGACAAACAGTCAGTCTGGGATAGCTGTAATTGGTCTAGAAGTCTAGTAATAAAGGTTGGTGTTATAGAACCCCAAGTTAGGAACTCGATACTTATATTTGTTCACTTTTGATGTTGTGTAAATGGTTGTTAATTATGTGGATAATTAATGATAATTATACTGTAAGCGTTCATTGGAAAACGCTTATACATACACATGTATACATTGTTATATATGCTTGTTTGATGGATGAATGGTTGCTTCATAGTTTTTAATAGTGATAGTATGTTCACTACTTGTTACACACACAAATGTGGGTTCGTATGTGTACCAAATAAGTCCCAGACCAATTCGATAATCTAATTGAAATATTGTTTGAAAAATGGTTTATATAAGTATATAATGGTTTTCTAAAGTATTTCGAAGCGATTCAAAATAATTTTTATATTAAGTTATATTACGATCGAAATAGGATGTGTTGTGCAGCAATAGTTCGCGAATTTCGACGGCTAACTTTAAATGGTTATAACTTGAGCAATTTAAATCGGATTTTCCTAAAACTGGAAATGTTTGTTTTCAAATCATATTATCTTTTAAACAAAAATAAAGAATTTTTAGATTTCGATACAAAATTTTCAAGTAATGTTCAAAATAGTTATGAAAAAGGCCGTTGTAAGTGCAGTTCATTGACCATAACGGTAAACAACTGTTATAAATTATTTATAAATATCGAAAAACTTTGTAAATTCATAATTAATTATTTAAAAGTGATTTATGTTATAATTATGAGGTTTTGGATAGTATAAAGGTCATTTTACTTAAACTAGCTAATACCATTATTTTGGAGCACTTTTTATATCGCTTTTTCTAACGCTGTTATTTCAATATTGATTTTTAAGGGGATTTAACTTTATAAATCTTTTCTTAGCCTTATTAAATGATTCCTAGTGAGTAATAAAGTGGTTCAAAGGATAATTTTAGTTTCCAAACACTGAGTATGGGTTGAGACTTGATTTGGTCCTGTATATCCACTTGGTTTTAAAATAACGCTTATTGTTTGGAAAGACCGGGATCTGATTTATGTCCAAAATACACTCCAAGTAATAATATGACATTATGGAGCAATTGAAGACACTGAAGACAATGATTGAATACCAGGAGTCTTCGTATCATTTGGATTGATTGTTGATGTCTCGTTTAGGCCGATCACTAAATAAGAAGTTATAAGTGGCAAGAGGTCTGGATGTATTTGGAGATTATCCGGATTTTGGTTTCGTTCAGACCTGTAACGTACTTGTATCGATTGTGTGTATGACATTGTAATTGACTATGTATCACTACTCTTTATTCGATGTATATCTGATTGGAGATGGAGAACTTATTCTCTTAGATTAACACGCTTCTCTAAGACGTATGAGCTTGGAGGTTACATATTAATAGAAATCAGTGATACGTTGTAAAAGGACAATGTAGCACACTTAAGTGACGACTTGGTTATGATTAAACCATGGCTTATTGAAGTGTAACATTGTGTGTGTCATGACCTCGATAAGCCTCATACCCCGAAAAATGGATGAAACATGAAAGATGCGGCGAGGACATTGGTAGTCATCCCCTTCTAGATTAAAGATGTACCATGGTATGGAGCATAGGTATTAACCAATGTTGAAAACATATATTTTGTTGTTGTTGCTTTATGTTCGCCCGATTTAAAGGTCAATAATGACAGGGGGATGATTTACTTAGGCACGATCTAATCAATCCAATAAGGGAGAGACCGACCTAGTGTTGGCAAAGAATTAGTTAGGTTCCTGAGGTGTCCCTCTAGAGGTGTACCCATCGGTTCGGTGAGGAAGTTACTTTGCCTGGTCATTGGTCGGAAACCCAATCTCCACCATGAGCCCATACAGTTTTAGTTATATAACATGCTGGTTACTGGTAGGAATATGTTAGCATAATGGGACGAGGCATTATGCTAGCTATGATTGATACATCAATTTTCAAAATTGATTTTCACACTATGAACTAGTAATAATAATATCAAAATGTTTTTGCGTATCAAAGCATTTTTGACTCATAAGAAGAAACCTCACCCAAGCGTGTATTTGCATTCTATGTGTGTCGCGAGACTTTATGTTAGTTTCATTTTCCAAAAATGATTCGAATTTTATTGCGCAAACAAATATAATGAGTTCTCACACCAGTCCCATAACTGGCCTGGTGTTATTTCGGTTTCACACAAAACTCTAGGTGCCCATAATTTTCCATACGGGCAACCTAGTGTCAGGTTTTGTAGTAGTATTTGGAGCTTGTGTCTTGGATAATTTCCTAGTGTATCTTTTGCTTTCATGGAATTACTGTTGCTGTGGAGTATCTTTAGCTGTTTTCTTTGGAGCTTCTTATTTTGTGGGCATCTTTGATTTGAAACTGTTCAGGTGAAGATGGAGTCTGTTTTTGGATTCACCTTGAATGGTCAATTTCCGCTATTCTTTTGTTATCTTGTAATCATGGATATGTGTTGTTGTACTCTGATACGTATCCATTGTAAAATGTGATGTAATCTCATGTTACATAAATGAGAAGCCATTTATTTCATTTGAATGTTCTAATGTGTTATATCCCCGGATAGCCAGGAATCCGGCACTTGAATCTCTGACACTTTGAATACAAAAATGTATTAAAGTGCTGATTTTCAAGGGTCGAAATTTGGCGTCATCATAGTTACATAGTCCTCAAATTATTTTACCTTCAAAATTGAACAATAATATCTTTGTCAAATGTGATAATGTCTTTACCAAACAGATTTAAAATTTAAATTCGGAGAACAAATGAAAACATCAACTTATTCGTTCATTATCACAAAATCAAATTAGTAGTTAAAGATTCCTTTTATATAAATAGGAAATTAGTTGGAGTAGGCTGTGATGATTCCAATCTTGTTTTATTATTTCCTTGATATTCTTAATTATCAATTCCACTTTTTTTATATTCTAGTCATTATTTAATTATATTACCTAACTATGAGAATGCCTTTTCTACCTATGTTATTAGACATTCCTTTCCCTTTATCTTATTTCAAAAAATAAGCGTTATGCCATATTTATATACCTATTTAGAGTTTGGAAGAAAAGACTTTCATATTTGTAAGTCAAGAAAATTTCCTATGAAAAAGACAGAGGACCAAATGGATGAACATGGAAATCTTTTTACTAAAATTAAAAGGTTAAAAAATGGAAATCTTCCAAATCATTAATTAAAAGCTTAACAAATGAAAACATTTCAAATCATTAATTTACAATTATAATCATCTTCCACACATGTAATTTTAAAGAAACTTGCTGCTTTTATGATTGCATTAATTCCAAACTTACTAACATTAATGGCAGTGTATATATAAAATCATTTTCATACTTCCAAAAATTTCCAAATCAAAGGATCTTTACTTAAGAACCTTTTATAAATAATTTTACAAGTTATTATATGCGTTTTTCCTAAAAGGACTTTATATTAAAGTACATCTTATTCTAGATTTCAAAAACAAAGATTTTATTTCCATTTATACATAAATTTTAAAAAGAAAAAAATCTAGATCTATTACATAGGAAATAAGCAGTAAAGTTTAAAAAAAATTAATTTTGAGAAGTTAGTAAATAGAAACTTAGTCTATAAATTTTCAATTTGAGAAGTAAATAATTGTAAATTTTCCTATTTCACTTTTGCAATTGCTAGATTTACAAATTGAAATTTCTTATCAAACTATAAGTATTTTCTTCAAATTTATAATTTCTTTTCAACTTCTCAAAACGAACGGAGGTAAAGTGTTAAAAGTCCTTCCGGAACATTTTTTTCAAAAATGCTAACTTATAAGATTCTCATTTCAAAACCATCCATAAGATACTTTTAAAATTATCAATGGATTTTTAAACAAATCTTTTTGTATATTATTTCCAAAGGGTTACGTTCAAATTTTACTCGTTTCTTTAAGTCTTCCTATTTTATTCAAGGAAAAAGGTCTAATTACCATTTGAAGCGATAAATGTATTTTTTTTCATGGAAGGATATTCCATTATTAAAATATTTATTTCTGCATTTTATTGAAACCTTGCACATTTAATTATTAAGTACATGGATATTTTTTGATGCAAAAAGGTAGTGAATCGCTAGATTCACGCCTTCATTCATTAAACATAAAACAACTACAACGTGTTTAGTACAACATACAGAGGATTAGCTACTGATTACAACTATTTACATAAATATGTACAACCAAAAATACATACACGCAGGCATGTTTACATAGTGCCCATTATATACATAAAACAACTACATGGTAGCTAGCAAACCTAACAAACTGAAGCGTGGTAGCATCAAGCTCGGCTACCACGAGACCTATCCATTATTCGAGCGCCGATTGTGTCTACGAACTTGATCTCCTCCTTGCCTGACCAAAGAGAAACAAAATTAAGAATGCGAAAAATGACTGAGTTGGGCTGTTTCATTTTGCATTTAAACTTTCGTGAGTTACGTTCAAGCTAAAGGATCCAAACATAAGCAAAGTTCAAAAGGGCAAACATATGTCGCATGTTTGTGTCAGGCAGTGAAGTAATAGTGCTGTGCCAGGAAAGAAATTGATTGGTGATGAAATGGGACCAGTCTAAGTAGATATTAAGGCTAGCTAAACACTTCGTCCGCACATAAAAGGCGAAATCGCAATCAACAAAAAGATGCTAGTAATTCTCGTCGTCGTCAACGCAGAAAACGCAGCCCCCAGCGACTTGAACACCTTTTTGACGTAATCTGCTCACTGTATTAAGCTTGTTATGCATGATCGTCCACATATGAATCTTGACCTTAGTGGGTACAGCCTTAAAACTCCACATTCTCATGAATCCATCATATTTCCTTCCTACAAAGTTCATCATCTTATAACGTGAGCTAACGCGAAAGTTATTTCCACCAATCTTCCATACAACTTCATCATCCTCATTGCCATGAAGTTGTACATCTTCTAACAAACGAACCAGGCCACATAGCTGAATCAAAGCATTACCAGCCAAAATATGACAAAAGGTCAGGTTCCATTTAAAACTGGCAGAATTCGCATTAAACATTGCACAGACTGAAGCTCCTTTGTTGCAAGCAATATCAAACAGATCGGCAAATTCAACACGCAAAGTGATAGGGAGCAACCAACAGTCAGACCAGAAAGAAATGTTGCCACCATTTTTAACTACAACCTCAGTCCCAATCTTCATCCAGTGAACGTTTGCCATAACACCACGCCAGAATATCGAGCAATGAGAAACATCCGCATTCCAATCAAAACTTCCACCATAGCAAGTGTTTAAGATCCACTCCTTCCAGAGAACTTTCTTATCACTAAGCATAGTCCACAGCCATTTAAAAAGCAATGCACAGTTCATGTTTTTTCTAATTTATGACTCCCAATCCTCCCTGATCTTTGGACTTGCACACCTAGTCCCACGACACTAGACAACAAACTTTACGCGTGTCCTTCGTACCAGTCCAGAAAAAATTCCGACGAACAGCATCAATCTTCTGAACTACCCAACCGGGACAGGAATAGAAAGAAAGCCAATACAGAGGGATAGCAGACAGAACAGAATTCACCAGCACCAGCCGTCCAGCCTTTGATAAACAATTCCCCTTCCATCTTGCCAAGCGCCTGTCAACTTTATCAATCACATACTGCCAATCACTCTTCATCAGTCTTTTTGGACGGATGCAGCTCCAAGGTAGTTGAGGGGGAAAGAATCCGCCTTGCAGTTAAGCATTTCAGCACATTTCCTGTTCACATCAACGCTACAGCCCCTAGTGTAAACACTGCTCTTATGTAAATTAATCTTTAAGCCATATAAACTTTCAAAAGCATAAAGCAAAAATTTTAAAGAGGCAATATACTTGCAATCAGGGTTGCAAAAAATAATGGTATCGTCAGCATATTGCAGTGAATTAATACCCCTAATGATGTGATCTCGCCCGAAGCTTTGGATGATATCATTAGCACTTGCCACCTGAAGGATCCGACAAAAGACATCGGCAGCCAAGTCGAAGAGAAGTGGGGAAAGTGGGTCACCCTGACGCAGCCCACGCTTGGAGACAATGGTCTTGCCAGCCACTCCATTCACACAAATGTTGGATCTGCTTGATGTTAAAATGCAATGAATCCAGTTTAGCCATCTACCCGGAAAACCTCTCGTGCTAAGAAGATCCATGATGAACCTCCAATCAACGGTGTCAAAGGCCTTAGCGAAATCCAGCTTCAAAATTGCACAGGGCACATTATGTCTATCACTATGGGAGATAACTTCCTGGATAAGTACCGCTCCATCAAGAATAAACCTTCCCTTAATAAATGCTGTCTGCGAAACATCGATCAGGTCATCCATCCTCGCTTTCAGCCTGTTTGCAAGAACCTTAGTGATCAATTTGAAGCTACTGTTCAAAAGGCTGATAGGCCGAAAGTCCGCAGCAGAGACATTTCCTCCTTTCTTAGGGATCAAGACTACGTTAGCGTACCCCAACATATCCAATCTCAAGGAACCAGAGTGAAATTCATTGAAAATGTTGATAACATCATGTTTAATCAAATCCCAGTATTTCATATAAAAAAGTTTGGAAAATCGTCAGGGCCAGGGGCTTTATCACCAGGCATTTCGTTTAAAGCTGCGACAATTTCCCCTTCCGAGAACTCAACATCAATGCCACTAAGATCGATAGAAGAAGGATACAACACATTCCAATCAACGTTCACACGATTCTCAATTCGTTCTCCAAAGATACCCTTATAAAATTCAGTAAGAACTTCTCATATCCTTTGTTGATCACAAATTTCAACCTCGTCTTTCCAAATACTACATATTGTGTTAGTTCTCCGTCTACCGTTTGCAACTTTGTGGAAGTAACTTGCGTTACTATCACCAAGCTTCAGCCACTGAGTTCTCGATCTCTGTTTCCAAAAAATCTCTTCTTGGTCAATCACCGTTAGGAACTCCTTTTATTTAGTTTTTAACAAGGCTTGCTCAGCATCATTCAAACTACGTTCTTCCTCAAGCACATTCAGCTCCATAATTTCAGATTCAAATCTCTGTTTCTTAATTCTGATGTTCCCAAAGACTTCTCGATTCCATTTGGCTAAAAAATTTCGCAACAGTCTCATTTTTCTACAAAAATTGCTAGCTGCATCCCCAAAGCCGCGGAAGTCCAACCACTTCTGGTGAAGCATCGCATCAAAATTTGGCTCAATGCATCACATATTCTCAAACTTAAAAAAAGATTTCCTTCTATAATCAGCGTTAGTGTTTAGGACAACAGGGCAGTGGTCAGAAATAAGGGACGTAAGACCTCTCTGAAGAGTCAGGGGTGCAAGTCTTCATAAGCAGAATTAATGAAGAAACAATCGAGGCGAACTAAAGTAGGAAGGGTCCTTCCTTCAGTCCACTTATATTTTCTATTAGTCATGGGTAAGTCAATAAGGCCACAATTACCAACAAAGTCACTGAAATCATTCATATTGCCCAAGCCAGAGTTTTTCACTACATTACGTTCAGACATAAATCTAGTGACGTTAAAGTCGCCGCCAATTACCCAGGGACCATACATGAGTTTTTGAAATTCCAAACCCTCAGCCCATAAAGTCATTCTTTCTCCTCTTGTATTGGATCCATAAACATTAGAAAAGAAGTAAAGAACATTTGTAGATTTACATTCAAGAGCCAAATGCAGATAGTAAGTTTGTTTAATTTCTTGCTTAATCGACCAAGAATTGCTACTCCAACCAGTAAAAATGCCACCCGAGGTTCCCACAGTAGGTATAAAAGCCCCTTCATCAATAACACCCCACCCCAAACATTTAAAAATAAATGGTTCAGGGTTCTCTAGCTTAGTTTCTTGAAGCATGATGATGTCAGGTTTTACAGACTTGAGATAATTCTTAACCCTAAGACACTTATCAAAAGTTCCTAGGCCTCTAACATTCCAAGTGACAATTATCATGATGAACCGTTAGCCCTCTCATTTTCTTTGTTCTTAATATCATGTATCACATCATCATTCAACACGAAACCAGATTTAGACAGAGTATTAAGTATAGCTGCCATAGGATGACCCATCCCTCTTGCACTACGACGTGGCATGACCACTCCTTGGTCCATTGCACGCTTGCCTTTGCCACTTGTTGCCGAGCATTCCCCCGAGCTGGTTGAAGCCAAAGCCAAAACTCCAGCCAAGTTTAGATCTTGTGATTCATTATCCATGACCTGTTCATCCACCGCCTCCCTGGCACCATGCAAGTTGTCTCCCTCCTCAAAATCTTGCAAGCCAACACCATCATTCTCATTGACAGCGATGATCTCCCTAGAATTTGCACCCACACCCACTATGTTGCCAACATCATCAACCTCCACTGCTACCCCGTCATCAAAGCGAACCACATAGTTGTCATTATTTCCCCTTGCGTAAACATTACCTCCTTCTTCATTAGCCGATGAATCACCCACCGAGTCGATAACTTCATCAACATGCATTTTAGCTCCCCCATCTTTACTACACATAACTTTAAGCTTCCCTTCGCCATCAGTTGCAAATACCCTTTGCTTGAAAAGAGGGACATTAATTTTCGGCGGTGAGTCCTCCTCGCATCTTTCAATCTGCACTACACGAGAAAATCCCTCAATTGGAATTGCCACTGAATCCGGCAATGGGGTGCCCACCTCCTACGTCAGTTTGGCTCGTAAACAAGTATAATTCACATCGTGAATTGCACCATATTGGACCCTCTCCACATCACCATAATCTTCCAGAGCCGCTTGGAGAACATCAAGTTTACGACATACCAGCGGGGCATTTTTCATGAGGATCCAAAAAGTTTCCTTCTCCCTCGAGACACTGCCGAATCGCGGGCTCCACCTCCGCAGATTAATTCTCCCCATGGTAAAATTGAAAGTATATTGGAAGTTAACTGTCAACAAGTGCGGTGGGAATCGAACAACAAAAACATCTCCCATTCTCTTAACGTTCCAGTCCCAGGATGGGGCACGGCGGCCATACCTGGCCTTCAAAATCTCCTCGATCTGACGTATAGAAAAGGATCCACTCACAATGGAGATGATTACCATCAATCTAGCCCAATCGAAAGAATTTTGGTAGCGATTAGCAGAGATTTGTTTTCGGGAGCTTTCTGCCATTTTTGGGGGTGGAGAACGATGGGATTTGCAATTGAAACCCTTATGCCCTGTTTTATGACATTTAAAACAAATAACTAGATTTTGACATGATTGCGCCCAGTGATCTGTCGATCCACATCTGAAGCAGCCATTTTTTGATTTGATGTTATTGAGATTTTCATTATAGCTGTGGAGAATGCGAGGAGACAGTTTTGACAAAGGCCTTTTATTTTTTTTAAAAATCAGATCTGGGTTTCGCTTTACAGCTGGCCTGAGCAGAATATCCTTAAAAGATCGATTAGAAGAAACGTTTTTAGCATTTTCATCTTGGTCAACGTGTAAAGAAGAAATTTGTGAGGAGAAAGATGATTTCAGAGAAGAAAAAGCGTGTTTTGAATTTTCAAAAAGAGATCGCCAAGAGATCGCCATTAGTCATCTATGTATCTTCTTGTATTTGAGAGAAAGGAGGTTGTGAATTTGAGGAAAGTAGAAAAAGAAGAGGAAAGAAAAATAAACTTGAATAAAATGTGAATGAGCAAAGAAAAGATGTGTTGATTTATTTGATTATTAGTGTCAACATTAATTTCCGTTTAATTACATGGATATTAATCTGTCTGTATTAGTTAATGGTCAACCTAGCGGACATTCATTTTTTATTTAAATTCTTTTTTTATATCTTCCTTATCTCTTTGATTAATTTAAAATGAGCCTCTAATTTAATTCTCATTTATTGCTAATTAAACAGTGAATTTCTGTTATTTCTGTATTTCTACTTTTATGGTTTACACATCAAATATATGTCTATAGGTTCCCAACAATAAGAAAGTTTATATAATCAAACACCATTTGGCTTCTAAGGTATATCTAAAAGTTAAGGTCAAGCTTTCCATAGTAGATCCTAAAGATACAATCTATGTTCCAATGGTAATTGAGTAGAAGCAACATTTATCTTTGGTTGTTTTCTCCACTTATAGTTACCTCACCCACCCACTTAGAATATGGTAGCAATTATTTCATACTTTTAATCTATAAAGAGATATGCTTACATCAAATACATATAACAAGTCTTTTGAATACCCTTTTAAAATAACAAGTGCACTTTTCATACGTATAGTTACTTCCACATAATAAAGTAACCTAGGCTCTAGTATCAAATATAACAACCTATCCTGGAACGAACCTAAATTTTGACCTACAAAAAGACACATCGAAACCTAGAACCATTAGAATATAAGTCATTGGTTGGAAAAATTAAAATAACATCACGGACCAGTATGTAAATTCATTCAATTCATAGCGAAGGAGTAAAATATGATATCAAAAAATGAACCATTTATTTCATAATTGATAGAAGTGTCAAATATAACAATCTTTCATAAAATCACAATTGTCTCATGTACATAACTAAAACCTTAATCATATGATAATCATATAATAAGCGTCTCCAGTACAGTCACCTTCTATCTCAATTATCAACTTCTTCATCTTCTATCCTAACCTGCATTATTAAGAGGAGTGGTCAGACTAATAATTTCTAGTAAATAAAATCTTAAGATTTATATTTAATCTATCATTGGGCATAAATAATGTAACAACCCGGAAAATCAGAACCAATTTAAAAATTTTAATTTGGATATTTGAATGAATTTGGAATATTTAAAATGATTTATTTTAAATAATAACAACTAAAAATTTATTTAAATCGAAGTTAGAACGAATAAATTTATTTTAATTATATAACGAGCCTGAAATGGCGCGGCAGTTTGAAAATTCAACTTTGAACTTTGACTAAATGTACAGGATTCAAAATAAACTGGATTTTAGTAAAACCAAAAATATTTACATCTTTTTAATTATATCTTTCTAATCGATCTGAAAAATTAAAATTTCATAGCGGGAATAAAAAGTTATGGCCAGTTGAATATTCAGAATAGTCACTATGAAATTTAATATAAATATAGCCCTTAAAAATAGACATTTTGCAAACGATCTCCGTTTTTGACGAAACCACTTTGGTTGGATCCGGAATGTCAAATTATTGCCAGGTTCAAAATTCCATAATTTTTTGAATTAATATGTGAGTGTGGCAAAGGAAAACGCATTTGGTAATTTCAGTTTGAATTGGATCGATCAGAAAAGGTCCATTTTTTCAAATGGTCTCCAAATTCGACGAAATTAATTTTGTTGGGACCGTATCATCCCAACATAGCTAGATTTATTTTTCAAGAATTTTTGGAATCCGTATGTGGCCCCGGCAAATTAAAATGTACGTTCAAATCCAAATTTGAATGTTTTATATTTTAATTTGAAGAATAACTAACTGAAACCATCAAATGGGCTTACGAAACATATTCCATTATGTCCGGAATGTGGGTATTTAACTAGGGGCATCAGTCGTTGGGTTTGATTTGGAGTTCAGATTAGAAAACACTATTTTAGAATTTAATATATATATATATAGGCCAATAAAATAATTCCTTTCATAATTATATTTTCCAAAAAACGAGAAAAACCCATAAACTCTCCAGTATCGACGGCGGCTAGGTATTCCAACCTTCTCTCCTCGATTCCGACCAATCCACTCAATAAAATCCTTTGCTCCAGTTGAAGCTTTTGTAGATCTCGCCTTCCTCTTCAAATCCATATAAAGTTTGGAATTTTTTATTGAGTAATCGTCGAGTTCTTCTCCTCCAAAGTCCACGACTTCAAACCGCTACCGAGACCGCTAGGCACCGTCGAACTGGGCCCCACCCCCAGGCGTGGGTGCTTCTCCCCTTCCTCTACGCCGTGGCACAACTCGAATTCGTCCTCGTGCAACGGTTTGTGCGGAAAACAAAAACCTAGTTTGGAACCTTCTACTGAGGTAACGGTAGTGAATTTTTAAATAGGCTATAACGCTTAAAAGCGTCGCAAAGTTCGTTTTACTAATAAAAATCGTATTTTTTTCGTATTTTGTCCAAATCCAATGAAACAAGAGATACCGGGACCGTGGCATCATACACTACGATCTAGAAGAGACTAGAACGCATTTGGAGCTCTCTACAAAAACTAAAAGGAGTGGAACCCAATGTGAGATTTCTAAATTCAAATTGGAATGGAATAGCGATATATAAATTATATAATCGATGTATAAATTATATGTGCGTTGTATATCTCATATATAAGCATTGTATAAATTATATATGCGATGTGTAAGTTATATATACGTTGTATAAATCATATGTGCGTTGAATGGAATTGAAATGAAATTGAAATGGAAATAAATATATTTATATACATATACATATATATACTCCCCTCATCCACAGACCATGGATGATATAAATTGATTGTGTTGTGAAATTTGGTTGTGATTGTGAATGGTTGATTGTGGTTGCAACAAATTTGGTTGCATTTGGTGAAAATCCGTTGTGTTGTGAAAATGAATGATATTGTAGAAATCATTGAAATAAACCCCTTGTATGGCCGCGAGGTCTAGGATAGCAAAGGAGCCGTGCTTCAACATGGTGTCGGTTTTAATTACCCTATCATTATAATGCCGAAATTTTCTGAAATATTCATGTGTTAGAAAATATTCATGTGTTGTTAAATATTCATGTTTGAAATAAATTGTTTGAAAAATAAAAATCATATTTTTATTGTATATATGAATAACTAAAAATATTAATGTTTGAAATAAATTGTTTGAACAATAAAAATCACATTTTTATTGTATTTATGAATCACTAAAAATATTCATATTTGAAATAAAATGTTTTAACAATAAAAATCACATTTTTATTGTATGTATGAACCTTTAAAAATAACCAAAGGTTGAAATAAACATTTGTTGATGGAAAATGATATTTTTAACATGTATATGAAGTGTTAAAAATAACCGTGTGTTGAAATAAATACTTTTTGATTGAAAATAATATTTTTAACATGTATATGAAGTGTTAAAAATAACCGTATGTTGAAATAAATATTTGTTGATTGAAAATAACATTTTTAACATGTATGTGAAGTGTTAAAATAACCATAGGTCGAAATAAATATTTATTGATTGAAAATAATATTTTTAACATGTATATGAAGTGTTAAAAATAACCATAGGTCGAAATAAATATTTGTTGATTGAAAATAACATTTTTAACATGTATATGAAGTGTCAAAAATAACCATAGGTCAAAATAAATATTTTTGATTGAAAATAATATTTTTAACATATATATGAAGTGTTAAAAATAAGCATAGGTCGAAATAAATACTTGATTGAAAATAATATTTTCAACATGTATATGAAGTGTTAAAAATAACCATGGGTTGAAAAAAATATTTGTTAGTCGAAAATAATATTTTTAACATGTATATGAATTGTTAAAACTAGTTATGTGTGGAAATAAATATTTGTTCGCTAAAAATATTATTTTTAGCGTAGATATGCATATATACACACATGCTAAATAGGTAAATAGATTTGCTGTTGAGTAAAGAATTTATTTGCGTGCCCGACAAATAGGTAAACCTTAACGAGTTGGCTGCACAATTTTATTTATATATCAACTCCTTCGAATGCCATTGGATGCGGTATGCTGGTTGTTCTGTGTGAGATTATAAACGTCGCCATAGGATAGTAACAACTAATTTTGAAATACATTACATGGCAAACTTCTTGAAGATAGTATACTCTATCATATACCACATAAGCATTTGGAGCTTATGTGATGAGGTTGAAATTACCGTACAAGCGAGAGACTTGTATGGCGATGACTGTATTTTAGGTTGAACCGAAGACGAACTATTGATGTCATAGCATATCATATTCCATATAAGCATTTGGAGCTTATATGACGAGGTTGAGATTACCATATGAGCGAGATTTTCGTATGGCGATGATTGAATTACAGGTTGAACTGAGGACTGATATGGACAAAATAAATATAACGATAAATTGCCAGATTAAATTAAAAACCCCACACGGGTGTAGAGTTGACAATAATCATGTATCTCTAGTTATTAGATATGGCACATGGATTATTTATTTTCCAACACTGGACGAGGTGACGTGATTTATCTCTGGAGTAATTTTACACACTCCCTCGGGAATAGAATAGGACACTAAAAATTGTGTACGCTTACACTGGATTTTTTGGGTGCCTAATATGGCCTAATAAACTTCCAAACCCCTCTCCGTACAAAAGAGGTATGGCGAAATTTCTCGAAATTTAAAGGCGTTAGCCAAATTTTTGAAGTGAAAACGGTTTGGAAATCATCGAATGAATTATATATATATAAATTAAAATAAAACGAATTGCGCCGCTGCAGTTCGTGTTTTGGAATCGTGATTTTAAACGATTATACTGAGAAATCCGACCATCGGATTTCCCCGAAACTGAAACCGTTGGGTTCGCTTTGAAAATATCATTCCAACGATATAATTTGTTTAGATCCAACGGTTAGATTGTGTGAAATATTTAAATCAAATCCGAGGAAAAACAGTGCCAGAATAAATTATATTAATATATATATATATATAAATTAAAATAAAATGAATCGCGCCGTAGCAGTTCGTGTTTTGAAATCGTAACTTTAAATGACTATATCGAGAGATCCGACCGTTGGATTTTCCAGAAACCGGAACCTTTGGGTTCGGTTTGGAAAGATCTTTCCTACGGTGTTAACTTTGTTAAGATCCAATGGTTAGATTTTGAGAAATGTGTAAATCAAATCTAGAGAAAAACAGCCCCAGGGCTACGTTTTGACCTGAGGCGTCGTTTAATTAAAATGGACTATTTTTAAATAAATAAAAAATAGTGGTAAATCGTTATAAAATATATATGGCGATAGGGAATGGAATGGAAATAATTGATCGACGATAAAAAGACAAAGATATGAAGACGGTGCAAGACCGGTGATCTTCACATCGTATGGATTGCTACTGATGCCTTAGATATGGGTAGCTCCCTTGACAAGGTTACAGTGGTAGTGGTCTGGACGTACTTATTGATCGTCTGGATGTGCGAGAGCCTCTCTTCCGTATTGGACATATGGAATGAGGAATAAGGTGCCTTCAGTTTCATTCAAACCCAGAACGGACTTATAAATGGATGTGTGTCTGGCGTGTATTCTGTGTTGTATTCGTTGATCTCTACTAAATATACATCTGTTTGGCGGCGGAGAATTTATTCTCTTGCTTAACGCCCTTCTCTGAGACGTACGGGCTCATAGGTTGTATATCGGTAGACATCAATGGTATGGTATGGACTGACAACATGGCATACAAAGATGCAAATGATCAAGGCTTTTGTTGAAAAGTAAAGTCTTGTGGTTGAAAAAATGGGATCGGACCGTTGGGAGAATATGATGTTTCTTTCTAGCTATAGGTGGTGTCATGGTATGAATTTATTATATTTTTATCTATGTAGATGATGGAATACGAGGCGCCTCGGTTATATCGGTTACTACGGAGCTGATGGATAGGTCCTATAGGACCGGGAAACGTGTGTTCAGGAATTGCCAATCCTCAAACGTAAGAGAGGACCGGCCCAACCGATCCAGGGTTCTCAGCGGGGAATCCTGAGACATTTGCTAGAGTGTCTCGAAGCGGTGAGGAGCTATTTTTGGCCTCGACTCATGACAGAAACCCAATTTCCAATATGACATTACAGTTTTGATTGTAAACCTAAATATGACGACAAAGTAGATGGTAGCAATGCCGTCTATGATTGATACATTATGATTGAAATTGCTTTTGAAACATATATGCACTAGTAATAATATCAAATGATTTTGTTTTATACGTATCAAGCATATTTGGCCATTATAAGGTAAAACTCTATCCTCTGATTTGCGTTGCATTGTCTGATGGGACTTGAGTCTTATAATGACTTCATTTTTATAAAAAGCATTGCGTTGTTCAAAAGATTTATTTTATTTCATGCACTGGCAATCACCGAAGAAAACCCGTTCCACATTAGCGGCTTGGTCCTATGATTTGCCTTATTATTATTGTTAAATCAGTTAAGTAGATTTCTCATAGCAGTCCCATGACTGAGTCGTAGTTTGTTTCCACTTGCAAACTCTGGTGCTCTTATTTTCACATGGACAGCCCAGTGACAGGTTACAGGATGTATTTTGGCTTAGCACTATAACATGGAGGGTGTTTTTGGCTGATGGTGAAGACTAGATTTCTCTGTATTTGGGCTATTGACATTTCCGTCTGTACTATCTTATGTATATGTACCGATGATCATGATGTAGACTGATTTATCTCTATTATGTATTATCTGATGTATATGTCCCAGTGATCTTGATGTAGACTGATCATTTCCTTTATGTACTAAGTTGTATCCTATGACTGTGCCACTCTGATGTTTATTACATTTTATGATTCCGCCGTCATATTGATGTAAATTATTCTATTTCATGTTTATGCTATCATCTGTCATATGTTAATGTTGATTAATGTGTTATATTCCGAATAATTATCCTTACTTCCATGACACGGGGTTTTGGGTTATCACAAATAAGGATATGTCTACAAATAAAACAAGTACGTGATGGTCTACGACTCAAATAAGGAAAAAGACAAGTTCTATGATCACTCTATACTGAGGTAGATCCAATGATTACGTGATATCCAAAAGTGGATCCAACCACTTACACTGCAACCTATTCCAAAACTCTTTTCAACTGAATAATGCAAGAGATAGAAAGCAATCACTTATTACCTACAGTACAGATAGGTGACATCTCTGCATTTAAGACAGGCCTTCTAACGAACCCCTATGTTACCATCTACATGGGATTATTATGTAATCTTCTAATCACTAATACTTCCTTTTGGATAGGTAAACCCTTTGGCCATTTAATACCTTATTTCTAGACAGACTTTTAAGACCACTACTAAATACCTTTAGGAAGTAGATTATTCTAGAGGGGATATTTAATACTTCATGTTAAGGAAAAGTAAGCTCGATGACCACTTAACACCTTGTGAGGGAGGATCCTCTGGTTACTACCCGTACTTCTTTAGATAAATCCATAAGGAATGGGGAGAGCCTTAATCATTTTATATATATCCCGAAAGGAAAATTTAACCACTTAATACCATACTCCTGAAGCAGACCCTTACGCCTCTAAATGACATATAGCTTTACAATGTCTCACATTAATCTACCTTTTGTGGATGCTGGTAGCTAGGTTGATTGGGCAGGCTTACTCTATAAAAGTGGAATTAACCTCATGTCCACATGCTACTATTATAGGAAATTATTCCTATAACTTGGCCATTCTACTTACAAGACTCACTAAAGAAAATAATATATAAGCATAAAGAAATCTTCCATAATTATCCATAAATTTTCCTAAGGGGACATTAAATTTGAGGGGAAAACCCCTCTAAATAATTACTATACTAACTATTTGTTAAGTACATTACATAATAAGGGATAAATCTTATGCATACTAACGTGCATTTGAATCACATACAAAATTATTCCTAAGAAATGACAATCTTCGCATAATTCAAAATTACAAGTCTTTTCCCCATAATCAGAATCATTCCCAACAAGAATAGAGATTTACAATATTTACCAAAGATTAAACTTATAACATTAAGTCCAAATTACTTCTGTAAATCAAATGGAATATTCAAGGACTAGACTAACAATATCCTTTCCTAGATTATTCAATTTTCCATCAAACATAGCAAACTTTTTGGGAAATTAAGATATTTTAGTTACGTGTAATTTTCCATTATCAAACCCATTATTTTCATGAATATCACGAGATTCAAAGAGAAATAAGAATAAAGAAGTTGAGTGAACTAGAATTTACATAATTTTTTGAAAAATATACAATTACATCAGATTTATATACATAATTGAAATTCAACACACAAGATTGACATCTCTGCAATTACAATTGAATTTTGGGGGGTTTAATAGTTTTATTTTCAAAATCCCCAAAATTCTTAGGCACATCCAAATCCAACAATTCAAATTGAACAATTTAATAAAAGAAAGTACTAGATTTCAGCTACAAATTTGCTAGCCTAAAATAGACATTGTTCCAATCTTCAGTCTTCTTTAGATTTTGTTTTCCTCCTTAGTCATTTGTAGAACCATTTTCTTTCATATACATTCACACACATATGTATTTATATACGTGTCAAAGCTATAAAATAAATATAAAAAGAAAAGATACTGGAGAAAGAAGGAAAGAATAAGAAAACTAACCTCAATCCCTAATTCTGGATTTAAAAAGAAAGAAATGAAGTTGTATTGGAGTTTTCCCTAGGAATTGTAAGTGATAATAAGGGGGTTTAGAGTCTTATTTATTGTTTCTTAAACTAATGAGAGCCATCAGATTTCCTGAATGAAATCCATTCCATTAAACAATAACGTTTACCCTACAGAAAACATGGCCGCCATAACTTCTCCCTAGTACAATCAATCGACCCAAGCAAGGAACTGATCAACTAGATGATCGACCGCTTGGTCAGAGGAGCTGTCAACGTCCCATTTGCCTACACGTCCAATTTTGACCGATGCACCATACATTATTAAATTCCAAATTAAATCTTTAACTTTGGTTTACCCCCACTAATTACAAGATTAATCTTGGTTAATTTGAATTTCAAACTTGTGAATTCTTTAGTCCATTCAAATTTAAATTAATCTAATTTATTTTTTTAATTTGAAAACTTTAACAACTGTTAACTTTTGTGTATAGGCTCCATTTTCAGCATATGATGTATGGCGCATATCATAATCTCATCATGAATGCAAGGTATAACTTTCGTGTCTATTCCCTATAATGTAGATTTTTCATATTTTTCCTTATTATTATTTTTAGTCTTTACCTTTACTATGCCTAATTAGGTCTGATTTTATGGGGTGTTACATATCCCGTCCTGTTACTACCAACATTTATGCCTGTGCTTGCTGAAATTTTTATTGTAATGCAAAATAAAATAAAATAAAATTACAATTTACACAATATTATTTTAATTCTTTACAACTAATTAACTAAACGGGTCATTATTAATATAACATATAACTTTAAATATACATACATAGGAAGCTGTTGTCTTACCATCCTGCTCCTGTACGTATATGATTGAGCCTTCTTCATCTTTCTACATGATGATATGAGTATGAGCAAATACATCCCAATATGAGATGGGACTTCCATGTGCTCTTTCTTGAATTATAATATATGTATTGTGGTTTTAATACAGATGTAATGAATTCTTATAATCATAATTAATAAATTTACCAAGTTCTCACAATGATGTTGGGATGACCTGGAGCCACCGCGATGTGTCTAGGTTCTTGATTATACTCCTAGAGTTCCTCTTTGACTCCTTCTTCAAATTTAAATTAAACATTATATTGTACAGTATAGCTATAAAATATGTATTATATATGGAACAATTTAAAGTGATATATTGTAAACTTACCTTAAATTCATCGTTACTCCTCCAGGCAACCCAAGCATCCCACAAACTAGCATACATCTAGTTGTGTTTATTGATATTCTTCTGAGATTAGACATTGCATCCCAAAAATTTTAGCAAAATTTTGAATTTCAATGGCGTTGGACAAGGGGATGGTAGCTTGGTGCAAGTCTGTTATCCCCTACACATTGAAAAAATATATGTTATACTTTATAACTAGTGTGCAAATTATAAAATGGTAATATTTAAATTTTCACTTATAATGAAGTCCTACTAGATACACTCCCTGATGTGGTGTGGAATCTTACTCCAGTTTGGCTGTCATGTAGTCAACTTGAAACCCTTGCCTCGAAATATAAATAACAATTGCAAATGGCTCAAGCTCAAATCTTCTGTGTTAAATATGAAATAGACCTTTAAAAAATCATGGCTAATAATATAATATATGAAAAAAATATCATAAAATAAATTCAATACTTAAAGTACATCCACTTTCAGTTGCAAAGTAGCTACAATACATGGTGCTTGCTCTATGATCCACCGCCATCACCTTTTGAGACGGTCCCTTTCTGGGTAGAAGAAGAAGGGGAACTAGAATATAGAGAACAAAGGCATCGTAAAAAAGACAACATATTGTCACATACATTTCATTTTACCATGGAAAAATGTATCATTTAACTATGAGAAACATATTATTTTTAATGAGTAGAATATAATATAAATTACCTTGTATGAAAATGTAAGTTATTATTTAGTCCTCAACATTTTATGGTTCAAACTTGGTCTCATACTTCATATTATTTTTATTTGTGGTCTCAAATGCTTCTATTAATACATTTACTCATCGTTTAGTGGTTCGAAATCGATTTTATTGTCCGTTATTATTATTCCACTATTTTTCTGACTTTCTGATTAACAAGACAGTTCGTCCAAAATACTATTTTCGTCAAACGTAAATATTACCCTCGTTTTAAAAACAACGGACCAATCTTTTTCTTTTTTATTCTTACAGAAAGACTAAATATATAGAAAAAGGGAGAAAAAAGCCTTTCTCCAATGGCGTAAAAAACAGATGTGAAGTTTATAGACTACTACAAATTTTGTAATAAAAAAACAATAAAAGGAACCAGGAAAAATGACTCCAGTCAAAGGCCTCCTCAACCAGAAGCAGGAAGATCTAGGTAATAGGACCATCCAAGAGACAAGCAAAACAAAAGCCTTCAGTCATTGCTTGCTCCAGTCATCAGCCGGCTGTTGCTACACCCACCCTTAGCGATCCCAGAGCCAAATCATCCTCGACCTTGCTATGCATAGGGCATCCTGACCAACTAACTTCCAGAATAGGCAAAAGCTAGTTCTCGTGGCTCGGCCTGTAATACAAGTCTTGTACTGTGAAACAACTAATTCATATGGGGAGTGGTGAGGTTGTGAGAAGATAAGGACCATGCAAGCCCCATGCTCAGAACAAAGCCATCCAATTACGCTATCCATACACGGGGATGAAGCGATTATGACGAGACATCGAAAATCCTAGCCAAAATTCGAGAGCTGGAACCGATAGCTCCCCTGAATGGCATACCTTGAAAGGCAAAGAATATATCATTCCTTACCCTTGGATGATGGTAGGAGGATCCACAGGAGTATCATCAAAGATTGCCTTGTTCCGAGAGCACCAAAGGCGCCAACAGACGAGACAAGGAAGTAGACGAAAAATGATAGTGTGGAGGGATTTGGCATGAATACCCACCCACCAACAGCTAAGCAACTCAACTAGTGAAGTTGCATTTTCTTGAAGATCACCAGCCAAGTTCCCGAAGAAAGTCTAGACGACCAAGACAAAAGAGTTCTGGAAGAATAAATGAGCAGATGATTTCGAGGATCTAGCTCTACAACACCTACAATGAGAAACAATTGGAATGTCGATTCTCATGAGATTATCGTCCAGTGGTAACCCATCATGTAATGTTCTCCACATGAATAACGACACCTTAGGAGGGATTCACGCATTCCAAATGAAAGAAAAGATACAAATAGGGGAAGCAAGGGTCCACACAGAACTCCAGGCTCGAGTGAAAAGAGACCACCTTATTATCCTTGCTTACCTCCCTAGGCATCAGAAAAGGACTTGACTGATTACATACGTTTTCATGTCTCACAAGCACTGGACAGGGTACTGTTGAAATCGGCTAGTAAAAGACCGTGGTACTTGGCGTGCAGAAACAACGCCTTGAGAGAGTTATGTGCATTAAACCGCACCCACAACTTACAAGCATAGGCTGAACAAATATACTTTGAGTTTGAAGGCCCAGACCACCTTCACATTTGGGGAGACAAATGGTGTCCCAAGAAATCTAATGGTGGTGACTTACATTGTAAAGACCCGAAAATCCCCACCCTTTGAATCGACCATAAACCATACAGGTCTGAACCAAAAGTTGGAAATCTTCGAATACTTTAACTTTGGGAATACAATACATCAGGACAGATAACAGAAGACTTTTATAATCATTAAAATATTGTTATATTAGAGTACAGAATATCAGAGTACATTGGATGAATAATAAAATGGAAAATTAAATTACAATAAATGTAATACACTGCAGCGGAATAATTAAATTAACACAGCGCAGAAGGCTACCAATGCTCTGGACACAGCTTTAAGCTTCGATCCAGAATCCTGCTCAATATATATATGCAAAATGAGCTACACGACTGCCCGCATGGGAAAGAGGGAACTCGAGTTTGTAAAGTGAAACAAACTACGGGTCAGTCATGGGACTGGTATGAGAAATTTTTACTTAACTTAATTAGTTATAAGGCTAATCACAGGACCACGCCGCTAACGCGGAATGGGTTTACTTTACTGGATTGCCAGTGCATAAATAAAGTAAATCATTAAAACAACTTAATGTTTTTTAGAAAAATGAAACCATTATAAGACCCAGGTCCCATCACATAATGCAACGCAAGCCGGAGGATAGAGTTTTACCTTATAATGGTCTAAAATGCATGATACGATAAAAATGGATTTGATATTATTAATAGTGTATATATGTTTCAATCATAATGTATTAATCATAGACGGCATAGCTACCATATACTATGTCGCCATACTAGTTCTACAATCAAAAACACATGATGTCGTATTGGAAATTGGGTTTCCCTCATGAGTCAAGGCTAGGGACAATCTCCTAACTGATTCGAGACACTCTAGCAATGTCTCACGAGTCGGACGCTGGCTAACCCTTGGATACAACAGGGCCGGTCCACAAATACTTTAGTGGATTAGTTATGCCTGAACACACGCTCCTCGATCCTCTTGTAATGACCCAAAAATCCGGTCCAATTTGAGCTGACCAAAAACACAAGTCCAACCCTAAATTAAACTAAAAATCAAGAAATTAATAGAAAGAAAACAGAGGGTGAGGAAAGATAAGGTAGAAACTAAGGATAGAAGAAGAAGAACACAACATCAGAGTAACACGAACCTCACGGCGGAACGAATAACATATAATATATATAACATAACTTGAAATATACATCTGCACTTGAATATACATCATTATCAAAGTACAACACTTACAACACAACGGAAATAAACTATAGCTATATGATCCTGAAGCCTCCTGCTCCAGCTCTTCAAGTGTATCTGTAAAACTCGACTACTTGACTGCCCGTACAAAATTGGGCACCCAAGAGTTTAGGAAAACAAAACAAATAAACTCCGGGTCATTCATGGGACTGGTATGAGTAAAACAGTTTAAAACAGTTCAAGCATGTAAATGATATCTCATAAGACCACACCGTATAACGGAACGGGTTTTTCCCTTATGAGAATCCAAATTTATCTTTATATCAAAAACCTTTTGATATTATAATAATGTCTATCAACCACAGTATAATAATCATCTAGCATAAACGTTTTCATCTCACGTTCTACATATATAGTATACAATTCAAAACCGCAAGCACGTATTGGGTAATGGATTTCCAACTACGACAAGGTATGGAACCGCCTTTCGCTAGTGTACCTCTAGAGAGGAATACACTGGGTTCAACAAGAACATCTTGCAACCCAGCCACACATGACCGACCACTCATTTCGCTTGAGTGTATCGAATGTATATCACCAACGGTTGGGATCAGCAACCGTTTCCCGAATGGGAAAGCATCAACAATAGATTTTTAGAAGTAAATAAAACTCTAGATCAGGTGATTATGCACCCTACTTCGGTGCGACCGACTTAGCCATGCTGCCTGCCCGATTTCTGTCATTTACCGGATGTGAGGCTAGAAGTTATGCTTTAACATTACACCAGATTCACTTTGAATGCCACATCTTCAAATCCATCAAATCACCGATTGACGTCCTCAACCATACATTATGTGTCAGCTAAAAGAAGTTTCCTTCTCCGCTTCCACTCTTGGTACGGTTGGAGAAATCAATATACGTGATCGTCTGGAAATACTCTGTCAGACATCCGTCCATACAAGTCATCCAGGAATAAGATGAATCGAAGGCACTATTCAGTACATCCGTCTTAGACACTTTTATCTAAGACTTATACAATAGCCCTTGCACTTTACTCCGTTTTCAATTATCTTTGGCATATATGATTCGCAACGCTTATGCCAATACAGAGTGATTCTTTGGATAATAATCCAACCGGTCTCTCCATATTAACAACGTTAAAATGGTCAAAACTTCGATAGTCTGTGATTTAACCATCAAAGAAAAACAGGTGTGCAAACAACGATATTATTTCCAGATGGAAATTCTATCAATCAATCATCATTCATATATGTATATATATATATATATATTCATATTTCCTTATTCAATATTTGATTACGTTTCTGGTTCTACTTGGAAAACATTTCCAAATCTTCTTTACTTGAATTTAAACAGATGTTTAAATCAACATCGCGACGACATCTCAAACCACTATACTTATTTACTAAATCACTTAACCACTTTCACTCTCGAACCTTAACCATTTCTAAATTAAAAACGAAGTCAATCAAGTTGGGGTATAACTACCTCTCATACCTTAACTGAACAACATTTCAAATCTCGAAATAGGGTAAGTTCGTCTTTTAACTCTTTAACACTTCCTTACGTAACCCTCATTCGAATAAATCTCTGTTCGATAACTCCTCCCTTCGAATAACTATATTTGATAATCTCTCTTACGAATAACTAGATTCAAAAACCTTCCTTCAAATAAGCTAAATTCGATTTACTCTATTTATCTAACCCTAATCGATTAACTCTTTTTTACTTAACTCCTTTCGGATAACTAATTCGATAACTCCTTTCGATTAAACTATAATCGATAACTCCTTTAGAATAACTAATTCAATAACTCTTATGTGTTTAACTCTATTCGAATAACTCTTATTTATTTAACTCTATTCCAATAACTAATTCGAATAACTCTTATTTGTTTAACTATATTCGAATAACTAATTCGAATAACTCTTATGTGTTTAACTTTATTCGAATAACTAATTCGAATAACTCTTATGTGTTTAACTCTATTCGAATAACTCTTATGTGTTTAACTCTATTCGAATAACTAATTCGATTTACTAACTTTCGAATACCATATTCGATTAACTCCCTTCGAATAAACTATTCATTTATAAAGATTTACTTTTAGTAACGGTTCTTCACTTTACAAATGATTTCCTTTTTATAACTCTATTTATTTTCTAAATATTTCCTTTTTAATTCTGTTTGTAAATGGTTTTACAAATACCCCCTTTTCGATTTAATTTGTAAAGGTTTTACAAATATTCCTCTTTCGATTCCATTTGTAAATGGTTTACAAACATTTCTCTTTCGATTCCATTTGTAAATGGTTTACAAACATTTCTCAATCGATTCCATTTGTAAATGGTTTACAAACATTTCTCTTTCAATTCCATTTGTAAATGGTTTACAAACACTTCTCTTTCGATTCCATTTCTAAGTATTTTCTATTTATAAATAATCTGTTTATAAATAAATTTCTATTTATAAATATTCCATTTATAAGTACTTCCTTTTATAAAATCTCCTTTGATTGTTATAAATATGATCTCTTTTATAAAATACTTTGATTGTTATAAATATTCTATTTTCAATATTCATTTTGAAAATTCCCTTTCCACCATTCTGGTATGTTATGGTATTTAACACATCAAATCACAATGACTAATATCGTTCAAACACATATAATCAACAATAGATTATATATCACATCATATATTACAATATATGAATCACAGTAAAATAAATGTTGAGGAATCCAGTTGGATTCCTCCAACCTGCTTCCCTGCATCACAGATGTTAAATAATATAGATAACATCACTTTCAGTTCCATATGATATATACTGTTAAACAGAATCAATATAGAAATTCAACTAACTGACTAGCAGTTCAATCAAACAGTCAACACACAGTCAATCAGCCAATATTTAACAGTTCTAAAAATACAACATGAAATTATAAACTGTTCAGAGTTGGTGAGATTTACTCACATTGGACGATCATCGTCAATAACGATAACCATCGCTCGATTTGATTCAGATGGACAATTTATTTTATAATAAATTGTAGCGAGCTCGGATTCACTCTCAGTCAGCTCCATGGTGTAGCCACCGTCCATACGATCCTGTCGGATCTTGTTTCGTCAAATTCTGATTTCGTATGAAGTAGTTACGATATTTAGAAGTTAATACACTTTTAAATACACATTATAAATATTCAAAACCATACTGGGTCTCACCCTTCTTCATAGTCGGCCCAATAACCCCATACCCGCGTTGAACAGTGTCGTCCCCTTCTCCAGTTAATCCCGTATACTCAGAGCACCTTCTCAAGGCCATTATCGCTCTTTTCATCCCCAAGAACTACCTTGTCTTCCCATTTAAATTCAATCCGACCTCACCGTTTGTTCTACCATCAACATCTCTTCTTCTCTATAACCATCTCATCCCTTTCGCACCTCAAACTCAACCCGACCCGTACCCTTATACTACTTCTTCCTCCCAATAAAGTATACGTTCCAGTTTGCCGAAAAGAGTGCCTATGCCATTTCAAGACATTTTTTATACTGCACCATTTTCGAAAGCTTACAGCTTTCATTCCTCCTTTCACCACAAACGTGAACCCATTAACCCCCCTTCGTTAAGCATAATCTTGCAATACCCTTCATCACCGTGTTTCTGCACTCGGACCTCATCATCATACCCTCACATACTTTAATACGTGAATACCCCTTTTCAAGCAATCCTATAACCAACTTCCACTATTCTTAAAATCGAAAGCACCAAACCAATCTTCATCAAGATCTCTTCAATCTTATTCAACTTTTATCAAACTCGAGACTCATCTTCTCAGCCCCGACTTCTAGTATCTCACGCCTCCTGTATAATGTCGCTAAGTTCGAGCAGACAGATGCGAACTCCAAAGTCACGGAAACCCTCACAGTTTGTCACGCAGAATCTGACTGACCTCCTAAACACAAAACAAACCATCATTCTTTGAATCCATGCTTATAATCACCAGAAATCTCTCAACCCTAAAACGAGCCCACGCTGACGGAAATTCCAGCGAATTAAAAACTCACGAACCCCAACGAAACAAACACTGGATCGTAGAGCATCACCAACGGAACTTGAATAAACTTGCGTCTGGATTTATTGGAGTTTTAATTTGAAGAAGATTATGAAGAGTGGCGGTCGTTCTTTTGTACAGGAGATTAAGCATTAGGTCTTAACGAAGAGAGAGGTTATTTATAGAGTTTTGTTTGGATCTTTGTTTATGAATTTCTTTTGTGGAGGATTCGGTCTCCATATCGAGAAAAGATGTGGCTAAGAAAGGGGGTGCATGGCCAATTGTTTGATTAGGAATATGGTATAATGTGGCTTAGTATTATACTAGGATATTTAGATATTCTAGGTTCTGTTGTCATGTAAATTTTCGTCATGTACGAGCTGATAACGACAGAACTAAAAATACCATCATGACGAGCAAGGTACTCGGATCCCAAAAATATAATAATACCGGTAGGTGAACTCATATTGTGAAAGCCCAAATTTTTGATTCAGGGTGCAAAATGCTCCAAATAAAAACTGTGTATTTAATTAATTTAAAATCACAGTAAAATTCTAAAAATTAAATTATCGTTATGTCTCAAAAGAACCTTGTCTAAATTCAAACCCGATATCTAGTTATATCGAATAAACCGTTACGGTCGATAAATGATTCTATAGTGACTATTTTAAAATTTGATTTGGACATAAATCAAAATCTTCACGGCGAAATCCTGATTTTTCTCTTTCACTAGAAAGATATACTCCACCAGCTCCACACGTTTCTTGTTTCACAGAAATCCGGCTTAAAACGAATCATGTACATTCAGTTGAAGTTCAAATCGCCAATTAACGAACTGCAGCGCCATTTCAAGCTCGTTTATAATTATAATATAATTATACGTTCAAACTGTTGTTCAAATAATATATTCGTTATTCGAATTCAATTTCAAGCTGAATTAAGTATCACAGATGATCCAGTTCACACCATACCGCCATTTCAGCCAACTCTGATTATTTCAGAATTAAAATATATTATTCAATTTATTATTTTAATTAAATGTTCATCATTATTTAATTCCACGACCATTTAATTCACTATATCACTATTTAAATAATTAAATAAAATTAATTATAATACCTCTGACAATGTGGGTCATTACAACTATTGAACCTACAAATTGTCCATTGGCCAACAAAAATCTGAGGCGCCTCATTCCATCAACCACATAAGTAATAATGTCAGGCCTTGTAAAAACCCAAACACTACTTCTAACTAGAAAGAAATGTGTGCACTCCCTACGTTCCCTTGTACCGTTTTTGACTCTACCGGGGTGTGAGGCTCGCGAGGTAACGTAATACACAAAGCTATGCCTAAATAGGCTATGCTTTGATCATCATCCACAAGGCTCTGCTTTTCAACAAAAGCCTCGATCAATTGCATCTTGGCATGTTACATTGACAGTTCACACCATGGATCGATAACTACCAATATATAACCTTCGAGCTTGTGCGTCTCAAAGAAGGGTGTTAAGCAAGAGAATAAATCCTCTGCCACCACAGATATATATTAATAGATATCAATTTAATTACACAGCATGAAATTCAATGTCGGACACACATCCATTTACAAGTCCGTTCTGGGCCTGAACGAATACGGAGTCACCTAGGTGCTCGCGTATCCGGACGATCAACAAGTACGTCCGGGAAAACTACCACTATTAACCCTTTACTGGGATCGACCCAATGCCAGGCATAAGTAGTCGTCCATTCGATGTGAGGATCGTCGGTCTTCAATGATCATCTTCAATATCTTTAACTTTTAATTGTCGTAATAATTATTCAGAATGGTTAACCCGGTCTTTCCGAATAACTCGCGTATTTTTATAATTTAAACATCAAGTGTTGTAAAGACACATCCAACGCCTCATTCCAATTCAGAATATTCTTTAAATAAAATGTTCATATTATTAGGGAAAGGTTCCCATTAATTTTATCAATGATAAATTCTTTTAGATTTATTCTTAAAACTTATTTCCAAAGATTTATTAAAACTCCACTTCAAATTTAATATCCAAAATCATTACTTTACGATTATTCCAATTTAAGAAATAAATCTTATCTTTAATTGGGTTAAAGAATCAATGTCATTTAAAAACATTGTTCACGATAAACCCAAAATCATATTCCAAAATATGGAATTTTCATAGAAATCAATTGATATATAATCAATATAAATTTCCGTATCAGACTAACAATATAAATGGAATAACGGCAAAGCCTTTTAAATTCCGTATATAGTAACATTTTCTTTTACAAAAGCCTATCTCGAATATTTATCAAATCGAATTTCCACTCAATTCCAATTTAATGTATTAAATTGGAAAACTTGGCTTTGGAAAAAAAATCTTAATATAAAGATTTATAAATCTTAAATCATACTTTCACTGTTAATTGGGTTAAAGAACAAATGTCATTTAAAAACATAGTTCACGATAAACCCAATTCACATATCAAAAATTCCAATTAATAAGTATATTTGAAACACTAATAATCTTATTTAAAAGATTTATTCTTTCATACGGGGTTTAAGAACAGCGTTATTTATGACACCATCCACAACAACTCAAATTCCAATTTTACTTCAATATCTTTTTTTAAAAAAATATTCTTTATTTGAAAAAAAAATCTTTGTTTAAAATATTCTTTATATAAAAGATATTTTGAATCGGAAAGCGACTCAATCATTTACCATATAACTTTGGTTATATGGATTTCATACATCGTATGTAAATGACAACAATTAATAAATAATCATCAAACCATCCATTCAACATCCAACGTGAAGTTCACAACTGTGTGAGCATTGAAATGAAATAATAACGCTCATCGCAGCCTGTCAATCTATCAATTGACATACAAATAAATATTGGGACTAGTGTATATCAATTATCATCCCAATACCCGTGTGGGGTTTTCAGCCAACAACAGTACATATAAATAAATAATTGGTTAATGAATTTAACCAATTTTAGTACTACCGACATGTCGATGATGATGAACCAAACATGATATTTTATTCCTAATGTCGAAATAAAATATATTTGGCCCGCATACTTTCTTTATATATTTCTATTATACAATAGAATGTAATTTACTTATATGACATTATTGTAGATGACAAATAAAAGATAATTTTTGTTATAATTTATTTGTATGTAATTATTCTCAGTTTTAACACATAAAAGAAACAATCCCAATTGTACATGTTTTCAATGTATAACCCAACACATAAAAATGTTTATTTCAAAGTATTTACAAATTCTAATGTATGCATTAACATATAGAAATGTCACTTTAACTCGCCTATACATTCTAATGTATGGTTTGACTAAGAATATAATTCTTATATTTGAATATAAACTCCAATGTACGTTTGCACATAAAAATGATTTTTATATTTGCATATAAATTCTATTGTACGTTATGCAAATAAAAATGATTATTTTATTTACATATAAATTCTATCTCAACAAAATGTATACGAAGTTCCATTTTGCTGACAATTCTATTTTTATCAAAATGGATATTTCCATGGTAACACAAACCTATTACACAAAAATACTATTTGTGTTTAACTTTTTCATTTAACAAAAATGTAATTTTTTTCTTAATTTAAATTTAATTAACAAAAGGTAATTTTTGTTTCAACTATTATATTTTTGACAAAAGTGAATATTTTTGACAGAAATAATAATTTTGGTTCAACTAAGCTATTTGTCCAAAAATGTTCATTTGACCAAAAAAGTTGTATTTTGACTCAACTAGTCTTATTTTGACAAAAGTATATATTTTGAAAAAAGTATATGGTTTGCCTTAACTAATCTATTGGGACAAAATATATATTTCGGTTCAACTAATCTTTTTCAACAAAACAACAAAGATAATGACTTTGTTTTGTTGACAAATCTAATTCAACAAAACAAATATAGGTGATGTGTTTGTTTTGTCGATGATTCTAATTCAACAGAACAAATGAAAGTAACATATTGGTTTTGTCAAATCTAATGCGACAAAAATGATAATATTTTGTTCTAACCATTATGGTTTGACAAAAGTGACCAAATTGTTTTAACAATGATAATTATGACAAAAGTGACAAAATGGATTTAACTTTAGTAATTTGACAAAAGCGAAAAAATGGATTTCAACTATTGTAAATTGATAATGGTGACAAACTGGGTTTAACTATTTTAATTTGATAAAAGTAAATGTTTTTGTTTCATTCATTTTAAGTGACACAAAAATGAATATTTTGTCTCATTCCTTTTATAGGACAAAAGTGAATATATTTTCTTAATCTTTTAAAATGACAAAATTGAATAATTTTGTCTCATTCTATTTAAATGATAAAAATGTGTCTTTTTTTTAATCAATTTCAATGAACTAAAAATGCCTCATTCTTGTTTAACCAAAAATGCATCTTTTTGTATTGCAACAAAATGACAAAATAAAACTTGTCTTTCTATTTACTCTCTTTTTTGAAGCTAAGAAGACACTAAAAATATATCTTTTTAATCCTAATCTTTTTATTATAATCTGTGATGAAAATAAAAACATTTTATTTAATTTAACAAAATTACAACAAAGATGAATTCATTTTATCATAATTTTTTTATTTACTCTAGTTTAAAAGTAAAAATGATATTTTTAATCCTATTCTTTCATTTATATCTAAAATGTAATAAGTGTAACTTCCTAAACTATTCTTTTATTTGCATTTAAATTGTAAATAAAAATGTAGCTTTTTAATTCATGTTTTAATTGCATCAAAGAATGCAATTAAAAATACAATTTTTAATTCAGGTTTTTTTGCAACTAGATTTGCAAATAAAAATGAAACTTCTAATTCAATATTTTATTTGCATCAAGGAATGCAAATAAATATGCAACTTTTAATTTCATAGTTTATTTGCACCAAAGAATGCAAATACAAATTCAACTTTTAATACGATGGTTTATTTGCACCAAAAAATGCAAATAAAAATTCGACTTTTAAATACGGTGTTTATTTGCATCAAAGAATGCAAATAAAAATTCAACTTTTAATTCCATGGTTTACATGTTTTGACAAAGATGACTATTTTTATTTTGTATAAAATGACAACAAAAATGTTACTTTCAACTTCCCTGTTTTATTGCATAAAAAATGTAAATAAAAATGCATCTTTAAAATCTATTCTTTTAATTACAATATATTTCTTTTATATCAATTCTTCTCTTTATAACTAACTTGACAAGAAAAATGTTATTTTAGAATTATTCTTCCTAATGAAAGACATATTACATAAAAAGGTAATTTTTTTATACTACTCTTTTTCATGAAAGCATATTACATAAAAAGTAATCTTTTGAATTTCAATCTTTTGATTAGAATGCATTATCAATAAAAATGTTATCTTTAATGTTTGATCTTTTTTTTATTGACAAATTTACAATAAAAATATAATCTTTTATTTCACTGACATGTTTTGCCAGAAATGTTATTTTTATTTCAATTTACATGTTTTGACAAAAATTGTCATTTTTATGTAATCCTTTTTAATGTAATAATCTTAACAAAATGAAATATTTATTTCAATGTAATAATCTTACGAAGATAACATTTTTAAATAAAATGACCTTAATGACATTATGTACCAAAAATGACATTTTATTCTATTCAAACATTTTAAACCAAAAAATGTTATTTTATTCCAATCAAACCTTTCATATAAAAATGTTATTTTATTCTACTCAAACATTTCATACAAAAATGTTATTTTTTTCTCTAATCAAACATTTCATATAAAAAATAAAAAGGTGACTTGTGTGGTTAATCTAATTCTAATGTTCATATATCCAATAAAGATTATAAATTATTATTATTTTATAATAAAGCCAATCACTATTCGTGGACCTAAATAAAAGTCATAGATCCGAAATGAAGAAGATAGATCTAAATAAAGAAGAACGATTTCATGTTCATGGATTAGAATAGAAGGTGGACTCTATTATGAATTAAATCAATATAGGTCTAAAATAGAAATACGAATTTTATTTTAGATCTAGATCTAAGCAACACATACATCACAATCAACATGATCCACAAGCAACAAATACAATATCATACAACGCAGATCTGAATTAATTATCATACAAGCATGCATTTTAAATAACAGAAGATAAATAATTGTAACTATTTATAAATATAGAAATCTCACGATCGGGTTTTTCTCTTTCATAATTTTCAAAGTCCTTGTTTTCAGATCTGGTCTATACTATTGTCTAGACTTTGGAAAGACGAGTTGAATGCTTCTGAAATCGTTCAGATCTGTTTCTGTATGAACAAGTTATTGGGTTTTAAACATTAATCACTTAATTTAAGAAAATTAATTAATTAATTAAGTTAATTAGTTTCCTTAACCTTTTAATTCATTCTCCCACCTTTGTCATCTTCAACCTGCTAGCGCAACCCATCAACTCGAAATGAATTTACCATCATCTCGTGCACCACGGTCGATCAGAGTGCGATCAGAAGCCGCCGCGTCGAAGGGGGTCGCGCCTCCTCCCTTCACCCTCCTCTAGGCAAATCTCGATGGGCCCAATAGCCAGATAAAAGGGTACAAACCCATTACTTTTGAGGACAAAATTCGAGCAAACCGTGATATTAAATTTCATCACAACCATTTCAAATCGAAGCCCATGCAAATCTCTTTAGTTTTTGCCTCAGAGGAATCATGAATTGATTTAGGTATTTAAAAAAATGCAGGGATGAATTTGGAACCACCGTGGCCATTGAGAATTGTAACACCCCGAGTTTTCGGTTAACAGTAATTTGAAAATTTTAGTATACTTAATTCAAAACATAAGAATTAAGGGAAACGATTTACGCCATTGCGTTCATCTCGAAATTCTGCTTGAGATTGAGTCCGAGTTTGCGTAAATCGGACTCCGTACGAAGGAGATATGACGTCCGGAAGTTTCAGAATTTATTTGAAATTCAAACAGCTCGAAAATCGGATTCAAAATTCAAAAATAGGACCAGACCCGCGGTGGGCAGGAAAATTCCTGCCCAGGACCCAGGTCGACCTTAGGGTCGACCCCACGTATCGACCTGGCCAGGTCTGGCTGGCCTGGTCTGTGTTCTGGTCGAATTTCTGATCCTTAGTGTGTCACTAGGGCTGACGTGTCAGCATTTGATTGGCTCCTCTTGACGTGTATGGCCTAGATTCCTTTTGTCTTCATCTGATGGCTCAAATCAACTTGAAACTCTATAAAAAGGGCCTAAGACTCAACCTAATACACATAAAAAAAAACTAGAGCCGCCATGCTGCCGAGAGGAATTTGAGAATAGCCGTCAAGAGGAAAAGCTTAAGAGGCGAGCCAATTCAAGAAGAAACAAAAGTCTAATCTAATTTCTACGCATTGTTTTCTACTTCAAGGGAAAGCTTTGCAAATTCAGAATAACTGAAACCAGAAAACAAGTTTCAGCGCCCGTTGTAAGTATAGTGGCTCTTTAGATGGAAATGCGATTAAGATATGATTTGTTGTAAATTGTAATATGGAATTATACCAGTATTAACGATGTTGTTTTATATTTGTTATTTGTGATAATTTGAATGATTGTGGTGATTGAATCTTTTATGTATTGTGAATCAAACAATCAACACCTTATGCGAATTGTATGTATACAGATAGATCTAAATATATGCTTATGCAAGTTATAGGTTGCAAGTTAGATTTACACAAATATTTATATCATTCATGTAGGCTCTATGTATATATGTTTAAACCAATTGTTCCTACATGACTAGAATATATCTATATTCACATGTTTTTATGCAAGTGAGAGCTTAAAATCGGATCCATGTTAAGATCCGTTTAGGATTCATATGAAAGTTTATTGTTAGATCTATGTTTATACATATGTGTTGCAAGTTCACACCCTTAAGTGGTTGTCAAAGTTATACATATAGTTTTGTCTTACTCCAGTTTTATGTTTGAGGTTATGCCTAGACCTATGCATTAACATGTTATACCATGTTGTAGTGGATTCATATGACATCTATTAGGTTTTACTATGTTATACCTTTATGTTAGGCTACAACTATATAATTCATGTGACACCTATTTAATTAGGCCCAATATTTATATGCAAGTTTGTGGCATGTTATGCAATGTTATGATATTCATGTTGATTATTTTGCAAGTTCACACCCATGATGTTCATATTGACTATGTCGAGAATGCCAAGTTTACACCTATGACATGTTTATGTTAATGAATTATTTTTATGCCAATTTTGTGTATGCTAAATTAGGCAAAGTTTTTAGCCTAATATTATATGTCAAAATCATGCGGACGGAGAATTAGGCTAAGATTGTTAGCCTAAGATTGAGACGGGGTAACGTTGGGTAAAATTGGTAATTATAGGAAACTTGACGTAAATAGGTTAAAAATCACATAGGTGATTTATGGCATGAAACGGTATAAATTATATACCTAAATTAATGAACTTGATTAAAAATAAATTTGGGCAATGACATGAATTCTTGATGGTTTACATAAATTAAAATGTAAATTTAGACAATACGAATATGCTTAACCCGAGGTTGGATTTAGTTGTGATGTAAACCTGCCCGGACCAACCCGGCTGTCCAGTAATCACAACAATACCTATCCAATGTGAGAGGTTAAGGCATTGAGCCCAATAAAGACCCGAGGTTAAACTGAGTTGTAGCGTAAGTCTGCCCGGAACCGACCGGCATACAGGCAGCCACAACAATACCTATCTGATGTGAGTGGTTGGTGCTTTAATAAGACAGTTAAAGTTAGGTTAGGATTGGTAGGGTTAAGTTAACTAAAACACTTAACCAACTCAACATGTTAACTAGACTAGAAGGTGAGGTTAAGTAAAGTTAATACACTTAACCAATTTAACATATTAACTAGACTAGAGGGTGAGGTTAAGTAAATTCAGGACACTTAACCGTTATAACCTGAATTAGATAAGTGGGAGAGGTTAAGTAAGTTAAGAATACTTAACCATTATAATACGTTAGCTAGATAAGTGGGTAAGGTTAAGTAAATACACTTAGCCAATTTAATATGTTAGCTGGACTAGAGGGTAGGGTTAAGTAAACTTAGAATACTTAACCATCATAGTGTGATAAATTGAACAGGATTAAGTTGAAACATGAAGGGACAATACTTAACCATTAGAACTTGTTAATTAAACAGATGTTAGGGTTAAGTTAACTAAGGGAGCACTTAACCATTATAACATGTTTGTTAAAACAGGTGGGCAAGGTTAGGTTAAAAGGGACACTTAACCAATACAAGATGAATGGGTAGGGTTAAGTAATAAGAAATACTTAACCAATATAACATGGTTTGTGATAGGGTTAAGTCAACATGAACTACTGATAATACTTACTCAGTTTAATATGACAAAGGAATGGGTTAAGCTAACTTGAATTGACTAATGACACTTAACCAATCCAACTTGACGAGAAAGAGGGCTAAGTAGTAAACCTTAGTTAAGAAAACGACGATTCAGGAAACTAAGTGGTAAACCTTAGTTAGGAAAACTAAGTAGTAATTCTTAGTATAACACGAGGAGGAGCGAACGCCCATCTGATCTTAAAGAAGGCTCCAACGAATTGGGTTACGAAGCTCGAGGCTTCGAGGGGACGTGAGGGTACTCTTGGTATCCCTCTGTGAGGCTTCAGATGATCCTCCTGGGCTCACAGAGGTTAAGGTCTGCGTTAGGAGAACCAAGGGTATGCCTTGGTTGCAATATAAGGCAACCTAAAGACTAGGGTGGACCAGCGTGATTCGGCGAGACCAGTAGCCCTGTGATAGCAACTCGTCGTCTACCTACCATCTTGAGTCAATCGAGATACGTGAAGCGGAAAGGCAGAGAACTCTAACAGACCATATACTCGCTATATAGTTATGGTTGCGGATGGCCATAGGTTAGTAGGGCCTGCGTATTGTTCTCATTTTTCCAGGTGTTCCTTTCATTAGTTGAGGGAGGGGTCAGGTGGTACCATAGCCATTGGAAAAACAGACCTTAGCATCTGCATCGGCAGATATCTGAAAGCTCCTGACCGAGTTCCGTGTTTCTTAAATTTTCCCTGCCACGAGACTCGGGTCGCACATATAGAGGACATGTGCAACTAGATATATAGCACAGTTACGATACGATTGGGACGTCAAGTCTAGGAACACTTATCACTCTGGGTAGTGTGTCCTAGACTAAGGGGCATCGTTCGATAGGTAGCATAATCCCTAGTTGGACCTAGGTGGCATAAACCCTGAACTCGAGAAGCATTCAATAGGTAACATAAACCCTAGTTGGAACTTGGTCGTGTAAACCCTGGTTAAGTCTAGAAAGCGCTCGATAAGAAAACCCTAGATTAGATCTATGTAATAAATAATAGATGTACACCTAAAGGCAACTGCAATTACAGGGATTGGGATCACATTATCACCTTTATACAGATTACTAGTTGGGATACTAGTTAGGTGGTGCAGAGATATAGAATGGGGTGTGATAGTATATTCGGTTTAAACTGTCTTGCTTTGGTTTATATTAGTCTGTTATTCTGGTACTGTCCCATTTTCCAGTTCACTCCTGTCATGAACTTTATCCTGTTCACATACTAAAGGCCACTAGACTTACTCAGGCTTTATGTCTGACTTTGTTTTTCTTTCGTCTTCTTTTCTTCCGTTCCCCCGGTAGTTAGGGAGGGAATAGCTCTGCTTAGTATAGACTATTACTCTTTCCAAGCTTGAAGACTCTTGGATATATCGCTTCAGACTCTCTTTTCCGCTGCTATGGCTGGCTTATGCTACATTGGGGAATATAAATGTTATTTTATGTTTCTTTATTTTGTATGACAGATGATACTCTGGTATTGGAAAGCAATTGTTGTACAAACTATTTTATCAATAAAGTAAAGATTTATTTTCCGCTGTTTTAATTTTTTTCTGTCTTGTAATTTATCTGCATCTTTTACCTTAAATGCTCCACAGAACTTAGGGCATTCCCTTTGTGAGTGACACTAACCGATGTGGGGTGTTACACGTGGTATCAGAGCTGAAGGTTACTAGATCAGATAAAAGACTTGAAAAATTATTTTCAAAATGGGTTTAAAAGAAGCATTTTCAAAAGAAATGTTTTGTTTTAAAGGCATATTCCCCAAAGCCATATGCACTATCTTTTGATTCTCTGTTTGAGTCCTTGTTTCCTTCTTTCTTGAGTCTCTGGGGCTCCTGGCTTTCTTGGAGGTAACCTCATCGAAGGGCGAAGTAGTGCCCGACTTCCATCTATAGCCGTAATAGTTTCACCTACGGCTAGTTTTCTTTCAAACTTTGTAGGGTTTTCTGTACGATGGAGGCATTTTTCGAGAGATTTGTCAACATGATTACACAAGGAAGAGGATGAGGAGTTTGGCTAAGAGGCACAACCCAAGGATGAGGAATTCATGGATATGGACTTGGCTCATGAAGGAGGAAGGAATTATAAAACCTAAGACAAGAGGAAGTAGCTTTTCTATGGTATAATAGGGCATATAATTAAGGACAAGGTTAAGGACGAAGGAAAGGATTTTCAGGAGGACGAGTGCGTGCTTTCACCACCAGAATACCTGGGAGAGAGATAGTAAAAGTCTCCATTGGAAAGTTTAGCTTTTCATTTGATCAACCCATTAGTACTCTTTTGATCTTAGCGCTTCGCATTCGTTTATACCTGCTTCCATAGTTGAGTCTCTGCACCTAGGTACTTGTATAGTAGAAGATCCCAATTAGTCTCAGATCCAAATTGGTGGTTCAGTCCGTTTACCTTTGGTTTGTAGGGATTTGAGAATGACCACATTAAGTGTTGAGATTAAGCGTAATGTTTTGGTTCCATGAGCAATGAGTTGATCCTAGGCATGGGCTGGTTGGCTAGTAATTCTAAAAGTTAGACTTTTTTTTGACTTGCCTTGGAAATACCCTCGAGATTTCGAGATCCTAAAAGGATCAGTTAGGCTTAGCTATCTAGAATCACTTAATACATTTATCGACGATTTGCAATCCGTTAGAATAATCCATGAGTACGTGGATGTTTTGATTAGGTTAGGGGTTTACCCCTAAAACGCGGGATAGACTTTCGCATATATCCAGTTGACAATGAAAAGCCAGCTATCCGATCAATGACAATTTTGGAAATGGAGGTCAAGAAGCTTCACAATCGTGAAGATTAACTAGATAAGGTACGGTACAGAGAAGCTCAAGAAGATGCGACTTAGAAGACTGAAGACTAGATACGTGCATCATACCCTTTTTCTTAAGGGTATATCCTTTCTCTAGGAGTTTTATGCCTACTTGTTTCTAGCTTTTAAAGTATATCCTCTTGGACGTATCATCGATCCTTAGGTAGAAGCCAATGGATGTAAACATATATTTGAGACATGTTGTGATTGATGGTTGCAAGTGGCTGCTTGTGGATGCATATACTAGACACTAGGTCAGCTCGGACACTTCATATTACATTTACATATATGTATTTGTTTATGAACTGAACTTGATGTGTTATCATATGGACGTTGCATTTGTATGAATGATTGTGCACTCCTGTAGAAAATCTTGAGTAAGAAAATTTACATACATAATGGACTCATGGCATAGACATAATTCACATTAAGGAGGTCAACTGAATCAGTGGACCGCCTGATTTTGCATTAGACAAGGACATATACACAAACTATGCATATGATCATGAAGCATTAGAAGACTTTTAAGGACAATACTTGCCTGTGTTTGATGGTTGAGTAGATGGACGATTGGATGGTAGGATATATGTTCTCCCAGACTTGAAGATTTCGGGGATGAAATCCTTTAACGAGGGGAGAATGTAACACCCCGAGTTTTCGGTTAACAGTAATTTGAAAATTTTAGTATACTTAATTCAAAACATAAGAATTAAGGGAAACAGGTTATGCCATTGCGTTCGTCTCGAAATTCTACTTGAGATAGAGTCTGAGTTTGCGTAAATCGGACTCCGTACGAAGGAGATACGACCTCCGGAAGTTTCAGAATTTATTTGAAATTCAAACAGCTCGAAAATCAGATTCAAAATTCAAAAATAGGACCAGACCCGGGCTGGGCAGGAAAATTCCTGCCCAGGGCCCAGGTCGACCAAAGGGTCGACCTGGGGGTCGACCTGGTGGACCCAGGTCGACCATAGGGTCGACCCCCCTATCGACATGGCCAGGTTTGGCTGGCCTGGTCTGTGTTCTGGTCGAATTTCTGAGCCTTAGTGTGTCACTAGGGCTGATGTGTCGGCATTTGATTGGCTCCTCTTGACGTGTATGGCGTAGATTCCTTCTGTCTTCATCTGATGGCTCAAATCAACTTGAAACTCTATAAAAAGGACCTAAGACTCAACCTAATTCACATAAAAAAAAAAAACTAGAGCCGCCATGCTGCCGAGAGGAATTTGAGAATAGCCGTCAAGAGGAAAAGCTTAAGAGGCGAACCAATTCAAGAAGAAACAAAAGTCTAATCTAATTTCTACGCATTGTTTTCTACTTCAAGGGAAAGCTTTGCAAATTCAGAATAACAAAAACCAGAAAACAAGTTTCAGCGCCCGTTGTAAGTATAGTGGCTCTTTAGATGGGAATGCGATTAAGACATGATTTGTTGTAAATTGTAATATGGAATTATATCAGTATTAACGATGTTGTTTTATATTTGTTATTTGTGATAATTTGAATGATTGTGGTGATTGAATCTTTTATGTATTGTGAATCAAACAATCAACACCTTATGCGAATTGTATGTATACAGCTAGATCTAAATATATGCTTATGCAAGTTATAGGTTGCAAGTTAGATTTACACAAATATTTATATCATTCATGTAGGCTCTATGTATATATGTTTAAACCAATTGTGCCTACATGACGAGAATAGATTTATATTCACATGTTTATATGCAAGTGAGAACTTAAAATCGGATCCATGTCAAGATCCGTTTAGGATTCATATGAAAGTTTATTGTTACATCTATGTTTATACATATGTGTTGCAAGTTCACACCCTTAAGTGGTTGTCAAAGTTATACATATAGTTTTGTCTTACGCCAGTTTTATGTTTGAGGTTATGCCTAGACCTATGCATTAATATGTTATACCATGTTGTAGTGGATTCATATGACATCTATTAGGTTATACTATGTTATACCTTTATGTTAGGCTACAACTATATGATTCATGCGACACCTATTTAAATAGGCCCAATATTTGTATGCAAGTTTGTGGCATGTTATGCATTGTTATGATATTCATGTTGATTATTTTGCAAGTTCACACCCATGATGTTCATATTGACTATGTCGAGAATGCCAAGTTTACACCTATGACATGTTTATGTTAATGAATTATTTTTATGCCAATTTTGTGTATGCTAAATTAGGCTAAGTTTTTAGCCTAATATTATATGTCAAAATCATGCGGACGGAGAATTAGGCTAAGATTGTTAGCCTAATATTAAGATGGGGTAACGTTGGGTAAAATTGGTAATTATAGGAAACTTGACGTAAATGGTTTAAAAATCACATAGGTGATTTATGGCATGAAACAGTATAAATTATATACCTAAATTAATGAACTTGATTAGAAATAAATTTGGGCAATGACATGAATTCTGGATAGTTTACATAAATTAAAATGTAAATTTAGATAATACGAATACGATTAACCCGAGGTTGGATTGAGTTGTGATGTAAACCTGCCCGGACCCGCTCAGCTGTCCAGTAATCACAACAATACCTATCCAATGTGAGAGGTTAAGGCATTGAGCCCAATAAAGACCCGAGGTTAGACTGAGTTGTGGCGTAAGACTGCCCGAAACCGACCGGCATACAGGCAGCCACAACAATACCTGTCTAATGTGAGTGGTTGGTGCTTTAATAAGAAAATTAAAGTTAAGTTAGGATTGGTAGGGTTAAGTTAACTAAAACACTTAACCAACTCAACATGTTAACTAGACTAGAAGGTGAGGTTAAGTAAAGTTAATACACTTAACCAATTTAACATATTAACTAGACTAGAGGGTGAGGTTAAGTAAATTCAGGACACTTAACCATTATAACCTGATTTAGATAAGTGGGTGAGGTTAAGTAAGTTAGAATACTTAACCATTATAACACGTTAGCTAGATAAGTGGGTAAGGTTAAGTAAATACGCTTAGCCAATTTAATATGTTAGCTGGACTATAGGGTAGGGTTAAGTAAACTTAGAACACTTAACCATCATAGTATGATAAATTGAACAGGGTTAAGTTGAAACATGAAGGTACAATACTTAACCATTAGAACATGTTAATTAAACAGATGTTAGGGTTAAGTTAACTAAGGGAACACTTAACCGTTATAACATGTTAGTTAAAACAGGTGGGCAAGGTTAGGTAAAAAGGGACACTTAACCAATACAAGACGAATGGGTAGGGTTAAGTAATAAGAAATACTTAACCAATATAACTTGGTTTGTGATAGGATTAAGTCAACATGAACTATTGATAACACTTAGCCAGTTTAATATGACAAAGGAATGGGTTAAGCTAACTTGAATTGACTAATGACACTTAACCAATCCAACTTGACGAGAAAGAGGGCTAAGTAGTAAACCTTAGTTAAGAGAATGACGATTCAGGAAACTAAGTGGTAAACCTTAGTTAAGAGAATGACGATTCAGGAAACTAAGTGGTAAACCTTAGTTAAGAGAATGACGATTCAGGAAACTAAGTGGTAAACCTTAGTTAGGAAAACAAAGTACTAATACTTAGTACAACACGAGGAGGAGCAAACGTCCATCTGATCTAAAAGAAGGCTCCAACGAGTTGGGTTACGAAGCCCGAGGCTTCGAGGAGACGTGAGGGTACTCTTGGTATCCCTCTGTGAGGCTGCAGATGATCCTCCTGGGCTCACAGAGGTTAAGGTATGCATTAGGAGAACCAAGGGTATGCCTTGGTTGCAATATAAGGCAACCTAAATACTAGGGTGGACCAGCGTGATTCAGCGAGACCAGTAGCCCTGTGATAGCAACTCATCGTCTACCTACCATCTTGAGTCAATCGAGATACGTGAAGCGGAGAGGCGGAGAACTCCAACAGACCATATACTCGCTATCTAGTTATGGTTGCGGATGGCCATAGGTTAGTAGGGCATAGGGGGGCCTACGTATAGTTCTCATTTTTCAAGGTGTGCCTTTCATTAGTTGAGGGAGGGGTCAGGTGGGACCATAGCCACTGGAAAAACAGACCTTAGCATTTGCATCGACAGATATCTGAAAGCTCCCGACCGAGTTCTGTGTTTCTTAAATTTGCCCTGCCACGAGACTCGGGTCACACATATAGAGGACATGTGCAACTAGATATATAGCACGTTTACGATACGATTGGGACGTCAAGTCTAGGAACACTTATCACTCTGGGTAGTGTGTCCTAGACTAATGGGCATCGTTCGACAGGTAGCATAATCCCTAGTTGGACCTAGGTGGTATAAACCTTAAACCCGAGAAGTATTCAATAGGTAACATAAACCCTAGTTGGATCTCGGTCGTGTAAACCCTGGTTAAGTCTAGAAAGCGCTCGTTAAGAAAACCCTAGATTAGATCTAGGTAATAAATAATAGATATACACCTAAAGGCAACCGCAATTACAGGGATTGGGATCACGTTATCATCTTTATACAGATTACTAGTTGGGATACTAGTTAGGTGGTACAGAGATAAAGAATGGGGTGTGATAGTATATTCGGTTTAAACTGTCTTGCTTTGGTTTATATTAGTCTGTTATTCTGGTATTGTCCCATTTTCCAGTTTACTCCTGTCATGAACTTTACCCTGTTCACATGCTAAAAGCCACTAGACTTACTCAGGCTTTATGTCTGACTCTGTTTTTCTTTCGTCTTCTTTTCTTCCGTTCCCCCCCACCCAGGTAGTCAGGGAGGGAATAGCTCTGCTTAGTATGGACTGTTACTCTTTCCAAGCTTGAAGACTCTTGGATATATCGCTTCAGACTCTCTTTTCCGCTGCTATTGCTAGCTTATGCTACATTGGGGAATATAAATGTTATTTTATGCTTCTTTATTTTGTAATACAGATGATACTCTGGTATTGGAAAGCAATTGTTGTACAAACTATTTTATCAATAAAGTAAAGATTTATTTTCCGCTGTTTTAATTTTTTTTCTGTCTTGTAATTTATCTGCATCTTTTACCTTAAATGCTCCACAGAACTTAGTGCATTCCCTTTGTGAGTGACACTAACGGATGTAGGGTGTTACAAGAATGTTCCTGGTGGCGGCTCTAGAATGGAAATTAGGGTTTGGGTGTTTTTCTCTAAAGGTATGTAACGACCCGCATTCTACGCATCGAAGGATCGTAGAATATTTATTTCTCTCACATACAAAGTCGTATGGTCATGTAACTTTGGGAGACGACTATCGGGGTCATTTCCCATGTTCATGATTTTTGCCGATTTTTAAATGACCGTTTTGCCCATAGCTGATCTTTTTTTGGCCATATCTTTTGATTGGAAAGGAGTTTTGACCTAAAACCCCTTCCATCAGATCTGGATGATGGTTTACCTTTCTGAAGAGTGGTCATATGTAAAAAACGGACTTACCGTTTGGGAGATATGGCTGAATTAAGGTTTAGGAGGTGAAAACTTGCTTAATCGGGCCTAATTAGGGTGATTAGCAAGAGGGCCCATAACCCATTTCGAGATTTGGGTTATGGGGAGGCTAAGAACAGTAGGAAAACGATCTATTTTCATTTTCTCAACCGCCTAAAACATTTCCCTAACCCTAACAATGGCCTCCAACATCTAGAATCACCTCTAATCACTTTCTAATCAAGTATTAGCCTAATCTTCATCCAATCAAAGGGAAATAGCACAAATCAAGGTCGGAACTGCTGTATAGCCTTGAGGACAGCGCCAAACAGAAGATAATTTCAGATTTGGTAATTTGTTTGTGGCTAAGGTGAGTGATTAGCTTTGTTTTTACACTAACTATGGTTAATTAAGGGTAATTATTATTAATTAGCGAATTTAAATATGATTAAATTCTGGAAAAATATTTATAAATTTTGAAATATTATTTTAAGACTTTTTTATAAGTTTGAGTTAATTTGGTTAAGATTTGCTAATCCTATCATTATTTATTGTTAAACATGATTAAGGGGAAAAATATGGGTTTTAGGTATGTTTGATCCGTTTTGACATATCAAATTGTTGCTTTGATGTTAGTGGCCAATTTTATATGTTACTATGACTGTATGGTATGCTTTGTGATTGATTAGAAAAGTTAGATTGGTCGAAAACGCCGTCGAATGGCATAAAAAAGTCGCTGGAAAGAAGTGTAGGAAATTAATCGAACCGGATCTGATCGGAGAGGGAAGCACGAACCGAACCGCTTCCCCCCAAACTATTGCTTCACGAGCCCATCTGGGGAACTGGGAAGATCATGACCGAACCGACCCGCCTGTACCAGGAGTTCTACGAACCAACCCGCTCGCGTGATGATGTCACGATCTGAACCGCTTGCTTGAAGTCACGACCCGATGCTCTGAAGATGACCACGAACCGATCCGAAGTAGAAGCCACTAACCGACCCGAATCCAGTGGTTGCTCATGATCCGAACCGGCGAGCACCACGAGTCGACCAGAAGGCGAGGACCACGAACTGGTGATGATCACAACGGCCCGACCCGTATGGATTATTCCAATCCGAACCGAGATGCTTGGATTTGAGATGTGAACCACAATCCGAACTGGAAGTACAAATTGAAGTGAAGAGAAGGAACCGAACCGATTCGGAGATGATGACCAAAACCTGAGATGCAAAGGTAGTCCAAATGGGAAGTTTGCACTCAGGATCCATATGGGAACCAACGAGTTAACTTCATGATTGGACTTTGCTGCGGGACGTGTGCAAAGGGGTTATCGACGTCTATAGCTTTAATTCACCACCAAGACGGATGTTAGGCTACGGATCAGTGCAGTGGGGTAATTATTACTCCATGGGGCAGAGTGATCGTAGCAAGGCTATGAGCCAGTGCAGTGGAGCCATCTTGACTCCATGGGGTAGAGTGGACATAGCAAAGGATTAGTGGCTATGGATCAGTGTAGTGGTGTCATTAAGACTCCATGGGGCAGAGTGACTGTAGCAAGGAATTGGATGGTCAAAGTGGTAGATATCGTATAATTTATGAACTGAGTGAGAGATGTGAGGATGGTTACTGCGATTGATTGTTTGCCATCACTGTGTCATGCACACCCCCACCCCTGTATTCTTTACACCATACGTTAGTGGCACCTTAGAGTATTGTACGGTATGTTGTGCTAACTCTTTGGTTGCAGGTCCAGGTTCAGGTATGGTTTAGTATACCTGTTATTATTCTGTTCTTCTGATTATCGCTCATACCAGACTTTTGTCTGACCCAGAGTTTTATGTCTCTTCTTATTACTCTGGGTGCTCTTAAACGAGCAGACTAGAGACAGGTTAGGTGGTATGCACGAGTAGCTGTACCGAAGACGAGCAGGAGGCTCCCACGTATGATATATATAGATATTCTCCATGTGTCTTTGTTGGTCACTACTTTGGGAATTAGTAGTGTACCTTATTTATTTGCTTTAGAGATAGTTTTCAAATGTTGTAATAATGATGATGTGAAACATAAGATGTATTTGGATTTTCCGCTACTATGATGTTTAGTTTTCAGCTTATGCACCGTCTCACCTGTTTTATGTCAAAGTATGTTGTTATTATATTTTATCCCAAGTGCTATGAGACATTCTACAGGTTCCCTGTTAGTTCAATTTTCTTCCCTTTTCTTTCTTTGTCGCTGTTAGTTCAATTTTCTTGACTTTTCTTTCTTTGTCGACCGTCCCGTGCTAGTCAGGCATTGGCACAGCGCACTTTCATTGGAAATGTCGACTGGTGCGGGGCGGGCCGTCACACTTGGTATTGAAGCTCTAGTTAACCTAGGGAAAGACACCAGGCAGAAATAGTACATATATGAGAGTGCATATTTGTGATATTTTGGTTATCAATATATATATATATACTATTAGTATATTAAGGATGAAGTCGCACTGCACTGGCACCACTGAAGAGATGGTTAATCGTTTTCTCCTTACAGATTGAACGATGAGCCGATATACTAGGGGTACTGGTAGAGGAGCTAATAATGGGAATGCTCCTGATGCGAGGATGATGTTCACTGACCTCATGAGAGAGATGCTTAGGAATGTCTAGAGGGCAGCTCCTAATGCTGCAAATGGTGGTGGTGCAGCAGTGTCGGTGCCAAGAGCCGATTTCGCCAAGCTATGCAAGGATTACACTAGCCTTGGTGGGAAGCTGTTCCACGGAACGGAATCGGCTACAGAAGTTCAGGATTGGTTGGATAGCTAGAGCGTATATTCGAAGACTTGGGTATTGAGGATGCAATGAAAAGAAAGATAACATCCCGTCAGCTGCAAGGACGGGCTATGAGTTGGTGGAATGCTATTAAGGCGGCTACTCAAGAGGACCAAGTTACATGGGATCAGTTTAAGGTCTGATTAAGTGATAAGTTCATCCCAGCTGCCCAGAAGTCAGAGTTGTTTAGGAAATTTCTGGAGCTTAAGCAGAATGGTAGGGCAGTCTCAGAGTACATTGTAGAGTTCAATACTTTATCGATTATCCCTTATCAATAATGCCGAGAAAAAGAACAAGAAGTTCGTAACTGGTTTGGATGAGTACTTGGGGGAAGGCTTATTAACCACATCGATGAGACGTTTGAATCAATTGTGGGGAAATCTTTGAGATCAGAGAGTCTACACCCTAAGTCGAAGACTGAGATTGCATCTATAGAGGAGCCAAAACCGCAAGCAAGCGGTGGAGGCAAGAATGGTTCTCAGAATAAGAGGAAGCAGAATCAGACAAAGGATGGCCAGAAGAAGAAGAATAAGAAAGATGTGGAGTGCTTTAGCTATGAGAAGAAGGGCCATTATGCTAAAGAATGTCGGGCAAAGCCAGCAGACAGGAAGTGCTTCAACTGCGGCCAAGTGGGACATCACAAGGATAAGTGTTCGAAACCCCATAAAGAAAAGCAGATTGTGAAAGCATATGCTATTAATGCTGTTACTTCTTCGTCGAATGCCCCAACCGGGGTGGAGAAAGGAAAGAATATCGTCATTCAAGGTATGCTTTCTGTTTATGATATTCCTGTTCGAGTATTGTTTGATACCGGAGCTTCCATTTCCTTCATATCTAGTGACCTGTTAGATAGGTTGGGATTGGAACCCAAGATAGTCGATAGACCGTTAGCAGTGACGAACCCGATAGGTGGTTCAACTAGCCTTAGCATGATTTGTCGTAATGTGGTCTTATCGAGTCATGGATGCATGTTTGTGATTGCTTTGTTTTGGGCCATACTGGGTTTGGCATTATTTTGGGAGTCGATTGGCTCCAAAGATACGGGGTGGTGGTAGACTGTGAGGGCTTTTTGGTGATAGTTAGAGCGGATGATGGGCGGAGGGTAGTGTTTGGTGGTCTACCTAGTAATGGGGTAATGGCTAGTTTTCTAAGTTCCCTCGACATCCCGCATGATGAGTTGTCAAATGTGCCCGTGGCTGGCTAGTATCCAGACGTCTTCGAGGAAGTGATCGGACTTCCAGCACACCGAGAGATTGAGTTCCGTATTGATTTAGTGAAAGATGTCAGACATATAGTGATGCCACTTCGTCGTATGTCACCAAGGGAGCAGCGAGATCTTGGGGTGCAAGTAAGCGATCTTTTGGAGAACGGATTTATCAGGAGAAGTGTTTCTGAGTGGGGAGCACCAGTTGTGTTTGCTACCAAGGCAGATGGTTCCCTTCGGTTCTGTGTGGACTACCGCGAGTTGAATAAGGTGGCGAGGAAGAATAAGTATCCTCTACCGCGGATAGATGATTTGTTTGATCAGTTGAGTGGCGCGAGAGTGTTCTCCCAGTTGGATCTCGTGATAGGTTTTCATCAGCTTAGAGTGGAAGCTGAGAGTATAACTAAAACGGCCTTTCGGACGCCGTCTGGATTCTATGAGTGGTTGGTCATGCCATTCGGGTTGACCAATGCACCAGCTTATTTTGTGGATCTTATGAATAGGGTATTCAGAGGTCAGTTGAATAAGTTTGTTCTTGTGTTCGTGGATGATATACTTGTTTATTCGAGAAGAATAACACAAGGAACACTTGAGGATAGTGATGGAGTTGTTGAGAAAACACCAATTGAAAGCAAAGTTTTCTAAGTGTAACTTTTGGAGGAGGGAGGTGAGATTCTTGGGCCATGTTGTTTCAGAGAATGGTATTTCCGTGGATCCTGCGAAGGTGGCTACGGTACAGGATTGGTCTATGCCCAAGAATGCAACAGACGTAAGAAGTTTCTTGGGATTAGCTGGCTATTATCGGAAGTTCATCCAAGACTTCTCCAAGATAGCAGCACCGTTGGCTCAGTTGACCAAGAAGAGTCAAGCTTTCGTCTGGGACGAAAAGTGCGAGAATGCATTTAAGAATCTAAAGGAAAAGTTGACATGTGCACCAGTGTTGGTCATCCCTAAAGGGAATGAAGAGATGACGGTATACACAGATGCCTGTGGTACCGGACTTGGTGCTGTATTGATGCAAGGAGGTAGGGTTGTAGTTTATGCTAGTCGACAACTGAAACCGCACGAGAGAAGATACACTACCCACGATTTGGAATTAGCAGCGATTGTGTTCGCATTGAAGATGTGGAGACATTATCTCTTGGGAGAAAGATTCGAGTTCTTCACCCATCATAAATTGTTAAAGTATTTTTTCTCTCAGAAGGATCTAAATCTCCAGCAGCAAAGATGGTTAGAATTCTTGGCTTCCTATGATTTCGATATCGCATACACACCAGGAAAGGGAAATGCGGTAGATGATGCATTGAATAGAAGACATGCCAGTTTAGGGGCTATGTTTCTTGAGTGGAAACAACTGGAGTACATCCCAGGGTATGATTTCAGACCAAAGTGCGAATTGGATCCAAAAATGTTAGCAAGTTTGACGATTAGACCCACTTTGATTGAGTGGATTGGTTCCAGTCAGAGAAACGATACTAACCTATTGGAAATCATCTCCAAGTTAGAGATGGGTATCGACGAGGAGATGAATAAGTATGGGCTGGATCGAGATGGATGGCTTTGAAAGAATGGAAGACTAGTTGTGCCCAATGTCAAGGGATTGAGAGATGAAGTGCTTAGAGAAGGCCATCACTCAAAACTGACTATAAACCCCAGTGGTAACAAGATGTATCGAGACATGAAGCAGACCTACTACTGGGAAGGGATGAAAAGAGACGTTGGGAAGTTTATATCCAAATGCATGAATTTCCAGCTAGTTAAAGCTGAGTAAAAGAAGCCTAGTGGTTTGTTGCAACCATTAGAAGTTCCAGAATGGAAATGGGAACAAGTCTCAATGGATTTCATTGATGGGTTACGAAGGACTAGGTCAGGCCATGATAGCATTTGGGTGATTGTGGATCGATTGACCAAGAGTGCAAGATTTATACCCGTCAAGTCGAATAGAACGGTAGCTAAGTTAGCTGAGCTATATATGAAATGGGTAGTGAGATTTCATGGAGTACCTAAAAGCATTGTGAGTGACCGAGACCCGTTGATTAATAGTGGGTTTTGGAAGAGCTTACAAGAGGCGTTAGGATTAGAATTACATCTCAGTAAAATGTATCATCCTCAAACCGACGGTCAGACAGAGAGGGTGAATCGTATATTAGAAGACTTCTTAAGAGCTTGTATATTGGATTTTGGTGGATCATGGGATGACCATTTACATCTGGTTAAGTTTGCATATAATAATAGTTATCAGTCCAGTAATGGTATGGCTCCATTTGAAGCTTTGTACGGAAGACCGTGCAACTCACTGTCATGTTGGTTAGAAACTGGTGCGAAGTTTGTGCCTGGACCAGATGTGATAAGAGAAACTTCAGATAAGGTTAAGATCATTCAACAACGGATGAAGGCTACCCAAGATAGGCAGAAGAGTTATGCTAATAAGAGGCGAAAGGATTTAAAGTTCCCCGTTGGCGACTTGGTGTTTGTCAAGATTTCCCCGTTAAAGAGCATGATTCGATTTGGCAGGAGAAGCAAGTTAGCACCAAGATTTGTTGGACCATTCCCAGTTCTCGATTGGGAATTTGGCATATAAAGTTGAATTACCAGCAAAGATTGCAGGAGTTCACAACGTATTTCATGTTTCCCAGTTAAGGAAGTTTGTGCACGACCCTAATGTGACAATTACACCAGATCAGTTGGACGATATCGAGGTTGAACCCGAGGCGGTTGGGAACCACGGGCCTATGCGTATTGTTGGGAACGATACGAAGCAACTTCGAAGGAAAGCGGTGAAACTAGTCAAAGTCCAGTGGGGTGATGATGAGGAAGACTGTACTTGGGAAACAGAGGAGAACATAAGGAGGAAGTATCCAGAACTCTTTGCCTGGTAAGGTTTTTATATCAGTATAGCATTCCCTTGTTAGTAAACTGCATGCTAGGATAGGCTTGTTTGCTGTTTTTTATGTTTGATTGTTGTGAATAGTTGGTAGGCATGAGGAGTCCTTTGTTTGCTTCTTAGTTAAGGAATTTCGGGGGAGAAATTTCCGAAGGGGAGGAGAATGTAACGACCCGCATTCTACGCATCGAAGGATCGTAGAATATTTATTTCTCTCACATACGAAGTCGTATGGTCATGTAACTTTGGGAGATGACTATTGGGGTCATTTCCCATGTTCATGATTTTTGCCTATTTTTAAATGACCATTTTGCCCCTAGCTGATCTTGTTTTGGCCATAACTTTTGGTTGGAAATGAGTTTTGATCTGAAACCACTTCCATTAGATCTGGATGATGGTTTACCTTTCCGTAGAGTGGTCATATGTGAAAAACGAACTTACCGTTTAGGAGATATGGCTGAATTAAGTTTTAGGAGGTGAAAAACTGCTCAACTGGGCCTAATTAGGATGATTAAAAGAGGGTCCACAACCCATTTCGAGATTAGGGTTATAGGAAAGGTGAGAACAGTAGGAAAACGATCTGTTTTCAGTTTCTCAGGCGCCTAAAACATTTCCCTAACCCTAACAATGGCCTCCAACATCTAGAATCACCTCTAATAACTTTCTAATCAAGTATTAGCCTAATCTTCATCAAATCAAAGGGAAATAGCACCACATCAAGGTCAGAACTACTGTATAGCCTTGGGAACAACGCCAAATAGAAGATAATTTCAGATTTGGTATTTTGTTTGTGGCTAAGGTGAGTGATTAGCTTTGTTTTTACACTAACTATGGTTAATTAAGGGTAATTAGTGTTAATTAGCGAATTTAAACATGATTAAATTCTGGAAAAATATTTATAAATTTTGAAATATTATTTTAAGCCTTTGTTAGAAGTTTGAGTTAATTTGGTTAAGATTTGCTAATCCTATCATTAGTTATTGTTAAACATGATTAAGGGGAAAATATGGGTTTTAGGTTTGTTTGATCCGTTTTGACATATCAAATTGTTGTTTTGATGTTAGCGGCCAATTTTATATGTTACTATGATTGTATGGTATGCTTTGTGATTGATTATAAAATTTAGATTGGTCGAAAATGTCGTCAAATGGCGTAAAACAGTCGTTAGAAAGAAGTACAGGAAATTAACCGAACCGGATCGAATCGGAGAGGGAAGCATGAACCGAACCGCTTCCCCCCAAACTATTGCATCACGAGCCCATCTGGGGAACTGGGGAGATCATGACCGAACTGACCCACCTGTAGTTGGAGTTCTCTGAACCGACCCGCTCGCGTGAAGATGTCACGGTCCGAACCGCTTGCTTGAAGTCACGACCTGATGTTCTGGAGATGACCACGAACCGATCCGAAGTAGAAGCCACTAACCGACCTGAATCCAGTGGCTGCTCACGATCCGATCCGGCGAGCACCACGAGTCGACTAGACGGCAAGGACTATGAACTGGTGATGATTACCATGATCATCGACCCGTATGGATTATTCCAATCCAAACCGAGATTCTTGGATTTGAGACATGAATCACGATCCGAACTGGAAGTACAAATTGAAGTGAAGAGCAGGAACCGAACCGATCCGAAAATGATGACCAAAACCCGAGATGCAAAGGTAGTCTAAATGGGAAGTTTGCACTCAGGATCCAGATGGGAACCAACGAGTTAACTTCATGATTGGACTTTGCTGCGGGGCGTGTGCAAAGGGGTTATCGACGTCCATAGCTTTGATTCACCACCAAGATGGATGTTAGGCTATGAATCAATGCAGTGGGGTAATTATTACTCCATGGGGCAGAGTGATCGTAGCAAGGCTATGAGCCAGTGCAGTGGAGCCATCTTGACTCCATGGGGCAGAGTGGACATAGCAAAGGATTAGTGGCTATGGATCAGTGCAGTGGTGTCATTACGACTCCACGGGGCAGAGTGATCATAGCAAGGAACTGGGTGGTCAAAGTGGTAGATATCGTATACTTTACGCACTGAGTGAGAGATGAGAGGATGGTTGCCATGATTGTTTGTTTGCCATCACTATGTCATGCACACCCCCACCCCCATATTCTTTATACCATATGTTAGTGGCACCTTAGAGTATTGTATGGTATGTTGTGCTAACTCTTTGGTTGCAGGTCCAGGTTCAAGTATGGTTTAGTATACCTGTTATTATTCTGTTCTGCTTCTTATTGCTCATACCAGACTTTTGTCTGACCCAGAGTTTTATGTCTCTTCTTATTACTCTGGGTGCTCTTAAACAAGCAGACTAGAGACAGGTTAGGTGGTATGCACGAGTAGCTATACCGGAGACGAGCAGGAGGCTCCCACGTATGATATATATAGATATTCTCCATATGTCGCTGTTGGTCACTACTTTGGGCATTAGTAGTGTACCTTTTTTATTTGCTTTAGAGACAGTTTTCAAAAGTTGTAACAATGATGATGTGGAACATAAGCTGTATTTGGATTTTCTGCTGCTATGATGTTTAGTTTTCTGCTTATGCACTGTCTCGCCTGTTTTATGTCAAAGTATGTTGTTATTATATTTTATCCCATGCATTGTGAGACATTCTATAGGTTCCTTGTTAGTTCAGTTTTCTTCCATTTTCTTTCTTTGGCGACCGTCTCGTGCTAGTCAGGCATTGGCACAGCGCACTTTCATTGGAAATGTCAGCTGGTGCGGGGCGGGCCGTCACAAGGTATTTATAAATAAATTAATAATTTAACACCTTTAATTACAAAAAGCCTGTTAATTCCTAAATACCTTCAAACTCAGCCTAAAGAATAATGTCCCTAGCTAATACTCCTGTTCCGGATCTAATGGACTAGGTCCCGTCTACCAGTTTGATCGTCTTGACCCACTTTTCTTTAATTCAAAATATGAATTATTTATTTAATTAATTCAATTAAATTTACTGGCGCCACATACGAACTCTAAAAATTTCAGAAAAATTATTTCTAGCTATGTTTTAACGATGTGGTTCTAACAAGACTAATTTCATCGAATTCCGAGACCGTTTTAAAAATAGTCATTTTCTGGTCGATCGAAATTGACTATAATTGACAAAACACGTTTTCTTTCGCCATGATCACATATTAATTCGAAAAATTATGAAAATTGAAACTTAGCAATAATTTGACATTCTGGTTCCAACAAAAGTGGTTTCGTCGAAAACCGAGGTCGTTTGAAAAATGGCTATTTTTAATATATATATATATATATATATATATATATATTCTGCAGCGACTATTCTGAAAATTAAACTGGGCATGACTTTTGATTCCTGCTATGAAATTTTCGTTTTTCAGATTCGTTGGAAAGATATTGTTAAATAGATTTAAATACCTTTGGTTTCACCAAAATCCGTTTTATTTTGCATCCTATACAGTCAGTCAAAGTTCAAATTCAAATTTTCAAACTACCGCGCTATTTCTAACTCCTTTTATAATTAAAATAAATATATTTGTTTTAACTTTGATCAAAATAAATTTTTTGTCGTTATTATTTAAAATAAATTATTTAAAATATTAAAATTCCGTTAAATAAATTTTTTAAATTGGTTCAGAATTTGCCGGTTGTTTCAATCTCCCCCACTTAAAATCTTTTCGTCCTCGAAAAGGAACAAAGTCAAAAGTTGTTTAATTAACCAACTTAACTTTTAATTTTGATCAATTTTCAGTTAAGTTCAATATTAAATTTAATTTGTTAAATTTATCATTCTTTTATATCTTGGTTAAATTAATTATCATTCCAATATTTTAATTAGTTAAACTAATTATCAAACATCACAACCAGTAATCAATTAGGTGATTAACTTTTCAAATATATATAACTTTTATATATAGTCAAAAATCATATTTTTAGTGCAAATCACAGCAATAGACCCTATCTAGTTTTGGTTCTCACACCAGTCAATGGAAATATATAGATATTCTACTTTTGAAACTCGAACATAAATTCTGATGATGTTTCGAACCACCATCAGAACATCTTCGGGCGACTAAAGTGTGATTCTATATCCATCTAGTATATTTGAGGCTTCGAATACACGCTAGCTAGGCGTATATGCAAAATATTTATATACTCAATTGTCCAATATAAAATAAAATAATATATTCAAATACGTAAAATGAGATTTTAAATTTTCAAAACTAAATTTGTTTTCATTTTTATTTTAAAAAATTAATACTCTTCACACTCGTTATAGAATACTACTGATACCATCTCTAATAAGTTATTCTTATCGGATATTACTAATCCAATCTCTGATGAGTCTTTTGTCCAGTTCTAACGAGTTGTACCCCAAAGATTTGAGATAACCTGAGCTCTTATACCAAATGTAAAGACCCGAAAATCCCCACCCTTTGAATCAACCATAAACCATACAGGTCTGAACCAAAAGTTGGAAATCTTTGAATACATTAACTTTGGGAATACAATACATTAGGACAGATAACAGAAGACTTTTATAATCATTACAACAATGTTACATCAGAGTACAGAATATCAGAGTACATTGGACGAATAATACAGGGAAAATTAAATTATAACAAATGTAATACACTGCAGCGCAATAATTAAATTAACATAGCGGAAGGCTACCAATGCTCTGGACACAGCTTTAAGCTTCGATCCAGAATCCTGCTCAATATATCTGCAAAATAAGCTACTCGACTGCCCGCGTGGAAAAGAGGGCACCCGAGTATGCAAAGCGAAACAAACTATGGGTCAGTCATGGGACTGGTATGAGAAATCTTTACTTAACTTAATTAGTAATAAGGCTAATCACAGGACAACGCCGCTAATGCAGAACGGGTTTACTCCATTGGATTGCCAGTGCATAAATAAAGTAAATCGTTAAAATAACGCAATGCTTTTTAGAAAAATGAAACCATTATAAGACTCAGGTCCCATCACACAATGCAACGCAAGCCGGAGGATAGAGTTTTACCTTATAATGGTCAAAATTGATTGATACGATAAAAACGTATTTGATATTATTACTAGTGTATATATGGTTCAAAAACATTTCAATCACAATGTATTAATCACAGACGGCATAGCTACCATATACTATGTCACCATACTAGTTCTACAATCAAAACCACAAGATGTCGTATTGGAAATTGGGTTTCCATCATGAGTCATGGCTAGGGACGATCTCCTAACGGATTAGAGACACTCTAGCAATGTATCAGGATTCGGACGCTGGCAAACCCTTGGATACAGCAGGGCCGGTCCATAAATACTTTAGTGGATTAGTTATGCCTGAACACACGCTCCTCGATCCTATTGAACCTACAAATTGGCCATTGGCGACCAATAAAAATCTGAGGAGCCTCGTTCCATCAACCACATAAGTAAAAATGTTGGGCCTTGTAAAAACCCAAACACTACTTCTAGTTAGAAAGAAACATGTGCACTCCCTGCGTTCCCTTGTCCCATTTTTGACTCTACCGGGGTGTGAGGCTCGCGAGGTAACGTAATTGACAAAGCTATGCCTAAATAGGCTATGCTTTGATCATCATCCACAAGGATCTGCTTTTCAACAAAAGCCTCGATCAATTGCATCTTAGCATGTCACATTGACAGTTCACACCATGCGATCGATAATTACCAATGTATAACCTTCGAGCTCGTGCGTCTCAAAGAAGGGTGTTAAGCAAGAGAATAAATCCTCCGCCACCACAGATATATATTAATAGATATCAATTTAATTACACAGCATGAAATTCAATGTCGGACACACATCCATTTACAAGTCCGTTCTGGGCCTGAACAAATCCGGAGTCACCTAGGTGCTTCCGTATCCAGACGATCAACAAGTACTTCAGGACAAACTACCACTATTAACCCTTACTGGGAGCGACCCAATGCCAGGCATCAGTAGTCGTCCATTCGATGTGAGGATCGCCGGTCTTCAATGATCGTCTTCATTATCTTTGACTTTTAATCGTCGTAGTAATTATTCAGAATGGGTTAAACCCGGTCTTTCCGAATAACTCGCGTATTTTTATAATTTAAAAATCAAGTGTTGTAAAGACACATCCAACGCCTCATTCCAATTCAGAATATTCTTCAAATAAAATATTCATATTATTTGGGAAAGGTTCCCATTAATTTTATCAAAGATAAATTCTTTTAGATTTATTCTTAAATCTTATTTCCAAAGATTTATTAAAACTCCAATTCAAATTTAATATCCAAAATTAATTTACGATTATTCCAATTTAAGAAATAAATCTTATCTTTAATTGGGTTAAAGAATCAATGTCATTTAAAAACACTGTTCACGATAAACCCAAAATCATATTCCAAAATATGGAATTTTCACAGAAATCAATCGATATAAATTTCCGTATCAGACTAATAATATAAATGGAAAAACGTCAAAGCCTTTTAAGTTCCATATATAGTAACAGTCTTCGTTTACAGAAGCCTATCTCGATTATTTATCAAATCGAATTTCCACTCAATTCCAATTTAATGTATTAAATTGGAAAACTTAGCTTTGGAAAATTTCTTTTTAAATCTTAATAAAAAGATTTATAAATCTTAAATCATACTTTCACTGTTAATTGAGTTAAAGAACAAATGTCATTTAAAAACATAGTTCACGGTAAACCCAATTCACATATCAATAATTCCAATCAATAAGTATAATTGAAACACTAATAATGTTATTTAAAAGATTTATTCTTTCATACGGGGTTTAAGAATAGTGTTATTTAAGACACCATCCACAACAACCCAAAATCCAATTTCTTTATTTCAATATCTTTTAAAAAAAATATTCTTTATTTGAAAAAATTCTGTGTTCAAAATATTCTTTATATAAAAGATATTCTGAATCGGAAAGCGACTCAATCATTTACCATATAACTTTGGTTATACTGATTTCATACATCGTATGTAAATGACAACAATTGAAAAATAATCATCAAACCATCCATTCAACATCCAGAGTGAAGTTCACAACTGTGTGAGCATTAAAATGAAATAATAACGCTCATCGCAGCCTATCAATCTATCGATTGACATACAAATAAATATTGGGACTAGTGTATATCAATTATCATCCCAATACCCGTGTGGGGTTTTCAACCAACAACAGTACACATAAATAAATAATTGGTTAATGAATTTAACCAATTTTAATACTACCGACATGCTGATGATGATGAACCAAACATTATATTTTATTCCTAATGTCGAAATAAAATATATTTGACTCGCATACTTTCTTTATATATTTCTAATATCTAATAGAATGTAATTTACTTATATGACATTATTGCGGATGAAAAATAAAAGATAATTTTTATTGTACTTTATTTGTATGTAATTATTCTCAGTTTTAACACATAAAAGAAATAATCCCAATTGTACATGTTTTCAATTTATAACCCAACACATAAAAATGTTTATTTCAAAGTGTATACAAATTTTAATGTATGCATTAACATATAAAAATGTCACTTTTACTCACCTATACATTCTAATGTATGGTTTGACCAAGAATATAATCCTTATATTTGAATATAAACTCCAATGTAAGTTTGCACATAAAAATAATTTTTATATTTGCATATAAATTCTATTGTATGTTATGCAAATAAAAATGATTATTTTATTTGCATATAAATTCTATCTCAATAAAATGTATACGAAGTTCCATTTTGCTGACAATTCTATTTTTATCAAAATGGATATTTCTATGGTAACACAAACCTATTACACAAAATTAATATTTGTGTTTAACTTTTTCATTTAACAGAAATGTAATTTCTGTCTTAATTCAAATCTAATTATGACAAAAGTGAATATTTTTGACAGAAATAATTATTTTGGTTCAACTAAGCTATTTGTCCAAAAATATTCATTTGACCAAAAAGTTGTATTTTGACTCAACTAGTCTTATCTTGACAAAAGTATATATTTTGACAAAAGTATATGGTTTGCGTTAACTAATCAATTGGAACAAAATGTTTATTTCAATTCAACTAATCTTTTTCAACAATACAACAAATGTTATGACTTTGTTTTATTGATAAATCTAATTCAACAAAACAAGTATAGGTGATGTGATTGTTTTGTCGATGATTCTAATTCAACAGAACTAATGAAAGTAACATATTGGTTTTGTCAAATCTAATGCGACAAAAATGGTAATGTTTTGTTTTAACCATTATGGTTTGACAAAAGTGGCCAATTTGTTTTAACTATGATAACTTTGACAAAAGTGACAAAATGGATTTAACTTTAATAATTTTACAAAAGCGACAAAATGGATTTCAACTATTGTAAATTGATAATGGTGACAAATTGGGTTTAATTATTTTAATTTGATAAAATTGATTTTTTTTTGTTTCATTCATTTTTAGTGACACAAAAATGAATATTTCGTCTCATTCCTTTTAAAGGACAAAAGTGAATATATTTTCTTAATCTTTTAAAATTACAAAATTGAATAATTTTGTCTCATTCTATTTAAATGATAAAAATGTTTCTTTTTCTTTTAATCAATTTCAATGAACAAAAAATGCCTCATTCTTGTTTAACCAAAAATGCATCTTTTTGTATTGCAACAAAATGACAAAATAAAACTTATCTTTCTTTTTACTCTCTTTATTGAAGCTAAGAAGACACTAAAAATATATCTTTTTAATCCTAATCTTTTTATTATAACCTATGATAGAAATAAAAACAATTTATTTAATTTAACAAAATTACAACAAAGATGAATTCATTTTATCATAATCTTTTTGTTTACTCTAGTTTAAAAGTAAAAATGATATTTTTAATCCTATTCTTTTATTTATATCTAAAATGTAATAAAAGTGTAACTTCTTAATCTATGCTTTTATACAAATAAAAATGTAGCATTTTAATTCATGTTTTAATTGCATCAAAGAATGCAATTAAAAATACAACTTTTAATTCAAGTTTTATTTGCAACTAGATTTGCAAATAAAAACGCAACTTCTAATTCAATATTTCATTTGCATCAAGGAATGCAAATAAATATGCAACTTTTAATTTCATAGTTTATTTGCATCAAAGAATGCAAATACAAATTTAACTTTTAATACAATGGTTTATTTGCATTAAAGAATGAAATAAAAATTCGACTTTTAAATACGGTGTTCATTTGCATCAAAGAATGCAAATAAAAATTCAACTTTTAATTCCATGGTTTACATGTTTTGACAAAGATGACTATTTTTATTTCGTATAAAATGACAACAAAAAATGTTACTTTCAACTTCCCTGTTTTATTGCATAAAAAATGTAAATAAAAATGCATCTTTAAAATCTATTCTTTTAATTATAATATATTTCTTTTATTTCAATTCTTCTCATTATAACTAACTTGACAAGAAAAATGTTATTTTAGAATTATTCTTCCTAAGGAAAGACATATTACATAAAAAGGTAATCTTTTAATCCTACTCTTTTTATTGAAAGCATATTACATAAAAAGTAATCTTTTGAATTTAATCTTATGATTAGAATGGATTATCAATAAAAATGTAATCTTTAATGTTTGATCTTTTTTTATTGAAACTAACTACATTAAAAATATAGTATTTTACTTCTACTCTTTTTATTGTGACAAATTTATAATAAAAATATATTCTTTTATTTCACTGACATGTTTTGCCAGAAATGTTATTTTTATTTCGATTTACAAGTTTTGACAAAAAATGTCATTTTTATGTAATCATTTTTAATGTAATAATCTTAACAAAATGAAATATTTATTTCAATGTAATAATCTTAGGAAGATAACATTTTTAAATAAAATGACCTTAATGACATTATGTACCAAAAATGACATTTTATTCTATTCAAACATTTAAAAAAAATGTTATTTTATTCCAATCAGACCTTTCATATAAAAATATTATTTTATTCTACTCAAACATTTACAAAAATGTTATTTTTTTTCCTCTAATCAAACATTTCATATAAAAAATAAAAACGTGACTTGTGTAGTTAATCTAATTCTAGTGTTCATGTATCCAATAAAGATTATATTTATATATTCTATAAAAGCCAATCAGTATTCGTGGACCTAAATTAAAGTCATGGATCTGAAATAAAGATGGCAGATCAAAATAAAGAAGTACAATTTCATGTTCATGGATTAGAATAGAAGGTGGACTCTATTATGAATTATATCAATATAGATCTAAAATAAAAATACGATTTTTATTTCAGATCTAGATCTAAGCAACACATACATCACAATCAACATGATCCACAAGCAACAAATACAACATCATACAACGCAGATCTGAATTAATTACCATACAAGCATGCATTTTAAATAATGGAAGATAAATAATTGTAACTATTTATAAATATAGAAATCTCACAGTCAAGTTTTTTTTCTTTCAGAATTTTCAAAGTCCTTGTTTTCAGATCTGGTCTATACTGTTGTGTAGATCTTGAAAGACGAGTTTAACGCTTCTGAAATCGTTCATATCCGTTTCTGTATGAACAAGTTATTGGAGTTTAAACATTAATCACTTAATTTAAGAAAATTAATTAATTAATTAAGTTAATTAGTTTCCTTAACCCTTTAATTCCTTCTTCCACCTTTGTCGTCTTCAACCTGCTAACGCAACCCATCAGCTCGAAATGAATTTACCACCATCTCGTGCACCACAGTCGATCAGAGTGGGATCAGAAGCCGTCGCGTCGAAGGAGGTCGTGCCTCCTCCCTTCGCCCTCCTCTAGGCGAAGCTTGGTGGGCCCAATGGCCAGATAAACGGGTCCAAACCCATTACTTTTGAGGACAAAATTCGAGCAAACCGTGATATTAAATTTCATCACAGCCGTATCAAATCGAAACATATGCAAATCTCTTTAGTTTATGCCTTGGAGGAATCATGAATTGATTTAGGGATTTAAAGAAATTAAGGGATGAATTTGGAACCACCGTGGCCATTGAGAATGTTCCTGGCGGCGGCTATAGAATGGAAATTAGGGTTTGGGTGTTTTTCTCTAAAGGTATTTACAAATAAATTAATAATAAAATACCTTTAATTTCAAAAATCCTGTTAGTTCCTAAATACCTTCAAACTCAGCCCATAGAATATTGTCCCTAGCCAAATACCCCCGTTCCGGATCTAATGGACTAGGTCCCATCTACCAGTTTGATCGTCTTGACCCACTTTTATTTAATTCAAAATATGAATTATTTAATAAATTCAATCTTATATTTAAATTTACCGGGGCCACATACGGACTCTAAAAATTGCAGAAAAATAATTTTTGGTTATGTTTTGACGATAAGGTTCTAATAAGACTAACTTCGTCGAATTCCGAGACCGTTTGAAAAATAGTCATTTTCTGGTCAATCAAAATTGATTTTAACTAACAAAAAATGTTTTCTTTCGCCATGCTCACATATTAATTCGAAAAATTATGAAAATTGTAACCAAGCAATAATTTGACATTCCAGTTCCAACAAAAGTGGTTTCGTCGAAAACGGAGGTAATTTGAAAAATGGCTATTTTTAATATTAAAAAAAAATATTCTACAGCGACTATTCTGAAAATTAAACTGGGCATAACTTTTAATTCCCACTATGAAATTTTCATTTTTAAGATTAGTTGGAAAGATATTGTTAAATAGATTTAAATATCTTTGGATTCACCAAAATCCGATTTATTTTGCATCATGTACACCTAGTCAAAGTTCAAATTCAAATTTTCAAACTACCGCGCTATTTCTAACTCCTTTTATAATTAAAATAAATATATTCGTTTTAACTTCGATTAAAAAAATTCGTTGTTATTATTTGAAATAAATTATTTTAACTATTAAAATTCCGTTAAAATAAAAATTTTAAATTGGTTCAGAATTTGCGGGTTGTTACATACATTGTCCTGTTTCTAGACTCCTAGAAAAACGACGATGCTATTGACCGATAAGAACGAAAAAAGGAGGAAGTAGGGGTTATGGTAGCCAAAACATGGGATCCTATAAAGTCAAGTACTGATTTATTAGAACCAGTTACCTTCCTGAGAAAGAAGAGTCATGTTAAATTTTAGTAAGATTAGAGTGAATTCATTTGTACATTTTAATATTCCTTTGATCGTATTTTAACTAATGATATTTACTTATACATTTACGATTGACATCACGAATATAGTAATAATTTTTTTAATGTTATTGTTTTCTATTTAAACGGTTGATCACCTTACTTTCCAATAATTACATTTTATAATTTATTTTAAACAATTCAACAAAATTTTGGCAATACTTCCTCTTAATACTCTGATTCGTGCAAAAATGCATGTACATAGGAAACAAGAAGGAAGTGCTATCGAAATTTTGTGAACAATTTAAAATGAAATGATTTACAAAATGTAATTACTTATTGTATTTGTAACTTATCCCATACACAGACAAACTAACATTATTATATCTGATGAACATAAATGTACGTTTGTGACTAAACCGATTACCGTATAACAATCATAGTGCTTGTCAAATAGGGAAAGAACATTTTAAAGGATTTATGAATATAATATATTATATAATTTATATTTTTTAGAAAAATAGATTTTATGTATATAATATTATAATTAAAAAAAATAAACTAGTATACAAAAATTCATCAATGTATGCACTTATTTGAAATTATAATTAACGATTATGTTGATCACCATTCTCGACATTTTAGAAAACATATGCTAGATTATACTCATCCACACTAATTAATCCAAACTAGTCATAATACGCATATGCACTAATTAATCAATGCATATACACTAATTAATTATTGCAAATATAACAAACAAGTTATTGCTTTCGACATTTAAAAGATAATAACTGTAATTAGCATTCAGTGAAGTGTACTAAACAATCTACGCAGTATTATAAACAACTGGAACAATATATTAACCTTAACTTAGCAAATCAAATAGTTATACTTTAGGAATAAAACCTGATGGCAATTTCTATTCAGACCTACAAAATAGCTGAGTTGCCCCCCTTTTTTAATTTAAAATTTAGTTGGACAAAAATACCCTTCGCTGAATTTTTTTTTATACGTTTCCGTCAACCACGCAGTGCGGGTGTGGGGATTGTGGTCCAACCACGCAGTATGCCTACGAGGTTGGTATCATTACCTCGTAGGAGGCCTACGAGGTTAGCAACATTACCTCGTAGAGTCTCTACGAGTAAGCCACATAACCTCGTAGTGGCTCTACGAGGTAAAGGGTATTTTAGTCATGTGAAATTTTTTTAAAAAAGAGGGGGCAACTTAGCTATTTTTTGGGTCTGAATAGAATTTTCCAAACCTGATTATAGATTGGTGAGTGGAGTAGAGTTGATAAGAGTGGAATGATTAAGCTGGAGATGATATTGGAGGCACAACGCTGACCGACGATGGCAAAGAGATGCTAGTGGTAGGTCTTTTGTTTGAGTAATGGTAGAAGAGGATAATGAAGCAACAAATCTCGGGTTTTCAAGGTAATCGATAATTTTCGATGGCTTGTAACGGCTGCTGAAATAAGCTTTTATGTCAGTTTATATTCGACAATTTTCAACGGCCAACGTTGCAAAAATACCATGAAATTATTACATGTCAAAAGCCTTGGAAAATTTTCAATGCTCCTTTAGCGTCCATCGAGCACTTTTGTCACTATACAGTATTGTTTTAGTGTTAGAACTTCTATTTAACTATTGTTTCTAATATGTATGCCTTGTAGTATGCTTTATAGGTAATCATCCACCTTGTTTGTGTTTGTAGTATCATGCATTTTATGTAATCGTTATTACATTTTGGACTCTTACCGTAATGTATATGTTTCCAAAATTCAGTATTTGGTATGTGTTTTAATTTATCCCTTGTACATATTCTTTTGAGCTTGGATGAACCAACAATTTATAATCTCAGTAAAGTCATAAAATTAAATTACAATAAATGCAACCAGTATATGTGCAGCACTGAAAATAAGCTCATAATTATATTTTCCTTCGCACTTAACTATTACCTACAAAAATGATAAAAAGTGGAACGCAATTAGTTCTTTAACCGAGTCTAAATGAGCACTGGAGTCTCTAATCTCCATAACTCTCTCTCCATTTACTATGCAAATGTACTTTGGTTCTTTAAAAGGACTCTCAAATGCTTGTGTTGGTTCTGGATAATAATACAACTGTAGTTTATAACTACTTCTCTCTTCTTCAACAATCATGTTACGAAGTATTGTATAACAAATTATGCCAGATACCGTTTTATGGTTATGGTAGTACATCTCCTTTCTCAAAATTTGGAATTTACATAGTATAGCATTGAAAGCACACTCAGTATGTTCTTTTATACTAGCTTATTATAATGCGAATTTGCGTTCCTTTTCATTACATGACTTCTCGAAACCTTTGACTAAAATTTTCCTAGTATGACATATTCCATCTACAGGTAGTATCCTATGTTATGTTATATATTCCCTATCACATAATGATGAGTTGATGCAACATCATTAGGTAATGAGCTAAATAATTAAAATCAACGTAAAATATTAAATCGTTTAAAGACACACGTATACTGAAAAAAGTGTGTCATATATAAAAATCAAATGAAGCTATTGCTTTTAAAATCAAAGTTTTCTTGTGGTAATATCTGAAGTATTGTCATTCCATTGCAATTAAATAACTTTTCCAACGTCAATGCATGTTGAAAATAATCTTGGTTTTAAAAGGAAACATAAATTATGAAATAGATTTAATTATTTTATTTTGGAAAGGGTAAATAAATGGTAATAGTCTTCCTCAAAAAAAAAATTGGTAATAAATATTAGACTTATCATATATGTATTATAATTATCTAGATAATGGTTTGTTTAGGCAAGCCTAGAAATTAGAGGATAAGGAAGAATCTAGTGAAGAAGAGTCTAGAGTCTTTATTATGTTATAATTATAAATGTACTCTCTTATTTGTTGAATGAAGAATGAGATGAATCAAATGAAGTACTAATCAAGGTTGTATCAAGCAAGAAATAAAAGGGATATTTTCAAATATAAAATTTTCTTCCCTATATTCTCTCCCTCTTCCTCCTCTACAATTTCCAACAAAGTGGTATCAGAGCTTGAAGGTCCTAAAAGATGGCGAATAACAGTGTTCCTGTACCTATTCCAATGCTTACGAAGGCCAACTATAATAATTGGAGTTTAAGGATGATGGTCCTACTTGGAGGATTTGATCTATGGTAGATAGTTGAGAAAGGCTATACCGAACAAGAAGACGAAGATAGTATATCTCAAACCCAAAGGGATGATTTGAGAAACACAAGATGAGAGACAAGACGGCTCTCTGTCTAATTTATCAAGCATTGGATGATGGCATTTTTGAAAAAATTTCAGAAGTAAAATCAGCAAAGGAAGCATGGGAAAAGCTTCAGATATCTTACAAGGGAGTTGATCAAGTCAAAAAGGTGCATCTCCAAACATGAAGAGGAGAATTTGAATCTCTACATATGAAAGAAGGTGAACTTGTTTCTGATTATTTTTCAAGAGTTTTAGTTGTTACTAATAATTTGAAAAGAAATTGTGAGAAATTAGATGATGTCAGAATCATGGAGAAGATTCTTAGATCATTAGATCCAAAGTTTGAACATATTGTCGCCATCATTGAAGAAATAAAAAACTTGGAGACCATGGCTATAGAGAAGCTTTTAGGCTCATTGAAAAAATATGAATAAAAGAAAAGGAAGAGATGGTGGATCATGTTATCAAGTCACGGATTGATTCAGAAAAGGAAGAAAATAATTGAAGCCAAGAAAGTTCGGATCGTGGTCAAGAATGAGGAAGAGATCGTGGATATGGATGTAGACAAAGTTGGAGGCTCAACAATGAAAACAACCATAGCAACAATAATTGAGGAGAAAACACAATTAGAAGTTGTGGGAGAGACAATTTAAATTCAAGGAATGACAAGTCAAGCATTCAATGCTATAATTATGAGAAATTTGAGCATTATGCTACTGAATGTAGAGCTCCAAGAAACAATAAACTTAAAGAGAAGATCAATTACATTGAAGAAAGAAGTATAGAAGAGGGTACATCACTACTGGCCCATAAAGAAAATGAAGAAGAAGAACAAGAATGAAGAAAAGTTATAGAAGAGCCAACAAAAAAATGAAGAGACAAAGTTAGTTAAACTTGATGAAATAAAGGATGATAAATTCGATGATTTGAAGGAAGAAGATCTTCCAAAGATCAAAGAAATGAAAAAACTGGTAATCAAGGAACAATAAAGTTAAGGTTAAAGTACTTTATGCAATTCCAAATAACAAGTTTGCCTATATATCTCATATATTTAGCGACTTTTAATTTTGAGCAAATGATTTTTGGAAAATTCAAGAGACTTTTGGGAAATTATGGAAGAATTGATGAATGCAAAAGGAAGGCGCATGATTTTGTTTTGAAGAGCTCTACGATGGATAACAAAGTCATTGCAATCAATGAATGTCTACTCATATCAATTTTTCTCTCGCCAAAATACATGAGATATAAAGGAATCTGCTTGGAGTAATAAAACCAAGTTTAAGGGGGGATATTGAATATAAACTTGGTTTTAAAAGGAAACATAAATTATGGAATAGATTTAATTATTTTATTTAGGGAAGGATAAAAATAAATGGTAATAAACACTACAATTATCATATATGTATTATCTAGATAATGGTTTTTTGACAAGCCTAGAAATTAGAGGATAAGGAAGAATCTAGTGAAGAAGAGTCTAGAGTCTCTGTTATGTTATAAATATAAATGTACTCTCTTATTTTCTAAATGAAGAACGAGATGAATCAAATGAAGTACTAATCAAGGTTGTATCAAGTAAGAAATAAAAGAGATAATTTCAAATATAAAATTTTCTTCCCCATATTCTCTCCCTCATCCACCTCTAAAATTTCCAACAATGCGTACAGCTTAAACAATTCAACATGCTTGAAAATCCAGGTTTTCACTCATATCCAACTGTAGATTGACGCCATTATAGTTTGATGCTCTAAAATACTCCAAACTAAATACTAGAATGATAGCCTTACAAGATATTTAAGGTATTCATTGGTCGTAGAATCTCTGATCCAGACTTATTCATCTTACTTATCAGCTCTTTGTATGTTTGCTTACATTCGTAAAACTCGTGTTTTTTAATATGCCGAAAGACCCAATTGACTACACATTTACTTTGTTGTGAGAAATATAAGTTTATCCCTATCAACCCTTTCATGACCCGACTAAATATGTTTATGGACATTCAATACCATAATCTGAACTTCCTTATGTTGAAACTTGGAATTTTTTTCAAGTGATATGCCTTAAATTGTTCCATATGCCTCAATTGATAGTTTCTTTCCTTTTTCATATTTTTACGTTTCATAACTTTACTACCTTGGTTGGAACATCTTCTATAATTAAATGAGTTGCGTTTTAGATTCTATTCTTCGTTTTCAAGAACGTTCATATGTATGACTATCGCCCAAAGTGAACAAAGATGAAAAGGAAGAAGAAAAGCAACACATGTTGGAACAAACATTAAAAACAGAATATGAGGAAGAGAAGTCCTACAATATAGGAGAATCCCACATTGTAGGATATGAAAAAAGTATGCTTGCTTAAGTATGAGATATTCAAGCAAGGATTGAACTTGAGCCCTTTGGGCATTCAATGCTTACTTCTTTGAAAGAAGGGAGACCATGCATAACAACACATGCGCGTCATCCGTCCCTCCATTCCATTCTGTATCGTGCCGAGCCGCGCTAAGTTGTGTTTTGTATGGGTATGGGCTTGGGCCATATATATTTTTGGACCACGATGCAACAATGTTTTTTTAGCCCAGTTTTATAATTTGAACAGTGACGGAAATAGTGGGAAACGTGACCGTTTGGATTCAAGCGGACATTTCTGTTTCACTGAATAGATGCAACCATTCAATTGAATGGATGCGACATGCCTCCTCACGCCTATAAAACTAGACTGTATTACAGTTTTTGAATACTCTCGAACTTCTTTCTGCATCTTCTTCCTCTTGAACCGGTCTGCAGTTTTCTTAAATACTGAAAAAAGTTCTAGTTCCTGAAGGCTATAACTCCACTCTCTTGTCACTGCTGTCAGAATTTTCCAAATAGTGGATCGCCGTGCCTGTGCAATGATGGTTGATTGAAGATAATCGATTTATTTGTTATGTTGTATCTTCGGACAGATTTGCCAATACTCCTGTACTGAAATAAGAGGGCAAATACTATTTTAGGATAACGATCAAGACATCGTGCCTTAGAGGCTCGTTCATCGACAGATTAGGTAGTAGCGCAATACAACCAACAATCAAGAACAATATTACCGCAATGGCTTCACACAGTTTTAAGGAGTTCGCTGCTGACTTTACAAAACTTGAACGATTTGATGGTGTCAACTTCCTATGCTGGCAGAAGAAGATGCACTTCTTGTTCGTTGGAATGAAGGTTGTCTACGTTCTAATTATGATAAAGCCAACAGAATCAGAAGACGAAACCGTTACACAGACACGAGAAAAAAATCAAATGGGAACAAGTTGATTACATTTGCAAGGGTCACATTTGTAACGTTGTGACTGACACACTCTTCGACGTGTACTACAATAAACCTACTACAAAGAATGTCTAGTATTCATTACAAGCAAAACAACTTATGGAAGACGCGATTAGTAAAAAAAATCTTGCCACAAAGTTCTTTAATTATAAAATGACTGATGATCGATTTGTGATGGAGCAATTAAATGATATCATGCACAAACTTAATCAATTTAGTCAACATAATTTTAACATAGATGATGAGATTAAAGTCTCATCAATAAGTGAAAATTTACCTCCCTCTTGGAAAGATCATAGGAAAGTAATAAAACACAAAAGGGAGGATATGAGTCTGGACAGCCTTGCACAATATTTGTTGGTTGAACAATAGCTGAGGCAGAAAGATGCTCAAGACGAAACAATTGTGGATACATCAAAAGTTCGTATGGTGGAAGAAAAGCAAGCAAACAATGCTTCACATAACTTTTCTAATAAAAAGAGAAAAGGGAAGAACAACAAAAATTCTCAAAACAAGACAGGCAAATTTTCAAATGGTTGCTACTATTGTGGAAACTAGGACATTATAAAAGGGATTGTCGCTTTTGGAAAAAGAAGCAGCAATCTGAGAAAGAAAAGTTTGTGGTAGTCATATCTGAAGTAAATATGATTAAACAAGGCAATTTTTGGTGGTTCGATTCTGGTGCTACTAAGCATGTCTACAATGACAAGAATTAACTCAAGAAACTAGAACCTACTGAAGAAGAAGATTACCTTTATATGGGAAATTTAGCAAAAGCAACGGTCAAAGGGAAAGGGAGTGTGGATTTGAAATTCAAATCATGAAAAGTTATGACATTAAATGATGTATATTATGTACCTGAAATTAGGAAGAACGTTGTTTTAGGAAGTCTTCTTAATAAGTTTGATTTCAAACAAGTTTTTGAGTCAGACAATTATGTGTTGAACATAGGCGGTGTGTATGTTGGAAAAGGGTGCATGCATGATGGTATGTTTAAACTCAGTGTTGATATAAATAAAAGTATTAATTCTGCTTATATCATTGATTTATTTTAATTTTGGCGTAACAGATTAGGACATGTTAATAATAAACGCATGCTCGATGTGATGTCTTTAAATCTGATTCCCAAACATAAAAGTGACATGTTAGATAAGTGTAGAATATGTTCATTAACTAAATTACTAGAAAACCATTTCCTTTTAAAGCAGAAACTGCAATAAAATTATTGCAACTTATTCATAGCAATATATGTGATATATATAGTATTCTTACTAGAGGAGGAAAGAAATATTTTGTCACATTTATAGATGATTACTCTAAGTATAGTTATGTTTATCTCATGCATGCTAAAAGTGAAGTATTAAAATCATTTATTACTTATAAAACTAAAGTATAGATGATACAATAATAACGCTTAGGTCTGATAGGGGTTGCGAGTATCAATTTCCTGAATATTGTGAATCAGTAGGAATTATACATGAAACATCTATTGCTTACACTCCACAACAAAATGGAGTGGCTGAAAGAAAAATAGAAACTCTTAACGAAATTGTAAATGTGATGTTGTGTAATTCTGGACTTAATACTAGTTTCTAAGGTGAAGCTTTACTTAGTGCCTGTTATATATTAAATAGAATACCGCATAAGAAAAGTAAAATTACTCCTTACGAACTTTGGAAGAAAAGGAAACCAAATCTTGATTATTATCGAGTTTGGGTTCTAGAGCTATTGTCCTATTACCTGAACAAAAAATTAAGACAAAACGCTGTCAAGGGCATATTCTTAGGATATGCTCAACATAGCAAAGGATATAAGTTTTTAGCAATAGACCTTATAGCTCTATTGAGGTAAATATAGTAATAGAATCAAGGGATGCGGTGTTTTATGAGAATAGATTAACATCTATACAAAGTAAATTGGTTCATGAAATGATGGAGGTAAATGCACCTATTGGTGAAATATTAGGGGTTAATGAACCTACTATTGAACCTATACAAAACAATAACATAAATATCGACGAAAATGGTGATTCTCTTAGGAGAAGTAACGAAGAAGAAAAGAAAAATCTTTTGGACCAGATTTTGTCGTATATTTGGTTGAAGGATCTAGAGATAATGTTGAGCACTAATTAATGGTTTCTACAAACCTATAATCTGATCCTTTAACATATATTCAGGCAATGAAACCTCAAGATTCATCATCTTGGCGAGAATCCATAAATGACGAAATGGATTCTATTATGGGAAATAAAACATGGAAACTAGTAGATTTACTTCCTAGTTTTGAAGCAACCGGATGTAAATAGATCTTCAAGAAAAGTTAAAAGCAGATTGTACAATTGAAAAGTTTACTGCTAGATTAATTACCAAAGGATTTACAGACAAAGAAGGAATAGATTATTTTGATACATATTCCCTAGTAGCTAGAATTTCAAATATTAGAACTCTAATTGCATTAGCTTCTATTTATAATTTTGAAATTCATCAAATGGACATCAATATAGCATTTTTAAACGGAAAGCTTGACCAAGAAACGTATATGTCTCAACCAGAAGGTTTCGTGATGTATGGACAAGAACGTAAAGTATGTAAACTTATCAAATCGCTTTATGGTCTTAAACAAACACAAAAGCAATGGCATGGAAAGTTTGATAAAACTATTACATCTATTGGTTTTAGGATATTTGAATCTAATAAATGTGTCTATAGCAAGTTTCATCAGATAAAGGTGTAATTATATTCCTTTATGTAGATGATATGTTTATATTTGGAAAAGATACTTGAAGTATTAAAGATATTAAAACGTTTCCATCCTCATGCTTTGACATGAAACATACGGGAGTGGTTGAAATGTTTCCTAGAATAGGAATCATGAAAACAAAAGACAGGTTATCAATTACTCAGTCTGATTACATTGAGAAAATTTTGAAAAGGTTCAATCTATTCGATTGTAAACCTATATCCATTCATTTGATCCAAATATGCAATTATACACTAATACTGGTAGAGCTATAGAACAATTAGAATATGCAAGAGTTACCGGAAGTTTGATACATGAAATGACATGTACCCGACCAGATATTGCCTATGTCATTGGAAAAATGAGTTGATAGACCAGTAATCCTAGTCAGATTCGTTGGAATGCAGTACATAAAATTTTATAGTATCTAGAAGTACCATAAATTATGGTATAACTTACAACAGTTATCCCAGTGTAATAGAACGATACACGGATGCTAGTTGGAACACTAGAAGTGAAGATCATAAATCAACCAGTGGATGGATATTCACTCTTGGTGGGGAGTAATACGCTGGTCCTCAAAGAAACAAACGTATATTGCTGATTCAACAAAGGTTGCTGAACTTATATCACTAGCTTCTGGTAGTAAATAAGCAGAATGGTTAAGGAATTTACAATTAGAAATTCCTGTACCTATGCCACCAATATTTGTGCATTGTGATAGTCAATCAATATTGTCACAAGCATACAACCAATTTTATAATGGTAAATCTAGACATGTTGGTCTAAGGCACAATTTGGTTAGGCAAATGCTCCTTGATGGGGTAATAACCATGAATTTTTAAAATCTATCCAGAATTTGGCAGATCCATTTACTAAACAATTTGCAAGAAACTTAATGATAATAACATTACAGGGAATGGGTTTAAATCCTATACAATAAATTCGCCAATGAAAGAAACTCAAATTAACATAATAAAGAAATTTGTTATATTGAGTTCAAAGAGAAAAAGTACTTCATATGCTTGTGGTTGGAAGCACTACAATATTTAGTCTAAAATACCAATTGTTATCATATATTCCAAAGAAAGGTGCTTAGTACTTATAATGACAAAGAGAGGATGTTCTGTGTAAAGCTTAATAGGTTTATAACAGACATACTATTGATGTGTGTGTTATAAGGAACTTCGGATAAACGTACCTACATGAATGCAATGAAGGTGATGCTGCCTTCTACGAGATTTTGGCTTAGTCTCTAAAGGAATTTCATGAAATAAGATAACGACCCAAGGCCAATCCATGGGTCGAGTATACATACTATTTAGAAATTATGGAAATTAGTGTGTGGTCGATACATCCGATAGATCATATAGGATCGATAGTTCAATGGTTAGTCAACCACTCCATCCTGATATGCTTTGATGGGTTTTCACTACGTAATAGATTCAAGTCTATATGACATCTATACTTATGCATAAATTTTCCTGCAAATATATGATAAGAGGAATTTATTTCGAATTTGGTAGCGGATTGTTGGAATAAATTTAAAATAAAGAATATGAGGAATAAAAGCCCTACAATATAGGAGAATCTCACATTGTAAGCTATGAAAAAGTATGCTTGCTTAAGTATGAGATATTCAAGCAAGGGTTGAGCCCTTTGGCATCCAATGCTTACTTCTTTATGAGGAGGGAGACCATGCATAACAACACGTGCGAGCCGTCCGTCCGTTCCATTCCGTATCATTTCGTGCCGAGCCGCGCTAAGTTGTGTTGTGTATGGGTATGGGATTAGGCCATATATTTTTTTGGACCTCGATGCAACAGGGTTTTAAGCCCATTTTTATAATTCGAACAGTGACGAAAACAACGGAGATGTGATTGTTTCGAATCAAACGGACATTATTGTTTCATTGAATAGGTGCAACCATTCAATTGAATGGATGCGACGTGCCTCCTCACGCCCATAAAAATGGATTGTATTTTAGTTTTTGAATACTCTCGAATTTCGCTCTACAACTTCTTCCTCTTGAACCGCTCTACGTGTTTCTTGAATATTGAAAATGAGTTCTAGTTCTTGTATGTTATAACTCCACTCTCGTCACTATAGCCAAACCGTTTCTAGATAGTGGATCGTCATGTCTTTGCAACCAGGGTTGATTGAAGATAATTGATTTATCTGCTCCATTGTATCTTTGGACTGATTTTCCAATACTACTGCACTAAAAAAGATGGAAACTACTATTTTTGGATAGCGATCACCACATTGTGCCTCAGAGATTCATTCAACGACAGATTAAGTAGTAATGCAATACAACCAACTATATTAAACAATATTACCGCAGTAGCTCCAAACAGTCTTTAGGAGTCCGCTGTCGACTTTAAAAAACTAGAACGATTAGATGGTGATAACTTTGTACGCTGGCTGAAGAAGATGCACTTTTTGTTGGCTGGAATGATGGTTGTCTACATCCTAACTACGCCAAATCCAACAGAATCAGAAGATGAAACCATTGCACAAACACAAGAAAGAATCAAATGGGAACAAGATGATTACATTTGCAAAGGTCACATTTGTAATGCTATGACTGACACACTGTTCGACATGTTCTACAACAAACCTACTATAAAGGATATTTGGGATTCATTAGAAGCAAAGTAACTTAGGGAAGACGCGACTAGTAAGAAATTTCTTACCGCAAAGTTCTTTAATTATAAAATGACAGATGTTTGATCTATGATAGAGAAATTCAATGATATCATGGACATACTTAATCAATTCAGTTAACATAATTTAAACATGGATGATGAGATTAAAGTTTCATCAATAACAGACAAATTACCACCCTCATGGAAAGATTAGAGGAAAGTACTGGAACATAATAGGAAGGATATGAGTCTGGATAGCCTTGCATAGTATTTGCAGGTTGAACAACAACTATGGTAGAAAAATGCTCAAGATGAAATAGCAGTTGATACATCAAAAGTCCATATGGTGGAAGAAAAGAATGCAAACAGTGCTTCGCATAACTCTTCTAATAAAAAGAGAAAAGGGCAGAACAACAAAAAAATTAGAACAAGGAAGGAAAAGCTTCAAATGGTTGCTACTATTGTGGCAAACTAGGCCATTTTAAAAGAGATTGTCTCTTTTGGAAAAAAGAAGCAGCAATCTGAAAAAGAAAAGTTTGCACCAGTCATATTTGAAGTAAATACGATTGAGCAAGAAAATTCTTGGTGGATCGATTATGGTGCTACTAATCATTTCTGCATTGACAATTATCAATTCAAGAAACTAGAACCGACTGAAGAAGAAGTACCTTTACATGGAAAATTCAGGAAAAGCAGCGGTCTAAAGGAAAGGGATTGCGGATTTGAAATCAACATCAGGAAAATTTTCGACATTAAATGATGTATATTATGTACTTGAAATTAGGAAGAACCTTGTTTCAGAAATTCTTTTTAATAATTTTTGTTTCAAGTCTTTGAGTCATACAAGTATGTGTTGATCAAAGGCGGTGCGTTTGTAGGAAAAGGATATACATGTGAAGGTATGTTTAAGCTCAATATTGATATAAATAAAAGTATTAATTTTGATTATATTAATGGTTCATTTTCATTATGGAATAATATATTAGGACATGTTAATAATAAACACATGCTCGATATGATATCTTTAAATCTGATTCCCAAATATAAAAGTGATATGTTATATAAGTGTATAATATGTTCATTAACTAAGATCACTAGGAAACCATTTCCTTTTAAAGCAGAAAGTGCAACAAAATTATTTCAACTTATTCATAGCGACGAATGTGATGTACGTACTCCTACTAGAGGAGGAAAGAAATATTTATAGATGATTAGTCAGAATATTGACACATTTATCTCATGCATGCTAAAAGTGAAGTATCAAAATCATTTATTGCTTATAAAACTAAAGTAGAAAACCAATGTGATGTTAAAATAAAAACACTTAGGTCAGATAGGGGTGGCAAGTAAAAATTTCTTGAATATTGAATCAATAGGAATTATACATGAAACATCTATTGCTCACACTCCACAATAAAATTGAGTGGCTAAAAAAGATAGAACTCTTACCAAAATGGTAAATGCGATGTTATGTAATTCTGGACTTAATACTAGTTTATGGGGTGAAGCTTTACTTATTGCATGTTATATTTTAAATAGAATACCTCATAAGAAAAGTAAAATTACTCCTTATGAACCTCGGAAGAAATGAAAACCAAATCTTGATTGTTATCGAGTTTTGGTTTGTAATGCTATTGTTTGATTACCTGAACAAAAATTTAGGAAATTAGGACAAAAGGCTGTCGAGTGCGTATTCTTAGGATATGCTCAACATAGCGAAGGATATAGGTTTATAGGAGTAGAACCTAATAGCTCGATTGAGGTAAATATAGTAGTATAATCAAGAGATGTAGTGTTTTATGAGAATGGATTTACAATTATTCAAAATAAATCGATTCATGAAACGGTGGACGTTAATGCACCTATTGTTGAAATGGTGGGGGTTAATTAACCTACTATTGAACCTATAGAAAACACTGACTTAAAAATCGATGAAAATGATGATTCTCTTAGGAGATGTAAACGAAGAAGAAAAGAAAAAACTTTTGGACCAGATTTTGTCTTATATTTGGTTGAAGGATCTAGAGATAATGTTCGGCATCAATTAACGATCTCTACAAACCTAGAATCTGATCATTTAACATATATTGAAGAAATGAAATATCAAAATTCATCATTTTGGAAAGTATCCGTAAGTGACGAAATGAATTGTATTATGGGAAATAAAACATGGAAACTAATGGCTTTGTGATGTATGGACAAGATCGTAAAGTATTTAAACTTATCAAATCACTTTACGGTCTTAAACAAGCACTAAAGCAATGGCACGAAAAGTTTGATACAACTATTATATCTAACGGCTTTAGAATATTTGAGTCCAACAAATGTGTTTATAGCAAGTTTCATTTAGGTAAAGGTGTATTATATGACTTTATATAGGTGACATGCTTATATTTGGAACATATACTTCAAATGTTGAAGATACTAAAAGGTTTCTATCCTCATGCTTTGACATAAATGATATGGTAGTAGCTTAAACGATTCTTGGAATAAGAATCATGATAACAAAATACGGGTTATCAATTACTCAGTCTCATTACATTGAGAAAATTTTGAAATGGTTTATTCGATTGTAAACCTATATCCACTCCATTTGATCTAAATATGTAATTATACACTAATACTAGTACGTCTATAAAACAATTGGAATATGCAAGAGTTATCGAAAGTTTGGTGTATGCAATGACATGCACCTGAACAGACATTTCCTACGCCATTGGCAAAATGAGTAGATATGCCAGTAATCCTAGTCAGATTCATTGGTATGCGGTACATAGAATTTTAAAGTATCTAAAAGGTACCATAAATTATGGTATAACTTACAACAGTTATCCCCGTGTAATAGAAGAATACATGGATGCTAGTTGGAACATTGGAAGTGAAGATCATAAATCAACTAGTGGATGGATATTCACTCTTGGTGGGGGGAGCAATATCCTGGGCCTCAAAGAAACAAGCATGCATTGTTGATTCAACAATGGCTGTTGAATTTATAGTACTAGCTTCTGGTAGCAAAGAAGCATAATGGTTAAGGAATTTACTATAAGAAATTCCTGTATGGAAAAAACCTATGCCACCAATATCTGTGCTTTGTGTATTCAATCAACATTATCACAAGCATACAACCAAGTTTATAATGGTAAATCTTGACATGTTGGTCTAAGGTACAATTGGGTTAGGCAAATGCTCATTGATGGGGTAATAACCATAGATTTTTGTAAGATCTAGCCAGAATTTGGCAAATTCATTTACAAAAAAGGACTTGCAAGAAACTTAGTGGTAAAAACATTACAGAGAATGGGTTTAAAGCCCATACAATACAATCGCCAATGAAAGAAACTCAACTCAACATAATAAAGAAATTTGTTATCTCGGGTTTAAGGAGCAAAAATACTTTATATGCTTGCTATTGTAAGCACTATAATATTTAGTCTAAACCACTAATTATTATCATATATTCCAAAGAAAAGTGCTTGGGAGAGGATGTTCTACTTCAAATTTATAACAGACATACTATTGAGGTGTGTGTTATAAAGCACTTCTGATAAACCTACCCATATGAATGCAATGAAGGTGGTGTCGCCTTCTTCGAGATTTTGGATTAGTCTATCAAGGGATTTCGGGAACCAAGATACTAACCAAATGCCAATCCATGGGTTGAGTATACATACTATTGATGGGCCTTTTGGGTATCTTATCAAGGCTCGATAATGCCATAAGCCCATGCCTTAGATAGTCAAAGAAAATAGCCGAAGTCGAGAAGTGGGTCGGTCGATGAAGCACATCACTTAAGCTCATCACTGACGCCAGACAGGGTCTAGTTGAAGCCCGCTATGATCAAATCGACTGAGTCAGATTGCATCTAGTTTCAAGCCCAATGTTTGTTTGAAGAATAGCTCTCACCTAGCCTTGCCCGTTCCAAGCCACCTAAATAGAACAGATCTATCTCCACCTATCACCAGCAATTCAAGGAGTGCCGATTCTATAGGAGGAGAACACTTTGTTAAGCTTGACTAATATTTCAGATCATACAACGCGTGTCCAAGCCAGCTCAAACATTGTATCATCTATAAATACCCCATTTGTACTTAGGAAAAAGGACATTTGGAAGTTTGGATATTCTAGCTTTCAAATCTTTGTTAATCTCTTGTTGTATTGTCATTATAGCTATTTTGTTTGATAGATTAAAGAATATATAAGAGATTATAAAGTGGATGTAGGCTCGTTAACGCCGAATCACTATAAACTTGAGTGTGATTCCCTCTATTTTTAGTTTTGCAATATTTATCTTCATTTATTCTCTACATAACCCTTTCTTTAGGTGTTGTGCCAATTTTTGGTGTCAACACTTTGGTGCCTTCACTGAGAATTAATATTCTCAACTTGAGACGAATTTTTGCTCTACTTTCGGATCACCAAGTCCGAGAAGAAATCCTACCTTTGTTATTACATTGTTGAGTTATGGCTGGAAAAACAACTCACAATACAGGAAAACAACTACAGGTTGGGACATCTGCGGACGTAGCCGACGAATCGGCTGCACCTAAAACTAATTTGGATCAACCTGCATTACCCCCACAGCAGATCCGACTCCGTCCTCAACCTCGGCCACCCAAGGGGAATTTATGACCGTGTTAAATCAGCTCCGGGAAACTACGGATGCCTTAAAAGTTCATACTCGAGAGAATGCTACGATGTGACAGGATATGAAACGCTTGTCAAGGCAATGGGAGGAGTTCAGGAATTAACAAGCTCGGTAGGTCAGGAACCATCAACTCCCTCCTCCTCAGCCAGACCACATCTCAGAGAGCTTATCATCACCCGGGGGAAGCAGGAATCCACGTCAATCCAGACGTCCGTTAGAAAGAGCTGACAATATTCGCAAGTTGCAACTCGAGGGACGTTCAAAACAGTTAGGGGTAGGAGGTCATACACAGGCCGACCAGGCCCAGGCAGAAGTCGTCGGCCCCATGGCCCCGCAAAACCAAGAAGCCTCTCCTCCTGCTCACCAGAATGCTATCTAGGCAGATCGGGCCCCTATTCATCCCACTCGGGATCTTGTGATTGACCGAGATATCCGTAAGGAAGTAGGACTGCCCAGATTGCAAGTCCAATGACGTTACCAATCGAAAGAGCCAGGAGAGGTCGGTCGGTTGAGGAAACCAATCGAGACACAGTCATTGCTCTAAATATGACCGCTATGGTACAACAGATTATGAATGACATCAGAGGACACAAGAATGAGGACTGGGGAGTCGACCAAAGCCATATGCCATTCACTGATGACATCTTACAAGATGAAATCCCCAGAAGATTCAATATTCCCCAGATGAACCACCATGATGGGACCACCGACCCGCAACAACATTTGATGAGATGCTCGCGGCATATGGAGGTGGCAGTAGCTCCTAACACCATCAAATGTAGAGCCTTTCAATTTTCTTGAGTGGAGTGGCACTCATGTGGTTCGTGCGTCTGCCTGCAAGGTCGGTCGCAAGCTTCAAAGACCTAATCGAAAAATTCTTGAATCAAGTCCGTGTCCATACCTCCAAATCGAAGCATGTCATAGCTCTTTCAATTGTCAAGCAAGGAAGGGAAGAATCTTTGAGAAACTACCTCAATTAGTTTAATCGGGCTACCACTGAAGTAAGCAACCCTAATCATGAAACCATCCTGATGGCCATGGTCGATGGCATTGATAAGCGGATAGAGTTCCAAAAATATTTAATCGGGAAGCCACCCACGACGATTGAAACCTTCTATGAAAAGGCCAACATCCAACTGAGGCGGGAGGACATGCAGTTAGGAGAGGAGGACGGGCCGAAAGATGTATCTACCACACCAATCCTAAACAATGTCGCAGTCAAACAATCTGGAGATAACTCAGGAAAAGTAGAAGTGAATGTTGGGAACCTCTGTAAGCGGTATGGTGAAAGGTCGAAGGAAGCCAGTGGAAACCCCAGTCAAAGAGTAAATGCCAGAAAACGACCCCGGTTCCAGGTTTTCGAGACTTATACAACATTGAATGACATGCTGTAGAATATTTATCTTAATACATGTAGCACAGTCCAGTACAAAAAGTCGCCCCTACGCGAGTCTACTGAGAAGAAGTAGGTGACTGTGAAGTATTGTCTGTTTCATGAAATTTTCGGATATATGACCAATGAATGTCGACATCTTTGGGACATCGTCGAGAAGTTAATTCGAGAGGAAAAACTTGATGAATATAAAGAAGCCTCAAGAGACTGGGGCAAGGGACTTCAACACCCAAACAAAGTCAGGCCACGCCTCAACCCGCCGCCCAGGAGAAAGGGAATGGGATTGTGATTAAAGCCATAGTCGGAAGACCACATCCTGCAGGTTACAGCATCCAATCCATGGAACATTATGTAAATTCTACAAAGATCCTGGATGTTGCAGAAGTAAGTACCCCTGAGGCTGCGTGTCCTGTTAAGCAAAGAAAAACGATATCATCTTCCAATGATCGGGAGTTAATCGACATAGAGGCTTTGACAGTCGATACTCTAGGGATAACAGCCATCATTGGACCAGCTACGGTGCAAAAGGTTCTAATCGACAATGGAAGCTTGGTGAACATTTCATTTAAATAGGCCTATAACCAAATGGGTCTGGAGTTGAAGGACTAGGAGCCACGTACTGGCCAGATACGCGGTTTCAATGGAGAATCTACCGAACCAGTGACACCCTACGTCCATTAATGTCACTCTTTAATAGAATGCATTAAGTTCCATGAAGCGTTATAGGTAAATAGAAACATAGAAAGACATATATAAAATAACAGTGGAATTTAAAACTTTATTCTTCAAATAGAAAACATCATAGTCCAACATCCAGTTGCAACATAAGTCTGAAATACAGAAAACCCATTACATCAAACTAAAATATCTGCCTTGTACTAATATCATCAGAGTACAACAATATAAAATCATAGTCCCCAAAAATAGCCATAGCAAGATAGACAGATAATCAAAGTGGTACATCCAAGCAGCTCCCAGAAGAAACATAAGAGAGAATCTTATTCAAGTCTGAGTATTCCCATCCTGAGAACCTGGGGAGAAGGAAGAGAGAGAAAAGGAAACAGAACGGGTCAGACATAAAGTCTGGCGAGTCCAGTTACTTTTAGCACATAAATAAGTAAAAGTATCATGACAGACATATAAACTGGATGAGAGAGCTAACAATATCATAAGACAGGTATGACAGACTGAGCAAGATAAGCAGAACAAACATAACAGAATAGATTACGCTTCTCAAATACTTTTCTCTACACCAATACTAGTATAACAGAAACAGTATGATCCCAACTAAAACAGAATGGTAGACTTAGGTATACTTCTAGTGACGGATTTTACCCCTAACGGTAATAACAGGCAGCCGTTGAACGGGTGTTACCCCAAACGTTAATAATAGGCTCCTAAATAGGCAGGACTAGATGTACCCCAATTACAACCCCCAATCGATTGGCTCCCTATCCCGTAGATACCATGTGTTGGCCCCACAGTGATGTATCACTTCATAAAGTAGCAACCCCTTTTCCCGATAGGCACAGCCATATCTATTTGTGCTATAGCGTCTTATTTTCCTAAGTAGGAGGATCCATGCACGCACATGGGTCCGTCAGAACACACCATCAGACACCTCAACCCATATGGACCTCTTATAATCAGCCCAGTAAGAGAGCCCTGGCCCCTACCTAGTTCGAGGTCCCCCTTTGGATACCAGTATGGGTTACTGACTAATACGGGTCCCATACAACAGATGATACAATCCACGCCTTAGGGTTGCATCCCCACTACTAGGATTTTGATAGGTAATGCCTAACAGATTTACAATCCCGCATAACCCCAACTTATAAAACAGGTTAAGTTTGTCGGGTTTGTATGACCCCCCATAGATTTAAACAGATTTACTTAACCCCCCAATGATTCAAACAAGTTTACTCAACCCTTACACAATTTGACAGGTTCGTATAACCCCCACAGATTTAAACAAGTTAAGTATTACAGGTTATTATCATTTCCCGTTTATGTATGATAATGTACCAGACCTCTCACATTAAGTCAACCACTTGTGGATGCAAGATATGCCAAAGTGGTTCTGGGCAGGCTTCTACTACAAGTTGGACTTAACCTCGTGTATTAGCACCATTACGTTTACATTTACGCACTAGACCACTCATATTAAATTAACCACTCGTGTAACAACCCGTATTTTTATAACATGTTAAAACCATAAATCAAGGCAGAATTAAATTTTAAAATAAGAATCAAGGGAAATGGGTAACTCCATTGCGTTCATCTCGAAATTTTACATGAAATAGAGTCCGAGTTTTCGAAAATCAGAGTCCGGATGAAGAAGTTATGGCCTATAGAAGATTCAGCAGATTTTAGGCAGCACAGGACCAGGCAGGTCGACATGGGGGTCGACCTGGGGACCAGGTCGACCCTAGGGTCGACCTACCCCCCAGGTCGACCATGGGGTCGACCTCCCCCCCTTACAGGTCGACCTGGTCGGCCTGTTTTGACCCAGAACCCATTTTTGAAGCCTGAGACGTGTTTTGATGGTCCGGATTGATTCTAGGGTTAATCTAAGGGCCTAAACTATTTGCTACCCCTATAAATACATCCTAAGACCTAGCCTAATTCATACAAATCATTCTTACACTGCTATGCTGCTAATTCACCTCTTGAACCATGGTCGCCGCCTCCAAATTAAAGCTTAAGCATTCAAACTCGATTCAAATCAAAGATCAACGCTTCTACAACAATTCAAGAAAATAGATCAGCGACACCGCAACAATTCGACGACTAATTTCTAGACTTGACTTCTAAATTTCTTAGACCACGATCTGTAAGTTCCAGTTACTTTTAGATAAAAACTATAAATCTAATATGGGCATGTTATAAATTGGAATTGATTTATGTATGATTCATACCTATTCTTGTTTTCTTCTTGGATCTTGACTATTGGGAATATTGCCTACGACGTTGAAACTATTGTTAATGGCCTAAGACTAGGACTATGCCTATGACTGTGGACATAATATTTTGCCTATGCCTATGACGGTGAACATAAGACTATGCCTATGACTATGACGGTGAACATAAGACCGCCTATGACTATGAACAATCAGACTATGCCTATGACTATGACAAGGACAATTGTGACTAATTACCTAAGATTCATGACCATGAGGTTATTGCCTAGTATTATAACTTTGAAATTGGATCTAAGCTAGATTTTCTTTATTTATCCTTGGATCTTGATTTTCGGGATTTTTCTATTCTAGATCTATCCATGTTCTTGAAACTAGATTATTATTCAAACCTTTTCATGATCAATAATGTTATCAGATCTATATGCCTGCGATGTTTTAGTCAATTTAGTTATGTTATGCCTTGAAATAGAATGATAAAAGAATAATGTTTATCATGTTATATGTGGAACTGAGTGATATTGATTTATGCCTGTGGTTCTATTTTATTATCATGTTGAATTGGGAGTTAATGAACAAGTCTATTCATATGTATATGAACTTGAAATATAACCCGTGATGACAAGTTGTGCAGTTTATCATGTTATGCAAGTTTTAGATTGTGAAATCATATCACATATGTGACCAAATGTTAGATCTACATGTTTATGTGTATATGTTAAACCTATGTCATATTTCAAGTTCACACTTATTCATATGTTCATGATTGATTTGCAAGTTCACATACATGTAAGTTGATTTAGTCTATGTTACAAATTCACATATATGTATGTTGGTTTAGTCTACGCTGCAAGATCACACCTATGATATTGATGTTGATTATTTTGCAAGTTCACACCTATGATGTTCATATTGACTATGCCGATGATGCCAAGTTTACACCTATGTCATGCTTATGTTAATAAATTGCATTATGCCAGTTTTGTGTACGTAAAATTAGGCTAAGTTTTTAGCCTTATATTATATGCCAAAAATCATGCGAACGAAAAATTAGGCTAAGATTGTTAGCCTAATATTTAGATGGGGTAATGTTGGGAAAAATTGGAAATTATAGGAGATTTGGCATGAAACTTGCCTTGAAAACTTGACACGAACTTGACATGAAAACTTGAACATGGACATGACACTAGAATGAACTTGAAAATGGCCAACTCGAGGTTAGGTTGAGTTTGCAGTGTAAATCTGCCCGGAACCGCCCGGCAAATCCAGTTACTGCAAACAATAGGATCCAATGTAGGTAGTTGGTCATATCGCACTTGAAAACCCGAGGTCAGACTGAGTTGTGGTGTAATTCTGCCCTGAGCCACCCAGCATATCCAGTGACCACCACAACAGGTCTGATGTGAGAGGTTGGGGTGCATTAATGAATTAATGCCACATGATAGGATTAAGTCATGAACATGAAAGACAATACTTAACCAACTTGAGACATGATTTGATAGGGTTAAGTCATGAACCGCTTGAATATACTTAACCAATTTGACACGATGATTTGATAAGGTTAAGTCATGAACCGCTTGAATATACTTAACCAATTTGACACGATGATTTGGTAGGGTTAAGTCATGAACCGCTTGAATATACTTAACCAATTTCACACGATGATTTGGTAGGGTTAAGTCATGAACCGCTTGAACATACTTAACCAACTTGACACATGATTCATAGGGCTAAGTCATGAACTTGAACGACAACACTTAGCCAATTTGACATGACACGTAGATGGGTTAAGTCTCGAATTTAAATGACAACACTTAACCTGCTGGACGGAAACCCTAGTAACGCGGTCCTTTTCAGTAGTAACCCACTAGATGTATCATGGTACCCTGGAACTTGGCAGGGTGGGGCATGATTACTGGGCTGATTGTAAGCGACCAGAACGACGGCTGTGTGGGTGCACCAGTGTAGGTTCAGGCGGGCTACGGTCGTGCACGTAGTCCGGAGTTGAAAAAGCAGGCATTGGGCATCAGTAGGTTTATCTGTGCATGCTTGATTCGTGTCGGTGGTTGGCACCATAGGGCTTGATACACCCTATGGTGGACCTAGCACAGGTAACTACATTCGTGATAGGGCCGTATGACAAAGAAACACAACGAGCTAGAACTTGTAGGAAACCGATCGATTAGTGGATTGTTCCGTTGACCTAGTAATGGGTCATTCACGATTTTGGGCCTAGGGATCATTTCATGATTAATACTTGACATGGTTTGGGCTACTAGTACAGTTGGTGCAGCGAACCGTGAACACGCGATGCTATACTTGACCTATACTTGATTCATCATGTTATCTTAGTCTATCTTATTCATCTTGACATCATACTTATGTTTACTTTCAGTTTATACATGTCATGTTACCTTTACCTGTTTTTATGCTGAAAGTCACTTGGACTTACCAGTCTTTATGACTGACCCGTTTCCTTTCGCCTCTTTTTCTTTCCTTTCTTCCCCCAGGTTCTTAGGGAGGAAACTTTAGATCTTATCAGCTCATGTATGATTTGGTCTTGAGCTATGATATGGCTGCACTTCTGCTACCTTTGGGGAATAATTTACTTTTGTTATTTTAAGTTTATGCTTCTTTATTTAAAACTTGATGTAATGGAAAAATGACAACTTGTACTTTGAATATATGAGGTTTTGACTCTTTTCTTGAAAGTAATAAGATTTGGTTTTTAATTTTCTTCCGCTGTTTCATTTATGTTCTGTCTTGTAATATTTCTGTGTTTGTTTACCTTGATAACGCTCCTCCAAAACTAGTGCATTCCCTTTGTGAGTGACCCTAGCGGAGGTGGGGTGTTACATTTGGTATCAGAACAGAAGGTTACCAGACTGGGCAAAAGCTTTTAAAAACCTTATGAAACTATTTTTAAAACCGTTTATAAAGAAGCATTTTTCAAGAAAAGTTTATTTTGAAAAGGTTATTCCCCGAAAGCCATTAGCACTTTCCTTTGTTTCCTCATTTGAATCTCTATCTTTTCGTTTTTCAGCATGTCTGGGAATCTTAACTTTCCAGAGGGAGCGCCAATACCTGGCAGGTTCAGGAGGTACTTAGAGGCTAGGGCCAACGATGCAGGCCCAACAGATATTCCTCCTCCAGCTGCAACAATTCCTCCTCCTCCTCCTCGTGGAAATGCTTTCGCAAAGACGTGTAGAGACTTCAAGGCTATGGGTGGAAAGGACTTCTATGGGACTGAATCCTTTGTGGAAGCGAGGAACTGGCTGAGGGAGACCGAAGATTTGTTCATCATCTTCGAAGTTGACGACATGCAAAAGATACAACTAGCAGTGTGGTTGCTTAAAGATGAAGCTTCGTATTGGTGGGAGATTACCCATGCTGAGAGGCCAGTGGAAACTTAGGAAGACTTCCGGATGAGATTTGAGATGAAATTTCTCTCCCAAGCTGAAAGAAGCCTGCAGATGGAGAAGTTCCTAACTCTTAAGCAAGGAAGCATGACGATCAGGGAGTACGTCAATCAGTTTAATCAGCTGGCCATATTTCGGCTGGAATTAGTGAACACCCAACACAAGTAGGCTCTTCGCTTCGTCAGAGGTTTGAATGATCCACTACACAGCCTTGCTATGACTCATGTACCCATGGGGGAGACCATTGAGAGCTTGGTGGATATGGCCCTACTTTACGAAGAAGACGAGAATGGAAAGAAGGAGGTCAAGGCGAATGATTCTCAAAACAAGAAGAAAGACTCCGAGAAAGGAGGCAGGAACAACAACAGTAGTAATGACAACAAGACACGTGAGAAAAGAAAATGCAACTTCTGTGGTATAGTTGGGCATATAGTCCAGGATTGTAGAAAGAAGAAGATGAAGATGGGAGCATGCTTTCAGTGTGGTGATACTAGATATATCAGCAAGAACTGCCCTAAGAAGCAAGGGAAAGCCCCGCAAATAGGACCTTCTGGGGGTACATCTTTAACTTCTCCTCCTTGATGCTTTGTTTTATCTTGCTTATCTTCTCGATCCTATCTTGAGAACCTTAGGTAGAACCATATGGATGGAAACATGTATTTGAAACATGTTATGGTTGATGTTTGCAAATGGTTGCAAGTGGTCGCAAGTGGTTGCTCATGGTTGCATAACAAACATTAGGCACTAGATCGGCTCAGACACGTTTTCATATTGCATATGCATGAGTGTTTATACTTGTTTATGGATGAAATTGAATGTGTTATCATGTGGATGTTGCATATGGATGAATGTTTGTGCACACATATAGTGTTTATGTAAGTAGGATTATTTGCATACATGTTGGATTCATGACACTAAACATATTTTGCATTAAGAAGATCAAACAGGCCTGATCATTTGCTTTAGATAAGGAACATATACACAAACTTTCTACATATGTTCATATAGCATTAGAAATCTTTTAAGGACAATGGTTGCTTGTGGATGATGGTTTAGTAGATGGTTGATTGGATGATAGGATGCATTCTTCCAAGCTTGAAGATTTCGGGGACGAAATCCTTTAAGGAGGGGAGAATGTAACAACCCGTATTTTTATGAAATGTTAAAACCATAAATCAAGGCAGAATTAAATTTTAAAATAAGAATCAAGGGAAATGGGTTACGCCATTGCGTTCGTCTCAAAATTTTAAATGAAATAGAGTCCGAGTTTTGGAAAATCGGAGTCCGGATGAAGAAGTTATGGCCTGTAGAAGATTCAGCAGATTTTAGGCAGCACGGGACTAGGCAGGTCGACCTGGGGACCAGGTTGACCCTAGGGTCGACCTACCCGCCAGGTCGACCATGTGGTCGACCTCCCCACCTTACAAGTCGACCTGGTCGGCCTGTTTTGACCTAGAACCCATTTTTGAAGCCTGAGACGTGTTTTGATGGTCCAGATTGATTCTAGGGTTAATCTAAGGGCCTAAACTAGTTGCTGCCCCTATAAATACATCCTAAGACCTAGCCTAATTCATACAAATCATTCTTACACTGCTATGCTGCTAATTCACCTCTTGAACCATGGCCGCCGCCTCCAAATTAAAGCTTAAGCATTCAAACTCGATTCAAATCAAAGATCAACGCTTCTACAACAATTCAAGAGAATAGATCAGCGACACCGCAACAATTCGACGACTAATTTCTAGACTTGACTTCTAAATTTCTTAGACCACGATCTGTAAGTTCCAGTTACTTTTATATAAAAACTATAAATCTAATATGGGCATGTTATAAATTGGAATTGATTTATGTATGATTCATATCTATTCTTGTTTTCTTCTTGGATCTTGACTATTGGGAATATTGCCTACGACGTTGAAACTATTGTTAATGGCCTAAGACTAGGACTATGCCTATGACTGTGGACATAATATTTTGCCTATGCCTATGACGGTGAACATAAGACTATGCCTATGACTATGACGGTGAACATAAGACTATGACTATGACGGTGAACATAAGACTACCTATGACTATGAACAATAAGACTATGCCTATGACTATGACTATGACAAGGACAATTGTGACTAATTACCTAAGATTCATGATCATGAGGTTATTGCCAAGTATTATAACTTTGAATTTGGATCTAAGCTTGATTTTCTTTATTTATCCTTAGATCTTGATTTTGGGTATTTTTCTATTCTAGATCTATCCATGTTCTTGAAACTAGATTATTATTCAAACCTTTTCATGATCAATAATGCTATCAGATCTATACGCCTGCGATGTTTTAGTCAATTTAGTTATGTTATGCCTTGAAAATAGATTGATAATAGAATAACGTTTATTATGTTACATGTGGAACTGAATGATATTGATTTATGCCTGTGGTTCTATTTTATTATCATGTTGAATTGGGAATTAATGAACAAGTCTATTCATATGTATATGAACTTGAAATGTAACCCGTGATGGCAAGTTGTGCAGTTTATCATGTTATGCAAGTTTTAGATTGTGAAATCATATCACATATGTGACCAAATGTTAGATCTACATGTTTATGTGTATATGTTAAACCTATGTCATATTTCAAGTTCACACTTATTCATATGTTTGTGATTGATTTGCAAGTTCACATACATGTAAGTTGATTTAGTCTATGTTACAAATTCACATATATGCATGTTGGTTCAGTCTACGCTGCAAGATCACACATATGATATTCATGTTGACTATTTTGCAAGTTCACACCTATGATGTTCATATTGACTATGCCGATGTTGCCAAGTTTACGCCTATGTCATGCTTATGTTAATAAATTGCTTTATGCCAATTTTGTGTACGTTAAATTAGGCTAAGTTTTTAGCCTAATATTATATGCCTAAAATCATGGGAACGAAAAATTAGGCTAAGATTGTTAGCCTAATATTTAGACAGGGTAACGTTGGGAAAAATTGGAAATTATAGGAGACTTGGCATGAAACTTGCCTTGAAAACTTGACACGAACTTGACATGAAAACTTGAACATGGACATGACACTAGAATGAACTTGAAAATGGCCAACTCGAGGTTGGGTTGAGTTTGCAGTGTAAATTTGTCTGGAACCGCCCGATAAATCCAGTTACTGTAAACAATAGGATCCAATGTGGGTAGTTGGTCATATCGCACTTGAAAACCCGAGGTCAGATTGAGTCGTGGTGTAGTTCTGCCCGGAGTCGCCCGACATATCCAGTGACCACAATAACAGATCTGATGTGAGAGGTTGGGGTGCATTAATGAATTAATGCCACATGATAGGGTTAAGTCATGAACATGAAAGACAATACTTAACCAACTTGAGACATGATTTGATAGGATTAAACCATGAACCGCTTGAATATACTTAACCAATTTGACACGATGATTTGATAAGGTTAAGTCGTGAACCATTTGAATATACTTAACCAATTTGACACGATGATTTGGTAGGGTTAAGTCATGAACCGCTTGAATATACTTAACCAATTTGACACGATGATTTGGTAGGGTTAAGTCATGAACCGCTTGAACATACTTAACCAACCTGACACATGATTCGTAGGGCTAAGTCATGAACTTGAACGACAACACTTAGCCAATTTGACATGACACGTAGACGGGTTAAGTCTCAAATTTAAATGACAACACTTAACCTGCTGGACGGAAACCCTAGTAACGCGGTCATTTTTAGCAGTAACCCACTAGATGTATCATGGTACCCTGGAACTAGGCAGGGTGGGGCACGATTACTGGGCTGATTGTATGCGACCAGAATGACGACTGTGTGGGTGTGCCAATGTAGGTTCAGGCGGGCTATGGTCGTGCACGTGGTCTGGAGTTGAAAAAGCAGGCATTGGGCATCAGTAGGTTTATTTGTGCATGCTTGATTCGTGTCGGCGGTTGGCACCATAGGGCTTGATACACCCTATGGTGGACCTAGCACAGGTGACTACATTCGTAATAGGGCCGTATGACACAGAAACACAACGAGCTAGAACTTGTAGGGAGTCGATCGATTAGTGGATCGTTCCGTTGGACCTAGTAATGGGTCATTCACGATTTTGGGCCCAGGGATCATTTCATGATTAATACTTGACATGGGTTGGGCTACTAGTACATTTGGTGCAGCGAACCTTGAACATGCGATGCTATACTTGGCCTATACTTGATTCATCATGTTATTTTAGTCTATCTTATCCATCTTGACATCATACTTATGTTTACTTTCAGTTTATACATGTCATGTTACCTTTACCTATTTTTATGCTGAAAGTCACTTGGACTTACAAGTCTTTATGACTGACCCATTTCCTTTCGCCTCTTTTTCTTTTGTTTCTTCCCCCAGGTTCTCAGGGAGGAAACTTTAGCTCTTAGCTTGGATTTAGCTTGCTTTCTGTCAGCTCATGTACGGTTTGGTCTTGAGCTATGCTATGGCTGCACTTCTTCTATTTTTGGGGAATAATTTACTTTTGTTATTTTAAGTTTATGCTTCTTTATTTAAAACTTGATGTAATGGAACAATGACAACTTGTACTTTGAATATATGAGGTTTTGACTCTTTTCTTGAAAGTAATAAGATTTGGTTTTTAATTTTCTTCCGCTGTTTCATTTATGTTCTGTCTTGTAATATTTCTGTGCTTGTTTACCTTGATAACGCTCCTCCAAAACTAGTGCACTCCCTTTGAGAGTGACCCTAGCGGAGGTGGGGTTTTACAACTCGTGGATGTTGGATTTTCCGGGCGGTTTCGGGCAGACTTCTACCACAAGTGTAATCTAACCTCGTGTCTAAGTGCAGATACAGTTTCTATTTATTGTAAATTTAGGCATATTCAATTCTTAAACAATTATTTATGTTCATCATAAATTTTCATGTCCCTACCCTCAAGTCATAAATCATCATGTGCGATATGCCCCAAATTAAAGTCTTAGATCACGGTATAGGTTATGCCCCCAAATCCCAGTCATGTTTTACAATACAAGTTATGCCCCAATTTATCATTCCTAACCATTTCTAATTTCATTTGTTCGCATATTTTAGCGATAGGCATAGGCTCGAAGGTAGCCTGGCTATAAAAATAAATAGGGAAGGAGGGAGAGAAGAGAACAGAAATAGTCATAGTAACAAAACAAACATATTATAATAGAAATAGAAATAGACATAATGACATAATAGGCATATGATAACAGAAATAGGCATAATGACAGAATATGCATATGATAACTGTTGACGCCAAAAAGTGGTCATCAACGGCCAAAAGTCGAATTTGAGCATGATATATGAAGAAATATCAGAAAAAGCAAGATAAAGCAAGACAACAGCGTTTTTATAGTGGTTCGGCGTTAACGAGCCTACGTCCACTTTATAATCTCATAATAATATCATAAAGTCGGAGATACAATGAATGAGATCGTCAGGATCTCTATTACATAATCGTTTTTGATGAATATAGCAAGCATTTTTGAGGTGAAAGTGGTTGGCAGCCATGATTGAGTCATGCATAGGCCAAAGAGTTCAGCTCTAATCTGAGCCGAAGAAGATGAAGATCCCCTCTTTGTTGTATTGCTTGGTGTATTTATAGGCAGTAGGCTTCAATAGTTGGAGGCACCATGTGTTGGTTGATCCATGTGAATAGCAGATAATGAAGCTGAGTCTTGATTACATGGAGAAGTTCCCTCTAATATGTGGCAGCATAAACGTAGCTAGATCCGATGTAATGACCCGAATTTTGAGCGACTTTGGTTATCGACATAAGTTCGATGTCGATAACCAAAACATCGAAAAATCCCGATAATTAATGTAAGAAATTAGAGGGTGAGAATAGATAAGATAGAAACTTAGAATAGAAGAAGAAGAAGAACACAACATCAGAGTAACACGAACCTCACAGCGGAACGAATAACATATAATAGATAACATAACTTTGAAATATAACAGTTATGTATACAATAGCACTTATCAGAGTACAACACTTACATCACAGCGGAACAAAACTCTATATAACTAACGCTGAAGGCTCCTGCTCCAAGCTCCTTTAGATAGATCTGAAAAATCCTGAACTACTTGATTGCCCGTACAAATTTAGGCACCCAAGAGTTTAGGTAGAACAAAACAAAATAAACTCCGGGTCAGTCATGGGACTGGTATGAGTAAAACAGTTTGAACAAGTAAACGATATCTCATAAGACTACGCCGTATAACGGAACGGGTTTTTCCCTTATGAGAATCCAAAATATCTTTATATCAAAAACCTTTTGATATTATAATAATGTCTATCAACACAATATAATAATCATCTAGCAGAAACGTTTTCATCTCACGTCCTACATATAGTATACAATCAAAAACCGCAAGCACGTATTGGATGTTTGGTTTTCCAACCATGACAAGGTATGGAACCACCTTCCGATCAGTGTACTCTAGGAACGATACACTAGAGTTCAACAAGAACATATTGTAACTCAGCCACACATGACCGACCACTCATTTTGCTTGAGTGTATCGAATGTATATCACCAATGGTTGGGATCAACAACCGTTCCCGTATATATATGGGACAGCATCGATAGATTTAAGAAACAAATGAATATTCTCTAGATAGGTGATTATACACCCTACTTCGGTGCGACCGACTTAGTCATGCTGCCTGCCCAATTTCTGTCATTTACCGGTTGATGAGGCTAGAAGCTACGCTTTATCATCATATCAGATTCACTTCGAATGCCACATTGTCAGATCCATCGAAAATCACTAATTGGCATCTACAACAGTACGTTACGTGTTAGCTAAAGAAGTTTCCTTCTCCGCTTCCACTCTTGGTAAAGTTGAAGAAATCAATGTACGTGACCTTTCTGGAAATACTCTGTCAGACATTCATCAACACAAGTCATCCTCATTCACTTAGAATGTCACATCGTCATACCCGCCAAATCACAAATTGATTTATCCAAAAGTAACACGGGTATACAGCTTAGAGAAATGAATTCCTCCGCCACCAAACGTGAATACGTTTGAACAGATCAACTTACGCGATCCATTGGATATACTCTGTCAGACCTTCGTCCATACAAGTTGTCCTGGGACTGGACAAACCGAAGGCACTATTCAGTATATTCATCTTAGTCACTGTTAACTAAGACTTATACAACAGCCCTTGCATTTTACTCCGTCTTCAATTATCTTTGGCATATATGATTCGCAACGCTTATGCCAATACAGAGTGGTTCTTTGGATAATAATCCAACCGGTCTCTCCATATTAACAACGTTAAAATGGTCAAAACTTCGATAGTCTGTGAGTTAACTATCAAAGAAAAACAAGTGTGCAAACAACGATATTATTTCCAAATGGAAATTATATCGGTAAATCATCAACATATATCTATATATATATTCACATTACCTTATTTTCTATGTTTAGAAAATATATGTTATTAACACTGGAAAACATTTTCCATTTGCTTATTTACAAATCACTACTCTTCCCCAACTATCAGTCCCTGACTGTGAACTAGTATGAGAACAATTCCCTAAGTATAAATCCCGAAGGCTGAAACCAACATCAGATAGACACTTAGAAAAGCATTCAATTTACTAATCTCTAGTCAGTTCTAATTTAACTTAACTCTATTTGATTAACTCTGATTGATTAACTCTAACTGGTCAACCTTAATTAATTAACTCTAACTGGTTTTACTTGGTTTGACTAACTCCATTTATTAACTCGACTGACAAATTCAACTCGATTAACTGAACTAATCACTTTGATTAACTCGACAAATTCACTTTGGTTAACTTAACTAATTCACTTAACTAATTCACTTAGTTTAACTTAACTAATTCACTTTGATTAATCTAACTATTTACTTAACTCCTGTCGAATAAACTATATTCGATAACTCCTCTAACTCTACTCGAATAAACTATATTCGATTAACTCCTTTAATCTATTCGATTTGATAACTCCCCTTTTCAAATAACCAATATTCAATTAACTCACTACGAATAACCAATATTCGACTACTCACTTCGAATAAATAATAATTGATAACTCCTTCGAATAAACTATATTCGATAATCTCCTCTCGAATAACTAGATTCGATTAACTTAACTTATTTAACTTAACTTGATTAACTCCTATCGAATGACTAGATTCGATCAACTTAACTTATTTAACTCATCTTGATTAACTCCTATCGAATAACTAGATTCGATTAACTTAACTTATTTAACTCATCTTGATTAACTCCTATCGAATAACTAGATTCGATTAACTTAACTTATTTAACTCATCTTGATTAACTCGACTTACTTAACTCAACTGGTTAACTTGACTTACTTAACTCACTGGTTAACTTGACTTACTTAAATCACTGTTTAACTTGACTTACTTAACTCACTGGTTAACTTGACTTACTTAATTCACTGGTTAACTTGACTTACTTAACCCAACTGGTTAACTTGACTTACTTTACTCACTGGTTAACTTGACTTACTTAACCCAACTGGTTAACTTGACTAACTTAACTCACTGGTTAACTCGACTTACTTAACCCAACTGGTTAACTTGACTTACTTAACTATCACTGGTTAACTCGATTGAACTGGTTAACTCTACTGAACTGGTTAACTCTACTGAACTGGTTAACTCTACTGAACTAGTTAACTCTTATTCAACTAACTCAACTCGACTAACCCCTTTCGAATAGCATATTCGTTTTACTAACTTTCGAATACCATATTCGATTTACTCCCTTCGAATACCATATTCGATTTAACTCCTTTCGAATACCATATTCGATTTACTTTATTCACTTTATAAAGATTTCCTTTTTAACAACGTTTTATTCATTTGAAAAGATTTACTTTTAAATAACGGTTCTACACTTTAAAAATGATTTCCTTTTTATAACGTTTCCTTTTCAATTCTATTTGTAAATGGTTTACAAATATTTCCTTTTCAAATTTATTCTTGAAATATTCTAACTCCTTAAATTCTCTGAAAAATTCGCCATAACCTCCTTTGTAATGGGAGCATTGGGAAAATCCCCAAACCCGCCACACAGGCCTTTCCACTCAAAAGAAAATGTTTTGAAATTATTTTCTTTTTCTATGTATCTCCTATTTAAAAATATTCCAATTTATAAATATTTCTTATTTATAAATATTCGAATTTATAAATATCTCTTATTTATAAATATTCCAGTTTATAAATATTCTGTTTTCAATATCACTTTGAAAATCCCCTTATCAACATTTCGGTATGTTATGGTATTCAATCATATCCAATCACGATGTTCAATATCGTCCAAGCACATATAATCGCCCACAGATTTTATATCACATCATAAAACAATATATGAAAAACAATAAAATAACTTGAGGAATCCAGTCGGATTCCTCCAACATGTCTCCCTGCATCCACAGAAGTAACACAATATGATTATCATCACTTTCAGTTCAATATAAATTATTCTGATAGCAGAATCAATATATAAATATTTAACGGTTTATATATATATAATTACATATATATATATATATATATATATATAATTTTCACTAACTGACTTGCAGTTCAATCAATCAACCAACACACAACAATCAACAGATGATTAACAGTTCTAAAAATACATTATAAAAATATAATTGTTCAGAGTTGGTGAGTTTTACTCACATTTGCAGTTCATCGTTAAAGAACGATAAACTGTTATTTGATTTGAATCAAACAATTAAATTTGCCGTAAATTCAGATGAGCTCCAATCCACTCCTAGTCAGCTCCATTGTGTTGCTCCCGTCCATACGATCCCAACGCAACTTACGGTTTGTCAATCTGATTTCATATGACCGAGATATAACAGTTACAAGTTATTACAATATTTAGATTAAATAAACATGAATTATTATTTCCTTTGGGCCTTAACACCCTTACCTTGGCCCACTACAAACCTTAAACCCATGACCGGTTAATCCTTCTTCCCAAAATCAAAGTCCCGTTGCTCCCAATACTCCAACGCCCCATTACTGTAGCTTCACCCAACACCCACTCCATCACCCCTCTATGAATTTACAAACTACCATCACCAAAGTTCATCTCTTCCAACTCTCTTCGACATCCAAGTGCTCAAATGAAACTCGATCTACATAATCCACCGCGTCGAAGCAGTTTTCCACGCCAGAACCCGAAATCGATCGACACTAATCGAGATCGAATCCCACAAAAAATTGCATACGAGTGCCATTCGCCACCACAATCATCAATACACCCCTCATTTTCACCACCGATGCCCAGAACTCGCCGTTACCCCAACCCTAGTTTTAACTGCCATACTCAACCTCACGGAAACCTAATCGAACCAAGCAAAACCGATAGTAATTGAAGAGAAAACCTTCCTGAACTCAAGTATATATGTTTCACAATTCTTTTGTATTGATTTGATTTTGTTTTGGATTTTTACTTTGATATTTCCCACTCGCGAAAATGATTTGGAGCCAGGAAAATGTGGCGGCGGTATTGTTTGATCGAGGAATGAGTTTAATTAGGTTTAGAAAGTTTGTGGGGATATTTATAGAGAGGAAATATATTTTTAAATTCGATTATTATATTAATTTCTAAGCCAACGCTACTTTTACCTGTCCTCTAAAATTGCTGTGATCACATACGATTCCCAAAAATCATGAAAATTGACATGCACCTTCAGTTCGACATTACGGTCCAAACAAAACTGGTTTCGTCGAATTCGGACTCCGTATGCTCACACAGTGTATTTTTAACCGTCAAAATACTGATTATTTTTAACTCTAAAAATCAGTACGGCCACACACTGACTCTAAAAATCACGAAAACTGACATCTAGCAATAATTTGATGTTGCAGATCCAACAAAACTGGTTTCATCGAATTCTGACTTCGTTTGCAAAAATGGCTTATTTTTACAGCTCTGAATGACCCATTTGAATATATAAATATATTTAAATATAATTAAATTCAATATTTAAAATTAAATATTATCGTCTATATTCACAGTGGAATACAATACAGCTCTACTGGGATTTATAACTCGATATTTCAAATCTGGGTCAACCCGATATTCGATTTATTTTGAAATTCCTTTGAAAAATATAAATAATTCCTTTATAAATCATAAAGGAATTCCATAGCGACTTTTCTAAAATTTGATTTGGACATATCTCAAAATCTACACGATGAAATCCCGATTTTTCTCTTCCACTAGAAAGATATACTCCACCAGCTCCACACGTTTCTTGTTTCACAGAAATCCGGCTTAAAACAAATCCTGTACATTCAGTTGAAGTTCAAATCGCCAAGTCGCGAACTGCAGCGCCATTTCAAGCTCGATTTTAATTATATTATAATTATATGTTCAAACTGAAGTCGATTGAATATATTCGTCAATATAATTCAACTCTAAGCTGAATTAAATCTAAGGGACGATCCCGTTCACAGAATATTGCGATTTCCAATATTTTTGATTATTTCTGAATTAAATATATTATATAATTTATTATTTTAATTAAATATTCACCATTATTTAATTAACGATGATTTAATTCCCTAAATCACTATTTATATAATTAAATAAATTAATTATAATACCCCTGACAATGCGGGTCATTACATCCGAGCTTATAGGCTTTAGAATAGGTAGTTGGACTAAGTAAGTAGGCTATTAAATAGATCTCATGACCAGATCATTGCTGTAGTGTAATTTGATCTCAAGACCATATATCCTAGGTATTTCTAGCTGAAATATTTCGATCCAAGAGCCCTTGAGCCAAGGAGCTTCGAGCCATGAATGTCCGGCTTGTCCAAGCCCATGCTCGAGCCCTGAGCAATCTTGTGATGGGTCCATGGGTTGACGGCCTTGCCAAAAAGGCGGGTCAACACTTTGCCCCCCAAAGTACATCGTGTGGCAGACAGGATGTACTTTGAATAAGTCGAACTGCATCACTTTGGAATGTCATTCATCTTCGAGAAAGCAATGTCGAGTTTTTATATCTTTAGTAGTAGTCCTGAAGCTTGAATTCTTTTTCCTTTTCTTCCTCGTCGAGTCAAGAGGTCGAATGAAATCATCATAAATCAAGTTGGGCCGTTGGCTTCTGCACATGGTCATTCATAAAGAGTCTTCGCCAAATGGTGTCATCTTTAGGTGCAAGTCAAAAGCATTGTCAAGTGTAAGGTCAAGTCAGACCATTAGTCACACACAAGTCAGTGCATGGTTTGGTTATTCAAGTCATGAGATTGTGTAGAAAATCAGAAATGGCATGTGAACTTGACAACGCATATGGGTTTTTACTTCCCGAGTCATTTTAATAGTAGGCTAGGAATCCATGATCGCGCCGTATCTTTCTAATATAAAGCTAGAAAACCGCGATCACTCCGGATCGTTTTGAAGGTCCAATGATCATGTAAGAGTCAGGGCAAGATGCTGTTGAAATCATGTGAGTCGATGTCTATTATGATTGTCAAAATCATAAGGCATTAGAAAAGTGAGTATCGCGCTCCATTTAATGTACTTGCGATTTGAGTCTTCTAAGTCATGTTTAGCTCATAAGTTATCTCGCTTGAATGAGTAAGGCAAGTCATGTCATGGTCTGAAGGTATAGTATATATCCTTTGAATCACGTGTCAAGTCAAGGACGTGTTCAAAGTCAGACTATAAACTGACGCTCGTGTCTACAACGTCTGTGGAGGTACAGATGAAGCCAGTGCTCTTGCCCCCAGCGTTAGTGGGGGTCAAGCTAAATCAGTCGGACATCCAATCCTTAATCCTTTATACTCTTTATCGTTGTTTCAGGTTAGAGTTGCGGTTTTGACGATCTTAGCCAACCCAAGTCATTTTGTACTTTCTCTCGAGTCTGCGAGAGTTAAAGTTGAACACGCAAACAGTTGAATCTCATTTGCCTAGGCATCGTTCCTTCACTTTAGTTAGAAAATGAGGATCGGTTCATCGAGTGCTAATGAACTTAGTTACTCTTATCATTCGAGCCAATTAGGTCGATCCCCTTTGTTTATGTTCCACTGTAGTCCAAAATGGTCATCATATTCTTGTTGAGTTTGCTCTTCATGCACAGTTCTATTGAGGTCATCATTTTTGGTTGTAGTTTGAGATCCTGTGAGATTTTAAGAAGTTGAAAATGTGCATAGAGTACTCGAGTAGTAGATTCATGCTTTTCATGGCTCACACTCTTCGTTCCTAGTCATTGGGGGCTTGGCCGAGTAGCGAACTTCAAATCCATGTCTTCTCAAGATTCATACTTACTCATCATGTCGTGAGTTAGAGTTGGATGCAAAATGATTTGTTGGTATTCAACCCTTACTAGTTTCTGCACTCCCATCCAAGCTCTGAGGATCGAAGTTGGTCTGCGAGAGGTCAGACTGTAGTCACTTGGAATGCTCTTTTTCTTCCCCTTCCAATTGGGAAGTAGGTTGGGATCAGTCAATAGATGGACACTCTACACCCTTTCGTGGTCCACATGCAACCTTCCAAATGCTCGAGCTAATGCATCTTATATTCAGTGTACTTGCAATGTGAAAACTTGTCATTGCTCTTGGGCTATAGTCAGTCACATATGGGTACGTGTGTCGATTCTAGATATCACTCTCGAAGCCCTCTTTCAGTTGTTGCCTTAAATCGTGTGATGTGTTATTGAACATCCCACTCTCAAGGTCTCCTTTCGGTCATTGCATTGAGTCGTGTGGGAAGCTTAGCATTAGAAGTCGACGTCATTCCTTCGAACACGACCTCTTTGTTGTTGTATGCGAGTGTGTCCCTCGTGTCTTTGCTTTGTATCTGTACATAATCTTGCAATTCAAAAAAGAATAGTTAGCTTAGTCTTGCAAGCTACTAAGTCAATCTTTAAGTCACAAGCAATTGTAGCTCGAAATGAAAACATGTTGAGTGCTAATCTATCTAGCATAGAATTATTAAATGTCAAAGTGTCAGGTGTCGTAGTTTGGAGGTATAGTGTTTGTAGCCTCCATTTAACTTTGAAACACGGGTCGCGTCCGAAGTGTGTTTGAAGTTAATTCAGAAATCTATGCCTGTGCTCCCAGCGTTGGTGGAAACCGGGTTAAGTCATTCAGACGTCCGGTCCGTAAGTCCTTTATAATCTTCTCCTCAGTCGGAGGGCAATGAAGATTGCATGCACGTCGCAGCATTGTCCTTTATACTCTCTCCCAAGTCGTGAGAGTCAGAGTTATGGGTTTAGTGGTCTTAAGTCATGGTGCACCATTCACACTAACCCAACAGATTTATACTCTCTCTCAAGTCGTGAGAGTTAGAGTTATGGACGTCGCGGTTCATCCTTTATACTCTCCCATAGTCAGTTTGGGTTAGAGTTGTGGATCGAGTGGTCTTAAATCTTGGCGCGCCTGTCACACTCGTCCTAAGTTTATACTCATATCCAAGCTCTGAGGATTAGAGTTACTCGGGCAAACAGTCGTGTCACATTTGCCTTGGCATCGTCCCTTTGCTTCCACATCAAGATCAAAGGTCGCCATCGGGGATGATCGATTCTCACCCCTATTGAGTTTATACTCCTCCCTTCCGAAGCATGGGAAAGAGTTAGATACGTCGTTAGAGAGCGGTCGAGTCATACTCATCCTCGTCTTAACATATCTCTTTTGCCCCCACTTCAAAGGTAAAAGTTATGTCGTTCATGGTATTATACCTGTCACTGTTGCACTCTTCCCGTCAGATCAAGGGATAGAGTCGTCGATCTACCGAGTAGTTATGTCACACCCAAATACATTTCTATGTCTTGTCCGGTGAATCGAAGGCTAGATGCTGAGGAGGCCTCATTAGTATGTCCATAGATGGATAACACACGTCGAACTCATGTGCATTTACTCTCTTTCCCCTACGTCAAGGGCAAAAAGTCGGTGAATGAATGGTCGAACTTCATTTGGTTTAGAATGTTGTCGTTAGGCCAATAGTAAGCGGGTGAAGGGTCGAATCACGTTCGCCAAAGCTTTACATTCCTCCGATCAAACTATGGAAGGAGTGGTCGGTACCAAACCTCGGGTACCTCTTCTATTGGGATCCACGAAATCCGATGATGTCAAACATAGGATCTGGCCATATGGATGGTCGAACCACGTCAATTCTGAGTCGGATTTGGACTTTGAAATGCAATGATCGATGCACAATTGTCTAGAATCGTGCCACTCATGAGCCGAGTAGTGGATGATCATGTCAGATCCACCTTGAGCTGTATAACTTTCCTCGGACCGAGGGCATGGTTTTGTAAACGAGTAGTTCAGTTGGGCTCGTTATGGCAATGCCCTGTTGTTCTGTATGCAGGCATTGGAAGTATGATCAGTACCAGACTCTGGGTACCTATATCATTCACACATAAATTCATAAGAGTTATTAGTCACATAAATTACTCATAAAGCATGTAAAGATAAAAGATACGGGTAAAAAATAATCCTGTTAAGGGAATGAGTATTATTCAGAATGAGAATGGTATCACATATCCTTTGCCAGCCCATTTTGACTTGTCCCATCTCTGACAGGTGATGACCATTGAAGCTTTAATTGATGAAGGAAGTCTTTTCAAATCCTCATGGGGGCGGCAATGCCAAGAACGATCAGACCTTGATCGGGGTATTGGGATAATAAAGGCAATCAGGCGGCCTTTGTGGGTGAATGATGAGGGTGAGTTTCCTTTGAATTGCCTTCTTGCCCCCACGTCGAGGGCAAGGAATAAAGGCCAGGTAGTCAGATCAGAACTGCTAATGGCGGTATCTCTTCTTGTGGGTGTTAAGGCTTTGATTGGCAGAAGAACAATGGATCCATGCATATAGAAGCTTTGTCTTTTCCATGTCAGGAAGTGGGATATGGAGGGTAATAATGTAGACATGCCTCGTCCATCCGCGGTTATGTCTTTGATTCCACGTCGGAGAACGAGAGCCGATACATAGACAATCAATCAGCAACCCGGCTTAAGTGTTTCAAGCTTTTAACTCGTCGATCTTCGGGCAAGACTGAAGCAGTCGATCAGGATTGAATAACCTCAACAAATGAGGGTGATGGCTCTTGGAAGAATCCCGGTCGTTGCCATCTTGCTGTTGATATTCTCAGACCATCCGTCGAATCTTGGATGATAAGTCTTTATGATTGTTATTGGCCAAAATATATGCCGAGCCAAAGGAGAGCCACCAAGCAGGTGCGGGCGCAGCGTCGGTGGGGGTCCAGGGCCCCACAGTCCTGGTGGCGATCGTCCTAGCCGGTTAGGTCGAAAATGCGTGCACCGCACGATTTTTTCGATTTTGGAAGATGGAGCCTTTTCTGAAACGATCTGGAAAATGCATTTTTTTTTTTGAAAATGAATTTGTCTCGGGTCGATGTGCAAAACTTTAGAAATGACTAGTAATCCGGGCCGGTATATCTGAAAAAGCCGGTTTGAAGCAGGTCAACCTGGAGATCTTCAGAGGAGTCGGTCAACCTGGAGAGCTTCAGATGAGTCGGTCGATCCGAAGTCGGTCGACCTGGACTTGAACATCATTACGACGATGGCTGTTCGAACTGATCTCACCTCGACCCATGACCTGCTATGTGGCAAACTACATACTGGGAGCTTTTCAAAGTGCAATTCCTATTCGCTGGTTCTTTGGTTGGGTCGATGTCGACCAGGAAGGGTCAACCTGACTGGGGTCGAACCCAGAACTGAAAAAAAAAACAGTTTTTTTATGCAGATGTTACTGCTTCTACTTTCCAAAGCATGTGCAGAAGTATTGGAAACCATGGCTGCTGAAGATGACCGAAAATAGGATTTTGTCTTAGACTTGGTGATCCAAAAGTTGAGCAAAACCCTTACGATGTTTAAAATTCATTTCTCAGTGAAAGCACCAAACTGTTGACGCCAAAAAGTAGTCATCAACGGCCAAAATTCGAATTTGAGCATGATATATGAAGAAATATAAAAAAAGCGAGAAAAAGCAAGATAAAGCAAGACAACAGTGTTTTTGTAGTGGTTCGGCGTTAACGAGCCTACGTCCACTTTATAATCTCATAATAATATCATAAAGTCGGAGATACAATGAATGAGATCGTCAGGATCTCTATTACATAATCGTTTTTGATGAATATAGCAAGCATTTTTGAGGTGAAAGTGGTTGGCAGCCATGATTGAGTCATGCATAGGCCAAAGAGTTCAGCTCTAATCTGAGCCGAAGAAGATGAAGATCCCCTCTTTATTGTATTGCTTGGTGTATTTATAGGCAGTAGGATTCAATAGTTGGAGGCACCATGTGTTGGTTGATCCATGTGAATAGCAGATAATGAAGCTGAGTCTTGATTACATGGAGAAGTTCCCTCTAATACGTGGCAGCATAAACGTAGCTAGATCCGAGCTTATATGCTTTAGAATAGGTAGTTGGACCAAGTAAGTAGGCTATTAAATAGATCTCATGACCAGATCATTGTTGTAGTGTAATTTGATCTCAAGACCATATATCCTAGGTATTTCGAGCTGAAATATTTCGATCCAAGAGCCTTTGAGCCAAGGAGCTTCGAGCCATGAATGTCCGGCTTGTCCAAGCCCATGCTCGAGCCCTGAGCAATCCTTTGATGGGTCCATAGGTTGACGGCCTTGCCAAAAAGGCGGGTCAACAATAACAGATGGGCATAATAGAGATAGGCATGAAAGACTGAACAGTAGATCAGGTGTACAAGTAATGGCAGATCTGTTTAGTTATGTTTCAGGTTATTAACAAGCATAGGTTCAGATCCAAACTTATAAACATATCAGGATTAATTATTAAATGTTTATATCTAAAGGCAACGTAAACTCATAGAGACAGGATCTAAAGAACCGAGAAAAGAGTATTGATGTTGCAGCAGAGATTCTTGAATACGTATAAGTCGCTGTTGCAGAAGAATATGCTAATTCCATCTGAGTTAAGGCAGCATCTCGTTGTTTCCATTGTTTATGATGAATAAAACAATAGAAATGAGGTCCTATATATAGCCTCAAGCCAACAAATCTCGTTCAGAAACGCGTCCAAGTGCAGAGAATGGATTTTCCCCTGATCTGGGTGGGGTCGACACCCCTTGTGTCGGTCGATCCCCAACGGTTGATTTCCCATGTGTCTTCCCGTTCTTTGATTTTGATTTCTGGACTGGTTTGTATATATATTTTTTGCTTATATGTATACAAACTTCTAAGCTTAACTATGCCTAATTGTAAGATAATCAATTCTAATTCATGCTTATCCTTTTGTCAAATCTGAATTACCTATGCCTATGAGACTGTTGTATTGATAAAATGGTACCTATTATGTTGTACACCAAATTGATGATTCTATTATGTTCAATTCTATCGAATCTTTATGCCAACGATGTAACTTGCTCAGTTTATCCATACTTATTGTTAATGTACAACATGACTATTGGAAACATGATTCTTGAGTTGGGTACACATTTACATGCCTATTTTGTTCCTTATGTCAATTCTTGTGTTTCTCCTCTATTCCTCTCCGTTTTATTTTTTGGACCTTGTTGTATGTGAGATTGAAACGCGGGGAATTGGGTATAACTTAATTAAGTAATTTTGGGCATAACAAGTAAACGTTGCATAACTTTAATTGACCACACTTATGGAAAATTTACAATAAATCTAGACTTGGACAGTAAATATGTAAATTGGCTAAAAGATGAATGCCTAAGACGCGAGGTTGGACTTGGTTTGCGGTACAAGACTGTCCGGAATCGCCCGACATATCCAGCAACCGCAAACGGCAGTCTAATGTGAGAGGTCAAAGCATAAATTAGATACTTAGACACGAGGTTAAGTCTGGATTGTGGTAGAAGTCTGCCCGGAACCGCCCGGCATATCCAGCGGCCACAAGTGATCGACTTAATGTGAGAGGTATGTGCATTAATAACTAATTAATGCTAATCAAAGATGAATATGGAAACTAAACGAGTTAGGTGGCTGGGGTTAAGTTAACATGGGTAAGAAGATGACTTAACTAATATTACATGAACAAAGTGGATAGGGTTAAGGCAAGCTTAACCAATAATACATATGGACTTGATAAGTGGAAGGGTTAAGTAAATCTTTGGTAGGTGGGTAATATTAATATATAGGCCCAGAAACTTAACCGTTAAATAAACATGCGTGAATCAATGGAAAGGTTAAGTAACATATGAATAGGCGACACTTAACCAATACAACATGTTAATTAAAACAGATGGATGGGGTTAGGTTATATTGAGAACACTTAACCGTTATAACATGTTGATTAGGAAACCCTAGTAATGGGGACTCATTTCAGCAGTAAACCACATAGATGTATCATGGTACCCTGAACTAGGTAGGGTGGGGCACGATTATTGGGTTGATTATAAGCGGTCAAAATAGCAGCGGGTGGTGCGTCAGTGTAGGTTCCGATGGAGTACTTTCGTGCATGTACTTCGAAGTGGAAAAAGCAGGCACTGGGCATCAGTAGTCATACACTGTGCATCTTGAATTGTGTCGGGTTGCCATCATAGGGATTGATACACCCCATGGTGGGACCAGCACAGGTATCTACAAACAAGCGGGGGTGAATGACACAAGTAATAAATACATGCGAGTTAGGGAGCCGATCGATTAGGGGTAGTGTGGGGACATCTAGTGTCTATTATGGGCAAGTAGGCTGTCAAGGATTGTGTGGGGGTAGATACCTCTTACTAGATGCTACGCCTGAGGGCTACCAATTGCGGGGTTGGGATCAACTTTCAGTATGGAACTAGTAACAGTGCAGTGTAATTAGCATTGGTGCAGTGTAGTAATTACCCTATAGTGATTAGAAGCACAATCAATGTTTTTCTTATTCATTTTGCCTACCTTGTCATGCATGCTTATGTACAGTCATTTCTTACTTTCCCGTTTATGTTTTTATCCTGTTGCTTTAATGATTATATTGTTAAAGTTACTGGACTCACCAGACTAATGTCTGACCTAGTTTGTTTCGCCTCTTTACTTCCGTCCCCCGCCCCCTCCCCAGGTTCTCAGGGAGGAAATACTCAAGCTTAGTTCAGATATCTCTTTCTTCCTGCTTGAAGTTGAAAGATGTATCGCCTAGCTTTGACTCTGCTTATGGTATTTTTTGTTGGGGATTATGGCTTTAAAATTTTGTACTTTGAAGGCTTTTGTACAACATTGATATTATGTACTTGGTTTTGTTGTTTTGAAGGTGTAACCAAACCTATTTCTGTTTTCGCTGCAATAAAGTTATAAATTTTTCAAGTACCACTTTATCCATCTTGTAATATTCCATTCTGTTTACTTATAACGCTCCATGAAACTTAATGCATTCCCTTTGTGAGTGACATTAACGGAAGTGGGGTGTTACACTTGGTATCAGAGCTGAAGGTTACAAGAACAGGTAAAAGATTTTGAAAACCATGTTCAGAAGCATTTTTATAAAGAAGTATTTTCAAAAAAAGACATGTTTTAAAGAAGGAGTTTTCAAGAGAAAGATTTATTATGAAAAACATAATCCACAAAAGCCATATATCTTTCTTTCGATTCTTTGTTTCGAATCTCTTCCTTTTTCCTTCTTGAGTCTCTTTCCCCACAGGTAGATGCTTTTTCTAAGATATGTAAGGACTTTCGTGCGATGGGTGGAAAATCGTTTCATAGGAATGAGACATTTGTTGAAGCTAGAATTGGCTCAAGGAAGTGGAGGACTCATTTGGTATCTTTGAGATAGACGATGGAAGGAAGGTTCAGCTAGCTGCTTTGTCGGTGAGGGGGTTAAGGCTAAGGAGAACAACCGAAGGATGAAGAATTTGTTGATATAGCTTTAATCCATGAAGAAGGTAAAGGAGAAAAGTGGAAAATTAACCCCATGACAAAAGATGGTGTCTTTATTGTGGTATAATGGGCCATGTAATTAAGGGCTATAGGAAGAAGAAGCCTGGTTGTTTTCATTGCGATGAGGCAGGACACCTGATTAAAGAATGCCCGAGGAGGCAAGAACAGGGACAAGGGCAGAGGACAGGACCTACTTCCGGAGGGAAAGTTCATGCTCTCATGTGTAACAACCCGAAAATCTGGGCCAGTTTAAATTTTTTATTTTGGCAATTTTAGCGAATTTTGATTATTTAAAATGAATTATTTTAAATAATAACGACGAGAAATTTATTTTGAATAGAATTCAAACGAATATATTTATATAGATCGTCGTTAGAATATAAATAATTATTTATAATTATAAAAGGAATTGAAAATGGCGCGGTAGTTCGATAATTCGATTTCAAACTTCAATTGAATGTACCGGGTGCAAAACAATCTGGATTTTAGTGAAACCAAAAATAATAGGATCTAATTGATAATATCTTTCCAACGAATCTGAGAAATCGAAATTTCATAGCGGGAATCAAAAGATATGTCCAGTTGAAAATTCTGAATAGTCGCTATGGAATTCAGGCCCTTAAAAATGGAAATTTTGCAGACAACCTCGGATTTCGACGAAACCACTTTTGTTGGATCCATGATGTCAAATTATTGCTAGATTCCAAATTTCATAATTTTTCGAATCAATATGTGAGCGTGGCAAAGGAAAACGCGTTTGACCAGTTTCAGTTGATTTTAATCGACTGGAAATTGGCCATTTTTCAAACGGTCTCAGAATTCGACGAAACTAGTTTTGTTAGGACCGTATCGTCAACGCGAAGCTAGAAAATAATTTTCAGGAATTTTTCGAGTTAGTATGTGACCCCGGTAATTTGAAATGTACGTTTAAAATTCAATATAGTGATTTAAATGTAAATTCAATGGAAACTGATCAAAACGATCGAATCAGCTTACGAAACATGTCCCATTGTGTTCGGAATGGGGGTAATTAGCTAGGGACGACAGTCGGTGGGTTTGATTTTGAGTTCGAAATTTAAACTAACTTTTTGAAATCAAAAATAATAAATTAATATATTTACTATATATTCCTACCCTCCACTCTCTCTCTCTCCTCTCATTCTTCAGATCGAATTAAAACGAAATAAAAAAAACTGCAGACATCGATCGCGCCCCGCCTCTGCTGCCGCCGCCGCCGCTTCTTCTCCTTCCTCCTCCTCGCCTCCACAACTCCGACGCCCTTGCTCCGCCTCCTCCCCATCCTCTCCTTCTTCCCCAGTAAAAGCCGCAACCCCCACCCCCTCTCTTCCCTTCGCAGTCGACGAACCCGAAGCCCAGCCACCCCTGCCGCCTCCACCATCCACCGATGACCCTCTGCCTCCCCGTCTGCGATCCCCCTTCCTCCTGCCGCGTCGCGTCCTCTCTTCCCTTCTAAAAAAAAAACCCTGAGCCCAAGTCAGTTGCTCCAACCACCAGTAGTCCACCGTGAGCAGGCAAGCCTCCCTCGATTCTCTAGCTCGAGATCGACTTAGGACAGTGAGTCATTTTATTTATTTTGTTTAATTTAGTTCTTTTATGTATTTTATTGTTTTAAATAATTGATTTTTATTTTATAAATAGCATTGATGGAGAAAGGTTTGATTTTATTTTTAAAAGAAAACTTCCATTTGCATCATATGTGAAGTAAGAAGAAAGAATAAATTTTTAACAAAGATTGAATTTTTATAATGTTAAAGGTGTAAAAATTCGATTTTTATATAATGAATAGCAAAGTAAAAATTCGATTTTTATATATTGAATAGCAAAGTAAAAATTCGATTTTTATATATTGAATAGCAAAGTAAAAAATATGATTTTTATATATTGAATAGCATAGTAAAGATTCGATTTTTATATATTGAATAGCAAAGTAAAAATTCGATTTTTATATAATGAATAATAAAGTAAAAATGTGATTTTTATATATGTAGAGAATACGGGCGAAGAAAGTGACAAGAGCGAGAATGGCGAAGATTTCTATAAATGAAGAGTCGTGGTATTGGATAGCTTTCGGTGAGAATTTCTCACTCTTTAATTTTATTTTTCTAGTTATATATATACTAGGATGCAGACGGTGTTTAGTAGCACCCGACACCCGTCATCCACAAACCATGGATGACTTGTTTGTTAAATTGTTGGTTGTGTAGTTGGTTAGATTATTTGGTTTGAATTGAATTGTTTGGTGAAATGGAATTGATTTGATTGATGTGTGAATGGCGTGGGCCTTCACTAGACCGGGGATAAGGCTAGGCCTCGTCCCATTTCTAGTATCGTGCCGTTATGCCGCCGAAATTTTCTAAAATATGTTAGAAAAATAAAAATATCATTTTATTGAATAAATGAACCAAATAGAATATTCATAGTTTGAATAAAATATTTTGGTCATTAAAAATATAATTTTTTACGTGAATGTGAATAAATAAATATTCATTTACAAACCTGACGGTTTGTTTATGTACACCTATTTGAAGGACATTGATTGGGACGATAAATTTTACACATCGCCCAACTGCACAAATAAAATCTGTGTTTGATTGTTTGAAACCCCACACGGGTATTGGGATGATATTTGACGTACACTAATCCCAATAATTAGTTGTATGTCGATCGATTGATTGACAGGCTGCTATAAGCGTTGGATATTTATATTCGATGCTTATACAGCGTAGAATGCACTTTGGATGATGGTTGATTATTCATCGTTGTTATTGTATACATGTGTTGTAGAAAATCCATATAATTAACTTTATATGGTAATTGATTGGGCCTCATTCCAGTTTTAAAATAGAAATATTTGAAATAGAAATATTTGAAAAAGAAATATTTGAAAAAGAAATATTTGAAATAGAATATTTGAAAATAGGAATATATGAAGCCGTATTGGTTAGATTGACGCCATTTTGACGTGAACGATATTTATATCGATTTTATTCATTTTATAATGAATATCGAAAGTGATTTCAAAATCTGATATTTGAAAAGAATCGAACACGAACTCGAATTGAAATCGAATATAAACGAATTCGAATTGAAATTGAATATAAACGAATTCGAATTGAAATTGAATATAAACGAATTCGAATTGAAGTTGAATACAAATGAATTCGAATTGAAATGGAATAGAAATGAATTCGAATTGAAATTGAATTGAATTGAATTGAATTGAAATCGAACTGAAATTGAATTAGAAATCAATTTGAATTGAAATCAATTTGAAATGAATTTAAGACGAATTTATATTGGAATATTCAATTTTGATTTGAAATTGAATATGAAGTTGAAACCGTTTTGAAAATGAATTTAAAACGATTTATAAAGCACGTTTTGAATTGAAATCGACGAAGTATATATTATATATATTATATATATAATATAAAATGGCCTGAATAGAACGCGTCGCGCCGCGGCAGTTCGCGAATTTCGACCATTGACTTCGAATGGATATTGCGGGAGATCCGACCGTCGGATTCTCCTAAAACTGGAACCGTTGGGTTCGTATCGAAAAGAGCTTTCTAACGAATATTAGAAATTTGAAATCTAACGGTTGGATTTGGAATTATGTCCAAATCAAATTTGAAAAAGGTCGCTGTAAGTGCAGTTCGATGGCCATTGATGGAAATCGACTGTACGGGCCTTGATAAAATTATTAAAAATAGTAATAATTTGTGTAAAATCATAAGAAATGATTTAGAAAGAATTGGGATGAAAAACTCCATATTTGAGAAGATAAAAATAAATTTTTATCGAAATGAACTAGTTTTGAACTAGAATTATAATTCTATTTATTTTTAAATAAATAAATTGAATTTGAAATGGTTTTGAAAATGACCAGAATTTCCAATAATTGCATTGGAATGGATTTGAATCGAAATTGTCTTCGGAATATTTCGATGTTGGAATTCGTGATTATACAGATGTTGTTATGGAAATTTGAAAGATATATTTATATCGTTATCCCCAATACGACATTTGTTAGTCGTAGAATTTGATATTGAATATAAGCCGATATATTTTCTATTCAGAGCTTTGTATTGAATATCAAATGTGATTTGGGTTTGTCGTGAATGGTGTCTTCATTAACACTGTTTTTGAACCCAGTTGAGAAAATATTAAATCTTTTATTTAGATTTAATGAAGTGTACCAATTAAATGATATTTAATTGAAATTGAATGGATATTGATTTTTGGGTTTATCGTGGACAGTGTTTTAAATAACACTTGTCCTTTAACCCGATAATTAATGGAATGTGATTTTGGGTTTATCGTGAACTGTGTTTTAAATGACACTGATTCTTTTACCCAGTTAGCGATTAAAACTAAGTGGAGTTTTAATGAATCTTTAAATAGATTGAAAAGATCGAGAATGGAGTATCACCAGTTTTACTCCAAGCGATAGTTAAATCTTTAATTAGATTTGAACGTGAAATGGTAATTGAATTACCAATAACACTGTGGTGTTAGATATGAAGTATTACCAGTTTTACTTCATGGGATGAATAGGTTGGGATTGGGAAATAAAATAAATGATTACTTCGGTAAGGTTCGCTAATCCCGACTAGTTTGAATTGATATTCAAAAGAAGATTAGAGAATAAATTCAAGGAATTTATCTTGGATAAAATTAATGGGAACCTTTCCCTATGAATGTGTAATTTAGAAACTAACTGTCGGTTAGCTAAGCAGAATGGTTTTCTGGATATTGATCTGATGTTGGTTTCGGCCTTCGGGGTTAATATTTGGGGGATTATTCTCTTGGTTAATTTACGGTTAGTGACTGATGAATTGGAATGAGGCGTATGTTGTGTTTGTGTAACACTTATTTAAAGTATACGCGAGTTATTCGGAAAGACCGGGTTTATCCCATTCTGAATAACTGATACGACGATAAATCGAAGATGAAGACGGTGGTCGAAGACCGGAAGTCTTCTCGTCGTTTGGGTGATTACTGATGATCTTGATTGGGCTATACACCCAAGAAGATGGAAACAGTTGGTGATCGTCCAGACGTACTTGGAGATCGATGGATATGCGGGGTACTAGGTGCCTCCGGTTTCGTTCAGACCCAGAACGGACTTGTAAATGGACTATGTGTCTGACATTTGATTTTAGTCCGTGTGATTGATCTCTATTAAATATATATCTGTTTGGCGGCGGAGAATTTATTCTCTTGCTTAACGCCCTTCTCTGAGACGTACGAGCTCAGGGGTTATATATTGATGGATATCAAACGCATGGAGTGAATTGCCTGTGTGGCATGCCTAAGTGGCAATTGATCGAGGCTTCTGTTGAAAAGCAAAGTCTTGTGGTGATGATCAAAGCACGGCCTTTGTGGCATAGCTTTGTGTAACGTTTGCTTCGCGAGTTTCGCACCCCGGTTGTGAACCAAAAAGGGGAAAGGACCTCAGGGAGGGCATGCGTTTCTTTCTAGCAAGGGTGGTGTCAGTGACCTACCAGCCCTGACATTTATATACTTTTCACCTGTGTGGTTGTTGCTGTTGCGAGGCGCCTCGGTTTGATCGGACGATCCGGGTCCGATGGAGTCATTCGTTGGCTCATTTACGCCCCAAAGGGCGGGGAAACGCATGTTCAGGCATTTTAATCCACATCGGTGGACCGGCCCTGACGATCCAAGGGTCACTCGAGCTCTGATCCTGAGGGGCGGGCTAGAGCGTCTCGAATCGGTTGAGGACTATCTTTTGCCTCGGTTCATAGATGGAAATCCAATTTCCAAATACGTGACTTTGCGATTTTGATTGTATAACCTATATATGGCGACATAGTGTTATGGGGCATTCATGCCACCTATGATTGATACTTATGATTTGAAGTTGTTTTATACACTATACACTTATAATAGTATCAAATAATCTGTTTTAAACGTATCAAGCATTCTTGGCTATTATAAGGTAAAAACCCTATCCTCCAGCTTGCGTTGCATTGTGTGATGGGACCTGGGTCTTATAATAGCTTCATTTTTCTTTATTTAGCATTACGTTGTTTGTTTTATGCACTGGTATTCTTGGGAGGAAACCCGTTCCGTGTTATACGGCGTGGTCCCTTGATTTACCGAACTTTAAAATAAAGATTAATAACTGTTTTTAGTTCTCACACCAGTCCCATGACTGACCTGGAGTTTATTGTTTTAACCTAAACTCTGGGTGCCCCTATTTTGACATGGGCAGCTAGTAGTTTTGGTTTTGCAGATTTATATTCACAGGATCCTGGTTTACAGCTGGAACGATATCCGGAAAGCTTTGTATCTGTATATCTCTTCTAGTTATGTATTGTAATATTTTCCGCTGCTATGTAATTTATTGTAATATCTGATAATCTGTGTTGTATAATATTTATTCATACTCTGTATATTCCTGTAATCTGATGCATTGTTGTGATATACATTGAAATGTTCTTCCGTCTGCGTTCTATTTTGTCCTGTTCTCAAAACGATCGGGCGTTTCGAGCGGTCTGGGTCGGTTTAGCGACTGGTTCAGACCGAGCAAAATTCCTTTTCGTCACATCATGGCACCAGGACAAGAGAGAGATAGAAACGTTTTTATTGAAAGTTTGATTTTTTTTCTTTTTGATCATCTTGTTCAAACTTTGTTTGATTCTAGCGCTTTGCACTCATTTGTATCTGCTTTGTTAGTTGAAACACTACACCTAAATACTAGTCTAGTTGTGGATCCCATTGTAGTCTCAAATCCTATCGATGGTTCGGCTCATTTATCTATGCTTTGTTGGGATTTAAGAGTGTCCATCTTGGGCATTGAGTTTGAATGCAACGCCTACATTCTTGGTTTCATGGGCTATGGCTTGATTCTAGGAAAGGATTGGCTAGCCAGGTATGGTGCCATCCTAGACTGCGAAAGGAGGGTAGTTAGACTGTTGACTCATTGTGGAAAGACCCTTGATATTTCTTATGACCCAAGAGGTCCGGTGATGCTTAGCTACCTAGAATCACTTAACACATCCATCAATGATTTGAAATCTATTCGAGTAGTCTGTGGGTATGGCAACGTCTTTGATGAGATTCGGGATTTAAACCCGAGGCACGAGATAGACCTCCGTATATACTTAGTTGACAATGCAAAGCCAGTTGCATTACCAGTGCGCCACATGGCTCCGAGAGGGAGGAGGGAACTCAGTAAGCAAGTAGGGGAGCTACTTGAGAAAGGGCTCATAAGAAGAAGTATTTCGGAATAGGATGCTCTAGTTATTTTTGGTAACGAAGGTTGATGGTTCGCTTAGATTGTGCGTGGACTATAGGGAGCTGAACAAGCTCACGAAGAAGAACATACACCCATTGTCGAGGATAGATGAATTGTTCGATCAGTTGGTTGGCGCTTCGGTTTTCTCGCAGTTGGATTTAGCTACAGGATTTCATCAACTAAGGGCGGCTGAGGACAGCATAGATAAGACTGCTTTTAGGGCTCCCGATGGTTTCTTTAAGTGGCTCGTCATTCCTTTTGGTTTGACGAATGCACCGGCATATTTCGTGGACTTGATGAGTAGGGTGTTTATGGAGTTTCTAAACAAGTTTGGTAGTCTTTGTGGATGGTATTTTGATTTTATCTAGAAGCGAGGAAGAGCATACCCTACATCTAGGGAAGTCTTAGAGAACCTACGAGCGCATCAACTCAAAGCTAAGTTCTCCAAATGTCATTTTTGGAGGAAAGAAGTGAGCTTCTTAGGACACGTGGTCTCTAAGGAAGGGATAGCAGTGGATCCTGCAAAGGTGGTGGCAATCCAAGATTGGAAAGTTCCTAGAAAATCAATGGAAGTAAGAAGTTTTCTAGGGTTGGCGGGCTATTATAAGAAGCTCGTTAAGGACTTTGCGAAGATATTAGCCCCAATTTTGACTTTGCTAGATGGGAGTAAACCATTCACAGTATATACCGATGCTTGCGGGACAAGGCTTGGAGCAGTTTTCGATGCAAAAGGAAAAGGCGACATGCAAAAGGCGATAGGTACGTAGTTATGTGAGCATCGCATATCGTCCACAGATGGATGGACAGACAGAAAGGGTGAATAAAATCCTTGAAGATCTTTTCGAGGTTACGTATCCTAGGTTTTGGAGGGACATGAGAAGAGCACCTTCCATTTGTGGAATTCGCTTATAACAACAGTTATTAAGCTAGTATTAGGGTTTTTATGGACGACCATGTCGATCACCAACTTGTTGGTGGGAGTCTACAGATAAGATTTTGCTTGGGCCCAACATGGTTAGAGAGACTTCGGAGAAGATAGATTTGATTCGAAGGCGAATGAAAACGGCACAGGACCGACAAAAGTCATACGCTGAAAAGGAATGGACCGATCTTGAGTTTGATGTTGGGGACATGGTTTTTTTTCAAAGTGTCGCCATGGAGGAACGTAGTTTGCTTTAGAGCTGCAGGGAAATTAGTACCAAGGTTTGTAGGACCCTTTCCCATTACAGAGAGGATTAGATAGGTGGTGTACAGAGTGAAGTTGCCGGAGAAGCTTAGTAGTGTTCATGACGTGTTTCACATGTCATATTTGTGGAAGTGTTTACATGATACCGCGAAGTAGTGGAGTCGAGCATGCTTAGAGAAGTGGAAGTGGAGCAAGATTCCATGATTAGACGAGCTCCAGCATGCATCCTTGGATCGGAATCAAGAAGTTACACAACAGAGAGGTCAGGTCGGTTAAAATCCAATGGGGAGATGATCAAGGAGACGCTACTTGGGAGACGGAAGACATGATATGCGCGTCGTACCCTTTCCTTTTGTGAGGAAATGTTCTTAACTTCTCCCTTTTCTACCGCTTTGTTTATACTTGTTCTATCGTTTAGTATGTCCTCTCGTTTACATCCTCGATCTTTAGATGGGAAAATCCTATGGTTGTAAACATGTGTTTGAGACATGTTATGTTTGGTGGACGCAAGTGGATGCAAGTGTTTGCTAGTGGTTGCTCGTGGATGCATTTACACACACATTAGGCACTAGATCGGCTCAGTCACTTTCATATTGCATATGCATATATGTATTTGTATATGGGTTGAAACTTGATGTGTTATCACATGGATGTTGCATTTGTATGAATGTACGGTTGTGCACTTATATAGAAATGATATGTATCAATAGGGTTCTTTTGCATACATAATGAACGCATGGCACTATCATAATTTTCATTAAGGAGGCCAACTGAATCAGTGGACCGCCTGATTTTGCATTAGATAAGGACATATACACACACTATGCATATGATCATGAAAGCATTAGAAATCTTCTTAAGGACAATGGATGTCTGTGATTGAATGGTTGAGTAGATGGATGTTGGATGGTAGGATATACATTCTTCTTGACCTGGAGATTTCGGGGACGAAATCCTTTAAGGAGGGAAGAATGTAACACCTCGTAATTTTAAATATTAAAATTAACAAATTTAAGAACACTTAATTTTTAGAAGAAAAATTAAGGGAAACGGGTTACGCCATTGTGCTTGTCTGGGAATTCTGCTTGAGATAGAGTCCGACTTTGCGTAAATCGGGCTCCGTATGAAGAAGTTATGGAGATTAGAAGATTTAAAGCTTATATTAGAATTAAATAAATAACTAATAAATCTAAATTCGAATTCAAACCAGCGAAAAGAAGTGGGCAGGTAAATTCCTACCAGAGGGTGTCGACCCCCATACAAGGGTGTCGACACTGGTGTCGACCCCCCCTGTAGGGGTCGACCCCTGCTGACTATTCTACACAGTGACGATTTCTGAGTCGTAGGGCTACGTGGCGACTTCTGATTGGCCTTATGACGCATTTTCTTGAACTGGATGGTTTCAATGGATCCTAGTTGATCTAAAGGCTCATATTAATTCTATACTTCTATATAATCACATCAAACCTAAACCCTAAACCTCATAACCCTATTTTATGAAGCCGTCATGTTGTCTATCTCTAAGCTAACATAGCCTCCACCTTAACTAATCAAATTCAAGATAAAAGTGAAAGTTCATAGCCTACATCAACGGATTAGCTTATCAACTTCAAAAATCAGAATCCAGATCTTCTCTTCTTTCTTAATCTCTGTGAGTTCATGTAGCTTTCACAAGGTAATTAAACTAAAGTAATTATGATAAGTTGTAAATTGTGATCATATGATTATGCCTATCTTATCAAATTACCAAGTTGTCATTTTTTTTGGTTCACATTCTATGCTTTTCTAATCAATTCTATCAGTTCATGCCTGTTTGTGCTCGTATATTTATGCCTATTTTGATACCATGATTCTTTTCCCTCTTCCTTTTCCTTTTTCAATTTATGAGTTAGGCTAAATTCGAGCCTAACATATTACGCGAAATTCGCACACGTATAATGCTTGAATGATGGGGAAAATTTTGGGAAATGTTGAATAACATGTGATTTGTAAAAAGGAATAAATTGATGATGGATATGGTTTAGGAAAAATTGAATATAATAAGCAAACATGAGGCTTGACGTAAATGGGTTTGGGTGTAAACTTGTGATAATTTGGTAAGTTCAGTTATTTCTCAGATTTGGAACATGCAATAACAATCATGACTTGTAATGAATCGAATCTAGAACTATGCCTAATTATAAGATAATCAATTCTGATTTATGCTTATCCTTTTATCAAATCTGAATTACCTATGCCTATGAGACTGTTGTGATTGGTACAATGGTACTTATCATGTTGTATACCAAATTGGTGATTCTTTTATGTTCAGTTCTATCGAATCTTTATGCCTAAGATGTAACTTGCTCAGTTTAGCCATACTTATTGCTAATGTAAAACATGTCTATTGGAAACATGATTCTTGAGTTGGGTACACCTTTACATGCCTATTTTGTTCCTTATGTCAATTCTTGTGTTTCTCCTCTATCCCTCTCCGTTTTATTTTTGGACCTTGTTGTATGTGCGATTATAACGCGGGGAACTGGGTATAACTTAGTTAAGTAATTTTGGGCTGAACAAATAAATGTGGCATAACTTGAATTGACCACACTTATGGATAATTTACATATAAATCTAGACTTGGACAATAAATATGTAAATTGGCTAAAAGATGAATGCCTAAGACACAAGGTTAGACTTGGTTTGTGGTATAAGACTGCCCGGAACTGCCCGGCATATCCAATAACCGCAAACGGCAGTCTAATGTGAGAGATCAAAGGCATAAATTAGATGCTTAGACACGAGGTTAAGTCTGGCTTGTGGTAGAAGTCTGCCCTGAACCACCCGGCATATCCAGCGGCCACAAGTGATCGACTTAATGTGAGACGTCTATGCAATAATAACTAATTAATGCTGATCAAAGATGAATATGATAACTAAACGAGTTAGGTGGGTGGGGTTAAGTTAACGTGGGTAAGAAGACGACTTAACCAATATTACATGAATAAAGTGGATAGGGTTAAGGCAAGCTTAACCAGTAATACATATGGGCTTGATAAGTGGAAGGGTTAAGTAAATCTTGGGTAGGTGGGTAATATTAGTATATATAGGCCCACAAACTTAACCGTTAAATAAACATGCGGGAATTAATGGAAAGGTTAAGTGACATATTAATAGGCGACACTTAACCAATACAACATGTTAATTAAAACAGATGCATGGGGTTAGGTTATATTGATAACACTTAACTGTTATAACATGTTGACTAGGAAACCCTAGTAACGGGGACCCATTTAAGCAGTAACCCACATAGATGTATCACGGTCAAGGTTTTAAATCTCGGATATTGATCGCGTTTCGTCTTAGGGATTTTATAGACTCGGTCTCTTATCGGGGGAGATCTCGGACGACAAGAGTCTAACTTGGGAGTTCGTCTTGGATTTTCATCTCGGGCTTGAAAGTTCATATTGGAACAATCTCGGGGTACATGAAATGTTAAAAATGATATTTTAACAAAATGATTTTTATGAGTGCTATTAAAAAGCATAGTAACTTAAACTTAAAATGCAAAATAACTTTATTATTCTTCATTTTGCATAAGATCATTCATACTCCAAATCGTAAAATGCTTAAAACAGGAATATTGTTAGATAGGAAACATTAAAAGGATCCAAAACATTAAAAAATCCAGCATAAATAGACCATTAAATACATAATTTCATAAGTAACATGTATGTAAAAAGACGAATACGAAAATCACAAGCATTGTAAAACATATACGAACATACAATATAGTCATTTAACATGCAAAACGTAAAATAACAAAAGATTGATATGGCTAGATTTGAGTTTATTAATTATAGTTCTAGTTCAGGCACAAATTTAAATTTTACCAAAAATACTATGATCTCGGACGATATTCCAGTATTTCATCTCGGTCGATATATCGCCAATATTGCAATATCTCGGGCGATATATTTGAAATGAGATTTAGAGTGATATTTGCTGTTTCATTTCGGAAGGAGCCCAAAACGAGATCTCGGAGGAGATCTCGGGCGATATTTGCGAGATTTAAAACAGTGATCACGGTACCCTGAACTAGGCAGGGTGGGGCACGATTACTGGGCTGATTATAAGCGGTCAAAATAGCAGCGGGTGGTGCGTCAGTGTAGGTTCCGACGGAGTACGGGCGTGCACGTACTCCAGAGTGGAAAAAGAAGGCACTGGGCATCAGTAGTCATACACTGTGCACCTTGAATTGTGTCGAGTTGCCATCATAGGGATTGATACACCCCATGATGGGACCAGCACAGGTATTTACAAACAAGTGGGGCTAAATGACACAAATAATAAATACATGCAAGTTAGGGAGCCAATCGATTAGGGGTAGTATGGGGACATCTAGTATCTATTATGGGCAAGTAGGCTATCAAGGATTGTATGGGGTAGATACCTGTTACTAGATGTTACGCCTGAGGGCTACCAATTGCGGGGTTGGGATCAACTTTCAGTATGGAACTAGTAACAGTGCGGTGTAATTAGCACTGGTGCAGTGTAGTAATTACCCTATAGTGATTAGAAGCGCAATCAACGTTTATCTTATTCTTCTTGCCTACCTTGTCATGCATGCTTATGTACAGTCATTTCTTATATTCCAGTTTATGTACTTATCCATTTACTTTAATGATTATATTGTTAAAGTTACTGGACTCACCAGACTAATGTCTGACCTAGTTTGTTTCGCCTCTTTTCTTCCATTTCCCCCCAAGTTCTCAGGGAGGAAATACTCAAGCTTATTTCAGATATCTCTTTCTTCCAGCTTGAAGTTGAAAGATGTATCGCTAGGCTTTGACTCTGCTTATGGCATTTTCTATTGGGGATTATGGATTTAATTTTTTTACTCTGAAGGCCTTTGTACAAGATTGATATTATGTACTTGGTTTTGTTGTTTTGAAGGTGTAACCAAACCTATTTCTGTTTCCGCTGCAATAAAGTTATAAATTTTACAAGTACCACTTTATCCGTCTTTTTATATTCCCTTCTGTTTACTTATAACGCTCCATGAAACTTAATGCATTCCCTTTGTGAGTGACATTAACGGACATGAGGTGTTACAATTGTAAAAAAGTCTATTACAACCACTTATTACCATGCTCATTGCCCGTTGTAAAAGGGGACATATTACAACATGGTCTTATACAGCGGGCGGGCTGACTACTGTAAAATCCCTATTACAACGTGCATCGCCTGTTGTAATAGATCTGTTTTGTTGTAGTGGTAACTTCTTCATACGATGTTCGTTTTACGCAAACTCGGAGTCTATCTTAAGAAGAATTCCAAGATGAATGCAATGGCGTAGTCCGTTTCCCTTAATTCCTAATACTTAATTAAGTATTCTTTGTTTTATTATTATAATGTTCTTCAAAATTACAGGGTGTTAAAGAACCAGTCGCCAGGTTAATTTACCTGTGGAGTTGGAAGATGGAGATCGCCGAAGAGTTAGAATTTTGCCATTTGTCGTGATGAACATCAACTAGTAGTATAATGTATTTCTGGGACGACCGACCTTAGCTGTATTCAAAGCATGTATTGATCCCTGGTATTTTCTTTTGAAATTCCCGGTTGCTGGTAGAATCAGGACAGTACGAGGAGATCATGTAACAGGCTGAGCCTGCTACTTGGTTGAATGGAAAGAGCTACGAAGTAAGAGTAGCAAAGCATTCGAAGAATCCCCCCTCCTGCAGAAGGGAAAGAAGCATAGAAACTACATATTACATCTCGATCGGGACCGTCCATCTGTGAAGTCGAGGACATCGACTCAAGAGAGGATGAAGAACGGTATGTAGAAAGACAGCCCCGAACGAGGCTACCGTAGAGATTTCGATATACAGAGATGACCCTACCAAGGTTCTAAAGATTGGGTCTCATCTTGATCACCCCCCCCCCCTCGGATGAGGGAATTGACGGAGTTTCTCAATGCAAATCTTGATCTGTTCGCATGGACCCACGCTGACATGTGTGGAATCTCATCCTCTGTCATAACTCACTCCCTTAGCATTAATCCGAAGTATATCTTTATAAATTAGAAGAGGCGAATGCTCAGCCCCAAAAGGTCTGTGGCCCTGAAGGACGAAGTTGGAAAGTTACAAGCCAATGGGTTTATCCGGGACTCGACCTATCCTAACTAGATAGCCAACCCGGTGCTTGTGAAAAAGGCTAATGGAATATAGCAAACCTGCAATTTTTCTGACTTGAACAAAGCCTGCCCTAAAGACAACTTTCAATTACCTAGGATCAACCAATTGGTTGATTCAACTGCAGGTCACGAACTTCTCTCATTTATGGAAGCTTATTCGGGGTATAACCAGATTGCCATGCACATTCCAGACCAACAGCATACTAGTTTCATAACGAATCTTGGATTATACTATTATGTAGTCATACCATTCGGTCTGAAGAATGCGGGGGCCACATACCATAGTTTAGTCAATCAGATGTTTCACGATTGGATAGGGAAGACGATGGAGGTATACATGGATGACATGTTTGTAAAGTCAAGACTATCGTCCGACCATGTAAGCGGCCTGTCTGAAATGTTTAGCATCCTACAGAGGTATGGAATGAAATTAAATCCTTTAAAGTGTTCTTTCGAAGTAGTATCAGGCAATTTTTTGGGTTTCATAGTTAGTTCTCGAGGGATCGAAATCAATCCCGACCAGATTTCGGCCCTTAAGGGAGTCCAAGAACCCAGAAGAATCAAGGATGTTCAAAGCTTGGCAGGTATAGTAGCAGCAATGGGTCGATTTATTTCCAAGGCGACTAACAAATGCCTACACTTCTTTGAATTAATTAAAAGAGGGAAATGGAACTTTGCTTGGACACCGGACTGTATCGAAGCCTTCCAAAACCTGCTCGACAATTTGGAGAAACCCCTCATCCTATACAAGCCAATCGATCATGAAGACCTATTTGTATATTTAACAGTATCCGCATACGTGATTAGCTCGGTTGTAATATGTGAGGAAGACCAGGTGTAACGACCAGTTTAATACATAAGAAAAAAATTGACAGGGACAGAGCAAAACTATTAGAATATCGAGAAACTCGCCTATAGCTTAGTAATTACATCAAGAAAGCTTTGACACTACTTTTAGGCTCATCCCATTAAAATACTCGCCGATCAACCTCTTCGACGGGCCCTATAGCGACCCGAGGCGAGCGAAACACTGCTTAAATGGAACATCGAGTTAAGTCAGTTCGATTTTACTTTTGTTCCCTGGAAATCTATCCGACAGCAAGACTTAGCCGATTTTATAGATGAATTTACAACCCCGGAAGACGAAGAATCAACGGATAATACCAAACCTTTGGGTACCGATCCAAAGCCAGTAGTCTAGAAATTGTATATGGATTGAGCCCGTAATGATCGGCGCTTGGGCGCCGGCGTAGTGTTATTATCTCCTAAGGGGCGATCTTTTTATTACGCCCTAAGATTAGAATTTTTGGCAACAAATAATGACTCCGAGTACGTGGCCCTGATTGTCGGGCTCAAACTCGCGAAGGACCTGAAAATAACGCCACTCGAGATTTTTTTGTGATTCACAACTTGTAGTATGCTAGGTTCGGAAGGAATATCTAACCAAAAGAGCACGATTGACTTCCTATCTTAAATAGATCGAGAAGCTGTTACTTAATTTCGATTGATATAGCATCTCTCACATTCCTAGAAAAGAAAACCAAAAGGTGAATAAATTGGCAAAGCTCGCTAGTTTAGATAACTCAAGTGAAATAGAGTTGGTTCCCATAGAGACTCTTGACATCTCGAGCGTCGAGTAGATGGAGATCGACCAAGCTGAAGCCGAGCCTGAGAGAAAATCTTGGATAACTTCCACTAAGAATTTTCTACTACATGACACGCTTCCTGAAAAAAGAAATTAAAGACGAGCTATCGTACGGCAAGCATCTAGGTACGTTCTCCAGCAAGACCAGCTCTACAGACGGGGCTTTTCCGTGCCCATGTTCCGATGGGTGGCCCATGACGATATCAAAAGAATACTGAAAGAAGTGCACAAGGGAGAATGTGGCGCACACACCGGGGCACTCTGGCCAGGATAATTCTGCGATATTGGTATTTCTGGCCGACTCTCAACAAGGATATGGCTAATTATTCCAACCAATGTGATAAGTGTCAGAGGTTTGCGCAGATTCCGCGAGCCCCACCAATTGATATCACCCAAATGGTCAGTCCTTGGCCATTCTCCATGTGGGAAATAGACATTATTGGAACCTACCAATTTCAAATGGTGGGGTGAGGTATGCAGTCGTGGGAGTAGATTATTTTACAAAGTGGGCAGAGGCCGAATGGATGACTATGATCACAACAAAACGAGTCATTAATTTCATGGTGAGGAATATCATATGTCAGTATGGGATACCTCGGACCATTATCGCGGATAATGGGACTCAGTATCTCAGAGTTTAGATATTTCTGCGATAAATATCACATCGAGAAGAAATACACCACAGTTACACATCCATAGTCTAATGGAAAACTTAAAGCGGTCAATAACATTATCAAAACCATTCTGAAGAAATGATTAGAACGAGCTAAGGGTAAATAGGTCAACGAATTACCTCTAGCTCTTTGGGAAAATCGTACTAGCCATAAGACAGCCACTGGCCATACTCCTTTTGCCTTGTCTTATGGCTCGGAAGCTGTTCTTCCGATAGAACTCGAGGTCCCTTCTCATCGAATGACTTATTATGACCCCTTTCGATAGAACTCGAGGTCCCTTCTCATCGAACGACTTATTATGACCCCTTCCGATAGAACTCGAGGTCCCTTCTCATCGAACGACTTATTATGACCCATTGTCTAATAGAGCACTTCTCTTGACATCGTTAGACACGACTGACGAGAAAAGAGAAGATGCAAATCTCCGTGTCGAAGCCCATAGGAGAAGGACTGCACGATACTATAACAAAAAGGTTCGGCCGAAGACTTTCAATATTAGCAACCTCGTCTTAAAACGGATCTTTCCAACTTCTGTCCATATGGGCTCTAAGTGGGAAGGGCCATATGCCATTCAACAAAAGCTTGATAATGGAAGTTTCAGACTGTCAACTGTTAATGGCGAGCCTTTTCAAAGAGCATAGAATGCAGAGCATTTACGCCTTATCTTTCTTAGAATTTCTAGTTTCTCTACTATTTATTTGTTTTAGTATTGTAATAAGCAGTGATTCATCGATTGCATTAGTTTATGAATAAAAGGCTCCTCTCCTGCTCTAACTCATTGTAATAATAGCTAAATGTTGGGATTCGACCAACTTTAGTTCAAATCTTGACACCCTGACTTGCCGACCTGGGACAAAGCGGGCCGACACCGTTGGAAAGTAATAAAAAATCATTAGAAATAAATCATTAGAAATATCGATCCTAAACTTAAACTGATCGATCAACTTTTGACTCCTACTTTGCTGACTGAAAGTAGGGATGACACCGACCAAACGCAATGACTAATTGTTTGGAAATAAATCTAATTCCCTCGACTTGGGAAAGGATACAAATGATGGGCAAGTGTGAAAGGTGCACCCGACAAGAGACCGCTCGTTCCCTGGAACTCTAACCTTCGCCGACTAGAGGATGCTTATAAGGACTAAAGACGCTCCTACTTCGAGACATTTGACTCCCGGTCTGGGTTGAGTCCACCTTTAGTATGACTGGAGAACTTATTGACTAAGTAAAATACCACAACACTGGGGGTAAGAGGGTCGACAAATAACCCAGGCAAGGGAAACGTCTAGATAACCCTTGAAGGTTGTAATAAGATAGGGGACTCTGAACAACGCTCCCATTTTTGACATATTCAGCATATTATTAACACAAGTATTTAAAGACAAGTAGATTTATATGTACATTAACGTAGCATAATTACAAAATGTTACTACATGACAGGTACAGTTAAAACATCATCCACAAAAGTACAGAATTTGATGATGAGAAAAGCGCGAAGGCCACACTCGCATGAAACTTCCAGAGGGCCTAAATGTAAAATTAAAATTAAAGTACTTCTACAATGGAGGAGGTATCTCTCCTCGCTCGATTATCTCTGCCAGCTTTTTCTGCATAAACTTTTTCACCATTTCCTCGGTGGTCGGCCTGCGTCTCAATCCCCCAAGTGTGGTTCCAAAGGAACGAGGAACTGGTGCTGAGACTTATGGGTTAGTTGAGCCTACTAAAGGAGGAACATCAACCGAAGAAAGGTTGGTCGAGGGGATGGCTCAAATGGGTAGAATGTATAAGGGTTATTTAGATGGCTCAGGCTTCATGGATGAAATGTCTTTCTCACGTTGAGCTTAGATCGCATCCATGGATGGATGATCACTATTCCAGACTCCCCAACAATCTCGATATTGTCAACCTGTGATGGTCCTTTATCGTCCTTTCTCTCCATCAAGACTCCCCAACAATCCCGATATCTAGAAATTATGAAAATTAGTGTGTGATTGAAACATCCAATAGATCATATAAGATCGATGGTTCAATGCTTAGTCAACCACTCCATCCTGATATACTTTGATGGGTTTTCACTACGTATAGATTTAAGTCTATAAGACATCTATACTTATACACAAATTTTCCTACAAATATACAATAAGAGGAATTTATTTAAAATTTGGTGTAGGATTGTTGGAATAAATTTAAAATAAAGAATATGAGGAAGAGAAGTCCTACAATATAGGAGAGTCCCATATTGTAGGATATGAAAAAGTATGCTTACTTAAGTATCAGATATTCAAGCAAGGGTTAAATCTTTTGGGCATCCAATGCTTACTTCTTTGTGGGGAGGGAGACCCTGCATAACAACACACGCATGTTGTCGGTCCGTGCTACGCCGCACCGTATATGGATATGGGCCATATATATTTTAGACCGCGATGCAACAGGGGTTTTTAGCTTAGTTTTATAATTTGAACAGTACCGAAAATGGAGGGAGACATGACTGTTTGGATTCAAATGGACATTCTTGTTTCACTGAACAAATGCAACCATTCAATTGAATGGATGCAACGCGCCTACTCACGCATATAAACTGGACTGTATTTCAGTTTTTGAATACCCTTGAATTTCTTTCTGCATCTTCTTCCTCTTGAACCGCTCTGCCATTTTCTTAAATACTGAAAAGGAATTCTAGTTCCTATAGGCTATAACTCCACTCCTGTCACTACAGCCGAACTTTTCCATATAGTGGATCTCCGTGTCTGTGCAACCACGGTTGATTGAAGATAATTGATTTATCTGCTCTGTTGTATCGTCCGACAGATTTGCTAATACTCTTGCACTGAAATAAGAGGGCAAATAATGTTTTAGGATAGCGGTCACCACATCGTGCTTCAGAGACTTATTCATCGATAGATTAAGTAGTAGTGCAATACAACCAACAAAACAGTCTTTTAATTGGGTTTTTCTTTATCTGGTGGGTGTTTTGAAGAGAGTGAAAGGGGTACAAGATAGCTAGAGTGGAGTAAGAGCAAGTTGGTTAAAGTAAGAGCAAAATTATCAAGGTCCAAAATTCCGTGTTTCATTTTCAGTCCGGTCATCACAAAATTTCGAAGTTCAGCTTTAGTAATTCCAGAAATTTCGTTTTAATTCTGGCTTATAAGTTCAGGTATTATTTTGTGTACTCTCGATATGTAACGTGTGAATAAATTTATACAATGACCGTAAAAACATAAAAGGTTGTGTTATCAAATATCAACTCAACGTCATTTATACCTTATATAAATTATTAAATACTAAGTTATCTTACATACAAGTTACTTTAAGTAAATCAATTGTAATACAGCCCAGCCCACTAGCCATAGTCGCCCTAAAGCAAATTAAGCAATCTCAAATTGAAAAGCGTTCGCCGATTTCTTCCTTCTTTCACATGTACCTATTTTCTTCCTTAATCGTACTATGCCCTAACTCTATTCGAATTTGATTTTCGTTCAAATTTGAGGAACGTAAAATAAAATGCGAGTGGGTATTAGTAATCGATGAAGAAAATGATACAGTTTGTTTTTAATTTTTATTTACAGCTCCAATTATTTGATTCAAGCGGTGATTTTGATATATAATGTCGTATTTAAATTGTTTTTCTATTGTAAAGTCTTCTTCCTTGCCGCATCTTCACTCTTGATCCCAAAACGAAATTTTGATGAAATTTTGGTGTGGTTCATGCTGGTTCCAGAACGGAAACGATGGTATTCTGCCGTGTCGGCTAGAAATTGAAACCTTGAAAATTATGTAATATTTTCGGCTGTTGTCTATTTTGGTGAAGGGAAGCAGAATACCTGACCGAAGAAGCAGCTCTGTTATTCTATATTGGTTTATCCAATATTTATAATATCTAATAAATTGTCATTCTTGATTTCATTCAAACAACCCCACAGATTGTTACATGGTGATAGCCATTTGTTTGTTTGTTTATCCGGTATCATAAATACTGTCAAGTAAACTTTTTTTCCTACCGGTTCACTCATTGTTAAATCCAAAAAATTGACAATGTATCAATGGTGATCGACCTCCTTCACCGGGATTGCTCTAACATGCATTTTTGAAACAGTGTAATTTGGCACCATATGTTGTGAAATTTTCAAAACTTGTTTTAGGGTTGGGTTTGTATTTGAAGAGGGAACAAAGAAAGGAAGAGGAGGGTGTGTGGATTAGTCCCACATCATGAGAGTTGAAAAAGGTTTCAAGGTACTTAAAAGGCTTTCTTAGAAGTGTGTTGGGGCCTTAGAGCTCCCAAATGTTTGCTTTGTTGTGAGGAAGGAGATCATGCATCTCCACCACACACGAGTGTGCCGCCACTGCCGTCCGTCTGACCAAACCAAACCAGAAATTTGTAACGTTTCTGAACATTGCAAATAAAGGAATGCGACGTTTTGAATTAAAACAGAAACGACTGTTGCAAACTGTTGCGTCAGTTCATGAAGTGGCATATCCCTCCGCTGGCTATAAATATCAAGTCCAGAACACTATTTCATTCACTCCGTAATCAATTTTTCTTCTTCTCACACAATTTTGCGACACCATTAAAGTCTTTCAATGCTGCTTTGTTTTGAAACGCTTCTAGACTGTTTCAATTTTGAAAGCATTGCAGAATTGTTTTCTTCTTCCTTCTCTTTATTATATTCTATAATTACATCATCATAAATTATATTCTGCAGTGTTCTTGGTCGGATCAAAGTCGTACAAAATTTGAATCCGATTATGTTGTTCCAAGGCTTCATTGTATCTTGAAAGTCAATAGCTCGATAACCCGTTTGTACCTGGTGGGTTGAACTATTGTCTGAAAGAATCTATTCTATAGCCCTCTGAAGTCTAAAGTACGGTAATCAACTTCCTCCAATAGTCTCGAACTACAAATTCCCAAACAATATAATCAACCATGCAAGGTTTGAGTGCGTTACAAGTGATGAATCAACACTTGACTTATTTGGAGCGATTTGATGGCCAAAATTTTACTTGTTGGCAAGAGACAATAAAGTTCTTTCTGATCACTGTCAAGTTGTTCTACATCTTGAAAGATGGATTGAAAGTCATATCGGAGGAAACCGATAAGGATGATGTTGCCCTAAAGGCTAAATGTGCAAAGCGCAAAGAGGATGATTTTTTATGTAGAGGGCACATCACGAATGCGTTGTTTACTCCAGTTTACAATGCTTATAGGATCCTAGAAACTACAAAGACCCTCTAGACTGCATTAGAAAGCAAGTATTGCATATCCGAGGAAAGTAATAAAAAGTTTCTTATTTATAATTTTGTGGATTTCAAAATGGTCGCCAACAAGTCCAATGTTGGACAAGTGAGTGAAATTTTACTGTTGGTGAATCAACTTAAAGATATCAGAATTGATCTCCCTAAACATTTTGCTTTTGGAGTTATTATTTCAGGAATCCCGAATTCTTGGAATGATTATAAGAACAAATTGAAACATTCGAAAATGGATTATGATTTAGACATTTTACTACGCCATCTTTGTATTGAAGAGTCTTCTCATAAATGCAAACTAGATGACAATCAACAAACTGAGTCTCAATCTAAGGAAAATAATATCGAAATTACTGAAAAGTTAAAGCCTAAGAATGAGACATAGTTTAAGAAGAAAAATAATTCCAAGAACAACAAAAATAAGGGTGCTTGTTACTATTGTAAAAAGACCCAGCCACCATGCCCGAAACTGTCGTCTACGGAAGAAACATCAAAAAGCGAATGCGGTCGAAGAAAGCTTGTCGCTGTGGTACAAGAGGCAAACTCGGTTAGTGGCATTGATAATGATTGGTGGATTAATACTGGAGCAACCATTCATATTTGCAAAGACCGTAATTTTGTCAAGACTTATGAAGAGAATAATGGAGAATGCAACGAATTTACTGGCGCAAACAAAGTTGCAAGCAAAGTTCTGGGGAAAGGCACAATTGAACTTATATTCACCTATGGGAAAGTTCATACATTAACCAATGTATTTTATGTACCCGATATGTGTAATAATTTGGTTTTTGGATATCTTCTTAACAAAGGAGGATTCAAGATGGTGCATGATTTTGATAAGATAGTGTTTGTCTAAGAACAACAAATTTATTGGACAAGGATATTCTCATAACGTCATGGTTAAGTTGAATCTAATAAAGAAATCTTCTTCTTATATTGTTAATTCTATTAATTTATGGCATGGTAGATTATGACATGTTAATTATAAATCTCTTTAAAATATGCAAAAATTAGGATTAATTTTTGATTGTGATTTTGATTCTACCTCTAAATGTGAAATATGTATTCAAGCAAAATACACCGGAAATCCTTTAAATCTGTTGAAAGGAAAACTGGTTTGCATGATTTGGTATATAGTGATGTGGGTGACTAATATCATCTATGATGTAACCAATACTGTATAACATTTATCGATGATTACGTTAGATATGCACATGTATATCTAATGTAATTTTAAGATGTGGTTTTTGATAAATTCTTTACAAAGCAGAAGTTGAAGCACGGTTAGGAGTTAAAATTAAAGTGTTACATTCAGATCGTGGCAATGAATATTTTTCAAATGAACTGACTTTGTTTTGCAAACAACATGGTATAGTTCACTAATGTATTGCCCCAAATACACCACAACAAAATGGTATTGTTGAGAGAAAAAATAGAACTTTAGTAGAAATGGTTAATGGCATGCTCATATGTTCAAATTTACCTTATGACCTATAGGGTGATGCTATGTTATCTGCATGTTACATTTTAAATGTAGTATCACTTAAAAAGAATTATATGTCCCCTTATAAATTATGGTTTAATAGAAAACTTAACCTTACTAGATTTAAAGTTCGGGGTTACTTATAGGTTCCTTATTTAGGTAATAGGGCAATTACATGTGTTTTTTCGTAGGATGTTCTCTTAATAGTATTACTTATAGGTTCCTTATTCTTGGTACCTTAGAAGTTATAGAATCCGTAGGTGTAGAATTCTTTGAAAATCAAACTATTGAGAATCCATTGAGATCATCTATTCCATAACCAACTGTGGCTAATGATATCAATGACGATGAATTTGCTCCTACTCAAAACAGCAAGGAAGTGTCAATACCAGATAATATTACTGAAGAAGTAAAATAGCGATAATACAGAAGGACTATGGTCCTGACTTCATAACATATCTCGTAGAAGGTAAAAAGATGAAGGCGTTAATGTGAAAAGATATGAAATAAATGTTGATGACGATCCCAAAACTTATTTTGAGGCTATGAGTTCTACAGATTCAAATTTCAGGAAAGTAGTTATCAATGATGAAATGAATTTCGTGATGTTAAACCAAACTTGGGTTTTAATTGATTTACCTCTTGGTGCTAAACCTGTAGGATGTAAATGGATATTCAAGAAAAAGTTGAATACAAATGGATTCATTAATAAGCTTAAAGCCAGGTTAGTTGCTAAGGGATATAAGCAAAGACAAGAAGTAGATTATTTTGATACATATGCTCCGGTTGCGTGCATATCTTCTATATGCTATTTAGTAGCACTTGCATCAATTCATAATTTGGTCCTACATCAATTGGATGTAAAGACAGCTTTTCTAAATGGAGATTTAGAAGAAGAGATATATACGGAACAACATGAAGGTTTCATAACCCCAGACCAAGAAAAGAAAGTTTGTAAATTAATAAAATCTCTTTCTGGACTGAAGCAAGCTCCCATGCAATGGTATGAGAAGTTTGATAAATTGCACTGTCATATGAATTCATTGTTAATGATGCTGATAAATGTATTTATAGCAATTCAAATAACAATGGCTATGTTGTAATATGTTTATACGTTAATGACATGCTAATATTTGGTTCCAATATATATTGTGTGAGCGAAACTAAGAAATTCTATCTTCTAAATTTGATATGAAAGATCTAGGAGAGGATGATGTAATTCTAGGAATTAAAATCATTAGAAAATAAGGGGAGTTATTACTAACACATTCTTAATACATTGAGAGTTACTAAAGAAGTATGATCATTATAATGACAAACCAGCACCAACTCCTTTAGATCCAAGTTACAAAATGCAAAGGAACACTGGACGTATCATTTTTCAACTGGAGTATTCTAGTGTTACTAGGAGAAAGGTTATTACGATGGTAAGTGAAGTCGAGTCAACAGAGGTCAAACTGTTCGACTAGTCGAATAGTCATAGAATAGTCGTAGACTAGTGGACAAATATATTGCTGCCACCAAAAAATTGTCAATTCAAATATATTTCTGCAAACAAATATATTATTATTGAACAAAGAAAATAAGCAAAGGATGCATATAATTTAATAAAGTGTAGACAATTTATATTGATGCTGAACAAAGGAAGAGGGACGGCGAAAGTGGAAGGGCGGCGCTGCAGGTTCGAGTATCGATCGACTTTTGATACTTCGACAAAAGTTGGGGTTCGTTTTTTTTTCGATACTTGGTATCGATTATTTTCAACTCAATTTTTTTCAATTTGACTGTCCATCGATTTGGTTTTTCGTTCGATACTAAGTATCGATCTTTTTTGTTTGTTTTTTCTTTATTGAATATTTTTTTTCTTTATTCGATACAATAGGTATTGATAATTGTAGGGTTTGAATTTTTTTCATTTCTGAAATGGGCCAATACCAGACCATTCGAAACCCAGAAAGACTTAATTGACTCGACTAGTCGACAAAGTTCAACCCAGGTGCGTGAAATTCATACAAAAAGCAAGTCAAGGCTACAAGTCGATAGCTCAATCATGATTAGTCGACTAGTCAAGTTCAATGATAATAGTGATTGGGAGTCTTATGTATGTTATGTATTGCACTAGACCAGATGTCGCACATACTATAAATGTATTGTGTCGATTCAAGAGTAATCCAGGTTTTGAACATTGGAAAGTTATTTGCAGAGTCTTAGCTTATTTGAAAGGAACCATCAACTACGGTTTATCTTATAAAGGATATCCTGCTGTAATAGAAGGATATAGTGGTGCAACTTGGAACAATGTAGAATACAAATTTAACTCTACGACTGAATGGATATTTACATCAAAATCGATTGCATTAGTAGATTTGTGTAAGGAAGCGAAATGACTTAGGAATTTGTTAATGGAAATCCCATTATAGAAAAACCGATTTCCGACAGTCTTTATTAAATGTGATAAATATGCAACAACATATAATGTCTCTAAAAAGACATATAATGGGAAGACTAGACATGTGAGTCTAAGACATCAAATGGTAAGACAGCTACTCAAAAGTGGAGTTATAACTGCTGACTACATAGAAAAAAAAAACTTGGCTGATTCACTTACAAAAGGTCTTCCAAAGGCAATGGTTTCTATAAAGTCAAAAGAAATGTGACTAAGGTCTGTGATCACCCTTAATAAAAACCTAACTTGTGCCTTGAAAAGGATATACAAAGTTTAATGGATACCAACAGGTTAAGAGAATGATTATGGAACACTAAACCAATAATCCCATAATATTTAGTGTTGAATTGATACCAACAAGTTAAGAGAATGATTATGGAACACTAAACCAATAATCTCATAGTACTTAGTGTTGGATTCTACAAAAACAAAGGATGGATAAATATCCTTAATAAGTCTAGAAATCTTAAAAGGTGTATTGCAAAAACATCTTAAGAGACTTACCTATATGAGTATGGAAATCAGGCTGTTCCTAGGAAAGGAAGACTGCTTTCTAATGTAGACTCATGAATCATAATTAAAAGCACATGGCCACTAATGTGCTGTGCAATACAGAACACTTTAACTACTGAAATCGACATGTGTGATTGTTCTGCTTTTATCGTTAAAGGATACTTGGTTCAAGATTTGTTCACCATAAAATCTCGATAGAACTTTGAATGGTTTACAGCAAGTAAAGGTTCAAACCCAAAAGATACATTTTATATATGTGTTTTTTCCACGATGATGCAAAACTTGGTCTTAGAACTACATAGGCTTGATCCTACTTGTGTATGTAGGAAGTCACACTAGTGATTCAGCCGTCAACTTTATTTATTTATTCTGAAAATCGAGGGAGATTGTTTTGAAATTTTCAAAACTTGTTTTGGGGTATGGGTTTGTTTTTAAGAGGGAAGAAATAGAGGAAGAAGGAGGGTGTGGGGGTCATGAGAGTTGAAAAAAGTTTCAAGATACTTAAGGGGATTTCTTAGAAGTGTGTTGGGGCCTTGGGCCTCCCACATGTTTGCTTTGTTGTGAGGAGGGAGGTCATGCATCTCCACCTCACACATACGCGCCGTTGTTGCCGTCCGTCCGACCGAACCGTGTACGGGTACGGGTTTCGGATCCAGTAAGAAAACTTTTGGACTAAGATTTTAAACTATAACGGGCCGAATTTAGCCCGTTAAGAACCAAGATCCGAAACTGCATTAAAATGTAAGGCGGCAACATTTCCTGCAACGCTTCAGAACGTTGCAAACGAAAGGGCGCGATTGTTGAAATTTGTAACGTTTCTGAACTATTTTGAAAAGCTTCTTAATTGTTTCAATTTAAAAAGCGTTGCAAAATTGTTTTAGAAACGCGCTTCTAAAGCCTTTCAATGCTGCTCACACAATTCAAAGAAAAAGAATTGTTTTAGCAAACGTTGCTCACACAACAGTTTTAGAAACGCTTCTAAAGTGTTTCAACGCTGCTCACGCAATTGCAGAATTCTTCTTCTTCTCATATAATTCTGTGACGCCATTAAAGTGTTTCAGCGCTGCTCTATTTTGAAATGCTTCTAAAGTGTTTTAATTTTGAAAGTGTTGCAGAATTGTTTTCTTCTTTCTCTTCATTCTATTATGTAATTGCATCATCAGAAATTATGTCCTAGAGTATTCTTAGTCGGATCAAAGTCGTATAAACTTTGAATTCGATTATGTTGTTCCAATGTTCATTGAATCCTGAAAGTCGATAGTTCGATAACCAGTTTATACCTGGTGGATTGGACTATTGTCCGAAAGATTCTATTCTATAAATTCTTGAAGTCTGAAGTACGACAATCAACCTACTCCAATAGTCCGGAACCGCAAAATCCTCAACACCTCAGCGTCTCAAGATTGAATATTTCTTACTAAGCAATGCTACACTCAAGGAAGAAGAGCTGAAAGATATTTCAAAGAAAACGGATGTTTTGAGATGCAAGCGTACGAGTTCTAAATACAAAATACTACATTATCAAACCGGCCGTTAGGAAGGTTTGCTTACTGTCACTTGGGCAAAATCAGTTTTTCCGATGCCAAAAAGACATGGAACATGTTTATAACATATCTTCTCAAAATATCTCCAATCTAATTCACTTAATTTTCTCCAATTTTGTGCTTAGATCTCTCTAATTTTAAATATTCTCTATCATGTAACCTTTTATGTTTAACTAAAATAAAAAAAAACTACTTTTTTTAAACTATGCAATACATAACGGTCGGTTCTCCACCGTTATGCGGTTATACTAGTAAAAACATGTTTCAGGTGGTGAACAATATTATTATTATTTTTTGCAAGGCCGACCGGTTTTTAGGTGACCGCAAACACCTTTATTGTAGATAAAGGTACTGGTACTCTGTACATACACAGAGTTGTTATGTAACGACGGTCGGAACAAAGCCCCCCTTCCTTGCACGCATATGAGCTGGCACCCAACTCCTATATAACAAAAGGAATCCCTGATGTTACGTGCCTACCAGCTCATATTTGTACACAGTTCCTTCAATATATTCCATGATGTGGGACTATTAATTCCAAACCATCATTCCTCTTTAACAACATGCGAGACAATCTTAACATTCTCCCCCTTGACTCGCATCCTACGAGTATCTTTTGAGGGCATTGCCTTACCCGCATGGCCCAGTCCGTAACCTTCGGCTCTGATACCACTGTTTTGTAACGACGGTCGGAACAAAGTCCCCCTTCCTTGCACGCATATGAGCTAGCACACAACTCCCATATAACAAAAGGAATCCCTGATGTTACATGCCTGCCAGCTCATATTTGTACACAATTCCTTCAATAAATTTCATGATGTGGGACTATTAATTCCAAATCATCATTTCTCCTTAACAACATGCGAGGCAATCCTAACAAAAGTAACATTCTGGTTTGAAGTGTCCAGTCACTGCCGTTACATATTTTACTCAGTTGAAAACATCATAACAAAGTACAAAAGTTATGCAGAAACTAAGGTACTTCACCATCAAATATCATCGTCATAGAAAAAGCCAGTGTAGGGTGTCATATTACGCTTATAAATCCAAAAACGAAGAGCCAAATCAACCACTTTGAGAGGAGCTATTATACGGTTTTTATCCCAAGAAGGGTCCTTCAACAGAATTTCATTGTTTCCACCAACTTCATCATCATACCTGATAACCAATTTACCATCCTCTGGCATGTAGAAAAAACAACTGCGATCTTCCACTGCCTCATCAATAAAAATGAAAAAGATATCATTAGTATCACAATGCATCCCAGAAGGGGCATGCACCCACGCATTCTCTAGCTCATTCCAGGAAATAACTTAACGAAAATAATAATAATTTTCTGTTATTTTATATTTTACTATGTTGAAGTGTGACTTGGTTCAAAAAAGCCTGTTTAAAAGGATGAGCTAAGCTTACCATTTCAAAACATAAACCCAAGTCTACGAAACTGGATGAGACTGTGTTGCGCCGGCAGATCATATTAATTAGATATATATATCATCGTCTCTGCATCTAATCAATAATTCACAACCGCCGCTTCAATTTAAATTTAAAAGTCAAATAGGTACTCCTACAAAATCAGCTAAAACATGTAATTCTCTCTTTTATATATCATTTCTTTTTTAAGTTGTATTTTACTATTTCTCGTGATTCAACTCCTCGCTCATGTAATTGAAGATTTACGCAATTCATTCACGTTACTCAGATGGATTCCTATACTGGAAGCTGGCATAGTGCATGGTGCATAATGTGTGTTTACGACATTAATAAAATAAAAATAAAAATGTTAATGTGAAATATTTTGTAGGCCGTAAAAGAAAATATGCTACGATGATTCTAGTTTAATATGTTTGATTTTCCCGATTAAAGGTAGGTAGGGTTTTTCGTTTTTTAATTTTGAATAGAGATTGTACTTTATTCAGTACAACAATTGTAGTGGAGGAATTTTGATTCAAGACCGCTCAAATCAAAAATCCCAACGCCGCGGAAAACAAGATCGTGGTAATAGTGCAAAAACAACCAATCGAACAATCTCAATCTTATCCAAGCCAATCACAATCACCAAATAATGGAAATAATAGAGCAATAACGAGAAACTAAATCACACAGGGATTTATAGTGGTTCCACCGACGTCTTGTCAGTGTACGTCCACTTTGAGAGAGAAACCTTTATTAATATCAATAGAAGAGTACAAGAGATTGATTACAATGATCAAATTTACTAGAAAAATTTGATTTTGTGGAGAGAAGAATTGAAGAAGATTAGGATTGCCAAAACCCTAATTAGAATAAATCTTGATCTAATCTCTTGATTTTTTTGATCCACCTCCTTTTGTATTCAATGTAGCTTATATAGGCATAGAGAAGTATATGGAAATTCCCAAAATTTCCTCCAAAATATCCTCTAGATCCAAAATATTCTCCAGATCCAAAATATCCTCTAGATCCAAAGTATTCTCTAGATCCAAAATATCCTCTAGATCCAAAATATTCTCTAGATCCAAAATATTCTCCAGATCCAAAATATTCTCTACAATAGTATCGCATACTTGAACACTCCACCTCGATACTATATCCATCTACATCACAACCTTCAATGCACCCAAGAATTTCCTTCTATCTTCAATCAAGAAAGCTTGAATGTTTCCCCAATGAAGTCCGGCATAGCCACCGCCCATTGCACTTCACTAACGAGTTCAGGCATAGCCCCCACTCGTCAATAAAGTGTTGAAACATCCAACTCCTAAACCAGTCCCACCGAAAGACAATGTACTCGGGAGTGAAAACGAGTACTTACCATGAAGATAGAACAACAACCTCTCACCGATACTCTTCTACACCCATGTTTCTCTCTCAACGGTACCACCCCATGGCACCTAGCATCTCTCCAAGCGAATTAAGTTCGAGCATTGCTCGAACTTCCCAACCGGAAACGCCTTAGTGAACATGTCCGCTGCGTTATCCTTTGTGTGTACTTTCCGAAGGCAAACTTGCTTGTCTTCGTCCATGGCTACTAGAAATAACTCCCTCACTTCAATATGCTTCGTCCGTGAGCTAAATGTCAAATTCTCAACCAAGTGAATAGCGCTTTGGCTATCACATTGAACATCAACACTATCATGTTCAAAACCCAAGTCACACAACAATCGCTTCAAATAGAGTGCCTCCTTTGCCGCCTCTACCGCAGCTATCAACTCCGCCTCCGTAGTGGATAAAGCAACTACGGTTTGCAATCTCGATCTCCAACTAATGGTTGTACCACCAAGAGTGAAGACATATCCAGAAGTTGATTTTCTTCGATCCCTATCACCGGCGTAGTCCGAGTCACAATAACCAAGTAACTTGCAACTCAATCCATCACTACCACCAAAAACAAGACCATGAGATGCTGTGCCTTTCAAGTATCTCAATATAGCCTTCACGGCTTCCCAATGCGATTTCCCCGGATTAGCCATATATCGACTAACCACCCCGACGGCATTTGCAATATCGGGCCTTGTACACACCATGGCATACATTAAGCTACCAACCGCACTTGCATATGGCACCTTTGCCATGTAAGCCTTGTCTTTCTCCTCGATAGGTGATCCCTTACTCGAAAGCTTTATATGCAAAGGTAAAGGTGTATTTGACGCCTTTGCTTCCTCTATGCTAAACCGACAAAGCACTTTCTTAATGTACTCCTTTTGAGTTAATTTCAACTCAAAATGCTTTCGATCTCTTACTATTTCCATGCCCAAAATCTTCTTTGCTTCTCCAAGGTCTCTCATCTCGAACTCCGCCTTTAATCTCTCTTCCAACTTGTTGATTTCTGCCTTGTCCTTAGAAGCAATGAGCATATCGTCCACATACAAGAGTACATACACCCAACAATCATTTCCCAACCTCTTGAAATAAACGCAAGCATCCTTGATGCTTCGATGGAAGCTACGTTCAAGCATGAAATGATCAAATCTCTTGTACCACTGCCTAGATGATTGCTTCAAACCATACAGTGATTTCTTCAACTTGCAAACTAGTTCTGACTTACCTTCTACAACAAACCCTTCTGGTTTCTCCATGTAGATGTCTTTATCCAAGTCTCCATGCAAGAAGGCGGTTTTCACATCTAGTTTCTCCAACTCCATGTCGTGAATAGTAACTAATGCAAGTAATATCCGGATAGAAGTATGTCTCACAACCGGTGCGAAGATCTCATCACACTCCTTTCCTTTCCTCTGTGCAAACCCCTTAGCCACTAGCCTAGCTTTGTATCTTCCATCGTCCTTCACCTTATATATCCATTTGCACCCAATAGCACGCTTTCCCTAAGGAAGTGGAACCAACTCCCAAGTCTGGTTCTTCATCAACGATTGCATCTCTTCCTCCATGGCGCAAATCCACTTCGAGCTATCACTCGAACCCATGACGTCATCAAGGTCCATCGGCTCATTTTGGACTACATGAAGAGCATAGTCCAAATTCTTACAAAAGCTAAGATAGTTCCAATCACCATATCTTTCGGGTGGCCTTATAGCACGCCGACCAACCCGAGTAGTAATACCATCACCCGGTCTTCCTTCAGCTCCACCTTGAACTGAATCTTCTCTAGGCTCGTGCACATCACCAACACTACTGGAGGAATCCTGTGGACTATGTGATGTAACATCAACCGCATTCACCTCGCAAGCACCTCCAACAACTCTACTTTCTCTAGGCTTGAAAGTGGGAATAACTTCCTTCTCTTTTGATTCACCATGAACCAAATCCGGAAGATACGATGAGCCTTCGTTCTCCTTGAACATAGCTGACTCATCAAAAGTAACATGACGAGAAACTGAAACCTTCTTCGTTTTCGGATTCCAAATCCGATAGCCTTTGACGCCATCCATATATCCAAGAAAAATCCCTTTGAAAGCTCTAGGCGAGAGCTTATCATTCCCCGGATCATGCACATAAACAGGACTGCCAAATACACGAAGATAACTCAAGTCAATGCTCTTCCCTTTCCACACTTCCTCCGGAATTTTATTATCAATAGCCGAGCACGGAATTCGATTAATAATATGCACCGCGGTTGACAAAGCTTCGGCCCAAAATCCCTTAGACAAACACGATGTCAATCTCAAGCATCGAGCTTTCTCTAGTAGAGTTCAGTTCATTCTCTTCGCCACTCCATTAGATTGCGGATCTGCTGGTGTAGTAAAATGCCTCCGAATACTATGATGCTTGCAAAAATTCAGAAACTCTCCGGAAACATACTCGCCGCCATTATCGGACCTAAGAACCTTCAAAGATTTTCCACTCTCATTCTCAGCAAGAGCCTTCCATTCTTTGAATCTTGCAAATGCCTCCGACTTGGCCTTCATTACATACACCCAAACCTTCCGAGAAAAATCATCAATGAAAGAAATATAATATCTTGCTCCTCCCAAAGAAGCTACAGGCGCTGGTCCCCAAACATCCGTGTGCACATACTCAAGAATCCCTCTTGAATCATGTTTTCCTTCACCGAATGATACTCTAGTTTTCTTCCCCATGACACATTCCTCGCAAAACTCCAACTTGCTGAAACTCTCACCATCAATCATCTCCCTTCGACGAAGAACATCTAAACTCTTCTCCGAGACATGACCCAATCTCAAATGCCACAGCCGTGTAGCATCTAAGCCACGAGAACTATCAACACTGACACAAGTTTCGCCTTGCACGGTCACTCCTTGAAGCAAATAAATACCATGAGTTCTAGCACCCTTCATAACCACAAGCGCACGCTTCGAAACCCTCAAGCTATCACTCTAAATATTGATCTTGCAACCTAGAGAATCCAACTGTCCCAAAGAGATAAGTGACTTCCGTAGTCCCGGGACATAGCGCACATTAGTGAGAGTACGAACCACTCCGTCAAACATTCGAATATGCATGGATCTAATGCCCTTCGACTTGCAAACTGCACCATTTCCCATAAGAATTGAATTTCCTTCTCGATCAACATAAGAAGAAAAACAATTCCTATTAGGCGTCATGTAATATGAAGCCCCCGAATCAAGCACTCATTCGCTACTCGAAACATCCGATGCTACAGCCGACAAAACATCTACGTCTTCCTCACCAACATCTCTCTCCACCGCAACTGATGAAGATGCTACTTCCTTCTTCCCCTTGTCTGGACAATCATTCTTCTAGTGACCAGGTTTCTTACATATAAAGCACTTGCCATTTCTTTCCTTTGACTTTCCTCTTCCACCGGGCTTCTTAGACTTAGAACGCCCCCGGTTTCCCTTCTTCTCTGACTTTTCTTTCTCCGCAAATAAACCTTGACCATTACCAGCACCACTACTACCATCACTCAGCTCCTTCATCTGATCTCGCAATTCCTCACTAAGAAGACCCGTCTTGACATCATTTAGAGTCAATGTATCCCGACCATAGATCAAACTGTTTGAGAACCCAGTATAGCGCTCAGACAACGAACATAACAATATCATCGCCTTCTGCTCCTCCTCAATCTTCAAATCTACCACCTTCATCTTCATTAGCAAATCATCAAACACATTTAAGTGCGCCTTCAGCGAAGTTCCTTCCTTCATCTTGTAGGTAAAGAAAGTCCGCAACAAGATCAGTCGATTTGTGAGTGATTTCTTCATATACAACTCCTCCAACTTGTTCCAAATACCTTTAGCAGTCGTCTCACCACTAATTTCGGAAATAACATTCTCTCCCATGGCAAGTTGAAGTGTAGTGAATGCCCACTCTTCCATTTCTTCTCTCTCCACATATGAGATGTCCTCTGGCAATAAATGTGTATCAAACACTACGCGATGTACCCGATTCCGCCTAAGAACCGCTTTCATCTTCCACTGCCACTTTTCAAAATCATTATTGCCATTCCACTTGTCGATAACCAATTGTGAACCAGCAGCTGCATACGACCCACATACATAAGGAGCTACGCCACTTGGACCAACTGTTGATGAATTATTTGAACCTGATTCCAGCATTTCTACAACTATCTACCAACACCAATGCTCTAATACCAAATGTAGTGGAGGAATTTTGATTCAAGACCGCTCAAATCAAAAATCCCAACGCCGCGAAAAACGAGATCGTGGTAATAGTGCAAAAACAACCAATCGAACAATCTCAATCTTATCCAAGCTAATCACAATCACCAAATAATGGAAATAATAGAGCAATAACGAGAAACTAAATCACACAGGGATTTATAGTGGTTCCACCGACGTCTTGTCAGTGTACGTCAACTTTGAGAGAGAAACCTTTATTAATATCAATAGAAGAGTACAAAAGATTGATTACAATGATCGAATTTACTAGAAAATTTTGATTTTGTGGAGAAAAGAATTGAAGAAGATTAGGATTGCCAAAACCCTAATTAGAATAAATCTTGATCTAATCTCTTGATTTTTTTGATCCACCTCCTTTTGTATTCGATGTAGCTTATATAGGCATAGAGAAGTATATGGAAATTCCCAAAATTTCCTCCAAAATATCCTCTAGATCCAAAATATTCTTCAGATCCAAAATATTCTCTAGATCCAAAATATCCTCCAGATCCAAAATATTCTCTACAATAGTATCGCATAATTCAACAACAATGGCTAAATAATAAGATCTAGGGAGATACGTTCTATCTTAATCCAGATATATACTTACTAGTTGATGATTGTTCATCAGTGTTCATGCTTAGGCTTTCCTATGCAATCTAAGGTTCCCCCTAACTTCAACCTATTTAATAACTTGATCAACTATGCAGGTTCAAAGCAAAATAAACAAATTATAGTAATTTTGGAAAATAATGAAAACTGAATCTGTTGTTATAGTGTCAGTATTACTTGTATATTAAAGCTTTTTAAACAGTTTCATATATTAAACCGATCTCCGAAAGAAAATGGTAGGTGTTTCTTTAGGGATTAATTATCTGATAATTGTAGTCTAGGGATGTATCTTTATATCTTAACTAGGTGAATTACATATCATTCAACTTAGATCGTTCAGAAACTCTACTTATTGTAAAAGTTAATAAAATTAAAATTATAATCATTTGCCCCTGTTCTAACAGTAATTCACAGGGAATTCTTATATGAAGATATTCCATCAGTAGTTGTTTATTGATAAACCATTAATTTTGTTATTGATATTTTCGCGGCGAGTCGACTGGAAGCTGCTTTGTAGTACCTGACATTCGGAAGAAAAGTTAGCTGATGAATTGTCCGGGAAATTTTTGTTCGGTACAATTGTAAAAGTAATTTTGTTTTATCAAAGAAAAATTCTTTCAAGCTTTGAAGGGGAAATAGATGCGATTGCTAGAATGTAATTGTAAATGACATGGTTGGTTCATATTGTAGCAGGAGATAAGTGACACTTGATACAAAGTTACAAACAACAAATTAAAATTTCTCATAGTAATAGCATTGTCGACTTGCAAGCAAAATTATGTGGAACTATTTAATTATCCAGTTTCATTGGTGGCAATGCTTAGGGCAAACCCATCTAGTATTGCGACATCTTAATTATCCTCTTAAATATTGTTTGAATGAATCAAAACTAAGTAGTGTCAGCCCACATGTCAAGTAAGGCTGCATGCTAGTTTGACCTTTCTAGAACCTGTCTAGAGCATTTCTAACAAAAATCAGCAACCGTATTAAACAAATATATACTAACTCAACAATAAAACATTTTATTCTGCAGTTATAATGTCTGATAATTAAATACATATGATCATAAATCAATTCATGTGAAAAGAAATGCATCCTCCTAGCGTATCCATCCAACATTATTTATAACAAAACTCGGTGATGGCCAGGATCATTAAAGTAACTCTGCGGCTGTGCATTTAAAGCGCTTGGTGATTTTGTAGCGGTGGAGGTGCAAAAAATGCAGTGGAAATAAAACGGAAAAATAACGGTGGTGCAAAAAGATACATTAAACGTAAAAATAATTATTTTAAAATTAATTAATTATCATTCTCACATCATTTGTGCAGAAGAAACTAATATCTATTAAACTTATTTAATAAAATCAAAGAATATCATGGATATACACATTAGAATTGATGACTATAACAGATTTCTACCATATATTATACACATTTATGTTAAAATTATCTCTTTACACTAATTTTATTGATTTGTTTTAAAAAGAACTAGTCAAATCAAGCTTTGTATATTAATATTGCTAAAGCGGATGCTAACAAAAGCGTTAATTTAGCGGGTGTAGGGAAAAATAACGGGGCTTAAAGCGAAACTACTGTTCAATGCTAAATTGAAATAGCGTAGCAGTTGAACAGCATTATGGGCTATAGGAAGGATTTTTTTTGGGGCTTTAACTGCATAGCTTTGCGGCCACAAGTGAGTCGTTCAAAATTTGGCTCACTGTTGGAGTAAGTCAGTACCCTTTATTGTGGATGCTCTTATATCAGGAGCCTTGAGCACTAGGAAAAAAAAACATTTTCAGTGTCAAACCACAGTCATTGCTTCCGCAAATTCATTTTCAAAAATTACCATCTAAAAGAAAAAAGGTGGAAAGAAAAAGGAAAAAAGAAAAGAAACTGCCATGTTATTGTGTTTAAAGCTTAATGTGTTCACGTTGTGACATGCAATTGGTAACTGCTGTTGAGAAATTTGAAAAGTAATTTTGTTATCTTCACATTTTCAACGTGATATTACAATGCTAAATATATGCAAATATTCCTATTTCCTACCTATAACTAGTTTTGCTGGTAATCTTGGTAGAGATTGATATTAATTCCAATTGTTTCCTTTTTCTTCTGAAAATGAGATATTGAGAATTGTAAAATTCTATTAATTGAAAATGTATATGTTGAATGTTCGGTTTTTGCCAATGTAATATTCTTACTTATGAAATGCAGAATATGGGTAATAAGTGCTGCTGTGCTCAAGTTGAACAAACTACAGTAGCTATTAGGGAACAATTTTGAAAGTTTAATAAAGTTCTTGGCCCAGGTTGCCATTGTTTGCCTTGGTTTATTGGGAAGAAAATAGCTAGCCATCTTTCTTTTCGAGTAAAACAACTAGATGTGAGATGCGAGACAAAAAACAAGGTGATTTTCTATCCTCTCTCATTTGCATGTAAATCTATAATACAGAGAAGAAGATATGACAACATCAAAGCCATTTGGCCATGGTCATATAAGACCGCATGTACTTATCTAAAGCAAGTGTTTAGATTTCATGCATACTCTCTCGAGTTTACAAGCCAAATTTGATTCTGATTGTTAAACAAAAAATAGGGTTGGTTACCATTACAAATTCACACAATAAAATCTCTATCCTCCACTTATAAGATGAATCGATAAAATTAAATGCAATTTATCATATCTAAGGTTGTTTGTAATTTTGTATCACATATTTTTGCTCTGACTTGGAAATTGACACCATCTTTCTTCTATTCTGTTATTATTTTGTTCTTAGAGTCAACTAAAACCACATATGTTTGCAGGACAATGTATTTGTCAATGTCATTGCATCAGTTCAATATCGTGCTATAACAGACAAAGCAAGTGATGCATGCTATAAGCTGAGCAACACTGGATCACAAATCCAAGCTTATGTATTTGATGGTCAGTAGAATTGATCCATCTAAAGATATACATTCAACTCACCTTTTGTGACGGCCCGCTCCATACTAGCCAACATTTCCTCCGAAAGTGCGTTGTACACATGTCCAACTAACACAGAACGGTCATCAAAAGAAAAGAAGGAAAATAAAGAACTAACACAGAACCTGTAGAATGTCTCACAGCGCATGGAATAAAATATAATAGTAATATTACTTTGACATAAAACAAGCGAGACAGTGCATAAGCTGAAAACTAAACCAACATAGCAGCGGAAATCCAAATACAGCTTATGATCCAACATCATTATTACAACTTTAAAACTGTCTCTAAAGCAAAAGAAAGCTAAAGTAGAAGATGCACTACTAATGCCCAAGCAATGATCTACAACAACACAGGGAGAATATCTATATATCATACGTGGAAGCCTCCTGTTCGTCTCCGGATCAGCTACTCGTGCATACCACCTAACCTGTCTCTAGTCTGCTCGTGTGAGCACCCAGAGTAATAAGAAGAGACATAAAACTCTGGGTCAGACAAAAATCTGGTATGAGTGATAAGCAGCTAAATAGAACAATAACAGGTATACTAAACCATACCTGAACCTGGACCTGCAACCAAAGAGTTAGCACTACATACCGTACAATACTCTAAGGTGCCACTAAACATGGTATAAAGATAACGGGGGAGGAGGTGTGCATGTCATAGTGATAACAAACAAATCAATCATAGCAACCATCCTCACATCTCTCACTCCGTGCATAAAGCATACGATATCCATTTCCCTTGTCACCAAATCTTTGGGGTCATGACGGCAACTCCGTACAACTATTGCTACGACCCACTTTGCTCTTTTGGAGCTATGACGGCAACTCCGTACAAGTATTACACTGTCCCTACTGCAAAGGTCCATAGTCAATAACTCAAATGGGCCAACCAGCCTAGCTCTGGTTCGTCTACATGCCCCCTTTTCTTCAGCGGTAAACCAAAGTTATGGATATCGATAACCCCTTTGCACATGTCCCGCAGCAAAGCCCAACTCATGAAGTGAACTCATTGGTTCCCAACTGGATCCTGAGCTCTAACTTCCCATTTGGACTACCTTTGCATCTCGAGTTATTTGTCTTCTTCCCTGGATCGGTTCGACTTCTTCTTCCCTCGGTTCGGTTTGGAATGCTTCATCACCTCGGATCGGATCGAATTCCTCAAGTTCCTCCAAGGTGCATCGGTTCGGGTCAGGTAAAGTGGTTCGGATCGTGGTTCAGCCTCCATCGGTTCGGTTCGGTGGCGAAGCTCCATCGGTTCGGTTCGGTGCCCAAGCTCCATTGATTCGGTTCGGTGCCCAAGCTCCATCGGTTCGTGTAACACCCCGTATGTTGAATAACTTATTATAATATAAATCAGGGCAGAATTAAATTTTAATATCTGAATCAGGGGAAACGAGCTATGCCATTGCGTTCGTCTCAGAAAAATACGCGAAATAGAGTCCGAGTTTTCGAAAATCGGAGTCTGTATGACCCAGTTAAGGCCCGAAGAAGTTTTCAGAAAATTCAAATTTCGAAAAACAGATTTCAAATGCAGAAATGGAGCTAGGCGGGAAAATTCCCGCCACACCCCAAGTCGACTGGGGAGTCGACTTGGGAGACGACACACAGGGGGGGTGTGTCGACAGTAGTGTCGACACCCCAGTCGACACAGGTGGCCGAGCCAGTTTGGCCTGGGTGCACTGTTTTGGCTGTTGGGCTGTGTTTGGTGGCTTGTGACGAGATCTGATGGCTCTAAACCATCCTAGGGTTAATCCTATGGCCTAAAACACTTAACTAATCTATAAATACACCCTAAGACTACCCTAATTCATACTAAAATTGGATACAACGTCATCATGCCGTCAAAATGCAACTTAGAAGGAGCCTCCACAAATTAAAGAGGAAGATAGCTTCTCAAATCAACTTCTAATCAACTCTAGCAACTAAATCTTATTCATAGGAGTGCTAATCAACAAGTTGTGAGTTTCTATGCCTTTAGCAAGCAATTTCTAAACTAATTATGATAGGATATAATGAGGTTATGGTTATGTATGTGGATCAATGCAAGTTATGTTATCATATGCTATGTGTTCATGATGCTAGTTATGCAAGTTTTATGCTATATGTTCATGATGCTAGTTATGGAAGTTTTATGCTATATGTTCATGATGCTAGTTATGCAAATCACTATGATAAACATTGATCCATTATGACACCATGCTATGCAAGTTTGGTGTTTGATTATATGCAAGTTCATATATGACATGTTATGCAAGTTTGGTGTTTGATTATATGCAAGTTCATATATGACATGTTATGCAAGTTTGGTGTTTGATTTTATGCAAGTAACATGTGCAAGTTTACACCTTTGTATGATATGCATACATATGCAAGTTTACCCCTTTGTATGTCATGCATATATATGCATGTTTACCCCCTTTTTATGATATGAGTAACATATGCAAGTTCATCCTTTTTTAAGACCTATGACATGTATTCAAGTTTATCCCTTTATGATAGGTCTATGACATGAACATCTATGCAAGTTACCCTCTTTATGACATATGTGATTCATGCAAGTTTGGGTTGATTATTTATGCTAGGTGGGTTTGATGCTATGGTCATATATGCAAGTTGACACCTTTAAAATCCATGTTGATGCTAAAGTTATGCTAAGTTGAACCCATTGTATTTGTGATGAATCTTCCCTTTTAAATATGTCATGTTAGCGTATTACGTGGGGAACGATGGGGTTAATATTCATGTTAACAAAATTGTAGTGAAATTGGTATAATGTTGCATACCAAGAGTGGATGGACATAATTGAGTCAATTATGTACATCATTAAATTGAAATTAATTAGGGAAAATTAATTCAAAATATGGGGGTGATTAATTAGGTGTAATTAATCGACTAAGACACGAGGTTGGACCCTTTTGTAGCATAAGACTGCCCGGACCCGACCTGCAAATCCAGCGGCTACAAATGATTGGCCCAATGTGAGAGGTCTTAGGCATAAACTAAATACATGACAAATGTAAAGACACGAGGTTAGACTCTATTACGGCGTAAGGCTGCCCGGACCCGACCGGCAAATCCAGCTGCCATAAAAGACAGTCTAATGTGAGAGGTCTTTACAAAGGTTACGTTCTTAATCAATTAAGAAACACTTAACCAGATAAGCATGTAGTGGGGCATGAGGGGTTAAGTGGGTGCCTTGGGTGGCATGTGGAAATCAAGTAAGTGTCTTGGGTGGCATGTGGAAATCTAGTGGGTTGCCTTGGGTGGCAATAGAAAATACGATTAGAATACTTAACCAAGCAGAAACATGTAATTAAACATGATTAAAGGGTTAAGTGGGATGCCCTAGAAAAGGACAAGCTTAGGTGGGTAGCTTGTGGGGGCCCATTTCAACCAGTAACCCATATGTATCTTTGTGGGCTCGACCCATGTTGAGGACGGGACACGCGTACTGGGCTTGACTATAAGAGGCCAAAACGGGTTAGCGGTGGCAACGCAAGTCCAACGGGTTTCATATGCATGTGTGGACCCAGGCTGGTAGGTAAGACGTTGTTGCATCATGTAGGTATAAGTCGTGCACCGTTGGTTGTATCGGGTTGCCACTTTGGGGAGTGATACACCCCACTATGGGGCCAACACGGGTATCTACGTTAGGGAGCTGATCGCTTGGGGAGTAGTGGGTACACCTAGTGGAGATAGGGGCAGACGACACCTATGTGGTCAGCTAGGGGTACACGAAACTACTAGTTATATTTTCTAAGTCCATGGATGGGATCAACCTTTAAGTAGGAATGACTGGTGTGGTGCAGTGTAGTAATTACCCTTGGGTGGGTAGATGCGTCTTTACCGATATCTTAGTTCATCCTATGTCTAGTTGGCTGCTTAGTGTAGTCATTTATCCCCAGTCATTACCGTACCAAGTTTATATCATACCCTAATTACTTTAATGATTGTATTGTTAAAGTTATAGGACTCGCTCAGACTTATGTCTGACCCCGTTGTTTTTATCTTTTTCCCAACCCTCAGGTTCTCAGAGTGGGCCTAGCACTAGTGGGCTTTGATCAGATTGCTTTATCTATCTTTTGGAGCTTGGACCGTTGATGTAAAGCTCAGCTTATCTTTTCTATTATGGCTATTAGTTATGTAGTGGGATTATGTACTTATGTTTTTATCAGGATGGATATTTAGTACTTGACTCTTGTTTTAGTTGGTTTTGGTATTGTAACCAAACATGTTTATCTTCTGCTTCAATGAAATGATGTTTTAGATTTTCAAGTATTATTTATATCTGTCTTGTTGTAATTTTTCTGTTCTATATTCACTTAAAATACTCCACCGAAGTTAAGGCATTCCCTTAGTGAGTGACCTTAGCGGGTGTGGGGTGCTACACGTGGTATCAGAGCGAGGTTACCAGAACTGATAAATTTTTTAGAAAAACTATTTTTCTAAAAACATTTTTGGAAGAAGTATTTTCAAAAACATGTCTTTTAAGAGAAAAGTTTTTGAAAGAAAAGCATAATCCCCAATAGCCATATCTTTATCCTTCGAATTCTCCGTTTTGAATCTTTCCTTTTTCGTTTCAGCATGGCTGAAGATCTTAATTTTCCGGAGGGTGTAGCGATACCATTATGGTATAGGAGATTGATGGAGGCTAGGGCCACCGCTGCGGGTCCAGCAAACGTTCCTCCACCACCAGTTGCACCCGATCTTCCTCCCCCTCCTCCTCCTCGTGCGGATACTTTTGCTAAGACTTGCAAGGAATTTAAGGCTATGGGAGGGAAACCTTTTCAAGGATCAGAAACTTTTGTGGAAGCTAGGGATTGGCTTAAGGAGACGGAAGAGTTGATAGAAATCTTTGAGATGGAAGAAGGAAAGAAAGTCAAATTAGCTGCTTGGTTAATGAAGGGAGAGGCCTCGTTCTGGTGGGAGGTCACTAATGGAGAGCGCCCTGTTGACTCTTGGGCGGATTTCAGACAAAGGTTTGTGGCAAAGTTTCTCTCAAGGGCGGAAGAAAATCTGTATATGGAAAGGTTCTTGACTCTAAAGCAAGGAAACCTATCAGTGAAGGAATATGTCAACAAGTTTAATCAGTTGGCAAGGTTTGGCATAAACATGGTGAATACACCGGAGAAGAAGGCTTTGAGGTTCGTTAAAGGCTTAAATGAACCGATGCATGGATTGGATATGACTCACATCCCTATGGGGGCCACCTTTGAGAAGCTAGTAGACATGGCACTTATGCATGAGGAAGAGAAGGGTCCCAATGCTAATAAAGCACCCGAGAAGAAAGGAGATCAGAAGAGATCTCAGCAGCAACAGCGAAACAAGGGTAGGAAAGGCAACGTTGCAAGGGAAAGAAGAAGTGCTTCAATTGTGGGACACCAGGCCACCTAAGCAAAGATTGTCGGAAGAAGGAGAAGACTGTCTGCTTCTACTGTGGCGAAGCAGGGCATCTAGTGAAGGACTTCCCTAAGAAGGGGCAGAGGACGGGATCTACCTCAGGAGGACAGGTGCAAGCTCTTATGGCACCAGGTCAGGCAAGGGGGCAAGTTCAGGCTCTCGCGGTTCCACCAATTCAGGAAAAAGGTAGAACTATTTCTGTTGAAAGTCTGGTTTTTCTGTTTGATCATCCTGTCCGTACTTTATTCGACTCTGGCGCATCGCATTCGTTTATCTCATCATCATTAGTTGAGTCACTGCACTTAGACACCAGTCTAGTAGATGATCCCTTGGTTGTTTCAAACCCAATTGGGGGCTCCACTTATTTGTCCATGATATGTTTGGGTTTGAAGATTTCTATACTTAGCGTTGAGTTTAGATGTGATGCTTTTGTTTTGGGCTTCACGGGCTATGGGTTGATTTTGGGCATGTACTGGTTATCCAGTAATGGTGACGTTCTTGATTGTGAAAGGAGAGTTGTTAGGATCATGACCCGCTTGGGTAACACTCTCGAGATCTCTTGTAATCCCATGGATTCTGTTATGCTAAGTTATCTTGAATCGCTTGACGCTTCGGTCGAGAGTTTGCGATCTGTTAGAGTGGTCCGGGAATACTCGGATGTGTTTGAGGAGGTGAAGGGCTTACCTCCGAAGCGGGAGATAGACTTCCGAATATATCTAGTAGACAATGCTAAACCAGTATCTTTGCCAGTGCGCTACATGGCTCCTCGTGAGAGGAGGGAACTCCATAAGCAAGTAGGGGAGTTGCTTGAGAAGGGGTTCATAAAATGAAGTATATCGGAGTGGGGTGCTCCAGTGGTTTTTGCCACGAAGGCGGATGGGTCCCTCAGACTTTGTGTAGACTATAGAGAACTCAACAAGCTTACAAAGAAGAATAGACACCCATTGCCGAGGATTGATGATCTCTTTGATCAGTTGGTTGGCGCCTCAGTGTTTTCGCAGTTGGACTTAGCCACGGGGTTTCATCAGTTGAGAGTGGCTGAGGATAGCATAGACAAGACTGCCTTTAGGACTCCGGATGGTTTCTATGAGTGGATGGTGATGCCATTTGGTTTGACGAACGCCCCTGCATACTTTGTTGATTTGATGAGTAGGGTGCTCAGGGAGTACCTTAATAAGTTCGTGGTGGTCTTTTTGGATGACATCTTAGTCTTTTCTAAGAGTGAAGAAGAGCATGCCCTACATCTTAGGGAAGTGTTGGAGACTCTTCGAGCGCATAGCCTTAAGGCTAAATTCTCTAAATGTCACTTTTGGAGGAAGGAAGTGCGGTTCTTAGGGCACGTGGTCTCTAAGGAAGGGATAGCTGTGGATCCCGCGAAGGTAGTATCCATCCAAGATTGGAAGGTTCCGAAGAATGCTACCGAGGTGAGGAGTTTCTTGGGGTTGGCTGGCTACTATAGGAATTTTATCAAGGACTTCGCGAAAATATCAGCCCCATTAACTCGCTTGACGAAGAAGAATCCAGTTTTCACATGGGACGTAGATTTTGATAATGCGTTCCAAAGGTCAAAGAGAGCTTTAACCATAGCTCCAGTCTTAGTGTTGCCAGATGGGAGTAAGCCATTTGTTGTTTATACCGATGCTTGTGGGACAGGACTAGGCGCAGTATTAATACAAGAAGGAAGGGTAATAGCCTATGGGGGAAGGCAGTTGAGAGCGCATGAGAAAAATTACCTTACACATGATCTAGAGTTGACCGCTATTGTTTTTGCGCTTAAGTCTTGGCGCCATTATCTTCTTGGCGAGAGGTTCGAATTGTTCATTGACCACAAATCATTGAAGTACTTGTTTTCTCAAAAGGATTTGAACTTAAGGCAACAAAGGTGGATGGAGTTCTTAGCATCCTATGATTTCGAGATAGCGTATACCCCTGGCAAGGGTAACGTGGTGGCGGACGCCTTAAGCAGAAAAAGGTTGTCTTTGAGTCCATTGTACGTTGAACGACGAAGCTTGGAATTTATCTCGATGTTTGACTTCAGACCTTCCGTTGACTTTGTACCTGGTTTGCTAGCGTCCTTAGAGGTCAGACCTACTCTTTTGGGACGGATTGGCGAGGCACAGCGGGACGACCCACAGTTGGTTGAGTTGGTAGAGAGGCTCATAAGGGGGGAGTCGTCCAGCCATTTGAGTAGGTACACCCTAGATGGTAAGGGGTGGTTGCGTAGAGACGGCAGACTTTGTGTACCGCAAGATGAGGGTTTGAGGAAGGCTATACTTGATGATGCACATCGTTCGAAGATAACCATTCATCCCGGTGGGGACAAGATGTACCAAGACATGAAGCGAGTTTTCCTTTGGGCCGGTATGAAGAAAGATGTGGCCGAGTATGTCGCTAGATGCTTGGTGTGCCAACAAGTGAAAGCGGAGCAAAAGAAACCTGGTGGGTTGCTTCACCCATTGGAAGTTCTGCAATGGAAGTGGGATAGCGTCTCGATGGATTTTATTGATGGGTTACCGAGATCGAGGAAGGGTAATACGGGAATTTGGGTTGTGGTAGACAGACTTACTAAGAGCGCCCATTTTATACCCGTGAAGAGTAAGAGGACAGCTCTATGGCTAGCTTCAGTTTACCTTCGAGAGAAAGTTCAATTGCATGGTGTACCTTCTAGCATAGTGAGCGATCGAGATCCTATCTTCACTAGCGAGTTTTGGAAGAGTTTGCAAGAGGCGGTAGGGACTCAGTTGTGTTTGAGCACCGCATATCATCCTCAGACAGACGGCCAGACCGAGAGGGTGAATCGTGTTCTAGAAGACCTTTTGAGGCTATGTATCTTAGATTTTGGAGGTACATGGGAAGAGCATCTTCCATTGGTGGAGTTCGCGTATAATAACAGCTTTCAGTCTAGTATTGGCATGGCTCCTTTCGAAGCTCTTTATGGAAGGCCTTGTCGATCACCTACATGTTGGTGGGAATCTACGGATAAGATCTTGCTTGGGCCTGATATGGTTAGAGAGACTTCGAAAAAGATTGATTTGATTCGAAGGAGGATGAAAGCGGCGCAAGACAGACAGAAATCTTATGCGGATAAGAGGAGAACAGATCTTGAGTTTGATGTTGGGGACATGGTCTTTGTTAAAGTATCTCCATTACGGAATGTTGTTCGCTTTGGGTCTATTGGGAAGTTAGCACTAAGGTTTGTAGGACCGTTTCCTATTAAGGAAAGGATTGGACAGATGGCATATAGAGTGGATTTACCTGAGAGACTTAGTGGGGTACATGACGTATTCCATGTGTCACATTTGAGGAAGTGTCTACATGAGACCGCAGAGGTGGTAGAGCCGAGCTTGCTTAGAGAAGTGGAGGTAGAGCGTGATGCGACGATTCGACGAGCTCCTACTCGCATCCTTGGGTCAGAGATTAGGAAGTTGAGAAACAGAGAGGTTCAACTAGTCAAAGTGCAATGGGGAGATGATGAGAGCAACGCTACTTGGGAGACAGAAGCGAAGATGCGTTCACTGTACCCATTTCTTTTTTAGGGTATGTCTTTTAACTTCTCCTTTATCGTTTGTCTAGTACTTATCTTATCTTTAGTATGTTCTCTTGTTAGTACCTTTGACCTTTAAATAGGGTAAACCTATGGTTGAAACATGTGTTTGAGACATGTTATGATTGATGGATGCATGTGGATGCAAGTGTTTGCTAGTGGTTGCTCGTGGATGCATATACACACACTTTAGACACTAGATCGGCTCAGTCACTTCATGTTGCATATTGCATATAACTGTGTGTAGGTAGCTATATTAATGGATGTATAATGGTTGTGTTATCATATGGATTATGCATTTTGATGTATGGTTGTGCACACATTTAGATATAGTATGTGTCGATAGGGTTCTTTCGCATGCATATTGGATGCATGGCACTATCACGGTTTGCATTAAGGAGGTCAACTGAATCAGTAGACCGCCTGATTTTGCATTAGACAGGGAACATATACACACACTTTTTGCATATGTTCATACAGCATTAGAAGCTTTAAGGGCATTGGATGCCAGTGTTTGATGGTTTAGTAGATGGTTGTTTGGTTGGTAGGATACGTTCTTCTTGACTTAGAGATTTCGGGGACGAAATCCTTTAAGTAGGGGAGAATGTAACACCCCGTATGTTGAATAACTTGTTATAATATAAATCAGGGCAGAATTAAATTTTAAGATCTGAATCAGGGGAAACGGGCTATGCCATTGCGTTCGTCTCGAAAAAATACGCGAAATAGAGTCCGAGTTTCCGAAAATCGGAGTCCGTATGACCCAGTTAAGGCCCGAAGAAGTTTTCAGAAAATTCAAATTTCGAAAAACAGATTTCAAATGCAGAAATGGAGCTAGGCGGGAAAATTCCCGCCACACCCCAAGTCGACTAGGGAGTCGACTTGGGAGTCGACACACAGGGGGGGGGGTGTCGACAGTAGTGTCGACACCCCAGTCGACACAGGTGGCCGAGCCAGTTTGGCCTGGGTGCACTGTTTTGGCTGTTGGGCTGTGTTTGGTGGCTTGTGACGAGATCTGATGGCTCTAAACTATCCTAGGGTTAATCCTATGGCCTAAAACACTTAACTAATCTATAAATACACCCTAAGACTACCCTAATTCATACTAAAATTGGATACAACGTCATCATGCCGTCAAAATGCAACTTAGATGGAGCCTCCACAAATTAAAGAGGAAGATAGCTTCTCAAATCAACTTCTAATCAACTCTAGCAACTAAATCTTCTTCATAGGAGTGCTAATCAACAAGTTGTGAGTTTTTATGCCTTTAGCAAGCAATTGCTAAACTAATTATAATAGGATATAATGAGGTTATGGTTATGTATGTGGATCAATGCAAGTTATGTTATCATATGCTATGTGTTCATGATGCTAGTTATGCAAGTTTTATGCTATATGTTCATGATGCTAGTTATGAAAGTTTTATGCTATATGTTCATGATGCTAGTTATGCAAATCACTATGATAAACATTGATCCATTATGACACCATGTTATGCAAGTTTGGTGTTTGATTATATGCAAGTTCATATATGACATGTTATGCAAGTTTGGTGTTTGATTATATGCAAGTTCATATATGACATGTTATGCAAGTTTGGTGTTTGATTTTATGCAAGTAACATGTGCAAGTTTACACCTTTGTATGATATGCATACATATGCAAGTTTACCCCTTTGTATGTCATGCATATATATGCATGTTTACCCCCTTTTTATGATATGAGTAACATATGCAAGTTCATCATTTTTTAGACCTATGACATGTATGCAAGTTTATCCCTTTATGATAGGTCTATGACATGAACATCTATGCAAGTTACCCTCTTTATGACATATGTGATTCATGCAAGTTTGGGTTGATTATTTATGCTAGTTGGGTTTGATGCTATGGTCATATATGCAAGTTGACACCTTTAAACCCCATGTTGATGCTAAAGTTATGCTAAGTTGAACCCATTGTATTTGTGAAGAATCTTCCCTTTTAAATATGTCATGTTAGCGTATTACATGGGGAACGATGGGGTTAATATTCATGTTAACAAAATTGTGGTGAAATTGATATGATGTTGCATACCATGAGTGGATGGACATAATTGAGTCAATTATGTACATCATTAAATTGGAATTAATTAGGGAAAATTAATTCAAAATATGGGGGTGATTAATTAGGTGTAATTAATCGACTAAGACACGAGGTTGGACCCTTTTGTAGCATAAGACTGCCCGGACCCGACCGGCAAATCCAGCGGCTACAAATGATTGGCCCAATGTGAGAGGTCTTAGGCATAAACTAAATACGTGACAAGTGTAAAGACACGAAGTTATACTCTGTTATGGCGTAAGGCTACCCGGACCCGACCGGCAAATTCAGCTGCCATAAAAGACAGTCTAATGTGAGAGGTCTTTACAAAGGTTACGTTCTTAATCAATTAAGAAACACTTAACCAGATAAGCATGTAGTGGGGCATGAGGGGTTAAGTGGGTGCCTTGGGTGGCATGTGGAAATCAAGTAAGTGCCTTGGGTGGCATGTGGAAATCTAGTGGGTTGCCTTGGGTGGCAATAGAAAATACGATTAGAATACTTAACCAAGTGGAAACATGTAATTAAACATGATTAAAGGGTTAAGTGTGATGCACTAGAAAAGGGACAAGCTTAGGTGGGTAGCTTGTGGGGGCCCATTTCAACCAGTAACCTATATGTATCTTTGTGGGCTCGACCCATGTCGAGGACGGGACACGCGTACTGGGCTTGACTATAAGAGGCCAATACGGGTTAGCGGTGGCAACGCAAGTCCAACGGGTTTCATATGCGTGTGTGGACCCGGGCTGGTAGGTAAGACGTTGTTGCATCGTGTAGGTATAAGCCGTGCACCGTTGGTTGTATCGGGTTGCCACTTTGGGGAGTGATACACCCTACTGTGGGGCCAGCACGGGTATCTACGTTAGGGAGCCGATCGCTTGGGGAGTAGTGGGTACACCTAGTGGAGATAGGGGCAGATGGCACCTATGTGGTCAGCTAGGGGTACACGAAGCTACTAGTTATATTTTCTAAGTCCATGGGTAGGATCAACCTTTAAGTAGGAATGACTGGTGTGGTGCAGTGTAGTAATTACCCTTGGGTGGGTAGATGCGTCTTTACCGATATCTTAGTTCATCCTATGTCTAGTTGGCTGCTTAGTGTAGTCATTTATCCCCAGTCATTACCGTACCAAGTTTATATCATACCCTAATTACTTTAATGATTGTATTGTTAATGTTATAGGACTCGCTCAGACTTATGTCTGACCCCGTTGTTTTTATCTTTTTCCCAACCCTCAGGTTCTCAGAGTGGGCCTAGCACTAGTGGGCTTTGATCAGATTGCTTTATCTATCTTTTGGAGCTTGGACCGTTGATGTAAAGCTCAGCTTATCTTTTCTATTATGGCTATTAGTTATGTAGTGGGATTATGTACTTATGTTTTTATCAGGATGGATATTTAGTACTTGACTCTTGTTTTAGGTTGTTTTGGTATTGTAACCAAACATGTTTATCTTCTGCTGCAATGAAATGATGTTTTAGATTTTCAAGTATTATTTATATCTGTCTTGTTGTAATTTTTCTGTTCTATATTCACTTAAAATACTCCACCGAAGTTAATGCATTCCCTTAGTGAGTGACCTTAGCGGGTGTGGGGTGTTACAGTTCGGTTGCTTCATTCGTAATACTCTCGTTCAGTCCCACTCTACTACCTCTGGTCCGATCCTCTGTTCCAATTCAGTTCGTGTGGCCTTACTTCCTCCTGTGCCAAGCTCCGGTCCGGTCCGTGCTCCCATCCGATCCGGTTCGGTCACAGCCTGCACATTTCCTGCAACTTCCAGCGACTGTTTATACGCCACTCGATGACGTTTTCAACCATTCTAACTATTATAAATAATCACAATTCATACCATACAGTCACAACAACATGTATAAATATCCACAAACAGCAAAACAACAATATGATATGTCAAAACGGATCAAACATACCCAAAAACCCATATTTTCCCCTTAAGCATGTTTAAGAACAACTAATGATAGGATTAGTAAAACTTAACCAAATTACCCAAATTTTCTAACAGAGATCTAAAACAATATTTCAGAATTTGTGAATATTTTTCCAGCTTTTTATGATGCATAATTTCGCTTATTATTACTAATCACCCCTTAATCCTCCAAATTCCGGGATTAGCAAAATTAGTCTAAATTAACCCAAATTCATATCAGAGGCATAAAATAATATTCTGGAATTTTACAATTTTTTCTAGATTTTTCTGAGTTATAATTTCGCTAATCTTCGCTAATTACCCTAATTAGCCATAATTAGTGAAAAACAATGCAAATCACTCACCTTTGCCATAAATAAAACTCAGATCTGAAATGAATCTCTGTTTGGCATGAATACAGATGTGTAACAGCAGCTCTAACCTTGCTTTGGTGTTATCTCTCCTTAATTTGATGTAGTTTAAGCCAAAACTTGATTAAGAAGTGATTAGAGGTGTTTTTAGATGTTGGAGGCCATTGTTAGGTTGAAGAAAGGGTTTGTGGCGGCTGGAAAATGAGTGAAAAACTAAAATCCTAACCCTAGCAGCCCTTACATACCTATAAACCCGAAATCCCCCATTTAGCCTAGCTGCTAATCACCCGGTTAAGCCCAATTAGCTGTTTTTAACCCTCTAAACCTTAATTCAGCCATATCTCCCAAACGGTAAGTCCGTTTGGCTATTATGACCACTCTACGGAAAGATAAACCATCAAATGAATCTAATGGAAGTGGTTCCAGGTCAAGATTCCTTTCCAGTCAAAAGGTATGGCCAAAACAGTAACAGCTAGGGGCAAAACGGTCATTTAAAAATCGACAAAAATCATGAACATGGGAAATGACCCCACTAGTCGTTTCCCAAAAGTACACAACCATACAACTTACCAAGAAAAAGAAATAAATATTCTACGATCTTTCGATGCGTAGAATGCAGGTCGTTACATTCTCCCCCCCCCCCCCCCCTTAAGAAATTTCATCACCGAAATTCCTTAACCCAAAACATACAAAGGATTCCGCATGCCTATCAGCCACAAACAACGATCAAACATGCAAAACAAACAAAACAAGCTTATCCTAGCATGCGGAAAGACTAAATCGAAGCTAAAATCTTACCAGGCGAAGAGTTCTGGATACGTCTTCCTAATGCTCTCATCTGTCTCCCAAGTACAGTTATTCTCATTCTCGCCCCATTGAACTTTGACTAATTTCACCGCTTTCCTTCGAAGTTGCTTCGTATCATTCCCAACAATACGCATCGGTTTGCGGTTCCATACTGCCTCAAATGCTATCTCGATATCGTCCAATTGATCCTGTGAAATAGTCATATCGGGGTCATGCACAAGCTTCCTTAACTGGGAGACATGAAATACGTCGTGAACTGCTGCCATCTTATTTGGTAATCCAACCTTATATGCTAAGCTTCCAACTTGCTCAAGAACCGGGAATGGACCAACAAACCTTGGTGCTAGCTTACCTCTCTTACCAAAACGAATCACACTCTTTAATGGAGAGATCTTGACAAATACCATGTCACCAAATGAGAATTTCAGTTCTTTTCGTCTCTTATCAGCATAATTCTTCTGTCTGTCTTGAGCGGTCTTCATTTGCTGTTGAATAACCTTGATCTTATCTGAAGTTTCTCTTATTATATCTGGTCCAAGCACAAACTTCTCACCGGTTTCCAACCAACATGTCGGTGGGTTACACGGTCTTCCATACAAAGTTTCAATTGGAACCATACCAATACTGGACTAATAACTATTGTTATATGTAAACTCAACCAAATGCAAAATGGTCATCCTATGACCCTCCAAAATCCAATATACAAGTCCTCAAAAAGATCCTCTAATACACGATTCACTCAAATACATTAACAATCTGATCTAATCCTTGGTAAATTATCAATGAAATCCATTGAAACTTGTTCCCATTTCCATTTGGGAATTTCTAATGGTTGTAGCAACCCACTAGGCTTCTTTTGCTCAGCTTTAACTAGTAGGCAATTCATGCACTTAGATATAAACTTCCCAACGTCTATTTTCGTTCTTTCCCAGTAGTAGGTCGGCTTCATATCTCGATACATCTTGTTACCACCGGGATGTATAGTTAACTTTGAGTGATGACATTCTCTAAGCACTTCATCTCTCAATCTATTGACATTGGGTACAACTAGTCTTCCGTTCTTTCTAAGCCATCCATCTCGATCAAGCCCATACTTGTTCATCTCCTCGTCGATACCCATCTCTAACTTGGAGATGATTTCCAATAGGTTGGGATTGTCCCTTTGACTAGAGCCAATCCGCTCAATCAAAGTGGGTCTGATCATCAAACTTGCTAACATTTCTGGATCCAATTCGCAATTTGGTCTAAAATCATACCCAACGATGTACTCCAGTTGCTTCCATTCTAGAAACACAGCCCCTAGACAAGCATGTCTCCAACTCAATGCACCAATTACCGCACCCAATGAAAAATCGCCACAACTATTTATCTCTCACGCAAACCATCCTAGTCGGATTCGATATTCCCAAAGCACAAACCCCAAAGGCCTAAACCAATATCAGACAAGCACCCAAGGAACATCTCCTACGAATTCAGAAAATCTACGTGAGATGATACTAGCAAAACAACCAAACAAAAGCTTGATTCTTCGTGGTCAACTGAGTCAACGGTGCTGCTATCTTGGAGAAATCTTGGATAGACTTACGATAATATCCAACTAACCCCAAGAAACTTCTTACGTCTGTTGCATTCTTGGGCGTAGACCAATCTTGCATTGTAGCCACTTTCGCAGGATCCACGACGATACCATTCTCTGAAACAACATGGCCCAAAAACCTCACTTCCCTTCTCCAGAAGTGACACTTAGAAAACTTCGCTTTCAGTTGGTGTTTCCTTAACACCTCCACCACCATCCTCAAATGTTCCTTGTGTTCTTCCTCGTTCCTTGAGTAAACCAAAATATCATCCATGAACACAAGAACAAACTTATTCAACTGATCTCTGAATACCCTATTCATAAGATCCACAAAATATGTCAGGGCATTGATCAGCCCAAATGGCATAACCAACCATTCATAAAATCCAGACGGCGTCCGAAATGCTGTTTTAGCTATGCTTTCAGCTTCCACTCTAAGCTAATGAAAACCTGTCGTGAGATCCAACTGAGAAAACACTCTCGCTCCACTCAACTGATCAAACAAATCATCTATCCGCGGTAAAGGATACTTATTCTTCCTCATCACCTTATTCAACTCGCGGTAGTCCACACACAATCGAAGGGAACCATTGGCCTTGGTAGCAAACACAAATGGTGCTCCCCGTTCAGAAACACTTCTTCTGATAAATCCCTTCTTCAAAAGATCGCTTTCTTGCACCCTGAGCTCTCGCTTCTCCCTTGGTGCCATACGACAAAGTGACATCACTATAGGTCTGGCATCTTTCACTAAATCAATACGGAACTCAATCTCTCGGTGTGGTGGAAGCCCGGTCACTTCCTCGAAGATGCCCGGATACCGGCCAACCATGGGTAAACCTATCGACTCACCATGCGGGATGTCGAGAGAATTTAGAAAACTAGCCATTACCCCATCACTAGGTAGACCACCAAACACTACCCTCTGCCCATCATCCGCTCTAGCTGTCACCAAAAAGCCCTCATAGTCTACCACCACCCCGTACCTTTGGAGCCAGTCGACTCCCAAAATAATGCCAAACCCAGTAAAGCCCAAAACAAAGCAATCACAAACAAACATGCATCCATGACTCGATAAGACCACATTACGACAAATCATGCTAAGGTTAGTCGAACTACCAATTGGATTCGTCACCACTAAAAGTCTATCGACAATTTCGGGCTCTAATCCCAACCTATCTACCAGGTCCTAGATATGAAAGAACTGGAAGCTCCAGTATCAAACGAAACTCTAACAGGAACATTATAAACAGAAAGCATACCTTGAATAACGACATTCTTTCCCTTCTCCGCCATAGTTGGGGCATTCGACGAAGAAGGAACAACACTGATAGCATATGCTTTCACGATCTGCTTCTCTTTAGGGGGTTGCGGACACTTATCCTTGTGATGTCCCGCTTGCCGCAGTTAAAGCACTTCCTATCCGCTGGCTTGGCCCGACACTCTTTGGCATAGTAGCCCTTTTTACCACAGCTGAAGCACTTAACATCCTTCTTACTCTTTTTCTGGCCATCCTTGTTCTGGTTCTGCTTTCTCTTATTCTGAGAACCATTCTTGCCTCCACCGCTTGCTTACGGTTTTGGCTCTCCTGTGGATGTAACCTCAGTCTTCGACTTAGGGTAAAGACTCTCTGACCTTAAAGCTTTCCCCACAACCGATTCAAATGTCTCATCAATGTGGTTAATAAGCCTTTTCCCCAAGTATCCATCCAAACCGGTTATAAACTTTTTGTTCTTCTTCTCGGCAGTGTCGATAAGAGATAATCCATACTTTGACAAAGTGTCGAACTCTGCAACATACTCTGAAACTGCCCTTCCATTCTGCTTAAGCTCCAGAAACTTCCTGAACAATTCTAATCTATGAGCCGCTGGAATGAACTTTTCACTGAAACGAGTCATAAACTGATTCCAAGTAACTTGATTCCCTGGAGTAGCTGCCTTAATATCGTTCCACCAATTCATAGCTCGTCCTTGCAGTTGACGGGATGCTAGCATTCTCTTCATCGCGTCCTCGATACCCAAGTCTTCGAAGATACGCTCGCAGCTATCCAGCCAATCCTGAACATCCGTAGCCAACTCCGTTCCGTGGAACGACTTCCCACCAAGACTAGTATAATCCTTGTTAAGCTTGGTGAAATCGGCCCTAGGCACCTGCACTATTGGACCACCACCATTACCATCATTAGGAGCTGCCCTCTGCACATCCCTAAGCATCTCCCTCATGAGGTCAGTAAACATAGTCCTCATGTCAGCAGCATTCCCATTATTGGCTCCTTTACCAGCACCTCTTGCGTATTGGCTCGTCATTCAATCTGTAAAGAGAAAACAATTAACCATCTCCACAGTGGTGCTAGTGCAGCGCGATTTCATCCTTAGCTATACTAATAGTGTATATATATATATATGTATATATATAGCTTTTGAAAACCAAAATAATCACAAATACGCGCTCTCATATACGTATTATCTCTCCCTGGTATCTTTCCCTAGGTTAACTACGCAACCTAGAGCTCTGATACCATGTGTGACGGCCCGCTCCGTATTAGCTGACATTTCCTCCGAAAGTGCGTTGTACACATGTCCAACTAGCACAGAACGATCATCCGAAGAAAAGAAGGAAGATAAAGAACTAACACAGAACCTGTAGAATGTCTCACAGCGCATGGAATAAAATATAATAGTAATATTACTTTGACATAAAACAGGCGAGACAATGCATAAGTTGAAAACTAAACTAACATAGCAGCGGAAATCCAAATACAGCTTATGACCCAACGTCATTATTACAACTTTAAAAATGTCTCTAAAGCAAAAGAAAGCTAAAGTAGAAGATGCACTACTAATGCCTACTTCAACAACACAGGGAGAATACCTATATATATCATACGTGGAAGCCTCATGCTCGTCTCTGGATCAGCTACTCGTGCATACCTATGCAGTTAAAGCCCCGCTAAAGCCCCGCAATATCCCCGCTATAGCCCATAGCGCCCTTCAGCCGCTACGCTATTTCAGTTTAGCGCTGATGAATAGTAGATACGCTTCTAGCCCCGCTATTTTCCGCTACATCCGCTAAATCAAGGCTTTTTTGCGTCTGCTTTAGCAATATTAATATATAGAACTTGATTTGACTGGTTCTCTTTAAAAATTCAGTAAAGTTAGTGCAAATGGCTAAATTTAAGGCATAAATATCTAATATACGGTAATAATCAATTACACTCACCAAGTTTAGCATGCATAACTATCATCTCCGGTGATTTTGTTATATAAGATTAATTAATATTAGTTTCTTCTATACATATAGTGCGAGAAAGATGATTAATTAATATTCAAATATTTAGTTTTACATATAATGAAGCTTTTTGCGCCTCCGCTATATCCCCGCTACACCTTTTTGCACCTCCACCGCTATAGAACCGCTAAGCGCTTTAACTGCACAGGTGCATACCACCTAACATTTCTCTAGTCTGCTCGTGTGAGCACCCAGAGTAATAAGAAAAGACATAAAACTCTAGGTCAGACAAAATTCTGGTATGAGTGATAAGCAGCTAAACAGAACAATAACATGTATACTAAACCATACCTCACTACAACAAAAACACCATATTACAACTTTAATTCTACAACTGTCAGAAAAGCACAGTTGTAATAAATGGTTTTTACAACTGTCAATTACCTAAAGGTGTAATAAACATATATTTAACAAATTTTCATTTTGTTAGTTGTAATAGATGCTTATTACAAAGTTGATGTTTATAATATCGATTTTTAATAACTACTTAGATTAATATTTAATATTAATTAATAATTATAATAAACTTGGCAATCAATAATATTTATTAATTCTTATTAAATAATTATTAGTTAATAAGTAGTAATTAATTTTTAATAATCAATGTTAACTACTTATTAATAAATATTTAGTAACATATACATTATAAACTTTTAATAATTATTACTTGATGTTGGCTTGCTTTTTGATCAAGCCAGCCAGGATCATTCGTAAGAGGAAAGCAGGAAACCACGTTCCCCAAGAATATGAAGGATCGGATCGCGCACCACCGTCTCGTCCAGTATCGGATCGCGCCCCATCGTCTCGCCCCCATCTCATCAGCGAACGAGGCAGCCGGGCGATCCGATCCAAACTTACATTGTTACCCCCGAGCGAACTGATCCGAAGATCCCCTGGTGCATGGCGAACCCTCAGACCTGTTCAAGCGCGAGCTAGTCTTCAGCGATCCGAATCGCACGGATCTGGCGACACGTGTCCCCAACCGTCATCTGGACCAATTCTCCCCATCTGCACGATCCGATTTTCAAGCAGATCACGACACCTGTCCACAACGGCTAATTTGACTGTTTCTTCAAGGGTGGCGATGCGATCCGATACTCTCGGGATTCGTGCCACGTGTCCACGATCCGCCTGACAAAATCAGCTATAAATAGCCCAGAGCTTGGCATTTTTCGAGAGCTTTTTGGCAATACTGAGTACTGAATCCGCCATTGTTGTCAAACTACTGAGAGAAAACATTGTTGTATTAGCTTTTAAAGCATAATCAATAATATATAAAGTGGGCGTAGGCTCGTTAACGCCGAACCACTATAAATTCTGAGTGTTATTTTCTTTTTCCTTGCTCTTCATTTGAAATTCTTTACTGTTCATAACAATTCGGGTGTTAGGTCCAAATTTCGATCTAACATTTTTGGTGCTTTCACTGAGAACCTCAGTCCTAAAGTTTCACTATTCGCTTCTTTGAGGATTCCAGCGATTCGGATATCATGGCTGGAAAAAGATCTAAAGTTTTGCAGACCAACGAAACGATTGAGGAGAGTGTGCACGAACTGGGCAATGAAGAAACTCTGGATCGCGGAGCGCAGGGGGCGATCCGATCCGACGAAGACACCTCGTTCCGAGTTGATGAGAACGAGACGATCCGTGCCACTGAAGGGGTTGTTACTCGATCCCGAGGTAACACCTCGCAGCCTTCGCGTGCCACGACCACAAGTCGATCTCAGGGGGGCGCAGCGAATCGCCCTCCACGAACCGCAACTATCCGAACTGATGGTCAGAATACAACTCGACCTGGAAAAGAACCTATGACCCACTCCTATCGTCCTGGAACCTCTGCTCGACCCGGTTCGAGCTCTTTGCGCATAAGAGAGAGTGATGATGACCACTATGATCCCGCCGCTCCTGTCACTGAGGGGGATCTCTCCCGCTTCGTCGAAATGTGGGATAGGTTGTTTGACGAGTTGGCTGCCCAAAGGTAGGAAAGTTCCATCCTACGGCAAAATTTGACGGCTATGAATAGAAGACTTGATGAGCTAGCAAGGCAAAGAGCATCGCCGGTTCGTCCACTCACCCCAGTATATTCTTCTTCGTCTGAAGAATCGCCGAGACCTCCGCGGCGACCGTATGAGAGAGCCGAAAACATAGAACAGCTTCGGTTTGGGACCCTGCCCTCACAGGAAGAAGAAGAACTAGGGGCGGGGCCCGTAAACCGTAATGTGAATGGCCAAGCAACGGCTCTCAGGACTCGAGATGTGAACAGTCCTGTGCATAACAGACCACCTCAGCCCCGTCGCCGCACGCATACTCATGATAACAGGGGGCAGCGAAGCCCTGTCCGAGCCCCAGATTTTGTGGCTGCTTCCCGAAGAGAGATCAGAGAACCTCGTCGGGCCAGAGGCACTGACCCTGAACCTCCTTTGACCAGTGCAAACGTCGCAGCCATGGTCCACCAGATTCTGGCCGACAGCCGTGGACAGCGGAACGAAGATTGGGGGATCGACCGCAGTCATACCCCTTTTACTGACGATATTTTGGATGCGACTTTTCCAAGGCGTTTCAACATGCCATAAATGAACCGATATACGGGAAGATCTGATCCTGTTCAGCACCTAATGAGATACTCTTGGTCGATGACCGCTGCCGCCGCTTCTGACGCGGTTAAGTGTAAAGCGTTTCCCATATTCCAGGAGGACGTGGCTTTGTTATGGTTTACTCGCCTGCCGGCGAGATCGATTTCTAGCTTCAGGGAGCTGAGCGAGAAGTTCGTAGAAAAATTCCGTATCTACGCACAGAAGACAAAAAGCGTGATCGATTTATTCCTTGTCAAACAGCGACCAGGCGAGAGCCTAAAGATGTACCTGGATCGTTTCAATTTGGCCGCCACTGAGGTTAAAGATCCCCATGAACCGACCATTGTCGCAGCACTGATTGACGGGGTAGATAAGGACATTGAATTCGGGAGGTACTTGGCGGGCAAACCGCCCCACACTAGAGAGTTATTCTATGAGAAAGCCAATGTACATCTACGCCGGGAAGAGGTATACGCAAACCGAAAGGTTAAAACAACTGATAAGGAGGAAATCCAGAGCAATGACGCCATCAAACAGACTGGAGACAGCTCGGGGAAAGTTGAAGTTAATGTCGGAAATCAGAATCAGGGTGGTCGCCAGCCAGGTAACAACAATAACAACGGTAACGTCAACAACCGGAAGAGGGGCCGAGGGAACGACTCCCAGAGAAGGACTCGTCCCAGGTCCTTTGAAAGTTATACACCCATAAGTGATACTCTGGAAAATATCTTCCTGGATGCGTACGAAGTCCTCCAGAATAAGAGGCCACCTCCTAGAGAATCGACAGAGAAAGAGCATGAGACAGGGAAGTTTTGTCTCTTTCACCAAATCCACGGCCATTCGACGAATGAATGTCGTCACCTGAGGGACGTAGTCGAAAGGCTGCTTCGAGAAGGGAAGCTAGATGAATACAGAGTAACGCCCAGGGACAGGGGGCAAGCAGTGCAGGCCCCGAATCAGAATCAAAATCAACTTGCTGCTAGGCCGACTGCTCAGCAAAAAGGAAAGAATATTGTTATCAATACCGTGATCGGAGGACTTTATCTTGCTGGACACAGTTCCAAAGCATTGGATCAATACGTCAATGCGGCCAAACAACACCTCGAGGTGGGGGAATGTAGCAACCCCGAGGACAATATCCCGGTGAAGCAGCAGAAGATGATGACCGATGATGTTGTTTTTCGAGAACGAGAAAGCATCGGAGTCCATGCTCCAACTGAAGATCCACTTGTAATTACGATACCCACTGGGCCATCCACTGTTCATAAGGTTCTGGTGGACAACGGGAGTTCCGTTAATATTCTTTTCAAAAAGGCCTTTGACCAGATGAATCTTGAAATAAAAGACTTGAAGCCCTGCCAAGGATGGATCCGTGGATTCAACGGAGCATCCACCGCTCCAATGGGTTATGTAGAGTTGCCAGTTACACGTGGGGAAGGAGAACGCCAGAGAGTGAGAATCCTTCCCTTTGTGGTTTTGGATGTTGAATCGCCATACAATGCCTTCTTGGGCCGACCGGCCCTCGCAAAGTTCAGAGCCTGTATAGCCCCCTGGTGCTTGTTATTGAAATTCCCCACAGAAGCCGGCATTGGTATCGTCAGAGGGGATCAAGTTGCTGCGCGAGCGTGTTATGTTGCCGAACTGAAATTACTTCGCAACGGAGGGGATATCGAAACTAAAGGCACTTCTCCCCCTTCGGGGGCGGAGACCTTATAGCAACCAAAGAGGATAATCGTTGGAGAGTTGCCCAGAGAGATGCCCGAGGATATAGATCCCAGAGAGGATCAAGAACCCGGGGGCAGAATGGCGACTCCCAACGAGGCAACTGTGGATGTACCAATCGATGACAGTGACCCGGAGAAGGTCCTTAAGATTGGGTCCCAGTTAAGTCCGAATCTTGTTGAAGAATTGACGGATTTCTTAAAGAACAATTTGGATGTATTTGCTTGGACCCACGCGGACATGTGCGGGATATCCCCATCAATCATGAGCCATTCTTTGAGCATTAACCCCAAGCATCCTCCAATAAAGCAAAAAAGGCGAATGCTGGGCCCAGAGAGGTCCGCTGCCTTGAAAGAAGAGGTTGGAAAGCTAAAGAGTAATGGGTTTATCAGAGATTCAACCTACCCAGACTGGATTTCGAACCCAGTCCTGGTAAAGAAGGCCAACGGGAAGTGGCGAACGTGTATCGACTTCTCGGATTTGAACAAAGCCTGTCCAAAGGATAGTTTCCCATTACCTCGAATTGACCAGTTGGTAGACTCGACGGCAGGTCACGAGCTTCTCTCATTTATGGATGCTTATTCGGGATACAACCAAATTCCGATGCATGTTCCAGATCAAGAGCACACTAGTTTTATCACTGATCTAGGATTATATTGTTATGTGGTAATGCCCTTTGGTTTGAAGAACGCAGGCGCTACATATCAACGTTTGGTCAACAGAATGTTTTATAACCAAATCGGGAAAATAATGGAAGTATACGTCGACGATATGTTGGTTAAGTCCAAGCAATCTTCTCAACACACTACTGACTTGGCGGTGATGTTCGGCATTCTTCGAAAGTATGGAATGAAACTCAATCCAACCAAATGTTCATTCGGTGTTGCTTCTGGAAAATTCTTGGGATTCATTGTCAGTTCCCGCGGTATCGAGATTAATCCAGACCAGATCGCAGCAATCAGAAACATTCAGGAACCTAGGCAAATTAGGGATGTGCAAAGTCTTGCCGGAAAAGTGGCCGCACTAAGCAGATTTATCTCCAGGGCTACGGATAAGTGCATCCCATTTTTCGAATTAATAAAGCGAGGAAAACGCCACTTTAAATGGACACCTGACTGCGTAGAAGCGTTTCAGAATTTTCTCAGGCACTTAGAGAAACCTCCGATACTATCTAAACCAATAGATCACGAGGACTTATTCGTGTATTTGGCAGTGTCATCCCATGCGATCAGCTCAGCATTGGTAAGGGAAGAGGATAAGGCCCAAAGACCTGTGTATTATGTGAGCAAAAAATTGACAGCAGCAGAGCGCAATTATCCACGGATAGAGAAGCTGGCGTATAGTTTACTGATTGCCTCCAGAAAACTTCGACACTACTTTCAGGCACATCCTATCACCATATACACTGATCATCCACTCAAGCAAGTTTTACAGAGACCGGAGGCATCTGGAAGGTTACTCAAATGGAATATTGAGTTAAGCCAATTTGACTTGAACTTTCAGCCCAGACGGTCAATTCGGGGGCAAGTGATAGCCGACTTCATAGCAGAATTCACTGTTCCTGAAGAAGATATAGCAAACGAAGAAGTGGAACCTTCAAAGTTCCTTTTCGATCCTAATGCCTGGAGATTGTATACTGATGGCGCTAGGAACGACGAAAGATCCGGCACTGGAATAGTACTTGAAACCCCCGAGAAACGATTGATAACCTATGCCATCCGAATGGAGTTTCAGGCCACTAACAACGATTCCGAATATGAAGCTCTGATAGCCGGATTAAAGATTGCAAAGGAACTAGAAGTCACAAAGCTGAACATCTTCTGCGACTCCAAGTTAGTTGTGAATCAAGTCACTGGAAGATTCCAAGCTAAAAGTGCAAGATTGATTCTATACTTAAAGAAAGTAAAAGAACTGCTGGATGATTTTGATCACTACAGCATATCTCATATTCCGCGGTCAGAAAATCAGCAGGCAGACAAGTTGGCGAAGATGGCTAGTTCTAACGATCCTGAAGTGATTGGGCTAGCCCCCGTTGAAGTACTTCGGTCCCCCAGCATAGATCAGATGGAAATCGACCTAGTACTAGAGACGGAACCGGGAAGGGAGTCCTGGATGACCCCTATAAAGAATTTCCTAATGGATGGAACGCTTCCGACCAAGAAAAACGAGAGGCGTAAAGTGATTCGTAAAGCCGTCCGATACGTTCTGCAAGGCGGAGTTCTTTATAGACAAGGGTTTTCAATGCCCCTCCTTCGGTGTATAGCCCACGATGACATCAAACGTGTGTTGCAAGAAGTCCACGAAGGCGAATGTGGTGACCACACTGGAGGGCAAACTTTGGCGAAAAAGGTATTGCGGCATGGTTATTTCTGGCCTACCATAAACAAGGATGCAGTAAGATATGCACGACGATGTGATGCGTGCCAGAGATTTTCAAAGATACCTAGAGCGCCTCCAAGTCAGTTAAAAACAATGATGAGTCCATGGCCTTTCGCTATGTGGGGAATTGATATCATAGGAAGTCTCCCCATAGCAAGGGGCGGAGCAAAGTTCGCTATTGTGGCCATAGATTATTTCACTAAGTGGGTCGAGGAAGAACCACTAACTACAATCACAACTAAACGAGTGATCAACTTCATCGTGAGAAATATCATCTGTCGATTTGGGATTCCAAAGGTTGTGATAACAGACAACGGAACTCAATTCGATAGTGTTGAATTCAGAAATTTCTGCCAAAGATACCACATCGAGAATCGGTACACCTCCGTGGCACACCCACAATCAAACGGGCAAGTCGAAGCGGCAAATAAAGTAATTAAGTCCATTCTGAAAAGAAGAATGAAGCGGGCTAGAGCCATGTGGGCTGATGAATTGCCCTTGGCGCTATGGGCCTACAGGACAACATATAAATCGGCAACAGGACATACCCCGTTCTCCCTTGCTTTTGGAACGGAAGCAGTCATCCCGGTTGAGATAAAGGTACCTTCTCATCGGGTGACCTATTATGATCCAATGACTAATAATGAATTGCTCCTTGAGTCCCTGGATATGATCGAAGAAAAGAGGGATGAACCAGACCTGCGTGCCCTGAGATGCAAACAACAGGTCGCCCGATATTACAACAAAAAGGTTCGAGCCCGAACCTGGGAACCCGGAGACTTGGTTCTGAAACGTGTCTTTCCACCCCCAACTCATATGGGAGCGAAGCGGGAAGGACCGTTCTCTATTTTGAGCAAGCTTGATAATGGAACCTTCAAGCTGGCAACCGTAGATGGAAAGGAAATCCCCAGAGTGTGGAATGCCCAACATTTATGGCCATATTTAACATGAGAGTTTCAAACCCATTCTTTTGCTTTGTTAAAAAACTATGTACAGGGCATGACTTGCCTAGAATAGTCTGATTCCTTAAAGCCAGAGATTATAAAGTGGACGTAGGTCATGATTCGACTGAACCACTATAAAAATACTGTGTGACATTTACCTTTATTGCATCTTTATTTATTTGCCTATGAAAATCAATGTGAATAATGCAGGTACCCGAAGTCCGGTGCCAACCGTTCCTCCCGTAAACTAATCAGAGGAACCCAAAGCTTGGGCAAAGGCTCCAACTGCTTGTCCGACTAGCTTTAATCCACGGAGCATGGGTTAAAGTACACACCAAGGATGAGTTTGATGAGAATGCATGATTGCAGACTGCTTGATCCGTGACTCTAACTCTCCAGAGTAGAGAGAGAGTATAAAGGACACGAAAATCGATAACGGCGGTGTACCATGATCGGAGCTGCCTAAACACGAACTCTAACTCTCCAGAGAGAGAGAGAGTATAAAAGCGTCTCCGATTGAGCGCTGAGAAAGAGCTCCTTTCCCGCTGAAGGATCGGGGAGCGAGTGAATCGCTGAGCTCGAACTCTAACTCTCCAGAGAGAGAGAGTATAAAAGCGTCTCCGATTGAGCGCTGAGAAAGAGCTCCTTTCCCGCTGAAGGATCGGGGAGCGAGTGAATCGCTGAGCTCGAACTCTAACTCTTCGGAGAGAGAGAGAGAGTATAAAAGCGTCTCCAATTGAGCGCTGAGAAAAAACATATTCCCTGCTAAAGGAACAAGGGCTGACTGAACTACAGTTATCCCATGAAATCTCCTATGCCCGCATATTCAGAAATAGGGGGCAACTTGCCGACAATACTAATCAATCCCTAGTAAACCCCCGTCAGATGCTACAGTAACAACTGAATGGGAGGCACCATGCACTCGTATACATACACTGAATTTTGATACAGCAATGTGACATAGCATGAAAATTCTTCCTCCTTTTGATTGACTGATTTGTAGTTATTATTAGTTACCTAATGACTAAACATGGAAAGTTTACTTGAATACAGGTACATAAGGATGCAAAAAGAGATAAACTTTTATTTATGTACTAAGAATCAACAAAGTGAAAAACAGCCTAGGCAAGAAGGTGAGGGCCAGTCTCACAATTACACTTCCTGGCCAGTGGAAAACCTAAAGACAAAATATCAACAAACTACGAACATCCTATTTACGCTTTGATTTCTTCTCTTGCTTCTGCCTCTCCAGCCTCTCCTTGTCGGCTTCAGATGGATCCCCTTTCTTCCTCTTCCGCTTGTCTACGAGGGGAACATCCGACTCCTCTGAGGTCTCCTCTTCCACCTCTTTTTTCTTGCTTCTACTGGAGAGGGAAGCCTGGAAGTCATCGGGGTTTGCGAAGTGAAGCTGCCGGCTGATGGACTTGGGCTGGATTTTCACAATCATCCCAGTTTTGGGATCGAATTCTGCAAGAGGGACTACGTCCAAAGCCTCATCTCCCACCTTCTTTGAAACCAACTCTTTCTCTTGTCTGGCTTTTCGACTAGCCAGGGGTTCATCGTCATCATCATCGACCTTTTTGGTGCCGGTAATGTCCTCTTCATCATCCACACGACGACCATCCAAGTCTTTTAAAGCTTCGATAGTCTCAGCATCTTTGGGTACATCGGTGCTAGGCGCCGGGATGCTTCCTTCTACTGTTGTGACCTCGACCCGCTCTGAAACATCAATACCAGCACCCGGCAGGGCAGTCTCCTTCTCCACTTCTCTCTCTTTTTCAGCACCCTTGTCGACGGGCTCGCCACCTGCATTACGAGAGACACACATTACTAATTCAATTGGTTGTTCTGCCAGACGACGACAATTCGCAATTGCTTTAGCAAATTGCGGGGAAAAGAGAGAGATACCTTCAGCAGATGCTCCCTCTTGAGTAGTCCCAGATGCTCCAACAACCACGGGGGTTAGGCCTAAGGGGATTAGCGGATCATCAGGATGGTACTCCTCAATTTCGAAGGTTTTAGGCTTCGCGGCGGAATTGGAACCTTCGTCAATTTTGCTTTTACCTTTAGCCAAGGTTCTCTCCTTTTCCATTTCCACCAGGATTAGGCGACGACCCTCTGCCAGGTCCTCAGGCTCGTTGTCTCTTAGGATGCTCTTCATCAATTCATCCTCATTGATCTCCTCGACCCCCAGTCTATGTTTTTCGCCCTCTACAATGGCATCCCATAAGTTGGCCAAAGTAACGTGGTAATCCGGGATCCATGAGATGTTGCGAGTTTTGAGAACCTGGCCAAGGAAATCGAAGATCATTTCTTCAAATCCCTCGATCTCCTTCTCTCTTTCGAGGAGCTTGTTGTTAGAAGCGGTGGCCAACTCGATGGCACTTTCAACATTCTTTTCGGCAAGGGCTGCCCGTCTCTCCGCGTCCGCTACTTGGTCATTCAAGATCACCTTTTCTGCTTCTGGCAGAGCCAAACTTTCTTTTAGACTCGCTTTTTCCGCCTCCCAAGCAGCCCTCTCAGATTCAAAATGGCCTTATGCTGTTTTCAACTCGACGTTGGCCATTCTAAGATCTTCAGCCTCCTTCTTTAACGCCATTTTCTCTTGACTATTAGAGTCCAGCTCTGAATGAAAGCGCTGCTTGGCATTCTCTAACTCAGTCTTATAATTTTCAGCGTCCCTCCGTGCTAAAGCAAGCTGGGCCTGAGAATTTTCCAGGTCCTTCTCCAATTTTGTCCTAGCCCTCTCATTGTTTTCAAGTTTTGCTTTAGACCTGTGTGCTTCTACCTCGAGTTTTCGGATGACTTCCGAAAGGTTGACTGCGTGCTTTTTCATCATCTCATATTGCCTGGCTGCGTGCTGGATGTGCCCGATAACTTCATCATCCCAATTTTTAGGGACCGGTTCCAAGGCAGGAACAAAGACCATCCTGTCAAAGAACATTCCTGGAAATTGTTCCCGCAGCTTTTCCAGCCTACCTTGGATCTCGGGACCATGGACGTAATCCCGTGATCCGGGGGCAGCTAACTCTGGTTGGCTGGTGGGGACAATGTCACTTCTCTCTTTCTCAGTTTCTTTGTATGAATCTCTGTCCCTATCTTTGGATTCGTGACGCCTTTTGGACGACCGACTGTGGGAAGGCGCACTCTTTGGAGGGGTCAACTCTTTTGGAAGTTTCTTTCCCCCGGTCGGAACTGTCGGATGACTCGAAGGCCTGGTAGAGGTTGATTTGGGTGGAGATCGAGGTTGCGAGGAACTCGGCCTATGAGGAGGACCGCGAGGGCGCTCGGTATCCGGATGAAGGCTGGGTGTGCCCTCGCGGAGAGAACGATACGAATAAGATTTCCTGCGGGACATTGTTCCTGCAAAAAAAGAAAAGAGTATATTAAAACTTTGAATACCCGCGAGGTTAGAGTGCAAGGTCAGACGGTGTGTGTGATGTGTGCATCCCATATAATTCCCCCTAACAGACCCGGGCCTGGAGACAGGCTCATCTGACCCGCTTCTCGTCCCTTAGTTGAAGCAATCGCCTCTTCGGGAGCAGAAAAGAAAGGCTCCTCGCCGAAGTCTTTTTCTGTATATACAATATCGGGTAGAGGGATTTTATTCAGCTCATCAAATAACTGCTCTTCTGTCAAGTCATCGTCAGCAACAGTTTCCATTGGAGCAGAGATAGGGATTTCCTTCGACACATCACCATGGGACTCATCCCCTCTGTATATGTTCAAGTCTTCGTCGTCTTGGATGACTATTGGAGAAGGGCTTTTGCGAAATTTAGTTGTTTCTACCGCTTGTGAAGTTCCCTCTCCCTCTGTTGGGGGCAAGTACTTATAGGGTTTGCCGCCGGTGCCAAGTCCAAATCTTCTGTCTAGGAGGCGATGCTTATGGAGATTGTCGTCAGTAATGCATTTTTTGATCCTTAGAAAGTCGGATCTGCTTTGTGAAAGAATGGATAATCGATTGTTGTATAGAGGACCCTCCGTTTTCGGGAAGACATGATCTGTTCGAAACAAAGGAAAAAGCGGAAGAATGTTAGTACTTAGACTCCTCGAGCAAGATATTCGATTATGTGATCAAAGCCTACTTGATTTAAGCCATCTTCGTGAGCATCCGGCCTGTCTCTTTATATAAAACCAGTCCGATTTAGGGTCCCCTATATTGCTGTACCCATCATATAAAACCTTCCTATTCGCCACCGACTCAAAGAAGGAGAAGTTTGGAGTTGCCGAAGAACGGTGCTTGAAAAGAAAGAAGAACGTCAAATCTCTAAATTTAAGTTCAGCATGTAAGATCTCCGCATATGCAATGTACAGGGTATATAACGATGCGTAGGCATTTGGATGGAGCTGCATCGGAGCGATGCCCAGCCGTCTTAAAGTTTCAATGGCAATCGTAGGGAACGGAGGGATGGCTCCTACTAGACACATTGTTCGACTAATCGCCATATACCCTTCCGGTGCTAGGTGGGGTCTATCTTCGCTTCCGGGCGTCAAGACATCGTCCCAAGGAATGCCGTGTCTTAAGCAGATTCTCTTAAGTTTTATCTCGTCAAGCTTGGACGCTAAAGAATCAGAGAATTTATCTATCCCGACTGCGCCTGGGATTTCGTCAGGAGCTCGCTCATCAGACTCAGAGTTGTTGCTGGATGAAGTACTTTCTGTCGGGTCTGATTCTGTGGCTTCGTACTCAGATCTAGAATCTTCACCTCCCGGATTGATTGGGGGAATTTCAGGATTATACTGTTCAGGAGTCTCGGATTCCGCTTCTGCTACAGATCTTGAGGAAGAGTGATCGTTCGACATTGCTGCTAGGACGAGAAAATATGAACAATAAGATTAACACTACCCGTCCCCCGTGTGTGCAAGTGCCAGTGTGTGTGCTTGTGTGTGCGCATTATCAAAAAAAATAAAAAAAAATAAAGCATAAAAGCAGTCAAGGTTATCAGAAGCATTAGTCGTCATATGCAATCAAAGTATGAAGTCATTTGGTCCAAAAGTCCAGCGTCAAGGCTCTATCCTAACTTTTCAGAGTTTTATGGTGGCAAGGTGTTGATTAAAGTCTGAAATTTCTTCGTATCGACGGCTATGGGTCGGATCGCAAGGCAGAGGGATCGCCCCTTTCGGATCGCAGGGTAGAGGAATCGCCCCCCATCGAGTCGCCGGGCGAAGGGATCGCTCCTTCACGAACCGTTGCGACCCCCACGATACGTCCCTTGCTGCTACCACGATCTTTCGTCTCGCCACTCGCTTTCGTCCTCTCTTCCTGACCACGAACCGAAACGGCCTTCTGTCTTCTTCTTCTTCCTCCTTTGTTTTCCTCCTCTCCTTTCCTTCTTCGAACTCCGAGCTCTACGTCACTTGGCCATGGCGTTTTGATGATTTCGTCAGAAAAGCACGAATTCTCATCGTTTCCAGTCGAGAAAGTTCGTGGAAGAGCGGCGTTCACAAATAAGAATACTTTTAGTGGAGTTACCTTTCTAAAGATTGAAAGAATGCTTGGATTTTCGAAGGGTCAAAAGATTTGGGTTCGCTCCTCGATAATGTAGGCGAAACGATTCGGTAGGAAAGAAAGAAGAAGGAGAATGAAGAGGAGAGGGTCGGCTTATATAGGCAAAAAGGGGCGACCGTTTGTCTCCCTTTCTTTGTCCTATTCGGTCCACGAAACACCATGCAGGCCACGATCCAAAGCTGGTGTCGCATAGAAGCCCACGGACCGCCTCGAACGAGGGCCCACCAAGCTCGAAGCCCAACACGGCTCGAAGGAAAATCCGCCGCGTCTCGCACAAAAGCCTAGATACTCTGCTCGAGACGAGCACGTAACCACTCGAACCGTGGCGCTCTATGGCGATCCGATTCATGCACGCGTTGAATTGAACCAACGCAACTGTTGGTTTACGTCCCTTCAGGAAATGGTGGATTAGAATCTTCGAAGCATGTTCCATCATCAATAAAACATACTTCGAGGGGGCAAAATGTTGGCTTGCTTTTTGATCAAGCCAGCCAGGATCATTCGTAAAAGGAAAGCAGGAAACCACGTTCCCCAAGAATATGAAGGATCGGATCGCGCACCACCGTCTTGTCCAGTATCGGATCGCGCCCCATCGTCTCGCCCCCATCTCATCAGCGAACGAGGCAGCCGGGCGATCCGATCCAAACTTACATTGTTACCCCCAAGCGAACCGATCCGAAGATCCCCTGGTGCATGGCGAACCCTCAGACCTGTTCAAGCGCGAGCTAGTCTTCAGCGATCCGAATCGCACGGATCTGGCGACACGTGTCCCCAACCGTCATCTGGACCAATTCTCCCCATCTGCACGATCCGATTTTCAAGCAGATCACGACACCTGCCCACAACGGCTAATTTGACTGTTTCTTCAAGGGTGGCGATGCGATCCGATACTCTCGGGATTCGTGCCACGTGTCCACGATCCGCCTGACAAAATCAGCTATAAATAGCCCAGAGCTTGGCATTTTTCGAGAGCTTTTTGGCAATACTGAGTACTGAATCCGCCATTGTTGTCAAACTACTGAGAGAAAACATTGTTGTATTAGCTTTTAAAGCATAATCAATAATATATAAAGTGGACGTAGGCTCGTTAACGCCGAACCACTATAAATTCTGAGTGTTATTTTCTTTTTCCTTGCTCTTCATTTGAAATTCTTTACTGTTCATAACAATTCGGGTGTTAGGTCCAAATTTCGATCTAACACTTGATTATAGCTAAGTAGAAATAAGTAAAAGTTAAATAATAACTATTATTAATATGAAATAATCCTAATTAATAATTAATTTAAAATATGAAATAATCCTAATTAATAATGAATTAAAATATAATTATCCATATTAATCATTAATAATTACTAACTTTGATTAATAACTAAGAAGTAATTATTAATAATTAAAACCAATATTTAATATTTACTATTTATATAATTAATTTTTAATAATTAATAATTGTAAATAGTCTTCAATAATTATGAAGTCATTTTTGTTATTAGTATTTAATATTTAGTAGTTAAGTTGATGATTATATTTAATATTCTGAAAAGCTTGAAATTTTTAAATTTTTCTAAATTAAATTTTCAAATGTTTAAATAATTTTGAAATTTTCGCAAAAACAAAAAATAAAAAATAATTTTTTGTATTACGTTAAAATTTTATTAAATATTCAAAATTTTAGAAAACTTATTAGTTATCCCTTTTACAAAATTTTAACATTAAACTCTGTCTATGTTTTACAGTAAATGCATTTCGAAGTCGAAGCCAATATTTAAGGACTTTGCTACTTCAACAGGTGAAAATCAACAGATTTACCCACGGGAAGAATATGCCGCGTCAGATTGAAATCATGCAATTCAAGGGGTGCGTAATCCAACTGTTGTTTCCCCTTTCGGTGAATCTGACGTATTGGGTTTCAGTCGAATTAGCATTGCTGAATATTTAATTGATTTAATCGATACGGACTAAAATAGAAAAATCAAATTAATTATCAAGAATGGTCAACTGATAAACAAAAAAAATATGTTATATATAGTATCAGAAACATTGAAATATATGATTTAAACTCTAATTACATTCATCGGTTTTTTTTGTCTTTTGGAGGGACAAGGCTAAGTTCATTTGTTTCAATTAAACCAAATTAGCAGAATTTAAAGTTCGGAGAGAAAAAAAACCGGCAACCCAATTTTATGCCAGGCACACCAACATCGTTTCATTGCACCGCTTTAACTTTGCCTAATATTTTACTTATCGCTTTCCCATTGTCTCAACTTTCCAGATCACAAATCGTTCAACCCCCAAATCGGGTAGGGTTCCACTTTGTCACCTAAATCGGTTAGGGTTCCACGAAACCGCTTAATTTTCCAAGCACTCCACCACCATCGAGTCACTAGGGAAAGAAGAGAGCAGTAGATTTCCTAGGCATATCTCATGATTGACGAGACTCCAGACTTAGATGATAGTGGCGACTCGACCGCGATGAACAATAGGCTGCCACGACCACCTGGTCAGACGCGGTTAATTATTCCTAGGTAAGCCGCTTCATTCTCGATGAGATTATTTTAAAATTACTCTATGTGTATATTCTTGGTTTGAATGTTTAGATTAGAATGATGAATTATAAATTGAAACTATGTTTACATTAGATTTCTCAGGTTTGTTCAGTTAGCTCTGTAGCATTTTCTTTTACAAATTATGTGAAATGGAAAGTTTTCAACTACTGCAACGGCTGTTTATACTAGTTTTACTAGTTTTTTTGGAGATTGATTAAGGAAAGGAGAATAAATCAGTACACAATAGAGTTGAAACGGTCTGGAAATCAGTAAAATAATTTGTGTCTATTTAACAAGAATAATATTATAATTTATAGAAACTTCCTTAAGTAAAATGGTTTACTGATATATGTTTTTATAAATTCTATAATTAACATATGCTTTTGTATTTTGCAAGGACATTTATCCAAACAATTTATTATTAGACACAATAGGCTATTTGAAACTATCAGCCTTTGAGTTATGTAAATCATTAGACTGCAGCAATTTTGCAGCGCTAGACAATCCATATGGGTTTAATACTAATAACAGCCAGTGACTTTTGCCTCAGATCTAAACCCAACCGACCCCGCTAGCTCGTTCACATCTGCCTGAGCCTCTAACTTAGCACCGTTGTATGCAACTGTCCACCATTTGCTCGGTGCCACTGTTCATACCGCGCTCGAGTTCATGCTTCTCCATCGTCTTCCGTGACACTCGAAATGGCCAGAAATGCTTGGCCTTCCTGCTGTCTAGGTTATCTACTATTTCTGAGAATTTCGTATTGTTTTATCATCATGGTATTACTAATATTATTTGTTTGCTGATATTTTAACAATGAATCTGCTTCTGGAATTCTCTGTAAAATGTATTTTATGAAAATCAATTATATACTGAGTAACTTGTCCCAAAACAATGTTAGAAAGGATAATTTAAGCTATAATCTTAGAAAAAAGCGAACGGATAATTTTCGGATGTGGATATGCCTATATCCGCATCCGCTTTTTTTGAGGCAGTCTAGGCTTCGGTGCTACGGGTCTCGCTGATTCACGGAGGAGGGGAGTCGAAGGTTCTCACACTGGAGCTCCGGCTACTGTCATGGCCAAAAAGGCCTTCTCTTCGCTCGTCCGCCATCACCTTCTCCATCGTTCTATAGGTGAGATTTTCTCACTAATTAAAATTCAAGTAGATTTAACTGATAAAAATTAGGGTATGATGATTTGTTGAATATTTTTTTTGTTGTTGTTAGTTTATGCACTTAGTACTATTGGAAGTTGAAAAGATGATATGGGATTACTGTAAACAGTGCTTAAGCCATGTCTCCACCCAAACGATTTTCACATGTTGGCATTATCTTGAGTTCACATAATTGTGTAGGTGGGGATAGATGTTTGCATTGGGCTGGCTAATCATTTTGTTATCCTTAGTTGTAGAAATCAAACTAGGAACTAACGCATACAACAAGGTATAAGTTATCCTTTTATTGAGTGGTTGCATTAGAGAACTAAAATGCATGTAATGGTTACTATATTATGCAAAGTAGTTGCATGCAAATGGTACGGTCCATTTAAAAATATGCTTGATAATTCATGTTTTTTTAATTACTTTTAAGCAGTCTAGTTCTTGTTTGTTTCATCTTGCTGTGATTTGTAATTATAGAATATAGTGGTATCTAGGCAACCCTTTTAGACATATTTTGTATAAATGCGTTAATTGACACTAGCGTTGGCATATGAAGAAAAATAAATCAGTTCAATTTTCTTTTCTTTTTCCGACGTTAGAAGGAAAAGAGGACTGGTATACAAACGGCTAGTTGCATAACATTGAAACATACTGTTTTCAATTATAAACGGAAAAACTTTGATTTTACAGTTGGTATCCTCTTTTCAGATGCGGATGCAGACGGATTTTGAATTTTTCGGGTGTCCATTGACAATCCTAATTACCTGCCCACAATTTATATTCTGCCATTAATTCAATAAATAAGCAAATGCTGCTGGAGCAAGCTAGCGTGGACCATTTGTATACATTGTTACGCTACAACTCGCTAACGACAACGATGTTAAATTCCATTGAGTTTAGGATAATATCTTCAATGTATGCGCGTTTGATTATTGGTCCAACGATGTTAAAAGAAGAGGTCAGTAGTGTTCAATTATCTTATTTTCATCATGTTGGTTTCATAAATTTCATTCAGCCTTTTCTTCTTTGAAAGTTAACAATTGTTGTCTATTTGCATATGTTCTCTTATAAGAAAACTATTAAAAAGTTATCATATTAATTATAGTGGTAGTAGTGGTGATAATATCATACAAAAGTTAGGAAAAAGGTAGTTTTATATATGAGTTACAACGTTCAAAAAAAATCATTTACATTTGATCTGAAAGCAAATGCTACATCGTTTAACGATTTTGCTCCTTTACTATTATGCCAGTTTGTTCAAGTTTTTATCTTTTGTATTGCCTTGTTTCTTTCAACATCAATTTTTTTGAATGTCTCAGTTGTGAGGAGATCTGTGGTGTTGTGTTAACATCAAGAGTTTTAGAATTTGTGTCTATTCAGAGAATTATTTGCATGTATAAAAAGGCGAGAAAAAAGTCATCACTGAATACTTGAGATCAAAATTATGATATTGACTGCCTAAGCATGCTTATAATTTAATTTGTTTCTGATATGGTTGATCTAAATAGTGTCTTATATCAAAAGGATTAAGCAAATAAATAATATTATTTAGAATAAGATAAAAATGGGCATTAAGAAATATTTCAGCTCCGCAACCTTACTCTCGGTGTGTCCATCATACTTACAGTGGTTTTCCAGCAAGTTTAGAGCCTATTTGGTTTCATTTTTTGTTTTTTATTATCAACATTTATAACGAAATATTAAGATAATTAAAGAATTTTTTTAAAATTTTAGGTCATTGATGATGGTGGAGGGACATGAATGGCAGACGGAGTGGACTATTTTTCAATTTTTGTTATTTTTCAAAATATGAAAAATATAATTGAATGATTTTCTATTTTGTATGTTATCGTCATTTTCCATATTAGTTTTTCAAAAATACATGGGTCACATATGTTTTTTTTTTGGACGGAAACACAAAACTAAGAATGACAACAAACAGAGCATTAGCTTTCTATTCACAAGAAATTCTTAAGAAGTGTTTATTGGTATCAAAGCATTCAAGTTTATGGAAAATGTTTTTCCATGTCATAATCAAATATGCATCTAAATTTCCACCAAAACCTGAACTAAAATGAACAATTGTTAACGAGCTAAAGCTTACCAAAATATCTGAATTGATTGTTAAGTTGAGATTCTTCAAAAAAAATTCTTCTTTTTTTATGAAAAGAGAAAGAGGAAAATGCCAGTTAGGCCAAATATTAGGCATAGTACAAAATATATGCTGTGTTTTGATGTCAACTCTTAGCCTCTAGCATTCCTGCAACGCCAAATGTTTTCATCATATTGTGACAAAAAATATATGTAATATTGAAGGTAAGTGGTGAGAAAGGAGTGGTGAGAAAGGAGTATAGCAGCAAAGATCAATCGAGATCAGCGGTAGTTCCTTTCAGGTAAATACCATTTGAATATGTATTACACTATGTTATTTTCTTTGTTTCTACATTTGTTAATCCTAGAGTACAATATTTCTGCAGGTATCAAAGGCTAGAATGATGATTGAGAACTGTATGTTTCTTCAGTTACTGCCTTCAAAGAAGAATACATAATCAAGCTACACAATAAAAATGTATCTTAGGGAGAGTCATTTGTATTCAAGAAAAAGGTACATTTACTATGCATTTTGTCAAAAAACGCAAATTATGGGTTATGGGCTGGTAGTATCAGTGTTGTAGCTGTGCCACAGTGAACAATGAATTTATGGTCATAAAGTTATACTCTGAAATTCTGAATAAACTCAATTGCATAATATTTACGTTTGTAGCGAGCTGAATTATAAAAAAGCGCTAATGAATCCAGTTACATCGATCAATATAAAAATGAAAATGATCCGAAACATTAAGTATTTTTTTCATTTACTATAAGCCAATATCATCTACTCCCGTTCACGTGCTTTCCATTCTGGGAGTTGCTGGATCACAACCCGCTCTTGCAATATCATGAAAATGTTACTGTCCTGTTTTCCTTCCTATTATAAATTTAATATTTAGAATTCCACGAATGAAAATGGTTGGACTAATATATGAAAATGGTTATTTTTATATATATGCATGTTTTGTGATTGTGCAGGTGGTGTGTCTTGTGGCGGTGGGGATGTTGAGGAAGTGCAAAGATGAAGCAGGCTGATAGTTGAAACAAAGTTTTTGGATGGTACTGATTTGTAATCATTATTTGTAATGAAGAGCTGATATACTATTGTGATGATGTATGATTCATTAGTTTTGTATTTCGAATATAAAGTTGAAACATTTTTTTGTATGAATGGATCCATTGTATTGAATTTATATCAATTTGTTTTCTGTTTATCCAGCTTTTGTTGCATTTGTAAAATTTATTCAATTAAAATTATAATAAAGTGTATTACAAATCTACAGAAATAATTGTAATAATTATGAAGTAACAACAGTGCATAAAAGTTGTAGTAGACATTACGACAACGATGCATAAAAGTTTTAATAAAGTTTATTACAACAGTGAATAACAGTTGTAAAATGTACGAAGCTACAACGATGCTGCAACGGTGCAGAAAAGTTGTAAAAGATATTTATCTATTACAACTTCTTAATACACGACGGTTGCACCACCGTTGTAAAATGTATATTACAACTGTGTTCCACCGTTGTAATATGGTCAGTTTGTTGTAGTGCCTAAACCTGGACCTGCAACCAAAGAGTTAGCATTACATACCGTACAATACTCTAAGGTGCCACTAAACATGGTATAAAGATAACGGGGGAGGGGGTGTGCATGTCATAGTGATAACAAACAAATCAATCATAGCAACCATCCTCACATCTCTCACTCAGTGCATACAGCATACGATATCCATTTCCCTGGTCACCAAATCTTTGGGGTCATGACGGCAACTCCGTACAATTAATACTACGACCCACTTTGCTCTTTTGGCGCTATGACGGCAACTCCGTACAAGTATTACACTATCCCTACTGCACTGGTCCATAGTCAATAACCCAAATGGGCCAACCAGCCTAGCTCTGGTTCGTCTACATGCCCCCTTTTCTTCAGCGGTGAACCAAAGTTATGGATATCGATAACCCCTTTGCACACGTCCCGCAGCAAAGCCCAACTCATGAAGTGAACTCATTGGTTCCCAACTGGATCCTGAGCTCTAACTTTTCATTTGGACTACCTTTGCATCTCGGGTTATTTGTCTTCTTCCCCTGATCGGTTCAGCTTCTTCTTCGCTCGGTTCGGTTCGGAATGCTTCATCACCTCGAATCGGATCGAATTCCTCAAGTTCCTCCAAGATGCATCGGTTCGGGTCGGGTAACATGGTTTAGATCGTGGTTCAGCCTCCATCGGTTCGGTTCGGTGGCCAAGCTCCATCGGTTCGGTTCGGTGCCCAAGCTCCATCGATTCAGTTCGGTGCCAAGCTCCATCGGTTCGGTTGCTTCATTCATAATACTCCGGTCCAGTCCCACTCTACTACCTCCGGTTCGATCCTCTGTTCCAATTCATTTCGTGTGGCCTTACTTCCTCCTGTGCCAAGCTCCGGTCCGGTCTGTGCTCCCATCCCATCCCATCCGGTTCGGTCACAGCTTGCACTTTTCCTGCAACTTCCAGCGACTGTTTATACGCCACTCGACGACATTTTCGACCACTCTAACTATTTTAAACAATCACAATTCATACCATATAGTCACAGAAACATGTATAAACATCCACAAACAGCAAAACAACAATATGATATGTGAAAACGGATCAAACATACCCAAAAACCCATATTTTCCCCTTAAGCATGTTTAAGAACAACTAATGATAGGATTAGTAAAACTTAGCCAAACTAGCCAAATTTTCTAACAGAGATCTAAAACAATATTCCAGAATTTATGAATATTTTTCTAGATTTTTATGATGTAAAATTTCGCTAATTATTACTAATCACCCCTAAATCCCCCAAATTCCGAGATTAGCAAAATTAGTCCAAATTAACCCAAATTCATATCAGAGGCATAAAATAATATTCTGGAATTTTACAAATTTTTCTAGATTTTTCTGAGTTATAATTTCGCTAATCTTCGCTAATTACCCTAATTAGCCATAATTAGTGAAAAACAATGCAAATCACTCACATTTGCCACAAATAAAACTCAGATCTGAAATGAATATCTGTTTGGCATGAATACGGATGTCTAACAGCAGCTCTAACCTTACTTTGGTGTTATCTCTCCTTAATTTGATGTAGTTTAAGCCAAAACTTGATTAAGAAGTGATTAGAGGTGTTTTTAAACGTTGGAGGCCATTGTTAGGTTGAAGAAAGGGTTTGTGACGGCTGGAAAATGAGTGAAAAACCAAAATCCTAACCCTAGCAGCCCTTACATACCTATAATCTCGAAATCCCCCATTGGGCCTAGTTGCTAATCACCCGATTAAGCCCAATTAGTTGTTTTTCACCCTTTAAACCTTAATTCAGCCATATCTCCCAAACAGTAAGTCTGTTTGGCTATTATGATCACTCTACGGAAAGGTAAACCATCAAATGAAGCTAATGGAAGCGGTTTCAGGTCAAAATTCCTTTTCAGTCAAAAGTTATGGCCAAAACAGTATCAGCTAGGGGCAAAACGGTCATTTAAAAATCGACAAAAATCATGAACATGGGAAATGACCCCACTAGTTGTTTCCCAAAAGAGCACAACCATACGACTTACCAAGAAAAAGAAATAAATATTCTATGATCTCCGATGCATAGAATGCGGGTCGTTACACCTTTAGTGTTTGTATAATGCTCATCTTACTGCCTGTTCAATAAAATCATAGTGATTAGAGCAAGTGTCCCGAAGCTCATTCTTGATGATGTTTTCGAGCAGAAAAATGAACTTGCCAAAGCTGTTGAAAATGAACTTGAGAAGGCTATGTCTGCTTATGGATTCGAAATAGTTCAAACTCTCATAGTTGACATTGAACCAGACGAGCACGTAAAGAGAGCAATGAACGAAACCAATGCAGGTAAACAAAAACATGAAAACCTATTTTTACATGTAGTTGAAATGACAAAAATGGGAAACGTGTATTTGACAATGATCAGCTGCAAGGGAAAGGGTAGCAGCAAATGAAAGGGCAGAGGCAGAAAAAATACTACAAACAAAGAAGGCAGAAGGTGAAGCGGAATCGAAGCACCTGTCAGGACTAGGAATAGCTTGGCAGCGGCATGCAATAGTAGATGGACTGAGAGACAGCGTTTTAGGGTTTTCGGTTAATGTTCCTGGCACCACCGCTAAAGACGTTATGGATATGGTTTTGGTTACCCAGTACTATGACACCATGAAAGAAATCGGTGTCGCTTCTATGTCATCTACCGTGTTATCCCGCACGGTCCTGTGGCGGTTAAAGATGTTGCGACTCAGATTAGAGATGGCTTGCTTCAAGCAAATGTTGATCATCTTTAAGTAGGTTACTATGTTACTAATTGCTTGTTAGCTTTTTATATTGTAGGGCTTATGAAGATGCTTGTTAGGATTTGCATTGCTTCATTGTTTTTTTGTCCAGTTCGTTGTTTTTTTAGGTTATTAATAAATGACCTTATAATTCTGAGTATGTTTTATTTTTAGTCTGTTGCTGCTGATGATGCAGTCTTAACTGTTTTCTTGAAAACCTAAATTTTCTTAGGAATTTTGAATTTTGTTTAATGACAATGAGGCGAAGATTAATTAGGTCATAACGAGTGCCTTTGAAAGGATAAAACTTGAGGATGATGTGAAAACCGCTACCGAAAGAATTTCATGCTTAACAAGTCTAGTTTCAATGGCAAAGATCAAACATTCAAAAAAAAACACACTCTTCAAATCTACAAAATCAACATCTCACGATCAAATACATGAAAAATCTAGATAAGATTCGACCTTCCCTAATGCCCACTTTTCTCTTTGGAAATAGCATTGATTTATCATAGTTTGCTATCCTCGCGCTGTTTTCGAAGATGGTTTCACCCTTGTTACAAATCGAAAGAAAACTACAATTTCAAATACCTTCGATCAGAATAAACCAATATTTTGGTTCAAGAAAGTTGCTATGCAAAATTTTCAAGGAAATCTCAAGAAAAAAGATACGCTTCTCAACCTATACCTAAGAGAACAACACGTCCACCTAGAAGACTGCTTAAGTAAAAACAACGCAAGTGGAAACCATAATTAGTTAGGAAATATAGTATTTTATTGTTATCATTTTCGGCCAATTCAATTATAGCTTTCATGCATGTTGTTAGAGGATAGGTCGACCACTGTGATTTCCACGTAGGCAAGTTTGTTAGGCAAGATACTATATGTGTATGCACAAATGAATACGGAAATATGAAGAATATGAGACCAATTTTTCTGTACCCAATTCACTTATACTTCATGTCCACTCCAATCAAATCTTTCCATTTCGGTTATTTTGCATTTTAGTCTCTGGACAATTCAAGGGTTTAACTGCAAAAGGCGGAAATAGGAGGCTGTGATTGGTTGGGGACACGGGGCACATCGAATTTCGGCGTAGAAGAATTGGTGCGGAAGAATATTGCTTGAAATCTCTCTCTCTCTTAAATCCTCTTCCACCTACAGCTAATTTTTTCTTCTAACTCATCCTCTTCCTTATGCTGCTACTCTTCTTCTCCCAAACTTAGCTCCATATCAATTTGGAGCTTTCACGGTCTCCTCCTCCTCCTCCTCTCTCTCTTTCTCTCTCTAAACTATCCCTTTTAATCATGACCCGACTAGATGAAGTCTTCCAACAACTCACCCACCACCAAGATGCCATCACCACCATCCAAGCTACACAAACAAGCCATAGCTCCATGTTGGAAAAACAACACGCTGACATCCTGGACATTAAAACAACCCTTCAAAGTCTCCGTAAATCCATGGTCGACCTCAACCGTAAACTTGACTTCCAAACCACATTACCACCGCCTTTTCCTCTATCCTCGACTCCTCCGGCTTTGCCATCCGCAACTGTCACAGGTTCTTAAAATAGTTGCTCCCTCAAATATGTCTCATTCACCTTCTACCTCTCAGGTTCAATGCAACAACCCAACTTCGCAACCTAAGGCATATGTAGCTGTCTACAAGGTATGCTGGCCTCGTCTAAAGGGCCCAGAATGCACAGACACCGAAATATTGGCAGGATTTGATGCAGCCATTCATGATAGAGTCGATGGGACGTATGTTTCTCTTAGTGGTGAGAAGATTGATTGTTTTAAAGATGGGTTGAGTATTTGATCTTTTCATGTTGTGAATAATGGTATAACGGTTGTTTGTTCAGCGGATAACTCAGGTCCAAAACCTGAGATTGTTAGTAATACTGCTGCTGTGAGCTCTACAGCCGCTGTTGCGAGCTCCACGACTACTGCTTTTCCCTCGTTGAAGTCACCAACATCTCCACCACCAATGAATTCACCTTCACCGCCACCTCTACCGCCAGCGAATTCACCTCCACCGTCGAATTATCATATTTTTGTGCCTATGCAAAATGGTGTTCATTACCAGTCCGATGCGTACTACTCGGCCACTGCACTTTATAAAGCTTTGTGCACCACACTAACACTGAATACTACATGACATAGTGAACAAAAATGGATTGATGCACACATCCAGTTTGTTGAAATGAGCAAGATAAATCTGGAATTGACTGTTGCACCTACTATGTTTGTTGTAAGAAACAAGCTGAAATATAGAAGCAAAATTCTCATCATCGACCCCGGTGGTACATTTAACATAGAAGACATCTCTGACCTTGAGGACAAGGTCATTTTCAAGGGGTATGTAATGATATGGATCAGCTCAAATATGCTAATGCAGCACTATGTGAAGCTGGTAAACTATCGTAGGATGAAAGATGCATTAATCCAACTACGCAAAGGCATGCAGACGGGGCCTGCTGCAGATTTGGTTCCTGTGTTATTCAGGGAGAAACTTCCTACTTTCTTAAATAAGCTTGTGCAAGTTACTCTTTTTAACATGAGACTGGACCGTTCTCTGAAAGATGCAAAATCAAAGGTTCTCATGTCTAAAAGTGTGTTTTTGCTTCATGGGCCACCTGGCATAGGTAAAACATCAACTATAGCAGAAATTATCCTACAAGAAATAAAGCGTAGGTCAAAAATACTTGCATGTGTTGCTTCAAATATTGCAGTCGACAACATTGTTGAGCATCTTTTTCCCTATAGAATAAAATTATTGAGATTGGGGGCATCTTGCACATTAATTTCCCCCAAGTACTGGACAACACACTTGATGCACAAGTTTAGCGTGGTGATAACAGTTCATTGACCAGTGATATCTGCCAGGAGAAGGTTATGAATGGAAAACTACTGAAAACAAAAGACAGGAACACAAAGAGGGATATCTGAAAGGAGCTTAGGTTGTTTTCCAAAGAAGAGAAAAAAAGGCAACAACTTGTAGTTGAAGATGTAATGAAAAATGCTGATGTAATATTGACAACTTTGACTGATGCATTTTCTCGTAGTCTATACAAAACTACATTTGATCTAGTAATCATCGATGAAGCTGCTCATGTACTTGAAGTTTCATGTTAGATAGCCTTGCTAAAGGGAACAAGATGCATACTTGCCGGAGACCATCTTCAGCTTCCACCAACAGTACAGAGCACGGAAGCTAAAAAGAAGGGTTTGGGAAAAACGTTATTTGAACGCCTAGACGGCTTATATGGAAAAACAACCATTTCGAAGCTTACTATACAGTAGCATATGAGTGAGCTTATAATGAACTGGTCTTCCGGATTTCGTTGAGTGTCATAAGAAAAAACCGGCTCTTTTAATGGCGGCCGTTCTCTGAGATATTGCGATTCCTTAGCTCGCGTCCTCGTGCTGTCCTTTCTGGTTCAATCTTCTTTCTGCTTCTGTTCTCACAAGTCCTTTCCGGCTCTCGAAAGGCTCAGCGAGATCCTCTTTGATTTGGTCATGGTTTCTGGTCAATCGATGGGGTTTTTGAGATGATCGGCTCGTTCGTTCATCAATGCCCTAGTTTTGAAGCTATTGCTTCTGCTTTGCTTCAGGTTGCTGATTTTCCTTTATCGGTTGTTTTAACTGGCAGATCTACGATTGAGGTCAAGCTGTTTTCTCTAGAATCTTTTGTGAGCCTCAATCGTCACCGATTTTTGGATATAGAAGGGAATTTTCTCGAGTTAATTCCTCTGTATCAATCCTCGCTGGTCACTACTCTTCTGCCGCGTGAGTTTGTTTCGAACCCTGCTTCCGTTTCTTCTCCCTCTTCTAGTGGCTGTTCGGCAGCTGTTCGGGCCAAGCGGGATTTGACCACCCTCTTAAGGCCTTGTTTGAGATTCATTTGTTCCGGTTCCTCTCCGATTGTGGCTGTCCATGGTTTCAACATTGGTTCGATAGCTTGTGGCGGTGATTTCGGTCCCGGTTTTGGCAAGCTCATCCCGGCTGATCTGACTTTAGATGGGGATTTCATCACCCCATCAAATTCCCGTCTACCGCCGGTGTCTGAGTTTCCTTTTGCTGGTAGAGGCTCCCCTTTGCAGTTCGATGATGTTGTTGAGTCTGTTAGCTCAGCCGAGGTCCTGCATAGGCCAGCAAGAAGCAGCAACGCCTTGGTGAAACTGCATAACAAAGAGGATTGACTTCATCATGTCTTCAACGCAGAAGGCGTTCGAAGATTGAGAAGATGAAGGATCCACTTTCTTTTCCAGGACTTTCTGAATTTTCGGCTGCTTCTGCTGCTCCTCCGGCTCCCCTGGTCCTAGCTAACAGGTTCAGCCCTTTGTCGGTGTTAGAGGTTGTTGCAGAAGTGCCAGAGGCGATTAGTGATATCTGTTTTATCAACGCTGTTAAGGCAGTCTCTGCTTTGGTTAAGGCTGAGGAGGGTCTTTCGTCGGTTTGTTCTTCTCCGCGTTCTTGGCTAAGGGGCACCGGATATCGCCAGTGGCGCAAGAGTTTCAACACTATACCAGCGGAGCAGCCAGGAACAGACATCCTCGGCGAGACTCCATTGCTCAGTTTTCCGCTTGCAGCATCGTCAAAGGTTGCCAGTTTAGACTTTTTTCCTCCTTTTGCTCCAGCGACCAATAGTGAGCTTCTGTCCTTGGTTTCATGCATGGATTCTGATTGGTCTTCCCCTGCTCAGGTTTGCTTTCCCTTATCTATTTTTTCTGTTCAGTTGACCTACTTTCATGCTTGTTTCTTCCTCTGCCGCTTGTTCTGCTCCAGTGCTGAACTTGGTTGTTGTGTTTCTTTTGTGGGTGTGAGCCTTGACACACGTTCGTGTGTGCTCCCCGTCACTGATTTGCTTTTCCTACAAGCTGAAGTGACTGGTCACGTGTGCGTAACCTCGTTAGAGGTTATTGGGGTAGCAGTCTCTTCTGCTATTTGTGGTGTTGTTTCTCTATGTTGCAGCTTTGTCTTCTGGGTGGTCTTGTTTGGACCAGACTTGACCAACGCGTGGTGGGCTGTCAGCCCTTTTTCCCATTTTTATCGGTTTTTTCGGGCTTTGCTCTTCTCGTCGGAGCCTTTATTTGCTCTATCTTTCGCTGGGCTGTGCTCCTGTTTTTCTCAGCTTAGACGTGACCGAATGGTCGAGTCATTGCGATGCCGGTTTTGTGTCGCTAGTGACTATTTTGGTTCGGCGTTCGGTCTCGACTTTCTATGAGTTTGTTCGCTGTCTTTTATGGCTTTTGGCAGCCTGGGATGGGTGGTTTCTCTATCGATGCCGTATAGCGATCTCTTGTGCAATTCACTATACGGTACACCAGAGAGATGGCCTCCCTAGCTCGTCAGAACCGGTTGATGTTTTTCGGTGGTCGGGCTTGGGAATTTTACCTACTCCGCGGATCTGCCAATCTAATGGTAGATCGACATTGGTAAAGTTCACACAGCAATGGGTGCTGCATCGTATATGCAGCTCCACATGTCTTCCTTGCTCTTCTGAGTCTCTCTTCATGTTTTGCTCCCCTGTTGCTTGGAGTCATCGGTTATTCCCGTGTCTTCTGTTTCTTCTCAGTTTCCGTTGCTTAGTACAGACGAGATAGCGATCATTAATGATCGCCTACTTCGTCTTACTAAGAACTCTTGCCCTGTCCATTCTTCCAGGAGAGTGTCTGCTTCCGGTAGCAGGACAGGCCGTTCACTGAGGTCCCCCTTGGTTTGCGAGTCACCATCTAGGTCGCCTACCCGAGACTTACGTCGTAGATCCAGGCTGGTTCCCCGTACCTTACGTACTATTCGCACACGCTCTACAGCGGCGTCCAAGCAGATCATCAGATCAACTCGTCACACTTTGTATCATCTCTGAGTTTTGTGGCCTTTGGTTTCCTACTTTCTTCTTTCTGCGTGCTTTCTTGGTTCTCTCGCGATGGCCTCCTTTCTGTTCTGGAACGTCAGGGGAATTGGCAACGATGCATCTTTATCTAGGCTAAAGCGCATCATCAGGAAGCACATCGTATGTTTGGTCCCGCTTCTGGAACCAATGATGGGACCGGACGCGACCACCTCTGCTATATTATCTCTTGGCTTTGGCGGTGCCTTAGTCCACGTTTCCGACAAGATCTGGATCATTTGGTCCGAAGGTGTTGTCGTTCTCCCTGCTTTCGACTCGAACCAGCTGCTGTCGGTGGCCTGCTCCTTTCCCTCCCTCTCTAATTCTTTCCTGTTTTTGGCGGTCTACGCTAAGTGTGATAGGATAGAAAGACAGGTCCTGTGGTCAGATGTTCTGGCTCTTTCCAACCTAGGCTTCTCTGCTTCAGTGATAGGTGGTGACTTTAATGTCATCGCCAGTCAAGCAGAAAAGCGAGAAGGCAATGATGTTAACCGGTTGGCGGTGGCGGATTTCAACGCTTTTATCTCCAGCTCAGATCTGACTGAAGTTACTTTTGTCGGGTCGGCTTTCACCTGGTCTAACAACCAAGAAGGTCCGAACCGGATCCTTTGTAGGCTAGACAGAGTCTTCGCCTTTGACGGTTGGCTCAGTTTGCCCTTCGCATTCTTCGTCACCCATCTTCACCGCTCCTTTTCCGACCATACTCCCTTGCTCCTTAGTTTCTCCCACTTAGCCCTCTGTGGTCCGTCCTCTTTTAGGTTTCAAAGTATGTGGCGGTCTCACCACTCGTTCCACTCTGTTGTGGAAGGTTCCTGGGTCTCCCCAGTTACCGGTTTCCCTTGCGTGGCTTTTTCTCGAAAGTTGAAGAGTCTCAAGACTTGTCTTAAGACGTGAAACCTACTATTTTTCAAGAATATCTTCGACCGTGTCCGTGCAGCTGAAGAATCTCTTGTTCTAGCAGAAGCGACTTTTGATGAGGAACCCACTTCAACCAACAAGGAGGCCTGGTCCGTGGTGCAGCTTGCCTTCTCTTCAGAGCTTCGTATCGAACAAGACCATCTTTGCCAAAAGGCGAGGATCAAGTGGGTTGTTGAAGTCTTCCACTCTTCTATTCATAAGAAGAATAGACTTCTCTCCATTCGTCAGATCCACCGACCTGATCATTCGTTGACTTCTCCTTCGAAAGAGGTAAAGGAGACGATTCTGTCCCACTTTCAGACCTTCCTAGGTTCTCCCTCGGATTCTGTCTCTGACCCGTCCCTCCTAGCTTACACCCCTCGTTTGATCCTCCCGGCAGAGAACTCGGACCTATCCGCACCTCCAAGCTTGGAAGAAATACGAGCTTGCGTATTTGCTCTCAGCAAGGAAAGTGCGAGTGGGCCAGATGATTTCAACGGGGTTATCTACAGGAGTGTATGGCCAGTTATCCAAGCGGATTTTTGTCTCGCTATTCAGTCTTTCTTCTGTGGTGAAGTGCTCCCTACGGGGTGGACTTTTACCAACCTAGTTCTTATTCCCAAATGTGACCAACCCAGCTTTTGTTCCGACTTTCGTCCTATCAGCTTGTGTAGTTTCTCGAACAAGGTCATCTCTAAGGTTCTTACCTTTAGACTAGCTCCGTTTCTTGATCGTGTCGTCTCTTCTTCTCAGACTGGTTTTGTAAAAGGACGATTGATCACTGACAACGTCCTTTAACTCAGGAACTGATCTCCCAGATCGATAGGAAGGTAAGAGGCTCCAATGTGGTCGTTAAGCTAGATATGGCTAAAGCTTACGACCGCATGTCTTGGTTCTTCATCATCAAGGTTCTGAGGGCCTTTGGCTTCCCAGAAGCTCTTATCGACGTTATTTGGAGGCTTATCTCCAACTGTCGGTTTTCCGTTCTCATTAACGGAACTGCTACCGGTTACTTCAGATCTGGGAGAGGTCTTCGTCAGGGAGACCCTCTCTCCCTAACTCTTTTCGTCCTTGCTGCTGAGGGTTTCGTCCAAGGTTTGACTCGCAAACGATAGCAGGGCAAATTCATAGATTCGGCATCCCTAGGGGCTATCCTCTTATCTCTTCCTTGTCCTTTTCTGACGACATCATCATTTTTACTAATGGTGATCGTCGTTCGATTCGTGGCCTTTTGGGCCTTATTCGGCAGTACGAGAGATGCTCGGGTCATCTTGTAAACTCGTCTAAAATTTGCTTCGTGGCCGCTAAAGATCTGTCAGCTGTCAGATCTTCCTGGATTGAGACAACCACAGGATTTAAGGCGGCATCGCTCCCGCTTCCTTACCTTGGTATTGTCCTATACCGTGGTAGGAAGCTCAACGCCATTTTCGATCCCTTAACTGATAAAGTTAGGGGAAAGATTTTAAGGTGGAACGCCTCGCTCCTCTCTCAGGCTGGTAGACTGGTTCTTATCAAATCTGTCTTAGATTCTATGGGATCTCATATCTTTGCTGCTATGACTCCCACTGCCTCCTTCTTCCGCTCTTACCACTCTTTGGTTTCTGCGTTCTTTTGGGGAACAAACGACTCTACTCGTAGTCATCACTGGGTCTCTTGGGACACCATTTGTCGTCCCAAAAATGAGGGAGGTCTGGGCCTACGCAACCCACAGGACGTTTGCAAGACCTTTGCCTGCAAGCTGTGGGCGAGATTTGACGCTAACATTTCTCTTTGGGCGTCGTTCCTCCACGCCAAGTACCGACGGCTTTCTAGCATGAATTACATCGGGGTTCCGTCTTCCGCAAGTGAGACGTGGAAACGAATTCAATCCGTGAAGGCCTTGTCGGATTCTCATGGGGGTGGTTCTTCTTGGGACGGCAGTCCCTTCTCGATAAAGGCGACGTGGAACTCGGTGAGAGTGCCCGGCCCACACCTCCTTATCTTCTCCTTCATTTGGAATATCTGTATTCCCCCGAAAGTTTCTTTGTTTATGTGGAAAACCTTACATAACGGTTTACCAATAGATGAAAACCTTCAAAGAATCGGCATTCCTTTCGTTTCCATATGCAGGTGCTGTAGAGCTGGATGTTCCGAGTCCTCTTTCCATCTGTTGTTCTCTGGGTCTTGCGCAAGGGCTATCTGGCATCACTTCGAAAATCTGATGGATTGCCAGGGTAACGCCACCTCGATTGAAGAATCACTGAGATTCTGGTGGGACCGCATCTTAGGTAAATCTCTTCGATCAACCCTTCTTCGTTTAATCCCTTGTCTGATCTGCTGGCACTTATGGTGTTCACGGAATAAGGCGGTTTTTGACGAAGTGGCAATGGATCCTCCGAGCATCATACGGAAGGTTACGAACGATGTGTTTCTAGCTTTTCGTGGCCGGCCTTACAGGGGTGTTTTTAGCGTCAACTCTAGAAGGTTGGATTCTACCTTTGATGTTACGACGGTAGCAACCACGCCAAGGGCAGGTATTGGTTGACTTTTACTTTGCTTTGGTCTTAGCCTTTTTATATGTCACCCCTTCCTCCCCCTTAACCCCTCCCCCCCGGATCTTATGTCGTTTGCTAGTTGTGCAGGCCCTCTATTACAGGATCCTGGAGTTGTTTCAGTTAGAGATGGAAGGGATCTCATCCCATCATGCTTGGAGCATTTGATGGAGCAGGTACAGCCGGAGCATTGGGAGTTCAGGTGGTTCTTCTTTTGTCACTGGAGGATCCTTCCTGTTGGGAGTTGTTAGAGGTTCAGGACCGGTTGTCTTTGGACTTTTTACACCTTGTGGTTTGGCTTGCTATCGCCTACGGAGCTTTGCGGGCTTTCGGAGCTGAGGTTTTCGTATGATGATGTTGCTTCTGCCTTCTACGGGGTTCTGACAGGGGTTTTCCAGTCCCCCTTGTTTTGTTCTGCTTTTGTATCTTCTGTTTGTGAGTGTACGATTTTCTGCTTTTTGCAGGAAACGTTTTTGTGCGCCTTTGGAGGATGGCTAGATCCTCCCCTTTTGTTATATATATATATATATATATATATATATATATATTGTTGAAAAAAAAAGAACTAGTCTTCCAAAGAGCTATAAAGCAGTAAGATGGAAGCTCATTCAAGTGTATCTGGACATGTTTTTTATGAAATCAAAAATGTGAAAAGACTTCTTCAACAGAACTTACCCTTCTACTTATAGACACGACGTGGTGTGACATGGATGAGAGAAAAGATGATGAAGATAGCACTATGAATGAGGGTGAGGCTGCAGTTGCAATAAGTTATGCGAAGAGACTTGTAGAAAGTGGTGTTACTCCTTTTGAGATTGGAATCATAACCCCTTACTCTGCACAGGTCATCTGTTTAAAAATGTTGTGGGGGTAAAGAGTCTACACTGAAAGATTTAGAAATTTCTATAGTGGAAGGGTTCCAGGGCAAAGAAAAAGAAGCCATCATCATTGACAACAATTTCCACTTTGCTAAACCCTTATCCACTATTGCTTACTCACAAAATTTGGATGAAAGTCAACCCCTCATATTTGATCCGGGTGGCAAAACTGATTTTGAATGTTTGTTTGTGGTGCGGTTACATGGCTATGCTAAACTCAATCATAGTCCAGGATCAACCACTCCGATACCACAACCGCCAACTTCCGACCTTAAGGACAAGTCCGATTTCGAGGGGCGGCTAATGATGTTGTTCTCAACCTACACCTAAGAGAGCAACACGTCTACCTACAAGTTTGTTGGAGTAAAAACAATGCAAGTGGAGACTATAATTAGTTAGAAAATATAGTATTTTATTGTTATTATTTTCTGCCAATTCAGTTGTAGCTTTTATGCAATTTGTTAGAGAATAGGACCACTATAATTGCCACGTAGGTAAGTTTGTTAGGCAAAATACTATATATATATATATATATATATATATATATATATGTATGTATGTACAAAGGAATATGGAAATATGAAGAATATTGCTTGAAATCTCTCTCTCTCTCTCTCTCTCTCTCAAATCCTCTTCCTCCTACAGCTAATTTTCTCTGCATGAATCTCTCTTTCTCCAATTTTCTCCTTCTTCTAACTCATCTTCTTCCCTATGGTGCTAACCATCTTCTTCTCCCAAACTTAGCTCCATATCAAAAACTCAGCATAACAATAATATGAATGTGTTATGAATGAATAAGACTACTACAAATCATAAAACTGTCAATCCAATTGTGTCTCAAATAAATGTCACTGCAAATTCAAGAATTAAAACTGGTTTTACTCTTCATACTGGCTCAAAAACAACATCAATATGGGTTGATACACTCAAATCAAGGTGGCAATCTTTTGAATTTGATTTAGAGTTTACATCTCCATTATCACTAAATCATAAAAAAATTATGAAGAAAGTGGCTATTAGGAGGACATAAAGAAAAATGAGTCAATCGGCACGACACTCGCTTATGTATTTGGGAACCGATAGAATTATCGTCGTTTCAAAACATTTATTGCTAGAATGTGGGACACATCCAGTAATTTTGATATATTTATAAGAAGAAATTTTTTCTTTGTTAAAACATTTTTCAGTATGGAAGACTACAACAAGGCATTGAATGGGAAACCATGCCCTATTAATAGTAAACTAATAACTTCGAAAAAAGAAGACTAACAAGGTGAACTATTTACGGTTCCTATTTGGAAAAAGCTTCTAGACAAATTTGAAACTATGGGACAAAGGAGCATTTAGTGCAATTGTAAGTATAATAGGCATGCCTTTGAAATTAGATGAACATATTGCTAATGAAACTATGTTAAATTTATCAAGAATCTTGGTGGAAATCAATGCGAGAACTGATATACCAGAGGAAGCAATTAAGTCAATGTATTATGGAGAAATACTACTCAAATAATTGAAAATGAATGGATTCCCCAATGTCTGAAACTTGCAAATGTTTAGGCCACAACATGTATGATGGAGAAATTAAACTTGTTTAATCAAGAATCTTTGAATAAATATCCTTTATGGGGTTTGAATTTCCCTAAAAAAAATTAAACTTGTCTAATCTATTAGACAACTCTATAATTGTTGAATATCGTATTAAAAGGCTTTCTTACTAGAAAATGATTAATAATAATTAGATGGATGACAATGGTACATATAATTATGATATTATGGGATCTTAATATTTGGGACCTTACAAACTCTTCTACGGACTCACAATATGTTCACCGTTATTTCATAAATAAAGGTAGTTTTTGTAACACCCCGTAAAAATATGTATATATAGTAGGCTAGATAATTAAGTAATAATAATAAGCTAAATAAACAATAAATGTAAAACAGTAGAAAAATGAATTGGACAATTAGGAATTTAGCCATGAAAATAATATATTTGTGTTCGCGATGAAATTCTGATATGTTTTCATCTATAATATGTTGACAACGATGTATGTATGAAGAAACTATAATTAAATTAAATCATACGGTAAATATATACTTACAAACTTTTGAGTAAATAAAATAAATAAATGTCGAGGGGATAATAAAAAATGAATTGGAATAAAAGAATATTCCCCTAGGAAATTGAAGCTCACGTGTATGGATAAGTAGTAGGGGACAAGAAATAAATAAATAAGCATTTATTAAGTTGTACGCAAAATAGTTTGCACACAAAGGATGAAATTGAAATAGAATAAATAAACATATGGATATTAATATATAAGAATTAGCTAAAAAGAATATTCCATGAAGTTTGAATTTGTATGCAAGAGGGGACAAATATTTGAAAACAAGGAAAGAAATCAATCAAGGTAATCAATGTAATATGGGAACATTTAATTAAATCAATCTATCCCTCAATTAAACAAATTCACTGCTCCTTTCAAACCCGAAGGGATCGGCCGCTTGGCGCAGCCAGGGCATGGTGAATGTGTTAGGCTAAGTTTTGGAGTGTTTATTATATAATTAACAATCGAGATTAAATCAAATTAATCCTATGGCTATTATTTACATACACACATACCCCTTATAAATAGCACTCCATTCCACCTCCCCTAAACCTAATCTTCCCCATCCAATAGCCTCTATTCTACCATTGAATTCCAGAATAATTATATTATGTTTTCTTCTGCAGACCTTCTAATTTATATTCTTTCCTAATCTCTTTTCTTTTAGGATTTAGTATAGATTTAAATCTAGAAGTCTAGATTTATATATAAGAATTCTAATCGTTTAATTCTTATATATAGATTAATACAGAATTGGAGTTCGTGTTCGTACGAGGTTTCAAATCTAAAAGGCAAACATCATTAGATTTGTGTTAATTCCATACAGTTAATTGTTGTGAGTGGAAATAAGATTTTTTCAGGCTGTTTCCTATATTTTGTAGATTTTATATAAATATGTATGCCAAGGGGATTTGGGTTTTCACGATAATATCACAATAAAACCCCCAAATCTCCTATCTTTATTTTGTCGCGAAGTTTGTCAATCAATATTTTGGGCTTGTATTTTATTTAGCAACGTTTGAGGAATGATTTGGTGGTTATGCTTTTGTTTGGTTGGATTTCTCCATTTCAATGTAAATTAAATATATAAAATGTTTGTAGTATAAAAATGTTAAGATTTGATTTGACTGCAGAATTTAAATAGGTTTAGATCTCTATTTTAAATAGAGCATTTGAATGTATTTAGATCTGTAGTAATTAAATATTATCGTTTTTATGTGCAAACATACAAAAGGCAAGTTTGATCCAAACATAGGTTTATATACGTATATATATTTTGATGTGTATATATGTATGTGTGTGTATATATATACCTTCCCATTTCTCTTTCGTTGGTTAAATAATTCTAGCAAACCTAGGATATAAGTTTGAATGATTATTGTTGATATTTTTCCATTTGCTGCTTGTTATTAAATATGTCATGATTTGAGTAGTTTATTATGGAATTGGGCTTGTATACCTTATATTGAATAGGAATGATAAAATTCACCATTATGACGTTCAAAATTTAAACGAAAATCATTGTCAATAGCGATTATTAAATTATATACATATATAGCGTGATCAACATATAATAAACGTAATAATTGCGTAATAAGTACGTTATGATAGGATTTGAATTTTAATGTCCCCATATGAATCGTTGATTATGTGTGTGCATAAATGGATTATACATATATTAAATTTAGTACACTATGACGCAAGGTTAAGTCTGCTTGTAGTGAAAGTCTGCCCGGAACCGCCCGACAAATCCAGCATCTACAAGTAGTCAATTTAATGTGATATGTCTAGTGTGTGTATACATAACTATTATATATGTGTATATATGTAGGCTTACTACCCTCCTTGAGAAGATTTTAAGTGGTTGACTTCCTCCATATCTAGTATGGGTCTTAAGTGGTTAGGATTAGGCCCGTTCTGAATGTTTATTCCATGGTTTGAGCCAAAGTCATGGGACCCTTCCTTATTAGATTCGAAATGGTGTATGGGTCCTCGTTCTCTAAAGTGGTTTAGTCATGGAGATAGTGGACTACGGTAGTTTACCGGAGTGTCCACTTCCCTTAGGAGCTATGTGAGGTTCAACCTAAGGACGTGTTAAGTATACATTGGACATTGCATGCAATTATTAACCACCGTCTAAATGAAGTCTTAAGTGGCACAGGCCTATTACCGTAATATTAGTTAAATGCTAACATGAGACGTCCACCGAAGGGGTCTTAAATGGCTATATTCGGGTCTACCCTAAACCGATACTAAGTGGAGAGATACTACTTCTCATATAACTCAAACTGAGTGGTTAACATAGATATTTTAGTCTGTTTAACTTTGCTTGTTCCTTCATGAGTCACTTGCAAAGATTTCCAGATTTCATATGAAGATTTACAAACAAATACCTATTAAACTCATTCCAATCTAGTGAATAAAATAAGATATTCATAGCCTTAGAATTATTTTGTACAGTAACTTTTTGATCATTAGTCCATTGTGCAAAACTAACAGTGGGTTCAACATATTCAGTTTGTGTGATATTCCAAGTATCTAATCCTACAGTTTATAAGTAAAGTTTCATTCTACAAGCCCAGTATGCATAATTACTACCATTCAATAATGGTGGTTTAACAGCGGAATGACCCTCTACAGTTGAACTTTTATTATTGACAATTCCAGTGTTGGTTGCCATTTAAACTTTTCAAAAGTCAGATTATGAAAACTTTGAAAACCAATGCTCTAATACCAATTGTTAGGGATGCAGATTAAGGATCCCTCTACAAATGAACTAATATAATTGACAATTCCATTATTTGTTGCCATTTAAACTTTTAAAAAAATTTAGATTATGAAAACTTTGAAAACCATTGCTCTGATACCAATGATTGGGGATGCAGATTAAGGATCTTAAGGAAAACTAAACATTAGAGCGGAGTGAATAGTGTTTTATGGATTTTATTAATTTCTTAGAATATTTTTGGATTAATAAGAATGTTATGCAGATCACAAATATCAACAATCACAAATTAAAACAAAGATGCATAAAATAAAATAAAATAAAAAGCAGTAAAAGGAAAGTACACACCGGGATTTTATATTGGTTCGGAGTTACCCTACATCCAGTCCCACACAGCGCTGGTGCAGCGACCTTGGATAATTCAATGCTCGAAATTTCGACACTAATAATTCCACTGTATTTACGTGTCCAACTCGAGTACCAAAATCCATAAAGCTAATAGGAAGAAACAAGAGGGTAAGGAAAGAAAGAAACTTAGAATAGAAGAATAAGAAGAACAACAACACAACACAGAGTCTCACATCACAGCGGAATAACATATAATATAGACGTAAATCCTTATTAAGATCTTGAAATAATACTTACAATCATCATAGTACAACAAACCATCTGGACAGTTATAATAACTTGTCCTCATATACAATACACAACGGAATACTAACTATATAATATCATACGTATGAACTCTTCTAGCTTGTCTCTTCACAACATCTGATAACTTGAACCTGTAAAACTCGGTCTGACCCGAGCATTGCAAATGCCACGAATCAGTATGGTAAACCAACGTGGGAAAACACATTAAGTTTATAGGCATCATCCGACTTGATTTTTAAGTTTAATATCCTTTCGGAAGAAAAGGATAATCGTAAGACTAGTCCACACATAAATATGGATGGTATTAACCTTACAATAACGAAAACCATTTTGAAATCATATCTATTCTAATATTATAATAATGTTTAAATCAAATAAATAACCATCTAGTAGAACTCTTGCATCTCACGCTCTACATACATAGTATATGATCAAAAACTGTAGGCCCTTATTGGAGAATGAATTCCAACTATGGCTTGGTATGGGACCACCTTCTGTCAATGTACCTCTGAAGTTGAATACAATGAGGCTCAATAAGAACATTTGCAACCCGACTAAACATGACCGGCCACTCATTCCTCTTGAGTGTTCCTAATACATCATTACCACGGTTGGGGGCCAGCCAACCGAACCGATAGCATACAAAAATAAAGGGACAACCAAAGACATTTGATTTCTCCAGATCAGGTAATGATATACCCTAATGGGCGCGATCCATATATCCATGCGACCAACTCGATTGTATATCATTTCCCGGTTGATGAGGCTTAAGGTTATAATTACTTTTTAGAACTTCTTTCCATCATTCACTTTGAATGTCACATCTTCGGATCTACCAGAAATCACTAATTGATTTGCATAAAAATACTTTGGGTGTTAAGCTAAAAGAAGTTATCTTCTCCGCCACTAAACCGGTACTTTTGAAGAAATTAACATACGTAAACCCTTTGGAAATACTCTGTCATACATCCATTCATACGAGTCGTCTGGGAACAAGATGAACCGAAGGCACTCTCATACCACATCCTAGAAATCACCCTACGAATAAGTAGCAAGTAGTCCTTGCAATTTATAGATCCCAATCATGACAAAATCATGAGTCAAAATATCTTAGGGAGCTACCCTTAGAAATTCAACAAGTAGTTCTTCTGCTCGTAAAGATCAACAGTCTTCAGTGCTCCATCTTCAATTAGCATCTTCCATGTATTCGCTGGTTGGAATGGTTTTTGAATATAAATTCGATCCCGGTCGTTCTGTACCAATAATCGTATTAGGCCAGATTTGATAGTCGGTTATTTAATTATCAAATAAATAATCATTGATCCATAAAACAAAAATGGATCCCCTAGTTTAGCACACAATGTCACTTGGCATTTTTAATTTATTAGTAGTTAATCAAAACTTTTAAATCTTCCAATATATGGAACACATCTTTTTACTTCTTATTCCAAAATAAGAATGTTTAACTTAAAAACTTGAAATTTTATTATTAATGATCATTGATGGAAATAATAGATTTATTTCCCTCATCTACCCTCGTGACCCAAACTAACATCATCCTTTGATCATGAATTCATTCAAGTTGGGGTATTTTATTTACTTCTCAGACCTTGATTGACAACATTCTTATCTTTCAGAATAAATAAAAGTTTGTTAACGTAAAACCCAACCTTCAATACTTGTCATGAAAGTTTCCGTATACTATTCGATTTAAAATATGGTTTCTAAAACATAATCTTCCTTTTGAAAACTTCATTTTAATCTCAAACATGTTCACTCAATTTTATAACATGTCTATTTTCTTTAAAGATTCTTTCAACATTATATAGAATCCTTTATAAAACTTCTTATAAATTTATTTCTAAACTTCTCTAGGTTTATTTCATTAAAAATTCCTTTCATATTTAAATTATTCGAATTTAAATCAAATATTTTAAACTTTACTTGCATTCCCAATTTTAATCCACTTTAAGATCTTATTTCAACTTCGCTTCATACTTCTTCACCTTTAGGCTTTTTAACTCCCATTTATGGTTTTCCATAAGTCTATAAATCAGATTATAAACTCGCTTCAATTCTTGAAATCATTTACACATTAATCCATTTCCATCTTGGCTTTATACTTTGCTAAATTTGGATTTTATAAAAATCCAATCTAATAGAATTCATAATAATCATCTTAAACCTGGATTATTTAGATAAACTTCGCTAAAAATTTCTTTTAATCATAAACAGGGTCTTAAGATTTCAAAATACCCCAATATGTTAATCCTAATCACAAAATCATTACTCTGATTATTATTAATTAAAAAATGATCCATTTTAACGTCATAATTAGTTTACTTCAGCATTAACTATAACTTAATAGTTGATATTTCTTAAAAGTTAACATAATAATTAACTTTATTAAGGAATTAACAATTCAATAATTGTCTTTAAGATCCATTAATTAAAACGATCGTTCAATCTATTGAGAAATCGTATTAAGTTACGATAACTATTGTCAAAACTATTTCCATTAAATTAATTGACAACAAACAAATTTAATAATCAGTTCTAGTTAAAGTAGTTCACTCAATCAACTAAAAACTATGGTTAACTTATTAACCAATTCCAATTAGTCTTTTTATTTAAATTAATTAATATAATAATTAATTTAAATAATCCTATTTAATTGTTTCTTAAAAACAATTAATCCTAACCACCAACCCTTAGGTTAATTCTGAACTTATTTACTTATAAAACTTATTTAAACACAAGAATTTGCCTGATAGAATTAATTTATAATGGTAAATATTGACTTTTCTTTTAGTAAAACTTTTATTTAAAATAGCTTATATAAAATGGATTTCAAAATCTAATTTTCAGTTGTAAAATAAATTCATAACTTCATTCCTCTCATTTTACCTGACGGTAAATCAATGTTTATCAAACGATGGGTTTTTAGGTCATCTGTTGCTACTTACTCAACCAATACTGCCTACTAATTAATAACATAACAAATGTTGAATTTCAATTCAACAGTTAATGACCAAATCGATCATCCAAACAGATTGGTTAAACGGTTCATATTATAATATGAAAATAAACAAAATCCAACACCCCATATTTTGAAACAAACTATTAACAATAAATTAAGGAATACTTAAATAAATATTTGGAATTAAGTAAAACTGACAGCGCCATAGCATTCGCCTCGGAATTCTGGTCAAAATAGACAACTAGTTTGCATAAAACGGACAACATATGAAAAAGATATTAAGGTTTGAAGTTTGCATATGCATAAAAGAATTATATATATATATATATAACCAATTCAAAACAGTAAAAATAATTCGAAATCAGAAGACACGGGCTAGGGCAGGAATTTGGACCGTTGGGGGTCGACCCCACCCTAGGGGTGTCAACCCATGGGTCGACACCACAATAGGGGTGTCGACACCCAGGTCGACACCCCCGAGATCTGGGCACTACAAGAAAACACCAATTTAGTGTCAGATATTTAGAAGCGGAAATTTCCATCGCTAATTTGCGATGGATTTCCGTGTGATTTGTAAGGGATGGCTTTTTGTTTTTTCATCTTTTTTTTTTCCTTTTGTTCATTACCGGCGTCTTCTGTCATCCCTCACTAAGCCGTTGCAAATGGCATCAAATTAGCGACTAAAAATTTCCGCCGCTATTTTCCGCTGCAAATACAGGCAGAATACCGACGAATATTTATCGATGCTATTTTGTAGCAGAATTCCAACAGATTAGCAAGAGATGAAAATATCTGCTTATAATAATAATTATTTAATGAATAATAATAAAATTTAATACTTATGAAATATATCCAGTGTTCAATAATTAATTTTAAATAATTGTATTTGATAATTACAGTTGATAATTATAATTGATACTTATATTTTATAATTATAGTTGATAATTATATTTTATATTTCAAAAAATATAAAAATTCGAAATCATCTTAAATAAATTTGAAATAAATCATAAAGTTTATAAAACCAAATATTGTTTGACACGAACTAACACTACAAAGTTGGATACTACAAATAACACGAAATAACACTACTAAGACTAATATTAATAATTAATAATTAATAGTTATAAAGTAATATTTTGTATTTAATAATAAAATTTAATAAACACTTGTGGCTTCTAAAACAGGGCCATCCAACGTAATGATGCAAGTTGGCACGTATTTAATAAGATCTGATTAGCTCGTCTAATTCCTTTAACAGCGTAATAATGGTCGAAAAATACAATCCGAAGAACCTAGTGTTGGCCAATAGGAGTGCAAATTCATTGCATACAACTTTCTGTATGTCCCAGAATCGATTTACTCGGACTACTGTTCATCCAACGGTTTTTAGCATAAAGTAAAAAAACGATAAGCACCTCAAATTTCAGTAAATCCCCAAATACATTGTAGAAATCCCTAAGTCGTAAATCACAAGGTTTGCATCATTACCAAAACTCTGATTTCATCGCTGGAAGGTTAGGAAGAGGATCACTACCAAAAAGTTGGATACTACAACTGCTTTCACTTACTAATTGAAATCGCACCTGGATAGGGAATGACTGCAGCAAAAAGCCATCACCGTCTGAGATTAATCTCCAGTTGTAAGTGCAACATTTTAATGTCCTTAAATATCAATATGTTACGTTTTATTTATAGAGTTGCTAAATCCTGTAAACAGATTAAAGTAGGCGAGCTGATTTGTGCAAAATATTTTCAGGTGGTTCGATTGGGACTTTCCTGTGGATACAAAACGCAGGGTGTTGACAAAGTTGGATGATGTTGACATCCAGTTGGCATTAGCTTTTAATACGGAAGGATCGATAATTGTAACTGGTGGTGAGGTAAATTCATTTCTTTATTTATTCCTCTGTCAAATACGCTTTCTTCTGATCAAATTATTTTGTATGGTAGTTGAGTGACCATACTTATTGCTTTTCTACTGTGTTGAAACACTGAAGGTCACATTAGTGTGCACATGAGAGTTACAAATGATTTATTTGAAATACCATGCATAAATCAGTTTAATGTGCAATTTTTAACAACTATAAAATGGCACCAGTAATTCAATTTTTAAAAACTTACATCGTATGTTTTCCAATGGAAGAACAGCATTCCATGGTCTTTTTAAATGCTCGCTTTCAAAATGCTCATCACTCTCGCTCTCTTTCTTTTTAAATGCTTGCTTTTAAAATGCCTGGTCTCTTGCTGGTGAACGCCACTCAAAACCCTTTTCAATTTTCTCAGATTCACTGTGTATTCCAATCTCTTTAACCCTATTTATGCGTTTGATGATCCACGAGCTCTTATTCTTGCACGGTGTCTCAGCTCTATTACGATTCCATACAGACTTCTCTAATTCTCTTCTCACCCTCTCACAAGACTGTTTTCAACAATCGAGTGTTGGGTTCGATTTGGTTTTGGACCTACGGAAAACGAGAAGCCGGTTATGCTTCATAAGAATTTTAGTTTGTTTTACTTATAAGTTATTACTAAATGATCCACTTTATATATTTTATGACCATGGAAGGTCTTTCTGAACATGGTTGATAAATTTACTTATGTTTTCAACGCTGGATTGAATGCATGCTTTTATTAATAGAGTTGTATGTTCTAAAAGCATCCACATTCAGGTTTTTTGTTATGCATTTAAATAAATTAGTTTGCATCGCTCTCAAAACTTGTTTACTGATATTATTTGTGTTCTGTTACGAGAAATGCTTCACTGGTTAATGTTATCATAACAAATTTAGTACTGAAGATGCCTAAATGATGAAATGAGAACTGTTTATGCTATAAAATGTGTTTTATAATCTGTTCACATTTAAATGTTTTTCATTTCATTATTTTGTATTATAGCCCTAAAACAATGTTTTCATTTTAATTGTCTATAAATAGGGTTCAGCTTCCTGTTTATTGAAGAAAAAAACATGTTTTTCTTCGTGACTGTCGAATTAGCGAGGCAGATCCACATGTTTATTAAAGAAACAAACAGCTTTTTGGATTCTCATTATCGTAGGTAAGATGAGAATCTAAAATAGAAGTTTTGTTGCTTTAATAAATGGGTCCCTCTCTTTATTGTAGTTTAGTAGGTTTGTCATTAGTGAAGAGATTTTTTTGTATATTGTTGACTTGCAATTTGAATGGACGTGATTGAAACGCCACAAGCAGCAGCGAACGGTATGTTATTTGCTGTTGGAGCATCCCACTCAGGGTGCGTTTGCGATGAACCCGTTGTATCGAACGTGATATTTTAGCGAACGAGTATACTAAATGGTATGTTATTCTCTACATCTTCATCATTATATGAATCTGGTTAACTATATTGAAGCGGCTAGTTAGGCACATATTGTTTCCTTTTTTTTTCTTGTTTCATGATGATCTAGTTAAGATCTGTAGGTGATGCTATAGAGATTAGATTGCGGTTTAATGAGTGATGGTGGTTGTAGAATTTTATTGCTAAAAGAAGGTTAAGAGCAGAAAACTTGAACAATGACAATAAAAGTGCTGAAAGTAGTATATGATTTAAGAAAATTTAAATAGAAAATCCTTCTTAGTAATCTCAACATACATATGACATATCAAAACCCAATATATTTATACGACAATTTTATTGATGCGCTTAATAACTCACCTGGTCACCATATTCCAATAAACTTTTGAACGTTAACCTTCTTCATTTTGCATGTACTTCGTTTTTCTCAAACCATACTGTGCAACCTGATGAACTTTTCTGTTTCCTATAACATTTTCTATCAGCCGAATTTTACTGATAACAGAAACTATTTACAGACCAATATTCTTCTTTTTAAGATTTGGAAATGATATTTACTTAACCTACTACCCCTTATTTGGATTGTTATACTTCAGACGTTTGCATAATTAACTAACGCATTTCACTACATAACCAAATGTGTTATGTTTGTATTTATTCGAAATACATTTTAATAATCATTCCTTGCTAAGCTATTCTTAGCATAGTTTTTAAATCATTTATGTGTGAAACATCTAGAATATGGGTTGTGCCTATACAGAAGTCCGCCACTGTCCAGCTTTTATTAATTTACACATATGAGTGTTTCATTTTGGATTTAGAAAGGAAGAAGTGGAATTGCATCAAATCCTTCTGACTTATTAAGAACTGCATCGCAAAAATAGTGATTTACCTATCGATTTCTAAATTTTGTTAAATAGATACCTGCATAAAATTTTACTACAATGCTTGCTTTAGATGCAAATATATTCATTTGATTTGTAAAAAAAAGAAAATATAAAAACAGGCATCGATAGCTAGGACATTGAAAGGGAATGTTATTATGTCTATTTTTGCTTTAAGTCTATTTTTTCTAAGTTGATAAATGTTAACTGTGCCTTTTATGTGAAAATTAAAATAATCAGTAGTTAAAAACAAATTAATATTAGTGCACTAGAAAATATTATTAAGTACTAAATAGCTTGATGTATAGGTTTTAAGACAAAAACAAGCCTCTATAATAGTTTTTTTTTTGGAAAATAAACTAAAAGACGAAACTAATGAAATGGTGATTTTTTAATAAGAACTAAGACAATACAAAAACCTAGGATCATGTATACAAACATTGACCAGAATTGCAAGGACAGAATTTTAATTCTAACGTAAAAAAGCTTTGAATGTGCCAGTTATACACAAAGGGGAACAATATATTACTTGATATTTCAAAAACATACTTGTCATGATTTTCATAAGCACTTTTGTGTATGCTCAACTAGAAAAGAGAATTAGATTGTGTGAATAAAAGAGAAAAACAACGTGATCAACTTACCATTGGTAAAAATGCATGTGTATAATGAATGTATGTAGCATATTATAGTTGGGTTCTATCCTGTTTATATTATAGTTGGGTTGACATGAATGATTACACCTTAACATAAGCAATATACAAGGATTTAGTTTCACATCTCGTTCATAAAAGCCACCATCTTTATATACTTGTTTGAACATCTTGCCTATCTTAATAGGCTGCTTCACTCTTTTGCTGGCAAAAATAGTGACCATGATAATCCCATTTTAAAAATCTATCAATTTTAATGTCCAAACTTACCTGGCTTTTCTTCAAAGGTGGAATATTTGAATATTTGAAATGTGTAATATTTTAAGTTACTTAAATTTTAAATTGACTAATAAATTATAAACATATTATATTCTCAATTTTCAAATTGAATCATGCTATGAAGCCCGAAAATAATGAGGAACGAAAGTGTGGAAGCTACCGCAATTCACGGTGGGCGGTTCATTTCTTCTTCGAGGAAGAAATTCAGTCGTCCGATTCCATTCGGGCATTTTGCCCTACTTAAACGTTGGGCTTTCTAGCATTTTCGTTTCAAATGAATCTTGCTATGAAGCCCGAAAATACTGAGGAACGAAAGTGCGGAAGCTACCGCAATTCACGGTGGGCAGTTCATTCTTCTTCGAGGTAGAAATTCAGTCGTCCGATTCCATTCGGGCATTATGCCCTATTTAAACGTTGGGCTTTCTAGCATTTTTGTTTCAAATGAATCATGCTATGAAGCCCGAAAATAATGAAGAACGAAAGTGCAGAAGCTACCGCAATTCACGGTGGGCGGTTCATTTCTTCTTCGAGGCAGAAATTCAGTCGTCCGATTCCATTCAGGCGTTTTTCCCTACTTAAACGTCGGGCTTTCTAGCATTTTCATTTCAAATGAATCGTGCTATGAAGCCCGAAAATAATGAGGAACGGAAGTGTGGAAGCTACCGCAATTCAAGGTGGGCGGTTCATTTCTTCTTCGAGGCAGAAATTCAGTCGTCCGATTTCATTCGGGCGTTTTGCCCTACTTAAACATCGGGCTTTCTAGCATGTTCATTTCAAATGAATCATGCTATGAAGCCCGAAAATAATGAGGAACGAAAGTGCGGAAGCTACCTCAATTCACGGTAAGCGGTTCATTTCTTCTTCGAGGCAGAAATTCAGCCGTCCGATTCCATTTGGGCGTTTTTCCCTACTTAAATGTCGGGCTTTCTAGCATTTTCGTTTCAAATGAATCATGCTATGAAGCCCGAAAATAATGAGGAACGGAAGTGCGGAAGCTACCTCAATTCACGGTTGGCGGTTCATTTCTTCTTCGAGGCAGAAATTCAGTCATCTGATTCCATTCGGGCATTTTGTCCTACTTAAACGTCGGGCTTTCTAGCATTTTCGTTTCAAATGAATCATGCTATGAAGCCCGAAAATAATGAGGAACGAAAGTGCGGAAGCTACCACAATTCACGGTGGGCGGTTCATTTCTTCTTCGAGGCAGAAATTCAGTCGTCCGATTTCATTCGGGCATTTTGCCCTACTTAAACGTCGGGCTTTCTAGCATTTTCGTTTCAAATGAATCATGCTATGAAGCCCGAAAATAATGAGGAACGAAAGTGCGGAAGCTACCGCAATTCACGGTGGGCGGTTCATTTCTTCTTCGAGGCAGAAATTCAGTCATCCGATTCCATTTGGGCGTTTTTCCCTACTTAAACGTCGGGCTTTCTAGCATTTTCGTTTCAGATGAATTATGCTATGAAGCCCGAAAACAATGAGGAAAAAGTGCAAAAGCTAATTATGTATATACTGTTTTTGCCGTCGTCACTGTGTTAACCAAAGAAGCATTTGCAGCATTCAAACGTTAATGGAAAATATTCTTTGCCATTATATAAAACATAATAACAGAATTTTGACGGTCAACACTAAATCATGCATGCTTCAGATTTATATTACGGTGAAATTATATTTCACAAATACAGATGTCTAACATGTAATATTTTTGCTGTTTTACATTGAAATTCTACATAATTTGTGATCTATGGCTTTGCTTATATTACATCGAAATTCTACATGGTTGGGAAAGAGAAGGTAGGAGATGCCTAACCTGGCACATCCCTATACATGTGCACAACCAAATAATCAAATGCTTGTGTGTACCTAAGTATTTAAATGCTAAACCAGTTAATTAATCAACACTTAGTGTATTTTTTGTTCAGTGGATACTATTATGCTTATATTGACTCACTTTATCGGGTAACTGGTAAGGATATTGATTTCTTTTATCCTCTTCCTTCAAGAACAATATAAAAATGTAAATACTGACATTGAATGTTTTAGTTGGTTCGCTAGTGATCCCTTTTGGCTATTTTCACATTAAGTATGATGATGATTGGGTAGCAAAAGAAGACGTGGAAAGAGCGTAGCAGCAACAGTATGGTAGGGAGGAAGAGGTAATTTGTTATTTTGAATTTTCTAGATCAATTATTATCAATTTTGTGACCTGCTTTTGCTTTTCATGCATAGTAGCTGCTACATATAAATTCTTGCCTGAATGATGGCCCATTCGGATAAGACTGAAAAAAGACCAATAGGATAAAGAGTAGAAAAGGATAGACAAGCATTTGTCATTGTGAGGAAATTGTTAATGTATTATGTTCATCATAAGGAAAATGATACTGGACAAGCTTATCACGAGCACATAAGATATAATATGCTTGAATACTAATAAATTTTGGTGGATTCCACCTGGTGGAAGGTGCAAGCTACCTGCTTACACACAAATTTTTATTTTAGTCCAAAGTTTTAACCCCAGTATTACATTAGTTTTACTTGTTTCATTAGCATACGTTACAGTAATATATTTGTCAAGTTAATAAAGTAGTTATATGGTATGTAATATGAAATGTGTTACATTTTTCTTTTTTACAGAGTATGTGATATAAAATAGTTACAAGCTATGCATTATTGTAAAACGTCATGCCAATTTGAATATGTGACAGTTGAATCTTTAATGTTTTGTTTTACAACACCAGTATTCTCCAGTGTTGAATGGGACTTAGTCATAAGAGGGACATGATTGACAATGGTGGATGGGCTTGCTTCGTCGGGATTGAAACAAGTAAAGAGATTGGATGCTGAAATTGCACGTGTACTCCCCTTTTGAGAGATAAAGTTTTGTGTATTATATGTGGTGTTTTTTTTGATAAGTATGATATAAATGTGGTATAAATGTGATTAATACATGAAAGCTTGTACCTTATCTATAGTTAAACAATAGTAGTTATTTTATTTATCATGGAGTATGTTCTTTTTTTTATTGCAAATGTGTTACATTATGTATAAAGAGATTTAAACGTGCGACTTTATAAATGATGCGAATATATCATTTGTATTGGTTTTTGACAATTGCGAGTACAATTTGTATATATGTTGCATTAATGTAACGACCCAGCGGTTTTCGGCCCAGAAAATCGACATAATTACCCTTACTGTAACTCATGCCGATCTTACAAACACCGAAACACTGGAGCGTCTAGAAAGAAGTTAGAGGGTGAGAAAAGAAAGAAAGAAATATTAGAATAGAAGAAGAAGAAGTATCAACACATCACAGGGTCTCACATCGCAGTGGAACAAAATATAATACAGAAATAATATTTATTGAGAGCTTTTGAAAATACTTACAATATCAGAGTACAACACACATCTGGACAGTTTCGATAATCTGTCCTCTTATACATATATATCACACAGCGGAATATCATCCATCTGAACATCTTCAGCTCGTCTCTGGACTTCTCAGTACCTGATGACCTGAACCTGTACACCTCGGTCTAACCCGAGCATTTACAAAACACCGGGTCAGTCTGGTGGACCAGAGTGAGAAAACTCGCACAACATTTAGAGTATCACACAACTTGATTTTAGAGTAAAAATCCTTTTGAAAGAAAAGATAATCGTAAGACCGATCCACACATAAATACGGACGGTTTTTATCTTACGATGACCCAAAACAGTTTACGAAATCAATATCTTGATCTGATATTATGATAATGTCTAGATACAAATAATTAACAAATCTAGAGGAACGCTTGCATCTCACGCTCCCCGTATATAGTATACAATTGAAAACCGCGGGTGCTTATTGGATATTGGATTTCCAACTTGACAAGGTATGGGACCACCTTCCGCACGTGTATCTCTAGAGGCGAATACACTGGGTTCAACAAGAACATCTTGCAACCCGGCCCTCACATGACCGACCACTCATTTCGCTTGAGTGTATCGAATGTATATCACCGACGGTTAGACTCAAACCACCGTCTCCCGATAAGGGACAGCATCGAACATAGATTAAGAAGCAATAGGAATTTCTCTAGATAGGTGATCATACATCCTAATGGGAGCGACCCACATAGCCATGCTGCCTGCCCGATTTTTGTCATTTCCCGGTCGATGAGGCTTGAGGTCAGAACACATCTGGTCATCATACACTTTGAATGCCACATCGTCAGATCCGCCAGATCACACTTGATTGACGTCCACAAACATACTCTAGCTATCTGGCTAGAGAATAACCATTTCTCCGCCATCAACTATGGTACGTTTGGATAAATCAACGCATGTAAATCCTTTTGGAAATACTCTGTCAGACATCCGTCCATACAAGTCATCCAGGAACAGGATGAACCGAAGGTACTCTCCTACTGCATCCAATATAGGAATCACCCCATGGATCAGTAGCGATCGCCCTTGCAATCCACAGTTTCAACCACGACAGAACCCCAGTATATCTCCGGGTCGAATCAGAGATTGTAAGTGGCTCTTCCGCTTTATGAAGATCTATGGTCTTCACATGCTCCATCTCGATCGTCGCCCGATATCTTCTATATATATCGTATTTGTTGGTTGGAATGGTTTTCGAATATTCATTCGATCCCGGTCTTTCCATACCAACAATCGTAAAGGTCAGACTTGATAGTCGGTTATTTAACTATCAAGTAAACATCCATGAAATCATAAAATAGATCCCCTGGTCTGGTAATCAGCATCACTTGGCTTTTAAAACTTCTCGCCCAATTTCCCCTTTTAATTCCATTAATAGGGAAAATATAGTCTTATATCATTTCCTTTACTTTGGAAATCTTATCGTACACTCTCGCCATTACCAACTAGTATCATCTTTAGGTCGTCCCGAAGTCGTTCAAGTTGGGGTATTTTAATTACCTCTCAGACCTTGACCAACAACGTTCTTACCTTCCGATAAACACGAGTCGTAATTCAAAAACCCGATATTAATATTTCAATTCCTATTTCCAATCTCGTTTTCCAAGCTCACATTTAAATTCCTTTTCAACCCTCTTCCCTTTTGGAAAATCTCTTTTCAATTTCCATTGGTTTAACTTAATCCCTTCATTAAATATTTCAATTTCAAAACGTCATTTAAACTCATATTCCATTTAAAAACTTTGTTTATAAATTACAGGTTAAATCTAAACCCTTTTTATCTTCCCCTTACTTTACTTAATTCAAACCTTAAGTAAACCTTCCATTATCGTATCCAATTAGAACTCTTTATTACTTGCTTAAAATCTCGAGTTCAAAAATACAAATCTTCCCAACTCTCGACCATTTCTTTTCCAATTTGATTTCTTAAAAGCATTACATTGGTGATTACTATATTAACTCATTAATTTCAATAGTCATCATTCAAATCAATCATTTCCTTTATTCACTAAAATGGATAATAAATTCTCTTTTTAAACCTTACTAGAATTAATCAATTTTCAAGTTATTTTACTAACTTAAAATCTAACTTAGTTCGAATGGCCGACACCCAAAACATGGTTATTCTTTTAACCAGTTTTATTTAATTCCACTTTAAATTAATTAAAATATAATTAATTTAAATAACTTCGTATAATCACCCACGGTTGATCAAATATTTATCTGCTAGGGTATTTTCTGCTTTTATAATTCTTATCGACATAAGAAATTTATTTTATAAAAACCATTTCATAATTCCTATATAAACTTTAAATAAATAAATAAATCTTTATTTCCCTTTTTAAATACCCTTCCAATGTAATAACTTTCAAAAATCTATTTTCGTTATAAAATATATTTATAACTCAAATATCATCGATTCACTGTCGATAAAACCCTATTTTATAAATCGATTGATTTAAAAACCAAGTGATGCCAACTACTCGACCCATACCATTTATCATAACAAATGTTGAAATGAGGTTCAATAATCAATGGAAATCAACTATTCCTTTTTATTTGACTGATAATGTTTACAACGATCATCAATCAACCAACAGCTAATTCAAACAATTCAAACAATTATATACGTTTATTTTATAAACGTGACCAACCCAGAGAAATTTCTTTATCCGGGTCAAATCAGAATAACTGGTGTTTTACTGAAATTAAACGACCGTTTAAATTTCAGAAATTAAATCAACGATAATCATATATCACTAGCAAACCGTCATTCATTAACAACCAGAACACGCAAAACAAAAACCCAATTTATATAAAATATAAATGGGAAGGGCTGAGTGAGTTTAACTCACCTTGGTTGGAATCTGTCGATAAACAGTCTAGTTTTTATTAGACTGACTTTTAATTCGAATAAAAATTCCAGTTACTTCAGATCTGGACTAGGCCTGCTCCATCTCGAAGTGCTTGTCTCCACGGTCCCAACGCAACTGACCGCGCGTAAATCTGGCATTGTATGTACGAGATATCGTATAAACTATTTTATAAATTAAATTAAATTAAAACATAGGTTTTGTTTAATTAAAAATCGGGCTTTACCTTTCAACAGCCAGCCCAACTAAATGAACCCGACCCGCCTCATTAAAAACCCTTCACCGATCCTTTACCTCATTCATTACTGCCGCCACAAATTTTCATCCCCAAAACCTAAATCAAAATCCCTAATTCCCCCTTTATGCCACCTCGAGCTGGACGGCGTCGCCCTCCTTCGAGCTCCTCCAATGATCCGCCTTCAACCCTCTTCCAACGATCGGCCAACACCTACAGCAACCCCTCAGTGCTCCATGGATCGAACTGCAAGCTAACCCGAAACCCTTTGTTTCGCCGGACCGAGCCCTAAGCCATCAAGCGGCCTCCATCCATCTAAGCTAAGTATTTTATTTTAAACCACAGTATTTTGTTTTGATTTTTTCCCTGTTTTGATTTATATGGTTTGATTTCGGTTTTTCTTCACTGTATGGGTTCGACGTGTTTGAGATTTGTGGAACGCTACATTGTGGATGTGGCTATTTATAGTGGTAGAATTTCAGATTAGATCAATGTCTAAATCGGACTGAATTGTCTTGTAAAATCATAGGATTTAGATTTCCAGTTGTGCTATGTTCTTAGGTGCTGTTTCCTTTTCGTTTCAGCCATGTGCAATGTGACCCAACTGTTGTGATGGGAACTTGATTTCCGAGCGATGTTTAACAGAGTATCTTATAGAGTTTAGTATAGGGTTTCTGTACTTCTGGTTTGTTCAAACGGGACATTAGTCGAACTGTGTATGAGTGTAGATTAGGCAGGTCTGTTAGGCTATGAGTTGTCATTTCTATCCAGAGATTTTGAAACTGTACGTTAGATTTGTGTTTCATTTTAAAAATACATGGCAGCAGTGAATTTGTACTCGACCCTATATATGTTACTTGGTTTTATATAACCATTTATTCTGATACTGTTTTTCTTCTGTTCGATTTCACTTGTACGGATTTATGTATAAAAATATATACACATCAGTTTTCCCTTCTTAGCTGTTGATATTTGATGTAGGAACTAGCTGTTTAGCTATGTATTCAAATCAGAGATCTTTGGGACAGTGATATAGATTTTCTGAACTGTATTTGATTTCCATTTTAAATATAAGTAAACAGTGAAATTCATATCAGAAATTTACTGTTTACACATGTGAGTTTATTGTTCAACAAAGATTTGATCAATATACATGTCAGATCTTCATGTGTTGTTCTTTCCTGTAAAGATTTTGACGATCTCATTTTCTGATGATATGATCCTAGTTCAAGATTACATTTTGTTTTCTTTTCCTCTTTTTTTTTTTTTTGTAGATATCTTGTATGGTAAACTTACAGTACCAGACATAATATAACCTAACACCTTTTAAGGTCGAATTCTTGAGACACATGTTCCTTTAACTGAAATTAAATTGATGCCGGATATTTAAATTACTTCATGAGTTGAAACTAATTTTAAAATAAAGTATAGTCTTAAGCAAACAACTTCAATTCTAGTCTCGACTTATTCTTGAATGTATGCAACTTTGTTGTATTATGCATGTTCACATCCATACTCAGTTTCTGCCTGCGCCTTACTCATGCTTGAGACATTGGAACCTATCCTGATGTTTCATTGTCTGGTTATTTATGTTTCTATGTATTGATCATTTATATTTTTTTCTCTTCTTCCTTTTTTTTTTTTTTAATCTTATCTTTTGCTGTTCATTATTATCATGAAATTACCCTTTTAATGGGTTTTTCTTCTTTTTCTTTTGCAGATCTCACTTAATCAAGATGGATTCGCTGGTTCGTCAAAAACCTGAAGAAGCTGATTTACAATTATTGATTTTCTTTCTTTGTGTTTTGTACTATTGAAGTTGTATTGTATACATGTATTAACCCCAAGATTAATGTATTAACCTTGTGACCTGTATACATGTATTCATTTTCTTCTTCTTTGTGTTGTGTGCGAATCCGACTTTCGAACAGCTACATATCTGAATTGAACATTTAAATGATATATATAACATTTAAATGATACAGGTTGTGTGATGTATTAGTTTTAAACAGATATGTATATCATTTATAAGGAAATCCTGGGTATTTGATTCAAATGTATATCATTTAAATGTTACATATCTGAATTTGGTATTTATAAGGAGCCACATTTGAAAACCATTTATTAATACCAAAGTGAAGCCATACATTTAAATCTAATACCAATTCAGAACTGGGTCATTACATTTGTCGATTTAAAGGTATTTATATATATATATATATGTTATAGGTTTTGTAAACCCTAAAAATTTGTGTATATAATTAAAATTTCAAACAGTTAAGAAAAATAAATAAATTAATATTAATAAACCACTTCATTTTCTATCCATACAGAATTCTAAATCCAACATTTAAACGTCCTGGTTTTAAATAATATTCTATTTATATAAAAATCCCTTAATATAAATAAATTCGATTAAAATCCATTAAAATTTCAATATAATATATAATCTGATTTAAATATTATATTTTAAATGGCCGAAAAATCCGGGACGTTACATTCTTCCCCTCTTAAAATAATTTCGTCCTCGAAATTGCAAAGTAAGAAGAGTATTCTGAACCCTATTATTTTTAAAATCATGACTATTGAATTAAATTCAAAATGAATTCAAACTCTAATTTTTTTCTTCTCGAGAATTTTGCTAGCTCCTCCTCTGCATGGCTCGATTGGTAGACTATAATTGCCACTCTGGGCCTCAATTTCCTCAAAAAGAAAGTTCAAAATCCAAATGGCAACCCGCTTAATCTGAATCCTAATTTATTTACCCATTAAATTTTCAAACCCCAATCCATTCAAATTCACTCAATTTGAATTCAATCTTAACTTGATTTTTCTTAACTAGATTTAGTTTTATTTTCCTATCTGGTTCAATTGACGAATTGATTTTTTTATCAGTTCAACTTTATTTCAAAATTCAAATTTGATTTCAAATCAAATCTACCAGAACAAACAAACAACCCACATTACTATAATATAGAAATTAATTTCCTTTTCTATATAAAAATATATATTGGGTAAAAATTATTTCGTTTACCCATTTTATAAAACAATATTGTATCCACTCGCTAGTTCAATGCTTCTCAACATTTGAACCAGTCAAATAACACAATACAAAACATTTTTATATAAAACCTTACAAATACGCTCTCATATATAGACACTCAGCTCAATCTAGGGTGTTACTAACCCCATCTCTATTGAGTTACGCCACAGAGCCAAGGTTACTACTCAACCAATAGCTCTGATACCACTGTAACGACCCAGCGGTTTTCGGCCCAGAAAATCGACATAATTACCCTTACCGTAACTCATGCCGATCTTACAAACACCGAAACACTGGAGCGTCTAGAAAGAAGTTAGAGGGTGAGAAAAGAAAGAAAGAAATATTAGAATAGAAGAAGAAGAAGTATCAACACATCACAGGGTCTCACATCGCAGTGGAACAAAATATAATACAGAAATAATATTTATTGAGAGCTTTTGAAAATACTTACAATATCAGAGTACAACACACATCTGGACAGTTTCGATAATCTGTCCTCTTATACATATATATCACACAGCGGAATATCATCCATCTGAACATCTTCAGCTCGTCTCTGGACTTCTCAGTACCTGATGACCTGAACCTGTACACCTCGGTCTAACCCGAGCATTTACAAAACACCGGGTCAGTCTGGTGGACCAGAGTGAGAAAACTCGCACAACATTTAGAGTATCACACAACTTGATTTTAGAGTAAAAATCCTTTTGAAAGAAAAGATAATCGTAAGACCGATCCACACATAAATACGGACGGTTTTTATCTTACGATGACCCAAAACAGTTTACGAAATCAATATCTTGATCTGATATTATGATAATGTCTAGATACAAATAATTAACAAATCTAGAGGAACGCTTGCATCTCACGCTCCCCGTATATAGTATACAATTGAAAACCGCGGGTGCTTATTGGATATTGGATTTCCAACTTGACAAGGTATGGGACCACCTTCCGCACGTGTATCTCTAGAGGCGAATACACTGGGTTCAACAAGAACATCTTGCAACCCGGCCCTCACATGACCGACCACTCATTTCGCTTGAGTGTATCGAATGTATATCACCGACGGTTGGACTCAAACCACCGTCTCCCGATAAGGGACAGCATCGAACATAGATTAAGAAGCAATAGGAATTTCTCTAGATAGGTGATCATACATCCTAATGGGAGCGACCCACATAGCCATGCTGCCTGCCCGATTTTTGTCATTTCCCGGTTGATGAGGCTTGAGGTCAGAACACATCTGGTCATCATACACTTTGAATGCCACATCGTCAGATCCGCCAGATCACACTTGATTGACGTCCACAAACATACTCTAGCTATCTGGCTAGAGAATAACCATTTCTCCGCCATCAACTATGGTACGTTTGGATAAATCAACGCATGTAAATCCTTTTGGAAATACTCTGTCAGACATCCGTCCATACAAGTCATCCAGGAACAGGATGAACCGAAGGTACTCTCCTACTGCATCCAATATAGGAATCACCCCATGGATCAGTAGCGATCGCCCTTGCAATCCACAGTTTCAACCACGACAGAACCCCAGTATATCTCCGGGTCGAATCAGAGATTGTAAGTGGCTCTTCCGCTTTATGAAGATCTACGGTCTTCACATGCTCCATCTCGATCGTCGCCCGATATCTTCTATATATATCGTATTTGTTGGTTGGAATGGTTTTCGAATATTCATTCGATCCCGGTCTTTCCATACCAACAATCGTAAAGGTCAGACTTGATAGTCGGTTATTTAACTATCAAGTAAACATCCATGAAATCATAAAATAGATCCCCTGGTCTGGTAATCAGCATCACTTGGCTTTTAAAACTTCTCGCCCAATTTCCCCTTTTAATTCCATTAATAGGGAAAATATAGTCTTATATCATTTCCTTTACTTTGGAAATCTTATCGTACACTCTCGCCATTACCAACTAGTATCATCTTTAGGTCGTCCCGAAGTCGTTCAAGTTGGGGTATTTTAATTACCTCTCAGACCTTGACCAACAACGTTCTTACCTTCCGATAAACACGAGTCGTAATTCAAAAACCCGATATTAATATTTCAATTCCTATTTCCAATCTCGTTTTCCAAGCTCACATTTAAATTCCTTTTCAACCCTCTTCCCTTTTGGAAAATCTCTTTTCAATTTCCATTGGTTTAACTTAATCCCTTCATTAAATATTTCAATTTCAAAACGTCATTTAAACTCATATTCCATTTAAAAACTTTGTTTATAAATTACAGGTTAAATCTAAACCCTTTTTATCTTCCCCTTACTTTACTTAATTCAAACCTTAAGTAAACCTTCCATTATCGTATCCAATTAGAACTCTTTATTACTTGCTTAAAATCTCGAGTTCAAAAATACAAATCTTCCCAACTCTCGACCATTTCTTTTCCAATTTGATTTCTTAAAAGCATTACATTGGTGATTACTATATTAACTCATTAATTTCAATAGTCATCATTCAAATCAATCATTTCCTTTATTCACTAAAATGGATAATAAATTCTCTTTTTAAACCTTACTAGAATTAATCAATTTTCAAGTTATTTTACTAACTTAAAATCTAACTTAGTTCGAATGGCCGACACCCAAAACATGGTTATTCTTTTAACCAGTTTTATTTAATTCCACTTTAAATTAATTAAAATATAATTAATTTAAATAACTTCGTATAATCACCCACGGTTGATCAAATATTTATCTGCTAGGGTATTTTCTGCTTTTATAATTCTTATCGACATAAGAAATTTATTTTATAAAAACCATTTCATAATTCCTATATAAACTTTAAATAAATAAATAAATCTTTATTTCCCTTTTTAAATACCCTTCCAATGTAATAACTTTCAAAAATCTATTTTCGTTATAAAATATATTTATAACTCAAATATCATCGATTCACTGTTGATAAAACCCTATTTTATAAATCGATTGATTTAAAAACCAAGTGATGCCAAGTACTCGACCCATACCATTTATCATAACAAATGTTGAAATGAGGTTCAATAATCAATGGAAATCAACTATTCCTTTTTATTTGACTGATAATGTTTACAACGATCATCAATCAACCAACAGCTAATTCAAACAATTCAAACAATTATATACGTTTATTTTATAAACGTGACCAACCCAGAGAAATTTCTTTATCCGGGTCAAATCAGAATAACTGGTGTTTTACTGAAATTAAACGACCGTTTAAATTTCAGAAATTAAATCAACGATAATCATATATCACTAGCAAACCGTCATTCATTAACAACCAGAACACGCAAAACAAAAACCCAATTTATATAAAATATAAATGGGAAGGCTGAGTGAGTTTAACTCACCTTGGTTGGAATCTGTCGATAAACAGTCTAGTTTTTATTAGACTGACTTTTAATTCGAATAAAAATTCCAGTTACTTCAGATCTGGACTAGGCCTGCTCCATCTCGAAGTGCTTGTCTCCACGGTCCCAACGCAACTGACCGCGCGTAAATCTGGCATTGTATGTACGAGATATCGTATAAACTATTTTATAAATTAAATTAAATTAAAACATAGGTTTTGTTTAATTAAAAATCGGGCTTTACCTTTCAACAGCCAGCCCAACTAAATGAACCCGACCCGCCTCATTAAAAACCCTTCACCGATCCTTTACCTCATTCATTACTGCCGCCACAAATTTTCATCCCCAAAACCTAAATCAAAATCCCTAATTCCCCCTTTATGCCACCTCGAGCTGGACGGCGTCGCCCTCCTTCGAGCTCCTCCAATGATCCGCCTTCAACCCTCTTCCAACGATCGGCCAACACCTACAGCAACCCCTCAGTGCTCCATGGATCGAACTACAAGCTAACCCGAAACCCTTTGTTTCGCCGGACCGAGCCCTAAGCCATCAAGCGGCCTCCATCCATCTAAGCTAAGTATTTTATTTTAAACCACAGTATTTTGTTTTGATTTTTTCCCTGTTTTGATTTATATGGTTTGATTTCGGTTTTTCTTCACTGTATGGGTTCGACGTGTTTGAGATTTGTGGAACGCTACATTGTGGATGTGGCTATTTATAGTGGTAGAATTTCAGATTAGATCAATGTCTAAATCGGACTGAATTGTCTTGTAAAATCATAGGATTTAGATTTCCAGTTGTGCTATGTTCTTAGGTGCTGTTTCCTTTTCGTTTCAGCCATGTGCAATGTGACCCAACTGTTGTGATGGGAACTTGATTTCCGAGCGATGTTTAACAGAGTATCTTATAGAGTTTAGTATAGGGTTTCTGTACTTCTGGTTTGTTCAAACGGGACATTAATCGAAATGTGTATGAGTGTAGATTAGGCAGGTCTGTTAGGCTATGAGTTGTCATTTCTATCCAGAGATTTTGAAACTGTACGTTAGATTTGTGTTTCATTTTAAAAATACATGGCAGCAGTGAATTTGTACTCGACCCTATATATGTTACTTGGTTTTATATAACCATTTATTCTGATACTGTTTTTCTTCTGTTCGATTTCACTTGTACGGATTTATGTATAAAAATATATACACATCAGTTTTCCCTTCTTAGCTGTTGATATTTGATGTAGGAACTAGCTGTTTAGCTATGTATTCAAATCAGAGATCTTTGGGACAGTGATATAGATTTTCTGAACTGTATTTGATTTCCATTTTAAATATAAGTAAACAGTGAAATTCATATCAGAAATTTACTGTTTACACATGTGAGTTTATTGTTCAACAAAGATTTGATCAATATACATGTCAGATCTTCATGTGTTGTTCTTTCCTGTAAAGATTTTGACGATCTCATTTTCTGATGATATGATCCTAGTTCAAGATTACATTTTGTTTTCTTTTCCTCTTTTTTTTTTTTTATTTTTTTTTTTATTTTTAGATATCTTGTATGGTAAACTTACAGTACCAGACATAATATAACCTAACACCTTTTAAGGTCGAATTCTTGAGACACATGTTCCTTTAACTGAAATTAAATTGATGCCGGATATTTAAATTACTTCATGAGTTGAAACTAATTTTAAAATAAAGTATAGTCTTAAGCAAACAACTTCAATTCTAGTCTCGACTTATTCTTGAATGTATGCAACTTTGTTGTATTATGCATGTTCACATCCATACTCAGTTTCTGCCTGCGCCTTACTCATGCTTGAGACATTGGAACCTATCCTGATGTTTCGTTGTCTGGTTATTTATGTTTCTATGTATTGATCATTTATATTTTTTTCTCTTCTTCCTTTTTTTTTTTTAATCTTATCTTTTGCTGTTCATTATTATCATGAAATTACCCTTTTAATGGGTTTTTCTTCTTTTTCTTTTGCAGATCTCACTTAATCAAGATGGATTCGCTGGTTCGTCAAAAACCTGAAGAAGCTGATTTACAATTATTGATTTTCTTTCTTTGTGTTTTGTACTATTGAAGTTGTATTGTATACATGTATTAACCCCAAGATTAATGTATTAACCTTGTGACCTGTATACATGTATTCATTTTCTTCTTCTTTGTGTTGTGTGCGAATCCGACTTTCGAACAGCTACATATCTGAATTGAACATTTAAATGATATATATAACATTTAAATGATACAGGTTGTGTGATGTATTAGTTTTAAACAGATATGTATATCATTTATAAGGAAATCCTGGGTATTTGATTCAAATGTATATCATTTAAATGTTACATATCTGAATTTGGTATTTATAAGGAGCCACATTTGAAAACCATTTATTAATACCAAAGTGAAGCCATACATTTAAATCTAATACCAATTCAGAACTGGGTCATTACATTTGTCGATTTAAAGGTATTTATATATATATATGTTATAGGTTTTGTAAACCCTAAAAATTTGTGTATATAATTAAAATTTCAAACAGTTAAGAAAAATAAATAAATTAATATTAATAAACCACTTCATTTTCTATCCATACAGAATTCTAAATCCAACATTTAAACGTCCTGGTTTTAAATAATATTCTATTTATATAAAAATCCCTTAATATAAATAAATTCGATTAAAATCCATTAAAATTTCAATATAATATATAATCTGATTTAAATATTATATTTTAAATGGCCGAAAAATCCGGGACGTTACATTTAAAGTTTTTATTTTTATTTTGCATTTTTTAACAACTGGCAAAAACAGTTGTAATCGACATATATTACAATGGTCGATGTTTCTTGTGGTTAAGACATATTACAACAGGCATTGCTAGTTGTAAACAGGTTGTTTTGTTGTAATGTTTGTGACGAATTACCGACGGATATCTAAGTGAAACAAAAGTTAAAATTATCCGTTTCTAATCCCTTGCTGTTTAGCATGGGATCTCCAACGGAATTTTTTTTAAATATTTATTAAAGAAATATATACCCGTCGGTAAAATGTCGGTAAAAATTTTTAAAATTAAATTTAAGTATATTAACAAATGACAGTAAAGTGTCGGAAATTTGACGCTAACTTCCATCGCAAAATGGTCACTAAAATACCGACGTGAAATTTACCGACCAGTGCTATCCGTCACATATCCGTCGCTGATACATGTTTAGCGACGGATTTGCGACGGATTCGTCCGTTGCAAAACCAGTGTTTTCTTGTAGTGGGGGTAGGTGCGTACTTCTGAACGTGGACTCAATCTCTGACCTGGTTCGTTGGATGATGGCTATAAATAAGACCTCATTCTCATTGTTTTATTCATCCAAAAATAATGGCGATGATGAGATGCTGGTCCAACTCAGATTGAGTTAGCCTTTTTTCAGCAATGACGATTCATACGTATTCATATATTGCTGATTCAACATCTTTTCTCTGTTTTGTTATATCCATTCTTTGTGAGTTTATGTTATTTTTAGATATAAACACCTAAAATGTAATCTTGACATGTATATGAATTGGATCTAAAACTATGCCTAATCAGTTGTATTATCACATGTTCATCAGATCTGTTCTTATATGCGCATCTTGTCATTAAGCCCAATTTTGTCACTATATGCTTATTCAGTTGCTATGCCTATTTCGTCCATCATACGTCTATCTTGTTATTATGCTTATTTCTATTCTCTTTCCTCCTTCTTTCCCTTTTTATTTTTATAGCCAGGCTACCTTCGAGCCTAGGCATACCGCTGAAATATGCGAATGCGTGAAATTGGGAATAGGGGAAACGTTAAAATTGGGGGATAACTTGTATTGGGAAATTAGGGCATAACTTGTATTAGGAAATTAGGGCATAACTTGAGTTGAATACATGAATATGGATTTGGGGCATAAACCAATCCGTGATTAAAAATCTTAATTTGGGGCATATGGTACATGATGAATATGACTTGGGAAAAACGGGCATGAAAACCTATAATGAAATAGGGAAGAATTGGTTAATAATGAAAATGCCTAGATTCATAGTAATCAGAAAATGTAAACTGCGCTTAGACACGAGGTTAGATTACATTTGTGGAAAAAGCCTGCCTAGAATTGACTGACATATCCAGCGTCCACAAGTGGTGAATCTAATGTGAGGGGTCTAATATTTATATATATAGGCCCACAAACTTAACCTTTTCACGGTTAAGTAAACTTGCTTGAAACAGTGGGTGAGTTAAGTAAATCCTTTATTTATATATATATAGGCCCACAAACTTAACCTTTTGGGTTATGCAGCCTTGTTAAACTAGTAGGCATAACCTGTTGAAATCCTAGTAGTGGGGGATACAAGCCTAGGGGGAAGCTTGTATCATCTTGTGTGTCGGACCTGTATCAGTTAGTAACCTATCTCGGTATCAAATGGAGTAACCCGAACTAGGTCGGGGGTCAGGAAACGCTTACTGAGCTGGTTATAAGAGGTCACTTGGGAGAAAGGTGTCTGACAACCCGTTCCATCAGGCTCATGTGTGTGCATGGGTTCACTTGCTCGGGAAAATAAGATATTGTGACATCAGTAGATATAGCAGTGCATCTTGGAAATAATGGGATTGCCACTTAGAAAGTGATACATCCTACTGTGGGGCCAACATGGGTATCTACGAGAGGTAGGGAGTCGATCGATTGGGGTAGCAAATAGGGTACATCTAGTCTTGCTTTTTTAGGAGCCTGTTATTATAGTTGGAGATGACACTTGTCATGGGGGCAACCTGTTATCATTGTATGGGGGTGAAAACCTCTCACTAGAAGTACACCTAAGTCTACCATCTTGTTCTTGTTGGGATCAACATGTTATAGTTATACTAGTATTGGTGCAGAGCAAAGTACTTGAGAAGCGCAATATACCATGTCCTGTTAATCTTATTTATCATGCTCAGTTGATATACCTGCCATATATACTATTATCCTGTTCATCCAATTTATATGCCTATCATGATAATTTTACTTATTTATATGCTAAAAGTAACTGGACTCACCAGACTTTATGTCTGACCCATTTTGTTTCCTTTTCTCTCTCTTCCCTTCTTCCCCCTAGGTTCTCAAGGTGGGGGTGCTCAGGCTTGATTAGGATTCCCTCTCTTGCTTTAGCTTGGATCTTGGATTTGCTTCGATGTACCACTTGGGTTATTTTTCTTCTCTGTTATGGCTCTTTTTGGGATTATGATTTTATAGTATTGTACTCTGATGATTTAAGTACAAGACAGATATTTTATGTGGATGGTATGCAGTATTTCAGAATTATGATGTAATCGAGTTTTGGACCACGATGTTTTTTTTAATAAAGTTTTAAATTCCGCTGCCATTTTATATGTTCGTCTCGTGATATTCATGTTCTTGTTTACCTACAACGCTCCACGAAACTTAATGCATTCTAATAAACTGACATTAACAGACCTGGTGTGTCACATTTGGTATCAGAGTTGAAGGTTACAAGATCGGATAAAAGATTCTGAAAATAATTTTCAAACGGCTTCAAGAACAAAGTATTTTCAACGAAAAAGTCTGTTTTTGAAAATATAATCCCAAAATCCATAAGTATCTTTTTGATTATTTGTTTGAATCCCTTTTTACCTTTTTCTTTTCAGCATGTATGGGGTACCAAATATTCCAGAGGGCATACAGATACCGACTTGGTTTCGTAGGTATCTAGAGGCTACGGCACCTACAGAAGGCCAAGCAGATGCCCCTCCCCCAGCTCCAGCCGTTGTTCCTCTTCCTCCTCAACGAGCTGATAATTTCTCTAAGATATGCAAGGATTTCTATGCTATAGGAGGAAAGACATTCTGAGGAACTGAGAATTTTGTAGAAGCAAGGAATTGGCTCAAGGAGACAGAGGATTTGTTTGGGATTTTCGAGGTGGACGACCGTAGGAAGATTCAGTAGGCCATTTGACAGTTGAAATATGAAGCTTCATTCTAGTGGGAAGTGACTCAAGCAGGATGTCCAGTAGAGACATGATATGGTTTCCGACAGAGATTCGAAAAGAAGTTTCTTTCTCAAGCCGAGCAAAGCATGCAAATGGAAAGGTTTTTGGCGTTAAAGCGAGGAGGCATGTCTGTCAAGGAATACGTCAATAAGTTTAATCAATTGGCAAGGTTTGGTTAGGAACTAGTGAATACCCCGCACAAGAAGGCTTTGAGGTTTGCTAGAGGATTGAATGAACCCCTTCATGGGTTAGCTATGTCTCATATTCCAATGGGAGCAACTTTTGAGAAGCTCGTTGATATGACATTGATGCATCAAGAAGATAAAGGTAAAAAGAAAGAGGCTAAGGTTGAGGAAACGCAAAATAAGAAAGTGTGGCCTAAGAACAAAAGAAGGGCGGAAAGAACGACAAAGCCCAAGATAAGAGGAAATGCCATAATTGTGGTCGAGTGGGTCATGCGATCAAGAAACTCTCTGTGTGCACCAACTTAAGGCGAAATCTCCAAATGTCATTTTGGAGAAAGGAAGTGAGATTTTTAGGGCATGTAGTCTCTAAAGATGGGACAGAGTAGATCCCGCAAAGGTACTTGCAATTCAAGATTAGCAGATCCTAAAGAATGCAACGGAGGTGAGAAGTTTTATTGGGTTAGTAGGCTGTTATAGGAAGTTCATTAAGGACTTTGCGAAGATATCATCCCCATTCACTAGGCTGACAAAGAAGAATCTGACATTTTCATGAGATATAGAGTGTGACGATGCTTTTCAGCGATTGAAGAGGGCTCTGACAACAACCCCAGTCTTAACTTTGTCGGATGGGAATAAAGTGTTCACAGTATACACTGATGCATGGGGTACAGGTCTCGGTGCGGTTCTGGTGCAAGAGGGTCGGGTAGCATGTTATGGAGGCAAACAACTAAGGGTTCATGAGAAGAACTACCCTACCCATGACTTGGAGTTGGCTGCCATAGTATTTGCACTTAAGGCTTCGCGCCATTACCTACTTGGAGAAAAGTTTGAGTTTTATACCAATCATAAATCTCTCAAGTACTTTTTCTCGAAGAAAGATCTCAACCTAAGGCAAGAGAGATGGATGGAGTTCCTAGCATCCTATGATTTTGAGATTGCTTACACCCTTGGCAAGGGTAATGTAGTGGTAGACGCACTGAGTAGGCAGAGGACGAACTTGAGTCCTCTATTTGTATAGAGACTTACTCTTTTGGATCAAATAGGAGCTTCACAATGAGAGGATCCATAGATTTCAGATATCTTGGATAGGCTCAGTAGAGGGGAGATTTCTAGTCACCTCAATATGTATTCCACGGATGATAGAGGTGGCTGCAGCGAGATGGAAGGCTTTGTGTTCCCTGAGTTGGGAGTTTTTGAAGACAATCCTTGAGGAAGCCCACCATTCTAGGATGACTATTCATCCAGGCGGTGATAAGATATACATGGATATGAATATGGTTTTCTTTTGGGCTGGGATGAAGAAAGATGTAACAGAGTTCGTTTCTCGATGTTTGATTTACCAGCAAGTCAAAGCTGAGCAAAAGAAGCCGGGTGGTTTACTTCATCCTTTGGAAGTACCACAGTGGAAATGGGAGAGCGTCTCTATGGATTAATTGATGGTTTGCCTATATCAAGAAAGGGCAATACTGGTATTTGGGTTATAGTGGACATTCTTACTACGAGCGCTCATTTCATTCTGGTTAAGAGTAAGAGAAAGGCGACATGGTTAGCATCGGTTTATCTTCGTGAGATAGTTCGTCTACATGGAGTACCTTCCAGCATAGTGAGTGATCGAGATCCTATATTCACCGGTGAGTTCTGGAAGAGTCTGCAAGAGGCACTTGGTACATAGTTATGTTTGAGCACCGCATATCATTCTCAAACAGATGGACAGACGGAGAGAGTGAATAGAATTCTAGAGGATCTTTTGAGGCTGTGTATCCTTGACTTCAGAGGGACTTGGGAAGAGCATCTTCCATTGGAAGAGTTCGCCTATAACAACAGTTATCAGGCTAGTGTTGGCATGGCATCCTTCGAGGCATTATACGAACAACCTTGTAGATCGCCGACTTGTTGGTGGGAGACTACAGATAGACTTCTACTTGGACCTGAGATGATTAAAAAAAACTTCAGAAAAAGGTTGATCTTATCTACAGACGCATGAAGACAGCTCAGGACCGGCAAAAATCTTACGCAGATAGGAGAAGGAATGATATTGAGTTTGAAGTGAGAGACATGGTTTTCATTAAGGTATCACCTTTGAGGAATGTGGTTCGCTTTGGATCTATAGGGAAATTGATACCAAGATTTGTAGGACCATTTCCCATAATAGAAAGGATTGGCCCAGTGGTCTATAGGGTAAAATTAACAGAGAGTCTGGCTAGTGTTCATGATGTTTTCCACGTTTCTCATTTGCAGAAGTACTTGCACGACACCGCATAAGTGGTAAATCCGAGCTTACTTAAAGAGGTAGAAGTAGAAAGGGAAGCAACAATTAGACGAGTACCTACCGCATACTTGGATCGGAGGTTAAGAAACTGTGCAACAAGGAGATTAAGTTAGTAAAGGTGCAACGGGGAGAGGACCACGAGAGTGCAACTTGGGAGACTGAAAACAAGATTTGCGCCTCATATCCTTTCCATTTTGAGAATATGTTCTTAACTTCTTTTTCTAGAGCTTTTCTTCATGTTTTTTTCTATCATTTCAGTATATCCTATCGATCGAATCTTCAACCTTTAGGTAGAAATCTCATGGTTGTAAACATGTGTTTGTGACATGTTATGCTTGATGGATGCAAGTGGATGCAATTGTTTGCTAATGGTTGCTCACGGATGCATATATACACATTAGGCACTAGATCGGCTCAATCACTCTCATACTTCATATGGATGTGTGTGCATTTTTCTTCCTTTAATGGATGAAAATGGGTGTACCATCATGTGGATATTGCATTTCGATTAATGATTGAGCACACATATAGAACTTCCATGTTATAATAGGATTATTTGCATACATATTGGATTCACAGCACTAACATATATTGTATTAAGGAGGTCGACTGAATCAGTAGATCACCTGATCTTTCGCATTAGTATAGGGACATAAACACACACCTTTACATATGTTATTTTAAGCATTAGAAATCTTTTAAGGATAGTGGATGTCCGTGATTGGTGGATGAGTAGATGGATGATGGATGTTATGACATACCTTCTTCATAATGGAGATTTCGGGGAAGAAATCCTCAAAGTAGGGGAGAAGTAACACCCCGTATTTTAAAACACACAACTAACAATAAATTAAGGAATACTTAAATAAATATTAGAAATTAAGTAAAACGGACTGCACCATTGCGTTTATCTCGGAATTCTGGTAAAAATGGACACTTAGTTTGCGTACAATATACATCGTATGAAGAAGATATTAAGTTTGAAGTTTGCATATGCACAAGAGAATTATATATATGTATATATATCTATATAACCAATTCAAAACAGACAAAATAATTTAAAATCCGAAGACGTGGGTTAGGGCGGGAATTCAGACCATTGGGGTCGATCCCACCCTAGGGGTGTCGACCCATGGGTCGACACCACAACAGGGATGTCGACACCCACGAGATCTAGGGCAGGTGCGTACTAATGAACGTGGACTCAATCTCTGACCTGGTTCATTTACTAATGGATAAAAAAAAGATCTTATTCTCATTGTTTTATTCATCCAAAAACAATGGTGACGAGATGCTGCTTCAACTCATATTGAATTAGTCTTTCTTCAGCAACGACGATTCTTACGTATTCAAAGATTGTTGATTCAACATCAACACCCTTTTCTCTATTTGGTTAGATCCATTCTCTGTGATTTTATGTTATTTCCAGATATAAACACCTAAAATGTAATCTTGATATGTATATGAATTTGGATCTAAATTATGCCTAATCAATTTTATTATCACATGTTCATCAGATCTGTTCTTATATGCCTATCTTGTCATTATGCCCAATTCAGTCACTATATGCTTATTCAGTTGCTATGCCTATTTCTTCCATTATATGTCTATCTTGTTATTATGCTTATTTCTGTTCTCTTTCCTCCTTCTTTCCCTTTTTATTTTTAAAGCCAGGCTACCTTAGAGCCTAGGCATACCGTTGAAATATGCGAACGCGTGAAATTTGGAACGGGGGAAACGTTAAAATTGGGGCATAACTTGTATTGGGAAATTGGGGGCATAACTTGTATTATGAAATTTGGGCATAACTTGAGTTGAATACATGAATATGGATTTTGGGCATAAACCAAACTGTGATTAAAAATCTTAATTTGGGGCATATGGTACATTATGAATATGACTTAGGAAAAAGGGGCATGAAAACATATAATTAAATAGGGAAGAATTGGTTAATAATGAAAATGCATAGATTCACAGTAATAATAAAATATAAACTGCGCTTAGACATGAGGTAAGATTACATTTGTGGAAGAAGTCTGCCCAGAACCGACTTGCATATCCAGCGTCCACAAGTGGTGAATCTAATGTGAGGGGTTTAAGTGTGTAAGCACGTAGCGTGCAAAGATACGAGGTTAAGTCCGACTTGTGGAAGAAGTTTGCCCGGAACCAACCGGCATATCCAGCATCCATAAGTGGTAGGCTTAATGTGGGAGGTCTAGTACATTATAACCATAAATGAATGAATGGTGATGAATTAGTAATACTAAACCTGTTTGAATCCATAAGGATTACATGAACCTGTTAACTTGAGTAGCGGTTAAGTAAACTTGCTTGAAACAGAGAGTGGGTTAAGTAAATCCTGAGGCATTGGGTAATATTTATATGTATATATATGCCCCCAAACTTAATCTTTTGGGTTATGCAACCTTGATAAACTAGTAGGCATAACCTGTTGAAATCCTAGTAGTGGGGGATACAAGCCTAGGGGAAGCTTGTATCATCTTGTGTGTGGGACCCGTATCAATTAGTAACCTATCTTGGTATCAAAAGGATTACCCCGAACTAGGTCGCGGTCAGGGCATGCTTACTGAGCTGGTTATAAAAGGTCAGTTAGGAGAAAGGTGTCTGATGATGCATTCCATCGGGCTCATGTGCGTGCATGGGTCCGCTTGCTCGGGAAAATAAGCATTGTGACATCAGTAAATATAGCTGTGCATTTTGAAAATAACGAGTTTGCCACTTTAGGGAGTGATACATCTTACTGTGGGCCAGCATGGGTATCTATGAGAGGTAGGGAGCTGATCGATTAGGGTAGTAAATAGGATAAATCTAGTCTTGCTTGTTTAGGAGCCCGTTATTATAGTTGGAGATGACACTTGTCATGTGGGGCTACCTGTTATGATCATACGTGGTGAAAACCTCTCACTAGAAGTACACCTAAGTCTACCATCCTGTTCTTGTTGGGATAAACATGTTATAGTTATACTAGTATTGGTGCAGAGAAAAGTACTTGAGAAGCGCAATATATCATGTCATGTTTATCTTATTTATTATGCTCAGTTGATATACCTGCCTTATATATTGTTACCCTGTTCATCCAGTTTATATGTCTGTCATGATACTTTTACTTATTTATATGCTAAAAGTAACTGGACTCACTAGATTTTATGTCTGACCCATTTTGTTTCCTTTTCTCTCTCTTCCCTTCTTCCTCCAGGATCTCAAGGTGGGAGTGCTCAGGCTTGATTAGGATTCTCTCTCTTGCTTTAGCTTGGATCTTGGACTTGCTTCGATGTACCATTTTGGTTATTTTTCTTCTCTGTTATAGCTCTTTTTGGTATTATGATTTTATAGTATTGTACTCTAATGATTTAAGTACAAGACAGATATTTTATGTAACTGGTGTGCATTATTTTAGAACTATGATGCAACTGAGTTTTGGACCATGATGTTTTCTTTTAAATAAAGATTTAAATTCTGCTGCAATTTTATATGTCTGTCTTGTGATATTCATGTTCTTGTTTACCTACAACGCTCCACGAAACTTAATTCATTCTAATAGAGTGATATTACCGGACGTGGGGTGTCACACAATAAAATTGAGGAATCTAGTTGGATCCCTCCAACTCGTTTTTACCTATATCCAAATAGGTTACTTCAAATAAAATCATCCATTTAATATGGAAATATATTTCCATTACGATAGACTGAAATAATCAGTTCAACTACTAAATTTCAACAATCAACTAATAATAGCAATCCACTCGACAAAGTCTTCACCTCTGACGGTTGGTTCGGTCTACCCTTCTCGTTTCTATCACCCACCTTCACTGTAGATTTTCCGACTATGCTCCTATGCTCCTTAGTTATTCCCCCTTATCCCTCTCTGGCCCGTCCTCATTTAGGTTTCAGAGTATGTGGAGATCTCACCACTCTTTCCACAGAGTTGTGGAAGAGTCCTGGATCTCTCCAGTTAGCGGTCCCCCTTGTGTGGTTTTCTCTCGAAAGCTGAATCATCTTAAGACTTGGAACCTACATGTTTTCAAGAATATTTTCGACCGCATCCGTACGGCTAAAGAATCACTTATGCTAGCGGAAGCGTCTTTTGATGACGAACCCTTTCCTACCAACAAGGAGGCTTGGGCAGTGGCCTAGCTTGTCGTCTCGTCGGAGCTTCGTATTGAACAAGAACATCTTCGCTAAAAAGAGAGGATCAAGTGGATTGTTGAAAAGGATACAAACTCCAGATTTTTTCATTCTTCTATGCGTAAGAAGAATAGCCTGCTCTCCATTCGTCAGATCTACCGCATTGATCTATCGTTGGCATCTTCTCCAGAAGACGTCAAGGATACGATCCTCTCCCACTTCCAGACTTTCCTTGACTCTCCCTCGGTCTCCGTTTCCGACCTGTCCCTTCTTGCTTTCATTCCTCGTCTGATTCTCCAGTCGGATAGTTCGGACCTTGGCGGACCTCTAAGCTTAGAAGAAATACATGCTTGCGTATTTGCTCTCAGCAAGGATAGTGCGAGTGGGCCTAATGGTTTCAACGGGGTTTTCTATAAGAGTGTGTGGTCAATTATTCAGGAGGACTTTTCACTATGCCATAGATGGCCTATCGCAACGAAAATCAAAGGTGTTGCTAGCTACAATGTAGCTATAGGTATGCTATTTTTTGTCTATTGCAACACACGCTTCAAAGTGTTACCATAGAAAATCCAATGTATTGCGGTAGCCACGTGAATAAATTTATCAATCCGGGTGATTACGATCCAACAATCCACATTAGCAATCCGCGTGACGTGAAATGTTCTTTAACGCGGGAAGCAAAAACAAAAAATAAAAAACAAAGTGGCAAAAAACTTAGCCAAATTTTCAATTAGGGTTTCAATCGAAAACTTAACAAAATACGCCCCCGCTCAGTCTGCCAAAGACTCTCACTCGCAATTTCAATTAGGGATAAAGGTTCAAGTTTACAAGATTAATTGGGGTTCAATTACAACAAGTTCGAGTTTTTAGTTCAATTAGGGCTTCGGTGTTTCAATTACGTCTTCAATTGGGGTTCGTTTGGGCCTCAAATTTCAGTTAGGGCTTCGATTTAATCTGCTGCTAAAGGTAACACTCAATGTATACTTCAAGTATTTTCTAATTTGATTGTTGTGTTGCCTAATTTACAGATTTACTTGTGTATTCAGGCGTAATCAAATTCCTGATTTTATTATTATGTTTATTTTTGTAACAAACTTATGTTGAGCACTGCTTATATAATATTATTCTGTTTTTTAACATGTAGTCATGGCTAAATAATATTTATGTATGTTATTTGTGTGTAAATTAGTGATGAACGAGGAAAAAATATGGGCATAACTTCATAAGTTCAGATGGCTGCATGTTATTTGTGTAAATTTAGGCCTCGATTACCAAAGAATACATGCATGTCCAAATGACTGCATGCTATATTGGACAAAAAATAAAAATGAAAATAACTGCAAAACTTGTGGTGTTTCAAGGAAAATAATTGCATGCTATTTAAGTAAGAAAATGTTGTTTCTTCTTTGATTATATGTTGTAACTGATGTATCATATTTGAGGCTTCTTTTTGTATCTTTTTTACTGTTTCTGCCTATATTACATGTTAGTGAAGTGGCTGTTTTGTTTTATAATGCGGTTGGTTTATTTTATTTTGTAATTATTTCAATTTAATGCTAATTTCTCCATTTTGTGTAGGATGGAGGCAAATCTTAGGTTCCACCACAAGGGAAAATTTGGGAAGAATGGATATGTTGGTGGAGAAGAGGCTATTGTCAAGGATGTTGATCTGGATAGGTTTTCGTATACACAATACTGATGGAGTTTGTCAAGGAAGAGCTAGAGTACACCGAAATTGGAGGAATATATGCATGGAAAGGTCCAACGAGTGGGTGGAAAATGATGGCCGATGATGTAGAGCTGTTGTTTATGATGCAAATAAAAAATAATGGTAATTACATTGATTTCTATGTCGACACTGTCATCGAGGGTAGTACCGAGCCAATTAAACAAATGCAGCCACATGTCATCGTATGCCCGAGGAAGAATCTGTTTCCAGGTATAAAAGTGTCTTCTCATTTGTACTATTTTGATGAATTTGGTCATTTTTCTTAATATGTTTTTCATTTAGGACTTGTTTGATTTTTAGTGCACTTGGTAGAATAATAAAGAACTTGTATGTTGCAGCTGCGAAATCACAGAAACAGCAGTTTATCACCGCTCACCATCTACAACAGGTAGCGAAAAAGAAGCAGCAGACCGATTAAGTCTTTACTCCTAGAAAGTCGACACGGCTAAACAATTCCCAAATGATCAGCGAAGCTGCTGTGAGTCCACCTATCAACAACAAGCAGACCGATCAAGTCTTTACTCCTAGAAAGTCCGCACGGCTAAATAATCTAGTTACGAACAATCCAGAAGTGATCAGCAAAACCACTGCGAGTCCACGTATGAAGAAGAAAAAGGGGGTCAGTAAGAAGTCAAGTAGAGTCAGTAGTTCGATGACGTTATCAGAGAAGGAAAATCCAACTGAAGTCAGCAATGCACTTTGAATATCAACTCAGCAGGTGTCAAGAGTAAATTGGATTTCAATAATTCTCCACATGATGAAGAGGAAAATACAGATGAAAATGAGTTTCTGGTAAGAAGACTACAATCTGATCTTCTGATATATGATCAACATATTTTGCTAATATTTACAATAATGTCTTGTTTAATTACATTCAGATTAATGATCTATCACCTCCGCCACCTCCACCGCTTACAGAGTATGAAAGGGAGAGAGATAAAAATGTCTCAGAAAAGAATAGTGTTTTTGAAAAACTTGGGATGCCTAAATTAATTTCTGGAATGAGAAATGAATTTGGAAAAAATAAAGCAAAATCAAAGATGCTTGATGAGCAAAGCGAAGATTATATTCCAGAATTTGAAGATGATATTTTAAAAAAATCAGGCAAAGGTGCGTTATAGCTAAAGATTTAATTTTATGTTGGTAATCATAGACTAGCTTCATTATTTTTTTATTTTATTGTTTTTGTGTGCATATTTTAGAGAACAAAAAAAGATAGGGTTACAACGCCTCAGTCTGGACCAACAACTCGTTCACGAGCCAATGTTGAATCTACAACTGATAATAATGCAACTCCGAAGGCAGGGGAAGTACCAGTTCGTACGCAATTTGATGGTCCATGTAGCGTTGAGTTACCAAAAATGAAGGGATAGGAACAATGGCGGCTTATTTGGCTATGCGAGAATGCCAGAATATTAACAGTAGTGGAAGTGTAAGGAATAAGGCTGTTGTCGGAAATGTCTCGACAAATATTTAAAACGAAGAAGATGAAGTAGCAGAAGATGAAGGTAATATTTGATTGAGTTCTGATTTTAATAGTTTAATTTCTCATTTATGTTTTGCCTAGCCTTCTCATTACTATTATATGTACTTTGTAACGGTAGTCAGAGCTCCTAGAAGGCTCAGAGGAAAAATAAAGATGGATAAAGTTCATTCAAGGCCATATGACAAAAGAGTTGTAATCCAAATGAATGATCGGGGCCAACCTATTTCAGACGATGACCAAGTAATGACTGAACTGAGCTATTTTTTAGGAACACTGAAGAGGAGTGTTCCACATACTTACAAGTCTTGGTTTGATGTTCCTGCAAGTTTGAAAGATAGGCTGTGGAGCTATGTGAAGGTAATTTGCAAACTTAGCTGAATTTTACTCAAATACATGTAACTTGTCACAAAAGTAGCATGACTGTTCTTTTTAATGTTTAATTGTATTTAAGAAACGGTATATTATTCCGAATGAATGTGAATATTGGGCTTTGAGATCAATTCTTGACGCTTGGAGGGGGTACAAGAGTCGTATTAAAAAGGCACACTATACGGCTTATGAAACTGATGAAGAGAGGCTTGAAAATAGGCCGGACAAAATTCCACTTCAGGATTTCAAAGTACTCTTGCAGTTTTGGGGAGATGAAAAAGTTCAGGTATAATTTTAAGTCTTGTCACAGAATTTTTTCCCCTTTTTATTCATTCAAATCAGTCATATAAACATATTTATTTCATGTTGTTTTGTTGTTCAAGGCCCTTACAAATTCTGCAAATCGAAAATCGTATACTGACACACACACTGCTGGTCCAAAACATTTTCCCAAAATTCAGCATAAAATGGTATGTATTTTGCTTATTTTTATGGTTGGCTAGTTTAACAATATAGGTCATATGGAGGTATGCTTGTTTAACTCGAATGCAGTATCCTTTTTTAACTTGTGAATAAACTAATGTTTTTTGTATCAGTCTAAGGAATCTGATGGAGAACTTATGTTAAAACTCGCAAGCGGAAAGAAGTAAAGGTGTACAAGACTGATGCTTCAATATTGAACTACCGAGTTGTAAGGAATTTTATTTTCTCTTCAATCAGGTGTCAAAAACAATGCTTCATTTTGCACATAATCATCATTATTGTAGAATTAGATCCTGTTTTGTTGAAACCGATAGCAGGATCGATCATAGCAATATGTGTGATCTTTTACTTTGGGTTTCAGTGTGTATATGCCGCAATTCTTGTTTAAGAAACTTGTTTAAACATTGTTAATTTTATTTAATGTCACATTTTAAAACTTCTTTATTTTGCAGGAGAAGATTGAAAAAGCAATTGGTGAAGGAAGCAATGATGGAGTTGTTCATGAACTTGTTTCTAATGGAAAGTCGCACGGTCCATCATGGCTTTTAGGACGACACACCAAGTCTCCAAAAGTTTCAAAAGCTACTCCAACACCAGGCACATACATACAGGAGCTGGTAACGAAGATAAGGGAAGATATAGCACACGAATTCGAAGTAAAGGAGAACAAGATGGTCCAAAGTGAATTTGATGCAAAGTTGGACAAAAAAGTTCAAGAGAACTTGACAAGGATGATGAAGAAATTGGGTGAAGCAAACCAGTACATGCACATTGATATTGGGGATTTTTGTGGGATAGTTCGCAGCGAAGGCACTGAAACTAAAAGCAGTGAATGCAGTGGAGGCTCGCGCTCTTAGTCATGATATTGGGGATCTTTGTGCGCAACTGCAGTGAACATGAATTGATATTTAGTACGCACTAGCTGTGCTAGTAAGTATGCTCTATGAACATGTTTTTTCTGGCTATGTTTGTAAGTATGTTTGTAAGTACTTATATTTGTGTCACTTGTGAATGCGAGATAATCAGTAGTTTAATTGATCAGTGTGATGTCACTACAAGAAAAATACCCTACTGCAACTAGTTATTTGCAACAGGCAACACATGACAGTTGCAGACCTATTGTAGTAGTTGCAATAGATGAGTTTTAGCAATAGACATTTTCTTTCTGTTGAAAAACATATTTTTGGCAACTGCGCTTCCCTTCCTGTTGCAAATGCATACTTTTAACAACTGTGCTTTTAGAACAGTTGCAACAAACACATTATTTGCAACTGTGGTTCTTAGTTAGTTGCGAAAAATATTTTTAGTAACTGTTTTCGCCACTTGCAATAACTGTATTTTTTTTACAACTAGAAAAGCAGTTGCAAAAAACATACTATTAAAAATAATTATAAGATTTTAATGATTAACTTTTAATAACTAATTTTAAATAGATACTATTAAATGATTAAGTACCAGTAATTATATAATAATTAAGATTAATATTTAATAGTTATTATATAATTAAGATTAATATTTAATAGTTATTAATTAACAATACAATTTAAGTATTATAAAGTGATATTTATAACTGGTAATTAAAAAACAATAATTAATAATTAAATAATAATAATAATTAACATTTTAAAAAAATAAAATAAAAAAATAAATATTCAACAATAATAAATTAATAATAATAACTAATGGATAATAACTAAAAATTAATAATAAATTGTTAATAAATTCATAATAATAACTATTATTTTTTAATTATTATTGTTGTATTGGATACTAATTTATTATCATTAATTGTTAATATGTAATACTTACTTTTTAGAAAAATATTATTATTATCAAACAATTAGTAGTTAGAAAATTCGTACTTGTTAGACAATAATTATTATAATTATCACTAGAAATAAACATATTTTTACAATTGCGCTCTCACATTTGTTGCAATAAATATATTTTTTCAACTGCGCTACTTCAACTAGTTGTAGGAGAGAAATTTTTGTTTTTAATCCGAAAATTTATAAAAATAGGTATAGATAATAATATATACTTAATACTTGATCATTCATGCATAAAAATTGTTTAATAATAACCCGTACACAATGTATTTTAATTAAAGTTAGTTTTTAATATACCAAAGGTTTATAATATGTGACGTCCCGCCCCGCACCAACCAACATTTACTCCAAAAGTGCACTGTACACATGTCCAGTCAGCACGGGACGGGTCGTCAGAAGGAAAGGGAAGAAGGAAATGAACTAACAAGGAACCTATAGAATGTCTCACAGCGCATAGAACAAAATATAATAATAATATACTTGACATAAAACAGGTGAGACAGTGCATAAGCTGAAACAACTAACATAGCAGCGGAAAATCCAAGTACAGCTTATGTTCCAAAGTTAAACATTATTACAACTTTTCAAACTGTCTCAAAAGCAAAAGCAAGATAAAGGAGGTACACTACTAATGCCCAAGTAGCGACAACCAACGACACAGGGAGAATTTCTATATATCATGCGTGGAAGCCTCCTGCTCGCCTCCGAATCAGCTACTCGTGCATCACCAGCTAACCTGTCTCTAGTCTGCTCGTGTGAGCACCCAGAGTAATAAGAGGAGACATAAAACTCTGGGTCAGACATAAAGCCTGGTATGAGCGATAAGCATTTAAACAGAACAATAACAGGTAGACTAAAACATACCTGAACCTGGACCTGCAACCAAAGAGTTAGCACTACATACTGTACAACACTCTAAGGTGCCAATTCAAATGGTGTAAGGATAACGGGGGTGGGGGTGTGCATGTCATAGTGATGGCAAACAATCAAGCATAGCAACCATCCTCACATCTCTCACTCAGTGCGTAAAGCATACGATATTCACCACTTCGATCACCCAACATATCTTGCTACGATCACTTTGCCCCATGAAGTCATAAATGGCTTCACTGCACTGATAACGTAGCCACTAATCCTTCGCTATGTCCACTTGCCCCATGGAGTTATTCACCCCATCTGCGATGGCTCATAGCCTTACCAATCCTTTACTATGTCCACTTGCCCCATGGAGTTATTCACCCCATCTACGCTGGCTCATAGTCTTACTACGCATCACTTTGCCCCTCGAGTCGTAATGACTCTATTGCACTGATAACGTAGTCTTGCTACCATCACCTTGCTCCTCGAGTCGTAATGACTCTTAGGGCTGTTACGGTAACGGTTACCGTTACCATTATGCAAATACCGTTACCGTACCGTTTTTTCCGGTAAATCAAAAATGCTTACCGTTACCGTTACCGATACGTCGGTAACCGTTCTACCGGTATACCGATACAACGGTTACCGTTTTGTCGGTAACGGTAAATTACCGTTTCCTAAAAATAGTATAAATATCTACTTTGCCTATGTAAAATGAACATGTTATATGTTTGGAGATGTGCATAAAATGACAGTAGTGTCAGCAATTCAGCATGCGCCATGCAGGTCCGAGTTTGTAAATATTAACTAAGTAAATTAATAAAGGCATAAAATGAAAAGCATAAAATAACAAACAACAAAGTGACGGCATCAGCACATACATGGTTACATATTGGTTTAACGGTAATTTACCGTTACCATCGGAATAGAATTTTTTTTTACCGTTACTTTACCGCTCTTAACGGTAAAATTACCGTTACCGTACCGAATGCATCGGTATACCGTTTAATTTTGTAACCGGTTACCGATTTATCGGTAACGGTACGGTAATGGTAAATTTACCATTACCGTAACAGCCCTAATGACTCTACTGCACTGATAAGTAGCTCATCATCCATTTTCAGTGGTGAATCGAAGTTATGAACGTTGACAACTCCTTAGCACACGTCCCGCAGCAAAGCCCAACCATGAAGTGAACTCATCGGTTCCCAACTGGATCCTGAGCTCTAACTTCCCATATTGGACTACCTTTGCATCTCGGGTTATCGGTCAATACTGGGTCGGGTCGGGTTTCCCTACTAGCCATCGGTTCGGGTCGGGTCCTCTACTTTGAATCGGTTCGGTGTGTTGTCTTCCCCTGTAGCGGTTCGGTTCGGGTTCACAGCGTTGCATCGGTTCAGGTCGGGTGTCCCACTTCGGGCCGGGTCGGGTTGCCATCTCCCATTAGGGCTGTAAATCGAGCGGACCGGACCGAGCAACCAAGCTACCGAATTCGGACCGAGAATTAATTCGGACGGACAAGCGTCCGACTCGATAAAATCCGGACTGCATATGATGTGTTCGAACTCGGCCCGTCCAAAATATATCATGCCCGTGTCCGTCGTTTTCAGGTCGGTCGGACAGAACGGACTCGGACGGTTTTCGGACCGATTGATATAGAATAACCTGATATCATTTACTGGACTTAGAAATGCTTGCATACCCACTGGAAACAAATAACACTAACATGCATTGAATTGCACTATCAAATTTAGAAGGGCTAGCTATTAAAAAATTATGAAATGGCAACATAATTCTTCAACGAGCAGCAAGAACCTAAACTGACAGGAAAAATATTTTAGTGGCAACATAATTCTTCAATGAGCAGCAAGAACCAAAATAGACACAGCAAAAACATTTTAGTGGCAATACAATTTTCATCTAGAACCAAAACAGACACCATAAAAACTACAAATGTAACAGAGTCAAAACAATCAATTCAGCAAAGCAAATATCTTTCCTAAATAGACCTCCAGGCATCTTCATCAATTCTTCTACCTAAGAAAGAAAAAAACCCATTAGTACACATAATAAATTTAGTTTTTATTAGTGTGTGCAGTTCATAATATGTTTAAGGTACAACTACATCTTACTAGCCTATAACAAGTCATGTATAAGCACTGTATAAGGTATATTTCATTTATGAGTTGTATATCATATAACTAGTCATATATGTATGTGTTAGTGGACTGTCAATGAACAGAAATAAATGTGTACAAATAATAAACTGTGAATGAAATTCATTTATCAATGAGCAGAAAGAAACATGTCCATGAACATAGGTTTCATTCTATTTTAATAACATATAGGATATGAACCTATGTAGTATCGAAGGAAAGTGGAAAATGTAATAACATGTACATTGTACATACAAACTAACAAAAGAAAAAAAAATTGTGCAGTAACAAAAAAAGGAATAGAAGTTGTATTACCGTTGACCATGCTTCTATTTAATTCAATCAAAGATGACAATGTTGGACGCCTCTTCTTCCTGCTGCACCTATTAACAAAACAGAAAGAAACAAGCAGCAAATTATACTTATCTTTTCTAGAAGTTTAGTAATTTCATTAATACAACAATATAGTACCAGGTATTTAACTAAATATCCATATGTAAACAATTTTTTTTACCTCTTTCAATGCATAGTTTGATCTTAACCAATCACCACTGCATATTAAAGCCTCGACTGTTTCAGGATTCAACGAACTACGAAACTGATCAAGTACTCTGCCACCAGCACTGAACGCGGACTCAGAAGCAACGCTGCTAATTGGAATTGAAAGTATATCACGTGCCATGCTCGATAATATTTTATACTTTGAAGAATTCAATTTCCACCAGTCCAAGATATTAAAATCCAAATCAGCGCATTTATAACGACTTTCCCTCAAATATACATCCAACTCCGATTCAGTCGGTTCTATAATATCTGACTCTTCAGCCCAAATCTCAAACTCAGATCTACTTTTCGTCATCTGTCTATCATTACATTTAGAGCTAATTCCTTTTTTTCTTGCAGGATTCAGGTCCATCGTAGCATTCAACACATACTCAGAATACAATTCTTGCAAAGCAGAAACTATATATTTAATGTTTTGATCTGCTTCAATGCTTGGGTTGACTTTTGGGAAACAAACTCAATTAATTTCATTTTATATCTAGGATCTAGGACAGCAGCAAGTGACATTAATAGATTACATTCACCCCAATACTTGTCAAACTTAACTTTCATTTTGTTCACCAGTTCACGCATATAAAAACAACTTTCAAATTCCACCACCTTATCATTCAATGTTTGTTTAATTTTCCAAAGTTCCGGAAGAAAGAGGTTTGACGTCGGATAGGAAGTGCCAGAAAAAATATTAGAAGCTTCACTGAAAATTTCTAAGATTTGACATACTGACTCAGCTTTATCCCAATCAAATGTGGAAGGAAACCAAGTGTATGAAGGATCTCTTTCTTGATACATAGCAAACACCTTTTTGAATTGAATGGCACATTCTAACATTTCATATGTTGAGTTCCAACGGGTAGGAACATCAAGGACTAAGCGCTTAGAAATCGGAAGTTCTAGCTGTTTAACAATATCCATAAACTTGTTAAGTCGTTGTGGGGACATTTTAAAATACTTCACACTTTCTCGAATATTTTGTAACACACACTTTATTTCACTTAATCCATCTTGCACCATAAGATTCGAAATATGTGCACAACATCTAACATGAAAAATCTTGCCTTTGAAATAGAGTTTACCCTTCAATGAAAAATTCTCTTTTAGTGTTCTCACAGCTGAATCATTAGATGATACATTATCAAGCGTTATGGAAGATACTTTATTTTCTATATCCCAATCTAGAAGGTATCCAAAAATAGCATCAGCAATTGCAAGACCGGTATGTGGTGGGGATAAACTGCTAAAGTTTAAAATACGCTTCTGTAACTTCCAATTCGAGTCTAAAAAATGACATGTAAGGCTCATATACCCTATTGTTTGATTTGATGTCCATAATTCGGTTGTTAAACTAACCCTACTCACATCCCTTAACATTTCTTTCAAAACTTTCTTCTCCTTTTCATATACTTTCATGCATTCACTTTTTATGGTTATTCTTGATATCTTCTCAAATTCAGGATTCAACATTTGGGAATACAAAATAAAAAATTCATGCTCAACCATTCTAAATGGATACTCGTGCACAATAATCATTGTAGCAAGTATTTCCTTAATTTTTGTCTTGTCATACTTATGAAGAGCCAATTTTCCAACCAAACCACTATCATTAGACGCTTTCTCTTTGAGAATATCTTTACCCAAAATTTGTTGTTGTTTTTGTTTTGCAATTCGAATACGACACTTGTCTAAATGTCTTTTAAATGTAGTTGTACTAGCGTCTTTAGTAATCGTTATCTTTTTTTCACAATGAACACACATACCATATTTTCTTGTGCTTCCATCTTTAGCTACCTCTGTATGACGTTCAAATTCAAGCCAAACTTCTGATTTTCTTTTTCGTGTTTTTTCTTCAATCTCCTTGACATCTCTTTTATCTTTAAAATTTGCTTGTTCTTCATCTTCTTTCATAACTTGACAATCATCATCGCCAACGCTTGCTTCTTGAGGTTGTTTGTCTTTCATGTCATCATTGTTGCCTAAAAATAATGTAGAATTAAAGATGAAATGATATAAAGGAAATTCATGAACCATATAACAAAAATATAAAACTGTAGTTAAATGAAAAAAATTATGAGTTACTGTGTCAAATGGATGAAAAACAGCTTAACACAACAAAAATTCATGATAAAAACAGCTTAACAAACCCGAAGGTCGGATGGACTGTGATGAAGAAGCCATGAAATTATTAATACATGGTTTCTATGTTGAATGTATAAAATTCATAATGAACTATCATTAAAAGCCATGAAATTAACAGCTTAACAGACCCGAAGGTCGGATGGACTACGATGAAGAAGCCATGAAATTATTAATACATGGTTGCTGTGTTAAATGCATAAAATTCATGATGAGCTATCATTAAAAGATGTTTCTTTCTCAATGAAATCTAGAACTGTATAACTTTACATGTTTCCTTCGTTTCCATCCAACTCGGTATCATAACTTATATAATATGACCGAACAAAAAGAGGAATAAACTGCGATGAAGAAGTAGTTTAGGATAGACGTTCTTATATAATATGACAGAACAAAAAGAAAAAAAAAGAACTTTTGTTCAAATTTTGAAATGAAAAATGATATACCGTGCTTAACAATATTCTGCGATGAAGAAGCCATGAAATCGCAATTAGTATTGTAAGAAGAAGCAGCTTTTAACTTTGATTATCCCTAGGTTCCCAAATTGAGAAATACCTAAAATACTCGGTCGAATTAGGGTTGAGAATTAGGGCAAAGCACGAGAAGTTGGTTGAAACGACAGACGGAATAAATAATACGGATGAAGCATAGAGAAGAACTGATGAAGCATGGAGAAGATCAAGCATCGTTTTTTACTGGAAATTGAAAAGGTTGAATTGGGAAAGATGGAAAAGTTCGTGGGAATTGAAAGTGATTATTAACCTGGAGGATTTTCTAAAAGGATGGATAATCTTTCTGGGAAGTGGGAACCGACAGCTATTTCTGGGAACCGACAGCTAACTTGTTAAATTGTATATAAATATTTAATACCTATCTGGTGTTCACGGACACTTTCGGTTCGGACATGCCTTATTCGAGCTCGTGTCCAAATTTTCGAGCGGACAGCGCAACATGTTTGAACTCAGCTCGTCCTCTATACGGACAATCAAGCGGTCGAACCAAATTTCGGGTCGGACACGGACGGACATCGGGTTGTCTGGTTTGATTTTCAGCCCTATCTCCCATTCAATTCGTGCTCCAGTTCTTGTGTCTCGTCTGGTCCCGTTCCCTATTCTAATCCGATCCGATCCCTTCACCATACTCCGGTCCGAGGCCTTCGTCCTTAAGCCGATCCGATCCCCAGTTTAACCAACATGGTCTTCCTTTTTGCCAAGCCTCTCGAGTGTTAAGTTCCGATCCGATTCAGATGTCCTTGCCCGTCCACTTATCCGATCCGATCCGGTTCGGAACCTGCACTTTTCCTGAGACTTTTCCAGCAGTGTTTTACGCCATTCGACGACGTTTTCGACCATTCCAACCATTCTAATCAATCACAAAGTATACCATACAGTCATAGTAATATGTATAATCAACCACAAATATCAAAACAACAAAATGATAGGTTAAAATGAATCAAACCTAGCCAAAACCCCATATTTCCCCTTAAGCATGTTTAGGTGAAACTAATGATAGGATTAGCAAAACTTAACCAAATTAACCCAAATTCATATCAGAGGTCTAAAACATCATTTAAGAATTTATGAACATTTTTCCAGAATTTTATCATGTTTAAATTCGCTAATTAAAACTAATTACCCTTAATTAGCCATAATTAGTGAGAAACTATGCAAATCACTCACCTTAGCCACAAATAAACTAAGATCTGAAATAAATCTCTGATTTGATGCGAATCCCAATGCTAAACAGCAGCTCCAATGTTGATTTGGTGTAGATCTCCCTTGATTTGATGTTGCTAAGCTTAATCTTTGATTAGAAAATGTTTTGGAGGTGATTTAGAGGTTGGAGGCCATTTTTAGGGTTTCTTGGAGATAAGTGGAGGCTAGAAAACTGAAATGGAATGATTCTCTACCCCTTTTCAGCCTCCCCATAACCCTAATCCCGAAATGGATTATGGGCCCATTCACTAATCACCCTATTTGGCCCGGTTAAGCAGTTTTTCACCTTCCAAACCTTATTTCAGCCATATCTCCCAAATGGTAAGTCCGTTTTTCACATGTGACCACTCTACGGAAAGGTAAACCATCAAACGAATCTAATGAAAGTGGTTTCAGGTCAAAATTCCTTTCCAATAAAAAATTATGACCAAAACAAGATTAGCTAGGGGCAAAACGGTCATTTAAAAATCGACCAAAATCATGAACATGAGAAATGAGTCAAATGGTTGTTTCCCAAAGTTACATGACCATACGTCGTCATATGGGAAAGAAATAAATATTCTACGATCCGCCGATGCGTAGAATGTGGGTTGTTACATTCCCCCCCCCCCCTTAAGAAATTTCACCCCCGAAATTCCCTAACCAAAACACACAAAGGGTCCCGCATGCCTATCAACCATAAAACAACAATCAAACATGCAAAACAAGCAAAACAAGTTTATCCTAGCATGCGGAATAACTAAATTACAAGGTAAATCTTACCAGGCAAAGAGTTCTGGATACGTCTTTCTAATGCTCTCCTCTGTCTCCCAAGTACAGTCATTCTCGTTCTCGCCCCACTGAACCTTGACTAGCTTCACCGCCTTCCTTCGAAGTTGCTTCGTATCGTGCTCGACAATACGAATCGGCTTGTGGTTCCCAACCGCCCCGGGTTCTACTTCGAAGTCCTCTAACTGATCAGGTGAAATAGTCATATCTGAGTCGTGAACGAACTTCCTTAGTTGGGAAATATGAAATACATTGTGAACTCCCGCCATCTTCTCTGGTAAGCCAACTCTATATGCCAAATTCCCGACTAGTTCAAGAACAGGGAATGGGCCAACAAATCTTGGTGCTAACTTGCCTCTCCTGCCAAATCGTATCACGCTCTTCAACGGAGAAATCTTGACAAACACCAAGTCACCAACGGAGAATTTTAAGTCTCTTCTCCTCTTATCAGCATAACTCTTCTGCCTATCTTGGGCAGCTTTCATTCGTTGTTGAATGGTCTTAATCTTATTTGAAGTTTCCCTCACCACATCTGGTCCAAGCATAAACTTCTCGCCAGTCTCTATCCAACATGATGGTGAGGTGCACGGTCTTCCATACAAAGCTTCATATGGAGCCAAACCAATACTGGATTGGTAGCTATTATTATATGCAAACTCTACTAGATGCAAATGGTCATCCCATTATCCACCAAAATCCAATACACATGCTCTCAAGAGATCTTCCAATATACGATTCACCCTCTCCGTCTGACCGTCGGTCTGAGGATGATATGCGGTACTAAGATGTAATTCTGACCCTAGAGCCTCTTGTAAGCTCTTCCAAAACCCACTAGTAAACAACGGGTCTTGGTCACTCACAATGCTTTTAGGTACCCCATGAAATCTCGCTACCCACTTCATATACAATTCTGCTAACTTAGCTGCCGTTCTGGTCGATTTGACTGGTATAAATCTTGCACTTTTAGTCAATCGATCCACAATTACCCAAATGTTATCATATCCCGATCTAGTCCTTGGTAAACCATCGATGAAATCCATCGAGACTTGCTCCCACTTCCATTCGGGAATTCCTAATGGTTGCAACAAACCACTAGGCTTCTTTTGCTCGGCTTTAACTAGCTGGCAATTCATGCATTTGGATATAAACTTCCCAACGTCTCTTTTCATCCCTTCCCAGTAGTAAGTCTGCTTCATGTCTCGATACATCTTATTACCACCGGGATGTATAGTCAGCTTTGAGTGATGACATTCTCTAAGCACTTCATCTCTCAAACCATTCACGTTGGGTACAACTAGTCTTCCATTTTTTCTAAGCCATCCATCTCGATCAAGCCCATACAAGTTCATCTCCTCACCGTCGATGTCCATCTCTAACTTGGAGATGATTTCCAATAGATTAGGATCGTCCCTCTGGCTGGAACCAATCCGCTCTATCAAAGTGGGTCTGATCACCAAACTAGCTAGCATGACTGGATCCAAGTCGCACCTTGGTCTGAAATCAAACCCTGCGATATACTCCAGTTTCTTCCATTCAAGAAACATTGCCCCTAAACTGGCATGTCTCCTACTCAAGGCATCGGCTACCGTATTACCCTTCCCAGGGGTGTATGCGATATCAAAATCATACGAAGCCAAGAACTCTAACCATCTCTGCTGACGGAGATTCAGATCTTTCTGGGAGAAGAGATACTTTAACGATTTATGATTGGTAAACAACTCAAATCTTTCTCCCAAGAGATAGTGTCTCCACATCTTTAATGCGAACACGATCGCTGCTAGTTCCGAGTCATGGGTAGGATACTTCTTCTCATGCGGCTTTAGCTGCCGACTAGCATAAGCTACAACCCTACCTCCTTGCATCAATACAGCACCTAGTCCGGTACCACAAGCATCCGTGTATACCGTCATCTCTTCATTCCCTCTAGGAAAGATTAATACTGGCGCAAGCGTCAACTTTTCCTTTAGACTCTTGAATGCTTTCTCACACACTCCGTCCCAGACGAAGGACTGATTCTTCTTAGTCAACTGAGTCAACAGTTCTGCTATCTTGGAGAAGTCCTGGATAAACTTACGATAATATCCAGCTAACCCCAAGAAACTTCTTACATCTGTTGCATTCTTAGGCGTAGGCCAATCCTGTACCGTAGCCACCTTCGCAGGGTCCACGGCAATACCATTCTCTGAAACAACATGGCCCAAGAATCTCACTTCCCTTCTCCAAAAGTGACACTTAGAGAATTTCGCTTTCAATTGGTGTTTTCTCAACACCTCCATCACTATCCTCAAGTGTCCCTTGTGTTCCTCCTCTGTCCTTGAGTAAACAAGGATATCGTCTACGAACACAGGAACAAACTTATTCAACTGATCTCTGAATACTCGATTCATAAGATCCACAAAATATGATGGTGCATTGGTCAACCTAAATGGCATGACCAACCACTCATAAAATCCAGACGGCGTCCTAAATGCCGTTTTCGGAACACTCTCATCTGCTACTCGAAGCTGATGAAATCCTGTCGCGAGGTCCAACTGGGAGAACACTCTTGCTCCTTCCAGTTGTCCAAACAAATCATCTATCCGTGGTAGAGGATACTTATTCTTCCTCGTTACCATATTCAACTCGCGATAGTCCACACACAAACGAAGGGAACCATCTGCCTTAGTGGCAAACACAACTGGTGCTCCCTACTCGGAGAAACTTCTTCTAATAAATCCCTTCTTCAAAAGATTGCTGACTTGCACCCTGAGCTCTCGCTGCTCCCTTGGTGCCATACGACGAAGTGGCATCACTATAGGTCTGGCATCTTTCACTAAATCAATACGGAACTCAATCTCTCAGTGTGGTGGAAGCCCGGTCACCTCCTCGAAGACGTCCGGATACAGGCCAACCACAGGCACATCTGACAGCTCATCCTACGGGATGTCGAGGGAATTTACAAAACTAGCCATAACCCCATCACTAGGTAGACTACCAAACACTACCCTCCGCCCATCATCCGCCCTAACTGTCACCAAAAAGCCCTCACAATCTACCACCACCCCGTATCTTTGGAGCCAATCGACTCCCAATATAATGCCATACCCAGTAAAGCCCAAAACAAAGCAATCACAAACATACATCCATGATTCGATAAGACCAAATTCCTGCAAATCATACTAAGGCTAGTCGAACCACCAATCGGGTTCTTCACAACCAATGGTCTATCGACTATCTCGGGTTCCAGTCCCAACCTATCTACCAGGTCACTAGATATGAAGGAACGGGAAGCCCCAGTATCAAACAAAACTCGAACTGGTACATCATAAATAGAAAGCATACCTTGAATAACAACATTCTTTCCTTTCTCCGCAGCAGTTGGGGCATTCGACGAAGAAGGAACAGCATCAATAGCATATGCTTTCACAATCTGCCTCTCCTTAAGAGGTTGTGGACACTTATCCTTATGATGTCCCACTTGGCCACAGTTGTAGCACTTCCTTTCCGCTGGCTTGGCCCGACATTCTTTAGCATAATGGCCCTTCTTACCACAGCTGAAGCACTCAACTTCTTTCTTGTTCTTTTTCTGGCCACCCTTAGATTGGTCCTGCTTCCTCTTATTCTGAGAGTTATTCTTTCCTCCACCGCCTGCTTGTGGCTTCAGCCTTTCTGCAGATGCAGCCTCAGTCTTTGGCTTAGGGTAAAGACTCTCTGATCTCAAAGCTTTCCCCACAATTGATTCAAAAGTCTCATCGATGTGGTTGATAAGCCTTTCCCCCAAGTATCCATCAAACCAGTAATGAACTTCTCATTCTTCTTCTCAGGAGTATCGATAAGAGATAGTCCATACTTCGACAAAGTGTCGAACTCAGCAATATAGTCAGAGACCGCCCTACCACTCTGCTTGAGTTCCAAGAATCTCTTAAACAACACTGACTTCTGGGCAGCTGGAATAAACTTCTCGCTAAAGCGAGCCTCGAACTGATCCCAAGTAACCTGATCTTCTGGAGTAGCTGTTTTAATGGCATTCCACCAATTCATCGCTTGCCCTTGCAGCTGACGAGACGCTAGCCTTCTCTTCATCGCATCCTCAAGACCCAAGTCGTCGAAGATACGATCACAGCTATCCATCCAATCTTGAACATCCGTGGCCGACTCCGTTCCACGGAACGGCTTCCCACCAAGGTTAGTGTAATCCTTGCACAACTTGGCGAAATCGACCCTAGGCGCCTGCACTACTGGGCCAACACCAATTCTGGGATTGGTAACTGCCCCTTGCACTTCTCTAAGCATGTCTCTCATGAGGTCAGTAAACTTCTCCCTCATGTCAGCGGCATTCCCATTATTGGCTCCCCTACCAGCACCTCTAGCATATCGGCTCATCGTCAATCTGTAAAAGAGAAACGATTAACGACCCCATAGTGGTGCTAGTGCAGTACGACTTCATTCTTATACTACTAATAGTATATCCATATATAGCTTTTGAAAACCAAAGTAATCACAAATACGCGCTCTCATATACGTACTATCTCTCCCTAGTGTCTTTCCCTAGGTTAACTACGCAACCTAGAGCTCTGATACCAAGTGTGACGTCCCGCCCCGCACCAACCGACATTTACTCCAAAAGTGCGCTGTACACATGTCCAGTTAGTACGGGACGGGTCGTCAGAAGGAAAGGGAAGAAGGAAATGAACCAACAAGGAACCTGTAGAATGTCTCACAGCGCATAGAACAAAATATAATAATAATATACTTGACATAAAACAGGTGAGACAGTGCATAAGCTGAAACAACTAACATAGCAGCGGAAAATCCAAGTACAGCTTATGTTCCAAAGTTAAACATTATTACAACTTTTCAAACTGTCTCAAAAGAAAAAGCAAGATAAAGGAGGTACACTACTAATGCCCAAGTAGCGACAACCAACGACACAGGGAGAATATCTATATATCATACGTGGAAGCTTCCTGCTGCCTCCGAATCAGCTAATCGCGCATCACCAGCTAACATGTCTCTAGTCTGCTCGTGTGAGCACCCAGAGTAATAAGAGGAGACATAAAACTCTGGGTCAGACATAAAGCCTGGTATGAGCGATAAGCATTTAAACAGAACAATAACAGGTAGACCAAAACATACCTGAACCTAGACCTGCAACCAAAGAGTTAGCACTACATACTGTACAACACTCTAAGGTGCCAATTCAAATGGTGTAAGGATAACGGGGGTGGGGGTGTGCATGTCATAGTGATGGCAAACAATCAAGCATAGCAACCATCCTCACATCTCTCACTCAGTGCGTAAAGCATACGATATTCACCACTTTGATCACCCAACATACCTTGCTACGATCACTTTGCCCCATGAAGTCATAAATGAATTCACTGCACTGATAACGTAGCCACTAATCTTTCGCTATGTCCACTTGCCCCATTGAGTTATTCACACCTTCTGCGCTGGCTCATAGCCTTACCAATCCTTTACTATGTCCACTTGCCCCATGGAGTTATTCACCCCATCTGCGCTGGCTCATAGTCTTACTACGCATTACTTTGCCCCTCGAGTCATAATGACTCTACTGCACTAATAACGTAGTCTTGCTACCATCACCTTGCCCCTCGAGTCGTAATGACTCTACTGCACTGATAAGTAGCTCATCATCCATTTTCAGTGGTGAATCGAAGTTATGAACGTCGACAACTCCTTAGCACACGTCCCGCAGCAAAGTCCAACCATGAAGTGAACTCATCGGTTCCCAACTGGATCCTGAGCTCTAACTTCCCACATTGGACTACCTTTGCATCTCGGGTTATCGGTCAATACTGGGTCGGGTCGGGTTTCCCTACTAGCCATCGGTTCGGGTCGGGTCATCTACTTTGAATCAGTTCGGTGTGTTGTCTTCCCCTGTAGCGGTTAGGTTCGGGTTCACAACGTTGCATCGGTTCGGGTCGGGTGTCACTCTTCGGGTCGGGTCGGGTTGCCATCTCCCATTCAATTCGTGCTCCAGTTCCTGTGCCTCGTCTGGTCCCGTTCCCTATTCTAATCCGATCCGATCCCTTCACCATACTCCGGTCCGAGCCCTTCGTCCTTAAGCCGATCCGATCCCCAGTTTAACCAACATGGTCTTCCTTTTTGCCAAGCCTCTCGAGTGTTAAGTTCCAATCTGATTCGGATGTCCTTGCCCGTCCACTTATCCGATCCGAGCCCCCATATCCGATCCGATCCGGTTCAGAACCTGCACTTTTCCTGAGACTTTTCCAGCCATTCTAATCAATCACAAAGAATACCATACAGTCATAGCAATATGTATAATCAACCACAAACATCAAAACAACAAAATGATAGATTAAAATGGATCAAACCTAGCCAAAACCTCATATTTCCCCTTAAGCATGTTTAGGTGAAACTAATGATAGGATTACCAAAACTTAACCAAATTAACCCAAATTCATATCAGAGGTCTAAAACATCATTTAAGAATTTATAAACATTTTTCCAGAATTTTATCATGTTTAAATTCGCTAATTAACACTAATTACCCTTAGTTAGCCATAATTAGTGAGAAACTATGCAAATCACTCACCTTAGCTACTAATAAACTAAGATCTGAAATAAATCTCTGATTTGATGCGAATCCCAATGCTAAACAGCAGCTCCAATGTTGATTTGGTGTAGATCTCCCTTGATTTGATGTTGCTAAGCTTAATCCTTGATTAGAAGATGATTTGGAGGTGATTTAGAGGTTGTAGGCCATTTTTAGGGTTTCTTGGAGATAAGTGGAGGCTAGAAAACTGAAATGGAATGATTCTCTACCCCTTTTCAGCCTCCCCATAACCCTAATCCCGAAATGGGTTATGGGCCCATTCACTAATCACCATATTTGGCCCGGTTAAGCAGTTTTTCACCTTTCAAACCTTATTTCAGCCATATCTCCCAAACGGTAAGTCCGTTTTTCACATATGACCACTCTACGGAAAGGTAAACCATCAAACGAATCTAATGGAAGTGGTTTCAGGTCAAAATTCCTTTTCAATCAAAAGTTATGGCCAAAACAAGATTAGATAGGGGCAAAACGGTCATTTAAAAATCGACAAAAAACATGAACATGGGAAATTAGTCAAATGGTTATTTCCCAAAGTTACATGACCATACGTCGTCATATGGGAAAGAAATAAATATTCTACGATCCTCCGATGCGTAGAATGCGGGTTGTTACATAATAAATAATATATAGGCAGACACACTCAACTCTGTCATTTATTTCATAAAGTTAGTGTTTCCTATATCATTTTCTACTTCATATAACTATTTTATTTTATTTTATTTTTCCAATAGCCACAACAATAAATTAAGATTGCATTAGTGGGTAAACGGGTTAGACTCGCCCTAATCACGCTCCAGCCCATTATATTGGTTTACTCTTAAAACCCTAACCGCCCATCATTTATATAATCCAAAATTTTCATTTTTTTTTTTCCGCCGCCTCCATCGTTTTCTCTTTAATTTCTTTTCGCCCTTTTATCATTTGCTCTTCGATTTCCTTTTCTCCATTTTCTCGCCATTTTCTATATCATAATCTGGATCATGAGTTTATAGGGGTTTGTTGAGGGGATGAACTTCAATTGGAAAAGACTGGTAATTTGCGGTGCGTGAAGGAAGAAAGTGACTGTCTCGTTGTAGCTGTCGCTGCATATGTTGTGTTTTCTCTGTTTGATAGGTTAATATGCCGATTATATGGCTATGGAGAGGATGAAAGGTGGAGCGCGTTGGAATGGATGGAGTTATGGTGGAGGAAGGGAATACGGTGATGAGATATTTCATATGCGTCACGGGGTTTCATAGTTCGAACGAAGAAGATGTTGAGTTTTTAGCTCGCTGCCTCCATCATTCCATAATTCAAATGGTGATAATTCATGTTCTGAATCTTTTTTATTAAGCATTTTAAGCTTTTGTTTCTGTTCTTTTGTTTTAACTGGCCTTCTCCATGAAAAAAATTAGTTTCTATTTTTGTTTAAAGATCAATGACCAACACTACTTTTGTAGATTTCTTCCTACTTTAAATTTTGTTAAATCTAGACTTGTGAAAGTTCAGGATCTAGATCATGTTATTAATGTGATTCATAATTGTAGGTTCTGTTTAATTAGTCAAGTTTTATCTTTTTAACCATGTAAGGTCTGGTGGTCTATTTAATTACATTGGATTAGTTTCATTATCGTTTTAACCAAGTAAGAGCAGCTAAAAGTAGAGATGTATTTTCCAAGTTATTTCTATTTTCTAAAACGCCATAAGGAAAGTAGGTAACTCAGTGAACATTACTTTGTAACTCAAAGTGAACATTACTGCATTCTAGCATATATACACTCGGTTTGGCAAAACTGTAAGAGACCTCAGTTTCAAAACTGAGAGTTGTTTCTGTGATGGGTATTAGAATGCTAGATCAGATGGATAAGGCTTTGAATGAATTTTTTTCATTAGTTCATGATTAGAAAAAACTACATAAATTGAGTTAATTATCAGGAAACTTAGATGATTCAACTATGAAAAATATTCTAGATATTTGTATGGTTTGTACCATTTTAATAGTCTGTATTATGCTCAAGTGTTATGGTATCTACCATGATCAAGTAGCAAACTACTTGTCCACTATGTGTACTGATCTGATCTCAAATCAAAAGGGACTTTACAAATTACAATAGAAGTAGTGAATCAAATCTCACTCACAACACATAATATCCTGGTTTTTGTAGTATTGTTCTAAAGAGGATATGTTGTGAAAATAATATTGTAAGTTGGTTGTACAGGAGGTTTAGTTCTTGGAAGACTACTGGTGATGTAAAGAAAGAAGCTGCAAATTAAAGGGATAGATAAACTATTTAATGACATATATATTCCTGGATATGCATGTGAAGTTCATGATCGACAACAAACTTGGAGCATGAACTGCAGATTTGTTCTAGTGAACTAAGGATATTTATTCTCTTGTTATATAGTATATGTATGATAGAGTAGAAATATGATTAGAAAATATTCTATTCGAAAAAATGTGTTATGTGAGAGAAGGAATCGTTATACATGAGTGGTGTATGAAAATTGTAGAAATTTTTGTTGTAATTGTTTGTACTATTAGGACTTTGTTAAAATAATTTTTTTTTTTGTTTATTTTGTTATGTGATATACACTATTACTAAAACGAATACATTTAATATGTAATATCTATAAGCTATAATTTTTATTTTTTTTACATATTTATGGATCTATTGCAACATGCATATACTGTTGCTAAATGATATGTTACAACAGCAATAGCCTGTTGCAAAAAGTATACTGCAACATATTATTGCAACAGGCAAAAAATGTTGTTGACTTTTTGCAACTTCGGCTATACCAACAGGCGCAAGCCTGTTACAATAGGTCTACTGCAACAGATATCGCCTGTTGCGAAAAGTGTTTTTTGTTGTAGTGTGTTAAATTCTATTATGTTGCATTATGTGATTTAATATTGCCATAGCTCTTATATAATGTTGTTGTATGTAATGTGAACTGTTGCCATTGTTATGATATGGTGTTGCCATTGGATGGTCAAAGTGATGCATAGATTAATGCATGTGGGTCCCACAACATGATTCCGTGAACCTGGGCAACAGCCACAACAGGTTTCTATGAACCCGGGTTACAGATTTTAGTGGACCCCACATTTTTGTAAATTTAGTACCTATGGCAACACCTGTGATGATGTTGCCTTAGGGTCGCAAATGTGTTGCTTTTGACTCTAAGGCAATGCGGAAAAAGGGAACCCCAAAAAGGTGTTGCCACAGATCAATTTTTGCCTATACCAACACTTTTTGGCACCTACTGTGACATTTCTCTGGAGTTGCCATAGGCCATCTATGGCGTAGTGTTTGTCTCGCCATTCAGTCCTTCTTCTCTAGTGGAGATCTACCTTCAGCACGGACTTCCACCAACTTGGTTCTTATCCCCAAGTGTGACCAACCTAGCTTTTGTTCCGATTTTCGACCTATCAGCTTGTGTAATTTCTCTAACAAGGTCATCTCTAAGGTTCTAACCAAAAGGTTAGCTTCATTTCTTGAGTGTGTTATTTCTTCCTCGTATGTTAGGTTTGTTAAAGGACATTTGATCACTGATAACGTCCTTTTAGCCCAGGAGCTTATTTCATAGATCGATAAGAAGGTAAGAGGCTCCAATGTGGTCGTCAATCTAGATATGGCTAAGGATTACGACCGCATGTCATGGTTCTTCATTATCAAGGTTCTGAGGGCTTTCGGTTTCCCAGAACCTCTTATCGATGTGGTTTGGAGGTTTATTTCCAACTGTTGGTTTTCCGTTGTCATCAACGGAACTGCTACCGGTTTTTTCAGGTCTAGGAGAGGTCTTCGTCAGGGAGACCCTCTCTCTCCTTCCCTTTTCGTCCTTGCTGCCGAGGCTTTCGTTAGAGGCTTGCACTCTCTAACGATAGCTAGGCAGATTCATAGATTCGACATCCCTAGGGGCTGCCCTCTTATTTCTTCCTGGTCCTTCGCTGATGACATCATCATTTTCACTAATGGTGGACTTCGGTCTATTCGTAGCCTTCTGGAGCTTATTCAGCAGTATGAGAGATACTCGGGCCAACTCGTTAACATCTCTAAAAGCTGCTTTGTGCCCGCAAAAGACCTGTCAATGATCAGATCTTCATGGATCGAGACAACTACAGGCATTACGACAGTCTCGCTTCCGCTTCCTTACCTTGGTATTGTTCTATACTGAGGCAGGAAGCTGAACGCCATTTTCGGTCCCCTCACTGCCAAAGTTAGGGGGAAGATTATTAGATGGAATGCCACCCTACTTTCTCAGGCTGGTAGCCTGGTTCTCCTTAAGTTGGTCCTTGACTCTGTGGGAACACATATCTTTGCTACTATGACTCGCACTGCTTCTTTCTTCCGCTCTTACCAGTCTTTGGCTTCTTCCTTTTTCTGGGCAACCAAGGATAATGCTTCTCATCACCACTGGGTTTCTTGGAACTCCATTTGTCATCCCAAAAGTGAGGGAGGCCTAGGCATCAGTAACCCTCAAGACGTTTGCACTGCCTTTGCCTGCAAGCTTTGGGCGAGATTTGGGGCGAACAACTCCCTATAGGCGACATTCCTCCACGCCAAGTACCGAAGACTTTCTATCTCGAATTACACTGGTGTTCCGTCTTACGCTAGTGAGACGTGGAAATGGATGCGATCCGTGAAGGTCTTAACGGACTCACATAGGAGCGGTACCATTTGGGATGACAGTCCCTTTTCGTTGAGGGCAACGTGTATTTCAGTGCGTGTGACTGTTCCACGTCCCCCTCTTTTCTCTTTCGTTTGGAATATCCGTATTCCCCCGAAAGTTTCTCTTCTTAGGTGGAAAACCTTTCATAACAGTTTACCAATAGATGAGAACCTTCAAAGAATCGACATTCCTTTCCCTTTTTTGGTGCAAATGCTGCAGAGATGGATGTTCCAAATCCTCTTTCCATTTGTTGTTCTCTGGGTCTTGTGCAAGGGCTGTCTAGAGTTACTTCAGGAATTTGATGGATTGCCGGGGTAATGCCACCTCGATTGAAGATTCACTGAGATTCTGGTGGTCCGGCATCTCGAGTAAATCTCTTCAATCGAGCCTTCTCCGTCTAACCCCTTATCTGGTCTGCTGGCACATCTGGTGTTCACGAAATAAGGCAGTTTTTGATGATGTGGCAATGGACCTCCCTAGCATCATTCGGAAAGTTAGGAATGATGTGTTTCTGGCATTTCATGGTAGGTCTTTCAGGGGCGTCTTTAGTTCCCACTCTAGAAGATTGGCTAGTACAATTGATGTTTCGTTGGAAGCGACTACTCCGAGGGCAGGTATTGGTTGATTTTTAACTTTTACTTCTCTTCTGGTCTTCTGGTTTTATCCCTTTAACTCACTCCCCCTCCCCCCTTTTGGATCTTATGTCATTTTCTAGTTGTGCAAATCCTCTTTTACAGGTTACTAGAGTTGGTAGACTTGGAGCTGGATGGTGCTCAGGTTTCTTCATGCTAGGAGTGATTGCTGGAGTAGATATAGCTGGAGCTTGGGTGGATCTGGGGATTCTACGCTTGTCTCTATCTGCGCTAGTCTGCTACGTGTTGTTAGTGCTTTCGGACTAGGTGGCTTTGGAGGTCGGGGCCCTCTTTTGAGGTCTCCTTGCATTTATCAGCGACTGCTTTTAGAGGTTTTGATTGCTGCTCGAGATTTGGGCTCCTGTCGCTCGCGGCTTCGAGGCTTTCTTCAGCAGTCTTCGCTGTGATGGTCGTTTGCTATGGCTGCCTCCGCCTTCTCTGGCGTTCCGCTTGAGCTAGGTAGCTATCTGTTATCTTTTGTTTTCTTGACATGTCTCTTTTGTTTTTGTGTGTGCACAGTCTCTGCTCTGTGCGGAAACCGTTTTTGTGAGCCTTTGGAGGATGGCTAGATCCCCCCTTTTGTTATATTATATTATATTATATTTTCTGTTAAAAATAATAATAATAATAATAGCAATCCAAATATACATCTTTAAATTTAACACGTTTATATTGCTATAAACGTGACCAATAAGGTAAGTTACCTCAATTGGTTACAATCGTTAAATTAACGATCGATTGCGATTAAATTAATCGAACGTTTAATTTAACCAGTTAACTCGATATATATATATATATATATATATATATATATATATATATATATATATAGTAATCATTCGACAATAAACAACTATAACATACAAATATTAAACCCGACTTATATAAAATATAAGTGGGACAAACTGAGTGAATAAACCTACCTTGATTGCATTCGGCGTTAAAACAGTTCATTTTAATTAAATTAAACAAGCGTTTAATTTTATTAAAATTTTCAATATCTATCAACTCTGACAAAACCAGCTCCATAATGTCGTGCTCGTCGATACGGTTCCAACATCTCTGGTTTTGTCAAATTCTGTTAACTTATGAGCAAGTTGTAGACATTATAATTATACGTTTTTTATTTAATAATTAATCCTTAACAAAAATTATAATCAACTAAATTACTTTGTAATAATGGCCTGAATTCTTCGCTTCCTGCTCCTATTCAAAATCATGACTACAATTTCAGAACCCTAGCCACATTTGGTTAACCCTGTCATGATTTAAACATTATATACCATTTAATAATTTATAATATAATTAATAATTTAATCATATAATTAATTACCAATTTCGTTTACTTTAGAAACAAACAAGCCCGAATTCTTTGAATCAACAAACACTGGCCAGACTTTCGCAAAATGAACAACCCGAACTCATACGCACTCCCCACTTCATTTTGCTTCAAAAAAAACAGGCCAAACTCCCCCTTTTTTCTTTTTTCTTTTTTTACTTTGCAAGGCCCAAGCCCGTATACCTGTACCATCCCACGTCCCCCTCTTCTATTCCTCTCCGTTCATGCAAGTCTTTCCCAAAAAACGCACCATGAACTTCTGCTTCCACATGCTCAACCAAGCTTCCACCACATCACCGACCTGCTCCCCCTTCACATTCTTGTTCAACAGACCCTCACGCATGAAAATTTTCGAACCCTATGCTCCAGAACCAAAATCCCACTCCTTCCTCTAGTTTTAGAATAAACAGCAGCTTCACCCACGCAACCCTTTCCATCCCCAACGCCATTGATTTAGACCATGTGACCACATGTACGAGCCACTACCTGCACCGCCTTTTTTTCACTCTACCCACGACAAAACCCCTGGCCAACTCACACCCTTCTAGACGCTGGAAGTGTGCCTCCAAAACTCACGAATTCCCAGCGATGGTGTCGCTGCCACAGTCCATCAATGTTCACCAGATTTTGGTTGTGGACTACCAAGTCCCTCCTCTATAAAATCCCTGTTGACACCATCGGCTATTACTTCATGGTTTGGACTATTGAGATTTATTAGTGAATGGATGTGTTTGGTTTTCCTTTCTTCTTGCTTTGAAAGAATGGAAAATATATAATAGGTATATATAGGCAAAAGAAAAGGACAGAAACTACTAACTTCATTCAGTACGATGTAGGGAGCAAATTTTCAATTTAGGCCTGTGTTTTGGGTAGGTTAACACGTGTGTATATTTATTTGATTAGGATGACATGTATGTGAAGGCAGAAGGCCATTGGGTTAGGAATGTGCATATATAAGTCTGTGCATATATTTACTTTGAAGAAGACTATCATGTGCAAAGTCTGGAAAAAGAATGTGGTAACTGCAAGTAAGGATAGATTAGGTTTGTTTAAGAAGGTTAACATGTGCAGTGATCAAACTGCGTAGGCTAGGAAAAAGAAAATTAGGGTAGGCTCGAAAATGAAAATATGGTAGGTTTGCAGAAGAGACTTTGGTAGGTAGCATGTGCCTCTGATTGAATTTAGGTTGGCTCAATTTATTATTTAGGAGACTTAGGGAGGAAGGAATATAGGGTAACTGGTAGGGTAGGCAATGAATCCTATTGCCATTCCTCGTTGAGCGTTTAGTATCCGTACCGTTATAAACGAACTCCAAACACAATGAAAACGGGCGTACTGTTATATCATAGCGTTCTGAACCCAACAAAACTCGTTTGGTCCAAATCCAACTCCGTTTGCAAAAACGACGTTATTTTGATTCCAAATCATTTATTGGTTCACATTTAAATGCCGCACGCTCCTAAAACACTCTGATTGGTTTCAAACTTTAAATTCAGCAATAATACACTATACGTATTCTAATAAAATTCGTTTTATCGAAAACGGAGGTCGTTGGGAAAATAGCTATTCTACAGGCTTATATAATATAGATAAAATATCAATTAATTAATTCCAAAAAATTCAATAATAAAAAATTATTATTGTTATATATATATATATATATATATATATATATATCCAAACGGAATAATAAATAGCTTCAAATATAAACCAATGGATTTATAACTTAACTTTAACATTTTTGAGTTAAACGATATTCAAATTATATAAAAATTCCTTTTTAATTTATTAAATAAACGTTATGGTTTATAAACGATTTCATAGCGACTTTCTAAAAAATTAATTGGGACATAACTTGCAATTTACAAGGGAAAAAACCTTGATTTTCCCTTTTTAGAAAATTATAATCAAGTAAATTCAAACGTTTCTTGTTTCAAAGAATTTCGACTTAAAATGGATTCTACATGTATTCAACTGAAGTTCAAAACTCAATATTACGAACTACAGCGCTGCTGCGAGCTCGTTTTAAATTAAATATAAATTTATACATTTAAACGTCATTTTATTAATAAATTCTATATAAAAATCTATTTTTATTTCTAATTCAATATTTAAAACGAATTTAAATATTTAGATTTAGTTGACCAAAAATCTAGGTCGTTACAGCTGGGTTGTGCATATTTCTTTTCAATATAATATTCAAATTATAATCCTTGATTTCAATGGCCATGAGATTCACCACCACCTTCTTCTTAGCACAGAGTGCTCCCTTAATTTTCGAGGCTACAGGATCACTTAATTGATTTTCAGGCTACAATCACACTCAATCGATTTAAGGGCTATGATCACACCTTTTCTCAGTATCAGTTTTGTAGTATTGACTCGATAGAAGTTGATCTTGCGATCTTTGATTACAAACAGTCTATAACTCTTGAGAAACACTTGAATTTGAGAGAGAGTTTGATGTAGAATTGAAAGAGAAGAAGATTGATATAATTTCTTTGAAATTCGGAGAGTATAAGTATAAAATTTTGAGAAATTAAGAAGATTAATGGTAAGAAAAGAAGGAAGAAGAAAGAGGTGTGAAGTTATTAAAAAATTCGAAATCTGAGGCCTATATATTGTTTTCCAACAACTACAACCATTTAGAAAAGGTTTGAATTCAAAAGACACAACTTTTCAAAATTTAAAAACTTAGTCAATAGTACATATGTCGACATACCACTATGCATATGTCGACATATACTAGTGTATTTTCAAAAATAAAATTTTAAATCAAAGCAAAGAATGTTTAATTAAATTACGGTGAAATCTGAGTTAAAAAAACTATATTCCTTTATATTAAAATAGATTATTTCGAGTAGAAATATATATTTAAAAGCATAGTAAGATAATTAAAAATGATTAAAACCTAAATATAAAATGATATAAAAGTATACATGTATATAAACTATGAATATATTTAAAATTTAATATAAATAAGGAAACTGAAAACATAAGTAACTATAATAAAATTAGTATTAAATTTATAAGTACAAATCATTTGAATTAGGAGTTAAAATATATTACATATAATTTTAAAATAGGATTTAAAATAAATTTCAGGAGTTAAAATAGATTTAAGAATAAAGGGGCATAAATTTAAAATAAGGAAGTAATTTTGAAAATAGATTAAAAATAAGAAAGTAATCTTTGAAATCATTTGAAGATGGTGAAAGACTTTTGAAAACATAATTAGGTGCTAACTAGAGTTTTAACAAGAATCTACACACTATTACTCTATATTTAATGAACTCTTGAATTCTTGATACTCATGAGTCTTGTATCTTGAAATATTCTCTTTGAAATCTTGATTTTCCGAACTGTACATTCTTCAATAATCTATATATATATATATATATATATATATATATATATATATATTCCAGATAACAACGTAAGTACATATTTTAGATAACAATGTTATTATATATTTTATTGAAGCAAGATTATTGTCATCAAAACCATCGTCATCAACATCGCAATCCCCAACACGTATGCATGTATACGTGCGAATTATTTTAATTAATTCATTTCCATGTCTTATCCATTCTCTAATAAACGTCTCCCGATTGTCAAATTCTGTTGACAAGTTTGTGACTGTGCAATAGTCCTCCGATTTGAATTTTAAATTGTAATAATTAATTAAATTCCTTTGTTAATTAATTGCATAAGCTATACATCAATTACTTTCATTCATTGATTGCACATGTTACAAATTAATTACCCTCATTGACTGACCTTACAAATTAATTAATCTTATTAATTGATTGCATATGTTACACTTAAATTTGAATGTTAATATTCATTAGCAATCAATCAATATAATTACCACATAATCATTTCCGATGTTAAAGCTGTAAATAATCATAACTTCTTCATTTCGACTTCAATCATACACAATATATATTCATTAAAAATTCGTCGTGAATACAATGATATATGTTTCATGGTAAAATTCCAACATCTACAAAGTGTCCATTTTTACCATTTTCAAATAATATTAGTTAAATCTATATTATTTAATTATTGTAGAAATGCTGGATGTTACATTAATTAAAAGAATTCACTAATTAAACATAATTTTGGAGTCAAAATATCTGAATCGTAGAATCATTTTACGTTGATCAAACCGACCATTATAGAGGTTTTCTTACTGTCACTAGCCCAAAATCAATATTTACGAAGCCCAGAAAACAAGCTTCCCTGTTCTACTGTGATTCTCTCTTTTCTTGTCCCCCGCGCTGAATTCTCGTTGTTCCTTCATAAAATTTTGCATTTTTTTCTTCTTTTCAATCCCTTCCAAACTTATTCCCTAATTCCTAAGTTGGCGCTGCCAATCTCATCTCTTTCGAACTTAAGCCGCTCAGCCTCCAAGTTGATCTCCTGCAGCAGATCCTTTATCAATGAAGGACCATTACTCAACGCTTCCGACTCGACCACATTAATCATAATTTCACCGATCGTTGTCGCTGTCTGGCACCATTGAAAATTAGGGCTTGCCTGTTGAAGTACAACTCAGGTTTCACTAATGTAAGCGGATTTTTGCTACCTTTCAATTCGATTCTTTTCTTTTAACTATTATTTCTCCGCATGTTGAGAATCTGATCCTTAATTTAAATTCTTTTAAATTTAGGCAGTTTTTTATTAGTTGGTGGATTTTTCTGAAAGCATGGAGTGCAACTTCTATATGATGATAATAAGGTCTGCATTATACACCATTATAATTAATTTTTCTAACTACGGTGCCTTGATTTAGGTTGAATTGCAATACTTTTTTTTGTTTTTTTTTTGTGTTGTCTGATTTAGAGAAGAGTGGTTGACCCTAAGAATTTTGATACAAATGTTTGGTCCTGAGTATTTTGATACAAACAAATATTACGTTACTATAATAAGGGTAATTACATGCTACAAGAAGTGTAACCTAGAAACTAATTTTCTCAACTTAAATGCAACTTAGCCTAGTAAATGAAAATATGAAATGAAATTTTATTATGTTACCTCATATGTTTTTTATATAAACTTATTTTGTAAGGATCTACAAATTTTAGGATAGAATGCATGTATAATGCAAATTTAAGCAGCTTTGGAATTAAAGTAATTAAGAAATGTGATATGGAAACTGGTTTTCACAACTTAAATGTAACTAGCTTAGTAAATGAAAATCTGAAATGAAATTTTATTCTATTATCTCATATGTTTTTTTAATAAAAAAAGACTTGTTATAAGGTTCTGTAAATGTTAGGATAAGATTCGCTAATCAGAAAACAAATACTTTTTTGCTTTTTATTTAGAATGCATCATTATTAAAGATACCATTATTGGATGAGGAGGTTGATGACAAGTCTGTTCCCTCAAGGTATGATATTCGGTAACTATTTTTTTCGTTTTCTTTTTCCATGCACTACACAAGAAAATACCTTTAGTAGGGTTTGAAAAATTCAAATGCTACGAAAACGTTTTGGTAGCGTTTTAAAGAATGCTACTACAGGTCCCGCAACTAAAAGTCCTAATTTTTTGGTTGCGTTTGATAAACGCTACCCAATCTTTTGTACAGTTGCGTTTTCCAAATGCTACAAAAAGTTTTTACATGGATCAAATTTTTCTTATCTGTAGAGTTTATTTTGTGCAACTAAAAGCTTTTAATTGCATTTATTTTCTGCCGCTGAAAATTCAAATGGTATGTTACATTTGTTTCTGTAATGTTTCTTAAACGCTACTAAAACATGTTTGATTGTTTTATAGCATATTTTAAATGATGCTATATACTATCGATGGCTTATATTATTTCCAACTAGTTATATAATCATCATATCAAAATCAACAACAATCGTATAAAAGTGATTAAAATCAACCATATAATCATCCTACTCAAATAACTAAGAAAATATTAGTCACATAAGTATTTTCCGTAACCATTTAAATAATAGTTACTTGACAAAATTAGCAAACTCGCATATTAGAAGTATTCAGAAACAAGTTTACATAATACTACCAACACATATCATATCATATATAACAATTAAAGGCAAATCCATTGTTGCTGATGGTCTGCACTCCAGAAAAACTAATTACCTGCAGAGAAGGTTGATAATCAACAATAAGAATTTTGATAATAAATGGCATACGAGTATAGTGTTTTCAGCTATCATAATTGGAAAATAATGTATATAAAACATATATTTAGTTTAGTTAGATTGAACACTAGTGAGATTTGTATATGCATATATGTTATAGTATGTATATTTTGTAATAAATAATATGCATATATATTTATACACATACATACATACATAGTCTAATTATAAATATATAATTAAAATGCAACTTGTAGACGTTTTGAGAGAGTGTATATATGTGTGCTTGCATGCGTGTGCAGGTATATCTAGCAACCCGCCTGTGTTTGGAAGAAAAATTAAAAAAATTAAAACCATACATTTGAATGAGTACTTAAGTTTCAAATAATAAATTATTAATAATTTCAAGATTTATATCTCAAATTCGTGTCCTTCACAATTTATATCAAATTTTTGTGTGTGTGTGTGTGTGTATATATGAACATTCTGGCGCACCCATGTTTTGCAGCACTCCTTTAGCATCCTACCGTGAGCTATACTAATCTAAATCCAACAAGATTGTTCAATCCACATATATATTATCATCTATCCAAAATTTGAGCTTAATCTGAAATTCGTAACACTTTCAAAATCTTAGCTTAATTATTCACCATTCGAACATTTATTCTAATTGTTAAATCTAAACATAAAATATATTATTATACAAATGTTCAAGCGAACTCAAATTTTTGATAGATGATAATATATATGTGGATTGAACATCTACAAAATCTTGTTGGATTTGGATTGACATAGCTTACGGTAGGGTAAGGATACTGTAAAACAAGCGTTTCTCGGAATGCTCATGTGTGTGTGTGTGTGTGTGTGTATGAGAAGCTTTCGGGGGCACCCCTGTTTTGTTGCATCCCTACCCGTTCATGAGCTACACCAATACAAATCCAACAAGAATTTGTAGATGTTCAATCCACATACATACATACATATATATATATACACACACTCATCTATCTAAAATTTGAGCTCATTCTGACATTCATAGCATTTTCAAAATCTTAACTCAATTATTCACCGTTCAAACATTTATTTAAACCGTTAAATTTAAACATCAAATACATTATTCTACGAATATCGAAATGAGCTCAAATCTTGAATAGATAATAATATATATGTAGGTTTAACATCTATAAATTCTTGTTGGATTTGAATTAGTGTAGCTCACGAAAGGATTATGGATGATAAAAGGGTGCTACGGAACACTTATATATATAGTATTATGCTAAAGGTGCCGCGATTTGTGCTAGGGGCTCCCACGGGATCCGCCAAACGCAATTTTTTAATGATTCTTCTGCTGCGCTCGGCATTTTGATATGCCATCCCCTCTTGCAAACCATCTGATTTCCGCCATATGTTCTCATTTAATAAATCGAGTTATTGTGAAAAAGATTGAATATTCAAATGGAAACATGTGTTGGAAATCAGAGAGCGTAGGCTGCAAGAGGGAACTAGGATCCTATAGTTGTACATATAGGGACACATGATTTTAGACTATTACACTTAATTAGCCTTATGAAATACAAAAGAAGTCAGGAAAAATCATGCTATGTTGTTATGTACATGTAAGCTGATCACGTAGTATGATGTACGGGATGCTCATGACATGTGTAATAAATAAATTTGTTGTTGTATAATAAAATACATGGGCATTCCGAAGGCTAACAAATAAGCAATGATGAAAAATAATATAATTCCTTGTAAAAACCAAAGCAAAAGCAAAGATCCACATTTGTAATTTATTTTCATTTTAAATTAGAACCGTACCTCCTGTCCAAAAGTAATTCAAAACAGAGTAATCACATTTGTGTTGGCTCCTAAAACATGAGTGAATAATTGTGTACTATTCTCAGACAGCTAATTCAAGACATACCGTCATCCCCTTCATACTACCATAAGAAAGCAAACAAATTAGTAACGATCCACTTCATACGCCACTTGCATTGGTGGTAAAGACCAAGTATCGGCCCTAATATATTATAGCACAGTGATAACAAGTCCTCTGACTTCAGTAATAGAAAATTACGATGGCTGGAGACTCATAAACAAGTAATAAATATATGGTTAAGCCCAGTCCTTTGCTAGAAACAATGCTTACTAGAAGTAAACGGTTAAGACCAATCCTCTGTCAAATAAATATTACTTTGTGATATATTCCTCAAAAATGAATGTTCGGCTACACCTCACTTTCACTACACCTTTACTTCTCCCAGATTTCAGTAACAAGTTATGTTTAAATAATACCATGTCCTCTGTTCTAGTAAATGAAATTTTGTTGTGTACTAAAAAGAGAGAGAAAGTAGTATTATTTAAATCAGAACTTACAAGAAGAAATATAACGGAAGTAAGGTGTAGTCACATACACATATGTATGTGTATATATGTATGTATGTATGTATGTATGTGCGCACGCACACGTGTGTGCGCGCGCGCGTGCATACATATATAGGTGAGCATTCAATAGCACTCCCAAAAAGTGTTGGCACCCCTTTGGGCCCCCGGTCATACTCATAGACAATATTGCTGAGGACTGCTTTCTTCTAATAGGCTAGGAAGCAATTAGTTAAGACATTCTTTGTTGGATTTATCCACCAGTGAAGGTTTACAGCATTTTTTATGCAGAACAATTATTGAAAACGGACTTAACATAACCAAAAGTGTTGTAAACAAAATTGAAAGAGCATCTCATACCAAGTAAAAATCATGTTGAAGATGAGATAGGATTGGCTTTTTGCTTTTCATTGTATTTATGCATTAACGCTCTCTTTGCTGCATTTAAATGAAGACCATTGATATTTACTACATGCCCGAGTATTTTAAACCTCTCCCTAAAGGGAACAGTTGTATCTATACGAAAGCTTTTGATCTTTTCAAGTTCATCATCAATCAATCTCTGTTCAGAAAACAAATCGCAATTACTTATCTAATATATACAGTTCATATTACACTGTTATACATATGTAAAAGGTGTTGCTATATATATACTCACAAATGGTGAGTACAAGTTTCACATTTTTACTCGATAGTAATAATATATTGATGGCTAATTGGCATCCCCTGGGTAATTCCAAGTGTGGGCAAAAGGAGGGATTTTATTGGATGTATATACTATATAGGAATACTAAAGGAGTCTTCAAGAACAACATAGAAGCGAGCTACAAGATAAAAGCAAAGCAATAGAAGGATAATTAAGTGTAACAAAATATTAGTAATCTTACTTTAATATTATGTATAAAATGAGGTGGCAGTTGCTTCAAATAAGTTTCCCAGAGTCTGAAATACAACACAAAGCTAAATCCTTCACCATCTGTTATGTTCTATAATATTGCCGCAGGATATAATGGAATCTAAAAACGCATATCATCTGGGTCAATCACCATATAGTAATTTTATGATATTAACCAGTAATTTCATTAGAGCTATATGAAACTGTAGCAGTGATGCATATTTTCAAATCCATTCAAATTAGGAACTTTATAACTATTCATATTGTTCGTAATATATAAATTGTTAAAAGACCCTAACAACTAAAAATAAGTACAGCTGGTGCAGATCATATTTTCTGCTTTTATTACCACATAGTGTATTTTGTTCATCTAAATCAAGTGTGCCAATTGGCATACCTGAACGTTAACTACGAGAAGAGGTGGGAAATCAGAAAAGGAATCTATAGCAGGAAGTTCTATAAATCGAGCAATATGATTAATTTTCTTTTCGGACAAATACTCATCAACACCATATGGATAGTATGCTGCATGATTTTGAGTAAGTATTTTCTTCATGTCTCTGAAATACAAAATAATAATCAACAATTCACTTGGATGTAAAGATTAACCATATCTCATGTTAACTTTAAAAGATTTTTTTTCCAAGACATAAAATAAAACTAATACCTTACATAATTTTCTCCTCACACCTTGAATGTTCCTGGATCGATATATGACCAACTATCATTTGTTACCTTTTCAACCAGGAAGAATGGAATCTAAGACCCAGTTAATGGCCTTTGAAGTGACTTTGACGAAACTACAAAAGCAAATCAATCAGTCAAATTTTATGTTACGAGTAACTAAAAGTAGTCGGTTTTAAAATGCATGCTTGCTATAAGAGGATGAAAGAAAATAGCACTTGCAAACCGAGAGAGAAAAACAAATGGCATGTACACATTTCACACAACCGACACCAACTATGCTTAAAGTGGTGACAAGTCTAAGATGATCTGGGACTACTACAGAATTAGGGGCAAGTGTTTACCCATTTTTCATTTCTTAACAACCTTAATATAACACAACTTTGTGCACCCTGTTTTCTATTTTAAGCAAAACTCCACAACCTATTTCCTACCTTGCACACACCTCCCTCACTCACCACGCTCATCCTACAACAACAAAACTTGCTACCAAAACAAACTAAACTCAAAAACCCTCAAACTACCTACCACAAACCATTTTCTACACCAAACAACTACAACAACAATCTCCTCTTTTACCTCAACATCCCTACAATATAGACAAATCAAAACCTGCCTTGCTCCGCTGCCAACAAGCATCAGAAGACTGCAGCTCCCCCTGGATCATCCAAACTCCTCCCTCCAACATATGAATATGATTTTAGCGAAGGCAAAGATGATGATAGAAAACAAGGTCACAAACTCTTTTTTTTAGGGTGGACGTGAATATATATCTCCGTGGAAAGCACAAACAAAAGACAAAAACAAGAAAGAATATACAAACCAGGAGACAGAAATAAGAAAGAAGGCACCAAAATATGAGCATGAAAAATGGATAATGATATAATGTAAATGAATAGAATAACACCTTAATTCGTTTCTTAACAACCCTTGCACCCACAAAGGATTGGACGATACATAAATTAATATAGGATGTCAGAAAAAAAGTTATAAGTAACCAGCATAGCATAACATCTAAGGCATAATGTAGGAACACATAAATATTTTACAAACTATGTTTGGCTGTTTCACACCAATACTAAGATACGAGCTTAAGGATTTAGTAACAACTAAATCCTTGTAGGTTTTCCAGATTCAATAACTAACCTTAACAATGTAAAATATTCAACGATCACCAATAGCTTATGCCATTGTGATTTATGTTTAACCAATATGAAATTCATACTTCTCAGTTTATACTTACATTTATTTATCTTCGCAAAGCATTCCTCTTAAAACTTAACTATAGTGCAATCACAAGGACATAGCTTGTATATCAATCATTATTTCAGTCATGTCTAAATAGAAAAAGAAAATCCAATTGTGTCCTATTAACTAATACAAATTAAACTCCAAATGAACATCCCTAGCAAACCTCCAAGTAAAGAGTTGAAATGAAAAATGAGAATGTCTATCATATTACTTAGGGGAAAAAGGGATAAGAAATAGCATAGAACTTAAAATAACATTGGCTACAATAATGCAAAGATATTATTTAAGTTCTCATTTGTGTAGTTCTTATTTGTGTTAGTGTCCAGATAAAACACACATCATCTCCATCTGTCATATTATGGTCAAGGTTAGACGAATAACTTCATAATCCATTCTAAAAGCTAGTATAGCATATTATTTCCAAGAAATTTTATTATTTGACCAAATTAGATCTAGTCTGTTGAAGCATAACAACATGCAGAATACCTTTTCAATGGGAACTTCATTACGCTTGCACCATGCAACCGATATCCGAGGATCAAGATAGTTAGCCTTTGAAGTTCCCCAAGCTAGAGTCTTCAACTCCTCCCTGGCACTTTTATCCAGTTTAAATTTTTTAATCCTTGCATCAAAGTTAGCAAGCTCACTTTCCAGATTGTAATTTGAATTACAAATTTTTACTATATGGCAATAATAAGAGGATTACAATGAAATAACATAGTATTCGAATAGAAACCCAGTTCATTACGCTTCAGGAGTCGAACTCTTTTTCGTTTTCCCTTCTTTATCTTGAAGTGGGGGTTTCCCATTTTTAGCTCTATCCAAATCCTTTTGTACCTCCTCCCTTTGAGCCAAACTTAGACCAAAATGAATTTTAGAAAATACACAGATTAGAAAAATTATTCGAATAAGACAACATACTTGTTAATATCAAATTAATCTAGAACAATAATGTTTTCATACCTTCAACGCATCTATTTTCTCATCCATCCTGGACATACTGGTATCGTGACCCTTTGAAGTAGCATGCAATGACGACTCGGCTGCCTAGGCTGTCGACCTAGCTCTAGATCCACAATGAACCCTAATTGCAAAGAAAAGAGGATGCCGGTGTTTAGAAAGATGGAAACGGAGATACTTGCTAAACCTAACTAGAACAAAACATTAAAATCAATATGGAAAGTGGAGAAGAAAATATTTGGGATTTGTAATTTTACAGGAATTTTGAAAGTGGAGAAAGTTCAAAGGAAGAGAGAAATTAGAAGGAAACCATAATGTGACCGGCTAATTTTTCATATCCCGCCTGTTCAAGGAAAAAATTGGTTACACTGATAACATAAGTTAAGTAGTATTAGTTGCCCTTGCTGATAAACGCAACCAAATAAAGTAATCAAAAGCATATTTTCTTGTAGTGATGTTGATGCAGCATAATTTGTTTGTGTACATACTCTACCTTAACGACCTCTATAACCCTCATCTCATTGTAAAGCAACAGCTCTATTTCGGTTTTCTTTGCTATAATTGATGTCAGGTTTTCCCTTAATGGACTATGTTAAGGTGTTAACATATTCATTGTGTTAAAATCATTGAAAGATGCAATGTGTATTGTTCGATAAAAATTAAAGGTTATAAGTTTAGTTTAAATGGGTGCAACGAAGACGATTTACAATCTTTTACGATTAAAGATTTGTTTGCGGTAGTTGGGTAACCCTCATGAAATTCTAAAAGTAATTAAATATTTGAGACCATCTTTATCCATAAAGCAAGCAGAAGGAATAGTAATTCTGTTATTCCTATTTACTGTTGATACTTTCCAAATCATCCTTTCGTAAACGAACTAAATAGGCAAGCAATAATTAATTGAAGGTGCATCATCTTTTTCTTTCTAGAAAATTGCCCTTTTTTAATAAAAAAACACGAGGAATTTAGATTATTTGACTATTGTTTTAGCTATATTGATTTTTCACTATTTTAACAGAATTATTCTATTTAATTGTAAAATTGGACCAAAGACCCCTTTTTCATTGAAAAATATCACTATAATCTTCAAGTGATATAAGTTTTGCATATTTGAAAAAGAAATTATTGTAGCCTCACTTGCAATGCATGTATGAAATACTAGTCACTGTTAGAAATTCTTGTTTTATTTTCTCCTCCATGTAGTGAGTTGTTGTTTACATTGATGCTTTATTTTGATTATTGTTATCCAAAAAGGTATTGAATCAATTATCCTAGATGAAATACAAAGTAATGTTTCATTGTCATCAGTCAAGAATTATTAATGATTGTTTTATGGGTTGCTAATGCCAACTAATACTTTGTGTCAAGGGTTTATGCAGTGAAACTGATGCGTTATTTGTAAGCTCGCCATTATTACCTATGAAAAGACTATTTGTGTGGCGCTCCCGCCAAGTTTGGCTTGGTAACTCATAAATCAACATGATAATATGATCTTTTCTTAGTTTCTCCCATTGCCTGTAAAATATGAGTAAACTTTCTTTTGTTAGTGCAATTTAGAACACTGTTGGAGATGGTAAAGAACATGAATCCAGATACTGCAGAGCAATATAGGTTCATTGATACTTCAAGGTCTGAAGCAATTGGATCAGAAGATTTGTAACACATGTTTATTAATGTTTGTGCATCTGCAGCTAAAGAATAAGTGGGATGCAAATTTGGATGGAATTCTTTTTCAGATTGGAAGTTTCAGTCATCTTCATATAACTTAGTTCAGTCTTTTATTGTTAATGGATAAATTGATGTAGCAATTTGTAACTTCCCTCTCCATCACATTTAGCTAACGCTGGATGGTTATAATGTTATGGTTTTGTACGCAGCGGAAAAGACAAAATGCCCAGAAAAAGGGGATCTTTTTCACCCAATTACTTGAAGATGATTTTGATTGAAAATAACAGTATAATAGATCGGAAATCATAGCAATACACAAGATATTCCACCCAAGCACCCTATTTATTGATTCAGCAAAAAACAGATTTTTGTTTACACACAATGGATCAAAACCAAAAATAAATAAAATACAATGAATCATTAACCTTATTTAGATAGACAAAGAATATCTAGATGACTACAAATATTGTTGGAGAAGAAGAGCAATGAAGAATGACAGCAAACCCTTGAATCTACTTGGAGGCACCAACTACATCTTTCAGCAATAAATAGGAATAGCCACTCTTAGCCCAAATTCCTAAATTTTCCTTTCTAGATATGCTTACATGGTTTCTGATTGATTCACCTGGTCTAACCAAGAAGGCTGCATATATAGAGAATAGAAGACCTAGACAAATATCCAAATTTCCCTTCAAAATATCTCCAAAAGATAAGCTTTCATTTCTTTCCTTTTATGATAAAATCAATCAATCAATCTACCAATAAATCAAATCAATTAGTCAATTAATTAATCAATCAAATCAATTAATTGATTACACCCTCTTCATAAGATATTTGAATCAAAAACTTCAACACTGCACCTTGATTCAAATATCATATATCTCCAACAATCCACAAACATGTCAACCTAGCTCTTTCAATAACACCTACTTTCAATTAAAACCAATCTCGATTTCAAGGCAATGAGGTACACCCTAGTCGATTTAAAAGGACTGATACCACACCTCAATTACAAACACAACCCATCGCCTGAAAAATATGTATTTACCACCTGAGTTGCACCACGCAAAAACCAACGGTCTAAAAGTGCTTGCAATACCATAAAGACCTCTGACTTGTGGGTTTTTCCACATCGACACCCGTCTTCCGTTTGACATGATCTCTTCATCTCCAGGATCCCTCGAGCATCATCAACATCTAGACCACTATCGATACCATGATCCTCCACCTTGAGACCATCGACAGTGACTATATTAACTTCTTCACCTTATTGCGGACTAGGTTCTTCATCCATCCCATGCCTTCTTCTTTGTCTTCTTCCATCTTCCCTCGTCCATATCAGAGGGTTCCTTCTCATCTCCATTAATCTGACCATTAAGGCATGAAACATCCATCATCATAGGCTTCTAAATCCTCCAATATCTTCCATCTAAAATAGTCATCTACGAAAGCAACATCATCTCCGATAGCTACAATCTTCAATCCAAAATCACTCCAAGCTATGTGATGAACTGAGCTCTGATACCAACTATTGGGATTTTGTGTGCTGCGAAAAAGAAAAATACCCATAAAAACAAGATTTTTTTCACCCAATCACTTGAATATGATTTTGATTGAAAATAATAATACAATAGATCGAAAATAATAGCAATACACAAGATGTTCCACCCAACAACCTTCTCTATTGATTCACCAAAAACATTTTTTTGTTTACACACATTGGATCAAAACAAAATACAATGAATCAATAAGCTTATTGACATAGGCAAACAATATCTAGATGACTACAAATATTGTTGGAGAAGAAGATAAATGAAGAATGACGACAAACCCTTTAACATACCTGGAGGTACCAACTACATATTTCAGCAGTAAATAGGAATAGCCACTCTTAGCCTAAATTCCTACATTTTCCTCTCTCTATATATGTTTACATGGTTTCCGATTGATTCACCTGATCTAACCAAGAAGGCTGCATATATAGAGAATAAAAGACCTAGGTAACTATCCAAATTTCCCCTTCAAAATATCTCTAAAATATAAACTTTCATTTCTTTCCTTCAATGATAAAACCCATTAATCAACCAATCAATCAATCAAATCAATTAATTGATTATAACCTCTTCATAAAGTATCATATTTTTTTGTTTTAGGCCCTTTTTCACTAATAGCCCTATTTTACAAAATATTACAAAATTAGCCCACTTCTGGCCAACTCAGCGCTGAGTTGGAAAAAATGTAATAGCGCAATCTGAGATTGCACCGGTACACGTGTACACTGGCGCAATCCTAGATTGCGCCAATGTTAAAAAGTTAAAAAAACCATATGCACCGGGGAGCAATCCTAGATTGCGCAAATGGGATGCAATTCAAGATTGACCCCCGAAGCTTTAACCAACCCGCTCCATCCCGTTCCCTTCTCATTCTTCAACCTCCACCTTTTCAAACCCAAAACCCCTAGCCCTAAAAAACCAAATTCGAAATTTCTTCAATAAGTTTCAACTTTTACATTAAATGTGGAAAACTCTTTGTCACACGAACAAGCTACAGGTAATAATTTCAGTAATTTTTCTCTTTTTTTTCCAGAAATTAGGTCTAGGTTTTATGGATTTTCTAGGAATTTTTTTGACAGTTGTTCTAGGGCTAGTTATTGGTGATTTATAGTTGTTTAATATATGCAATAGTTGATTACATAAGAGTTATGTAGAGGTTGAATTATAGTCATTTGATTTGGAGAATTTTTGTTGTGGATGACAACACAAGTTTAACAGTATGTAATGAGGTTTAAAAATGTCACCATGGGTTTGTAATGAAGGTTGAATACGAAATATATCATATCGTGTTGGTGAAAGTATATTCAGATATTGATGAGTTATGTAGAATATCATATCTGTTTCGATTGAATAATCTTGGAAGTCAATTATTTGTGTAGAATTGAAGATTGGTAGTTGTGTATTTGTTTTGGAAAAACAAAATATTGAATTTGTTAGCATTGAATTATTGTAGAGTATGGGGAGATGTTGCTCGGACTTATAAACGGGAGTGTCTTATACTTGCAGCCGCAACATCGTTCAAGCAACGTGAATTTGATGGCGATAATCAAATATCTATGTTGAGTAGATATTTGAATATATGTGTGTATTAACTAATTGAAAGTCCAATTTTGTTAATGTATAGCAGAGAAAAAAATCTTGTTATTACCCTCGACCACTCACCTTCGTTAAATCTCGTCGATTCAAAACATGCTGGTGTGTTAGCGCTAGTTGAACGAGCTGGATTTCTTTTGATACATCGGCTCGGATACACACAATTTGACCGCCATCTTATCACGTCTTTGCTTGATCGATGGAGATCGTATATTTCGTTAATTCATCTTCGATGCGGTGAAATGACGATCACATTGGCTGACATAGCGGTATTGCTTGGCATATCCATCGATGGACGTCCATTCAGCAATCCTAAACCCGTTTATTATGCAGAGATATATGAGAGACTGCTAGGCTTATCTGGGATTGTACCCTGTAAGCAAACAGAGAGCATACTTGCTCTCTGCTTTGTTTCTCTAGAAATATGCCTAGGGCGCAATCCAGGATTGTACCCCAAGCACTAGCGCAATCCCGAATTGCTCCCAAGCAATTTCTAGAGAGCCCCAAGCATTAATAAATCCAACCCCCTCCATCCTCCTCTCGCACTTACTTTTCCATCCTCTAACTTTACCAAAATCCTACACCAAGAATAACCCAACAATCCATTTTCACTTCCACTCAAAAGTTAGATAGCAAAGCTTAGTGCACTTGTTCTCTTTAGCAGAATTTAGCTCAAATTCAAAGGTACTTACATTTTTCCCCTATTATCATACATTGAATGTTATACAATTGGTTCCTCCCAAATTTTCATCATCAATAGGTAGGATGGATCAATGGGGAATTGATGGCGACACTTTAATGAAGCATCGGGGAAGTTTGGAAGATGGATCGTATGAGAGCATAATGGATGTTGATCCTCCTCCACAAGCTCCAGTGTCACCAAATCTTCGTTGACCGGGTAAGGAAATTTGCCCCGCTACGGAAATATCTGAATTGGTTGAACTCGCATATCATCTCCCTGGTGCACCACAAAAGTATTTCGTCGCGGTGGATGGAGGTAAATATATTAATAGAGGCTAAGCACTAGCAATCGAGAAGCCAGTACCAAGACAAATTTGTGATTGTAGAGCAAACTGTTGCGTGATTGTGAATAAAAATAGAAGCGTTAGTATAGGGCGTAGGATCTGCAAATGTAGTTGTTATGATATGAGCCTCCGTTATCCGAGCACCTTAAGAGTTTGTAACTATAGTGAGTGGGTTGATCTTCTGATGTGCCGAAGAGGACATGAGTATGCATTGAAGATGCAGGATGAGAACGAACAATCAAAAAAGGAGACAGCAGAACAAAAATTACATTTGGAAAGGAATTTTTCCATTTGAAACTACTCAACTCGGACTTAGAGTCCAAGCTCACACAATATCCCAACGAGTAGTTTGGACTTGTGGCATGTATCAATGTATCCAAATGCCAATGTTGTTTGCAACAATGTATTAGGGATGTATAAATTGCTTGAATGTACGAATGAAGGTGATGAACATATGCTCATTGAAAATTGTCATCAATGTACGAAAGAAATAAATTATTCTACAAGCAACAATAATACTAGTCTTTCAAACATAAACTACAATACTAAAGCTTAATTTACTGAATTACAACGACTTGTTTTATGACCTATCACTCCGCGCTTACTGCATCTATTCGTTTTAGGTCTCCCATGTGCTCTACGCATTGTTGGCTGCAATACAACTGTCCTTCATATTCACTCTAGTAACATTTGTCTGGAATAGGATGAAATTCCGGTTTGTAAGCTACCAAGTAATTCTGGACTGAATACCACTTTGAAGCAAAGTCATGATGAAATCGATTAGCGCCATTGGCTACATTTGAACAAGCCGTCACTACATGTTCACATGGACGTTGTTGCAGTAATGGAACATTGCATGTACAAGAACATGTGTTTCCATCAATCAGTACCCTGTACTCATTGCCAAAATGCGAATCACTCCCTACTTGCCTTCACTATATCAGACAATGCGGCAATATCTTGTTTCACTTGCCCTTTCACTATCTTTGCCTCCCATTTTGGGGTTAACTGAGCCATCGTTGACATACCAAACTCTCTTCGTTTACAAAAATAATATACCAACCGAAAAAGCGTGCGAGCAACTAAAGCTTTGACTGGCAATGATCGTGCACCTCTAAGTACACAATTAAATCTTTCAGAAGCATTTGTCGTCATGACATAAAATCTTCCATTGTCATCCTTACACAAAGCCCAGCTCTTTACCTTTCCCCCCAAACTACGATAAATCCAATTATGTGTGTTAACATTGGTTATTTTAGTTTCATCACAAATCCATTGATATTCAACCACCTCCGAAACACATGTTGCTGCATAAAATAAACCTGTCAACCTTTTATCTTTATATCCAACAGTTTGAAAATTGGCTTTTAAATGCCTTGTGCAGAATTTATGTTTGTGAGGGTGTCTCCAATGAGTCTCCAAGGCTATCGGTATTCCTTTCATTCTATCAGAAATGAAAGTGATACATCAATTGCACTACAAGAAAACACCGATTTTGCGTCAGATTTTAGAAGCGGAAATTTTCGTCGCTAATTTGCGATGGATTTCCATGAGAACTACAAGGGATAGTTTCTTGATTTTTCATTTATTTTTTATTTACCACCGTCGCCTTGTTCTATCCCTCACTAATCAGTTGCAATTTGCATCAATTTACCAACAAAAAATTTTCGTTGCTATTTTCCGCTGCAAATGGAGACAGAATACCGACGGATATGTTTCGAAGGTATTTTGCAGCAGAATTCCAAGGTATTATCAAGAGATATTTATGTTATTTTTATAAAAGACGCTTTAGTGTTATTTTTTTATAATTATCAACATGTTTAATAATTAATAATTAATTACAATGTAATTAATTTTTTTATTGTTTGATAATTACTTTTATATAGTCAATAATCACAATAAAATAATTTGTATTATCGAGTAATAAATAATATTAGTATTAATTATTATTATTATTATTAATTACAAAAAAATTATTGAAAATTAAGACTAATATTTCATATTTAATATTTAGTAAATACTTTTTAATAATTAATGATTAATAAACAATCTTTGATACTTAAAAAGAAAATTCATTATTTAAAAAAAATATTTAACAATTATAATTGACCATTATTATTTAATAACAATTAAAATTGACCATTATATAATTAATATTCATTATTTAACAATCTTTCCTTATTTTGCTTTGGAATATCTGATGTTGATTTTCATTCGGTGCATTCAACAGCTGATTTTCCCTATTTCCTTTTTTTCCCTCCTAATTTTCAATCGTTGTTTGCCTCTTTTCATTTCAGCCATCCCTCCTCTTTTTTTTCGTTTCCCACTCTTCTCTTTTCGTTTCTGCCGTCCCTCTACTTTTTCACGTTTCCCACTCTCTCTTTCCTAAACCCTAAATCAAATTCGTAAGCTAATCGATTAAGGCAACGAAGATGTCGACTTGATTACAATTCGCATTATCGTTCATTTGCGGGGATTCCAAACTCCATTTCTGGGTGAGGGTTTTGAAGCACTGCAGTAGTGATCTATCGACTGGATTCCGAAGTCCAATTGCTAATTTTCGTAATTCACCTCCATCCCCAATTTTTTTTTTTTTCTTGCGATTTCTTTTCTATTTTACATAATTCCTATTATTATTTTTTTGCATCCTTCTTGTAGAATGTTGAATTTTGATTACTGCATGACATGGATCTTAAAAGATGAATGTTGTACGAAAACCCATGTTCACATCCATTATATTTCTCTATTTTGTTGTGTATTTTTTTCTTCTGTTATGGTTCTTAAAAGAAGAATGCAGTGTAGTTAAATTACTTGTATGAAATGGATGCATCAACAATGAACTCATTTGAGCCTCTTAGCATGATAGAAACCCTAATCTGTTGTTTTCTAGCCCTAAATGTATAAGCACTATATCATATTGAATTTCGCTTTATAGGCAATGTTTTGTCCATGACAAAATTATATTTTATCGATAACTTGTTGTAGGTCTAACTCTAGGACATACTATTAAAATAAGGACTAAAAATGTAATGTTGTAAATTTCTACTTCTAAGAACGAATGTGGATATGAATTCTAAGAACGAACGTGGATGTGGTTGATAAAAATTGTTACTTTGACTCGTTGAGTGAAAGAACATGAAAGTTGTTAATATTTTCATTTTTCAACACCGTGCAGGTTGATAATGTTATCTCGAACAGTTCTGAATTACAGCCAAATATTCTTGTCAAATAGCAGTAGATTTCCTTAAGAAGCACAAATAAGTTATTTTGCCTAAACAATGGACACTTAAAGAAAAATATTTTTAAAAAATGTAATATTTTATTATAGACGAGCTAATTTATTGATGTGGGCTTGATGCATTTGGTTGATTTGGTTGATCAAATTTTCTACACCCTTTTTTCTTGTTATTATTTTAGATAATTGCTGATATCAGTGGAAATGTCTTCCTACCAGCACAACAGTTTGCATGTAGTTCTCAAAGGGAAGTCAATGTTAGTAATGGTATTATAATATTATTAGGAGTTGAAAGAAAATGTGAGTTAATATGCATATTGACTGGAAATATAAATTTATAAATAAACAACTGGTGTCGCCATATCATACATATTTTAACAACATGTTTATTTCATAATACAATACCAAATTGGGAAATGACTAATTGACAGTCTCCTAACAATGCAAATTCCTCAAATCACAAGAAAACAAGTCATTAAAATTGAGATATACAAAATCTTAAAAGGTATGCATGCTTACTTTTATGTGGACACTTAGGTACTCTCAGATGGATAAGAAATGGACCGTGGATGAAGGACTTATCCAGCTTAAAAAGAGTAAATTTTATCAAATCAAAGCAGCTGACAAAAGAAACCTTATGTCTTTCTTACTTATTTCAAAAACAAACTAATATAGTTTTATGCTCAAATATATTCTGAAAGCAAACTAAATCGTAAATTCTAACGTCAATACTATTATTGATGGCCGTTGAAAACTAACGCTATCACTGTCGAAATACATGTCCCTTTTAACGATAACTTTCAACGGGCGCTAGTTTTTTTTTTATTATGGTTTCCGACATCGCATAGTGACTTTTTCCAACTGCAAATTCTACAAGAAAAGTTCTAATTTTCGATAGAGCATAGCGACGGTTTCCGACGGCTAATTCCGATGGCTTTCGACGGGCCGTCAGCGGTTGTCGGAAACCGTCGATTATAATCGGGATATCTTCCCCCCGACCAATTTTCTGCTTTACTTGATCTCCTTTAACCCATTTCCAGCAACGTTTTTCCAAACCCTACCTCCCCCAATTTGCGATTTCCCCCCTCCAAACACCAAAATTTTCACGTTCGGATAGCTCCCGACTTCCTCTCAAGCTTGTATCATCTTCAATTTGAGGTATAATCTCGTTTTTACCTTAAAATTTTAGTTTTTACCAAAACCTAAATTTGGTAAAATTAGTAAATTAGAGTTAATTTTTGATAGCAATTGGTTCCTATGGTATTGTAATATGTTATATCATCATATTATTTGTGTATTTCATATGCTACACTGAAATTGAAAGATTTATGTTCAATATTTGGATATTTGTGTATGTGACATCGTAAATTAGACATATTTTAGATAGATTGTTGTTAGTAGTGGCCATAAAATTGGTCAAAAGCTTGAGTATTTACAAATTGGTTTAAGTGTGTGCATGTGTTTCAATTTAGGTTGGTTTTTGTCATTGTATAATTTAGGATATTTTTGTACATGTGCGCCGTTGTCCGCTAGTCCTTCTTGCATGTGTTAGTTGATATACGAAAAATTGAGTGGATGAAGTTGGAAAAGTACATCGTGCAAATTTGGACTTATGCAAAAAAAAATATGAGTCTAAATTCTAGTTGTGCCTATTGAATCGACGATAATAGTATTAGCTTTAACTTGATTGAAATGTTAAGAAGATGTGATAAAATATAAAATATTTTTGTGTTGCAGTAAAACGCACTTTTATGTTAAAATGCGCACATATAATTGAGTAATATCCCCTATAGTGTTTTCGGCCCCGTCCGACGAGTGTTGTACATGATCGTTATATAAATAGTCTTTTTTTCGAATTAAAAAACGACTGTTTATATTCATCTGGTACAATATTTGTTGGATTTGTCCTTGTATTGGACAAGTTATAAACACAATAAACATTTACATTTTGTATACTGCTTTGTTTCAAAAGATTCAGAAAATTTCGGTTCAATTTTCCTTTTTGTTTCCTGGGTACACATGTACAGTGCAGGAAACAAAAGGGAAATGCTGTCGAAATTTTGTTGAATCATTTGAGCCGAAGTAGTATATAATTGTAAATGTTTACTGTGTTTATAATGGGAAGTAGGGATGCCTGACCATGTAAAAGAGTTGCATTAAAAAAGTGTCAAATTAGATTATTTTTTTTAACTTAATGAAAATGTTACTAATTTTTGAACCTATGCCATGTAATACAAGTTTTTTTTAAATTTGAATTCTAAATAAATATTGATTTTTGAACCTGTACTGAATTTCTCAAATATGAAAAATGATTGATTATTTTGTTGATCGGAGGAGTTGGATGTACCAAAGAAGAGGACGGAGAGGTTCAATAAAAGAAGATTTTTATAATGGTATAAATGTCTTTGTTGACTTCGCTTTGTGTAATAATGGAAGCGATCCTGAAATTCGTTATCCGTGTACAAGTGTATACATTTGAAATATTTGCTACCCGATGTTGTGAAAGTCCATTTGTGCAAAAACGGATTCGTACCCGAGTATTATTTTTGGGATTGTCATGGAGAAGTTGTATCAAATACTCCTGTAGAGACTGAGGAAGAACGTGCTGTTGATGAAAATGTTAGTACGAGCCGTATTGAAAATATAGTCGAAGATGCAGCGCGATCTATGTTTGCAATGATTGCAGCTGACGACGACAGTGGAAATGATGAAGAACCGAATATTGAAGCTAAGAAAATTTATGATTTGTTGGATAATGCTAAGAAACCTATTTGGGATGGTTGTAAAAGTGGCACTCAGCTATCGGTAAACGCAGAATACATTGCGATGAAGTCAAAATACAACATCACTGAAGCTGGGTTCACAGCTATTGTACAAGCTGCAAAAATGCACATGCCGCCGGATAATTTAATGTGTGAAAATCACTACGAAGTTAAAAAACTTATGTCGGCATTTGGTTTACCTTATCAGAAAATAGATACATGTGTAAAGGATGTATGTTGTTTTGGAAAGATGACGTAAACCTTATAAATTGTAAATTTTGTAATGAAGAAAGATATAAACCAAGAAAGAAAAAGGGAAAGGAAGTTCCATACAAACATATGCATTACTTACCTATTACTCCACGGCTTCAAAGATTATATGCATCTTCTGCAACTGCATCTCATATGAGATGGCATAAGGTGAGATCGGAGGAAGAAGGTACATTGACCCATCCAGCCGATGGGGAAGCATGGAAGCATTTCGATAAAACTTATCCCAATTTTGCAGCGGAGAGTCATAATGTCAGATTAGCATTATTTACAGATGGTTTTTCACCATTTTCTCAGTTTGGTTCTAAATACTCATCATGGCCTATTATCATCACACCTTATAATTTACATCCATGGATGTATATGAAAACGCAATATATGTTTCTTACTGTTGTTGTTCCTGGCCCCGATGATCTGGTACAAGGAATTGATGTTTATTTACAACCGTTAATCGAAGAATTAAGAACATTGTGGAACGAAGGAGTAGAAACGTACGATGTTTCAAAGAAGAAATTTTTTCGCATGTTCGCTTCTTTGTTGTGGACTATAAGTGATTTTCCTGCCTATGCAATGATTTCAGGATGGAGTACTGTTGGTCGTCTATCATGTCCATATTGCATGGAAGAGACACGAGCGTTTTCCTTATCGCATGGTAAGAAAAGTTCATGGTTTGACTGTCATCGATGTTTTCTCCATGTAAATCATCCTTTTAGAGCAGACAAGAAAAACTTTTTGGCTAATAGAATAGAAACCAGACAACCTCCAACGTTATGGACTAGCAAAGAAATATATGAAATGGTTCAAAATCATCCAAAGATACATGTTACTGGAGTTCAAACATAAATTGAAGGCAAATCGATTTATCACAATTGGTGCAAACAGTCTATTTTTTGGGAGTTGCTGTATTGGAAACATCTTCTGCTTCATCATAATATTGATGTGATGCATAATGAGAAAAATGTATTTGAGAATGTCTTTAACACAGTTTTGAATGTTAAAGGTAAAACTAAAGATGACTTGAAATCAAGGCGCGATATAGAAGAATTATGCAAACGTCCCGAGCTTCATATGAAAGCAAATGACAGTAAAAAAACCCAAAACATGTTATGAATTAGATAATAATCAGATTAAAATTTTGTTAAAATGGGTTGAAGGGTTAAGATTTCCTGATGGAATTTCATCAAACCTTCGTAGATGTGTTGACTTAAAAAATGGTAAATTGAGTGGAATGAAAAGTCACGATTGTCATATTATGATGGAGTATCTATTTCCTGTTATGTTCAAAGAACTACTTCCGTTAAAAGTTTGGAAGGTAATAACGGAGCTTAGTTTGTTTTACAAAGAGCTTTGTTCAACTACTTTGAATGTGGAACGTTTACGAAAATTTGAAGTAGATATTCCAATATTGCTTTGCAAATTGGAGAAAATATTCCCGTCAGGTTTCTTTAATGTAATGGAGCATTTACCTATTCACCTTCCAACTGAAGCACGATATCGAGGTCCCGTCCGATATGGATGGATGTATCCATTTGAGAGGCAAATATAAACATGTTAACGATTAATTTAATTGCATTTAAAACTATGAAATAATGTAAATTAATTTTGCATAGGTATCTGAATCATTTGAAGAAAAAAGTAAGACAAAAAGCATGAGTTGAAGGCTCGATATGTAAATCTTACATCGAAGAAGAAGCTTCGTTCTTTTTCTCTCATTATTTCAGTGATCATGTGAATATATCATTTGAAAGTGTTCCACGAAACGACGAAGGGGACGAACAAGAATCGTCTCAAACAGTTTTGTCTATTTTCAGACAACATGGTCGGCCTTCTGGAAAATGTGTTGACGTATGGCTAAATGATAAAGATCTTCATGTAGCTCACACTTATATTCTTCTAAATTATGCTGAAATTGCACCGTTTGTTAGGTAATCTGAAATACCAATTGGTGCTTTTTCATTTCTACATTTTTATGTGTGTATAATCTAATGTAAAACTCTATTTCTATTTACAACGTTTATGAACTTGAACATCCAAACGGAGATATCAGTAAAGAATTTTCTGCTTGGTTTACAAATTATGTTTATGAACCCAAAAATTGTGTTATTGATGAAGGGTTGAAACATCTTGCAATAGGACCAAAAAGATTGGTCAAGACATATCCAATATATTTTGTTAATGGATATAAATTTAATATGAAAGAATACGGTGCTGAAAAATTAACGAACACTGGTGTATTCGTTAAAGGCAGTGACGATCCTGAAAATCACATCAATGATTTTTATGGCGTTTTAACACAAATTTTGCAACTGACATATTTCTCACGACCCGCGGAGGATGTGTTTCTATTTAAATGTGACTGGTTTAGCAATCTTCCGGGTTCTGGGATTAATGTACGTAAGGATTATAATCTGATCGAGATAAAGCATACATCGCACTATTACAAGTATGATCCTTTTGTACTAGCCAAACAAGCATTACAAGTTTATTATGCTCCTTACCCATCTTTAAAATGAGATAAAGCAGATTGGTCGGTAGTTTTTAAAACAAAGGCCAGATTTACTTCTGACGGGAAGAATATTCCAGACGAAGGAGCCTATCAGGCAGAACTCAAACATAACACTGAATAAATAATTGAAGATGATCATGCAGATTTTGGACCGCTGGTCGATGATGCAAATGCTTTGGTAGATGCGTTTGAGAGCGCGGAGTAAGAGATTATACAATCAGAGGTTGAATCTGAATCTGAAGAAGATGATGACTGATATAGATGTAGAGTACTAATTTTCTAGTTGTAATGTAACTATGTAGTAAACCCAGCTTATTTTGCAATTCATGTAACTATGTTAAAATTTTTAAATGTTACGATGGTTTTTTACATATTTTATGTCATATGCAGTTTTTCCTATTTATTTGTCTTAAATATGCAATGTAAAATGTTACTCCTTGGAATATGAGACCTAATCAAATACAGGTATAAACAATTTCTCATTTATGTCATTTTTTACATCATTTATGTCACCTATTTAGCAGCTTATTATATCGTTTGTTTAAGTTTGCTTACATCTTTTGAAATGATTTGTATGTGACAGATATGTCATCTAGAGGAAACTCTTCTGGCGAGGGTTCTGGATCGCAACCCCGTGTGCGTGTAGTCGTGTCATTGGTCCCCACGAGTACTGGGTAAAAAATAAAATTTACTTAGCATGTTAATTATTTTATGCTGTACACTTATGATTATCACATTTAACGCAGGGTTTTCGATCTTCAGCCTTCGAAGACTATTTTGGCCGCTTCGACTGCATCATATAGGTCCAGAATGTCAGCATGTTGGCCTAAGTGGGATTTGATCCCACCTCACATTCAGGAGGTCATTTTGCAGGATGTGCTAGTGAGTATTTTCTTACCTATTTTTTGCATTTAAATTTCTTTTAATCGCGGAGATATTGTACATATTTTTCTAGTAATGTTTGTTTAACGTGAAATACAGGCCGAGGTGGATATAGAGACACATGATTTAGCACTGGCTCGGACATACTGGATGCAGAAAATGAGAAAAAATTATAAAGATGCTATATCAACAATGAAGAAAAGCAGGAAAAAACCTTGATGGATGAGCGATAACGTTTGGAGTGGGTTTCTGAGGTATTGTGATAGTGATAAAGCGAAGGTTAGTGTACTAATTTTTTTTTTTAAAATATAAAATATTCAGTCGATAATTACTAAATATAAATGTAAAGGAAGAGGCAGAAAGAAACAACGCAAATAGAAATAAAAATCCAGTCACTCATCGAGAAGGATCCAAGTCTTTTCAGCAGTATCGGCAGGAGTTGGTAATTTTTTTTAAAATTCGACTTGTATTAAAATTAATACACTATATAGTTTTGAACTTGTAATAATTGTGTGTAATAATCAAATTCAGGAGGCTGAGGGACAGGGTCCTGTCTCGTATATGGATGTATGCACTCGTACTCATGCCGTCGAGCATGTCGACTCAGACGAGAACATCACATACACATGGCATGACGAGAAATCTAGGAAGAGTCACGTAAGATTTCATTTTATGTAGACGTTTAGGTAGTAATTGTTAAATTACTATAAAATAAGATATCATGATATTAATTTTATATATAGTCTTATTTGGTCTTGCAGGAGAAGTTTATGCAGCAACGTCAGATGCGTCTAGCTGAGACTGGACATGAGCAGCTTACTATTGACGAGGAGGACATTATCTTTCAGTCAGTGATGGATCCAGCGACGCGGAATAGACGTTATGGATTCAGAAATCAAGTGGTAAAGCATTTTTACCTTAATTTAATATTTAGTTATTCGCTTGGTATCTCATTCACATAATGTCTTACCTTAATTTAATATTTAATATTTAGTTATTCGCTTGGTATTCCAAAATTGATGGACTAGAGCTGATAAAGACTTACACTTTAGTTTTGGATTTTCATTTAAATATGCTAACGATGCATTTATATTATGAAAAAAGATGATTTTAGAAAATAAAGTTTAAAAGCAAAATAAAAAATAAACTTTTTTTATATTCCGTTTCTTGAAAGATAATGTAAGGACAAGAGACAATCCATTCTCTCGTCATTCCTTCACCTACCATTGGAAACACAAAATACAAAACATAATATAAATCAAACACTTAAAGAAATAAAAAAAAACTGATTTTAATAAATGAACAACGAGATTTGAACGTCTTAGGAGTATGAAATAACAAAATGTGGAAGAGTGTATTGACTCTTCACTTAGTTTGAAGCTAAACTAATTTGATTGGCGAATGTCTTTCGAAAACTTAGTATGAAATAACAGAATGGTTAATATTGCATGAAACTTTATCATTTTTAATGAAGAATGGTTTAATGGTTAATATTTTTTTTAAATAATTGTTACAGTCCACCAGTCAGCAGGCACGGGGCAAACAGACTAGAGCTTCTATAGCCTCCGCAGAGATTGAGGAGTTGAGAGCTAGGGTGACACAACTTGAGGAGGAGAATCGCCGCCAAGCTATCGAGACTACTCAGCTTCTAGATCGATGCTTAGCGGAGTTTGCACAAGGGTATCAGCGATTCCCTTCATCAGCTGGTTCTGCAGAGGATGAGGATTAGTGATGGATGGATAGGTATGTTTTGTAGTTGGGCATGCACATATATATATGACTACTTTGCTATGGTATGGATCTATGACTGTGGGTTGACATTTTGCATGTATTTTGACGTTAAATATGATGTGGTGGATTGACATTTTGCTTGTATTTTGATGCTAGACATGATGCGGTGGGTCGACGTAGTAAACTTGATGGGTTATATGTTGTTGTAATGGTAAACTTGTTATGGTTTATTTGTTTTTTATAGTTTTCATGATTTTTTGGGTAAGTTGGCGTGGTTTGAATTATTTGTGTATGGAATATTGTGCTGGGATTATAGACCGATGGTCTGAATACGTGAATTGAGGTGAATGGGGGCTGGAAGGCTAAATAGCAGGAAAAATACAGAAAAAAATATGCAGTTTTTTCGATGGCTTCTAATGGCCTACAGGTACACTACGGATTTACGGTTTCTGATAGCTTTCGACGGCCTATTGGTCCTCATATGTAACAGTTTCCGACGGCCGTCGAAAACCGATGCCAACAGTCTCAAGCCGTTGGAAATGTAATCGACGAGCTCTGTCGGCAGCCGTCGGAAACACTATTTACCGACGCCCAGATTTCCGACGGTTTTTTCCGACTGCCGCCATCGGTTTTCGACGGCCGCCGACGGCAAAAAGCCGTCGGAAATCCGTACTTTTGTTGTAGTGTAAACTTTGACTGTTTCCAGCTTAAAATTGTAATAAAACAAAAATGAGACAAATGATAGATGATATAATAACATCTCTACACATTGCTATGTATGAAATTCTTAGAAGTAAATGCAACTTACTGTCATTGCATATACTATGTTTCCGCTATGTCACTTGCCTTGTATCATCTTTGTTTTAATTTTCTGTCATTTTTTTGTTGCTTTTGCATTATAGTCTCTTTCAGTTTCACTTATTATCTTTTCTATCGCTTTCTGTATTATTGTGTATGTGTGTATGAGGATCCTTATTGAAAGAAGACATGTGATAGCCATAATGTTTATGCGACTTGGAGAGCTAACTACCAAATTGATAGTGTTTATTGATTGGTTTGGCTGATGTTTTAAACTTTGGATTTTCCCGCTTTGTTGCTATTATTGTTGTTTGGATCTGGTCCACTGTTGATGTCTAATAATGAGGTGTATACTGTATAAGGCATGGTCATAAGTGGAGTTCTTCAGACCAAAATGTTTGTGATGTTTTATTGACACATTAATCAATTTTATAACACAGTGTGATGTTTTCTTGACACGCCAGGTTTTATAAGCCATTTTCCCACATGTTTACAAACATAATTTGGTTTACCTGGTGTTCAAAACCAAGAGTCGACCGAGAATAAGATCCCAAACCGACTTTACAACTAGTAAAACCCAATTGGTTGCAGACTGGTGAAGGTTGTCTTGGCATCAAGATGCAAATCAAAATCGTATCTGGGCATTATCAATATAAACTTATAGTAGGATAGTATAGTAACACATATAAATAATGACCAAGGTCGACGTCTCAAATATCTTGGCTGTTGACAATGTCGAGCATGCATACGGAAATCAGATCTCCAACTGAAGATACCACAGTCCCCTATAGATCAGATACAATTCCTAATTATCTATAACTCTGCACTGTGCTAGGTATCAACCATTTGTTCCTATACTAAATTGTCTGCATACACCGATGATAATATTAGTGCATATTAACAAAATTGTAACCGAAGCATAGATCAGGACTAGTGCATAATAACAAAATTATAACCATCAGTTGGTTCATATATGCTCAATTTTGTTTCATTAGTCCTAGTTCATATACATAATTTTGAATAAATTTGTGCAAACTGAAGCATAGATCAGGGCTACAGTTTATGAATATACATGCTATAAAAGTGAAATATTTGTAATTGCCTAATTTGTTTATAAGTTCATTTTCGTCAATGAACCAAAATGTGCTGGATCATAGAATTTGTTTTTTAAGGATATATATGAAGTATGCCATTGTATTTTCACAATATTATGGTGTTCAATGCAAGGATCACGCTAGTGTTTCTAATATCTTGTTGTTTTTTATTCGATATAAGCGTGCACATACCGAGTGTCAGTTTTATCTCGAACGATGTGTTTTATTTAAGAATATAACATTTGCTTTTTCGTTTTCCTCTTGTTACTTTGCATCTTGGATAACTCTATTGAAAAATGATTCATTTTAAAAAAATTGGATAAGTGTGAGGTGACTCATATATGAATAGTCCCACATCATGAGACTATATGAAGAGAAAAAAAACCAGTTTTTTTAATTTGACTTAGTAAAAAAATAGAGATCCATTTTTTTAGATCTGAACCGACTTCCTCTACATGTACTACCATGTTTATTTATTGCCGAACTACTTAGAAAAAAAATAACTATTTATTCTTATCTCTCTCTTCTTCTTCCTCCACCATTAAAAGTTCTTCAAAAACAAAATTAGAACGAGCAGTTAAATTTAAATCGAAAGTGCAAATCTGAATTGGTTTGTTATGCAAGCAAATCAATTATTTTTCTCAGAACGTTGTTTTATCCCAGAGGCGGCGACGACAAGTACGAACCGTTTTGCACCACCGACCAGATCGTCGAAATGACTTCAAGAAAGCGACCTAGTCCATGACTCAGCCATTGTTTCCCAACAATTTGAACACGATTATTTGAAACAATGGCTGCAACAGCAACACGACGCTGATCGGATTGCTATTTTCCTGCATAGATTTGGATCTGGTTCGCTTTTCATGCTTAACGTGGTCGCTGAAATAAATTGAAAAGGGGGGAACCACAAAGATCGACAAGAAGCCAAATTCGCAACTTTCTAAGTAAAGAAGTGAAAGAAATTCCGCGATTTCAAGTTTCACGAAGGGAAAAGAGAAATGGAAGCTTCATAGGAGTTCTCAAAACCCTCAGTCTCCGATCTCTCTTTGGCTGAAGCTCCCTACACCATTATCGGGAGGTTCGATTTCGACGTATCAGGAGCCTCGCAGCTCAGATTCTTCCGGAAGGAAGGCCAGTTGGATCTGATTCGTTCAGTTGAGTGGTCATGGAGTTTTCGGGATCGATTACACCTGGCCAGGTATCTGATAAAACTTATGAATTTTTGTGATTTGCATTGCTGGACTTATAAAAATAGATTTTGACGTAAGTTATAAGCTAGCCAGCTTATTTTCAGTAAATTATGGGCTTAATTAGGCGGAAAAGTTTAAGAGATGTATATGTATAATCTTTTTTCAAAACTTTAGCTCATAAATTATTGACATCTATCGGTGCATATACCGTGTGTTGTTGCATTGCCAGTTGTTCTATTAGGGATGCATATAACTTATAAGTTGAGTATGTTGTGACTCGAGATTAATCTGCAGAAAATATGTTTAAACTCATTGTTGGTAAGTAACGCTTTCAATGGATATTCATAGAGAAATCATTTGGAAGAATTTAGACATATTAAATGTTGTGGTTAAAATGGTATTGCCGTTATGCAAAGAAGATTTTCATTATTTTACTAATGAAACTAGAGGTTGTAGCATTTGTATCATAAATACTGTGTGCGTGGCTATTGGCAAATAGGCCTTAAACGGACGTGCATTTCTAGTTCTTTAATAGTTGATCACAGTCGTACAGTCATAAACAACCATGTATTTTTTGTTTTCTGATTGTCATTCATCTTTGTACAGTCGATAAATATAAATTAAACATATTAACATCTCAAGCAATAGTAAGCCTCCACAGCCAATCAGTTGAGAATAGAATGGGAATCCACAAGGAAACCATAAAGAACAGCAGCAACCAACCAAAAAGAATGATTCTGGACTGTTGTTTCTATATTACAACTGTGGAAAACCAGGTCATATAGCACGACATTGTCGGAACAGGCTAAGCTCTGCACCGCAGGCAAACCTGACTGAGAAGCCTTTAATGGCTACGACTACTGAGATTCACTTTGATGGTGGATCAGAGTGTTGGTCGGTAAACACTGGTGTTTCTCACCATGTCCGCTATGATCGTGGTATATTCACAATATACACGGCTGCTGATGATCAGAAAGTGTCGTTGGGAGATCCTCACACCATTAAAACTATAGAGATTGGTAATGTGAAAATAAAGCTTACAATTAGAAAGACAGTGTTTCTTAAAGTTGTGATGCATTTGACATGTTTGAAATATTAAAAACTGAAATTGAGTAATAAGAAAATTAAGAGAATTCATAGTGATAGAGAAACAAAATATGAATCTAGTTTATTCTATTTTTTTTTACATGGTATAGTACATGAGAGAACTGCACCATATTCACTTGAAATGAACGGTAAAGCTGAGAAAAAAAATAGGACCTTTACCGAATTAGTAATTGCCATTTTATTAAATTTTGGTACAGCAAAACATTGGTGGGGGGATATTTTAATTGACTGCATGTTATGTTCTGAATAGAATCCCCTAATCTAAGAATAAATTTTCACCTTATGAAATTTTAAAGAATTATAAATCCAACGTGTCATACTTTAGAACTTGGGGTTGTTTAGCACGTGTTCGCATTCCAGACTCTAAGAAGATAAAATTCACAAGTAGAGCATATGAATGTGTATTTACAGGCTATGCTATTAATAGCAAAGCATACTGATTTTATGACCTAAATGCATATAATATAATTGAATCAAATGATGCCGATTTTTATGAAACAAAATTTCTTTTTAAATTAAGGAATAGTGGGGGCACATTAAGTATGCCTATTAAAACAGAACTTAATAAAAGTTCTGAAACTAAACCTAGAAGAAGTAAAAGAGCAAGAACCGTAAAAGATTTTGGTTCGGATTTTTTTGCCTTTACTATAGAGGAGGATCCCTTAAACCTCCAAGAGGCCTTATCTTCTTTAGATGCCGATTTTTGGCTAGAGGCTATAAATGATGAGATGGATTCTCTGGAATTCAATAAGACTTGGCATTTAGTAGATTTATTCTCTGGTTGTAAATCTACAGGTTGTAAACGGGTGCTTAAAAAGAAATTAAAATCTGATTATACTATTGATAAATATAAAGCACAATTAGTAGCTAAAGGTTTTAAGCAAAGAGAAAATATAGATTTCTTCGACATTTTTTCTACCTGTAACTAGAATTACATTCATTCGGGTATTAATCTCACTTGCTTCTATTTGTTATTTATTAATACATCAAATGGATGTTAAAACCACGTTCTTTAAATGGTGAATTAGAAGAAGAAATTTATATGGACTAGCCTGAAAGATTTGAAGTATATGGTTAAGAACATAAAATATGCAAATTAGATAAATCATTATATGGTTTAAAACAAGCACCTAAACAATGACATGAAAAAATTTGATAACTTAATCATTTCTTATGGTTTTAAAGTTAATGAAAGTGACAAATGCATTTATTACAAATCTGAGAATGACATTTGCACTATTATATCTCTTTATGTAGATGACCTTCTCATCGTTGGGTCAAATATTCATGCCATAAACTCAATCAAATTCTTATTAAGTGCCAATTTTGATATGAAAGATCTAGGTAAGGTGAGTGTAATCCTGATATTAAGATTACTAGGTAAAAAGTGGGATTTTCTTTGGATTAATCTCATTAAATTGAGAAGACTCTAAAGAAATACGATTACTTTGACTGTAAACTTGTATGTACACCATATGATCCCAGTGTAAAGTTATTTAAGAACACTGATGAATGTATAAGATAGTCTGTTTAATCATTGGCAGCCTTCGGATGCCATTGATTGTACTAGACCCGACATTACCTATGTCATGAGATTATTATGCATGTTTTTCAGTAGACCTAGTATATAGCATTAACATGCTAATGAGAGGGTTATGATATACCTATAATAAACTATGAACCTTGGATTACATTATGAAAAGTTTTCAGTTGTACTTGAAGGATATTCTGATACAGGCTGAAATACTTTATCTGATAATTCTAAAGGACTGGTGGTTATATATTTAGCATCGCTGAAGAAGCTGTCTCTTGGAAACCCAAGAAACAGATTATTTTGACTCAGTCTACTATAGAGACTGAGATAATAGCACTAGCCACAGCTAGTTAAGAAGCAGAGAACTAAAGAAATCTGCTATTTGAGATCCCCATAGGAAAAAAATCGACACCAGTGGTGTAATCGATTGAGATAGTACCGCGGCTATTGCAAAAAGTATAGAACTGTTATTACAACGGTAAAAGAGGACGTCGTAATTACAATACTGTAAGAGAACATCACATACATAGTGATGAAAATTTGACGACTATTGAAAGAAGGACAGAGCCGATATTACAACGGTAAGAAATGACAGTCGTATGCACAGTATTGTTAGAGAACATCACATATAAAGTGATGACAATTTGGCAGATCCTTTGACGGAAGGACCGACCTGAAAGAAAGTCCTTAATGATTCTAAAAGAAATGGACTATTGCCCAGAGATTGTGGAATCACGCATGACGGTAACCCGACCTAAATGACTAGAGATCCCAAGAACTAGGTTCAATGGGTAAAAACAAGTTGTGTAGTGATAGTAGATAAACATGCTAAATTTTTGTATTAAGAAGCATGTATTCCTGAAGTGATTAGAGGATGAGTTGATATAAACTCTTAATGAGATCTATACTCTAATTGGAGTGGAGTACCTACCTTCAGGAGTACTCTTGATAGACTCACCTATGTGAATGTGGAAATGTGGCTGTTTCCTATGGAGTTTTGGGTAAGATTCCTAGAGCGTTCACTAAACTGGGATAGACGCGTATGGCCATTAATGCACGGGCTTATTTGATTGCACTATAGAAAAGGTTGTGTGTGGTCTGATGTCAGGAATAGAGTTCAAGACTACGTGTCACTCTAGTAAAAACTGAATTTTATTCACTATGCAAAGGCTCAAGTCGGATGACACCTTTGTTTATGCACAATCTTATGTTTCTAGAAACTGCTCGAAATATTTTTCAAAAAATTCAAGTGGGGGATTGTTGGAAAAATGATTCATTTTTTAAAGATAAATTATTTAAAAAAAAAAGGATAAGTGTGAGGTGACTCATATATGAATAGTCTCACATCATGAGACTATATGAAGAGAAAAAAAAACCAATTTTTTTATTTGACTTAGTAAAAAAATTGAGATCCATTTTTTTAGATCTGAACCGACTTCCTCTACATGTACTACCATGTTTATTTATTGCCGAACTACTTAGAAAAAAAATAACTATTTATTCTTATCTCTCTCTTCTTCTTCCTCCACCATTAAAAGTTCTTCAAAAACAAAATCAGAACGAGCAGTTAAATTTAAATCGAAAGTGCAAATCTGAATTGGTTTGTTGTGCAAGCAAATCAATTATTTTTCTCAGAAGGCTGTTTTATCCCAGAGGCGGCGGCGACAAGTACGAACTGGTTTGCACCACCGACCAGATCGTCGAATCGTCTTCAAAGAAGCGACATAATTCGTGACTCAGCCATTGTTTCCCAACAAACTCATATTGGTGAGTCCTTGTTATATATATATATATATATATATATATATATATATATATATATATATATATATATAAAAGCGGTATTTTGCTTGTTTGTCATATTCGTAAACATTGCTTGCTTTTAAGGTAAAGTATATTTGCATAAAATTGAGAGAAACTAATATGAAATGGTTTATGCATTTCAAAAAGGTTGTTTTACTATAAAGGATAAAGTATCAGAACTTTGATTTTTTGAATTATGTCATTATGTATTTTGCATCTGCTTGCTTTGCAAGGTTTTTGATGGATTACAAGAGCATATCAAAACTCGTATAACATATGATTTCACTCTATAGAACTCTATAGATGGTTGATCCTGAAATAATCATCGACGGTAGTTATTTATTAGTCTCTTACTATGGAGATTGATTAGTCAGGATTTTAGAAATATTGTTGTTTTTTATTCGTTTTTTATGTGTTATGAGTCTCTTCTTGGTTTGTTTTCGTGTTGCTTCAGTTATTTTTAGCTTAGACTGAAATAGAATAAGATATGCTGTGATGGCAGTCTATCATTGGTTATGCTTAATTTTTATGTGCTTCTTCGGATTTTATGTTTAAGGTTATTATTATGGAAATGGAATTATGAATAATCGTATTTGCTGTTATGTTTCTTGTTAAATACTTGGTATTTGCCTAAGCTTGCAAATTCTTTATTGCAGCATTAGACATATGGGTATCGAAGTCCTTTTTTGCTATTTTTTAAGTCAAAAAAAAATGGTGACAAATTAGATCTTACACTCCTACATGTTGTGATTGTTTAATATTTGTTTCCTTGAACCTATTTCTTTGATTTACAAACATAGTGAAACACTTTATCATAAATAAAGATATCATGTGAAAGAGGTCTTTTTACCATATTCTTAATATTGATCATTATATGTGAAACTACAGGCGACAGAAACTCGACCTCTTACGTGGAATAATCTATTCTTCTTCAACGACTCTATTACTTCAACAGACAGACAGCCAGGAACTTATTACTGCTTACATGGTGCCACTTCACTCTTTTGGAATAATTAACTCATGTAACCTTCCTGTATTGTTTTAAAAAATCATAAATAGAATTATCCCACTATCTCTGTCCATTTTACCTTTTACTGAGCATCTCTATTTTGATGATTAAATTTCAGCTTATCACCATCATCTGTAATATTTCGTTTTTCCTTTGTTATCAATATTCAAAACTCTGCAAATCTCATGTACTCTTATTTCTTGATAACCCTTCTATCCATTGCATCCAACTATCACCCAAGTCCGTTTTGTCAAATATTAAATCCTACATGACATGTATTTCCTGCAAGTTATAAATAGATATTGACGTAGAACCTATGACATCTCATATCGGATGCTACGTGCAAGGTAAAAAATACAATTGTAGAAAAATATTGTTTACTGTTTACATGTTTAAAATTCAGAGTGGTTTACTGCACTAAACTGTTGTGATTGAAATGTCATTTAACTGTTCTGAAGGGTATTACACTTGCAGTGTGTTTGACTGCACACGCTAATTAATATTTGGCTAAAGTTTGAACTGACATGTACATTTTGTAATTCAATACCTACACGACTTAACTGCTACTCTTCCTGAATTTGGAAATGACCCATTGACTATCACATTGTAGCGATTATCAGGGTATGCCCTCATATTTACTACATTCATATGGGTCAGTTAGGCTGTTTTCTTCTCTTTAAGCTCTGATGTCAGTAGGATAGAGCTACACCGTATTGTTTGCAGAACTACTGATCTGTGCATTTTTATGTTTCCCTATTACAATCTGGTATAATGATTTACAATGATTCAATGCTTTATCAACAGCTGATTTTTAGCTGTTTAGCGTTAGTGTTTGAACAAACTGTAAGAAAGTAAGTACATTTTGGCAGCAAATAAATTGTCTGATAGGTTTATCAATTGGATTGTTTCTCTAATTAAGACGGACATCCTTACGATTACTTATTCATACTGGGTTTGACCTGATCTTCAATCACAGATTTCAGTCACCTGCCAGATCAGATGATGACTAATATCAACACACTTTGCTCAACCATGTACAAGAGTGGGTATTAAGGGCCCGTTGTTTAACAGTAGTGCATAAAGAAGGTTACTTAACATTAGTGCCATTATTTTAGAGTGTAATCTGTTATATAATGTCATTATATTATCAGGATAAATTAGGCAATTAAAATAATTATTTCTATCATTTAGCATATAAATATCATTTTTTATATGATGTACATTTATAGAACTATTGCTACCACACATGAGTACTGTCAGCTATACACGCCATTCATTTGAACTTTATAGAATAGTCAATTCGGTTTTTTCCCTATCGTATTTCATATTCACACTATGATATGTCGATAATACCGTTTTGCACTATGTTATGTTGATAATTCTATTTTGCACTATCTATGCTAACTGGTTTGCTGTTAACTGGAACTATATTGTGTCGTTCTTCATATAGTATATAGTTTTGCAGCATATCAGGTCATCAAAAAGGCTTTACTTTTAAGCCTTTATCGTCCATTATAAGTCAGGAAGTTTACATATCATTTCATTTGATCAAATTTGTTATCATTTAAACACTTAGCATGATGTGTTATGCAGCATACCGGTGACGACACATTGGAGCTGCCAACAGAGACGGATGATGACATATTTGAATCACTTGTGGTGCCAAATGCAAAAAAACGTTTTTATCTCATTTGGAATCTAGTGGTACTTCAGAGATTTTTTTTCTATTTATACATCGAATTTCTCATGCCCTGTTACCAACCAAACAGTAGAAACGTCTGAAAACCGTTTCTATGAACAATAACGTTTTTAAGCGTTAGTAATATTGATTCAATTATATTGCAATCGCAACAGCAATTATGAATCACAGTTTTGCAAGGGAACCAAAAGAAGCAGTACTGATTAAGTAAAAATGCGGAGAACAAGAGGAATATTACCGAGTAATGACCGAGTCCAGCGAATGCTGTTTCCTTGAAATGAAATTGCTCCCTCTACGGCGCTGTAAGATTTGGTTGAGTAATCGTTTCCCAAGGATGAAACAGTTCCTGTCTGCGATGTTGCGCTACAACCGCAGATTGACGACGAACGCAAGGAAGTGGTTTTACTTTGAAGAGCAGAGCAACGGGGAAGAAGATAAAGAGGAGCGAAATCGAATAAAACTGTGTATATGTTTTGATTTTCGCAGGCCTTTATATAGGCTGGAAGATGCACCTTTACACGAGCAGGCGTTTCTGTTTGAATTGCAACGGCTACAACTGTTGGAAAGGTTGCGACCCTTTACCAGCAAACATTTCCGTTGGTAACTTCACGGCCAAATTCAAAAATAGCGGTCCGCAGCGCAGCGAGCCCATCGGCATCCGGAGGCCCAATTGATCACCAGACCCCAAGAGCCCCAAGGCTCAAGGCCCTATCTTTTGACCATTAAATATTAATATGAGTCCTTATCATGCCATAGTTCATGTCATTGCCTCTCTCTTCCATCTCCTCTTTCTTTTGTAATAACATATCAAGCCTTAGTATAAATAGTGGCAAAGGTGGTAGTTTTCCCCAATGTGAGACTAAATGAATTTTGCCAAACTACCCAACAATTACTCATTCATTTCCAACAATCCCCCACATGAATGAGTATCATCTAATCTGTTCTTAAAATTTTGCGAAACATTTATCATATCGGTAAAAGTAGCACAGAGGACTTGAACTTTTCCTAGTGTTATATCGTTATAACTAACTGGCGAATTAGTAGACTAGACTGTCTTTGAACTGTAAGTCGTTTGTGTAAGTCTATAAAGATAACACATGATAAATGCTCTTTAACCCCTTGGTTCTCTGTTTGTGTTCGTTTTTGCCATGAACACCGCCTTGCTTTCATGAGTGCTTGAAGAATTCGACCTTACAATTCTTCTTGAAGCGGCGCCTTCGCACTCACATAGGTGATTCTATGAAAAGTATCCCGTAATACTCCACTTGGTTCTTTATAACACCACAGTATAGACATCATTAAAAGCTAAGCTTATCCTATTCTTCGACGGGTTGTGCATTGACTTATCATAGGAATGGTTTGTATTTAACAGTGCTGTCAAGTTTATCTTAAACTTAGTTGTCCCTTTGAACCTAGATCTTGGGATCTCCAGTCAACAAGGTGGGGTTTCCGTTTTAGGAAACTCTTAGTTCATAGGTCTTAAGCCCATTCCCATCGATAAGGTTTGAACTTTCTCTCTTGGCAAGCCTTTTGTTAGTGGATCCGCTATGTTATCCTTTGACCTTACATAGTCTATAGTGATAACCCCATTAGAGAGAAGTTGTCTTATGGTTTTGTGTCTACGACGAATATGTCGAGACTTACCTTTATATAATGTACTATTTTCCCTTCCTATAGCAGATTGACTATCACAATGTATACATATTGGAGGTACAGGTTTTTCCCAATATGGAATATCTTCCAAGAAACTCCTAAGCCAATCTGCTTCTTCTGCGGCTTTATCTATAGCAATGAACTCCGATTCCATTGTCGACCTTGCTATGCAAGTCTGTTTGGATGATTTCCATGAGATTGCTCCATTTCCTAATGTAAACACATATCTACTTGTGGATTTTGTGTCATTTGAGCCAGTTATCCAATTGGCATCACTATATCCTTCTACCACTGAAGGATACTTCTCATATTGTAATACATAGTTTTGTGTGTACTTCAGATATCCTAGGACCCTGATTATTGCTTTCCAGTGATGTTTGCCAGGATTACTGGTATATCTACTCAGCTTGCTTATAGCGTATACAATATCAGGCCTAGTGCAATTCATGACATACATGATACTTCCCAGTATGCGAGAGTATTCAAGTTGATATATTCCATCACCGATGTTCTTTACCCAATTTTGGTTCACATCCATGGGTGATTTTGCAATGGTTATATTATACTGCTTGAACCTTTCAAGTAATTGCTAATGTAATGTGACTGAGATAAGGCATATCCTTGTGGTATTTTTATAATTTTCACACCCAAGATTACATCAGCCACTCTTAGGTCTTTTATGTCGAATCTAGAGGATAACATATCCTTCATAGATTTTATTATAGCATTATTATTTCCTAGGATTAGTAAATCATCAACATAAAGACAAACAATGACATATCCAATATCTGTATATCTTATATATACGCATTTTTCTGATTCATTTATTTTGAATCCATTTGATAACATAGTTTCATCAAATTTCTCATGCCATTGTTTCGGAGCTTGTTTAAGGCCATAAAGTGATTTTACTAACTTGCACACCTTATTTTCATTTCCTGGCTAAGAAACCCTTCAGGTTGCTGCATATATATTTCTTCTTCTAATTCACCATTCAAAAAAGCAGTTTTCACATCCATTTGGTGTATTTTCAAATTTAATATAGATGCAATCGCAATAAGCATCCTAATCGATGTTATTCTAGTTACTGGTGAATACGTATCAAAGTAATCTAGATCTTTCTTCTGTCTAAATCCTTTTATCACAAGTCTCGCTTTATACTTGTCTATGGAGCCGTCAGCTTTTAGTTTTTTCTTAAATATCCATTTATATCCTAGTGGTTTTGATCCACTAGTTCCTACGTATGGTTTTTTAAAATGGATTCTATTTCACTGTTGACAGCCCCCTTCCAGTATGGAGCCTCAGGAGATGACATTGCTTGTTGATAAGTAAGAGGTTCATTTTCTATCACATATGCGTAGAAATCGGGTTCAAAGGTTTTCAAAGTCCTTTGACGTTTGCTCCTTCTGGGTTCCTCTACCTCAGTTTCAACATTTCTCTCATTCGAGCTTTGATTATCGTTATCCTCAGGAGTATCTGTATCTCTTGATCTCTTTTGAACAATTGTTTCAATAGAGGTTTTTAAAGGATAAATGTGTTCAAAGAATCTAGCATTTCGTGACTCGATAATGGTGTTTTCATGAATGTCATCAATTTCAGATTTGTACACCAAAAATCGATATGCACTACTATTATGAGCATACCCAATGAATATGCAATCTATAGTCTTTCGTCCAATTTTGACCTTTTTCGGTTTTGGTATTTCTACTTTGGCAAGACACCCCCACACTTTCAAGTATTTGTAGGATGGTGGTCTATTTTTCCAAAGTTCGTGTGGAGATTTAGATGTTTTCTTTCGTGATATTTTATTCAAAATATGATTTGCCGAAAGAATAGCTTCTCCCCAAAAGTTGTCTTGTAAGCCAGAACTAATTAGTAAGGCATTCATCATTTCTTTAAGAGTTCTATTTTTCCGTTCGACTATACCGTTGGATTGAGGTGAATATGGTGTTGTAGTTTGATGAATAATTCCTTGCTCAGCACAGAATTCCTCAAATGGAGACTTGTATTCTCCTCCTCTATCACTCCTTAAAGATTTTATTTTCTTGTTGAGTGGATTCTCAACTTCTGCCTTATATTGTTTAAACATGTCGATTGCTTCGTCCTTACTTCTAAGGAGATAGACGTAACAATATCTGGTACAATCATCAATCAATGTGATAAAGTACCTCTTTCCACCTCTAGTTTGACACATTTTCAAATCACATACATCAGTATTTATTAATTCTAGAGGTTCCGTTTCTCGTTCAACATGATGAAACGAGGTTCTCGTCATTTTCGCTTCTGCACAAACTTGACATTTATAGTTTGAATCTATATTGCATTTTTGTAAGAATTCTAGATTAATCAATTTTCGTAATGTATCAAAATTTACATGCCCTAATCTAGAATGCCATATGTTTAGAAGAGTCAACAATATAAGCAAAAGATTCAATTTTATTCATATCATTATTTGGTACAACAGTGGTTTCGTTTGCTTTAAACAAGCCATCACACACATATCCTGTTCCAACATACACTCCGTTCTTTGATATTACAAACTTATCAGCAACAAATGTTAGTTTGAAACCATGTTTGCTGAGTAACGATCCTGAAATCAGGTTCTTGCGGATTTCTGGAACGTGAAGAACGTCATTCAATTTTAGTTCCTTTCCAGAAGTTAACTTCAGTACAATCTTTCCCTTTCCTTCCACCTTTGATGCAGATGAGTTACCCATGAATAGTTGCTCGTTATCAGTGGCAGGTTTGTAGGTTGTAAACATCCATTTGTTGGCACATATATGAGGAGTGGCTCCTGTATCTAGAAACCACTCCTTGTTGTTGCCAACAAGGTTACACTCAGAAACAACCGCACATAAGTCCATACTTGCAACATCATCTGAATTATCTGCCATATTTGCTTCAGGTTTCTTCTTTTTGGGGGCACGACATACGGTTGCTTTGTGGCCTTTCTTTCCGCAGTTGTGGCAAGATCCTTGAAACTTCTTTTATTTCTTTGGTTTAGGATTCTGCTCGCGCTTCCTCTTGTTTGTCTTTTCATCCTCAACCACATTGGCCTTTGCCTGTAATGAACTGGTAGCCTTTTTCTCTGATTTTCTGTTGTCTTTTTCGATTCGCAGACGAATAACCAGATCCTCCATGGTTATTTTCTTGCGCTTATGCTTCAAATAGTTTTTGAAATCCTTCCATGACGGAGGCAACTTTTCGATAGAGGCAGCCACTTGGAATGACTTACTTAACTCCATCTTTTCATCGTGAATTTCATGAATGATAACTTGGAGTTCTTGAATCTGACTGACAATTGTTTTGGAATCGACCATTTTGAAGTCAAGAAACTTTCCGACAATGAATTTCTTCATTCCGACATCTTCAGTCTTGTACTTCTTTTCAAGTGATAACCAGAGAATCTTTGCAGTCTCAACGGTACTGTATACATTATATAAACTATTTTCTAAACCATTGGATGAAGTCAAAATTCTTCCATGCATTAAAGGCCTCGACTTTGGTGGCGTCAGGCTCCAGTTCTTCAACAAATGGGGGATCCTCCGACAGGTATTTTGCTAACCCCAATGTTGTGAGGTAGAAAAGCATCTTTTGTTGCCAGCGTTTGAAATCCTGGCCATTAAAATTCTCTGGTCTCTCGCCATGTGAATATGGAATAGTTGGTGGAACCAGAGGCGGAACCGGCGGCATAGTCCGTGTCGCCACAGATTTGTCGTTGCTACTTTGTGACATCGTCGTCTGCAAGTAGATGCAACAATCAATAACAATTTCGTTTCAAGATTGTTACCGACCAATCAGTAGAAACGTCTGAAAACCGTTTCTATGAACAGTAACACTTTTAAGCGTTAGTAATATTGATTCAATGATATTGCAATCGCAACAGCAATTATGAATCACAGTTTTGCAAGGGAACCAAAAGAAGCAGTACTGATTAAGTAAAAATGCGGAGAACAAGAGGAATATTACCGAGTAATGACCTAGTCCAGCGAATGCTGTTTCCTTGAAACGAAATTGCTCCCTCTACGGCGCTGTAAGGTTTGGTTGAACAATCGTTTCCCAAGGATGAAACGGTTTCTGTCTGCGATGTTGTGCTACAACCGCAGATTGACGATGAACGCAAGGAAGTGCTTTTACTTTGAAGAGTAGAGCAACGGGGAGGAAGACAAAGAGGAGTGAAATCGAAATAAAACTGTGTATATGTTTTGATTTTCGCAGGCCTTTATATAGGCTGGAAGAGGCACCTTTACATGAGCAGGCGTTTCTGTTTGAATTGCAACGGCTGCGACTATTGGAGAGGTTGTGGCCCTTTACCAACAGACATTTCCGTTGGTAACTTCGCTGCCAAATTCAAAAATAGCGGTCCGCAGCACAGCGAGGCCATCAGCATCCGGAGGCCTAATTGATCACCAGACCCCAAGAGACCCAAGGCCCAAGGCCCTATCTTTTGACCATTAAATATTAATATGAGTCCCTATCATGCCATAGTTCATGTCATTGCCTCTCTCTTCCATCTCCTCTTTCTTTTGTAATAACATATCAAGCCTTAGTATAAATAGTGGCAAAGGTGGTAGTTTTCCCCAATGTGGGACTAAATGAATTTTGCCAAACCTACTCAATAATTACTCATTCATTTCCAACATGCCCTACATCTCACTTTGTTCTTACTTATAGTAGCATCAAAGTGAAATAATTATGTTTTGTTCTTACTTATAGTAGTATCAAAGCTAATTGCCAAAGACTTGAGGAAGAGCAGGCAAGGCTTGCACAACAACAAAAAGCTGGCAGAGAAAACTTTCAAGCACAAATTAAACAAGTGATGACAAAGCTTCAGAGAAATGATGAATTTGATTATGAAGATCCTTCGCCATCGTCATCTTCATGAGTTACTCGGGTATCGTGGTTGGATATTATTTTTTATGCTTCTTTTATGTGGTTTTTTATGGGTATTATGAGCAAGGATGATGTTTTTGTATAGAATACCACTAGCACTAGCTGAATAGTTTTGTTAGTTATAATTCAGTCTAGTCAAACCGACCGTTAGGGAGGTTTCCCTACTGTAAGAGCCAAAATGAATTTGTCCGCGCCAATGAATTTCGGCGTAATCTTCGCGTATCAATATTTCCTTCCTGTTTTCTCAGCATGTCGTCTACTTCTCTCCAAAATCTCATTTTTATCGCTTACTTCTTCTCTCCCAAAATCTCGTTTTTATCCCTTCCTTCTTCTTTACCAATCTTGCCAACTCTTCTCTGATCCAAATCTTACTCATTCGCCTCCTTAATCAAATTCTCTGAAGCCAAGAAATAGTGCGGCTTCTTCGATTTTGTTCCCGTAACCTATTTCTTCTCAAAAGAATATTTCACTCCGGCCCTATTTCCTCTCCTTTTTTTTCTCCATATTTCTTCCTGAATCCATTATCCACTCTAAATGCAAGAACTCTACTTTGCCGCCTTAATCGCTAATCCACTTCTACAGTATCCTGCCATCGCGCTATTTTTATCACGTAATCGTTAATCATTAATTGTCAGTCCATTAGGTGCGTGTACATTTTTCTAGGTTTAACATTTTGGCTTACATCAAATCTTTAATTTCTTTTCTACAAATATCACACATCTCGATTTCGATTAATTTTGAGATGCACAGAATTCAACTCGTCATCCCGAGGCTAGATTTTTCATCGATTTGATTTTCAAGTAAGCATTCAGTTTGATTTTGAATTTGATGATGATGTTCCATATGTTCTCACATTGTTCGATTTTGTTCCAATTGTTTGAAAGCTCACTGTGTTTTATTTTGTAAATTATGGTATGTCGCTTATATTTAAAACAATTCAGAAGTAACCGTAAAAGAAAATGATCGTATCACTTGATGAAGTCATGTTCGTCGATCAACTCTTTGGTTTGTTAGAGTTGTTTTTCACCGTTTGTTAAGCTTAATAAATTTCGTGTGGAGTTGAATGGATATATATTGCATTTTACCATCTTACAAGCTATTTCAGTAGTTGAGTGCCCAGTTTCTGATAGCTGAATGGTTTTTGTGCCACACGGTTGTTGTTTAATGTTTGGCTCCTTAGTTAAGATTAGTGGTATTTAGTAGTCACGCTGGCAGGCTTAATTAGTCTTCTTTTAGTAGCTTGAAAGTTTTTTTTTGTGATTAGATTGCCCATTATTTTTGTCATATTACGATGGGCAGGCTTGTTTCAGTTTCTATGTTTTTTGAGGTCAAGTCCTCATGGTATAGAGCTGAGTTTTCAACGTCTCATGGTTAGATATATTTCCCGGCCCAGGTGAAATACTTTTTATTAGGTTTGAAGTTGTTTTATTTTGTAAATTATGGTATATCGCTTATATTTAAAACAATTCAGAAGTAACCATAAAAGAAAATGATCGTATCGCTTGATGGAGTCATGTTACCCGATCAACTCTTTGGTTTGTTAGAGGTGTTTTTCACCATTTGTTAAGCTTAATAAATTTCATGTGGAGTTGAATGGGTATATATTGCATTTTATGATCTTACAAGCTATTTCAGTAGTTGAGTGCCCAGTTTCTAATAGCTGAATGTTTTTGTGCCACACGGTTGTTGTTTAATGTTTGGCTCCTTAGTTAAGACTAGTGGTATTTAGTAGTCACGCTGGCAGGCTTAATTAGTCTTCTTTTAGTAGCTTGAAAATTTTTTTTTGTGATCAGATTGCCCATTATTTTTGTCATATTACGATGGTCAGGTTTGTTTCAGTTTCTGTGTTTTTTGGGGTCAAGTTCTCATGGTATAGAGCTGAGTTTTCAACGTTTCATGGTTAGATATATTTCCCGGCCCAAGTGAAGTACTTTTTATTAGGTTTGAAGTTGTTTTATTTTGTAAATTATGGTATATCGCTTATATTTAAAACAATTCAGAAATAGCCGTAAAAGAAAATGATCGTATCGCTTGATGGAGTCATGTTCATCGATCAACTCTTTGGTTTGTTAGAGGTGTTTTTCACCGTTTGTTAAGCTTAATAAATTTCGTGTTGAGTTGAATGGGTATATATTGCATTTTACGATCTTACAAGCTATTTCAGTAGTTAAGTGCCTAGTTTCTGATAGCTGAATGGTTTTTGTGCCACAACGTTGCGGTTTAATGTTTGGCTCCTTAGTTAAGATTAGTGGTATTTAGTAGTCACGCTGGCAGGCTTAATTAGTCTTCTTTTAGTAACTTGAAAGTTTTTTTTTTGTGATCAGATTACCCATTATTTTTGTCGTATTACGATGGTCAGGCTTGTTTCAGTTTCTGTGGTTTTTGGTGTCAAGTCGTCATGGTATAGAGCTGAGTTTTCAATGTTTCATGGTTAGATATATTTCCCGGCCCAGGTGAAATACTTTTTATTAGGTTTGAAGTTGTTTTCTAGCTTGGTATTATTCTGCAGCATTCCATTTCCATGGTTTTGCTTATTTTGATAATCAGAAATTATAGTTTTAGCTATTAAAAATGAAAGCATGAGCATGCAGGGTGTTAATTATAACTGGGCAGGGCCGAAATGGCCAAGTCCAAATGAAACTGCAGCTAGCAAAGATTGCAAATATTGTCTGTGTGAGCTGGTGCTTTGTTGAAAATGAATTTTGCAAGGACATGAGATTTTTTTAGTCATATAATGAATATAGATAAGATTTGGACAGAGATGAGGAAATGTTGGCGGTTAGTTTATGATGATGCATAGGGAGCAGTTGATGATAAAAGAAGTTTCAAGTAAACCATTAGGAGGGGACTGAGATTATGAGCGAATGGCATGTTGGAACCTGCGACGCTTGACAATGCCCAATGATGACAAGTTTAGAGAATGGTTGGGTGTTAGCTTGACCCTAGCCACCAACTTGGAACTTCTTTCTCAGGTACTATCTATTTTTCTAGCTATTGATTTCTTTGCATGTACTATCTTATATATATATATATATATATATATAATAAAATAATGTATATATATGTTAGCCTGCTTTGTGACCAGGCTACCCAAAGCAAAGATCATGTTGACACACCTCTGGGTAAATGCTGTCTCATATGGAATCTCTGGATAACATCGCTCTACGGCATTGGAAGCATCATCAGAAGACACAAGGCAGTTAGGTCAAAATCACAACATCAGTATAAACTGGCCCGAAACCCCCATCAAATGACCTCATTTGGATTATTCACCTCATATACTCGTAGCCCTTTGAATTAGCTTCAGTTTGAGCTTTGGTTTGGCTCAATCGGACTTACGGTTTGAAAGTTACGCCCATTTCCGTGAACGGGTGTAAGCTAGCATATGACTGCGATCCGATCCGCCCTTGCCTACGCGATCCGATCCGCCCTTGCCTACGCGATCCGATCAAATACCGCGATCCGACCCATAACCGCGATCCGACCCATGACCGCGATCCGACCTATGACCGCGATCCGACCTTCGGATCTGTTCACACGCTGCTTGTTTTGACCTATTCTCAAGGCTACTGGCTCTTCTATTTTTCTGGATCGCCTGCCACGTACCCCATCACGAACCAGTACTCCCAGGAGCTTTTCTATAGCTATAAATACACCTTCAGAGGGCATTTTCAAGGGACTTTTTGGCATCTCCTCATCCATGGCTGTCATGGCCAACACTTCTCCATGAATAACCACCATCTTCCTCAATAAATTCAATGGATTCGGAGAGAATTATTCATTGAATTCAAGTGATTGAAAGACAATATTCATTGTAATTGTAATCTATGAGTGAAATGAGAAAATATGAAGTGGACGTAGGCTCGTTAACGCTGAACCACTATAAAAATCTCGTTGTCTTGCTTTTTTCTCTATTTTTCGATTATTTCTTCATATCCTATGCTCAAAATACGACGATTTGGGTGTTAGGACCATTTTTTGGTCTAACATTTTGGTGCTTTCACTAAGAACCGAATTCTCAACCTATCGGATTGCTATTATACTATTTGGATTTGAAAGTTCGAAGAATTTCTACCATTTTTGAATATTTCGTTGATTTCAGAAAATCAGAGCTTCATACCTTCGAAAAAAAGCTAAGGGTTCACAAGCTTCACGAACAAATGAGGATAATAAAGAAAATGTGTTGGAGCAGGTCGAGGGGATCGCGGATTGCGGGGAGACCACGATCCGGTCTCAAGATGAACCCACGACCCGACCGAGCAAGGAAGTCGCGATCCGACCCAGTGATACTTCCACGACCCAACCTGGAGCAATTGTTGTGAACATATCCACGAACTGGAGAAGACCACGAACCGAACCGAGTCTAGAGAACTGTCACGAACCGCGAACCGGAGGACAGTAGCGAACCGCGACCCGGAAAAATGATGACGAACAAGGGCCACGACCTGATCCAAAAAAGTGACAATTTTTGGAAAAAATACAAATTTCAGATCATTTCAGAAAAGGCTCCATCTTCCAAAATCGAAAAAATCGTGCGGTGCCCACATTTTCGACCTAACCGGTTAGGTCGATCGCCGCCGGGACTGCGGGGCCCCGGACCCCCGCCGGCGCTGCGCCCGGACCCGCTGACGGCCTCGCCTTCGGCTCGGAGCACGGCTCGCCTTCGGCTCGTAATACGTTTTGGCGTACAATTATCACAAACGCTTAACAACCACGATTCAGTAGATAGCCTGAGGAAATCGACGGCAAATTGGCAACGACGGGAGTTCTTCCTAGAGCCATAACACCTATTTACTGATGTTATTCAATGTGAGGAGATATAGAAAAGATTCAGCATGCTGGCTATGATGATATATAAGGTAAAGATTATCTCCTGGCAACCTCCTCTTCCAGAGCTCCGATGGTGTATAGATTTCACCAATGCAACCATTGATGTTCCTGAACGAGTGGTGATCACCTAGTTACGTGGCTTAAACATGTCCAACAGGCGGAGTCCCAGATGCCATTGACATAGAACGATCCAGACACTACTCTAAAGGTGACTCAGAAGATCCCAATGGCCATGATTCTCAATGATGGGATATCCAATAGCAAGAAAGGATCCTAGCACTACAAAGTTACCCTTCGCTTGAATGGCGTGGTGAAAAATATATGTCCCACAGTTCACTCCTTGAAAAGCTTAGCTAACATTTGCAATGCCTATTTGTCGTCAACCGCATCAAGGAAGACTGATTTCCATAGAATGAAGGGTAGATCAATGTACTTTGGTGCCCAGAGTTAGGTACCAATTGAACCACCGTGGGCCATGATCGGGCATATGGATCCTTGCCCGGGCGATAGCAATTTGACTGCTCACCAGCCACCATACGATCTCGGTTGAGAGATGAGAACTTGAGATCAACACAAATATGAACCAACCATTAGCTATCCACTTCATACAACAGTTATGACAGAATGTCTAGCGGAATTCAGAGCTTACATAGCATCTTGGTGTTAACCGTTAAATATCCCTACCAAAGACGGAGTGAGACTGGTCTATGGTGACCAAGTTATTGGAGAAGCCGACTGATTAGGAAGGATGGAATATGCTACGCAACAGAGATTGCGTGAAACCCAAAGACGCTTCCCCTCCAGATGAAATGGAGTGTGAAGGAGGTGTCAATATTGCGAATAATGGGAGCATCGCAAAAGGAATTGCCAAATGACCTGCCCAAAGACATAGATTCCAGAGAGGATGGTGATTTAGGATGAAGAAGGGTGACATCTAATAACGCAACTGCACGTGTTCCGACTGGTGACGCCGACCTGACTAAGGTCTTCACATCGGATCTCCTTTAGACCTCTTCCGAACGAGAGAACTTATATGCTTTCTGTAGGCGAGCCTGGATGTGTTCGTTTGGACCAGTGCTAATATTTGCGGGATTTTATCCCAAATTATGAGTCATTTCTTGAGTATAAACCTGAAGTGTGCTCCTGTCAAGCAAATAAGACGTATGCAGTAAGTTCACTATCGCGGGATTTTATATGGAGTTGCCATTCGAAATGAAAGATGAAATCAAGCACCTGGAAGTTGTATACAGACGGTGCAAGAAATGATCGGCAATCCAACGCCGAAATTTTGCAGATAACCCCCGAAGGACGACTCGAAAGGAATTCCAGTCGGAGAAACCACAACTCGCAGCTTACCTAGAATGGGCAGAAGAGTTATTGGATGGATTGGAACGTTACAACATACCTCATATTTCATACACAGAAGATCTAAAGTCGAATCATCTGGTCGAATAAGAAAGTTCCGATAATCCAGAAAAGATAGAGATGATCCCCATCAAGACACTATGAAATACAACCATTGATAAAATGGAAGTTGATCCAACGTTGGGGACCAAAACCGGAAGAGAGTCATGGTTAACTCCATGATAAACTTCCTACAGCACAGAATGCATCTAACAAGGTGAAGTGAAAGGCGTGCAATCGTTCTTTATGCCTCGAGATATGGCATGCAATTCGACATTGCCTATTTCTCTTGGAAGGTTGTCCCAAAACAAACACCAACGAGTGCAATTGCCGAATTCACCGCCGTGAATGATTCGACCAAATCACCAGTCAGCCACCCATTAGATGAGAGATGTACATGAATGAAACTTCTGGCGAACGGCGTTCTGAAGTTAGAAAGTGAAGACTCATACTTCCAATCTTTTCATCGATTATCTGCCAAGTGACTCACTCCCCTAAGGCTGGGGGCAACTACAGATTTGAGCATAAATTGCTCCAGATTACATCATCTAATTCAGAGCTGATACATCAAGAATTTGCCTGGCCAATTGACTTAGTCTTGCCTGAAAGTTAGCGAGTTGAAGATCTAGAACGCTTACGCATGAATGCTGGTTGATTGTCGGCGCACCAACCCTTGTCCCTGATATGGGATCGAGGGTATATCAGCAAATTTATGTGATATGATTATCCCACCAGCAGTAATATCCTCTTTCCTAGCATGGAAAGTGCAAAAAAATTCTATAAGCATGAATCCATTGTTCTCATGCTAATTTACAACCTAACACCAATGCAAAGATGTGCTACCATTAGCAATCCAGTCATGACTTCCTGACACTCTATCCTTACCCTCGGCACGGGGGCAAAAAGACGATTTGAAGGAGATGCGACTTCATCACTCGCTTATAGTACCTACCTAGCCGCCTTTGCCATCTCAAGACCCCGACCAAGGTCTATTCATTTTTTGGGACTGCCACCCCCTTGATAATCTGAAAAGATACCCCTCATCAACTAAAGGACTTTGGCAGCCCTTTATTGGCAGAGATATTGCGAAGTAAAATGGACCTGCAATTAATATGCAACGCCATTTTTCACTCAGAATGATACTCATTCCTTTTACGGGATTATTCTATAACCATGACTCTTATATTTGCATGATTTATGAGTTATTGATGTAATTAACTCAGATGAATTAATATGTGGATGGTGTAGGTATCCAGGATTTGCTACCGATCAAACTTGTAACACCCGCATATAGAGCCATAGAGCAATACTATAACGAGCTCGACTGAACTGCTCGTTTACAAAGCCACGCTCTTCGTCTAAAGAATGCTGTATAGCTCAAGGTGGATCCGGGATGACCATCCAATCCTTGGCTCACACGTGGCAGACCACAAGACAATTGAACATAAATCATTGAGTTACAAAGTCATAGTCCGACTCCAGATGGACGCGGTGTGACCGCCTACATGGCTCGATCCTATGCTCGACGCCACCAGATTACATGAATTCAAATAAAGGAGGCAACACTGCCTCTTAATTTGCTTACTTTTCAATCATAAAATTTGCTTTCACATGCTTTCCGAGTTACTGACGTGACTAATTCGTGCGGTGTGAATAATGCAGGTACCCGAAGTCTGGTGCCAACCATTCCTCCCATAGACTGTTCAGAGGAACTCAAAGCCTTGGCAAATGCTCCAACTGCTTGTCCGATTGGTTTTAATCCTCGGAGCTTGGATTAAAATGTAAACCTAGGACGAGTTTGATAAGCGTGCATGATTGCAGACCGCTTGATCCGTGACTCTAACTCTCCAGAGCTGAGAGAGAGTATAAAGGATGCGAAGATGACGTCCACAAGGCATGGTGGTGTACCATGATCGAAGTCGCCTGAGCAAAAGTCTAACCTTGGCGACCGCCAGGAGAATATAAAAGCGTCCATGATTTGGCGCTAAGAAAGGACTCTTACCCCGCTGAAGGATCGGGGAGCGATGGAACGGCTGAGTCCCAACTCTAACTCTCCAGAGTCGAGAGAGAGTATAAAAGCGTCTATGATTTAGCGCTGAGAACTTCTGCTCCGCTGAAGGATCGTTGAGCAGATCATGAACCGAGCTCGAACTCTAACCCGCTGAAGGATCGGGAGAGTATAAAAGCGCTAGAGATTCAGTGCCCCAGCAACTCTAACCCGCTGAAGGATTAGGAGCGTATAAAAGCGCTAGAGACTTAGCGCCACGGGAAAATTCCTCCCCCGTTAAAGGATGGGGGGCAGGATGGAAGCTGATCCCAAATCCTCCATGTCCGGACATGGGGGCAACACAGTTATGGTCCTAATCAATCCTCAACAAGACCTGGCCAGACACTAAGTTAATGATTGATTGGGGGCATACCTATACATACATACTACTTTACTGCACTTTCACTTATAAGTTGCACTGATAACTTATAATGTTTCATGACTTATTTGCTTATTTGCATTTCAAATGTTTAAATGCATAACTAATTATGGAATGCTCGCAGGTACAGGATAATGCGAAAGGACTCTCACCCCGCTGAAGGATCGGGGAGCGACTGAACAGCTGAGTCTGAACTCTAACCTTGGCGAACGCCAGGAGAGTATAAAAGCGTCTCTGATTGAGCGCTGAGAAAGAACTCTTACCCCGCTGAAGGATCGGGGAGCGACAGAACAGCTGAGTTCGAACTCTAACCTTGGCGACCGCCAGGAGAGTATAAAAGCATCTATGATTAAGCGTTGAGAAAGGTGCTGGAGACTCAGCACCCCCCATAATTTCTGCTCCGCTGAAGGATCGGGAGAGTATAAAAGCACTAGAGACTTAGTGCCATGAGCACTCTAGCCCGCTGAAGGATCGGGAGAGTATAAAAGCACTAGAGACTTAGTGCCATGAGCACTCTAGCCCGCTGAAGGATCGGGAGAGTATAAAAGCACTAGAGACTTAGCGCTACAAGGATTCATACCCCGCTGAAGGATCGGGGTGCAGACTTAAAGCTAAATTCAAACTCTATCCCGAACTACGACAGGAGAGTATAAATGCATGACGACATATGCCACTCAAGGGATCCTATCCCGTCACACGACTGGGACCAAGAATGAAAATGGAGCTCGAACCACTCGTTTCCGGGAATGGGGGGGCCAGCACACGAACACAACAGTATAAAAAGAAATGGAATTTCATTCACTAAGTACAGGCTCACAAAACAAAGCTGGACAAAATGCGAGATCCGAACTCGCACAACAACAGCAGACCAGTAGGGAATAACTAAAGGGCCGCGTCCAGAAGGATGACGTAGGCGTATAATTCTAAGCTGCCTGTGCGACTCACGACGACGACAGAAAAGAAGCCTGGATAGTGAATTGTTCAGCGACATGTTATACAACTTCATACTCGCAGCTGGAAGGACCTGGCGAGGCCCTGAGATTTTTTGGTGTCTACCCTACCTTAGTACGATCTTGAGCGATCATTGATTCCTTGGCCTTAATACGATTCGACGTAATCGTGGAATTCTGGACATTTATGAATTACAGGCTTCTTGTACCGTCCCAGACACGTCCTACTCCATGCTTGGATAGTATGATCGCTTGAATTCTGAAAGTGACTTCCTCTTCTCATGTATACATGTCTGAATTCGAAAGGGAAGTGATCCGACCGCATGTCTTTCGCACTTACCCTATAACTGGGGCCATGGTTATTGAAAATATTTACAAACGGCATAACTTAAGTGCCTGTGTTTAACTTGTGTTGTGATCCTAACAGGCCCCCTTGAGGACCAAGAAACAAATGCAAAGAGAATGTCCATCTGCTGATCCCAACCGACTTCTAGAATGGGAAGCTCATATAAGGCTGGATATATCCCATACAGCAATTGGACAAGATGCAGCTAGTTCGCCTCCAACCTCTCCCTTCATGCAGAAAGCAAGTGGGAACACCCGAGATGAACACGAACCAATCAGCAGTCACACAACGTGCAGCTTCGATTCAGAACGTCGTAGATGGAAACATGGGCGATGGAACGACTACCTGCAACTTCTTAGATGAGAATGCAAGAATCACAATGAACTTAGGTCATGCACGACCAACTTCAGCTCCAGCTCGAATGGGTACTCAAGCGCTAGAGTACGATCAACTCCAAGATGGAACGCAACAATTCGAAGAACAGAAGCCCGGTCGAGTCGAATGACTCGACCCGTGACTTGGGAGTAACATCGATGCGGAAATAAGAAATCCACAAAGACCCCCTTATAATTTCAGATTCAATACTGGGGGAACCAGCTATGATCTTGAAAATGTGCAGCAATTCTTTGACGGTGATCAGCTCGCCAGTTTAATTCGGCACCTCTCGAGGAGCGGTACTCCTCTAGTTGATGTGGATAACAACAATTACAGCCCTCACACGTGGGACGTCAGGATCCCCTGTTATTCCCCCGGACTTTAAATTTTCTCTATAACAAGACTTGCTCAGAGATTTTGATGAATTCAACCTTGAAGTCGATAGACTTTCATTACAAAAAGGTGTTAGCGTCGAGACGAATGACCTAGATGCCTTCCTGACTAAAGAATGGAGTACCTTCTAATTCCATAAACAATAAGGACAAAGGAAAAGCCCTGGAAAACAATGACAAGAATGTGCAATTCCAAAGATAATCTATACCACTTATCGAGCCCATGATCTTGTTTGTCAAGCACAATTGAACCGAGCATGAGAAAGAGATTCAATAAGACTGTGATAACCATTTCGGACTATGCTGAAGCATAAACGGTGGGGCCCAACTAACTTCATAACAACATTTATTCACTCGCATTCAACAATCTTACTTGACTCCGCAACTGATCTGATGAGAGTAACCGAAGTCGCTGATGCCCGATGAGGCAATCCTCACCATCTGACTAAAAAGAAGAGATGATATCAAAGCAAACGTGGTTCAATCATTTGCATATACAATTCTGATTTTTGCTAAATTGAAAAACAGTACAGAATGATCTGGGTCGGCTAAGATTGCTGAACCTGCAACTCTTACCAGATGCAACGACAGGAAGTATAAAATCTTCAAGATTAAATGCCTTATTGACTCAACTCAACCCCCATCGATACTGGGGGCATAAGTACTGACCTCGCTTGTCCTCCGATGGCACTGAGAGCACAACTGTCGGTTCATAGACTAACTTTGAAGACAATCCTGGCATGAAATGGGATTCAAAACATGTACGTCATGCCTCCGGAGTACAACCTTACTCATCTTTGCCGACCAAGCGAGCTAGCTTGTGGATCGAATGTGAACTTAAAGACTCAAACTACACCAAATGGAAGGTGTGACAAACCTATCTACTGCCTCGCGATGGTGACGATCCTATAGGCACTGGTCCACGTAATTTTAACAACATCCCTTACTGACTACTTCATATGTGAATATTGGATTAAGAAATGATCCGTAACAATTGTGGATTCTCTCGACTATGATCCAGAGTGATCATGGCTTTTGAATTCCTTACTGTTACGATTCAATGCGATTTTAAGATCCTGGATTAATATCAAGATATCAAGATAGTTCGAACTTGAGTACAAATAACAAATTCATATGATGATTCTGATGTGCTTTATCCCAACAGTCCAGTTGTTAGCCCAGAGCCCAAAGATTCTTACATCTCCCCATGATTTGGGTGGCTACTCCATTTATTGACTCATATATAAAAGAAAGTCCAACCCTACCACGCGCTTAGCTTGCATAGAGTGATGATGTTGTTTGGCGACGACCTATGCGTGTAGGATCACGCTCGGGAGCTGACAATTTAGCATGACTTTTGACGGATGAATTAGATCTTTTGATTTGACAAGGTTTAAACAATTTCTTGATCGTCTCGAATACTCCTCTCATAGAACTTAGCCTGATTAGCTCCAATGGAAGCAATGCAACAATTGGATAAAGCCTTCTCAAGGACAAATGATATTCTAGAAATATTTAGCTCAACATAATCAAAGCACATCTCATCCTCGATAAGATGTACTTTGGGGGGCAAAATGTTAGCCTGCTTTGTGACCAGGCTACCTAAAGCAAAGATCATGTTGACACACCTCTGGGTAAATGCTGTCTCATATGGAATCTCTGGATAACATCGCTCTCCGGCATTTGAAGCATCATCAGAAGACACAAGGCAGTTAGGTCAAAATCACAACATCAGTATAAACTGGCCCGAAACCCCTATCAAATGACCTCATTTGGATTATTCACCTCATATACTCGTAGCCCTTTGAATTAGCTTCAGTTTGAGCTTTGGTTTGGCTCGATCGGACTTACGGTTTGAAAGTTACGCCCATTTCCGAGAACGGGTGTAAGCTAGCATATGACCGCGATCCGATCCGCCCTTGCCTACGCGATCCGATCCGCCCTTGCCTACGCGATCCGATCTATGACCGCGATCCGACCCATGACCGCGATTCGACCTATGACCGCGATCCGACCTTCGGACCTGTTCACACGCAGCTTGTTTTGACCTATTCTCAAGGCTACTGGCTCTCCTATTTTTCTGGATCGCCTGCCACGTACCCCATCACGAACCAGTACTCCCAGGAGCTTTCCTACAGCTATAAATACACCTTCAAAGGGCATTTTCAAGGGACTTTTTGGCATCTCCTCATCCATGGCTGCCATGGCCAGCACTTCTCCATGAATAACCACCATCTTCCTCAATAAATTCAATGGATTCGAAGAGAATTATTCATTGAATTCAAGTGATTGAAAGACAATATTCATTGTAATTGTAATCTATGAGTGAAATGAGAAAATATGAAGTGGACGTAGGCTCGTTAACGCCGAACCACTATAAAAATCTCGTTGTCTTGCTTTTTTCTCTATTTTTCGATTATTTCTTCATATCCTATGCTCAAAATACGACGATTTGGGTGTTAGGACCATTTTTTGGTCTAACAATATATAATAATAATTCTCCTGTATTTGTTTATTTCTATTTCAACTCTTGTAATGCAATTGCATAGCAAAACTTCCAGGTTGTTCTATCACATTAATAAAGTAACTAATATTGGTTCGGAAGAATGTAAACATGGAGTGAAACGCTTAACAACGTCAGAAATGAATCCTGGGTTAGCATCCCCAAGTAAAAAATGTGGTGGTGGATATGCTAAAAAAAGGAGTGAAATTCATGATAACAAATTATTATAAAGTGTCTCCATGTTCGCCATTTAGCATAGTGGAATCAATTAAGAAAAGTAAATATAATGTTACATGATAAGAGGAGAAAGAAGTTGAGATTGGCAAAAATGAGGTACAAATTTATGCTGATATGCGACCTTAATTCAATAGTTTTTTTTTGTTACCTTGTCTCGCTTTCCATTTGTTTGCTAACAATAATAATTATTTGCTAATGTCGGCAGTTAATCTTTTAAAATCCTACTTGACCTCTAAGAATCATGACATGTTTGGAAAAAAGAAGTAGGTGCAAGGAGTATGGTATATTTACTTTTTATTATTGTTTTTGGGTGAATACGTTTTATTATTGTTGTTACCATTATTCATTCATTAATATTTTTACAAACATTGAATTAAAAAATAATACTTGTTTGTTATAGTTTTTTTTCTAATTACATTTTGGTCATTGCTGATGCAGTGCAATCTAATTTGGTAATGAACAAATTGTCTGTTAGAGGACATTTGATTATGACTCAACAAAACTTAGTTTGAAAACCCACAAAGTATTCTGGATATGATGTTACATATATGATTTCCCCATGGTATTAATTTTGAACAAACTCGCTTTATTGCAGATATATATTTACCAAGCTTACCTAGTAATTTTAGCATTATGGATGTTGGACTAACCTTGTAGGTGTTACATGGCATTTTTGTATTATATGCAAATTTATTATGAGACAAAAAGGAAGAGGAGTCACGCCTAAACATTTGTATTGTTGATTTCTCTAAATCCTATGATAATCAATTGGTTACAGCAAATTCGGTAGAATTTGCATTCTGTATTGCTATCTTTGTAGTGTTTATTGATATATTTACATTAAATATGCTATTTTATTTTTTAACCTATTGTTACTACATACCACTACTTGAGAATAACTGAATAACATTTTGTTTTAGTTTCCAGCATAAAAAAGAGGATTTTTGAGAAGGCTGATGACTGGCTGACAATGAAGATAATAGTTTCTGAAGCGCAAGGCAGTTCAAGGGAAGCTATTGTTGAAAAGTATTATGTTGAGAATTCTGATTACTTTGTTATTGCTGGGTTTTTAGAAATGTTGGTTTGTCATGTGAAGTTTAAACTTTGATGCAGTGAATTTTTTCTTTCCCGGTAGCCATATTAGTATGTAACTGGTTTTTAATGTTCCCTTTTTGAAACTCTTCTTAATTTCCAGAAGAAACAAAGAACTGTTATCTTCATTCTCAAATTTGCCTAGCTTAGGATTTGAAGTTCATTAAATGTTAGACATTTCTTCTTTCTGTTCTGTTTGAAGATTGTGGCTTGTCTTTTTTTTTTTGGAATATAAATTAAGTGCCTTCTGAAAGTGAACATTTTGTGCAAGCCCATTCACCTCATGTTTGTATTTAAGGCTTTGTCATTTTCTGAGTGCTGGTGTAATCCAATGCAGTGTTGTTGGCTTAGAAGTATGAACAGTGAAATCTATGGTTTTTATAATCTTTCTATAATCGCATGCCAAACTTGATGAATCAACGTGGCCTCTCTTCTTTTTCTCATTTTTTTTAATATATAATACTCTAGGAGAATCTGAAAACTTCTGAGTAGAATTACATTGTGTCTATTCGTTTTAATAGATCAAACCATCAAAACTATGATTTTTTTTTTTTTGAAAAATTTAACATTTAACCACAAACTTGTATGCTGAACTGAAGTATTAAAATAAAAATGCTACGTAAGCATAGTGTTAAGGTTTGTAATCAAAGTTGCAAGATGTTCAACTTCCCCAACATGGCTACAGTTGTGTACATAATATATTTACATGTTTAAAGTATATTGTGTGACATATAATGTGTTTTGTGAGATATTCCGCCAATCAACGCAGATTTGAAATTAATCATCATGAACGTAGCTTGTGATAAAATTTGATTGCTTTTCCAATAAATATCTGCAAGTGCAAATATCAATTGTTAAGTTAAAATTAATATTATAAAATCAAGTTAACTGAAAATGTTGACAACATACAAACTGTGAATAGTAATATAATGTATTGCTATGAAATGAAACTTGTAATGACCCGTATTCTACACGTCATAGGATCGTAGAATATTTATTTCTTTCCCATGTGAAGTCGTATGGTCATGTAACTTCGGGAAACGTCTATTAGAGTCATTTCCCATGTTCATGATTTTTGTCGATTTTTAAATGACCATTTTGCCCCTAGTTGGTACTGTTCTGGCCATAACTTTTGATTGAAAAGGAATTTTGACCTGAAACCACTTCCATTGGATTCGTTTGATGGTTTCTCTTTCCGTAGAGTGGTCACATTAGCCAAACGGACTTACCGTTTGGGAGATATGGCTGAAACAAGGTTTGGAGGGTGAAAAACTGCTTAACCGGGCCAAATCGGGTGATTAGTGAGTAGGCCCATAACCCATTTCGGGATTAGGGTTATGGGAGGGCTGAAATGAGATGGAGAACCATTCCATTTCAGTTTTCTAGCCTCCACTTATCACCAAGGAACCCTAAAAATGGCCTCCAACCTCTAAATCACCTCCAAATCACCTTTAGGTTAAGGATTTGGCTTAGCAACCCCTAATCAAGAAGGATCTTCACCAAATCAACAAAGGAGCTGCTGGTTGGCATTGAAATTCGCATCAAATCAGAGAACTATTTCAGATCTTGGTTTATTTTGTGGCTAAGGTGAGTGATTTGCATAGTTTTACACTAATTATGGCTAATTAGGGGTGATTAGTGTTAATTAGCGAATTTAAACATGATAAAATTCTGGAAAAATGTTTATAAAATTCGGAATGATGTTTTAGACCTTTGATATGAATTTGGGTTAATTTGGTTAAGATTTGCTAACCCTATCATTAGTTCCACCTAATCATGCTTGAGGGGAAATATGGGATTTTGGGTATGTTTGATCCATTTTTACCTATCATATTGATGTTTTGATGTTTGTGGTTGATTATGCAAGTTGCTATGACTGTATGAAATGCTTTATGACTGTTTAGAATAGTTAGAATGGTCGAAAACACCGTCGAGAGGCGTAAACAGCTCGCTGGACAAGGTGCAGGGGTTCGGATCGCATAGGGGGTTGAGGGACGATCGGATCGCCCTATGGGATCGTGGGGGCATCCCCACGAGTCGAGTCACCTCCTCCGAACCGAACCGTCTGGGCAAGGCCCACGAAGCGAATCGATGCAGCGTCGTGCCAAACTGAAGTACTCCGATCCGGATCGCGAATAAGCATTACGACCGGATCCGTCCAAGAAGGGTGAGCACGATCCGTCGACCTGGAGAAGGGCGTCCGATCCGAACCGCTTGAAGAACCATGATCCGATCCGTATGGGGTGTCCCGATCCGAACCGAAAAGGGGAGCACGATCCGAAGCAAAGGAAAGGAGGACCACGACCCGATCCGACGTAGGAGGCGCGACCCGATCAGATGAAGAATGTGAAGGCTGATCTGATCCGATTCGATTGTGATGACCAATAACCCGAGATACAAAGGTAGTCCAAATGGATGTTAGAGCTCAGGATCCCGGAACCAGTGGGGAACTAATGAGTTCACTTCATGGTTGGACTTTGCTGCGGGACGTGTGCTAAGGAGTTGTCGACGTTCATAACTTCGATTCACCACTAAAAAGGAATGATGGGCTACTTATCAGTGCAGTAGGGTCATTACGACCTGAGGGGCAAGGTGATGGTAGCAAGACTACGTTATCAGTGCAGTAGGGTCATTATGACCTGAGGGGCAAGGTGATGCGTAGTAAGACTATGAGCCAGCGCGGATGGGGTGAATAACTCCATCGGACAAGTGGACATAGTAAGGATTGGTAAGGCTATGAGCCAGCGCAGATGGGGTGAATAACTCCATGGGGCAAGTGGACATAGCAAGGAATTAGTGGCTACGTTATCAGTGCAGTGAAGCCATTTATGACTTCATGGGGCAAAGTGATCGTAGCGAGGAATGTTGGATGATCGAAGTGGTGAATATCGTATGCTTTACGCACTGAGTGAGAGATGTGAGGATGGATGCTATGTTTGATTATTTGTCATCATTATGACATGCACACCTTCCCCCACCTCCGTATATTTACACCGTTTGATATGGTACCTTAGAGTGTTGTACAGTATGTAGTGCTAACTCTTTGGTTGCAGGTCCAGGTTCAGGTATGTTTTAGTCTACCTGTTATTGTTCACTTTAGATGCGTATCGCTCATACCAGGCTTTATGTCTGACCCAGAGTTTTATGTCTCCTCTTATTACTCTGGGTGCTCACACGAGCAGACTAGAGACAGGTTAGCTGGTGATGTGCGAGTAGCTGATTCGGAGGCGGGCAGGAGGCTTCCACGTATGATATATATATACACATTCTCCCTGTGTCGTTGGTGGTCGCTACTTGGGCATTAGTAGTGTACCTCATTTATCTTACTTTTGCTTTGAGACAGTTTGAAAGCTATAATAAGCTGTATTCTGAATTTCCGCTGCTATGATGTTTAGTTCTGATTTTCAGCTTATGCACTGTCTCTCCTGTTTTATGTCAAGTATGTTACTATTATATTTTGTTCTATGCGCCGTGAGACATTCTACAGGTTCTTTGTGTGTTCATTTCCTTCTCCCTTTTTCCTTCTGGCGACCCGTTCCGTGCCAATTGGACATGTGTACAGCGCACTTTTGGAGTAAATGTCGGTTGGTGCGGGGCGGGCCGTCACAAAACTGATTGCCACTTGGTTATACGTATACATATATACTACACACGCACATAGTCTATGTCGTGATATGATATAAAAGCTACACAGAATTTGTTTGTAACCACATAAGTATTACGAGGAAGAATGCATTACCTAAACATTCGGTTTAGACTGTATTCTTGTAACATTAGTAAAAAGTGGTACACTTTTTTTTGTGTAATATAATAATGCAATTTAACAGTCGGTTTTCCCACCGTTGTGCGGTCATACTAGTGTATGTATGAATTGATGGATGATTGTGGACGGTATTGTTTTTTGTATGGAATATTAGCTTTAACAAAAAAAAATTTGTTGTGAGAAAAAAAACTAACAATTGTATTTACTTTTTTGTTAATGTCGCTCATTTTATGTGCATATATGTGTGTGTATATATATATATATATATATATATATATATATATATATATATGCATGTATGTATATATCTCGACTGGTACCAATGGTTGAAAAAAACAATATACAACCAGAATAGAAAGGGAACACCGACGAAATTTTTATCAAAATCGACACTAAAACGTTGCTAAATAGAAACTGGTATTTTAAAGATACCGATGGTTTACCGAAGGATAACAAAGAGATGTATTCATGTCGTTAGATGCGGTCTTCGTTAATCCGTTGCTATATAGCTAGGGATTACCCGACGGATAACTGGAATACAAAAATATTTACTATATATTTCCGTCGGTAATCCCCACTAAATAGCATGCATTTAGCGACGCAAAAATATTTATCGATTTTATTATGTTATATATATCCGTCAGTAAAACGTTGGTGAAATATTTTAAAATGAAATGATAATATTAGCAGAAAACGACGGTGAAGTGATGGAAAATCGACGTTAATTTCCATCGCAAAATAGTGCCTAAAATACCGACGTGTTTTTAGCGACAACCGTATTCTGCTGCAAATCCGTCGCTAACAGGCCTTTAGCGAGGGTTTAGCGACGGATTTTTCCACTACAAAATCAGTGTTTTCTTGTAGTGGTAAGATTGGTCTAATCATACGTTTAATATTTGTTTTATGTTGCAGCAATATACATTTCAATTGCAAGAGAGTTGGCATGGCTAATAGGAATTCAAACTGCTCCTGTACTTCGTCATTTTGCAGAATCTCTTTCTGGAGCTGCTACAATAAGAGTATTTGAACACCAAGAATGTCAAGTTCAAGTCTTTCATTCATGGAACATTTGATTGGGCTAAAAATGGAAAAGCATAAATGGATATAGTTTGTTATAGAATTTTGTGCCAATATTCAGAAATAGCAGCAGCAACAGCGCAGGGTTTACTTTGATTTCAGTTCAATTTATAACACTATTTAATTTTATACCCTTGGACTGTTCAAAGAAACACCCATGCTTCTGTAGTTTTAATTGCTTTGTGGATATTAATATTAACAATCCGTTGGAATAATTTTGGCAGTGCATATGCTTGCATGCTTGTTGTATCACACAATATATAAACAAATGTTATCTAATTCTATTAACTGCTCCTTGCCGTAACATATTTTATATATCAAAGTTGTTCTCCGACCTGGCCAATTACGGTGTCCTTGTACATTGTTATATTTGGTGTACATGACCTACCCATGTTGTAGCATGAATTACAATATATAAACAATTCTTGATATTATGTTGAAAAGGTCTGATATTTATACAAGACATTTATTTCAATCATTGATTATTCAACCAAATCAAGCTTCTTGTTAGAAAATTTATCTAAGAAAACGAAGTCCAACATTTTGTTTTATTTCTAGCATTTTTATTTCAACAGTTTTAGTTTTTCAAATGACAATGGTAGTCTTAAGTAATTTATTTAGATAAGTAGTTTAATATTTTGGGATTTATTTTTACACCTTATTCTTTTCTTTTTTTCAATTAAATATGCACTAATATGATGATATGTTTTGAGCTTCTATTTGTTTTAATTTTCTTTTTATTTCTTCACTCATTAATGGTTTATAGTTGCAACATAACTAAACATTAAGATTACATTGATCATACTTGATGTATAATAAAAAATTATATATGTGTTTGTGACTGATTTGAATCAATATATTTAAAGTCTATGCTTAGGCTCAAGTTAGTTTACATGTAAAATTCAGTTTTAATTGAATTTCTATTTTATTAATTATCTTTGTTTTCTCTTAAACTATCCTATAATTTTTTAAATAACATCTAACTTGAAATATGTTGTAGCAAATAATTTTTATTTCATATCGAACATCTTAACGGTCGATTTTTCCATCGTCGTGCGGTAATATTAGTATGAATAATATATTATGTAACGATGGTCAGAACAAATCCTTCCTTCCTTTCAGCATAACATAGGCCGCACGCATATGAATTGACACACACATCCGTATAACAAAAGGAATCTCTGATGTTATGTGTTTGCCAACTCATATTACTACACTACTCCTTCAATTTGTTTCGTGATATGAGACTATTTATTCAAACGGTCATTCATATCTTAACAAAATGCGAGGCAATCCTAACATAATACAAATCAAGTGCCAATTTGATCACCTGGATCCATATAACCATGGTTTTCTGGACCCAACCAATCAAGGGAGCCTGATTTGTCCATTTTAAACCCATATTTTTTCAGAGGTTTAATTGCAAAATGATGGAAATCATGGTCCCCTGATTGGTTGGGTCCAGGGGACCGTGGTTTCTTGGGTTTAGGTGATTTCATCTCCAAAATGATAATACCCTCAATTAGGGTTGTTATGGTAATGATAAATTTATCATTACCGTACATTACCAGTCGATCGGTAATCATTTTTTTAGAAATTGGTATACCAATTAAAACGTACGGTAACGGTAAATTTACCATTTTTAACGGTAAATTATCGGTAAGTTTTTTTAATACCAGCGGTAAGGGTATTTTTACCAATCAATTTAAAACATATGTATATTCATCTGACATGTTTTACAACATGTATTTAGAATCAAATAAGTCATTAAATTTAGTTTAATAACAAGGTGAAATAATTTCAAATGCACTTATTTTCTTTTTCATTTATGTTTTTTTATTAACTAAGACTGCATATAGTATAATAAAGATGCAATGTGTATATAAAACATATCAAGATACAAACTTTGATGAACAAACAACAATTTATCATTATCAGTGTAATCGTTACCAGATTATCGGTATACCAGTTATTTGTATACCAGTTGATCAGTAACGATAAACAATTTTGACGTACCAGAACAATGGAAGTCTTATGATTTGACGGCTCCGTTTGTGCTACTGTTAGCAAATCAAGTTTCCCGTTTAAAACAAACCTGTGAACCGGAAAAGAAAAAAAATACGGTTACGAAATAATGTTTTGAAAGAGGCGTTAAATATGGTGACAGCAAGAAGCGTCTCAAACTCTTGCACAAACAGTAAACAAATTCATTTCCTGCAATCAACCCCATCATGCTGACGCAGGTGAAAAATGAAGGGAGGGCTGGTGACGAAGGCGGAAATAACGAGCGCGCCACTCCGTCAATTGCGTTTAGCATTCCGTCACACATAATCGTACATCGCATATTCTCCCAGCTGGACTGCGTCGATCTACTCAGTTGCTCTCTCGTCTGCAGGTAATCATACTTTTCCCCCTCTATTTTCTTTCCTCGTTTTATCCCTTTTGATTTTAAGCTATTTCTGAAATCCTTGGTATTATTGATTTCGAATCCCTAATTAACTAGCAGCCTTAGCAATTGGTTCGCTCATAGGTCATGTGGCTTGGAATATTATTCGTTTGATTGGATTTCTTTTTGCCATGAAAACATCGATCAAATACGAATATTTATTGTTGGAATAGAAAACACATTCAAATTCGGTGAGACTCGTCTCTACCGAAGATCCCTTCATATCCAAAAGTAGAGTTCCTCCCCCTAATAAATTTTTTTCCACGCTTTTGTGCTGTTATTATAAAACGCTATCCTTTCATGTGTATTTATGTATTGACGCACGTCATGCACATACTACCTAAACAATATAAGAATTATTTAGTTATGCTAATTAGAATTTGATTCAAATTGGAATGTGGACCGGTAAAGGTTCAGTGTTAGTTTGAATTGTCAATAAAATATAAATGATTATGAAATTGGGATGCATGAGAAGTATGGGGGAGTTGAGAAAAATGCAAGTAACTTTATTAATAGCTTTTCTGGTGAAATTCACTTAGTATTTTAAACATTTAACTGGACAACAAGTTTAAGCTTATAGAGCGGTCAGATCATTTGTAAAGTTTCAAGATATTGAATGAATGTTCAAAATAGAAACATCAGCTGAATTTCTGAAATGATAAAGCTCAATCTTTTAATACTTTAATGATGAAGAGGGTCTTCCAGTTACAAACTGTCATTGTTGTAGACAGTTCATTGTGACCATTCAATTTCTGTAGTTTTTCTTTTCGACCCTGGTGTATGCCTCGTATTATCCATGGTATTACTCTTATTACTGCCTGCAAACTGTGATTTTTCAATTTCCTGCTTTGCTTGAACTATTCCTTTGGGTGCCCATGGAAAGGTTATAAGTGGCCCACCTATTGCTTTCATTTGTTTCAACGTTTACATGATTTTTCCTTTCTTGACATGGAATTTTTTTTGTTGAATATGATTTGCATGGTGCATGTGTAAAGGCTGAATTTATTTCTTCCAGTGGATAAATGGATACCTATATGTTACTGGTTTACAGTACACCTATAATATTTTTGTACTAAGCAGTCATTATTTTTAAGCTTCTTGTGCCAGTTAAATCTTATATGTGCAGTCACCAAATAATATGCTAATTGAGTTCTTTGTGCTAAATCAAACCATGTGCACTGTCCTTAAGGTATGCTTATGACGGGGTATGCAACATTGAGTGAAGTGGAAGCTGTGATTGAGTTACCATACCCGGTGTTATAGAATGTAATTCTACCGTCTGGTGTTATAGTATGCAACATCAGATCCACCAACGGATTTCCCAAAAGTCGACTTTAATATTCAAATCTGAATGAGAAATCCTAGTTCAGATATTAAACTGTGGTGAAATATTGATGTGCGAAAGCGATTTAATCATTATCTAATTTGTAATCAGCATGAGTACAAATGTAACTTAAATTCAATTACGCAATCACTCAAATAAGAAAGACACAGAAGATAACATAGTTTGCATATAAGAAATTAGCTCCCTGCTTTTTCTTTTTCTCTTTTTCAATGTAACTTGGAAAGTGTGTTCAAATTTTAAGTGGTCTAACAATTTTCACCTTTTCTTAAAGACAAAGTAGTCGGTTTTTCTTTTTTTTCTTTTTTCCCTCATTGCAATTTTCATTATGCTGTTAGCGAATTTATGTATGTATCTCAGCGTGTACATATTTGAAACTCGATTTGGCAATTAACAGGCAATGGTACCATGACTCCATGGAGCTTAGATTTGGCTGGAGAGACGAATATTTAGAAGCTTGAAATTCGTTATGGACAGTTAACAAAAACGAACATCATAATCCCATTCACAAAATGAAAGACCAAAACCCCAAAATGGCACAGTAAATTCACCCCGAGTAACGCTACATAAGACCCCAACACCACCTCCGAACTCATCCTATAACCACCACCACCACATGTGCCATCGTCGATATCTGAACACTAACCACCTGAAAGCTCAACCAGAACTTCAGTCACAGAAATGGCATACACACTAAAGCAGCCCTTCCTTTCCAAAATCGTGAAGACGGTGCAAAGTAGATGGAAATAACTGGAGATGGAAGATGACGCGGCCGAAGGGACGGGTGCCGATTGGAAAGCAGAGGAGTCAGCGGAAGGGTGTGGTGCAGATCCGCTTCCAAAGCCAGCGGGATTCGTTGATTTCGGATGCGGCGGAGACGATGATATCGAGGAAGATGAGGAGAGTGAAAGCGGCCATAAGGCAAGAGTGGAGGGAAGAGATTTTAGAATTTAGGGATCTGGAACAGGAGGCACGCGTGTAAACAGGGTAACGTGTTATTTATAAAGTGGCTGAATGGGTATTGTCCCAGTACGAAATAAATTTAAATTCGTTCAACCCAACCCTATTAAAAATTGGTTAAGGGGTTGGGTTAAAGGATTATCTTCAATTTTGACAGGCCTACTTTAAGAGGGGGGAGGGGGTGTCGCTCTTCCTTTTTAATAACGAGAAGACGCGTTCTGTCCAATGGAATCTGATTCAAACAAACTTTTATATTACAATTTGTTATACGGTGAAGCAACCCCCTCCCATTCCCCCCCCCCCCCCCCCCACCTTATATGTGAAGCTCCATGATTTTTCTATTCTCTTTTTCTTGTGTGTCAAATAAATAAAAAAGGGAAAATTGGAGCTACTTTTAAATCAAACTATTTAGTGATGAAAGGTAATGCTCATCTTTGTTTAGCGGTGGTCGAGTTTCACTGTTTTCATTCAGGAGCTTCGCTTTTACACGTAGCAGTTGTTCCATCAATCGGACTACCTGTACATCCCTTCAAGGAGAAGCATAGAATTTGGTCGTTGTGTTTTCATAAAACAAGTGTGAATCCATGCTACACACATGGATCATTGTTAACCAAAGTAAACATATTAAAATCTAATTATTGACAGAGATATTATACAGAACCATACAAACCCAACAGACTGATTTGATGGAGAATGATTTTCAAAAATCAACTTGAAACTTAAGAAAATAAAAGGTAAGATAAAATAAATTAGTGAAACCAATTTCTTCTAGTTGAAAAATAATTGTTTTTTCTTGGGTTGGTTCATAAAGAATGAATAAGCAATGGATTCAAACGAAAAAAAATGTAAACTGTTGTTCAAGTGAAACTATAATATTAAGTATTTTTAACCTAAAGAAACAAAATTGTAATTAAATTAGTGAAACCAATTTCTTCTAGTTGACGAATAATTGTTTTTTTGGATTGGTTTACAGTGAATGAATACGCAATGGATTCAAAAAAAAAAATGTAAACTGAAATTCAAGTGAAACTATAATATTAATCGTTTTTAACCAAATAAAACAAGTAGTAATTAAAATTTGTTCGTACCTTGTTAATATGTAACGTCCATTAAAATTTCGACCATTTAAGCTATTGAATTAAATTTAATTATTGAATTTAAAATGGCTTTTAAATAAAATTTATGATGTATTAATGAATGATTTAAATATTTATTTGTGATAAACAATAATTTATAATTTGTTAAATTGTGATTGATAATGATGAAAATTATCAATTTGTATGTGCACTTGGAATAACCAACTTTAAGCTATTATTGATAAAATTTAATAGTTGAATCCTTGATTTTATTTAAAGGTTCAATATAGAAATTAATGCGATAATTGAAAACAAATTTGTGATTGTTTCCAGTCAAATTTTGTATAGGAAGAATTATAACAAAACAGAGTGTCAACAATATATAATGTACGTTTTAACTATCGGAGTTAATGAAAATTAATGTTAACATTTAAAATAATAAATTTTACATTTTTATTTTTAAACATAAGTATAATTTTACAAAGATAATAAATTCAAAATTCTAAAACAATATTTTACGGTCATTGAATAATAGATGTAAACGATATAGAAATGTTTTTGATGTGAGACTTAAAAACTTTAACTTCGAATTAGATTTTGAATTGTGTGTTTAGTTTAATTTAAATAAATTAGGTCAATCGTTAAATTACAAATTCTATAAAAAAAAAATTAATTTGCAATGTGAATAACGCATTCATTTCTTTCCTTCATTATATTAACTTACTTCCCTTCATTGTATTATTTTTTTTCCCTTCATTCTATTTATCCATCTTATGTCATGTACTTATTGTCATTCGTAAAATTTATTTCCATCTCGTTGTTTTTTCTTTTATTTCACATTACTGTTTTTCCTAAAACAAAAAAATCTCCATCCCTTTTATTCTCCTTTTTGTTTTCCATTATTATTTTATCCAAAATCAAACCATCTTTACGTGTATATATATATATATATATATATATATATATGTATGTATGTATTTCCCTTATCTTATATATCATTTTGTTTATATTTAAAAGAAAAAAAATACCGTAAAACTTTTAACATGTTATAAATAAAACAGAACATATGTTAAACAAGAAGCCATTTAGAGAGAACAGAAAAGGATAGTGGAGGGACTTTTATTTATATTACTTCAAGTGTGTATAATTTCTATTACATTGGCTCCTTTATATATAGGCTTTGGAGCTGATGTTAGACTTATTCCCATGATGTGGGACTAAATAGAATATGCATGACAAGAGCATATTCACTCATGTATACTACAACACTCCCCTTTGAATACGCGTCTTCAAAATATTGAATGCTTTGCTAGCTTGAAGTTGTCCCTTTTAAAACATGTATGATGATTCCTCCCTCTTATAATTATATTGCTTGCATATATCCATTCAGTCGATACAACTATTATCTGTTTCCTTCAAAACTCTATCAGGAAAACCCAATGGGAAAAACCTTGAATGAGAAAAAGGGTACACAACGTTTGATACTATGGATATCATATTAAAATAATATTTCTTAAAAGAGTTTGATACTTTAGGATCAAAACAATGCTTCATTAAAAACCCTTTTATGAAAAACCTTGTGGGAAAAATCATAAATAAGGGAAAGAGTGCAAATTTATTTCATCTTTAGGTAACATGTTTTACAATGTTACTGTAAGAGTTGATACTTCAGGATCAAGATAATGCCTCATTAAAAACCTTACTAAGAAAACCCAGTGGAGAAAAACTTAGTTAAGGTAAAAGAGTGCATTATATCATACTTATGGATGCTCCCCCTGATTTAATGATTTCCTCTGAATTCGTATTCTTCTTTCAATAAATCAAATTGCTTACAAATACTTCTTAAAGAAGTCTTTCTTTTAAAACTTCATGTGCATTTATTTCCATGCTTCAGGCATGTTTTCTTATTTAAAGTGCCTTCCTTTTGTGATTTATATGTTACTAACATTCATTTATGAATGCACTTCAGATGCTTATAATTTTTTGTTTCAATCGGACTTGCACATTGCAATACATATTTGATGAATAAGACAACTTTCATTACTAAGCAGGAAGTAATCTACTCATCGTGAAGTATATCAAGATTTTCATTACAACAATACTTAGATGAATGAAGTATATCAAGATTTTCATTACAACAACACTAAGCAGGAAGTAATCTACTCACCTTAAAGTATATCAAGATTTTCATTACAAAAATACTTAGAAGAATGTTGTAATCTATCGTCCATGTCCTTGGTATTATTTATAATAACAAAAGTTATTTATGTTCTTCAGGAACTTATATATTATAATAAGTTTTGCATATCGCAACTACCACTTCAATGGATATTAAGAGTTTCATAATAACAATTCTTGAAAGCAGGAAGTGATCTACTCATCATGAATTATATTAAGATTTTCATTACAACAACACTTAAAAGAATGTTGTAATCTACATTTCTTGCTCTTTGCATTATTTATCACTAACAACGTAATTTAAATTCTTCCGAAATTTGTATACTTTCATTGTTTATACCTTCAGGGTATTGTAAGCGTTTTAAACACTTTCACCACTTTAATCAATTCAATTATCTCTAAAAATACAATGCTCATGGCACTTAACATGTTGGACACTCTATGGTGCTTCATGTGCTTTTGTCATTATATATATTTCTATTTTTATCTTATGAACTACAGGTTCATATCTTATGGACTACAGGTCCATATATCTTATTTAGGAGAATTCCATGATAGCCAATCATGTTTCTCTATAATATGGGATTTTTAATCCATTTATACATATAAACGCTTTGTTATTTATTAATTTATCATCGATGATTATTTCTTGTCAGTTCTATACATGATTTATTGAGATCTCAAAACTTATCATGCTTTAGGTACCTAAATCACTTCTGGGGTTATTTTGACAATCATGTCATGGGTTTCTTTCAAAGCATCCTTAAGTGTTTCTTCAGGAACACTCACCTCCTTTATTTTGCATATTTATGACTTACTCCAAAAATATTTTGAACTGGCTTCTATACCACATTTTCAACTGTGATTTACACTTTTTGATCCTTCGGGGATTCAAATGTATGTTGGAGAAAGTCTATTAGGGACATAATTGATAACTTATGCAAGTAATTAGTACTTTGCATAATTCTATATGTTAGCAAATATTTAACATCGATGATTAATTTATCCTCCCACTCAATGTTGAAAAACATTGTCACTTTAAATAATAAACCTTTTTTGGATTCACATTTTTGATCCATTATCGCATTATAGCTAGCAAATACATTAGATGTATTTCAATTGTAGGAGGATAATGCTCTTATTAGTTGATAAGATGCCTTCATATTACATTGCTTATTCCCTTTCATTGATATGATGACTTGGAGGAATTTTCAACCATTTGAATATGCAGATGACTTCAGGTCAATCAATATTGATGCCAATCGACTTTTTGAAATATTAAATAATATATGCATAATTTATAATATGAGCTCATGATAACTTCAAGTTCTCAATTAAATATTTGCATATACGTCCATCCACGTATTCCATATGTAATGGATTTACATATTCTTTCTCATTCAAGCTACCTATTTTAGAACAAATTGTTCACAAGGTTCCAATCATTAGTTTTTGCTTATCAAGCAATGTCAATGTGAATCTTAAAGATCGTATCATAATATTCAAAATATCTGATTTGGAACTGTATTGAACTTCTGGTTCAAATGAAATATATGAACAACTTCAAGTTGTTAATATATATTGAACTTCTGGTTCAAATAATATATAAACAATTTCAAGTTTGTTAAATTGTGTTGAACTTCTGGTTCCACTGTATTGAACTTCTGGTTCCACTGTATTGAATTTCTGGTTCCATTTTATTGAATTTCTGGTTCCACTATATTGAACTTCTGGTTCTCAATCTTTTAACATACTTTTAATTTTGAAGCTTTTACATTTTGGCTAATTGTCAAGATTTCAGACTGTAAACTTCATCAAAAAGTTTTTTTTTCATAATCCAAGACTTCAGGTCTTAGGTCTGAGTTATACAAATTTTTCCATTACATTAGATATTAGTTGCCAAATACATCGAATAATAATACATACGACTATTCGTATTCCAAGCACAAACATACATCATCTAACTTACAATAACAAATGATTTTAGTACATTTATAATAATATGGCAATACAATGTATATTACCATAATGATACATTTAATGCATTTATTATAAAAATAACGGAAATAATATACGGTCTAAATATATGAATCAAATAAATAAATTTTACTTAAATCGACATAATAAAATTTTGATCTAGCTACAGTATTGATCAACGACAAAACTGAAATAAACAACTTATAATTATACTGCATTTTTCAATAATCAAATTTTCTAAAATATCATATATATGCATAATATCTGATCAAGAATTGAGTAGAAATGCATAATTATAGAACCGTGATTTTACATTCTTTAATATTAATGATTCTAAAAACTTGCAGATATATACATAAAATTAACAAATATAAAAATTACATGTTTTAGATTCAAATTATACAATCCATATAAAAATCTTTTAGATCTTTCTTTTTTATATCAAAACATCTCTTGCCGTTATAGAAACTGCAGGTTCTAAATTTTCCATTTTTATAACAAAAATTGCTTCTACATACACTTCAGGTGTGCTAAATAAAGATCAATATTTAAATCTTAGCTTATGATCTTCGAGATGCATATTTCCTTTTTTAGGAAAAATTTATGAACTTTTCTACAATTATTTTATCACCTTTACTTGTAGAAATCTCTTTTGGAGATATTTTATTATTTTCAAATAAACATATCTCTTCTAGAGATATTCTACCATTTTCAAATATACAAATATTTTCTAAAGATATTTTGTTATCAACGCTTCTGGGATGAACTTATCTCCTCCGGAGATAAATATATACAAACTATTGAAATGTCATATCAATATACAAAAATACATATCAAACCTTAAATGTATTAACAAAATTAGGTGCATTAAATAAAAATAAGATTCAAGAGAGAAAATAAATCGCTACTTCTGAACTGTATGATATTCCTTCAGGGAACCTATCTTTTATTTATGTAATTGCAGTGCAACAAAAAAAAAACTCTAACATCTCTCCTAGGATGTTAGATTTGCTACATAAAATTAAATCTCTAAAACATCTCCTCAAGAGATTAATATGCATACTATATCTTCAGGATATTTAGTTAATATAAACTGTACATGAAAGATGTCAGTTATATGAAACCGTTCAGAGATTTTCTATTGAATCCAATGTTATTGTCATATATTATAATGTGTGTGGCTCTTTCAACTTCTTCTGGAAGTACAATCTTTTTATGTCACAACTTTTAAGAAAGCTTCGGACTTCAAATTTTTTTCTTCAACATATGAACTTCAAGTTCATATTATTTCATATTCCAAAGAACTACTATACTTTATGATTTTTCATTTGTTTATGAACTTCAGGTTCCTCATTTGCATATTCCAAAAGAATTATATATGAAAAATAATAGTAGATCGGAAAGGATAAAACTAGATCTACCTCTACATCATCAATAATGTAAACAATACATATATAATCAATTCTCCATTTGCATTTGAAAAACTCAAAATTAGATCTGCAAAAAATTGAAAGAATAGATCTAGATACATATTTATGATCAATACAACTAATTAGATCTAAAAAATAGATCCATTAGAACTCAATCTAGATCTACACCAGCAACAACAAAATAGAAAAACGATCTAGAAGTTTGAAACAAATTTATAAGAACAGAAGATATAACAACTGATAGATCCATTAATTAATGATTCTCAAATAGAAAACAAGTGTAGACAAATCTAGAAATATATAAAAATCTTCAAATGAAAATTACTTATATGACAGATCCATAAATGTAAATCTAGAATATTTCAAACAATAGCTCTAATTGAATTTCGTGCTGATAACGTGTTATAAATAAAACAGAACATATGTTAAACAATAAGCCATTTAGAGAGAACATAAAAATATATGGGAGAGACTTTTATTTCTATTACTTCAAGTGTGTGTAATTTCTATTACATTGGCTCCTTTATATATAGGCTTTGGAGCCAATGTTAGACTTATTCTCATGATGTGTGACTAAATAGAATATGATAAGAGCATATTCATTCATGTATATTACAACATAACATTATTTATGTAAAACTTTTAACATATGTTATTTAAAATAATGTGTTTCTAAATTTGAAAAGTCACAAACTTTCTAACAATTAGCATTAAACAATTTACCATGCATTACATTCCGTTTCTCAAATTGCATTTCATGCGTTGCATGCATTTCAAACCTGGCAATATGTCATATTTTCAATATGGCTGACATTCATTGCAATGCATGATGTGCTTTATTTTCAAGGTCCTTGTGTTATCTTTTGTCAATGCATGCATGCATCCATTTGATTCAACTTAATTCATTTCCTTCCTTACGTTAAATTCAATGCATGCATTCATTTGCTCATGCATGTTCATTTCTTCAATGCTACATCCCCAGGCTTTCCATCTCTCCTTTAATTTGAAACGTCCCATTTGTGTGTGTGTGTGTGTGTGTGTGTATATATATATATATATATATATATATATATATATATAACAAATTAACAAACGCATTGCACAAATTACTCAAGCATGACGTTACCTATTTTTGCTCCTTTCCCTTTTTAGCCTGAAGCACCCTATTAGTACATAAAAAAAAGAACTGGAATAATTAATATGTTACACGCAACAAAACAAAACAGTTGTTTTGCCCAATAGTTGCTATACGTTTCCCAAATCGTCCGTTTCCAAGGCACCTATTTATTTCCCATGTATATTTTGCCATTCTCAGATCTGCTTCAGTTTCTTGTGAATTCCATCGCCATTTTTTTTGTAACTTCCCCACTCCAAAACAATCACAGCAACCCCATTTTTCTGTTTTCCATTGTCTCCGTTCCCTCCGGTACACATCTAGCTGTCGAGCCTCTGTCTGCCTTCATCAAGCCCAGCTTCATCGGTCCGAAGCCGATCCTCTGCCTGAAGCCACCAACCGAGACTCTCCACCTCCTCGTTCATCTCCTCGCCTCCACTTTCAAATTCAAAGTCGCCGAACCCTAATCGGCCTCGCCTCGTTTCCAGATCTGAAGGTGAGTTATCTCACTATAAAAAATTCAAATGCTTCATTTATTTAATTTTCCACTCTTTCAATTTGGGTGTTTTGCAGTTTCAATTGCGGTTTTTTATTATTGCTTACTATGAGTATGCCAAACAAATTTCCATTTTATGGGTGTGTATGTTGTACATGCAGTTGTTACTGTGATAAAAAAGTTTCATAATTTTGTTAAGAAGTTTAGCAGTAGAGAACTAGATGATGATGATTATAGTGATGCTTTTATTGTTAGAAATTGCATCATTCGGTCTGAAATGATGTAATAACCCAGAAAATCTGAGCCAATTAAAAAAATTTATTTTGGCAATTTTGATGAATTTTGATTATTTAAAATGAATTATTTTAAATAAATACGCCGAGAAATTTATTTTGAATAGAATTAGAATGTATATATTTTTTGAATTGGCGTTAGAATATAAATAATTATTTTTAATTATAAAAGGAATTGGAAATGGCGCGGTAGTTTGAAAATTCGATTTCAAATTTGAAATGAATGTACATGATTCATAATAAACCGGATTTTAGCGAAACCAAAAATATTAGAATCTATTTGAAAATATCTTTCCAACGAATCCGAAAAAGCAAAATTTCATAGCGGGGATAAAATGTTATGCCCAGTTGAAAATTCAGAATAGTCGTGGAATTCTGGCCGTTAAAAATGGAAATATTGCAAACGACCACCGTTTTCGACAAAACCACTTTTGTTGGATCCGGGATGTCAAGTTATCGCTAGATTTCAAAATTAATAATTTTCTGAATCAATATGTGAGCGTGGCAAAAGAAAACGTGTTTTAACAGTTTCAGTCAATTTCGATCGACCAGAAAATGACCATTTTTCAAACTGTCTCAAAATTTGACGAAATTAGTTTTGTTAGGACCGTATCGTCAATACGAAGCTAGAAATAATTTTTCTAAAATTTTTAGAGTCTGTATGTGGCCCTAGTAAATTGAAATGTACGTTTAAATTGAATATATATTGATTATATTTTAGTTTTAGCGAAAACTGATCGTAACAATCGAATAGGCTTATGAAACATATTCCATTGTGTTCGGAATGGGGGTATTTGGCTGGGGACGACAGTTGCTGTGTTTAATTTGGTGTCCGGATAGAAATTAACCAATTAGAGAATTTAAATAATGTTAAACTAAATATATATTCTAATTTCCTAAACCCTAGCTGTATTCAGCATTCTCCCAGCCGCCACTTCAAATCGATGATCGAAAAGGTCCCAAATTCTCCCTCAAAATCCGCTCAACACAGATCCAATTAAAAGCCAACTTCAAAACGAAAATCAAATAACTTTTCGAGCTCTTCGAAACCCTGGTGGGATGATCGTCGTTGGTGCTCGATTGAGGTGGGAATTTCGCCTGAAACTGGCGTCGGTCGTGGGTGATTTTATGGCTCCAGATGCCACCGAGTTAGCTGCGCTTCAGGGGGGTGGCACGGGTTTCAAGGGCGATGGTCGTGGGTGAGTTTGATCCGGGTCCGTTCGCTCCTACTACCGGCGGGTTGCAACCCTAAGTGGCGAACGACGAGAAAGTGGAAATCGGATTAACAGTGAGCGTTTTTCTTCTTCTTCTTATTTTATTAGTTTAAATTAATTTAGTAATTATATTCTAAAATAGATAAATATTGTTTTAAAAATGAGATTTTTATTATCAAATAATTTAAATAAAAATATGATGTTTTTGAATAATAAAATAGCAAGATTTTTTTTTTTGAAAAATAAAATTAGTATTATTTTAAAAATATAAACCTGAATTATCAAAAGGTGATTTTTATTATTTGGATGGCGAAATAAAAATACAATTTTTACACATGTGGATTTGAAATAAAAATATGATTTTTAATTTGAAAAAGATGAGATTTTTATCGAATAAAAATATGAATTTTATCGAAGTGAAGATAGGATTTTCTTTGCTATGAATAATAAATTTTCTTTGTCATGAGAATTATATTTTCTTTGATATGAAATATATATATTTTATTATGTAGAAGATATAAAAATATGATTTTTATATAGTAGAGATTATAAAAATATAATTTTTATTATGTAGAAGATATAAAAATATGAATTTTATAGAGTAGAGATTATAAAAATATAATTTTTATTATGTAGAAGATATAAAAATATGATTTTTATATAGTAGGAATGATTTTTATATAATTTTTATTATGTAGAAGATATAAAAATATGATTTTTATATGACATAGAATATGAAGAGGAATGATTTTTATTTGTATGTATATCAGATAAAATTTCGATTTTTATATATGTGAAGAAGCGATAAAAATATATGATTTTTATATATGAAATGCCATTGTAAAAATGTGATTTTTAATGTGAACAGCGGGAGAAGATAGCGATGGTAACAACGGAAATCAAAACGAAGTCCAAACCATTCAGAAATAAAGAATGATGGAGTGGATCCCCTCGGTGAGAATTTCTCACTTTTAATTTATTTTCTGGTTGAAATATATATTAGGATGCAGACGGTGCTTAGCAGCACCCGACACCCGTCGTCCATAGACCATGGATGACTTGTTTGTTTGATTGATGTGTTGTGAAAGTTGATTGTGTGATGTGGAATGGAATAAAATATTTTATAGTTAAAAATATAATTTTTAACGTTGATGTGAATAAAATAGATATTCATTTACAAATCAGAACGATTTGTTTATGTACACCTATTTGACTGACATAGATTGAGACGATAAATTTTACACATCGCCCAACTGCACAAATAAAATATGTGTTTAATTGATTGAAACCCCACACGGGTGTCGGGATGATATTGACATACACTAATCCCAATTGTTTAGTTGTAAGTTGATCGATTGGTTGACAGACTGTTGTAAGCGTTGATTATTTATATTCAATGCTTATGCAGTTGAGTAGCGCACTCTGGATGATGGATAATTGTTTATCACTATTGATATATACATGTGTTGTATGGAAATCCATAGAAATAAAATCTATGGTAATTATTGGGCCTCATTCCAGTTTTGAAATAGAAATATTTGAAATGAAATATTTGAAATAGAAATATTTGAAATAGAAATATATAAAACCGTGTTGATTAGATTGACGCCATTTTGACGTGAACGATATTTGTATCGATTTTATTCATTTTTATAATGAATATCGAAAAGGAATTGATTTCAAAATATAATGTTTTGAAAATATTATCATTTATATATTGATGATATGGAATATTCAATTTTGATTAGAAATTGAATATGAAGTTGAAATCATTTTGAAAACGAATTTAAAATGATTTATAAAATACGTTTTGAAAGGAAATCAACGATATAATATATAAATATATATATATATATATATATATATATATATAATGGCCTGAATAGAACGCACCGCGGTAATTCGCAAATTTCGACCATTGACTTCGAATGGACATTACGGGAGATCCGACCGTCGGATTCTCCTAAAACCAGAATCGTTAGGTTTGTATTGAAAAGAGATTTCTAACGAATATTAGAAATTTGAAATCTAACGGTTGGATTTGGAATTATGCCCAAATCGAATTTAGAAAAGGTCGATGTAAGTGCAGTTCGATGGCCGTTGATGGAAATCAACTGTACGGGCCTTGATAAAATTATTAAAATTAGCAATAATTTGTGTAAAATCATAAGAAATGATTTGAAAAGAATTAGAATGAAAAATTCCATATTTGAAAAGATAAATATAGATTTTTATCGAAATGAACTAGTTTTGAACTAGAATTATAATCCATTTATTTTTGAAATAAATAAATTGGATTTGAAAAGGTTTTAAAAGTAACCAGAATTTCCAATAATTGAATTGGAATGGATTTGAATCGAAATTGTCTTTGGAATATTTCGATGTGGGATTTCGTGTTTACATAGATATTGTTATGGAAATTTGAAAGATATATTTATATCGTTATTTCCAATACAATATTTGTTGGTCGTATAATTTGATATTGAATATAAGCCGATATATTTTCTATTCAGAGCCTTGTATTTAATATCAAATGGGATTTGGGTTTGTCGTGAATGGTGTCTTCATTAACAGTGTTCTTAAACCCAGTTGAGAAAATGATTATATCTTTTTATTTAGATTTAATGAAGTATACCAATTAAATGATATTTAATTGGAATTGGAATTGATTTTTGGGTTTATCGTGAACGGTGTTTTAGATAACACTTGTTCTTTAACCCGACTATTAATGGAATGTGATTTTGGGTTTATAGTGAACCGTGTTTTAAATGACATTGGTTCTTTAACCCAGTTAAAGACAAGATATGATTTCCCAAGTTAAACAATCATTAATATTGATTTTTGGGAAGATTAAAACCAAGTGGAGTTTTAATGAATCTTTAGTTATATTGAAATGATCGAGAATGGAGTATCAACAGTTTTGCTCCCAGCGATAGTTAAATCTTTAATTAGATTTGAACGTGAAATGATAATTGAATTTACCGATAACACCGTGGTGTTAGATATGAAGTATGACCAGTTTTACTTCATGGGATGAGTAGGTTGGGGTTGGGAAATTTAACAAGTGATTACTTTGGTAAGGTTAGCTAATCCCAACTAGTTTGGATAAACCATAATTTGGTTTGAATTGATATTCAAAAGAAGATTAAAGAATAAATTTAAAGAAATTATCTTTGATAAAAATAATGGGAACCTTTCCCAAAGTATAATAATATTTGAATAAAAGAATATTCTGAATTGGAATGACGCGTATGTTGTGTTTGTGTAACACTTGTTGATTATATGCACGAGTTATTCAGAAAGACCGGGTTTATCCCATTCTGAATAACTGATTCGACGATGTGTCGAGGATGAAGACGGTGGTTGGAGACCGGAGGTCTTCACAACGATTGGATAATTACTGATGATCTTGATTGGGCTGTACACCCAAAAGGAGGGAATCAGTTGGTGATCGTCTAGACGTACTTGGAGATCGAAGGATATGCGAGGTGCAAGGTGCCTCAGGTTTCGTTCAGACCCAGAACGAACTTGTAAATGGACTGTGTGTCTGACATTGGATATCATTCTGTGTGATTGGTGGATATCGGTTGCCTAAAGTGGTTTTCTTGAGTGGCATGCTAAGATACAAATGATCAAGGCTTTTGTTGAAAAGCAAAGTCTTGTGGTTGATGATCAAAGCACTGCCCGTGTGGCATAGCTTTGTGTAGAGTTAATTCGCGAGCCTCACACCCCGGTTGTGAACCAGAAAAGGGAGAGGACATCAGGGAGGGCATGCGCTTCCTTCTAACTAGGGTGGTGTCAGTGACCTACCAGCCCTGACATTTATATTATTTTCACCTGTGTGGTTGTTGGATTGCGAGGCGCCTCGGATATATTGATGACTATGTGGAGCCGATGGAGTCATTTGGCTCATTTACGCCCCCAAAGGGCGGGGAAACAAAGTGTTCAGGCATTATAATCCACTTCGGTGGACCGGCCCTGACGATCCAAGGTGCAGTTGCGGCTGTTCCTGAGACACGGGCTAGAGCGTCTCGAAGCGGTGAGGACGATCCCTTGCCTCGGTTCACAGATGGAAATCCAACTTCCAATACGTGACTTTGCGGTTTTGATTGTAGAGCCTAGTATGGCGACATAGTGGTATGGGGCACTTATGCTGTCTATGATTGATACTTATGATTGAAATTGTTTAGACACTATACACTTATAGTAATAATAAAAGATGAAATTTAGTGTATCAAGCATTCTTTGGCTATTATAAGGTAAAACCCTATCCTCCGGCTTGTGTTACATTGTGTGATGGGACCTGGGTCTTATAATAGCTTCATTATTCTTTATTTAGCATTGCGCTGTTGTTTTATGCACTGGTATTCTTGGGAGGAAACTCGTTCCGTGTTATACAGCGTGGTCCCTTGATTTACCTAACTTTAAAATAAAGATTAACTGTTTTAGTTCTCACACCAGTCACATGACTGATCTGGAGTTTATTGTTTTAACCTAAACTCTGGGTTCCCTTGTTTTCCACACGGACAACTAGTAGTTTTGGTCTTGCAGATTTATATTCATAGGATCCTGGTTTACAGCTGGAATGATATTAGGAAAGCTCTGTATCCGTATATTCCTTTCAGTTGTGTTTTGTATTATTTTCTGCTACTATGTAATTTATTGTAATCTCTGATATTTATCGAATGTATTTTATTTGTTTATACTCTGTATATTCTTGTATTTTGGTGGAATTTTTGTAATAAGTAATGAAATGTTCTTCTGTTTGTGTTCCGATTTGTCGTGTTCTCAAAACAATCAGGGGTTTCGATCGGTCTTGGTCGGTTTAGCGATCGATTTGGATCAAGCGAAATTCCCTATTGTTACATGTGATATCAGAGCTTTGGTTTACAGAGCTCGAGAACAAGACACATTAGAACTAAACGAAAGAATTCATCAGAGATTGGATTAGTAATCTCCAATGAGAATGACTCGTTAGAGATAGGATCAGTAGTATCCTAGAACGAGTGTGATGAGTAGTGTTTTTAATATAAAAATTGAAAACAAGTTTTCTTTTGAAAATTTAAATCGATTATTCGTATTTGAATATTATTTTTATACTGATTTGGACAATCAAGTATATAAAGATTTTGCGTATACGTCTGATCCGCGTGTATTTGAAGTTTTAATATACTGAATAGATATAGAATCACACTCTAGTCGCTTGTAGATGTTTTGATGGTGGTTCGAAACATCATCAGAATTTATGTTCGAGTTTCGAAATTGGGATTTTTATATATTTCCATTAGACTGGTGTTGGAACCAAAATATAGTTAGAATATATTGTTGTGACTTGACATCAAAAATGGATTTTTATAGATATATAAAAATTATGAATTTGAAACGTTAATCAACTAATTGATTGCTGATTGTGTTGTTTGATTATTGGTTGATTAACTAAAATTTGAACCATTTAGCCAAATTGTACCAAATATTGAACTGTATTGAAAATTGTTTGAAATTGCATGCATATACATGTACTTACATTGAACAGATCATAGCAAGGAGGCTAGAGAAGAGGAATAAAATTGTTTGCCCGACAAATAGGTATATTTCTTGGGTTTTGGATGATTTTATTAGCCGATTGGCTAGCTGCTTTGCTGTTTCTTTTTATTTTTCAATTGGAGAGACCTGTATGGCAATTTCGGGATTTTCCCGGTGCTCCCGTGCAGGGGAGGTTATGGCGTTCGAAAATTTAGGGTGTTAGCCAAATTTTTGAAAAAATTGAAAAGTTCTTAGAAACTAAAAAGTTGAAGAACTTAAGCCATAATGAAAATAATGAAAGTTGAGTTGGTTTGTAAAACAACTTTCAGCTTCGTTCCTTTTTGGGGACGAAAAGTTCTAAGTTGGGGAGATTGTAATAACCCGGAAAATCTGAGCTAATTTAAAATTTTTATTTTGGCAATTTTGATGAATTTTGATTATTTAAAATGAATTATTTTAAATAATTACGACGAGGAATTTATTTTGAATAGAATTAGAATGTATATATTTATTTGAATCGGCGTTAGAATATAAGTAATTATTTTTAATTATAAAAGGAATTGGAAATGGCGCAGTAGTTTGAAAATTCAATTTCAAATGAGTGTACAGGATTCAAAATAAACCGGATTTTAGCGAAACCAAAAATATTAGAATCTATTTGAAAATATCTTTCCAACGAATCCGAAAAAACAAAATTTCATAGCGGGGATAAAAAGTTATGCCCAGTTGAAAGTTCAGAATAGTCGTTATGGAATTCAGGCCCTTAAAAACGGAAATTTTGCAAACGACCTCCGTTTTCGACGTAACCACTTTTGTTGGATCCGGGATGTCATGTTATTGCTAGATTTCAAAATTCATAATTTTCTGAATCAATATGTGAGCGTGGCAAAAGAAAACGTGTTTTAACAGTTTTAGTCAATTTCGATCGACTAGAAAATGGCCATTTTTCAAACGGTCTCAGAATTTGACGAAATTAGTTTTGTTAGGACCGTATCGTAAATACGAAGCTAGAAATATTTTTTTGGGAATTTTTAGAGTCTGTGTGTGGCCCCAGTAAATTGAAATGTACGTTTAAATTGAATATATATTGATTATATTTTAATTTTAGCGAAAACTGATTGTAACAATCAAATAGGCTTACGAAATATATTTCATTGTGTTCGGAATGGGGGTATTTGGCTAGGGACGACAGTTGCTGGGTTTAATTTGGTGTCCGGATAGAAATTAACCAATTGGAGAATTAAAATAATATTAAAATAAATATATATTCTAATTTCCTAAACCCTAACCGTGTTCAGTATTCTCCTAGCCGCCACTTCAAATCGATGTTCGAAAAGGTCCCAAATTCTCCCTCAAAATTCGCTCAACACAGATCCAATTAAAAGCCAACTTCAAAACGAAAATCGAATAACTTTTCGAGCTCTTCAAAACCCTGGTGGGAAGATCGTCATTGGTGCTCGATCGAGGTGGGAATTTCGCTTGAAACTGGCACCGGTCGTGGGTGATTTTGGGGCTCCAGACACCACCGAGTTAGCTGTGCTTCAGAGGGTGGCACGGGGTTCAAGGGCGATGCTCGTGAGTGGGTTTGATCCGGGTTCGTTGGCTCCTACTGGCGGCGGGTTGCAACCCTAAATGGCGAACGACGAGGAAGTGGAAATCGGATTAACAGTGAGCATTTTTTCTCTTATTCTTATTTTATTAGTTTAAATTAATTTAGTAATTATATTCTAAAATAGAAAAACATTGTTTTGAAAATGGGATTTTTATTATGAAATAATTTAAATAAAAATATGCTGTTTTTGAAAAATAAAATAGCAAGATGTTTTTTTTTTTGAAAAATAAAATTAGCACTATTTTAAAAATATAAACCTAAATTATAAAAAGGTGATTTTTATTATTTGGATGGCGAAATAAAAATACGATTTTTACACATGTGGATTTGAAATAAAAATATGATTTTTAATTTGAAAAAGATGAGATTTTTATCGAATAAAAATATGATTTTTATCGAAGTGAAGATAGGATTTTCTTTGCTATGAATAATAAATTTTCTTTGTCATGAGAAAAATATTTGCTTTGATATGAAATATATAATTTTTATTATGTAGAAGATATAAAAATATGATTTTTATATAGTAGAGATTATAAAAATATAATTTTTATTATGTAGAAGATATAAAAATATGATTTTTATATAGTAGAGATGATAAAAAATATAATTTTTATTATATAGAAGATATAAAAATATGATTTTTATATAGTAGGAATGATTTTTATATAATTTTTATTATGTAGAAGATATAAAAATATGATTTTTTATATGATAGAGAATATGAAGAGGAATGATTTTTATTTGTATGTATAACAGATAAAAATTCGATTTTTATATATGTGAAGAAGCGATAAAAATATATGATTTTTATATATGAAATGCCATGGTAAAAATGTGATTTTTAATCTGAACAGCGGGTGAAGATAGCGATGGTAACAACGGAAATCAAAACGAAATCCAAACCGTTCAGAAATAAAGAATGATGGAGTGGATCCCCTAGGTGAGAACTTCTCACTTTTAATTTATTTTCTAGTTGAAATATATATTAGGATGCAGACGGTGCTTAACAGCACCTGACACCCGTCGTCCACAGACCATGGATGACTTGTTTGTTTGATTGATATGTTGTGAAATTTGATTGTGTGATGTGAAATGGAATAAAATATTTTATAGTTAAATATATAACTTTTAACGTTGATGTGAATAAAATAGATATTCATTTACAAATCAGAACAATTTATTTATGTACACCTATTTGACTGACATAGATTGGGACGATAAATTTTACACATCGCCCAACTGCATAAACAAAATATGTGTTTAATTGATTGAAACCCCACATGGGTGTCGGGATGATACTGACGTACACTAATCCCAATTGTTTAGTTGTATGTCGATCGATTGGTTGACAGGCTGTTGTAAGCGTTGATTATTTATATTCAATGGTTATGCAGTTGAGTAGTGCACTCTGGATGATGGATGATTGTTTATCACTATTGATATATACATGTGTTGTATGGAAATCCATAGAAATAAACTCTATGGTAATTGATTGGGCCTTATTCCAGTTTTGAAATAGAAATATTTGAAATGAAATATTTAAAATTGAAATATTTGAAACAAAAATATTTGAAATAGAAATATTTGAAATAGAAATATATAAAGCCGTGTTGATTAGATTGACGCCATTTTGACGTGAACGATATTTGTATCGATTTTATTCATTTTTATAATGAATATCGAAAAGGAATTGATTTCAAAATATAATGTTTTGAAAATATTATCATTTATATATCGATGATATGGAATATTCAATTTTGATTATAAATTGAATATGAAGTTGAAATCGTTTTGAAAACGAATTTAAAACGATTTATAGAATACGTTTTGAAAGGAAATCGATGAAATATATAATATATATATATATATTATATATATATATAATGGCCTGAATAGAACGCGTCGTGCCGTGGAAGTTCGCAAATTTCGACCATTGACTTCGAATGGACATTACGGGAGATCCAACCGTCGGATTCTCCTAAAACCGGAACCTTGGGTTCGTATCGAAATAAGCTTTCTAACGAATATTAGAAATTTGAAGTCTAACGGTTGGATTTGGAATTATGTCCAAATCAAATTTGGAAAAGGTCGTTGTAAGTGCAGTTCGATGGTCATTGACGGAAATCGACTTTACGGGCCTTGATAAAATTATTAAAAATAGTAATAACTTGTGTAAAATCATAAGAAAAGATTTGGAAAGAATTGGAATGAAAAATTCCATATTTGAAAAGATAAATATAGATTTTTATCGAAATGAACTAGAATTATAATCCATTTATTTTTCAAATAAATAAATTGGATTTGAAAAGATTTTAAAAGTAACCAGAATTTCCAATAATTGAATTGGAATGGATTTGAATCGAAATTGTCTTTGGAATATTTCGATGTGGGATTTCGTGATTATACAGATATTGTTATGGAAATTTGAAAGATATATTTATTTCGTTATTTCAAATACGATATTTGTTGGTCGTAGAATTTGATATTGAATATAAGCCGATATATTTTCTATTCAGAGCCTTGTATTTAATATCAAATGGGATTTGAGTTTGTCGTGAATGGTGTCTTCATTAACACTGTTCTTAAACCCAGTTGAGAAAAAGATTAAATCGATTTAGATTTAATGAAGTATACCAATTAAATGATATTTAATTGGAATTGGAATTGATTTTTGGGTTTATCATGAACGGTATTTTAGAAAGCACTTGTTCTTTAACCCGATTATTAATGGAATGTGATTTTGGGTTTATATTGAACCGTGTTTTAAATGACATTGGTTCGTTAACCTATTTAAAGACAGGATATGATTTCCAAGTTAAACAATCATTAATATTGACTTTTAGGAAGATTAAAACCAAGTGGAGTTTTAATGAATCTTTAATTAGATTGAAATGATCGAGAATGGAGTATCACCAGTTTTGCTCTAAGCGATAGTTAAATCTTTAATTAGATTTGAACGTGAAATGGTAATTGAATTTACCGATAACACCGTGGTGTTAGATATGAAGTATGACAAGTTTTACTTAATGGGATGAATAGGTTGGGGTTGGATAATTTAATAAGTGCTTACTTTGATAAGGTTCGCTAATCCCGACTAGTTTGGATAAACCATAATTTGGTTTGAATTGATATTCAAAAGAAGATTAAAGAATAAATTTAAAGAATTTATCTTTGATAAAATTAATGGAAACCTTTCCCAAAGTATAAGAGTATTTGAATAAAAGAATATTATGAATTGGAATGAGGCGTATGTTATATTTGTGTAACACTTGTTGATTATATACGCGAGTTATTCAGAAAGACCGGGTTTATCCCATTCTGAATAACTGATTCGACGATGTGTCGAGGATGAAGACGGTGGTTGAAGACCGGAGGTCTTCACATCGTTTGGATAATTACTGATGATCTTGGTTGGGCTGTACACCCAAAAGGAGGGAATCAGTTGGTGATCGTCCAGACGTACTTGGAGATCGATGGATATGGAGGTACAAGGTGCCTCTGGTTTCGTTCAGACCCAGAACGGACTTGTAAATGGACTGTGTGTCTGACATTGGATATCATTCTGTGTGATTGATGGATATCGGTTGCATGGAGTGGTTTGCCTGTGTGGCATGCTAAGATGCAAATGATCAAGGCTTTTGTTGAAAAGCAAAGTCTTGTGGTTGATGATCAAAGCACCGCCTGTGTGGCATAGCTTCTTGTAGCGTTAATTCGCGAGCCTCACACCCCGGTTGTGAACCAAAAACGGGAGGGGACATTAGGGAGGGCATGCGTTTCCTTCTAGCTAGGGTGGTGTCAGTGACCTACCAGCCCTGACATTTATATTATTTTCACCTATGTGGTTGTTGGATTGCGAGGCGCCTCGGATATACCGGTGACTATGTGGAGCCGATGGGGTCATTTGGCTCATTTACGCCCCAAAGGGCGGGGAAACGCAGTGTTCAGGCATTACAATCCACATCGGTGGACCGACCCTGACGATCCAAGGTGCAGTTGCGGCTGTTCCTGAGACACGGGCTAGAGTGTCTCGAAGCGGCGAGGACGATCCTTTGCCTCGGTTCACAGATGGAAATCCAACTTCCAATACATGACTTTGCAGTTTTGATTGTAGAGCCTAGTATGGCGACATAGTGGTATGGGGCACTTATGCCGTCTATGATTGATACTTATGATTGAAATTGTTTTGAGACTATACACTTATAGTAATAATAAAAGATGAAATTTAGCGTATCAAGCATTCTTTGGCTATTATAAGGTAAAACCCTATCCTCCGGCTCGTGTTGCATTGTGTGATGGGACCTGGGTCTTATAATAGCTTCATTGTTCTTTATTTAGCATTGTGCTGTTGTTTTATGCACTGGTATTCTTGGGAGGAACCCGTTCCGTGTTATACGGCGTGGTCCCTTGATTTACCTAACTTTAAAATAAAGATTAATAACTGTTTTAGTTCTCACACCAGCCACATGACTGACCTGGAGTTTATTGTTTTAACCTAAACTCTGGGTGCCCTTATTTTCTGCACGAGCAGCTAGTAATTTTGGTTTTGCAGATTTATATTCACAGGATCCTGGTTTACAGCTGGAATGATATTCGGAAAGCTCTGTATCCGTATCTTCCTTTCAGTTGTGTTTTGTATCATTTTCCACTACCATGTAATTTATTGTAATCTCTAATATTTATCGAATGTATTTTATTTGTTTATACTCTGTATATTCTTGTATTTTGATGGAATTGTTGTAATAAACAATGAAATGTTCTTCTGTTTGTGTTCCGATTTGTCGTGTTCTCAAAACAATCAGGGGTTTCGAACGGTCTTGGTCGGTTTAGCGATCGATTCGGATCGAGCAAAATTCCCAATTGTTACAAATGAGCTAGATAAGTAAAATAGGTTTTGGCTACTATATTCCTGATCTACTATGTTTTAAAGCCTAGGAATAGAAACTGATCCGTATTAATAGTTGTATTAGAATGAAAATTTCTTGTTTGTTTGTTAAGTTTGGAAAACTAGTAAGGTTTGTATAATCTGGGCTTAAGATTTATATATCTGCACAAGACTAACGATGTACATATAATGTTTATATGAATTTGTATATATACCGGAATTATCACATATATATGGCTAGTTAAAGACCAGATCATATGTATTGGATCTAAAAGCACATGCATGCTAGAAAAAAAACTTCATTGGCCTGAACTTGATGCGTACTGAATTGATGGGCTTTGATGCATTTTAATGCTATATTTCTACTGCTGACATGCCAAATGATCTTTGCATATACGGTAATTATGAACCATGTTATGCCTTAATGGTAACTTTGTTTATGTGAAACTTGATATGTTACAAGTGCTCTATCAAATATTTTTCAAACATATAGTAGTGCATGTGTTTGGTTTTGACTTTGTATTCTCATGTTTTTTTCATCAACTTAATGGCCCTTGATTCTACTTGAGACCTTTAATTATGCCGCAGCTCTCCATAACATTTACTGTGTTACTTGTATACAATCATTTGTGTTTAATTACTGTTGATTTACTTGAATACAACTTGACCCGAGTTTTTTTGTTTGCTCAGGTCGGGGTTAGACTTGCGTAATTAAAGCTTAGATTTGAATAAGCTGACGACGATGAGGATTTGTGAAGAAGCACGTAGACGCGCAAGCCCGATTTAAAGTGTAAAGCTTTATTTTAAAATTCATGTATATATTTTTATTCCACTATGCAAAATGTTTTGTAAAACTCTGATATTTGTGTAAAATTTATTCTGCTGCAAATATTTTTGTTCTGTGATTCTGTGTGATATTCCCTTTAAAATCGTATGTTAAATAATGATTGGTTTTGAGCGTCTTGAGTCGGTTTTATTACTGATTCAAGACGTTAAAGATAGCGAGCCGTTACAATTGCTATCAGAGCTGGTTAGAGAACGTGATAGGTGGTTCTCGCAAGGCTGTTTGGTGGCGAGCAAGAGACTCTTACCCCTACATGTCCCAATGGTAAGATTGGGTTGGTTGTTGCAGTCGAGAGGATGGCCGTAAAATCAGTTCTGAGGTATCACTATATGTCACGGTGGGAGGTTAGCCCACTGCCTGATGGTTGCAAAGCCTAAGGTGGTTATAGTTGTGAAATGTAAGTAGAATTTACAAATGAATGTTTTAAAATTACATTGTAAAGTGAATAGTGAATGATGACATTGAAAAAAAATGTGAATTTTAAAAATTTATAACGATAAGTGAATGTTAGAATTAAATTGAAAAGAAAGTAACTTGAATAAAATTTAAGAAAAGGAAATGAGCTTTAAATTTTACAATGAAAAATGTGAATATTTTGAAATTTGAAATAAAGTTAATTAATTAAAGAAATTTTATAGTTGCATCGTTTACCCCCTTGGCCTTGAGAATAGGCAGTTCCTTCGTTCATTTTGATTCATTCACCTTACTTTAGCAGTAGTTGTTTGACCTTTCCACCCTTGTTTTATTCATGTTCGAGCTTTCATTACTACAGAATTCATGTCCTTGTACCCTTTTGTTTACCGTGCATTGGAAAAAGTCTAAAACAAAGTTGGATTAATGATATAGTTTGGATTTGAAACAAACATTTGAACATTGAATTATGACAACAATTGACAATTGAATTTTAGAAGTATTTTTTGGTACTATGTTATTGGAAGTATTGAAAATGAGATGTAAGGGATAATTAAAAAGGAATGAAATAGTTTTTTTTATTTGTTTTGAAATATATTGAATCCAACTTAGATGATATGTGTCAGAAATATTTTGGCTAGGAAACATTTTGAGAAGGTTATTTTGTAAAAATTCAAATTTCTGAATTATACGCTAATTTTGGAAGCTTTTGAAAGAGTTTATCTTTTGTGAATAATGTTCAATTTGAGAAATAATTATTGAAATCATTTTATGAAATCAAAGATGAATTAGCATTGGAATTTCACATAAATTGATTCAGATTGGATTATTTCTTGAAGTTAGTATTTTGCTTTCCAAAACTATAAAATTAATTTAATTACTTCATTTAAACTGCTTTGAATATAAACTTAGCTTCTTATCCAACTATTCTATAACAAACCTATTTAGTTTATTTATACTATTTTATACTAAAACCTATTTATTCTATTCAAACCTATTTTATGTCAAGCATATTATTTTCTTTAAACTATTTTATATAAAATAAGAACTTATTTACTCTATTCAAACCTATTTTATATCAAGCTTATTATCTTACTTAAACTATTTTGAATTTATCTTAACTATTTTATAGATAAAAGTATATTTCTGATCTGAGCAATTTAAGTCTGAAATGATCGAATGTAAAGATTCAGTTGAATAATGATATATATGACATGTAATCTATATTGAATTTGTAGTTTTAATGGTGAATTAATTTGTAAATCTGAAATTGAAATGATATCGTTATCTGAATCGATTAAGAAATCAAACTGAATTTGGTATTGAAATGGAATTTCGAGAATCTTCGAGTTTTGGACACTTGATAAGAAAATTTTCGAAACATATATATATATATATATATATATATGAAAATTTAATATAAGAATGCACTGAATTCAAAATTATTGATTTGGAAGGTAATTGATGTGAAATGATATCTTGTATATAATGGAATTTGTACAAGAATGACATGTTGATATATGATTTAAGAGATCTTATATAAATGAAATTATATATATGTCCTATATACGTGAAGTGAAATTAATATTATATATAGTATTATATGATTTCGAACCAAAGATACAGGAAGTACCTTCCATTGAAAATCGAGGTCCTACTCACTAAGAACTCTTGTTGATATTTCTTTGATTGTGGTTGTCCGGACGTAATACTCATGAGTGTTTCCTTTGAAGTGGCTGCATAACGAAATTCACAGGGCCGCGAAGGCCTACGACAACAGATGTTTCCAGGGGGAACCAGGCGTAACCATTGTGTCTGCTGCGATCTATGGTCGTTTTACGATGGCGAAATTCGCAGGGCTGCGAAGGCCTACGGGTACGGGTGTTTCTTGGGGGATCCAGGCGTAACCATTGTGTACCTGCGGTCCACATGGTGTAATTCGTAGGGCAGTGATTACCTAAGGTCTACAGGTGATAGAGATGTAACCACCAGTGTTACTAGATGTAGACTGCGATCCATGTGATTATTTTGAGGTGTTATCGAAAACGTAAGGCAGTGATTGCCTAGCCACCTATGGTCGCGACACTTTGTTCTCTCGATCTAGTGATAGAGCAACCTTAGGGAATGTGTTTCATGATGATCTTTGGTTATTCTATTTCTATTGATTCACCCCGTTAATTGTTCATGATGAAATTCGCAGGGAAGGTATTTCCTACGGGTATGGATGCTTCTTGGGGGACCTAGGTGTAACCATTGTGTATCCGCAATTCATGAATAAGTTTCATCGGTTGGATTATTGGATGGTACTTCTTTTATCTATTTTAATGTTTTTTTAAGTATTTTCACTGGATGTTGAAACGAGTTTACTTAGTACTTCGAGATTTCTAGTTTTGTGCTTGATCAACGCATTACCAGATTCTTGAAGAACGATGATAAACTTGTGGAAATATCGAGTTATCAAAAACTATTTTTGATATAAGGTTTTTTTTATATATATAAAAGAATTTTTCTTCAAAGAATTTTCTTATAACCTTTAAAATTTGTATATAAACTAAAGACGCTTGAATTAAATACAATTGGTATAACTAAAAAAATTTAATGAACTATAATGTGTCAATATGCAAAAACCATTCTATTCGCATAACAATTTTGATTTAGTTTTGAATACACGAATTTGATTTCAGATAGAATTGTTCGCTCGATTTTCGATGATGAACACTGATATGAGTTTTTGATAAGAATCTGAAGTCCTCTATCATAGTTTATTGCTATGTAAGAAGAATGGAAGTTTCTGATCAAGAAGTCAAATAAAAAGTCCGCACTAGAGTGATCGGATTACCAATACTAATTGAAAGCAAAATTTTGTATCCGAACAAGCAATAGAAAATGGTATGCATATGAATGGAGTATCGTTTAATTACTAGTTCCTTGTTTCATGCCTTTTCGAGGACGAAAAGTTCTGAGTGAGGGAGACTGTAACATCCCATAAAATTTCGACCATTTAAGCTACTGAATTAAATTTAATTATTGAATTTAAAATGGCTTTTAAATAAAATTTATGATGTTTTAATAAATGATTTAAATATTTATTTGTGATAAACAACAATTTATCATTTGTTAAATTGTGATTGATAATGATGAAAATTATCAATTTGCATGTGCATTTGGAACAATCAACTTTAAGTTATTATCGATAAAATTTAATAGTTGAATCCTTGATTTTATTTAAAGGTTCAATATTAGAATTAATGCGATAATTGAAAACAAATTTGCGATTGTTTCCAGTTAAATTTTGTATAGGAAGAATTATAACAAAACAGTGTGTCAACAATATATAATGTACGTTTTAACTATCGCAGTTAATGAAAATTAATGTTAACATTTAAAATAATAAATTATACATTTTTATTTTAAAACATAGGTATAATTTTATAAAGATAATAAAATCAAAATTCTAAAACAATATTTTACGGTCACTGAATAATAGCCGTAAACGATATAAAAACGTTTTTGACGTGAGACTTAAAAACTTTCACTTCGAATTAGATTTTGAATTATGAGTGTTTATTTTAATTTAAATAAATTAAGTCAATCTTTAAATTACAAATTCTATATTTTTTTAAATTTGCAATGTGAATAATGCATTCATTTCTTTCCTTCATTATATTAATTTACTTCCCTTCATTGTATTAATTTCTTTCCTTTCATTCTATTTATCCATCTTATGTCATGTACTTATTGTCATTCCTAAAATTTATTTCCATCTCGTCGTTTTTCCTTTTATTCCACATTACTATTTTTCCGAAAACAAAAAAAATCTCCATCCCTTTTATTCTCCTTTTTGTTCCCCGTCATTATTTTCTCCAAAATCAAACCATCTCCACGTATATATATGTAACGAGCCGGAAAATCCGAACCAATTTAAAATTTTTATTTTAAATAATTTGGTGGAAAAATGTGGCAGAAATTAAAAATTTCAATTTTAAATAATATCGAAGCCAGTGAAAATAGTCAATTTTAAAACGATCTCTGTTTTCGACAAAACCACTTTTGTTGGAACTGGAATGTCGAATTATTGTTAAGTTTCAATTTTTAGAATTTTTAGAATTAATATGTGAGCGTGGCGAAGGAAAATGTGTTTGTCGATTTCAGTCAAATTTAATCGATTGAAAAATAGCCATTTTTCAAACAGTCTCAGAATTCGACGAAATTAGTTTTGTTAGGATCGTATCGTCATAACAAAGACAAATATATTTTTTTGGATTTTTCTGAGTCCGTATGTGGCCTCGGTGAATTTATTTATGCAGACAAATTAAATTTAAAAAGGATTTAATTATTAAATTAAAAAAAACAGGCCACACACAGCCGTTTGGGCTGACGGAACCTGTCCGATTGGATCCAAAATATGGGCTATTGGCTAGGGGCACCTTCTGCTGGACTGAAATTGAACCGGTTTGAAAGATATGGATTTAATTGTAAAAAAATACATTAAAAATATTATAAATATAGGATTTAAAACCCTAAAAAAACTACTATTCATTATCTCTGCCACCTCCCCCTTCGTTCAATGGCCTAAACCCGTCGATACTTCCTCCACAAATTCCCATCGATCTACTCAGTAAATCCCACCACTCCAGTTCAATATTTTGAAGAGATTTTTACCACCTTCACATCCATACGGCCATCACCCACCATCGTCGCCTGTAGCGACCGCCCCCGCGCCCTGAACCCGAGGCACGTCGACCGCCGCCCAAGGCACTAGAGGCCGCCGAGCTGCCCCCCTTCGCCGGCAGTGGTGCGCCACCCGTAGCCCGACGCCGTGGCACCATCGGATCCTCGAGCTGATCATCCAACCTCCTGAAAATTTGAATCCAAGTTTTGAACAAATAGGGAAGCTAACGGCCGATACTTGATTTGGGGAAGAAAGGTCTATTTTCGTAACTAATTAATTAATTTAAATTGTTTTAAAACTTGATTTAACCATAATTGATTCGTTTCAACTCAAAATTTGACGATTTCGGAAGCATTGGAATCGTAATAGCGAATATGAACGTGTTGAGACTGAAACGGGACCACTCTGAACAGTTTGAAATTTTGACAAAATCTGCAACGACGGTGAGATTTCTAAATTTTGAATAATTAAATGATTTAATTATATTTGTTATGTGAATCGTTGTAGGTTATTATTTCTGATCTGTGATGTCGTGATTGTTGTATGGTTATTAATATTCGTTGTGATATCATGTTATAGCCATGTTAGTTTAGATCTATATAGTCTGATGAAATCTCTATAAAGTTCTCATCTTTATTAGTTTTATTTTATTTTTATTACTATTTTTATTTTTCCTTTATAAAAATGAAAAATTGAACCTTTGTTTGTTTTGCAAAAAAAAAAAAAATTATATGAAATTTTGAATCTTTATTTTGTTTAACGAATTAAAATGAGAAAAATTGAATCTTTATTCTGATTTACTAAATAAAGTTTGAATTTTTATTTTGTTTTGCAAAATAAAAGAAAGTTAGAATATTTTAAAAAAAAAAATAAAGGAGTTGGATTTATGTTCTGATTTACAAAATAAAAGAAACGTGAATCTTTATTTTGATTAACAAAATTTAAGTTGAATCTTTATTCTGTCTATGGTTTGTAAATAAAGAAAGTTTAAACCTTTATTTTGATCCACAACAGAAAATGAAAAGTTGAACTTTTAATTTGATTAACAAAATAAAGGAAAGATAAATCTTTACCTTTAATGCACAAAATAAATGAAAGTTTGAATTTTTATTATGATTTGCAAAATAATAACATAAGTTAGATTTTCATCTTGATTTGCAAAATAATAACAAAAGTTAAATTTTTATTTTTGATTTGCAAAATAAAAAAAAAGTTAAAGCTTTATTTTTGATTTGCAAAATAATAACAAAAGTTGAATCTTTATTTTGATTTGCAAAATAAGAACTAAGATTGAATCTTTATTTTGTTTATGATTTAACAAAATAAAGAAAGATTAAATCTTTTAAATTTTAATTAAAAGATAAATTTAGATTAAATATTTTACTTGTTTTACAAATTAAAATAAAGATTAGATATTTTATTTGATTTACAAATAAAATAAAGATGAGACCTTTTATTGTGATTCATCTCATATATTGTGTTATATGTGTGGACATTGAAACTAGGACGTTGTGTAAATAGAAATGGTTAGACCAAAAACCATATTATTATATTTGTGGATATTGAAACTACGACGTTGTGTAAATAGAAATGGTTAGACCAAAAACCATATTATTATATTTGTGGATATTGAAACTACGACGTTGGGTAAATAGAAATGGTTAGACAAAAACCATTATTTTTGGTTATCATACTTTGATGCAAATTGACATGTGAGTTAGATAGGAAAATATCCCCTATAAGGAAAAATGTGCATTAAAAAGAGAAATAGAAAATTTATATTTTTCTAATGTAATAAAGAGAAATAGAAAATTTACATTTTTTTAATGTAATAAAGAGAAATAGAAAATTTACATTTTTCTAATGTAATAAAGATAATTAGAGAATATACATTTTTCTAATGTAATAAAGGTAATTAAAAGATTTACATTTTCCTATGTGAAGATGAAAGATTTACATTTTTCTATGTAACAATAAAAGGTTTACATTTTTCAATGTAAAGGTAAAGAATTTACATTTTTCAATATAAAAGAAAAAGAGATAAAAATATTTACATTTTCATTTTATAGAAAGACAAAAAGTACATTTTTGTGTATTTAAAATGAATAAGACAAAAAGTACATTTTTGTGTATTTAAAATGAATTAGACAAAAAGTACATTTTTGTGTATTTAAAATGAATTAGACAAAAAGTACATTTTTGTGTATTTAAAATGAATTAGACAAAAAGTACATTTTTGTGTATTTAAAAAGGAATAGGATAAGAAGTACATCTTTACGTTATAAATGAATTGGAGAAAAAGAACATTTTTATGTAATTAAAGAAAGAGTACAATGTTGAAAACGTCATTTTTGTCGCATTAGAATTGGCGAACAAAAATACCATTTTATTGAATATAAAAATATACATTGTTGAAAACGTCATTTTTGTCGCATTAGAATTGGCAAACAAAAATATCATTTTATTGAATATAAAAATATACATTGTTGAAAACGTCATTTTTGTCGCATTAGAATTGGCGAACAAAAATATCATTTTATTGAATATAAAAATGTACATCGTTGAAAACGTCATTTTTGTCGCATTAGAGTTGGCAAACAAAAATATTGTTTTTTTTATAGAATAAAAAGAATGGATTTTAACAATGGGAATCGCCAAGTGGTTTATATATATAAATATAAAAATTAACGAAACGAGAGCGACAGTTCGCGTATTGACAATCGTAACTTCAAACGATTATTTCGGAAGATCCGACTGTTGGATTTTCCCAAAACTGGAACCGTTAGGACCGCTGTGGGAAGTGCTTTCCAACGATATAAATTTCATCAAAATCCGACGGTTAGATTTTAAGATATGTGTAAATCGAATTTTGGTAAAAACATCGCCAGGGCCGCCCATTGACCCGAAACGTCGTTTATTTATTTCGAGCTATTTTTAAATAAATAAAAATAGCAATAAATAGTTATAAATATATGTGAAATTTTTTAAACTATAATTATGTGACAATTATTTGAAAAGACCGAGTTTAACTCATTTCAAATAATTGCACGGCGATTAAATCAAAGATATAAGAAGACGATGGTTGTAGACCGGCGATCTTCACACCAAATGGACGACGACTACTGATGCCTTGGACTGACTTGCTCCCAGGGCGCGGTTGAAGCAGTAGTTGTCCGGACGTATGTGTTGGTCGTGCGGACAAGCGAGCGCCGCTTTGGTGTCTCCGGTTCCGTTCAGATCCAGAACGGACTTGTAAATGGATGCGTGTCTGACGTTGAAGTTCATCCCATGTAATTCGATCGATTTGTATTAATATATGTCTGTTTGGTGGTGGAGAATTTATTCTCTACTTAACACCCTGATACGTAGTAAAAGTTATCGATCGCATGGCGTTGAATTGTCAATGTGGTATGCCAAGATGCAATGATCAAGGCTTTATTGAAAAGCAGGCCTTGTGGCTGATGATCAAAGCATAGCCTGTTTAGGCATAACTTTGTGTATAGCGTGACTTCGCGAGCCTCACACCCTGGTATGAGTCAAAAAGGGGATATGGACCGTAGGGAGTGCACACGTTTCTTCTAGCTAGGAGTGGTGTTTGGGCTTTAACACGGCCCGACATTTTACTTATGTGGATTATGGATTGAGGTATCTCGGAGTTTTTATAGGCCGTAAGTGGTCATGTTATAGGTCCAAAGGGATCGGGAAACATGTGTTCAGGCATAACTAATCCACTACCGTTAGGTAGGGACCGACCCTACCGCATCCAAGGGTTCACTGCGGGGGATCCTGAGGCATTTGCTAGAGTGTCTTGAATCGGAAGAGGACGATCCCTAGCCTTGATTTCATGACAGAAAACCAAATTCCCAATACGACGACATATCGGGTTTAATTGTAAACTTATATACGGCGACATAGTATATGGTACCTATACCATCTATGATTGCTACATTTATATTAAAGTATTTTAATATTGCTTAGACACCAATAAAAATATTAAAATATTACTTTACACGTATTAAGCATGTTTGATCATCATAAGGGAAAACTCTATCCTCTTGTGTGCGTTGCATTGTGTGATAGGACTTGAGTCTTATGATGATTTCATTTTTCAAAAGTCATTTCGCTATTTTATATGAACTTTATGAAATTATGCACTGGCAATCCAATGGAGTAAACCCGTTCCGCATTAGCGGCATGGTCCTGTGATTCGCCATATTGATAGTTAGTATAGGAAGATTTCTCACACCAGTCCCATGACTGACTCGATGTTTGTTTCACTTTGCAAACTCTGGTGCCCTCTCTTTACACGGGCAGCCAATTGACAAGTTCAGGTGATACATTCTGATTGGAGCTTGCTTGGAAGGAAGAAGAAGAAGACCTTTTCTCTAGTTTTTACTTCTGCTTTGAGACATTTTATCTTCTGTAGCTTTGATGTATGTAATGGAGTTTGGGACTTGTTTCTTTTCCATTTGAAACTTATTTCCCTTTTGTTGAGACTCTTTATTTGGCTAAGTTATATCCTGTACTGCGTACTCTGATGTATTGGATATCATGATGCTGATGACATTTATTTCCGCTGCAAATGGTTTATGTGTTATGATAATTATCTGAGATCTGTTTTTGTTATAAATATGTTGTTTTCCAAAAATTATTATCCTTACTTTCGGTCTACGGAAGTTTGGGGTCATCACAATATATATATATATATATATCCCTTATCTTATATATCATTTTGTTTTTATTTAGAAGAAAAAAAATACCGTAAAACTTTTAACATTATTTATGTAAACCTTTTAACACATGTTACTTAAAATAATGTGTTTTGAAATTTGAAAAGTCACAAACTTTCTAACAATTAGCACCAAACAATTTACCATGCATCACATTCCGTTTCTCAAATTATATTTCATGCGTTGCATACATTTCAAACTTGGCAATATGTCATATCTTCAATATAGCTGACATTCATTGCAATGCATGGTGTACTTTATTTTCAAATTCCTTGTGTTATCTTTTTCCAATGCATGCATGCGTTCATTTGATTCAGCTTAATTCATTTCCTTCCTTACATTAAATTCAATGCATGCATTCATTTGCTCATGTATGTCCATTTCTTCAATGCTCACATCCCCAGCCTTTCATCTTTCCTTTAATTTGAAACTTCCCATTTGTATATAAAAAAACACATTAACAAACGCATTGCACAAATTGCTCGTGCATGACGTTACCTATTTTTGCTCCTTTCCTTTTTAACCTAAAGCACCCAATTAGTAAAATTAAATTTTTATGGAATAATTAATATGTTACACGCAATAAAACAAAACCGTTGTTTTGCCCAATAGTCGCTGCACGTTTCACAAATCGTCCATTTCCAACTTCCCCACCCCAAAACAATCATAGTAACCCCATTTTTCTATTTCCAATCATCTCTGTTTCCCTCCGGTACCACGCCCAGCTGTCGAGTCTTTGTCTACTTTCATCGAGCCCAGGTTCATCGGTCCGAAGCCGATCCTCTGCCTGAAGCCACCAGCCGAGACTCCCTACACACTCGTTCATCCCCTCGCCTCAACTTTGAAATTAACGTCACCGAACCCTGATGTGCTCCGCCTCGCCTCGTTTACAGACCTGAAGGTGAGGTATCTCACTATAAACAAATTCAAGTGCTTCTATTATTTTATTATTCCCTCTTTCAATTTGCGTGGTTTGCAGTTTCTATTGAGGGTTTCTATTATTGCTTACTATGAGTATGCCAAACAAATTTCCATTTTATGGGTGTGTATGTTGTACATGCGGGTGTTACTGTGATAAAAAGGTTTCATAATTTTGTTCAGAAATTTAGTAGTAGAGAACTAAGATGATGATTATAGTGATGCTTTTATTGTTAGAAATTTCATCATTCGGTCTGAAATGAGCTAGATAAGAATAATAGATTTTGGCTACTGTATTCCCGATCTAGTATGTTTTAAAGCCTAGGAATAGAAACTGATCCGTATTAATAGTTGTATTAGAACGAAAATTTCTTGTTTGTTTGTTAAGTTTGGAACACTAGTAAGGTTTATATAATCCGGGCTTAAGATTTATATATCTGCACAAGACTAGGGATGCACATATAATGTTTATATGAAATTGTATATATACCGGAGTTATCACACATATATGGCTAGTTAAAGACCTGATCATATGTATTGGATCTAAAAGCACATGCATGCTGGAAAAAAACTTCATTGGCCTGAATTTGATGCGTACTGGATTGATGGGCTTTGATTCATTTTGATGCTATATTTCTGCTACTGACATGCCAAATGATATTTGCATATACGATAATTATGAACCATGTTATGCCTTAATGTTAACTTTTTTTATGTGAAACTTGATCTGTTACAAGTGCTCTATCAAATATTTTTCAAACATATAGTAGTGCATGTGTTTGATTTTGACTTTGTATTCTCATGTTTTTTTCATCGACTTAATGGCACTTGATTCTACTTGAGACCTTTGATTATGTCGCAGCTGTCCATAACATTTACTGTGTTATTCGTATACAATCGTTCGTGTCTAATTACAGTTGATTTACTTGAATACAACTTGATCCGAGTTTTTTTGTTTTCTCGGGTCTGGGTCAGACCTGAGTAATTACAGCTTAGATTTGTAGCCGACGACGATGAGAATTCATGAAGACACATGCATGCGCGCAAGCCCGATTTAAAGTATAAGCTATATTTTAAAATTTATGTATTTATTTTTATTCTGATTTACAAAATGAAGGAGTTGGAATATTTTGAAATAAAATGAAGGAGTTGGATTTATGTTCTGATTTACAAAATAAAAGAAAAGTGAATCTTTATTTTGATTAACAAAATTTAAGTTGAATCTTTATTCTGTCTATGGTTTGTAAATAAAGAAAGTTTAAACCTTTATTTTGATCCAGAACAGAAAATTAAAAGTTGAACTTTTGATTTGGTTAACAAAATAAAGGAAAGATAAATCTTTACCTTTAATGCACAAAATAAATGAAAGTTTGAATTTTTATTTTGATTTGCAAAATAATAACATAAGTTAGATTTTCATCTTGATTTGCAAAATAATAACAAAAGTTAAATTTTTATTTTAGATTTGCAAAACAAAACAAAAGTTAAAGCTTTATTTTTGATTTGCAAAATAATAACAAAAGTTGAATCTTTATTTTGATTTGCAAAATAAGAACTAAGATTGAATCTTTATTTTGTTTATGATTTAACAAAATAAAGAAAGTTTAAATCTTTTAAATTTTAATTAAAAGATAAATTAAGATTAAATATTTTACTTGTTTTACAACTTAAAATAAAGATTAGATATTTTATTTGATTTACAAATAAAATAAATATGAGACCTTTTATTGTGATTCATTTCACATATTGTGTTATATGTGTGGACATTGAAACTACGACGTTGTGTAAATAAAAATGGTTAGACCAAAAACCATATTATTATATTTGTGAATATTGAAACTATGACGTTGTGTAAATAGAAATGGTTAGACCAAAAACCATATTATTATATTTGTGGATATTGAAACTACGACGTTGGGTAAATAGAAATGGTTAGACCAAAACCATTATTTTTGGTTATCATACTTTGATACAAATTGACATGTGAGTTAGATAGGAAAATATCCCCTATAAGGAAAAATGTGCATTAAAAAGAGAAATAGAAAATTTACATTTTTCTAATGTAATAAAGAGAAATAGAAAATTTACATTTTTTTAATGTAATAAAGAGAAATAGAAAATTTACATTTTTCTAATGTAATAAAGATAACTAGAGAATTTACATTTTTCTAATGTAATAAAGATAATTAAAAGATTTACATTTTTCTATTTAAAAATATAAAATTTACATTTTCCTATGTGAAGATAAAAGATTTACATTTTTCTATGTAACAATGAAAGGTTTACATTTTTCAATGTAAAGGTAAAGAATTTACATTTTTCAATATAAAACAAAAAGAGATAAAATATTTACATTTTCATTTTATAGAAAAACAAAAAGTACATTTTTGTGTATTTAAAATGAATAAGACAAAAAGTACATTTTTGTGTATTTAAAATGAATTAGACAAAAAGTACATTTTTGTGTATTTAAAATGAATTAGACAAAAAGTACATTTTTGTGTATTTAAAAAGGAATAGGATAAGAAGTACATTTTTACGTTATAAATGAATTGGAGAAAAAGAACATATTTATGTAATTAAAGAAAGAGTACATTGTTGAAAACGTCATTTTTGTCGCATTAGAATTGGCGAACAAAAATATCATTTTATTGAATATAAAAATATACATTGTTGAAAACGTCATTTTTGTCGCATTAGAATTGGCGAACAAAAATATCATTTTTTTGAATATAAAAATATACATTGTTGAAAACGTCATTTTTGTCACATTAGAATTGGCGAACAAAAATATCATTTTATTGAATATAAAAATATACATTGTTGAAAACGTCATTTTTGTCGCATTAGAATTGGCGAACAAAAATATCATTTTATTGAATATAAAAATGTACATCGTTGAAAATGTCATTTTTGTCGCATTAGAGTTGGCGAACAAAAATATTGTTTTTTTTATAGAATAAAAAGTATGGATTTTAACAATGGGAATCGCCATGTGGTTTATATATATAAATATAAATATAAAAATTAACGAAACGAGAGCGACAGTTCGCGTATCGACAATCGTAACTTCAAACGATTATTTCGGAAGATCCGATCGTTGGATTTTCCCAAAACTGGAACCGTTAGGACCGCTGTGGGAAGAGCTTTCCAACGATATAAATTTCATCAAAATCCGACGGTTAGATTTTAAGATATGTGTAAATCAAATTTTGGTAAAAACAGCACCAGGGCCGCCCATTGACCCGAGACGTCATTTATTTATTTCGAGCTATTTTTAAATAAAAAAATAGCAATAAATAGTTATAAATATATGTGAAATGTTTTAAACTATAATTATGCGACAATTATTTGAAAAAACCGAGTTTAACTCATTTCAAATAATTGCACGGCGTTTAAATCAAAGATATAAGAAGACGATGGTTGAAGACCGGCGATCTTCACACCGAATGGACGACGAATACTGATGCCTTGGACTGACTTGCTCCCAGGACGTGGTTGAAGCAGTAGTTGTCCGGACGTATGTGTTGGTCGCGCGGACAAGCGAGCGCCGCTTTGGTGTCTCCGGTTCTGTTCAGACCCAGAACGGACTTGTAAATGGATGCGTGTCTGACGTTGGAGTTCATCCCATGTAATTCAATCGATTTGTATTAATATATGTCTGTTTGGTGGTGGCGAATTTATTCTCTGCTTAACACCCTGATACGTAGTAATAGTTATCGATCGCATGGCGTTGAATTGTCAATGTGGCACGTTTAGATGCAATGATCAAGGCTTTATTGAAAAGCAGGCCTTGTGGCTGATGATCAAAGCATAGCCTGTTTAGGCATAGCTTTGTGTATAGCGTGACTTCGCGAGCCTCACACCCCGGTATGAGTCAAAAATGGGATATGGACTGTAGGGAGTGCACACGTTTCTTCTAGCTAGGAGTGGTGTTTGGGCTTTAACACGGCCCGACATTTTACTTATGTGGATTATGGATTGAGGTACCTCGGGGTTTTTATAGGTTGTAAGTGGTCAAATTTTTGGTCCAAAAGGACCGGGAAACGTGTGTTCAGGCATAACTAATCCACTACCGTTAGGTAGGGACCGACCCTACCGCATCCAAGGGTTCACTACGGGGGATCCTGAGGCATTTGCTAGAGTGTATCGAATCGGAAGAGGACGATCCATAGCCTTGATTTCATGACAGAAAACCAAATTCCCAATACGACGACATTTCGATTTTGATTGTAAACTTATATACGGCGACATAGTATATGGTACCTATGCCGTCTATGATTGCTATATTTATATTAATGTATTTTAATATTGCTTAGACACCAATTAAAAATTAAAAAATTACTTTACACGTATTAAGCATGTTTGATCATCATGGAGTTTTCTGGACATGACATCATACTTGGTATAGATTGGCTAGCAAAATATGAGGCTAATTTAGTATGCACCGAAAGAATTGTCAAAGTTAAAACTAATCTCTGGAATGTATGTATCCCATGCCACGGCTCAGCCACTGACAGGAAAACATTCTGGTCTTCTCTAGAAGTTACCCCTACTTATATTGAGGATATCCCTGTCGTCAAAGATTACGCTGATGTATTCAAAGAATTTGAGGGCTTACCTCCGCATAGAGAAATCAGCTTCCGAATTGATTTAGCTCCGAATGCAAGGCCTGTTGTACATCCCATTCGGAGAGTGTCGCCAAAAGAAAGAGAGGAGCTAAGAAATCAAACCAAGCAGCTTTTGTGGAAGGGTCTGATCAGGCCCAGCTTCTCAGAATGGGAAGCAGCAGTGGTGTTCGTCCCAAAATCTGACGGTACTCTCAGGCTATGCGTGGACTACCGTGATCTCAACAAACAAACTCTGAAAAACAAATACCCACAGCCTCGTATTGATGACTTACTTGACCGCTTGCATGGAGCACGAGTATTCTCTAGGATGGACCTAGCTACAGGCTTCCATCAACTTCGCATTGCAGAAGAGTGTGTGCCTTTAACTGCTTTCAGAGGACCGGATATCTTTTATGAATGGCTAGTAATGCCCTTCGGTATATGTAATGCTCCAGCATATTTTGTTGATCTGATGAATAGGGTGTTCAGAGATGTTTTAAATAAATTTGTGCTCGTGTTCATCGACGACATCCTCATCTTTTCCAAATCCACTACTGAGCACGAACATCATCTGAGAGAAGTCTTAGAGATTTTGCGAAGAAATGTGCTAAAAGCAAAATTTTCTAAATGCATATTTTGGCAAGAAGAGGTGAAATTCCTCGGCCATGTTATATCAAAGGAAGGCATCTCAGTAGATCCAGGAAAGATCTCAGCCATCCAAGAGTGGAAGCAGCCTAGAACTCCCATAGAGGTCAGAAGTTTCTTAGGGCTGGCTGGCTATTATCGGAAATTTGTCAAAGATTTTTCAAAGGTAGCTTGCCCATTGACAAACCTGACCAAAAATCATACGAAATTCAATTGGACACCGGTATGCGAGACAGCTTTCCAAGAGCTAAAGAAGAGGTTGACCAATGCTCCTGTGTTGACCATCATAGATGGCAATCAAGATTTGAAGGTCTGGACCGACGCTTCTAAGCAAGGTTGTTTCTTTTATGAATTAACATGTCAGAGACAACATTTTCCTTTAATGACAAATCTCATTTTAACATGTTATCCCTTATTTATTTAAGGTATTGGTGCGATGCTGATGCAAAGAGGCAGAGTAGTCGCATATGCTAGCCGCCAGCTGGAACCGCATGAGAAGAATTACGTCACGCATGACCTTAAGCTAATGGCCATTGTGTTTGCTCTTAAAATATGGAGGCATTATCTCTTGGGTGAGAAGTTTGAAATTTACACGGATCACAAATCCTTGAAACATCTTTTTACCCCCAAAAAGATTTGAATATGAGGCAGCAACGTTGGGTTGAATTTCTTGCATCATATGATCTGGATATCCTATATACTCCAGGGAAAGCCAATGTTGTGGCCGATGCGCTCAGTAGAAAGAATGAAGATGATGACTAGCTTATTCTCGCCCATCTCATTATCACTCCTACTCTGATTGATAAAGTCTCTGCTCTTCAGAAGAATGATAAATTTATTCAGAGGATTATCAAAAGAATTCAGAATGGCGAAACCACAAGTTTCCAAACTGACGACAAAGGGGTTCTGAGGCTATTAGGCCGAATCTGTGTCCCATACGACTCTAAGCTCAGAAGGGAGGTTATGGATGAATGTCATAAATCTAAGCTTAGTGTTCACCCTGGAGTGAGCAATATGTATCATGACCTCAAGCGCACATTTTGGTGGAGGTCGATGAAGAGAGATATTTCTATTTACGTTCCTAGATGTCCCACTTGTTAGCAAGTTAAAAGTGATCAACAAAAGTTGGCTGGTTTGTTGCAACCACTGGGAGTTCCAGGTTGGAAGTGGGAGGAAATTTCTATGGATTTTATAGATGGCTTGCCCCGAAGCAGAAAAGGGAATGATAGCATATGGGTGATTGTGGATCGCTTAACAAAGTCTGCCCATTTCATCCCTGTCAGGTCCAATGGAACAGCTCGTAGTTTGGCACAGCTTTATCTTAAAGAGATAGTCAGACTACATGGGGTTCCCAAAAGCATTGTCATTGATCGGGTCCATTATTTACCAGCAAATTCTGGGAAGCTTTTCAAGAAGAGCTTGGGACCAAGTTGAATCTGAGCTCTGCCTATCACCCTCAGACAGATGGCCAGACTGAGAGGGTGAATCGTGTTTTAGAAGACTTGTTGCGAGCTTGCATTCTTGATTATGGCGGTTCATGGGAGGACCACTTGCACTTGGTGGAGTTCTCCTATAATAATAGCTACCAAGCAAGCTTGAGGATGTCACCGTTTGAACTACTTTATGGCAGGCCATGTAGATCTCCGGCATGTTGGGTGGAGTCATGCAATCGACTAGTCTTGGGCCCCGACATGGTTCGAGAAGCATCGGATAAGGTTGACTTGATTAAGAAGCGCTTGTTGACTGCTCAGAGCCGACAAAAGAGCTATGCAGACCAGCGAAGAAGAAATCTAGAATTCTCTCTGGGTGATCGAGTATACTTGAAGGTTTCTCCTTTGAGAGGCGTGATTCTCTTTGGGAAGACGGGAAAGTTGGCACCGAGAATCATTGGTCCATTCCCTATCCTAGAAAGGATTGGTACTCTCGCTTATAAAGTGCAGTTGCCTGACTGGTTGCCGGGGGTGCATGATGTATTTCATGTGTCCCAACTCCGCAAGCATGTGCATGATCCAGATCTGATTGAGGATGAACTAAATCAACAGGTCCTAGATATTACTCCAAATCTGATAGTGAGGAAAGACCCTATTAAGATCATTGTCAAAAAAACCAAAATTTTCAGAAACAAGAGAATCAACCTAGTCAAGGTTCAATGGAGTGGGGATCCTAGAGACTGTACTTGGGAGACAGAGGATAGCATCAAAAAAGGCTTACCCCAAGTGCAGAATGGATATCTCCGAATAACTCTTGTGTAAGGTACGTTTACCCCAATTTGCATTTTCCATCTTGTTTCCTACTTTACTTTGTTTCCTTTTCGAGGACGAAAAACTCTTAAGTGGGGGAGATTGTAACGACCCGGAAAATCCGAGCCAATTTTAAATTTTTATTTTAAATAATTTGGTGGAAAAATGTGGCAGAAATTAAAAATTTCAATTTTAAATAATATCGAACCCAGTGAAAATAGTCAATTTTCAAACGATCTCTGTTTTCGACGAAACCACTTTTGTTGGAACCGGAATGTTGAATTATTGCTAAATTTCAATTTTTAGAATTTTTCGAATTAATATGTGAGCGTGGCGAAGGAAAATGTGTTTTGTTGATTTCAGTCAAATTTAATCGACTGAAAATAGCCATTTTTCAAACAGTCTCAGAATTCGACGAAATTAGTTTTGTTAGAACCGTATCGTCATAACAAAGACAAATATATATTTTTTGGATTTTTCTGAGTCCGTATGTGGCCTCGGTGAATTTATTTATGCAGACAAATTAATTTTATAAAGGATTTAATTATTAAATTAAAAAAATACAAGCCATAGACAGCCGTTTGGGCTAACAGAACATGTCCCATTGGATCCGGAATATGGGTTATTGGCTAGGGACACCTTCTGCTGGACTGAAATTGAACCGGTTTGAAAGATATGGATTTAATTGTAAAAAAATACATTAAAAATATTATAAATATAGGATTTAAAACCCTAAAAAAACTACTGTTCATTATCTCTGCCGCCGCCCCCTTCGTCCAAAGGCCTAAACCCGTCGATACTTCCTCCACAAATTCCCATCGATCTACTCAGTAAATCCCACCACTCCAGTTCAATATTTTGAAGAGATTTTTACCACCTTCACATCCATACGGCCATCACCCACCATCGTCGCCTATAGCGATCGCCCCCGCGCCCTGAACCTGAGCCGCGTCGACCGCCGTCCAAGGCGCCAAAGGCCGTCGAGCTGCCCCCCTTCGCCGGTGGTGGTGCGCCTCCCATAGCCCGACGCCGTGGCATAATCGGATCCTCGAGCCGATCACCCAACCTCCTGAAAATTTGAATCCAAGTTTTGAACAAATAGGGAAGCTAACGACCGATACTTGATTTGGGGAAGAAAGGTCTATTTTCCTAACTAATTAATTAATTTAAATTGTTTTAAAACTTGATTTAACCATAATTGATTCGTTTCAACTCAGAATTTGACGATTTCGGAAGCATTGGAATCGTAACAGCGAATAGAACGTGTTAAGACTGAAACGGGACCATTCCGAACGGTTTGAAATTTTGACAAAATCTGCAACGACGGTGAGATTTCTAAATTTTGAATAATTAAATGATTTAATTATATTTGTTATGTGAATCATTGCATGTTATTATTTCTGATCTGTGATGTCGTGATTGTTGTATGGTTATTAATATTCGTTGTGATATCATGTTATACCCATGTTAGTTTAGGTCTATATAGACTGATGAAATCTCTATAAAGTTCTCATCTTTATTAGTTTTATTTTATTTTTATTTCTATTTTTATTTTTCCTTTATAAAAATGAAAAATTGAATCTTTGTTTGTTTTGCAAACAAAAATGAAATTTTGAATCTTTATTTTGTTTAACGAATTAAAATGAGAAAAATTGAATCTTTATTCTGATTTACTAAATAAAGTTTGAATTTTTATTTTGTTTTACAAAATAAAAGAAAGTTAGAATATTTTGAAATAAAATGAAGGAGTTGGATTTATGTCCTGATTTACAAAAGAAAAGAAAAGTGAATCTTTATTTTGATTAACAAAATTTAAGTTGAATCTTTATTCTGTCTATGGTTTGTAAATAAAGAAAGTTTAAACCTTTATTTTGATCCACAACAGAAAATTAAAAGTTGAACTTTTGATTTGATTAACAAAATAAAGGAAAGATAAATCTTTACCTTTAATGCACAAAATAAATGAAAGTTTGAATTTTTATTTTGATTTGCAAAATAATAACATAAGTTAGATTTTCATCTTGATTTGCAAAATAATAACAAATGTTAAATTTTTATTTTTGATTTGCAAAATAAAAAAAAGTTAAAGCTTTATTTTTGATTTGCAAAATAATAACAAAAGTTGAATCTTTATTTTGATTTGCAAAATAAGAACTAAGATTGAATCTTTATTTTGTTTATGATTTAACAAAATAAAGAAAGTTTAAATCTTTTAAATTTTAATTAAAAGATAAATTAAGATTAAATATTTTACTTGTTTTACAAATTAAAATAAAGATTAGATATTTTATTTGATTTACAAATAAAATAAAGATGAGACCTTTTATTGTGATTCGTCTCACATATTGTGTTATATGTGTGGACATTGAAATTACGACATTGTGTAAATAGAAATGGTTAGACCCAAAACCATATTATTATATTTGTGGATATTGAAACTACGACGTTGTGTAAATAGAAATGGTTAGACCAAAAACCATATCATTATATTTGTGGATATTGAAATTACGACGTTGGGTAAATAGAAATGGTTAGACAAAAACCATTATTTTTGGTTATCATACTTTGATACAAATTGACATGTGAGTTAGATAGTAAAATATCCCCTATAAGGAAAAATGTGCATTAAAAAGAGAAATAGAAAATTTACATTTTTCTAATGTAATAAAGAGAAATAGAAAATTTACATTTTTTTAATCTAATAAAGAGAAATAGAAAATTTACATTTTTCTAATGTAATAAAGATAATTAGAGAATTTACATTTTTCTAATGTAATAAAGATAATTAAAAGATTTACATTTTTCTATGTAAAAATATATGATTTACATTTTCCTATGTGAAGATGAAAGATTTACATTTTTCTATGTAACAATGAAAGGTTTACATTTTTTAATGTAAATGTAAAGAATTTACATTTTTCAATATAAAAGAAAAAGAGATAAAAATATTTTCATTTTCATTTTATAGAAAGACAAAAAGTACATTTTTGTGTATTTAAAATGAATAAGACAAAAAGTACATTTTTGTGTATTTAAAATGAATTAGACAAAAAGTACATTTTTGTGTATTTAAAATGAATTAGACAAAAAGTACGTTTTTGTGTATTTAAAATGAATTAGACAAAAAGTACATTTTTGTGTATTTAAAAAGGAATTGGATAAGAAGTACATTTTTACGTTATAAATGAATTGGAGAAAAAGAACATTTTTATGTAATTAAAGAAAGAGTACAATATTGAAAACGTCATTTTTGTCGCATTAGAATTAGCGAACAAAAATACCATTTTATTGAATATAAAAATATACTTAGTTGAAAACGTCATTTTTGTCGCATTAGAATTGGCGAACAAAAATATCATTTTATTGAATATAAAAATATACATTGTTGAAAACACCATTTTTGTCGCATTAGAATTGGCGAACAAAAATATCATTTTACTGAATATAAAAATGTACATCGTTGAAAACGTCATTTTTGTCGCATTAGAGTTGGCGAACAAAAATATCATTTTATTGAATATAAAAATGTACATCGTTGAAAACGTCATTTTTGTTGCATTAGAGTTGGCGAACAAAAATATTGTTTTTTTTATAGAATAAAAAGAAAAGGTTTTAACAATGGGAATCGCCATGTGGTTTATATATATAAATATAAATATAAAAATTAACGAAACGAGAGCGGCAGTTCGCGTATCGACAATCGTAACTTCAAACGATTATTTCGGAAGATCCGACCGTTGGATTTTCCCAAAACTGGAACCGTTAGGACCGCTGTGGGAAGAGCTTTCCAACGATATAAATTTCATCAAAATCCGACGGTTAGATTTTAAGATATGTGTAAATCAAATTTTGGTAAAAACAGCGCCAGGGCCTCCCATTGACCCGAAATGTTGTTTATTTATTTCGAGCTATTTTTAAATAAAAAAATAGCAAAAAATAGTTATAAATATATGTGAAATGTTTTAAACTATAATTATGCGACAATTATTTGAAAAGACGGAGTTTAACTCATTTCAAATAATTGCACAACGATTAAATCAAAGATATAAGAAGACGATGGTTGAAGACCGGCGATCTTCACACCGAATGGACGACGACTACTGATGCCTTGGACTGACTTGCTCCTAGGACGCGGTTGAAGCAGTAGTTGTCCGAACGTATGTGTTGGTCGTGCGGACAAGCGAGCGCCGCTTTGGTGTCTCCGGTTCCGTTCAGACCCAGAACGGACTTGTAAATGGATGCGTGTCTGACGTTGGAGTTCATCCCATGTAATTCAATCGATTTGTATTAATATATGTCTGTTTGGTGGTGGAGAATTTATTATCTGCTTAACACCCTGATACGTAGTAATAGTTATCAATCGCATGGCGTTGAATTGTCAATGTGGCACGCAAAGATGCAATGATCAAGACTTTATTGAAAAGCAGGCCTTGTGGCTGATGATCAAAGCATAGCCTGTTTAGGCATAGCTTTGTGTATAGCGTGACTTCGCGAGCCCCACACCCCGGTATGAGTCAAAAATGGAATATGGACCATAGGGAGTGCACACGTTTCTTCTAGCTAGGAGTGGTGTTTGGGCTTTAACACGGCCCGACATTTTACTTATGTGGATTATGGATTGAGGTACCTCGGGGTTTTTATAGGCTGTAAGTGGTCATATTTTAGGTCCAAAGGGACCGGGAAACGTGTGTTCAGGCATAACTAATCTACTACCGTTAGGTAGGGACCGACCCTACCGCATCCAAGGGTTCACTGCGGGGGATCCTGAGGCATTTGCTAGAGTGTCTCGAATCGGAAGAGGACGATCCCTAGCCTTGATTTCATGACAGAAAACCAAATTCCCAATACGATGACATTTCGGTTTTGATTGTAAACTTATATACGGCGACATAGTATATGGTACCTATGCCGTCTATGATTGCTACATTTATATTAAAGTAATTTAATATTGCTTAGACACCAATAAAAATATTAAAATATTACTTTACACGTATTAAGCATGTTTGATCATCATAAGGGAAAACTCTATCCTCCTGTGCGCATTGCATTGTGTGATAGGACTTGAGTCTTATGATGATTTCATTTTTCAAAAGTCATTTCGCTGTTTTAAATGAACTTTATAAAATTATGCACTGGCAATCCAATGGAGTAAACCCATTCCGCATTAGCGGCATGGTCCTGTGATTCGCCATATTTATAGTTAGTATAGGAAGATTTCTCACACCAGTCCCATGACTGACTCGACGTTTATTTCACTTTGCAAACTCGGGTGCCCTCTCTTTACACGGGCAGCCAATTGACAGGTTCAGGTGATACATTCTGATTAGAGCTTGCATGGAAGGAAGAAGAAGACCTTTTCTCTAGTTTTTACTTCTGCTTTGAGACATTTTATCTTCTGTAGCTTTGATGTATGTAATGGAGTTTGGGACTTGTTTCTTTTCCATTTGAAACTTATTTCCCTTTTGTGGAGACTCTTTATTTGGCTAAGTTATATCCTGTACTGCGTACACTTATGTATTGGATATCATGATGCTGATGACATTTATTTCCGCTGCAGATGGTTTATGTGTTATGATAATTATCTGAGATCTGTTTTTGTTATAAATATGTTGTATTCCAAAAATGATTATCCTTACTTTCGATCTACGGAAGTTTGGGTTCATCACAATATATATATATATATATATACATATATCCCCTATCTTATATATCATTTTGTTTATATTTAGAAGAAAAAAAAATACCGTAAAACTTTTGACATTATTTATGTAAACCTTTTAACACATGTTATTTAAAATAATGTGTTTTGAAATTTGAAAAGTCATAAACTTTCTAACAATTAGCACCAAACAATTTACCATGCATTACATTCCGTTTCTCAAATTATATTTCATGCGTTGCATACATTTCAAACTTGGCAATATGTCATATCTTCAATATGGCTGACATTCATTGCAATGCATGGTGTACTTTATTTTCAAATTCCTTGTGTTATCTTTTGTCAATGCATGCATGCGTTCATTTGATTCAGCTTAATTCATTTCCTTCCTTACATTAAATTCAATGCATGCATTCATTTGCTCATGTATGTCCATTTCTTCAATGCTCACATCCCCAGCCTTTCATCTTTCCTTTAATTTGAAACTTCCCATTTGTATATAAAAAAACACATTAACAAACGCATTGCACAAATTGCTCATGCATGACGTTACCTATTTTTTCTCCTTTCACTTTTTAACCTAAAGCACCTAATTAGTAAAATTAAATTTTTATGGAATAATTAATATGTTACACGCAACAAAAGAAAACCATTGTTTTGCCCAATAGTCGCTGCACGTTTCCCAAATCGTCCATTTCCAACTTCCCCACCCCAAATCAATCATAGCAACCCCATTTTTCTATTTCCAATCATCTCCGTTTCCCTCCGGTACCACGCCCAACTGTCGAGTCTCTGTCTACCTTCATCGAGCCCAGGTTCATCGGTCCGAAGCCAATCCTCTGCCTGAAGCCACTAGCCGAGACACCCCACCTACTCGTTCATCCCCTCGCCTCCACTTTCAAATTAACGTCACCGAACCCTGATGGGCTCCGCCTCGCCTCGTTTACAGACCTGAAGGTGAGTTATCTCACTATAAACAAATTCAAGTGCTTCTACTATTTTATTTTTCCCTCTTTCAATTTGCGTGGTTTGCAGTTTCTATTGAGGGTTTCTATTATTTCTTACTATGAGTATGCCAAACAAATTTCCATTTTATGGGTGTGTATGTTGTACATGCGGTTGTTACTATGATAAAAAGGTTTCATAATTTTGTTAAGAAATTTAGTAGTAGAGAACTAAGATGATGATTATAGTGATGCTTTTATTGTTAGAAATTGCATCATTCGGTCTGAAATGAGCTAGATAAGAATAATAGATTTTGGCTACTGTATTCCCGATCTAGTATGTTTTAAAGCCTAGGAATAGAAACTGATCCGTATTAATAGTTGTATTAGAATGAAAATTTCTTGTTTGTTTGTTAAGTTTGGAACACTAGTAAGGTTTATATAATCCGGGCTTAAGATTTATATATCTGCACAAGACTAGGGATGTACATATAATGTTTATATGAAATTGTATATATACCGGAGTTATCACACATATATGGCTAGTTAAAGACCTGATCATATGTATTGGATCTAAAAGCACATGCGTGTTGGAAGAAAACTTCATTGGCCTGAATTTGATGCGTACTGGATTGATGGGCTTTGATTCATTTTAATGCTATATTTCTACTACTGACATGCCAAATGATCTTTGCATATACGATAATTATGAACCATGTTATGCCTTAATGTTAACTTTTTTTATGTGAAACTTGATCTGTTACAAGTGCTCTATCAAATATTTTTCAAACATATAGTAGTGCATGTGTTTGATTTTGACTTTGTATTCTCATGTTTTTTTCATTGACTTAATGGCACTTGATTCTACTTGAGACCTTTGATTATGTCGCAGCTGTCCATAACATTTACTGTGTTATTCGTATACTGTAACAACCCGAATTTTTAATATAATGTTAAAAGAAGAAATCAGGGCAGAATTAAATTATAAGTTAAGAATCAATGGGAACGGGTTACGCCATTGCGTTCGTCTTGAAATTCTGCTTGAAAACGAGTCCGAAATTTCGTAAATCGGAGTCCGTATGACCAAGATAATGACCATTGAAGATTTCAGAAAATTCAAAATTCAGCCCGAAATTCAAATTCAGCCAGAAGCAGATTGGGCGGGAAAATTTCCCGCCCAGCCCCAGGTCGACTGGGGAGTCGACCTGCCCCCCCAGGTCGACTGGGGAGTCGACCTGGGTGTCGACCTGGGGGTCGACCTCCCTGGTCGAACCCTGTTGGTCTGGTGCACCAGTTTGCTCCTTTGGTCTGTGTACTTGACCTGTGACGGGATTTGATGGTTCAGATCTAAACTAGGGTTAATCCTATGGCCTAAACTAGTCTCTACACCTATAAAAACACCCTAATACCTAGCCTAAACCATTACAAATCATCCTAACAACTAAATTCTGCCAAAATGCTCCCTAATCATGGCCTCCATCTTCATCTTGAGAGCTTCTAAGGCAAAAAGGAGCAATCTTTCTTCATCAAATAAAAGGAGCTACTTATTCTCAAGGCTTCTAGTGTTGCTACATCATTCCTAGAGCTTCTACAACGTCTCTATCTTGTTCTATTTGGTTCTAGTTCTCATAGCCACGCTTTGTAAGTCCCACTCTACTCTTAGATTTAAACTATGAAGTTAATATGAACATGTAGTAAGTTGAAATGGGATTTTTGGTGTAATACTTGTCTTGGGGCTATATTTGTATGCATAGATCCATTTATGACTCTTTTGATCTATGATTGTGGAACTATCATGAACCTAGTACCGTTCATCTTGATTTTTGGGTAGAAAGCTATGAGCTTTATTTGTGGATTATGCATAATGCAACATAGAACCCCTCATAACCTTGATGTTAACTTGCATATGATGTTGAACTACATGCTACCCACAAGTTTATCACCCTATGTCAACTATTATCATGTTAGCACCTTTGCCTATGTTGTTGAACTACATGCTACCCACAAGTTCATTTGCTAAGTTTGATGTCATGCACGTTTTTGAGGCTAATAATCCTATATGCTAGTTGTAATGAACACCTTTGCCTCAAAAATCGTCATGTTTAACTTATGACCAACTATACCACCTTATGCCCATCTTGGTCATATTTTTATGTTCCTTGATTCACTTGTGTTGATGCGAATTTACGTGCGAATTGGAATACGTTATGGGTAGTTAGGCAAACTTGAAATGACATGAAAAACATGATTTGAAATGTGACATGAAACTTGATTATGCTTGAAAACTTGAATATGGTCATGACATGTAGAAAACCATAAAGTGGCCAACTCGAGGTTGGGTTGAGTTTGTAGCGTAAATCTGCCCGGAACCTCCCGACAAATCCAGTGGCTACAAACAATAGGACCCAATGTGAGAAGTTGGTCATATCGCGCTTGAAACCCGAGGTTAGACTAGGTTGTGGTGTAAAGCTGCCCGGACCCGCCCGACATATCCAGTAACCACAACAAAGTCTAACGTGAGAGGTTGGGTGCATTAAATTAATTAATGCCACATGTTAGGGTTAAGTCTTGAACCACTTGGATACACTTAACCAACTTGATACATGATTGGATAGGGTTAACCACGCTTAACCCGTTAGAAACCCTAGTTACGTGGTCGTTTTCAGCAGTAACCCTCTTGGATGTATCACGATACCCTAGGGACTAGGCTAGGGTGGGGCACGTTTACTGGGCTGATTGTAAGCGACCAGACGATGGCTGAGTTGGTGCGCCGGTGTAGGTTCAGGCGGACTATGATCGTGCACATACTACGGAGTTGAAAAAGTAGACACGGGCACCAGTAGGTTCAGACTGTGCGTGCTTGGTTTGTGTCAGTGGTTGGCACCTTAGGACTTGATACATCCTAAGGTGGACCTAGCACAGTTGACAACATTTCGTGATTGGGCCGTATGACACCGACACTCGACGAGTTATGCTTATAGGGACCCGACCGACTAGACCGTGTAGTTGGACCTTGACTTGGGTCATCTCATGATATTGAGCCAAGGGATCATTTCTTGTTTATACTTGACATGGGCTAGAATACTAGTACTTTTGGTGCAAAACTAAACCTTGTATATGCGATGCCACACTTGATCTACCTTGTTATCTATTTATCATGCCAGTTAGTTATCATCTTTATGTTTCCTCTCAGTTTCTCATGTTTAGTTAACTTTAGTAGTTTTTATACTAATAGTAGGTAGGACTTACCAGTCTTTATGACTGACCCTTTTTCTTTCGCCTCTTTTCTTCCGTTTCCCCCCCAGGTTCTCAAGGAGGGAACACTAGTGCTTAGCTTGGACATTTGGCTTGCTTTCTTGACAGCTCATGTACGGTTTGGACTTGAGCTTGCTATGGCTTCAACACATCTATCTTGGGGATAATTTACTTTATGTTATTTTCAGTTTATGTTTTCTAGACTTGTGGTAGTTGGAAAATAATGACTAAGTACTTTGATGTAAGTTGACTATTTGGTTTTGAAATGATGGTTTTTAAACTTCTACCGCTGCTTTACTTATTTATTTATCTATGTTCTGCCTTGTGATATCTCTGTGCATGTTTACCTAGACAACACCCCTCCAAAGCTAGTGCATTCTCTTGTGAATGGCCCTGGCGGAGGTGGGGTGTTACAATTGGTATCAGAGCATGAGGTTTTACTAGATCGGACAAAAGTTTTAAAAATTCTTTTGAAAAACTATTTTCAAAACCAATTAAGTATTTTTCCAAGGAAAGTCTAGTTTATTTTAAAAGGCTATTCCCCAAAAAGCCATTAGCACTATCCTTCGTTTCCTTGTTCTAAATCTATCTTTTCCTTTTTTTCAGCATGGCCGATCTTAACCTTCCCAAGGGAGTACCCATACCCGGATGGTTCCGAAGGTACTTAGAAGCTAGGGCCAACGATGCAGTCCCAGCAAACACTCCCACTCCTCCTCCTGTACCTGAGGTTCCTCCTCCTCCTCAGCGTCCACAAGCGGATTTCACAAAGATTTGCATGGACTTTAAGGCGATGGGTGGCAAGAATTTTGTTGGGACAGAGACTTATGTTGAGGCAAGAAACTGGTTAAAGGAAACTAAAGATCTTTTTGCTATCTTTGAAGTAGAAGACCGTAGGTAAGTTCTGTTGGCAGTATGGCTATTGAAAGAGGAAGCTGCTTATTGGTGGGAAGTCACCAATGCTACTAGGCCTATAGAGACTTGGGCCGACTTTAGGATGAGGTTTGGGCTTAAGTTTCTATCATCTGCTGAGGAGAATCTGCAAATGGAGAAGTTTATATCTTTGAAGTAAGGGGACATGACCGTGAGGGAGTATGTGAATAAGTTTAACCATCTTGCTCGATTCGGTTTAGACATGGTTAACACACCTCAGTAGAAGGCTCTACGCTTTGCTCAAGGATTGAATGAGCCATTACAAGGTTTGGCCATGTCTCATATACCCATGGGGGCCACTTTTGAGAGCTTAGTGGATATGGCCTTGCTTCAAGGAGATGATAAGAATGGCAAGAAAGAAGTTAAGCTTAATGAGACTCAAAACAAGAAGGCGGACTCCAAGTGGGGAGGCAACCAGAACAATCAGAGCAACCGGAACAACAAGGGTAACAAGGCCAACAACAACAAGGCAAGGGAGACAAGGAAGTGCAACTTTTGTGGGATCACTGGACACATAGCCAAAGATTGTAGGAAGAAGAAGAGGAAGTTGGGAGAATGCTTTCATTGCGGAGAGTCTGGACACTTCAGTAAGGATTGCCCAAAGAAGCAAGGACAGGGGCAAGGACAGACTCAGCGAGCAAGACCTTCTAGAGGGCAGATGCATGCTCTCAACACTACTCCAGCTCCGGACCGAGGTAGTATTTCTGTAGAAAGCCTTGTTTACATTTCTAGTTTTCCTGTTCGAACTTTATTTGATTCTGGCGCATCGCATACCTTTATTTCTTCTGACATTGTTGAAAGTTTGCACCTAAGTACTAGTCTAGTTGAGGATCCCGTTAGTGTTTCAAATCCAATTGGGGGTTCCGCCCGTCTATATATGATTTGTATGGATTTGAGGATTTCTATCTTGACCGTAGAATTCACATGTAATGCTTATGTTCTCGGGTTCATGGGATACGGGTTGATTTTCGGCATGGATTGGTTGTCCAGTTATGGAGCCATTCTCGATTGTGAGCATAGGATAGTGAGGCTTATGACTCGCCTTGGCAATACCCTAGAGATTTCTTGTAACCCTCTGGATCCCGTCATGTTATGTTATCTTGAATCCCTCGACTCGTCTATTGACAATCTTCAATCTGTGAGGGTGGTCCGAGAATATCCTGATGTTTTTGATGAAGTGAAGGGGTTACCCCCTAAACGAGAGATAGACTTCCGTATTTATCTTGTTGATAATGCCAAGCCAGTTTCATTGCCTGTTAGGCACATGGCCCCGCGAGAAAGAAGAGATCTTAGCAAGCAAATCAAGGAGTTGCTTGAGAAAAATTTCATTAGGCGAAGCATTTCTGAATGGGGTGCTCCTGTGGTATTCGCTACTAAGGCGGATGGTTCGCTTCGTCTATGTGTTGATTATCGTGAGTTAAACAAGCTGACAAAGAAGAATAGGCACCCGTTACCGAGGATTGATGATCTCTTTGACCAGCTTGTTGGTGCTTCTGTTTTCTCTCAACTCGATCTAGCCACCGGATTCCATCAGCTAAGAGTGGCTAAGGATAGTATTGACAAGACTGTGTTTAGGACTCTGGATGGATTCTTTGAATGGCTTGTCATGCCGTTCGGTTTGACTAATGCACCCGCATACTTCGTTGATTTGATGAGTAGGGTGTTTAGGGAGTTCCTTAACAAGTTTGTGGTCATCTTTGTGGATGATATTCTAATCTTCTCTAAGGACGAGGAAGAGCATGCTATACATCTCAAGGAGGTTATGGATACGCTTAGAGCTCATCGGTTAAAAGCCAAGTTCTCCAAATGCCATTTTCGGAGAAGGGAAGTTCGGTTCCTTGGGCATATAGTTTCTAAGCAAGGCATAGCTGTGGATCCCGCTAAAGTAGTGGCGGTACAAGACTGGAAAGTTCCGAAGAATGCAACTGAAGTGAGAAGCTTTCTCGGTCTGGCAGGATTTTATAGGAAGTTCATTATGGACTTCGCTAAGATTTCAGCCCCTCTCACTAAATTAACGAAGAAGAACTTAGTCTTTACATGGGACTTAGAGTGTGAGCTTGCTTTTCAAAGGCTCAAGAAAGCCCTCACCACAGCTCCAGTTCTAGCATTACCCGATGGAGGGAAGTTGTTTACCGTGTACACCAATGCATGTGGCACGGGATTAGGCGCTGTCCTGATGCAGGAAGGGAGAGTGATATGCTTTGGGGGTAGGCAACTCAAGGTTCATGAGAAGAACTATCCCACTCATGATTTGGAGTTGGCGGCAATCGTTTTTTCACTCAAATCTTGGCACCATTATCTTCTAGGCGAAAGGTTTGAGTTATATACTGATCACAAGTCGCTCAAGTATTGTAACAACCCGAATTTTTATAAAATGTTATAACATAAATCAATGCATAATTAAATTTTAAAATCTGAATCAAGGGAAACGGGCTGCGCCATTGCGTTCGTCTCGGAAAAATACGCGAAATAGAGTCCGAGTTTTCGAAAATCGGAGTCCGTATGAAGAAGATATGGACGAACGAAGTTAGGCAGAAAAACCGAAAACAAGCCAGAATGCACTGGCGCACTTGTGAAGTGCGCCAGCACAAAAATACACTGGCGCACTTGGGAAGTGCGTCCGTGTCGAGCCAGAAACCTGCACAGCTTTCTGGCTTGACATTGGCTGGCCTGGTGCACCTGTTTTGGTTCTCTGGTCTATTCTGCTGGCCTGTGACGATTTTTGATGGTTTAGATCTAAACTAGGGTTAATCCTATGGCCTAAACTTGTCTCTACTCCTATAAAAACACACCTAGACCTACCCTAAACTCACACAAATCAATCTAGTAACTAAGTGCTGCCAAAATTCCTCTTGATCATAGCCTCCATCTTCATTCATATGAACATGAGCTTCCAAAACTAGATTCAAGACCAAAGTGCAATCCTTCTACATCAAACCAAGAGAGTAGAGTTAGCTTTTTTCACCAAATCAAGGGATTTGCTTCTTCTCCAACAAGACAACTTGGAGCTTTGTTTGATTTGAGGGTCCCTAGAGCTTCTACAACGTCTCTATCTTGTTCTATTGTGTTCTAGTTCTCATAGCCACGATTTGTAAGCCCTATTCTACTCTTAGATTTAAACTATGAAGTTAATATGATCATGTAGCAAGTTGAAATGTGACTTTTGGGCTATATTTGTATGCATAGATCCATGTATGACTCTTTTGATCTATGATTGTGGCACTATCATGAACCTAATATCATTTACCTTGATTTTTGGGTAGAAAGCTATGAGCTTTATTTGTTGGTTATGCATAATGCAACATAGAACTTGGTAGTTATGCATAAATGCAACATAGAACCATCTTAAAACCTTGATGTTAACTTGCATATGATGTTATGAACCTATATGCTAATCACAAGTGTATCACCCTATTTGCTAAGTTTAATGCCATACATATGTAGATTGGAATTGGACCTAAGTGCAATATTTGCCTTGAACCTATCATTGTATGCATAGATCTATTCATGCCTCTCTTGATCTATGATTGTGGACCTATCATGAACCTAGTACCGTTCATGTTGACCTTTGGAAAAAATGCTATGAAATGGATTATGGCTTATGCATGTTAACCAACCTTAACTCCTCATGTTTCTTAACATGCATATGATGATATTGAGCCTATATGCTATTATGCATGCTTGTGGCCAAATCACCCTTATGCTATTATGCATGCTTGAGGCCAAAGCACCCATATGCTATTTGATATGTTTGAGGCCAAGTCACCTTTTATGCTATCATACATGTTGAGGCCATATGCTAGTATGATGAACCCCTTTTGCCTCAAATATCACCACGTTTAACTTGTGATAGACCTTGCCATCTTATGCCCACCTTGTCATATTCTTATGTTCCCCCTTTTTGATCTATTTGCGTTGATGCGAACTTACGTGTGATGGGGTTACGTTATGGGTAAACTTAAATGACATGAAACATGACTTGAAATATGACATGTGATTATGTTTGAAACATGAACGTGGACATGACATGTAGAAAACATGAAAGTAGCCAACTCGAGGTTGGGTTGAGTTTGTAGCATAAATCTACCCGGAACCGACCGACTTAACTAGTGGCTACAAACAATAGGACCCAATGTGAGTAGTTGGTCACATCGCACTTGAACCCGAGGTTAGACTAGGTTGTGGTGTAAAGCTACCCGGACCCGCCCGACTTAACTAGTAACCACAACAAAGTCAAATGTGAGAGGTTGGGGTGCGTTAAGTTAATTAATGCCACAAAGTAGGGTTAAGTCATGGACTACTTGAATACGTAACGAATTAAACACGATGGATTGGTAGGGTTAAGTCATGGACTACTTGAATACTTAACCAATTAAACACGATGGATTGGTAGGGTTAAGTCATGGACTACTTGAATACTTAACCAGTTAAACACGATGTATTGATAGGGTTAAGTCGTGAACTGCTTGGATACACTTGACCAACTCAATACATGGTTAGGATAGGGTTAACCACACTTAACCCGCTTGATATCCTAGTTACGTGGTCCTTTTCAGCAGTAACCCACTAGGGAGTATCATGGGTACCCTGGACTAGGCTAGGGTGGGGCACGATTACTGGATTGATTGTAAGAGACCAAAAGAGACGGCTGAATGGTGCACCGGTTGTTCAGGCGGACCATGGTCGTGCACATTAAGTCCGGAGTTGAACATGGGCACCAGTAGGTTTAGACTGTGCGTGCTTGATTTGTGTCTGTGGTTTACACCTTAGGGCTGGATACACCCTAGTGTGGACCTTGCACAGTTAACTACATTCCATGATTAAGCCGTATGACACCGATACACGACGAGTTAGGCTTATAGGGAGCCGATCGACTAGACCGAGTAGTTGGACCTTGATTTAGGTCATCTCATGATGTTGGGCCAACTTTGGGCCAAGGGATCATTTCTTGTTTATACTTGACATGGATTAGAATACTAGTACACTTGGTGCAACTTAACCTTGTATATGCGATGCCACACTTGATCTATCTTGTTAACTTTTCACCATGCCAGTTATCACCCTATGTTTCATCTCTGTTTTACATGTCCAGTTAACTTTATTAGTTTTTATACTAATAGTAGGTAGGACTTACCAGTCTTTCTAACTGACCCATTTTCTTTCGCCTCTTTTCTTCCGTTTCCCCCCCTCCCCCCAGGTTCTCAGGGTGGGAACACTAGCACCTAGCTTGGATCTTTAACTTGCTTTCTGGATAGCTCGTGTACGGTTTGGACTTGAGCTCGCTATGGCTTTACCACGTCTACTTTGGGGATAATTTACTTTATGTTATTTCCAGTTTTCAGTTTATGTTTCTAGACTTGTAGTAGTTGGAAAATAATGACTAAGTACTTTGATGTAACTTGACTATGGTTTTGAAATAGTAGTTTTATCCGCTGCTTTATTTACTCTGTTTTACTTATATGTTCTGCCTTGTGATATCTTTATGCATGTTTACCTTGTCCAACACCCCTCCAAAGCCAGTGTACTTGCAAGAGTGACCCTGGCGGAGGTGGGGTGTTACATTCGGTATCAGAGCATAAGGTTTACGAGATTGAACAAAAGGTTTTTTAAACATACCTTTTGAAAAACTATTTTCAAAACCAATTAAGTATTTTCCAAGAAAAGTCTAGTTTATTTTAAAAGGCTATTCCCCAAAAGCCATTAGCACTATCCTTTGTTTCCTCGTTCTCAATATATCTTTTTCTTCATTTCGGTATGGCCGATAATTTTTCCATTCTGGAGGGCGTACCAGTACCTATTTGGTTTAGAAGGTACATGGAGGCAAGGGCGAATGAAGCCGGCCCCGCGGACATTCCTCCTCCTTCCCCCGTGGCTAACATTCCTCCCCCTCCCATAGCTGAGGTTCCTCTTCCTCCACATCCACAAGTGGATTTCGCGAAGATTTGCAAGGACTTTAAGGCGATGGGTGGCAAGAATTTTGTTGGGACAGAGACTTATGTTGAGGCAAGAAACTGGTTAAAAGAAACTGAAGACCTCTTTGATATCTTTGATGTGGAAGACCATAGAAAAGTTCTGTTTGCAGTATGGCTATTGAAAGAGGAAGCTGCATATTGGTGGGTAGTCACCACCACTACTAGGCCAATTCAGAATTGGGATGACTTTAGGAGAAGGTTTGGACTGAGGTTTCTATCATCGACAGAAGAGAACCTTCAGATGGAGAGGTTCCTATCTCTAAAGCAAGGGGACATGACAGTTAGGGAATACGTGGATACGTTTAATCAACTTGCTCGGTTCGGTCTAGACTTCTTTAATACAGCTCAGAAGAAGGCCCTACACTTTGCTCTAGGATTGAACGAGCCATTGCACGGTTTGGCCATGTCCCATATACCCATGGGGGCGACCTTCAAGAGTTTGGTGAATATGGCCCTGCTTCAAGAGGAAGATAAGAGTGGCAAGAAGGAGGTCAAAGCAAATCAGTCTCAAGGCAAGAAGGAAGATTCCGAGAAAGGAGACAAGAACAACAAGAAGGGAAACAAGGGCAACAACAACAACAAGGCAAGAGAGACAAGGAAGTGCAACTTCTGTATGATCACTGGGCACATAGTCAAAGACTGTAGGAAGAAGAAGAGGAAGCTGGGCGTATGCTTTCATTGTGGAGAGTCTGGATACTATAGTAAGGATTGCCCGAAAAAGCAAGGACAAGGGAAAAGGCAAACTCAGCGAGCAGTACCTTCTGGAGGGCAAGTGCATACTCTCAACATCGCTCCAGTTCTTGATCGAGGTAGTATTTCTGTAGAAAACCTTGTTTACATTTCTGATTATCCTGTTCGCACCTTATTTGATTCTAGTGCATCGCATAGTTTTATTTCTTCTGATCTTGTTGAAAGTTTGCACCTAAGTACTAGTCTAGTTGAGGATCCCGTTAGTGTTTCAAATCCAATTGGGGGTTCCGCCCATCTATCTATGATTTGTATGGATTTTAGGATTTCTATCTTAACCGTAGAATTCACATGTAATGCTTATGTTCTCGGGTTCATGGGATACGAGTCGATTTTGGGCATGTAATGGTTGTCCAGTTACGGAGCCATTCTTGATTGTGAGCATAGGGTAGTGAGGCTTATGACTCGCCTTGGCAATACCCTAGAGATTTCTTGTAACCCTCTGGATCCCGTCATGTTATGTTATCTTGAATCCCTCGACTCGTCTATTGACAATCTTCAATCTGTGAGGGTGGTCCGAGAATATCCTGATGTTTTTGATGAGGTTAAGGGGTTACCCCCTAAGCGAGAGATAGATTTCCGCATTTATCTTGTTGATAATGCCAGGCCAATTTCGTTGCCCGTTAGGCACATGGCCCCGCGAGAAAGAAGAGAGCTTAGCAAGAAAATCAAGGAACTGCTTGAGAAAAATTTCATTAGGCGAAGCACCTCAGAATGAGGTGCTCCGGTGGTATTCGCTACTAAGGCGGATAGTCCATTTAGCTTAAGCATGGGTTATGGAAATCACCCTAGTAAGTACATTTGGCAACGTGGATTGGCATTTGTTTTCAAGAGATAGTTCTTCTGTGTGGAATACCATATAGTATGTAAACGAGGTCCAGGATTCACTAACGAATTTTGTAAAGCTTGCATGAAACCATGAGCACGCAGTTATATGGAAGCCAAGTATTTTAGGAAAAGTATAAGTGGAAGTGGAACGAGAGGCAACGGTGAAATGAGTTCTAACTCATATTTTGGAAATAAGAATTAAGAGCTATGAAATTGTGAAGTTAAAAGACGGTCAAGGCATGATAGGATTAAGCTCAAGAAAAAGCGGCTTAGAAGATTGATGACTAGATACGCGCATTATATCTCTTTCTAAGAGTATATCCTTGATCCATATTATTCTGTAGAGCTTACTCGCATGCTATCTTTTAAGTATATCCTCTCGGTCCTATTCTCAATCTTAGTTTTGTCGCAAACCCCATAAGGAGTATGACTCGCCTGTTTGTGATATATAGTTGGGATAAAGATGTCCGTCAAGTTGACCAAACTATTGGGCTTTATGGGATATGGGTCATAGTTGATAGACTCACGAAGAGCACCCATTTCATTCTAGTAAAGAATAAGAGGACCGCATCAGGTCTAGCATCTGTTTATCTTCGAGAGATAGTGCGATTGCATGGAGTTCCTTTTAGCATAGTTAGCGATCGTGACCCAATCTTCACTAGCCAGTTCTGGAATAGTTTGCAAGAAGCGATGGGTACGCGATTGAATCTAAGTACGGCCTATCACCCACAGACGGATGGCCAGACCGAAAGGGTGAATAGGGTACTAGAAGATCTATTGAGGCTATGCATTCTTGACTTTGGTGGTACTTGGGAAGATCATCTTCCTCTAGTGGAGTTTGCTTATAATAACAGCTACCAAGCAAGCATAGGGATGGCACCATTCGAAGCTTTGTATGGGAGGCCGTGCAAGTCACCAACATGTTGGTGGGAGACGATGGATAAGCTTATACTTGGGCCCAACATGATAAGGGACACATCCGAGAAAGTTGAGTTGATTCGAAGGCGGATGAAAATGGCCCAAGACAGACAGAAATCCTATGCAGACAAGCAAAAGACAGACTTAGAGTTTGAAGTTGGGGATATGGTCTTTGTGAAGGTTTCTCCTTTGCGAAATGTGGTTCGTTTTGGAGCATTTGGAAAGCTAGCACCAAGGTTCGTTGGACCCTTCCCTATCATCATGAAGATTGGGTAAATGGCTTATAGAGTGGAATTGCCCGAGAAGCTGGCCGGAGTGCATAACGTCTTTCATGTCTCGCATCTCCGGAAGTGTTTGCACAGATCCGCCGAAGTGGTTGAACCAAGTATTCTTGAAGACATGGAGGTAGAGAAAGAGGCAACCTTGTGGCGAGCTCCGATTCGTATCTTGGGAACGGAGATCAAGAAACTGAGGAATCGAGAAGTCAAGTTAGTAAAGGTTCAGTGGAGTGAAGCCGATGAAGATGCAACTTGGGAAACCGAGGAGAAGATGCGTGGGCTTTATCCATTCCTTTTTGAGGGTACATTCTCAATCTCCTTTCCTAATTAGCATATCTTTCTTTTGCTATCCATGTTTATCTTGTTATCTCGTTAACCTTGTCATGAGAACCTTAGGTAGAAACCCTTTGGATGAAACATGTATTTGAAACATGTTATGCTTGATGTTTGCCAGTGGTTGCAAGTGTTTGCAAGTGGATACTCGTGGATGCATGATACACATTAGGCAATAAGATCGGCTCACACACTTTCATATTGCATATGCATGAGTGCTTATACTTATTCATGGCTGAAACTTGTTATGCTATCACATGGATGTTGCATATGGATGAATGTTATGTGCACTCATATAGTGATTATGAATTATGTTAGGAATTTGCATACATATGGCCTCATTTCACTAACATACTTTGCATTAAGGAGGTTTACTGAATCAGTAACCGCTTGATTTTCGCATTAGATAAGTACATATACACACACCTTTGCATATGATCATACAGCAATTAGAATATTTTAAGGACAATGATTACTTGTGGATGATGTTTTGAGTAGATGGATGATGGATGGTAGGATACGTTCTTCCTAACTTGGAGATTTCGGGGACGAAATCCTTTAAGGAGGGGAGAATGTAACAACCCGAATTTTTATAAAATGTTATAACATAAATCAAGGTAGAATTAAATTTTAAAATCTGAATCAAGAGAAACGGGATGGGCCATTGCGTTCGTCTCGGAAAAATACGCGAAATAGAGTCTGAGTTTTCGAAAATCGGAGTCCGTATGAAGAAGATATGGACGAACGAAGTTAGGCAGAAAAACCGAAAACAAGCCAGAATGCACTGGCTCACTTGTGAAGTGCGCCAGCACAAAAATACACTGGCGCACTTGGGAAGTGCGCCCGTGTCGAGCCAGAAACTTGCACAGCTTTCTGGCTTGACCCTGGCTGGCCTAGTGCACCTGTTTTGGTTCTCTGGTCTGTTCTTCTGGCCTGTGACGATTTTTGATGGTTTAGATCAAAACTAGGGTTAATCCTATGACCTAAAATTGTCTCTACTCCTATAAAAACACCCCTAGACCTACCCTAAACTCACACAAATCAATCTAGTAACTAAGTGCTGCCAAAATTCCTCTTGATCATGGCCTCCATCTTCATTCATATGAACTTGAGCTTCCAAAACTAGATTCAAGGCCAAAGTGCAATCCTTCTACATCAAACCAAGAGAGTAGAGTTAGCTTTCTTCACCAAATCAAGGGATTTGCTTCTTCTCCAACAAGACAACTTGGAGCTTTGTTTGACTTGAGGGTCCCCAGAGCTTCTACAACGTGTCTATCTTGTTCTATTGTGTTCTAGTTCTCATAGCCACGATTTGTAAGCCCTATTCTACTCTTAGATTTAAACTATGAAGTTAATATGATCATGTAGCAAGTTCAAATGTGACTTTTGGGCTATATTTGTATGCATAGATCCATGTATGACACTTTTGATCTCTGATTGTGGCACTATCATGAACCTAGTATCATTTACCTTGATTTTTGGGTAGAAAGCTATGAGCTTTATTTGTTGGTTATGCATAACGCAACATAGAACTTGGTAGTTATGCATAAATGCAACATAGAACCATCTTAAAACCTTGATGTTAACTTGCATATGATGTTATGAACCTATATGCTAATCACAAGTGTATCACCCTATTTGCTAAGTTTAATGCCATACATATATAGATTGGAATTGGACCTAAGTGCAATATTTGCCTTGAACCTATCATTGTATGCATAGATCTATTCATGCCTCTCTTGATCTATGATTGTGGACCTATCATGAACCTAGTACCGTTCATGTTGATCTTTGGGAAAAATGCTATGAAATGGAATATGGCTTATGCATGTTAACCAACCTTAACCCCTCATGTTTCTTAACATGCATATGATGATATTGAGCCTATATGCTATTATGCATGCTTATGGCCAAATCACCCTTATGCTATTATGCATGCTTGAGGCCAAAGCACCCTTATGCTATTTGATATGTTTGAGGCCAAGTCACCTTTTATGCTATCATACATGTTGAGGCCATATGCTAGTATGATGAACCCCTTTTGCCTCAAATATCACCACGTTTAACTTGTGATAGACCTTGCCATCTTATGCCCACCTTGTCATATTCTTATGTTCCCCCCTTTTGATCTATTTGTGTTGATGCGAACTTACGTGCGATGGGGTTACGTTATGGGTAAACTTAAATGACATGAAACATGACTTGTAATATGACATGTGATTATGTTTGAAACATGAACGTGGACATGACATGTAGAAAACATGAAAGTGGCCAACTCGAGGTTGGGTTGAGTTTGTAGCATAAATCTACCCGAAACCGACCGGCTTAACTAGTGGCTACAAACAATAGGACCCAATGTGAGTAGTTGGTCACATCGCACTTGAACCCGAGGTTAGACTAGGTTGTGGTGTAAAGCTACCCGGACCCGCCCGGCTTAACTAGTAACCACAACAAAGTCTAATGTGAGAGGTTGGGGAGCGTTAAGTTAATTAATGCCACATGGTAGGGTTAAGTCATGGACTACTTGAATACTTAACCAATTAAACACGATGGATTGGTAGGGTTAAATCATGGACTACTTGAATACTTAACCAGTTAAACACGATGGATTGGTAGGGTTAAGTCATGGACTACTTGAATACTTAACCAATTAAACACGATGTATTGATAGGGTTAAGTCATGAACTGCTTGGATACACTTGACCAACTCAATACATGGTTAGGATAGGGTTAACCACACTTAACCCGCTTGAAATCCTAGTTACATGGTCCTTTTCAGCGGTAACCCACTAGGGAGTATCATGGGTACCCTGGACTAGGCTAGGGTGGGGCACGATTAATGGACTGATTGTAAGAGACCAAAGGAGACGGCTGAATGGTGCACCGGTTGTTCAGGCGGACCATGGTCGTGCACATTAAGTCCGGAGTTGAACATGGGCACCAGTAGGTTTAGACTGTGCGTGCTTGATTTGTATCTGTGGTTTACACCTTAGGGCTGGATACACCCTAGGGTGGACCTTGCAAAGTTAACTACATTCCATGATTAAGCCGTATGACACCGATACACGACGAGTTAGGCTTATAGGGAGCCGATCGACTAGACCAAGTAGTTGGACCTTGATTTAGGTCATCTCATGATGTTGGGCCAACTCTGGGCCAAGGGATCATTTCTTGTTTATACTTGACATGGATTAGAATACTAGTACACTTGGTGCAACTTAACCTTGTATATGCGATGCCACACTTGATCTATCTTGTTAACTTTTCACCATGCCAGTTATCACCCTATGTTTCATCTCTGTTTTACATGTCCAGTTAACTTTATTAGTTTTTATACTAATAGTAGGTAGGACTTACCAGTCTTTCTGACTGACCCATTTTCTTTCGCCTCTTTTCTTCCGTTTCCCCCCTAGGTTCTCAGGGTGGGAACACTAGCACCTAGCTTGGATCTTTAACTTGCTTTCTGGATAGCTCGTGTACGGTTTGGAATTGAGCTCGCTACGGCTTTACCACGTCTACTTTGGGGATAGTTTACTTTATGTTATTTCCAGTTTTCAGTTTATGTTTCTAGACTTGTAGTTGTTGGAAAATAATGACTAAGTACTTTGATGTAACTTGACTATGGTTTTGAAATAGTAGTTTTATCCGCTGCTTTATTTACTCTGTTTTACTTATATGTTCTACCTTGTGATATCTTTATGCATGTTTACCTTATCCAACACCCCTCCAAAGCCAGTGTACTTGCGAGAGTGACCCTGGCGGAGGTGGGGTGTTACAAGTATCTCTTCTCGTAGAATGATTTGAACCTAAGGCCGCATAGGTGGATGGAATTCTTGGCATCATATGACTTCGATATAGCTTATACCCCTGGCAAGGGTAATGTTGTGGCGGATGCACTAAGTAGAAGAAGGTTGACTTTGAGTCCCTTGTTTGTTGAGATGAGGAGCCTAGAGTTCTTGGCAACCTTTGATTTAACACCTGCTGTTGAGTCAATGACTGGTTCGTTAGCATCCCTTGAGCTTAGACCTAAACTTCTTGATCAAGTTGGGGCTTCACAGAGGGAAGACCCGCAGATAGTCGAGATCATGGACAAGTTGGCTCGTGGTGAGACGTGAAGTGACCTCGCTAGATATACTATTGATGACAAGGGGTGGCTAAGGCATGATGGAAGACTATGTGTCCCACAAGTGGGAGACTTAGTAAATAAAGTTCTTGAGGAGGCGCATCACTCGAGGATGACCATACATCCCGGAGGGGATAAGATGTACCGGGATATGAAGCGCATTTTCTTTTGGGAGGGAATGAAAAAGGATGTTGCAGAGTTTGTTTCTAGATGCATTGTTTGCCAACAAGTAAAGTCCGAGTCGAAGAAGCCCAGTGGGCTACTGCATCCATTGGAGGTCCCGCAATGGAAGTGGGAAAGTATCTCTATGGATTTTGTGGATGGATTGCCGAGATCAAGGAAGGGGAATACTAGCATATGGGTCATAGTGGATAGACTCACGAAGAGCGCTCATTTCATTCCAGTAAAGAGCAAGAGGACTGCATCATGGCTAGCATCTGTTTATCTTCGTGAGATAGTGCGATTGCATGGAGTTCCTTCTAGCATAGTTAGCGATCGTGACCCAATCTTCACTAGCAAATTTTGGAATAGTTTGCAAGAAGCGATGGGTACACGATTGAATCTAAGTACAACCTATCACCCATAGACTGATGGTCAGACCGAAAGGGTGAACAGGGTACTAGAAGATCTGTTGAGGCTATGCATTCTTGACTTTGGTGGCACTTAGGAAGACCATCTTCCTCTCGTAGAGTTTGCTTATAATAACAGCTACCAAGCAAGCATAGGGATGGCACCATTCGAAGCTTTGTATGGGAGGCCGTGCAAGTCACCAACATGTTGGTGGGAGACGACGGATAAGCTTATACTTGGGCCCGACATGATAAGGGACACATCCGAGAAGGTTGAGTTGATTCGAAGGCGGATGAAAGCGGCCCAAGACAGACAGAAATCTTATGCAGACAAGCAAAGGACAGATATAGAGTTTGAAGTTGGAGATATGGTCTTTGTGAAGGTTTCTCCTTTGCGAAATGTGGTTCATTTTGGAGCAGTTGGAAAGCTAGCACCAAGGTTCGTAGGACCCTTCCCTATCATCGAGATGATTGGGCAAATGGCTTATAGGGTGGAATTGCCCGAGAAGCTGTCTGGAGTGCACAATGTCTTTCATGTATCGCATCTCCGAAAATGCCTACATGAATCAGCCGAAGTAGTTGAGCCTAGTATTCTTGAAGACGTGGAGGTAGAGAAAGAGGCAACCCTGAGGCGAGCTCCGATTCGTATCTTGGGAACGGAGATCAAGAAGCTGAGAAATCGAGAAGTCAAGTTAGTAAAGGTTCAGTGGAGTGAAGCCGATGAAGATGCAACTTGGGAAACCGAGGAGAAGATGCATGGGCTTTATCCATTTCTTTTTGAGGGTACATTCTCAGTCTCCTTTCCTAGTTAGCATATCTTTCTTTTGCTATCCATGTTTATCTTGTTATTCCGTTAATCTTGTCATGAGAACCTTAGGTAGAAACCCTTTGGATGAAACATGTATTTGAAACATGTTATGCTTGATGGTTGCAAATGGTTGCAAGTGTTTGCAAGTGGTTACTCGTGGATGCATGATACACGTTAGGCACTAAGATCGGCTCACACACTTTCATATTGCATATGCATGAGTGTTTATGCTTATTCATGGATGAAACTTGTTATGATATCACGTGGATGTTGCATATGATTGAATGTTATGTGCACTCATGTAGAGATTATAAATTATGTTAGGAAGTTGCATACATTTGGACTCATTGCACTAACATATTCTGCATTAAGGAGGTTTACTGAATCAGTAACCGCCTGATTTTTGCATTAGATAGGTGCATATACACACACTTTTGCATATGTTCATACAACATTAGAAATCTTTTAAGGACAATGATTACTTGTGGATGATGTTTGAGTAGATGGATGATGGATGGCAGGATACGTTCTTCCTAACTTGGAGATTTCGGGGACGAAATCCTTTAAGGTGGGGAGAATGTAACAACCCGAATTTTTAATAACATGTTAAAACAAGAAATCAGGGCAGAATTAAATTACAAGTTAAGAATCAATGGGAACGGGTTACGCCATTGCGTTCGTCTCGAAATTCATCTTGAAAACCAGTCCGAAATTTCGTAAATCGGAGTCCGTATGACCAAGATATGGCCTATAGAAGATTTCAGAAAATTCAAAATTCAGCCCAAAATTCAAATTCAGCCAGAAGCAGATTGGGCGGGAAAATTTCCCGCCCAGCCCCTGGTCGACTGGGGGGTCGACCTGCCCCCCCCCCCCCCAGGTCGACTGGGGAGTCGACCTGGGGGTCGACCTCCCTGGTCGGACCGTGTTGGTCTGGTGCACCAGTTTGCTCCTTTGGTCTGTTTACTTGGCCTGTAACGGGATTTGATGGTTCAGATCTAAACTAGGGTTAATCCTATGGCCTAAACTAGTCTCTACACCTATAAAAACACCCTAATACCTAGCCTAAACCATCACAAATCATCCTAACAACTAAATTCTGCCAAAATGCTCCCTAATCATGGCCTCCATCTTCATCTTGAGAGCTTCTAAGGCAAAAAGGAGCAATCTTTCTTCATCAAATCAAAGGAGCTACTTATTCTCAAGGCTTCTAGTGTTGCTACATCATTCCTAGAGCTTCTACAACGTCTCTATCTTGTTCTATTTGGTTCTAGTTCTCATAGCCACACTTTGTAAGCCCCACTCCACTCTTAAATTTAAACTATGAAGTTAATATGAACATGTAGCAAGTTGAAATGGGATTTTGGTGTAATACTTGTCTTGGGGCTATATTTGTATGCATAGATCCATTTATGACTCTTTTGATCTATGATTGTGGAACTATCATGAACCTAGTACCGTTCATCTTGATTTTTGGGTAGAAAGCTATGAGCTTTATTTGGGGATTATGCATAATGCAACATAGAACCCCTCATAACCTTGATGTTAACTTGCATATGATGTTGAACTACATGCTACCCACAAGTTTATCACCCTATGTCAACTATTATCATGTTAGCACCTTTGCCTATGTTGTTGAACTACATGCTACCCACAAGTTTATTTGCTAAGTTTGATGTCATGCATGTTTTTGAGGCCAATAATCCTATATGCTAGTTGTGATGAACACCTTTGCCTCAAATATCATCATGTTTAACTTATGACCAACTTTACCACCTTATGCCCATCTTGGTCATATTTTTATGTTCCTTGATTCACTTGTGTTGATGCGAATTTACGTGCGAATGGAAATATGTTATGGGTAGTTAGGCAAACTTGAAATGACATGAAAAACATGATTTGAAATGTGACATGAAACTTGATTATGCTTGAAAACTTGAATATGGTCATGACATGTAGAAAACCATAAAGTGGCCAACTCGAGGTTGGGTTGAGTTTGTAGCGTAAATCTGCCCGGAACCGCCCGGCAAATCCAGTGGCTACAAACAATAGGACCCAATGTGAGAAGTTGGTCATATCGCGCATGAAACCCGAGGTTAGACTAGGTTGTGGTGTAAAGCCGCCCGGACCCGCCCGGCATATCAAGTAACCACAACAAAGTCTAATGTGAGAGGTTGGGTGCATTAAATTAATTAATGCTACATGTTAGGGTTAAGTCTTGAACCACTTAGATACACTTAACCAACTTGATACATGATTGGATAGGGTTAACCACACTTAACCCGTTAGAAACCCTAGTTACGTGGTCCTTTTCAGCAGCAACCCTCTTGGATGTATCACGATACCCTAGGGACTAGGCTAGGGTGGGGCACGATTACTGGGCTGATTGTAAGCGACCAGAACGACGGCTGAGATGGTGCGCCGGTGTAGGTTCAGGCGGACTATGGTCGTGCACATAGTCCGGAGTTGAAAACGCAGACACGGGCACCAGTAGGTTCAGACTGTGCGTGCTTGGTTTGTGTCAGTGGTTGGCACCTTAGGACTTGATACACCCTAAGGTGGACCTAGCACAGTTGACTACATTTCGTGATTGGGCCGTATGACACCGACATTCGACGAGTTAGGCTCATAGGGAGCCGATCGACTAGACCGTGTAGTTGGACCTTGACTTGGGTCATCTCATGATATTGGGCCAAGGGATCATTTCTTGTTTATACTTGACATGGGCTAGAATACTAGTACTTTTGGTGCAAAACTAAACCTTGTATATGCGATGCCACACTTGATCAACCTTGTTATCTATTTATCATGCCAGTTAGTTATCATCTTTATGTTTCCTCTCAGTTTCTCATGTTTAGTTAACTTTATTAGTTTTTATACTAATAGTAGGTAGGACTTACCAGTCTTTATGACTGACCCTTTTTCTTTTGCCTCTTTTCTTCCGTTTCCCCCTCCAGGTTCTCAGGGAGTGAACACTAGTGCTTAGGTTGGACATTTGGCTTGCTTTCTTGACAGCTCATGTACGGTTTGGACTTGAGCTTGCTATGGCTTCACCACATCTATCTTGGGGATAGTTTACTTTATGTTATTTTCAGTTTATGTTTTCTAGACTTGTGGTAGTTGGAAAATAATGACTAAGTACTTTGATGTAAGTTGACTATTTGGTTTTGAAATGATGGTTTTTAATTTTCTACCGCTGCTTTACTTATTTATTTATCTATGTTATGTCTTGTGATATCTCTGTGCATGTTTACCTAGACAACACCCCTCCAAAGCTAGTGCATTCTCTCGTGAATGGCCCTGGAGGAGGTGGGGTGTTACATATACAATCGTTCGTGTCTAATTACAGTTGATTTACTTGAATACAACTTGACCCGAGTTTTTTTGTTTTCTCGGGCCGGGGTCAGACCTGAGTAATTACAGCTTAGATTTGTAGCCGACGACGATGAGAATTCATGAAGACGCATGCATGCGCGCAAGCCCGATTTAAAGTATAAGCTATATTTTAAAATTTATGTATATATTTTTATTCTGCTGTGCAAAATGTTTTGTAAAACTTTGATATTTGTGTAATATTTATTCCGCTGTAAATATTTCTGTTATGTGTTTCTGTGTGGTATTCTTTTTATACCCGTATGCTAAATAACAATTCCCGTTTTGAGCGACTTGAGTCAGTTTTATTACCAATTCGAGACATTAAAAATAGCAAGTCGTTACACAACAAATTTTACTATTACATACAAAACCAATTTGGATTGTATGTCCATGTGATATTGATTAAGGTAAATAATAATTCTCAGGTTAATATCTATCACAAATGCAACAATATTATGAGTCCAACATTCATTCTTACATCAGTTATTAATATCCTTAATTAAAGATTTCGGATAAACTAAAGTGTGCAAACCTTAAATTCGTTAAATGTACACTCTGAAAATGGTTTTGAGTGGCTAACCTGTCAACATAGTAACAAATGTCTAGGTAAAGCGCTGTAACATAATAAATTGTAAAAAAAATTGAATGTAACAACTACATAATTTTATTCAGCTACTCATATATAGGATAAGATAGGCTATCCATTTCTTTATTCACATTTGACATAAATAATCAACAACCACAATAACAACAAATGTAACTTGTTCCAGACTTTGCATAAATAATTTGGGTTTACAATTCATTTGTAGGAAACAATTCCAACTATTAAATAGAAAAAACAATTTAAAAAGTCATGTAACATAACAACAATACCATTTGAAATAGGTTTTCACGTATATAGTTCCATAAATCTGGCTCTTGGTTCCAACTGCAATTAGCACAAAAAGAGTTAATCAAAAAATGAAGATGAAGCAGACAATCATTTTACTTCATTAATTTGTGACCATAGTTACTCGCCATCCATTAACTTGTGCCTTAATCCCATGATCACATGTATGATATAAGCCTTACAGACTTATATCATTATAGTAATATAATTGCTGATGTAAACTACTTCTATTCTTCTTCTAACATTTTCTCTTTCTATTGAAACAAAATGTATTATTTTCCCAACAATATAATTTTTTTTACTCATTGCAATATCCTAGCTAAATAAGGAAACCAAGAAAACACACACATATAAATATTTTAAGCCATCACATAAATCTGCTACATAATTTCACAAACAAAAGGCGTACATTTGTATATCATAAGTCTAAAACCTTAAAATCACAAAGGAGCAAAAAGGGATATGGGCCAATATGAAAATCTTATAAAGTAATTGATTTAGTTAGAGATCGAGTGAAAGGGATAAATATAAAAACTGAATTGACTGATTAATCAAGAACAGAATTTGTGAGTATCTCAGGAAAATCTAGTTGTTTAATTGCAATTAGTGTTAGGGTTAGAATAGATGAAGCCGAGGTTTCACATTCGAGAGATTGAAGACGTTTCTAGGAGGAATGGTGAAGGTGAAATAAAAGGAGAGGACATACCAGTGGACCTAGAAGAAAAAGAAGTGTATTTGGATGGAAAGTAAATCGTGAAAACTGGAAAAAAGAAGAAAGGGGAGGCATGATAGAAGAAAGAAAAAAGAAAAACACGACGGTTGAGTTTTAAATGGACAGAACAGTTTTGTGCTTTTGAAAGCTAACGTGTAATAATTGGATATAGTAGATAAAAAATATTAATACAGATAGATGATACTTTTGCTTGCTTTTGTGACTCTTAGGTTTCAAATTCGAGGATGGATGAGAGCAAAGGATTTGATACTCATCTTTTATAGTATAGTATAGATAGATAATCAGACCATCGTTCATATAATTATCTAATTTGAAAATTGTTTTTTTAATCAGACGGGATAGAGGTATAACAAAAGTCACACACACCCAATCCTATCGTACATATATAGATTCAATGATACCCATGTTCTGTAACATCTCTCTCCCTTTGATGTTTACTTTACATTTCTGTTTAAATAACGATACTTTCTCCTTTTTTTCATAATACATGTCATTTAATTTAGAATGTGTAGTAGGAATCAAAAAACTAAAGTGGTGCTGCAAAAATTAAATGGTTATTGAACACCCTTCGTGTATGTGTATGTATGTGTATATATATAATGGATGCATGTGTTTATAACTAAATAGAGTTAAACAGTACACTAGGACGTACAAATAAAATCCTCAGATATGATGTTTAACTAGTTACAGCTGTAGAAATATTCATAAGAATGAGTATTTGATTGTAATGATAAATTCTCATAGTCATTTGTATTTCAAGGATGTAATATCGATATACTAGAAAGACAATTCCATATGACAAATGGAGAATCACTTATGACCATTCAATATATGAAATTTAATTTTCCTTTAAAACTATGTTAGCATTGAATATGAATTAATTTTTAATCATCATATGTATATATAGACTTACTCTATATTTATGCAAACAAATATTAAACAATGAAATTACTTCATAAATTATATATTTTATTGGCAAGGTCGATTAATTTTTAAAGTGGCTGCAACTACTTCTCTTAAATTATATTTATAAGTGTGTATATATAATCAAATTGTAAACTTATATGAAAAATTAATAAATAAATATTATATATGTGTGTATGTATTCGCTTATCTACATACTTAAATAATTATATTATACACTACATTATAGATTATATTAAATATATAAGATATCTTTATATAAATAAACATATGTATATATACATGTATAAATTTATTTTACAACGTTTAGAAACATATCTTATAATATATGTATATATGATTTATATTTTATTATATTTATATATAAACATATTTGGATAACATACAATACGTACAAGTGTGTTAATGTTTCTGTTGCAATGTAAGTCCTAGCATCTATATGTAGGCATATTATACCATTCATGGATTGTTATTTCACACACACTTATATATGTATATAGTACATAACATACACACACACACACATATATATATATTAAACCTTACTGAATCAGTTTCTTATTAGAATGCTTGAATTTAAATAAAATATATAAGTTTATTTAAAGATAAATTTAGAAATGTTTGAAATAAATTAAACTTCATAGACCCTATAAAAATCAAATATAATAAAAGAAACTGAAATTCACCTATATCTTCCAATACGAGCTAGTCCAATTCCATCAATGGTTTCGGAGCTAAATAACATACATATTCTAATTTGACATGATAGGGTTAGCAAATTAATTTTACAACCCATATAGTTGGGTCTATAGAAAGGTAGTGCTTAGGAATGAGCTCAGGCAGTCAAAGTGTAACGGCCCGCCTCACACCAACTAACATTTCCCCTGAAATGTGTTGTGCCGATGTCCAATCAGCACGGGACGGTCGTCAAAGGAAAAGAAAGAAGACAATGAATCACCAAAGAACCTGTAGTATATCTCACAGCGCATGGAATAAAATATAATAATAACATAACTTGACATAAAACAGGAGAGACAGTGCATAAGCTGAAAACTAAACCATCATAGCAGCAAAAAATTCAAAATACAGCTTATGATCCAAACCATCTTTATTACAACTTTTAAAACTATCTTTAAAGGAAAATAGAATGGTACACTACTAATGCCCAAAGTGGTGACCAGCAACAACACAGGGAGAATATATAAGATTAATACGTGTAAGTCTCCTGCTCGTCTCCAGACAGCTACTTGTGCATAACCAGCCAACCTGTCTCTAGTCTGCTCGTTTAGAAGCACCCAGAGCAATAAGAAGAGACATAAAACTCTGGGTCAGACAAAAGTCTGGTATGAGCGATAAGGAGCAAAACAAAACAATAACATGTATAATCTAATCATACCTGAACCTGGACCTGCAACCAAAGAGTTAGCACAACAAGATGTAAAGTACCCTGAGATAACACTAACATAAAGTGTAAATGGGGGTATGGGTCATGGTGATAGCAAACATCAAACATAGTAATCATCCTCACATCTCTCACTCAGTGCGTAAAGCATACGATATCCACCACTCGATCATCCAATCCTTTTTTACGATCACTTTGCTCCATGGAGTCACAATGACTCGATTGTACTGATCCATAGCCACTAATCTGTCTCTCAGTAGTGAACTAAAGTTATGGATATCGATAACCCCTTTGCACACGTCCTGTACCAAAGTCCAACTCACGAAGTTAACTCGTTGATTCCCGTCTGGTTCCTGAGTTCTAACTTCCTATTTGGACTACCTTTGCATCTCGGGTTTTGGTTGAATTGGTTTTGATCTTCAGAAGAGTTTACGTCATCGTCGTGTGGTCCTCTTCATATCCTTCGGCTCGCGGCTCGCCTTGGCATCGACTCGTGGTCCTCTTTTGCATCGGCTCGTGGTCCTCTTTCCTTCCTGGTGCAGTTCACGGCTCGCCATCCTAGGTTTCACCCCCTTCCTCATGGTTACCCTCCTAGGGTTCGCCCCCTTCCTCATGGTCGCTTTGTTAGGGTTCGCACCCTTCCGCACAGTCACCCTCCTAGGGTTCGCCCCTTCCTCACGGTCGCTCTATGAGGGTTTCTCCCTTCCTCATTGTAACGACCAGTTCTTTTATGGATAATAATTAATTTTTATAATTATTTAAATAGTGATATGGAGATTTAAATAGCTATTTATCTAGACAATAGTGAATATTTAATTAAATTAAATAATAGAGTAATATATTTAATTTTTGAAATAGTCGAAAAAAGTAGAAATGGCAATATTATGTGAATTGGATTATTTCTAAGATATAATTCAGTTTAGATTTGAATTATAATAACGAATATATTATTTAAATGAAGTTTGAACGTATAATTATAATATAATTATAATCGAGCTTGAAATGGCGCTGCAGTTCGTAATTTGGTGATTCGAACTTCAACTGAATATACAGGGTCTGTCTTAAATCGGATTTCTGTGAAACAAGAAATGTTCGGAGCTGGTGAAGTATATTTTTCTAATGGAAGAGAAAAATCAGGATTTCATTGTGTAGATTTCGATTTATGTCCAAATCAAATTTTTGAAAAGTCTCTATGGAATTCCTTTATAAAGTATAACGATTTATTTATATTATAAAAGGATTTTTCAATATAAATTGAATATCGATTCAACCGGGATTTGAATATCGAGTTATAAATCCAATTAGATCTATACGATATTCTGAGTGAATATATATATATATATATATGATAATATATATTTATTTATATTTAATTTAATTGTTTTTAAATATATTTATATATTTAAATGGGTTATTTAGAGCTTTAAAAATAGCCAGTTTTGCAAACGACCTCCGTTTTCGACAAAACTAATTTTGTTGGATTCGTAATATTAAATTATAGCTAGATTTCAAGTTTCATGATTTTTGGGGTCAGTGTGTGGCCATACGGATTTTTAATGTGAAAAATAGTCTGTATTTTGATGGTTAAAAATACGCTGTGTGAGCAAACGGAGTCAGAATTCGACGAAACCAGTTTCCTTGGGTCCGCAATGTCAAACTCTAGTTGTATGTCCATTTTCATGATTTTTGGATATTGTGTGTGATCATAGAAATTTTTAAACAACAAATACAAATAGCAGTAGCTTATTATATTGAAAATAACTGAATAAAAAAATATAATACCTATCTATAAATGCCCTATCACTCTCACTAACCCTAAAACCCTTCTCTATAGTCAAATATCTCAGCCGCTAGCTGAAACAAAAAAAGATGGAAATAAATCGTGGGTTTCAAAAATTGTATAAATGCAAAGAAATTCCCTAAAATCTAGAAACTTATATATTCGAGTTCAGGAGGTGTTTTGCTTCAGTCTAGCATAGCTTGTTGATGGTTCGGCGCTTTCATTGTAGTTGGGGAAAAAATTTCATGAGCTAGGGTTTTACTCGCGAATTTGTTTTGTGATGCTGAAAGGGGGTGTGGTGATCTTGGGAGTGCGAATTGGAGGGCTCGATACGGGCGTTGGGTTCACAATGGGGAGGCGTGGGTTTTGTAGTAGAGTCTGAGGGGATTGCCAAATTTTTGCGTCGCGTTTTTCTATATTGGTCACGGTGAGGCCAAAATTGAGAATTTGAAGTGTGAGCTTCTCTGATGTGGCAGGGTTGGATGTGCAAAATTGGGTTGGTGACTAAAATAAAAAGAATGAGTGGTGTAACGTTTTGGTTTACTGGAGGGTTATGGCATGAAATGGGAACAGTGGAGTGGTTTGAATTGCTGTTTTGAGGGAGAAGAGAGTGATCGGGTATTTGTGTATAGAAGATGGAGTGAACGAGAATCGGATGGGGAGTATAACTGTGATTTTTTTTTTTGAAATTCATGAAGTGGAAATTCTAGAAGTGGTTTTTAAAATCATGGAAAAGGCATGTGGTTGCTTATAGGATTTGTTGCATGGATGCAAGAAGGAGTGGGATGAGCGACCATTTAATGTGAGTAACGGGGATTAAGATATTTAATTAACTAATTAAATCTTGTTAATGATCTTTTAAATTTATTCGTACTTGTAAATATCATAACTACTTCATACATTATCAGAATCAGATGAAACAAGATCCGTTGGGATCGTATGGTCGGTGGCTACACCATGGAACTGACTGGGAGTGAATTGAAGTTCGTTATAATATATAGCAAAATAAATTATCGGTCTGAACCAACCAACTGTTTAGCGTTATTTAACGATGAACTGCCAATGTGAGTAAAACTCACCAACTCTATCAGTTCATATTTTTATAATGTATATTTAGAACTGATAAATGATGATTGATTGCTGTATATTGACTGTTTGGTTGAACTGCTAAGTAATTATTTGAAATTATAGATCTCGTTATATATATATATTTATATATATATTGATTCTGTTTAGCAGAATATTTTATAGTGAAATGAAATAGATATTAATTATATTGTTTAAAATCTGTGGATGCAGGGAAACAGGTCAGAGGAATCCAACTGGATTCCTCAACATTTATTTTACTGTTTTTCATATATTGTAATATATGATGTGATATATAATCTGTGTTGATTACATGTGTTGAATGATATCAATCATTGTTTTTTGGGTATTTTAAATACCGTAAGAAATACTGGAATATAGAAAAGGGGATTTTCAATGTGTATTATGAAAATAAAGTATTTATATAAAATCAATGGATTTTATATATAAAAGGAAAAGGATTGTATAAAAGGAAAATATTTGTGAAAACAAATAGAAAAGGAAATATTTGTGAAAACAAATAGAAAAGGAAATATTTGTGAAAACAAATTGGGAAGGAAATATTTGTAAAACATTTACAAATAGAATTGAAAAGAAAATAATTGTAAAACATTTATAAATCGATTATAAATGGAAATATTTATTTAGAAAATAAATAGATTGTAAAAGAAAAATATTTATTTGTTAAATAAATAGAATTGAAAAGGGGATATTTATTTGTTAAATAAATAGAATTGAAAAGGAAATATTTGTTGAACAAATAGGAAGATAAAAGGAATATTTATTTGGGAAAATAAATAGAAAGATAAAAGGAATAATTATTTAGAAAATAAATAAGATATCATAAAAGGAAATATTTGGAAAGTAAGTAGGATTATAAAAGGAATTAGAGTTAATCGATTAGAGTTAATCAAATTAGAGTTAATCGAATTACAGTTAATCGAATATAGTTAATCGAACAGAGTTAATTGAATAGAGTTAATCGAACAAGAGTTAGTCGAATATTAGTTATTCTAATAGAGTTAATTGAATTAGAGTTATTTGAATATAGTTTATTCGAAGAAAGAGTTATCGAATAAGGTTATTCAAAGAAGAGAATTAATCGAATATAGTTTATTCGAAAAGAGGTTATCGAATATTAGTTACTCGAAGAGAGATTATCGAATTTTAGTTGTTCGAAAGGAGTTATTGAATATTAGTTATTCGAAAGGAGATATCAAATATTAGTTATTCGAAAGGAGTTAATCGAATATAGTTTATTCGAATAGAGTTAAAGGAGTTAATCGAATATAGTTTATTCGAATAGAGTTAAAGGAGTTAATCGAATATAGTTTATTCGAATATAGTTAAAGGAGTTAATCGAATATAGTTTATTCGAATAAAGTTCAAGGTGTTAATCGAATATATTTTATTTAAATAAAGTTAAAGGAGTTAATCGTATATAGTTTATTCGAAAGGAGTTAATCGAATATAGTTTATTCAAAAGAAGTTAATCGATGGGAGTTAAATGATAAGAGTTAATCCAATAGAGTTAATCGATTAGGGTTAATCAAATAGAGTTTATCCAATAGAGTTAATCAAATAGAGTTAATAGAATAGAGTTAATCAAATAGAGCTAACTAATAAGAGTAAATCGATTAGAGTTAATCGAATAGTGTTAATTGAATAGAGTTAATCGAATATGGCTATTCGAAGAATGATTATCGAATATAGTTTATTAGAAGGAAAGAGTTATCGAATAGAGATTTATTCGAAAGAGAGTTACGTAAAGTTTGTTAAAGGTTTAAAAGGTGAACCTTTTCTGCTTCGAAGTTAGAAATGTTGTTCAGTTAAGGTCTGAGAGGTAGTTATACCCAACTTGATTGGCTTCGTTTTTAACTAGGGAATGGTTAAGGCATGACAGTGAAGATTGGTTAAGAGAATTTAGTTTATGAGTGTCATGGTTTGAGTAGGCTTAGCAATGTTTTATTTAAACTTCCGTTTAAATCCAAATGTAGGAGTTTTGGAAATGTTTTCCAAATAAGAATCAGAAATGTTTTCTAATATAGAAAATAAGAAATGGAATTGTTTTCCAATGGTAATAATGTATATTTTCTAAATCTAGAAAATAAGAGTTTTCGAATATATGGAAACGAGAATAGGGAAATGGTTAATTGAATGACAAATAAATATAGGAGATAAATGATGATTGATGACTGATCGGTAAGATTTCCATTTGCTCGTTGTTTGCACATGTGTTTTTCTTTGATAGTTAACTCACCGACTATCGAAGTTTCTGACCATTTCCATGTTAATACGGAGAGACTGGGATCAGATTCATTATCTGAAAACCACTCTGTATGGGCGTTAGCGTTGCAACCAAATATGATGAAGGTAATTGAAGATGGAGTTTGTGCAAGGGTTGTCCTGTTTATATAATGGTGCCTTTGGTTTGTCCAGCCCCTGGACGACCTGTATGGAAGAATGTTTGACAGAGTATATTTAATAGATCGCATAAGTTGATCTCTTCAAATGTATATACGTTTGGTGGCGGAGGAATTCGTTTCTCTTAGCTGTATACCCGTTGTATTTTTGGGGAAATCAATCTGTGATTTGGCGGGTATGACGATGTGACATTCAAAGTGAATAATTGTGTGATCTGTCAGAGATAAGCGTGGCATCTAGCCTCACAACCGGGAAATGACAAAAATTAGGCATCCAGCATGGCTAAGTGGGTTGCTTCCAATTAGGGTGTATTGTCACCTGATCTAGAGTTTCATTTACTTCTTTAATCTATTCGATGCTGTCCCACTTGGGAAACGGTTCCTGATCCCAACCGTTGGTGATATACATTCGATATACTCAAGCGAAATGAGTGGTCGGTCATGTGTGGCCGGGTTGCAAGATTTTCTTGTTGAACCCAGGGTATTCCTCGCTGGAGGTACACTATCGGAAGTTGGTTCCATACCTTGTCATAGTTGGAAATCCATTACCCAATAAGTGCTCGCGGTTTTGATTGTATACTATATATATGGAACGTGAGATGAAAGCGTTCTGAAAGATGATTATTATATTGTGGTTGATAGACACTATTATAATATCAAAAGAGTTTTGATATAAAAGATTATCGGTTCTTTCAAAAAGATTTTGAAAGTTAAATCAAATTGATTTGGATTCTCATAAGGGAAAAACCCATTCCGTTATATGGTGTGGTCTTATGAGATATTGTTTAATTGCTCAAACCGTTTTAAATGGTTTTACTCATACCAGTCCCATGACTGACCCAGAGTTTGTTTTGTTTTCCCTAAACTCTTGGGTGCCCAATTTTGTATGGACAATCAAGTAGTCGGGATTTTACAGATATACTTGGAAACTGGAGCAGGAGGCTTCAACAGTGTTTATATAGCTATTATTTATTTTCGCTGTGTTGTAAGTGTTGTACTTTGATAATGATATGTATATTCAAGTACAATCTTTTGTTTCAAAGTTATGTTATATTTTATTCGTTCCGCTGTGAGATTCATGCTACTTTGATGTTGTGTGTTCTTCTTCTTCTTCTTCTATTCTAATTTCTATCTTTTCTTTTCTCACCCTCTGTTTTCTTTCTATTAGTTTTCTGGTTTCCACAGCAATTTGGTTTGGACTTGTGTTATTTGGTCAGCTCAAATTGTACCGAAATTTCGGGACACTACAGTTGGTATCAGAGCTTAAGGTTAAGTAATTATCTAGGCTCTGTGGCAAGACTCAGTAGAGATAGGGTTAGTAATACCCTAGATTGAGTTGAGTGTATATATACGAGTGAACGTATTTGTTATTTGATTTAAAAATGATTTATATTGTGGAGATTTATTGATTGAGTTGCTTATGGGTTCTGATAAATCAGTTTGATCCGCTATATCGGTAGGAGTTTCTAAACACTTGAATACGATGAACCGACACTGTATGTTTTGAAAAGATGGTAAATGATATAATTTTACCGAAGATATATTTTGATATGAACAGATGATTTATATTGATATTATGATTGAATGTGTTAGTTGTAATTATAATCGAATAAGATTATAATTGGAATGGTTATGCAAATAACCGATCAGAATTCATATGAATATAATATATATATGAAATAAGATGAATTAAATCTGAATTTAAATCAGAATTGAAAATACAACCCTGAAAATTTAGAGAAGCATTGTAAATGGATTTGGATTAAATATAAGAGAATTTTAAAATCCTGGGAGATTTTAAATTGTTTTCTGTAACAGCCCGTATTTCGATAACATGATTAAGACGAGAATCAAGGCAGAATTTAATTTTAAATTCTGAATCAGGTGAAACGGGCTATGCCATTGCGTTCGTCTCGGAAAAATATGCGAAATAGAGTCCGAGTTTTCGAAAATCGGAGTCCGTATGACCAAGATATGGCCTCGCGAAGTTTCACGAAAAATTCCCAAATTAAAGGATACTTAATTAAGTGAAATGGGTTGCGCAGAGAAATATATATATAATATATATATATATATATATAATTGAAAATTAAATAAATAAATATGCAAAAATGTTCAAAACAGCGAATTGGGAAAGGGGAATAACCGAACCGGCCGATTTTTGAGGTCGACCCAAGCCCGCTGGGTCGACTAGGGGTTAATCCAGGGTGTTTGGCTGTCAACCCGTGGGCCGATTCGCTCAAATGCAGATTTTGCATTTGGATGGTTCTCATGGTTCATCTTTAATCTAAAGGCCCTAGATGGTTCCTACACTTGACTTCTTCCCCAAGACATACTTTGGTGGCTTGGATTGAATCTAGGTTTAATCCTATGGCCTAAAACACTTGCCTAATCTATAAATAAGCCCCTAACCTACCCCTAAACCCTCATTATTCATTCATGCAACTAAACTATGGCAAAATTGCTACTCTCATGGCCTCCACTCAACTATCCTAGCCTCCACTTCATTTCTATGAGAGGTTTCATGATCATGAGAGTATTAGAGAGTCCCTATGTTAGTATGAGAGCTTCTCAAGTTGATTTCAAGGCAAAAGCTTTGATCTTTGTTCATAAAGATGGTATTTTTGTTGATTTGGAGTGTTCATCTTTGGGTTTTTGGGTGATGGCATGCATAGGCTTCATCACAATCTTTGTTTTGCATTTCGATTTGTGCCTTCATAGCTATGTAAGCCCTTCCCTACTCTTAGATATTAACTATGAAGTTAAATGTTCATGTTGAAAGTTTGGGTTTGATTAATTAGAATGATGCATGCTATCATGTTGTGCAAGTTTATGAAGTCATTATCTTGATCTTATGAACTAAAAGCCACAACCTTTATGTTGAAATGTTGCATTATGCAACATGAGAATCTTCATAATCATTATGTCAACTTGCATATGAAGTCATAATCCTTATATGATGATATATGCGAGTTTCTAGCCATCATTCCATGTCTTTTGTCACCATGATTCGCTTATGTACCAAGTTTGGGTTGATGCATGTTTTTGAGGCTTAAGAATGTAACATGCAAGCTAATGAACACATTTGTGCCTCATTTGCCACCATGATTAACTTGTGGCTTAATACCCATTTTTGTCATTCCTTTGCCAAGTCTCTTCTTTTAATCCATCACGTTGTTGCGAACGTATATGCTAGTTTAAAAAGCGTTGGGGTCACATTATGGGGAAACATAATGACATGAATATGACTTGGGTAAATGGGTATAAACATGACAACATGTAACGTTAAATATGACATGTGTTTATACTTGAAAACATGACTTGAAGTATAACATGGAAGTTGACATGTAAGTATGCATAAAAACATAAGCTTGGGAATTTACCTATTAAGTTAGGTCTACCCATTGGGAATTTACCTATTAAGTTAGGTCTACCCAATTGCTTGAAAACTTGACTATGAACATGACACTAGACTAAACATGAAAGTGGCCAACTCGAGGTTGGGTTGAGTTTGCAACGTAAAACTACCCGGAACCGACCGGCCTAACTAGTAGTTGCAAACAATAGGACCCAATGTGAGAAGTTGGTCATGTTGTGCTTGAACCCGAGGTTAGACCAAGTTGTGGTGTAAAGCTACCCGGAACCGACCGGCTTAACTAGTAACCACAACAAAGTCTAATGTGAGAGGTTGGGGTGCATTAAGTAATTAATGCCACATGATAGGGTTAAGTTAATTTGATTAATGACTCTTAACAAAATATGACATGGGTAAATGGGTTAAGTAAATAGGTTAGGCTAATGATACTTAACAAAACATGACAAGGTTGGGTAGGTTAAGTGATTTGATTTGCCTAATGACGCTTAACCATTTTTATACGACTAGTGGACGGGGATTAAGTTAACCAACACTTAATCAATCCAACATGATAATTTGGCAAGGTTAAGTAAGTTTTCTTAATGACACTTAACCATACAAGATGATTAGGGGATGAGGTTAAGTAATTTGCACCTAACTAATCCGACACGGTAATTAGATGGGGTTAAGTAATCCACACTTGACTAATCTAAACACGGTAATTCGATGGGGTTAAGTTAAACACTTAACCAATTTAAACTCGGTAATTCAATGAGGTTAAGTAACCAATACTTAACCAACTTAACGTGATAATTTAATGGGGTTAAGCAACTTATACTTAACCAATTATACATGATGATTTGATGGGGTTAAGTAACTTACACTTAACCAATCTAATACGCGGACCTGATAAGGTTAAGTCACAAGACCTTTTTAGAATATACTTAACCATTGTAGTACGATTAGAGGGTGGGGTTAAGTCAACCTATACTTAACCAGTCCGACTCGATAATTTGATGGGATTAAGATAATCTATGCTTAATCGATCTAGCAAGATAATCCGATAGGGTTAAGGTAAGCTAGTACTTGACCAATTTGACTTGATAGGGTTAAGTCATGAGCCTCTGGGTACACTTAACCAACTTGTGGGACTAAGTCTTGAACTTAAATACTTAGCCAATCTTTGACGTGATTCGTGGGCGGGTTAAGTCATGGACTTGAATGATAACACTTAACCCAATAGACAAACCCTAGCTAGAAGAACTAGGTAGAAAACCGTGGTTAATCAAGGATAACGGGAAAGGAAGCTAAGTGGTAAACCTTAGTTAAGGGTAACTAAGTAATAATTCTTAGCTAAGGACATAGGACTAATTCTCAAAACGATGAGTAACCTGATACGGTAGGTCATCACTTAGTATACGAGGGGGAGCAAGTTATCTGACTTGGATAAAAGCTCCAGCGCACTGGGTGCCGAAGTGGAAGCTTCGGGGGACGTGAGGATATTCTTGGGATCCCTCTGTGGGCTGCCAGGTAATTATACTAGGCCCATGAGAGGTTAAGGTCTGCGTTAGAAGGACCAAGAGTATGCCTTGGTTGCTATGCGAGCAACCTAAAGACTGGGATGGATTAGCGTGGAGTCGACGATTCTTGTTTTTGCCCTGGATAGCGCATCGCCGACTACCTACCATCTTTAGTCAATCGTGTACGTGCGGAAAGGCAGGGAACCCCCAACAGACCATGTGCTTGCTATCGAGTCATGGGTGAGGTTGGCCCGTAGGAAAGTGGGCTATAGTGGGGCCGTGGAGTGGTTCTTATACATGATTTTTCTTGGATTGCCTTTCAGTAGTTGAGGGAGGGGTCACGTGGGACCATAGCCACGGGTACAAAAACAGACCTTGATATCTGCATCGCAGACGATTTAAAGCTCCCGACCGAGTTCCGTATTTCTTGATTTGCCCTGGCACGGAACTCGGATGACACATTGGGGAACATGTGCATCTAGACATGGAAAACGATTCACGATACATACGTGGGATCAAGGGCGCGGTTGACGGGTGGCGTAATCCCTAGTGGTCCTAGGTGGCCAAAACCCAAACCGAGACACGGAAACGTTCATTAGGTAGCATAATCCCTAGCGGTCCTAGGTGGCATAAATCCTAAGTGGACGCGCGATAGTTCATGGTAAGGAAACACAACTAGATCAAGGGTTGCAGTCCAAATCAACTTCAAGGATAAACCGTTTACATGGGAAAGCCCGTACAGCCTACGGCAAAGGACTGAACTTATACATGGAAAGAAACATATGAGTTGAGTAACCTATATATGCGGCATATTAGGTTGACATGGACCATTACACGACTTTTGAGTAAGGGTCATTCACTGATAACACGTAATACAGTTGGGGTACTAGTACGGTAGGTGCAGAGCAGATATACAGGATAGATGCCATGGGACGATATACGCGATAGATATCTTGGGATATTATACTTGATAGAAACCTGACAATGTGATACCTTGTTTTATCTTGACACCGTAGTTTATCACGACACCCTAGTTTATCTGAGTTCAGTAGTTCATCCTGTTATTTTGATTTAGCTTATCTATCTTGTTATCATGCTTATGTTCATCTTAGTTTCTCATGTCAGTTAACTTTACTAGTTTTTATACTAATAGTAGATAGGGCTTACTCAGTCTTTTTGACTGACCCGTTTGTTTCGCCTCTTTTCTTCCGTTTCCCCCCAGGTTACAGGGAGGAAACACTGCTGTTTAGTTCGGACTTCTTCTCCTTGAAGGTCATCATGGATGGCTTGGACTTTTCCTGGCTATGGCTACTTTACTGTTTTTATTTGGGGAATAATTTATGAAAAAGTCTTTATGCTTCTTTACTATTGCAAGACAGGTTTTGATGTACTCTGATGTAAAAGGCTTTAGACCTTATGTATTCATGTTTATGAAAGTTCGATTTTACTTCCGCTATTTTATATGTTCTGTCTTGTGATATTTCTGTGCATGTTTACCAATAATGCCCCTCTAAAGCTAGTGCATTCCTTTGCGAGTGACCCTAGCGGAGGCGGGGTGTTACATTTTCAAACATTGTGAATGGTGTTCTGAAAATGATTTCAAAATGAAGTGTTTGAAAATATGGTTTTGAAAGTGATATAATATTGAACTCACTTCGATCGCTGGGAAATAGATTCTGAAGATGACTGGGCAGCATCATCAGTGTTCATTTTCGAGTTCTAAGTGATGGATTACTACCAAAGATTTTGTTTCTGAATTGATTTGAGAAAAGCAAGTTGTTTGAATCCTGAAAAGGAAAGTTTGATTTTTAATATGGTAAACTTTTAAAGCTCCCAAGAAAGACTGTTTGAATTAAAACCAAATTGAATTAAAATTTGGGAAAGCAAATAGAAATCGAAATTGAATTAAAGCCGGTTAAATGGAAACTGAATTGAAATAGAAATATCGAATTAGATTGGATTAGAGATAATCCGAAACGAAATTGGACCGGTAAGTTAGGAATTGAAATAAATATTGGAATCTGAGTTAAGAACAGAATTCGGTTTGGATATAAGCGAATGGTTGTGTTGGAGATAAAAGTGATTTGAGTTTGATTGGGATGACCCTTGTATCTGCTGAATTGATAATAGGTGGAAAAGATATAATGATATGCCCGACAAAAAGGTACCAGTTTATATTTTATATGGGTTTGAGATTTTGATGAGCCAAATTGGCATGGCTGTTTGATTTTCTTTTAGGTTGGAGAAGGCCTAGAGAGGCGAGCTAGAGTTTGAGATATTGACCAGTACAAAGGAGGTGCTGGCAAAAATTTTCGAAACATTAAGGTGTTAGAAAATTTTCAGGATTTTTTGAAAATTTTCATTGGTAAGAATTAGTTAATATTTTAATTGAAATTAATTGATTCAATGAAACTGGAGTTAATAAGTAAATAAATAATTTTTAACCAGTTAATAGTGTTTGTTTCCTACCTTAGCAATTTCGAGGACGAAATTATTTTAAGGGGGGAAGAATGTAACGACCTGTAATTTTACGGATAATAATTAATTTATTTAATTATTTAAATAGAGATATAGAGATGTAAATAGCTGTTTAATTAAATAATAGTGAATATTTAGTTAAATTAAATAATAGAGTAATATGTTTAATTTCTGAAATAGTCGGAAAAAGTAGAAATGGCAATATTATGTGAATTGGATTATTTCTAAGATATAATCCAATTTAGATTTGAATTATAATAACGAATATATTATTTAAATGAAGTTTGAACGTATAATTATAATATAATTATAAACGAGCTCGAAATGGCGCTGCAGTTCGTAATTTGGCAATTCAAACTTCAACTGAATATACAGGGTCTGTTTTAAATCGTATTTCTGTGAAACAAGAAACATTCGGAGCTGGTGAAGTATATTTTTCTAATAGAAGAGAAAAATCAGTATTTCATTTGTAAATTTTGATTTATGTCCAAATCAAATTTTCGAAAAGTTTCTATGGAATTCCTTTATAAAATATAGTGATTTATTTAAATTATAAAAGCATTTTTCAATATAAATTGAATATCGATTCAACCGGGATTTGAATATCGAGTTATAAATCCAATTGGAGCTATAAGATATTCTGTGTGAATATATATATATACGATAATATATATTTATTTATGTTTAATTTAATTGTTTTTAAATATATTTATAAATTTAAATGGGTTACATAGAGCTTTAAAAATAGCCAGTTTTGCAAACGACCTCCGTTTTCGACAAAACTAATTTTGTTGGATCCGTAATATTAAATTATAATTAGATTTTAAGTTTCATGATTTTTGGGGTTAGTGTGTGGCCGTACAGATTTTTAATGTGAAATATAGTCAGTATTTCGACGGTTAAAAATACGTTGTGTGAGCAAACAGACTCGGAATTCGACAAAACTAGTTTCGTTGGGTCTATAATGTCAAACTCTAGTTGTATGTCCATTTTCATGATTTTTGGATATTGTTGTGATCGTAGAAATTTTTAAACAGCAAATACAACTAGTAGTAGCTTATTATATTGAAAATAATTGAATAAAAAATAAAATAAAACCTATCGATAAATACCCTATCACTCTCACTAACCCTAAAAACCCTTTTCTCTAGTCAAATATCTCAGCCGTCAATTGAAACAAAAAAAGATGGAAATAAGTCGTGGGTTTCAAAAATTGTATAAATGCAAAGAAATTCCCTAAAATCTAGAAACTTATATATTCGAGTTTAGGAGGTGTTTTGCTTTAATCTAGCATTTCTTGTTGATGGTTCAACGCTTTCTTTGTAGTTGGGAAAAAATTTCATGAGCTAGGGTTTTACTCGCGAATTTGTTTTGTGATGCTGAAAGGGGGTGCGGTGATCTTGGGAGTGTAGATTTGAAGGCTCGAAATGGGCGTTGGGTTCACAATGGGGAGGCGTGGGTTTTGCAGTAGAGCCTGAGGGGATTGCAAAATTTTTGTGTAGCGTTTTTCTGTCTTGGTCACGGTGAGGCCAAAGTTGAGAATTTGAAGTATGAGCTTCTCTGATGTGGTCGGGTTGGATGTGCAAAATTGGGTTGGTGACTAAAATAGAAAGAATGAATGGGGTAACGTTTTGGTTTACTAGAGGGTTATGGCATGAAATGGGAACACTGGAGCGGTTTGAACTGCTGTGTTGAGGGAGAAGAGAGTGATCGGGTATTTGTGTACAGAAGATGGAGTGAACGAGAATCGAATAGGGAGGATAACTGTGAATTTTGTTTTGAAATTCATGAAGTGGAAATTCTAGAAGTGGTGTTTAAAATCATGGAAAAGGCATGTGGTTGTTTACAAGATTTATTGCGTGGATGCAAGAAGGAGTGGGATGAGCGGCCATTTAATGTGAGTAACGGGGATTAAGATATTTAATTAACTAATTAAATCTTGTTAATGATCTTTTAAATTTATTCAAACTTGTAAATATCGTAACTACTTCATACATTATCAGAATTAGATGAAACAAGATCTGTTAGGATCGTATGGACGATAGCTACACCATGGAACTGACTGGGAGTGAATTGATGTTCATTACAATCTATAGCGAAATAAATTGTCGGTCTGAACCAACCAACAGTTTAGCGTTATTTAACGATGAACTGCCAATGTGAGTAAAACCCACCAACTCTATCAGTTCATATTTTTATAATGTATATTTAGAACTGATAAATGATGATTGATTGCTGTGTATTGACTGTTTGGTTGAACTGCTAAGTAATTGTTTGAAATTATAGATCTGGTTATGTATATATATATATATATAAAAATAAATATATATGTATATAAATTGATTATGTTTAGCAGAATATTTCATAGTGAAATGAAATTGATATTAATTATATTGTTTAACATCTGTGGATGCAGGGAAACAGGTCGGAGGAATCCAACTGGTTCCTCAACAATTATTTTTACTGTTTTTCATATATTGTAATATATGATGTGATATATAATCTGTGTTGATTACGTGTGTTGAATGATATTGATCATTATTATTTGGGTATTTTAAATACCGTAAGAAATACTGGAATGTAGAAAAGGGGATTTTCAAAGTGTATTATGAAAATAAAGTATTTATATAAAATCAATGGATTTTATATATAAAAGGAAAAGGATTATATAAAAGGAAAATATTTGTGAAAACAAATAGAAAAGGAAATATTTGTGAAACCAAATAGAAAAGGAAATATTTGTGAAAACAAATTGGAAAGGAAATATTTGTAAAACATTTACAAATAGAATTGAAAAGGAAATAATTGTAAAACATTTATAAATAGATTATAAGTGGAAATATTTATTTAGAAAATAAATAGATTATAAAATGAAAAGATTTATTTGTTAAATAAATAGAATTGAAAAGGGAATATTTATTTGTTAAATAAATATAATTGAAAAGGAAATATTTGTTGAACAAATAGGAAGATAAAAGGAATATTTATTTGGGAAAATAAACAGAAAGATAAAAGGAATATTTATTTTGAAAATAAATAAGATATCTAAAAGGAAATATTTGGAAAGTAAGTAGGAATATAAAAGGAATCAGAGTTAATCAATTTGAGTTAATCGAATTAGAGTTAATCGATCAGAGTTAATCGAATTAGAGTTAATCGAATAGAGTTAATTGAATAGAGTTAATCAAACAAGAGTTAGTCGAATATTGGTTATTCAAATAGAGTTAATTGAATTAGAGTTAGTCAAATTAGAGTTATTCGAATATAGTTTATTCGAAGAAAGAATTATCGAATAAGGTTATTCATAGAAGAGAATTAATCGAATATAGTTTATTCGAAAAGAGGTTATCGAATATTAGTTATTCGAAGAGAGATTGTCGAATATTAGTTGTTCGAAAGGAGTTATCGAATATTAATTATTTGAAGGGAGTTATCGAATATTAGTTATTCGAAAGGAGTTAATCGAATATAGTTTATTCGAATAGAGTTAAAGGAGTTAATCGAATATAGTTTATTCGAATAGAGTTAAAGGAGTTAATCGAATATAGTTTATTCGAATAGAGTTAAAGGAGTTAATCGAATATAGTTTATTCAAATAGAGTTCAAGGAGTTAATGAATATAGTTTATTCGAATAGGGTTAAAGGAGTTAATCGAATATAGTTTATTCGAATAGAGTTAAAGGAGTTAATCGAATATAGTTTATTCGAAAGGAGTTAATCGAATATAGTTTATTCAAAAGGAGTTAATCGATGGGAGTTAATTGATAAGAGTTAATTAATTGGAGTTAATCTAATAGAGTTAATCGATTAGGGTTAATCAAATAGAGTTAATCCAATAGAGTTAATCAATTAGAGTTAATAGAATAGAGTTAATCAAATAGAGCTAACTAATAAGAGTAAATTGATTAGAGTTAATCGAATAGTGTTAATTGAATAGAGTTAATCGAATATGGCTATTCGAAGAATGATTATCGAATATAGTTTATTAGAAGGAAAGAGTTGTCGAATAGAGATTTATTCGAAAGAGAGTTACGTAAGGAAGTTTGTTTAAGGTTTAAAAGGTGAACCTCGTATGTTTCGAAGTTAGAAATGTTGTTCAATTAAGGTCTGAGAGGTAGTTATACCTCAACTTGATTTGCTTCGTTTTTAACTAAGGAATGGTTATGGCTCGACAGTGAAGATTGGTTAAGTGAATTTAGTTAATGAGTGTCATGGTTTGAGTAGGCACAGTGATGTTATATTTAAACATCTGTTTAAATCCAAGTGTAGGAGTTTTTGAAATGTTTTCCAAATTAGAATCATAAATGTTTTCTAATATAGAAAATAAAAAATGGAATTGTTTTCCAATGGTAATAACGTATATTTTCTAAATCTAGAAAATAAGAATTTTCGAATATATGGAAACGAGAATAGGGAAATGGATAATTGAGTGACAAATAAATTTAAGAGATAAATGATGATTGATGATTGATCTGTAAGATTTCCAATTGGAAATAATATCGTTGTTTGCACACGTGTTTTTCTTTGATAGTTAACTCACCGACTATCGAAGTTTTTGACCATTTCTGTGTCAATAAGGAGAGACCGGGATCAGATTCATTATCTGAAAACCACTCTGTATGGGGTGTTAGCACTGCAATCAAATATGATGAAGATAATTGAAGATGGAGTTTGTGCAAGGGTTGTCCGGTTTACAGAATAGTGCCTTCGGTTTGTCCAGCCCCAGGACGACCTGTATGGAAGAATGTCTGGCAGAGTATATTTAATAGATCACGTAAATTGATCTCTTCAAATATATATACGTTTGGTGGCAGAGGAATTTGTTTCTCATAGTTGTATACCCATTGTATTTTTGGGGAAATCAATTTTTGATTTGGCGGGTATGATGATGTGACATTTAAAGTGAATAATTTTGTGATCTGTCAGAGACAAGCGTGGCCTCTAGCCTCACAACCGGGAAATGAAAAAAATCTGGCAGGCAGCATGGCTAAATGGGTTGCTTCCAATTAGGATGTATTGTCACCTGATCTAGAGTTTCATTTACTTCTTTAATCTATTCGATGATGTCCCATTCGGAAAACAGTTGCTGATCCCAACCGTTAGTGATATACATTCGATACACTCAAGCGAAATGAGTGGTCTATCATGTGTGACCGGGTTGCAAGATGTTCTTGTTGAACCCAGGGTATTCCTCTCTAGAGGTACGCTATCAGAAGATGGTTCCATACCTTGTCATAGTTGGAAATCCATTACCCAATAAGTGCTCGCGGTTTTGCTTGTATACTATATATGTGTAACGTGAGATGAAAGCATTCTGCAAGATGATTATTATATTGTGGTTGATAGACACTATTATAATATCAAAAGAGTTTTGATATACAAGATTATCGGTTTTTTCAAAAAGATTTTGAAAGTTAAATCAAATTGATTTGGATTCTCATAAGGGAAAAACTTGTTCCGTTGTACGGCGTGGTCTTATGAGATATCGTTTAATTGCTCAAACTTTTTTAAATGGTTTTACTCATACCAGTCCCATGACTGACCCAGAGTTTGTTTTGTTTTGTTTTCCTAAACTCTTGGGTGCCCAAATTTGTACGGGCAGTCAAGTAGTCGGGATTTTACAGATATACTTGGAAAGCTGGAGCAGGAGGCTTCAACAGTGTTTATATAGCTATTATTTATTTCCGCTGTGTTGTAAGTGCTGTACTTTGATATTGATATGTATATTTAAGTACAATCTTTTGTTTCAAAGTTACGTTATATTTTATTCATTCCGCTATGAGATTCGTGTTACTCTGATGTTGTGTGTTCTTCTTCTTCTTCTATTCTAAGTTTCTATCTTATCTATTCTCACCCTCTGTTTTCTTTCTATTAGTTTTCTAGTTTCCAGTGCAATTTGGTTTGGACTTGTGTTATTTGGTCAGCTCAAATTGTACCGTAATTTCGGGACACTACACTCATGGTCGATCTATTAGGGTTCGCCCCCTTCCTCATGGTCGCTCTACTAGGGTTTTCCCCTTCCTCACGGTCGCTCTATGAGGGTTCGCCCCCTTCCTCACGTTCGCAGAGATGCTTCACGAACGGGTAGCTGACCAATTTCCTACAACTTTCAAGCAAGCCACTTACGCCACACGACGACGTTTTCGACCAATCTAACAGTTCTAGGTAATTACAAAACATTCCAAATAGTAATAGCAGCATGTATAGTCAGCCATAAGTACCAAAACAACAATCTAACATGCAAATATGAATCAGACATACCCAAAACTATGATTTTCCCCTTAATCCCCTTTATCATGATATAACCATACGATTAGAAAAACATGTCCAAACTAACCCAAATTTCTAATAGAGGCATAAAATAATTTTTAAGAATTTCTACATATTTTTCCAAATTTTTATAATGTAAAATTTTATTAATCAACACTAATCACCCCTAATTAGCCGTGATTAGTGAAAAATAAGGCAAATCACTCACCTTTGCCACAAATATAATCTTAGATATGAAACTCCACTATTATGGCACGGATCCCAATGTATTCCAACAGCTCTACCTCTGATTTGACGCTAATCCGCCTTGATTTTGTGTTGATTTGCCTAATTAGCAATTGGGAATGACAAAAAGGTGTTTTGGGAGTGATTTAGAAGATGAAGGCCATTGCTAGAGCTCAAGGGAGGTTTGTGGCGACTGGAAAACTAAAATGAAATGTTTTCCCTAACCTATCAATCCTACCATAACCATAATCCCGAAATGGGTTATGGGCCTAGCTGCTAATCACCCTATTTAGGCCTGGTTAAGCTGTTTTTCACCTTCCAAACCTTATTTCAGCCATATCTCCCAAACTGTAAGTCCATTTGATTAGTGTGACCACTCTACGGAAAGTTAAACCATCATCTGAATCCAACAGATGTAGTTTTAGGTCAAAGCTCCTTACCAATCAAAAGTTATAGGCAAAACAAGATTCGCCAAGGGCAAAACGGTCATTTAAAAATCAGTAAAAGTCATGCACATGGGAAATGACCCCAATAGTCGTTTCCCAAAGTTACACGACCATACGACTTCATACGAGAATGAAATAAATATTCTACGACCCCCTCGATGTGTAGAATGCGGGTCGTAACATTCTCCCCCCTTAAAAAAGTTCATCCTCGAAATTCCTTAACCAGAACAAATAAAGGTATCCCGCATGCCTACCAGCCATTTACAAACAATCAAACATACACAATAACTTAACAAGCCTATCCTAGCATGCGGTTTACTAACAAAGGGATAACTGTTACTATATGCGATCTCAACCAGATGCAAATGGTTATCCCATGACCCTCCAAAATCTAAAATACAGGCTCTCAAAAGGCCCTCTAATACCCGATTCACCCTCTCTCTTTGACCATCAGTTTGAGGATGGTATGCGGTACTGATATGAAATTCTGATCCTAAAGCCTCTTGTAAGCTCTTCCAAAACCCGCTAGTAAATAAGGGATCTCGGTGGCTCAAAATACCTTTAGGTACTCCATAAAATCTCACTACCCACTTCATATACGGTTCTGCTAACCTAGCTGCCGTTCTGTTTGACTTAACTGGTATAAACCTTGCACTCTTGGTCAATCGATCCATAATTACCCAAATGCTAACATGTCCTGATCTAGTCCTTGGCAAACCATCAATGAAATCCATTGAGACCTGTTCCCATTTCCATTCGTGAATTTCTAATGGTTACAACAAACCACTAGGCTTCTTTTGCTTGGCTTTAACTAGTTGGCAATTCATCCTTTTGGATATAAACTTTCCAACGCCTCTCTTCATCCCTTCCCAGTAGTAGGTCTGCTTCAGGTCTCGATACATTTTGTTACCACTGGGATGTATAGTTAGTCTTAAGTGATGACATTCTCTAAGAACTTCATCTCTCCATCCATTGACATTGGTTATAACTAGTCTGTCATCCTTTCGAAGCCATCTTTCTCTATCAAGTCCATACTTGTTCATTTTCTCACCATCGATATTCATCTCTTCCTTGGAGATGATTCCTATTAGGTTAGCATCGTCCCTCTGACTGGAACCAATCCGCTCAATCAAAGTCAGTCTGATCGTCAAACTTGCCAACATTTCTGGATCCAATCCATACTTAGGTCTGAAATCATATCCCGCGATATACCCTAGTTGCTTCCATTCAAGAAACATAGCATCTAAACCGGCATGTCTCCTACTCAATGCATTAGTACAACACCTAGTTTGGTACCACATGCATCCGTGTATACCGTCATCTCTTTGTCCTCTATTACCAGAATCTTACAGCTGACAGTCTACTCGAGGGAATAAAAATAGGAATAAACATAAAAACCATAACATCCATCAAACAAGTCCGATCTATCACCTAGTAAAGCCATGAATACGTCGATACCCATATGACTGGTCCAACCAATCTCAAGGGCTAATAGAAGCCCCGGCTCCAAACGGACTACCGCACGTCCAATGTACATTTATCCTCCAAGGATAACTAGATCACGTCCAATGGATCTAAGGTAAATGGGCATCCCCAGATACCCCTGATTCGAGTCCGCCTAGAATGCTCCAAACGATCGACGATTCCTTGGCCCTCCATCAGAAGAGCTATCCACAACTCCATATTCAACTCGAGTCCCACCCAAGTCAATCCATTTTCTTATAGCCCTCTCGAGTCCAACTCGATTCAATCCATTACCTTGCCACCTTCTTGAGTCCAACTCGAGGTATCTCATTACCTTGCAGCCTTCTCGAGTCCAACTCGAGTCATCTCATAGCCCTATCGAGTCCAACTCGGGGCAGTCCACATCATCGAACAATCTTATCATGTTCCAAGCTGTACCTTATTCCTCGAGTTATCCAAGACATCATCCAATGGAAATCACAACAACTACCTATATCTCATGCAAACCATCCTAGTCGAACTCGACATTCCCCAAGCACAAGCCCCAAAGGCCTAAACCAATATCAGACAAGCACTCAAGGACCATCTCCTCCGAATTCAGACAATCTACGTGAGATGATATGAACAAAGCAACCAAACACTCGAGCACTCATAACTAACTCTGGATATTCTCGCCAATCCTGCTTCGAAACTATTGTTGATCTCATGACAGCCCATGCCATATGTCAAGCATAAATGGCAACCCTAGTTCTAACCAGACTACTGAACATTCAACGTACATTTGTCTCCCAGAGACAACTAAAACTAACAACAACGATATTCTCTCTATAACACTAGTTGGCATCACCGGAGACTATCCACAAACTCAGACTCAGTCTCAAGTATCCCTTAGTTCCAGTTATTATTTCCATTACTAGGTAGGTACCCAATACCACCCCATTCCCTTGGAGCCAATTGACTCCCAAAATAATGCTAAACCCAGTAAAGCCTAAAACAAAACAATCCCAAGAAAACATGCATCTGTGACTCTATAAGACAGAATTACAACAAATCTTGAGTTCCAATTCCAACCTATCTACCAGGTCACTAGACAAGAAGAAATGGGAAGCCCCGTCAAACAAAACTTGAACAGGAACATAATAAATTAAAAGCATACCTCGAAATAACAACACCCTTTCCCTTTTCCGTCGCATTTGGGACGAAGAAGGAGTAACGTTGATAGCATATGCCTTCACGATCTGCTTCTCCCTAGGAGGTTGCTGACATTTATCCTTGTGATGTCCCGCTTGGCCGCAATTGAAGCACTTCCTTTCCCAAGGCCTTTCCTGACAATCTCTGGCATAGTGGCCCTTCTTGCCACAGCTAAAGCACTCGCCATCTTTCTTATTCTTCTTATTCTGAGCATCCTTGGTTTGGTTTTGTTTCCTCTTATTCTGGGGATTATCCTTGCCTCCACTGCTTGCTTGCGGCTTTGGCTCCTCTATAGATGCAATATCAATCTCGGTCTTTGACTTAGGGTAAAGACTCTTCGATCTCAATGCCTTTCCCATAATAGATTGAACGCCTCATCGATGTGGTTTATAAGCCTTTCCCACAAATGCCCATCTAAGCCAGTTATGAACTTCTCGTTCTTCTCCTCGGGAGTGTCGATAAGAGATAATCCATACTAGATAAAGTATCGAACTCAGCAATATATTCCGAGACCGCCTTACCAATTTGTTTAAGCTCCAAGAACTTCCTAAACAACTTTGACTTCTGGGCAGCTAGTATAAACTTATCATTGAATCCGGTCTTAAACTGATCCCAAGTAACTTGATCCTCAGGGGTAGTGGCCTTAATAGCGTTCCACCAATCCATAGCCCGTCCTTGCAACTAACGGGATGCTAGCTTCCTCTTCACAGCGTCTTCGATTCCCAAATCCTCGAAGATGCGCTCACAGCTATCGAGCCAATCTTGAACATCCGTAGCCGATTCCATTCCCTAGAATGGCTTTCCACCAAGACTAGTATAATCCTTGCATAGCTTGGCGAAATCGGCAATAGGCACCAGCACTACTGCACTGTAACAACCCAGAAAATCAGAACCAATTTAAAAATTTTATTTTGGCAATTTTAATGAATTTTGAATATTTAAAATAAATTATTTTAAATAATAACGACAAGAAATTTATTTTGAATAGAATTAGAACGTATATATTTATTTGAATTGACGTTAGAATATAAATATTTATTTTTAATTATAAAAGGAATTGAAAATGGTGCGGTAGTTTGAAAGTTCGATTTCAAATTTCAAATGAATGTACATGATTCAAAATAAACCGGATTTTAGTGAAACCAAAAATATTAGAATCTATTTGAAAATTTCTTTCCAACGAATCCGAAAAATCCAAATTTCATAGAGGGAATAAAAGGTTATGCCCAGTTGAAAATTCAGAATAGTCGCTATGGAAATATAGCCCTTAAAAATAGTGATTTTGCAAATGACCTCCGTTTTCGACAAAACTACTTTTGTTGGATTTGGGACGTCAAATTATTGCTAGATTCCAAAATTCATAATTTTTGGGATTAATATGTTAGCGTGGCAAAAGAAAATGTGTTTGAACAGTTTCAGTCAATTTGGATCGACCAGAAAATGGCTATTTTTCAAGTGGTCTCCAAATATGACGAAATTAGTTTTGTTAGGACCGTATTGTCAAAAATAGCCAGATTTATTTTCTGGAATTTTTGGAGTCCATATGCGGCCCTGGTAAATTGAAATGTGAATTCAAATTCAATATATAGATTTATATTTTGATTTTGATGAAAACGAATAGAAGCAGTCGAATTGGCTTACGTTACATATCCCATTGTGTTCGGAATGGAGGTAATTAGCTAGGGACGACAGTCGGTAAGTTCGATTTGGAGTTTGATTTAAAAGGCAACCTTTTTTGAGAAATATAAAAATTAATATATATATATTATTATATATAATCCCTATTCCCTCTTTCACTCCTTCAGTCAGTGCCCATTTTCAAAATCGAAAAAAAAGCATCCTGTTGATGGAATCTCCCATCACCATGCCACCCACCCTCCGGTGTCGCACCGTAGTGCAACGCCCCACCTTCCCCCGCGTCAGCGCCGCCTCTCCCTCTCCCCGTCTCCCTCCATTTGAGATCCGTCGCCCCCCAAAAGAAAAACCATAGCCCCCCCCAGTCGCGAATACCACCGCCGTCGTGCCCTGGCCTGCGCGCCTCCCCCATCCCCTTCCCGATGACTTGAGCGCCTTCTCCCCTCCCTTTCAGCAAAAATCCAAAATTTGTGAGTTTTCTTCTTTTTAAATTCTCCGATTAATCAATTTTGTCTATAAAAAGTTAGAATCTTTATTTAGAAAAGGTTAGGATTTTTATTAGTAAAAGATATGATTTTTAACCAATTAAAAATGTGACTTTTACAAATAAAAATGTGATTTTTACAAATAAAAATGCGATTTTTACAAATAAAAATGCGATTTTTACAAATAAAAATGTGATTTTTATACGTATAACATTAGAGAAAAAAATACTTTTTTTAATTTGTAGGCACGAGTTATAAAAACGAAATTTTTATTTGAAATAAAAATATAATTTATATTATATAGAAGATATAAAAATATGATTTTTATTTATGTAGAGTAGTAAAAATATGATTTTTATTATCTAGGAAGCGAAGTCAAAATTGGATTTTTATATGTATGAAAGGAAGATAAAAATACGATTTTTATTATGAAGTTAGCAAAGTAAAAATAGGATTTTTATATGTATGAAAGACAAATAAAAATACAATTTTTATTATGAAGTTAGCGAAGTAAAAATACGATTTTTATTATGAAGTTAGCGAAGTAAAATACGATATTTATTATGAAGTTAGCGAAGTAAAAATACGATTTTTATTGTTTGAATGGTTAAATAAAAATGTGATCTTATATATATATATATATATATATATATATAACGATATAAAAATATAATTTTTATATAAACAACGTTATATAAATATGATTTTTACATAGGAAGTAGCAATATAAAAACGTGATTTTTTTTAATACAAACATCATATTAAAAATGTGATTTTTACTATGAACAGCGGGAGAAGATAGCAATGGTATCGACGGAAATCAAAACGAAACCCGAACCGTTCAGAAATAAAAATGGAGGAGTGGATCCCAAAGGTGAGAACTTCTCACTTTAATTTATTTTCTAGTTAGAAATATATACTAGGATGCAGACGGTGCTTAGCAGCACCCGACACCCGTCGTCCAAAACAATGGATGACTTGTTTGATTTGATTGTGTTGTGAAAATTGTTTGTGTGATGAGGAATGAAATAAAATATTTTATAGTTAAAAATATAATTTTTAACGGGTATATGAATAAAACAAATATTCATAAACAAATCGGACGATTTGTTCATGTACACACATTTGACTGATATTGATTAGGACGATAAATTTTACACATCGCCCAACTGCACAAATAAAATTCATTATTTGTTGATTGAAACCCCACACGGGTATTGGGATGATATACAACATACACTAATCCCAATATTTAGTTGTATGTCAATAGATTGGTTGACAAGCTGTGTAAGCGTTAAATATTTGTATTTAATGCTTATGCAGTGTAAAATGCACTCTGGATGATGGTTGACTGTGTTTGGTTGTTGTTACGTACATGTGTTGTATGAAATCCATATAGTAACATTATATGGTAGTCGACTGTTCTGATTCCAGTTTAGAAAGAATGAATATTTTAAAATAACGATTATTTTAAAATAATGAATATTTTAAAATAATATTCAATAGAAGATCAAAATTTGATTTTGATGTCCGATTTGGGATGGACACGAATATATTTAAATATATATAAAGCCATGTTGATTTGATATGCGCCATTTTGATGAGAACGATATTTATATCGATTTTATTCATTTTTATAATGAATATCGAAAAGGAAATGGTTTCAGAATCTAATGTTTTGAAAATATTATCATTTATATATATCGATGATATGGAATATTCAATTTTGATTTGAAATTGAATATGCAGTTGAAATCGTTTTGAAAACGAATTTAAAACGATTTATAAAATACGTTTTGAATGGAAATCGACGAAATATATATATATATATATAATATATATATATATATTATGTATATAATGGCCTGAATAGAACGCGCCGCGTCGCGGTAGTTTGTGAATTTCGACCATTGACTTCCAACGGACATTACGGGAGATCCGACCGTCGGATTCTCCTAAAACCAGAATCGTTGGGTTCGTATTGAAAAAGGGCTTTCCAAAGAATATTAGAGATTTGAAATCTAACGGTTGGATTTGGAATTATGTCCAAATCAAATTTGGAAAAGGTCGTTGTAAGTGCTGTTCGATGACCATTTATGGAAATCGACTATACGGGCCTTGATAAAATTATTAAAAATACCGATAATTTGTGTAAAATCATAATAAATGATTTAGAAAGAATTGGCTCAAAAATTCCATATTTGAAAAGATAAAAATATATTTTTATCGAAATGAACTAGTTATGAACTAGGATTATAATCCAATATTTTTAAATAAATGAATTGGATTTGAAATGGTTTCAAAAATAACCAAAATTTCCAATATATGAACTAAAATGGATTTGAATCGAAATTTTCTTTGGAATATTTCGATATTGGATTCTATGATTATACGGATATTATGGAGGAATTTGGAAGATATATATACATATCGTTATTCCAATACGATATTTGTTGATTTCAGAATTTGATATTGAATATAAGCCGATATGTTTTAAATTCAGAGCCTTGTATTTAGTATTAAATGGGATTTGGGTTTGTCGTGAATGGAGTCTTCATTAACGTTGTTCTTAAACGCAGTTGAGAAAAGATTAAATCTTTTTATTTATATTTAATGAAGTATACCAATTAATTAATATTTAATTGGAAGTGAATTGGAATTGATTTTTGGGTTTATCGTGAACGGTGTTTTAAATAACACTTGTTCTTTAACCCGATTAAAAATGGAATGTGAATTGGGTTTGTTGTGAACTGTATTTTTAACGACATTCATTCTTTAACCCGATTTACAGTGAAATGTGGTTTGGAATTTATAAATCTTTTTATTAAGATTTAACGAGAATTTTCCAAAGCAAAGTTTTCCAATTTAAAATATATTAAATTGGAATTGAATGGAATTCGATTAGATAATAATCGAAATGAGCTTTTGTGGAGGAAAACTGTTAATATATATGGAATTTAAAAGGCTTTGTCGTTATTCCATTTATATTATTAGTCGGATATGGAAATTGATATCGATTATATATTGATTTGTTTTTCCGTGAAGATTCCATAATTAATGGAATGTGATTTGGGTTTATCGTGAACTATGTTTTAAATGACATTAGTTCTTTAACCAAGTTAAAGGCAGGATTACATGTCAGTCATTGTATTTCGAACTGTATGGCTAATCTTTGCTAAATATATATTTGTTTGTGGCAAAGAATTTATTCTCCTACTTAACACCCTTCTCTGAGACGTACGAGCTTAGAGGTTATATATCGACAAAAATAAATAATACGGTGTAGATTGTCGATGCGACATATTCGTGTTTCCAAAGTTAAATAATCATTAACATTGATTTTTGGGAAGATGAAAAATAAGTAGAGTTTTAATGAATCTTTAATTAGATTGAAATGGGATTGATAATTTAAATTATCAAATTTGGGAAATGATCAAGAATAGAGTATCGCCAGTTTTGCTCCTAGCGATAGTTAAATCTTTAATTAGATTTGAGCGGGAAATGGTAATTATATTTACGGATAACACCGTGGTGTTAGATATGGAGTATGATCAGTTTTGCTCCATGGGATGAATAGGTTGGGATTGGGAAATTAAACAAATGATTACTTCAGTAAGGTGCGCTAATCCCGACTAGTTTGGAAAACCTTAATTTGGTTTGAATTGATATCCAAAGAAAGATTAAAGAATAAATTTAAATTATTTATCTTTGATAAAATTAATGGGAACCTTTCCCAAAGTATATGAATATTTGAATAAGAGAATATTCAGAATTGGAATGAGGCGTATGTTGTGTTTTTATAGCACTTGTTTATTATATACGCGAGTTATTCAGAAAGGCTGGTTTTATACCCACTCTGAATAACTGATTCGACGAAATGTCGACGATGAAGACGATGGTTGAAGACCGGAGGTCTTCACATCGTTTGGATGGTTACCGATGTCTTGATTGGGCTGTACAACCAAGACAAGATAATAAGTGGTGATTGTCCAGACGTACTTGGAGATCGACTGGATATGCGAGGACCTCTCTCCTGTATTGGACATATGGGATGATGAATAAGGTGCCTCCGGTTTTGTTCAGACCCAGAACGAACTTGCAAATGGATGTGTGTCTGACATTGGATTTTATTCCGTGTTGATTGATTTCTATTAAATATATATTTGGTTGGCGACGGAGAATTTATTCTCTTGCTTAATGCCCTTCTCTGAGACGTACGAGTTCAGAGGTTATATATCGATAGATATCAGTCGCATGGCGTGAATTTCCTGTGTGGCATGCTGAGATGCAAATGATCAAGGCTTCTGTTGAAAAGAAGTGTCTTGTGGTTGATGATCAAAGCACTGCTTTAATATAGCATAGCTTTGTGTATAGTATTAATTCGCGAGCCTCGCACCTCGGTATGAGTCAAAAAAGGGAAAAGGGAACGCAGTGAGTGCACGACGTTTCTTTCTAGCTATGGGTGGTGTCAGCATTTTGCAAGCCTTGACATTTATATATTTTTACCTTTGTGGTTGTTGGAATGCGAGGCGCCTCAGTTATATCAGTCTCTATGGAGTTGATGGATAGGTCCTATAGGACCGGGAAACGTGTGTTCAGGACTTGCCAATACTCAAACGTAAGGGAGGACCGACACTGCAGGATCTAGGGGTTACCCCGAGTGTGTAGTCCCGAGACATTTGCTAGAATGTCTCGAAGCAGGCTAGGAGTACATCCCTTTCCTTGACTTGTGACGGAAAACGAATTTCCAATACGTGACATTTTGGTTTTGATTGTAGCGCCTAGTATTGGCGACATGATAAATGGTACCCACGCCACCTATGATTGATACATTTATATTTCAAGTTGTTTCGACACTATACACTTATAATAGTATCAAATGATTTGTTTTAAACGTACCAAGCATGTTTGGCTATTATAAGGGAAAACCCTATCCTCCGGCTTGTGTTGCATTGTGTGATGGGACCTGGGTCTTATAATAGCTTCATTATCCCAAAAAGCATTGCGCCATTTATTCTATGCACTGGTATTCTTGGGAGGAAACCCATTCTGTGTTACATGGCGTAGTCCCTTGATTTACTCTCTTTTAAAGTAAAGTTTTAAATAACTGTTTTATTTCTCACACCAGTTATATAACTGACTTGGAGTTTATAGTTTTAACCTAAACTCTGGGTGCCCCTATTTTCCACATGGGCAGCTAGTAGTTTTGGCTTTGCAGATTTATATTCACAGAATCCTAGTTTACAGCTGGAACGATATTCAGAAAGCTCTGTACCCATTTATCTCTTTCAGTTGTGTATTGTATTTTTTTTTCCGTTGCTATGTAATGTATTGTAATCTCTAATATCTATCGAATGTGTGATATTTATTCATACTCTGTATATTCATGTATTCTGATGGAATTGTTGTAATAAGCAATGAAATATTCTGTCGTTTGTGTTCTGATTCTTCTTGTTCTCAGAAAATCCGTTCTTTCTCTTCTTTTTGGAGATCGGGGAAGTTCGGGTCGTTACATTTCCACAGGGGCAACTAGTAGTTGGGTTTTGCAGATATTATATTCACAGGATCCTGATTTACAGCTGAAGCGATATTCGGAAAGCTCTGTATCCGTGTATTACTTTCAGTTGTGTTTTGAATTATTTTTCCGCTGTGATGTATTTAAATGTAATTTAAATCTCTGTTATTTGTCGAGTGTGTAATATTTGTTCGTACTGTGTATATTCTTGTACTCTGATGTAAATTGTTGTAATAAGCAATGAAATGTTCTTCTGTTTGTGTTTCGATTGGTCGTATCCTCAACTCAATCGGTGCTTTCCTTCATAGGGAAGTTCGGGTCGCTTCATTTTAATATGATGTTTATGTATTTAAATATCACAATTTTACACCGCTATATATATAATAGAAATCATATTTTTATTTTGCTAACTTCATATAAAAATAAAATCTTTATCACGATGTCAATATTATAAAAAAATCACAGTTTTATCACGGTATCTGTATTATAAAAATAACATTTTTTATTGAATGTTTGAACTGTTAAAAATAGCAAAGTGTTGAAATAAATATTTTAACGTTAAAAATATTATTTTTAACATATAAATGAACGGCATGAAATTCCCCTGAAAAGAATTGAATATTCATTTACAAATCGGATGATTTTTTAATGTACACACATTTATCTGACATTGATTGGGACGACAAAATTTTACACATCGCCCAACCGCACAAATAAAACTGTGTTTGATTGATTGAAACTCCACACGGGTATTGGGATGATATTTGACATACACTAATCCCAATTGCTTAGTAGTATGTTGATCGATTGGTTGACAGACTGTTGTAAGCGTTAATTATTTATTTTAATGCTTATGTAGTTGTGTAGTGCACTTTGGATGATGGTTGATTGTGTATCATTATTATTGTTTACATGTATTGTATGAAATCCATATAATCAAAATTATATGGTAATTAACTGTGTCTAATTCCAATTCAGAAAGAATGAATATTTTAAAATAAAGAATATTTTAAAATAATGAATATTTTAAAATTATATTCAGTAAAAGAATTAAAATCTGATTTTGATGTCCGATTTGGGATGGACATTAATATATTTAAATATATAAAGCCGTGTTGATTTGATCGACGCCATTTTGACGTGAATGATATTTATATCGGTTTTATTCATTTTTGTAATGAATATCGAAAAGGAATTGATTTCAAAATCTAATGTTTTGAAAATACTATCATATATATATATATGTATATATATATATATATATATATCGATGATATGGAATATTCAAATTTGATTTGAAATTGAATATGAAGTTGAAATCATTTTGAAAACGAATTTAAAACAATATATAAAATACGTTTTAAATGAAAATCGACGAAATATAATATATATATATATAATGGCCCGAATAGAAAGCGCCACGCCGCGGCAGTTCGCGAATTCGACCATTTACTTTGAATGGACATTACGGGAGATCCGACCGTCGGAGTCTCCTAAAACTGGAATTGTTGGGTTCGTATCGAAAAGAGCTTTATAATGAATATGGGAGATTTGAAATATAACGACTAGATTTGGAATCATGTCCAAATCAAATTTGGAAAAGGCCGTTGTAAGTGCAGTTCGATGGCTGTTTATGGAAATCGACTGTACGGGCCTTGATAAAATTATTAAAAATATCATTAATTAGTGTAAAATCATAAGAAATGATTTGGAAAGAATTGGGATGAAAAATTCCATATTTGAAAAGATAAAAACAGATTTTTATCGAAATGAATTAGTTCTGAACTTGAATTATAATCCAATTATTTTTAAATAAATAAATGGGATTTGGAATGATTTTAAAAATAACTAGGATTTCGAATATGTATATTGGAATGGATTTGAATCGAAATTGTCTTCGGAATATTTCAATGTTGGATTTCGTGATTATATATATATATTATTATGGAAATTTGAAAGATATATTTTATCGTTATTTCCAATACGATATTTGTTGGTCGTAGAATTTGATATTGAATATAAGCCAATATATTTTCTATTCAGAGTCTTGTATTTAATATCAAATAGGATTTTGGGTTTGTCGTGAACGGTGTCTTCAGTAACACTATTCTTGAACCCCATGTGAAGAGAATAAATCTTTTAATTAAGATTGTTAGAGTTTCCAATTATATTTAATAATTGGAATAAAATGGAATGTGAATTGGGTTTATCGTGGACTGTGTTTTTAACAACATTCGTTCTTTAACCCAATTTACAGTGAAATGGGATTTGGAATTTATAAATCTTTTGTTAAGATTTAAAGGAAATTTTCCAAAGTGAAGTTTTCCAATTTAATAAAATAATTTGGAATGGAATGGAATTCGATTTGGTAATAATCGATGTGGACTTCTCTGGAGGAATACTGTTACTATATATGGAATTTAAGAGGCTTTGCCATTATTCCATTTACAATATCGGTTGGATATGGAAGTTCATATCAATTATATATATATATATTTATTTGTTTTCCGTGAAGATTCCATTGTTAATGGAATGTGATTTTGGGTTTATCGTGAGCTGTGTTTTAAATGACATTAGTTCTTTAACCCAGTTAAAGATAAGATTTATTTCTTAACTTTGAATAATCACTAGGTAATGATTTCTAGAAATTAAAACTAAAATAGAGTTTTAATGAACCTTTAAATAGATTAAAAGGTGAATCTGATAACTAAAATTATCAAATTCGAGAAATGATTGAGAAGGGAGTACCACCAGTTTTACTCCAGGTGATAGTTAAATCTTTAATTAGATTTGAACATGAAATGGTAATAGAATTTACCGATAACACCGTGGTGTTAGATATGGAGTATTGCCAGTTTTACTTCATGGGAAGAATAGGTTGGGATTGGGAAATTAAAACAAATGATTACTTCGGTAAGGTTCGCTAATCCCGACTAGTTTGGATAAACCATAATTTGGTTTGAATTGATATCCAAAGGAAGATTAAAGAATAAATTTAAAGAATTTATCATTGATAAAATCAATAGGAACCTTTCCCAAAGGATATGAATATTTAGATAAAGAAATATTTTGGATTGGAATAAGGCGTATGTTGTGGTTTTATAGCACTTGTTTATTATATACGCGAGTTATTCAGAAAGACCGGGTTTATCCCATTCTGAATAACTTTTTCGACGATATGTCGAGGATGAAGATGGTGGCTGAAGAACGGAGGTATTCACATCGTTTGGATGATTACTGATGTCTTGGTTGGGTTGTACACCCAAGACAAGGTAATAAGTGGTGATCGACCAGACGTACTTGGAGATCGACCGGATATGTGAGTGCCTCTCTCCTGTAATAGACATACAGGACGAGGAATAAGGTGCCTCTGTTTTCGTTCAGACCCAAAACGAACTTGTAATTGGATGTGTGTCTGCCATCGGATTTCATTCTGTATGATTGATGGACATCGGTTACATAACATGAATTGCCTGTGTGGCATGCTGAGATGCAAATGATCAAGGCTTCTGTTGAAAAGCAGAGTCTTGTGGTAGATGATCAAAGCACGACTTTAATATAGCATAGCTTTGTGTAGCGTTAATTCGCGAGCCTCACACCCCGGTGTGAACCAGAAACAGGAGAGGACCTTAGGGAGGACTTGTGTTTCCTTCTAGCTAGGAGTGGTGTCAGCATTTTACAAGCCCTGACATTTATGTGGATGATGGGTAGTGAGGCGCCTCGGTTATATCGGTCTCTGCGGGGCCGATGGATGGTATGTTCTTTATACAGACCAGATTGATGCCCCATAAGGCATTAGAAATGCAGTGTTCAGGAATTTTTATCCACTCCATGTGGATCGGCCCTGACGATCCAAGGTTCAGTTGCGGCTGTTCCTGAGACACGGGCTAGAGCATCTTGAAATAGTAAGGACGATCCCTTTCCTTGGTTCACAGATGGAAATCCAACTTCCAATGCGTGACAATTGCGGTTTTGATTGTAGAGCCTAGTACTGGTGACCTGATATATGGTACCCATGCCGTCTAGGATTGATACATTTATATTTGAAGTTGTTTTCATACACTTTACACTATAATAGTATCAAAATGATTTGTTTTAAACGTACCAAGCATGTTTCGCTATTATAAGGGAAAACCCTACCCTCTGGCTTGCATTGCATTGTGTGATGGGACCTGGGTCTTATAATACCTTCATTTTTCCAAAAAGCATTGCGATGTTTATTCTTTGCACTGATATTCTTGGGAGGAAACCTGTTCCGTGTTATACGGTGTGGTCCCTTGATTTACTTTATTTTTAAAGTAAAGATTAAATAATTGTTTTAGTTCTCACACCAGTGACATGACTGACTTTGAGTTTATTGTTTTAACCTAAACTCTGGGTGCCCCTATTTTCCACACGGGCAGGTAGTAGTTTTTTTTTGCAGATTTATATTCACAGGATCCTGGTTTATAGCTGGAATGATATTCGGAAAGCTCTGTATCCTTTTATCTCTTTCAGTTGTGTTATGTATTATTTTCCGCTGCTATGTAATGTAATTTAAATCTCTGATATTTATCAAATGTATATTATTTGTTAATCCTCTGTATATTCTTGTACTCTGATGTAAACTATTGTAATAAGCAATGAAATTTTCTTTGGTTTGTGTTCTGATTTGTCATGTTCTCAGCTCAATCCGGGCTTTCCTTCATGGGGAAGTCCGGGTCGTCTTAGTTGAACCAACACCGTTAGCAGCATTAGGAACTGTTCCCTGAACATCCCTAAGCATCTCTCTCATGAAGGTAGTAAACATCGCCCTCATATCAGGAACATCCGTATGGTTTGATCCTACACCCGTACTCCTCGTATATAGGCTCATCGTTCAATCTGTAAAGAGAAAATGATTAACCATCTCTTCGGTGGTGCCAGTGCAGTGCGACTACATCCTTAGATATACTATTAGTGTATATATATATATTGCTTTTGAAAACCAAAATATAACAAATATGCGCTCTCATATACGTATCTCTCCCTGGTGCCTTTTCGTAGGTTAACTACGCAACCTAGAGCTCTGGTACCAAGTGTAACGGTCCGTGTAACAACCCGCAAATTCTGAACCAATTTAAATTTTTTATTTTAGAAACTTTAATGGAAATTTACTAGTTAAAATAATGTATTTTAAATAATAATGATTAAAAATATATTTAAATCGATGTTAGAACAAAAATTTTAATTTTAATTATAAAAGAAGTTAGAAATAGCGCGGTAGTTTGAAAAGTCAAACTTGAACTTTGACCAAATGTACAGGATGCAAAATAAACCGGATTTTAGTGAAACCAAAAATATTATAATCTATTTAAAAATATCTTTCCAACGAATCCTAAAAATCGAAATTTCATCGCGGGAATCAAAAGTTATGCCCATTTAATTTTCAGAATAGTCGCTGTAGAATTCATATATATTTTAATATTAAAAATAGCCATTTTTCAAATGACCTTCGTTTTTTACGAAACCACTTTTGTTGGATTCGGAATGTCAAATTATTGTTAGGTTTCAATTTGCATAATTTTTCGAATTAATATGTGAGCGTGGCAAAAGAAAACGTGTTTTGTCAATTTCAGTCAAATCTGATCGACCAGAAAATGGCCATTTTTCAAACGGGCTCAGAATTCAATAAAATTAATTTTTTTAGGACCGTATCGTCAAAACATAGGTAAAAATATTTTTTGGGATTTTTCGGAGTTAATTTGTGACCCCTGTGAACTTTTACGTACGGTTGAATTAAAAATAAATGATTTATATTTTAAAAATAAAGTAAACATGCTGTAGACTTCGGATTTGGGCTTCATCACTAGCGCCATCGCGTTCAGAAGATGTCAAAACCTATAGTTAGACAGTAAGCATGCCTAATTCTGAGTTCAGGCCAAAACAGGCCTTAATCGGGTTAATTAGTGATTAAAATAATATAAATATTAGAACCCTAACCCTAATCTAATGTGACCAGCTGCCAATTGCAATTTCCATGGCCTAGAATGGCCGATTCTTCCTTCCTCAAATTCTCCCAATCCACAAAGAATTAACACCTCATTCTTTAGACAAATTGGAGAGATTTTCGAAACCTTCGTTTCCATACGAATATGATTGGATTTCATGAAGTAAAATGTTCGGATTTCACCTCCAATCCCGTCGCCTTAATGGACCCGACGCACCCACCCTGGCCCACCGCGGCCACCACACTTTCCGGTGCACAAAGCCCTTCCCTCCTTCTTTGATTTGCCACCTTCCGATCGATTTCTAGTTTCACCAATTTCGAGAGAAGTGGAAACGTAATTTTGAACTCTATGGGTTCAGTCAATGGCTTGGAACGTTGATTTAAGGAAGATGAGGAAGGTTGACTTTTTAAACTTTGACCAATTAATTTAATTAATTCAAATATTGTCCAATCTTAATTAAACCATATCTTGCTCGTACGGACTCGGATTCGAACGATTTCAGGTGCGCCGCGATCGTGAGACCGAGATCTTCGTGATGAAACTGACTAGACCTGATTCTAGCAAGTTGATTTTTTGACAAATTTTGGATCTGAACAGCGCAGAACTCAATAACGATATGAGATTTCTATATTTAAAAATAATTACAATATTAATTATTCCTCGCCATTTAAATTCCTTGTATGTATTGTTAATTTATTCAGATCTGCGATGTATGATATTTGAATTGTTGTTTGTTGATTATGATGATTGTGATGACTATGTTTGTTACATCTGAACCTACGATGAAAATTCTTTCCCTTGAATTTATAGTTTATTGTTAAGCGTGGATTTGAAATAAAAATCTTATTTTATTTTAGAACGAGAAATGAAGATTCGTTTTACAATAAAAAAAATTCTTCCTTTAGATCATGGGCATTGTTTTGTGTTTGTAATAAAAATATCATCGTTGTTATATTATGTTATGTTTAACATCGAAAATAACATTTTTGTTAGAAGTTTGTTATGTAACTAAAATAACATTTAGTTAGAAAGGTTCATTTAGCCACTTTAGTTAGAAAAGTTTATTTATATTAAACATGTCAATTTTGTCAAACTTGTTAAATTAGAATTTTGTTAAACATGACATATTAGAATAAAAATGTCAATTTTGTCAAACATGTTTTAATTAGAATAAAAATGCTAATTTTGTTAAACATGACATATTAGAATAAAAGATTACATTTTTATGTAATATTGTTCTCGTTAAAAAGAATGAAATTAAAATATTACATTTTTATGTAGTATTGTTTTCATTAAAATGAATAGGATTAAAATATAAATTTATCTTTTATTTGCATCCTTTTATGCAAATATACTTAGAAATATAAATTGATCTTTTATTTGCATCCTTTTATGCAAATATGCATAAAAATATAAAATGTTCTTTTATTTGCATTCTTTTATGCAAATATATATTGAAATATAAAATATTCTTTTATTTGCATTCTCTACTGCAAATATGCATTGAAATAAGGAAAGCTATATATTTTGCTTGCAATTTTTGATCCAAACAAAACATTAGAAGGAAAACTATATTTTTGTTTGTTATTTTAGATGCAAACAAAACATTAGAAGTAAAACTATGTTTTAGTTTGCAATTTCAGATGCAAACAAAACATTAGAATTAAAATTATATTTTTGCTTGCATTTTTATACTTAAAAATATAAATTGATCTTCTATTTGCATCCTTTTATGCAAATATGCATACAATATAAAATGTTCTTTTATTTGCATTCTTTTGTGCAAATATATATTGAATTACAAAATATTCTTTTATTTGCATTCTCTAACACAAATATGCATTGAAATAAGGAAAACTATATATTTTGTTTGCAATTTTAGATCCAAACAAAACATTAGAAGGAAAACTGTATTTTTGTTTGTTATTTTAGATGCAAACAAAACATTAGAAGTAAAACTATATTTTTGTTTGCAATTTCAGATGCAAACAAAACATTAGAATTAAAATTACATTTTTGCTTGCATTTTAATTGCAAACACAAACACTTGAATGAATATTACATTTTTATTTTGTATATTGGATAGAAATAAAAATATGATTTAAAAGGTTACATTTTTTGTTCGTAAAATAAGTTGCAAGCACAACATTTAATAAAGATTTTATTTTATTTGCATATTTAGATGCAAATAAACAACATTTAATAAAGATTTTATTTTATTTGCATATTTAGATGCAAATAAACAACATTCAATAAAGATTATATTTTATAAGTCTATATTTAGATGTAAACAAGCATCATAGTTAAAAGTCTATATTTAGATGCAAATAAACAACATTTAATAAAGATTTTATTTTATTTGCATATTTAGATGCAAATAAACAACATTCAATAAAGATTATATTTTATAAGTCTATATTTAGATGTAAATAAACATCGTAGTTAAAAGTCTATATTTAGATGCAAATAAACATCGTAGTTAAAAGATTATATTTTTATTTGCATTTCTTGATGCAAATTAACACCGTATTTAAAAGTCGAATTTTCATTTGCATTCTTTGATGCAAATAAGCCACCGTATAAAAAGTTGAATTTGTATTTGCATTCTTTGGTGCAAATAAACTATGAAATTTAAAAGTTGCACATTTATTTGTGTAACACCCCGAATTTTAGTTAATACTAAAATTCACTAATCACAGGATAAATAATCTCAGATGTGGGAATTGGGGGTAACGGGCTGAGTCATTGCGTTCGTCTCGGAAAAATACGCGAAATAGAGTCCGAGTTTTCGAGAATCGGAGTCCGTATGGCCCAGTTAAGGCCCAATGAAGTTTGCAGAAAAAATTAAAGCTTAAAACAGATTTAGAAATTTAAATTCGAATTTCAAATTAGAACCAGCGGGGCCAGGCGGGAAAAATCCCGCCCTGACCATGTCGACAGGGCTGTCGACAGGCCTGTCGACAGGGGGAGTCGACTTGCCTGTCGACTTGCCTGTCGACACGGCGTGTCGAGCCAGAAGGTTGGGTGCACCAGATTTGGTTTTCTGGCTAGGGCTGGGCTGGGTTCTAGAGATTTCCTAAATCTAACGGACCTAATCTAACCTAGGGTTAATCTAAGGGCCTAAAACACTCACCTAATCTATAAATACACCCTAAACCTACCCTAATCCATACTAAAAATAGTAATGATGGCCTCATGCCGCCAAAATCAAACTTGAGAGAGCCTCCACTAGTTTATGAAGGAAGTTGCAAGCTAATCACTCTCTAATCAACCACTAATCATCATCTTCTTCATATTTAGCAACTAATTCCACTTCATAAGTTTGCTAATCTTGGTTTTGGTGAGTTTCTATCACTTTAACATCAATTGCTAAAGTAAGTAGATTGGGTGTAATGAGACTTATGGTCTTAAATGCGGATTAGTGAGTTTGAATCATTTATAATGATATGCTACTCTATGTTTTCCTATGTTTATGCATAATTAATAAGTGGGTTTATGCATGTTTGATAAGTTGGTTTATGCATGTTTAACAAGTGGGTTTATGCATGTTTAACAAGTGGGTTTATGCATATTTAATAAGTGGATTTATGCATGTTTAACAAAGTGAGTTATGCAAGTTCACATGCAAATTATGTGTATGGTGTTATGTAAGTCATGTGTAGGTGGTTATGCAAGTTCATATGCAAGTTATGTATATGCTTAAATGCAAGTTTAACATGATATGCAAGTTATGCATGCTTATGCAAGTATGTGGATGCTTATGCAAGTATGTGAATGCTTATGCAAGTATGTGAATGCTTATGCAAGTATGTGAATGCTTATGCAAGTTATGTGTATGCTTAAATGCATGTTTAACATGTTATGCAAGTTATGAGAATACTTGTATGCAAGTTCAACATGTTATGCAAGATATGTGTATGATAATATGCAAGCTCATATGCAACATGTTATGCAAATCATGTGTATGATAATATGCAAGTTTGGGTAAAATGTAGTTGGGTTAATATATGCTCATATATGAAAGTTGACATCCTCTTAACCCATGACAAAGTTGTATGTTAAACCCATGATATTGTGATGGATCTTCCCCTTTATTATGTCATGAAATGAGAACGATTTACGTGGGGAACGATGGGGTTGGTAAATATGTTAATAACAGTATGGTTGGGTATGATTAAGCATACCATAAAAATAAATTAACATAAGTGGGAATTTACCTATTGAGTTAGGTCTACCCCATGGGAATTTACCTATTGAGTTAGGTATACCCATGTTATGAAAAACTGGATATTAATTAGGGATAATTAATATGGGGGTGATTAATTAGGTGTAATTAATCGACTAAGACACGAGGTTGGTCTCATTTGTAGTGTAAAACTGCCCGGACCCGACCGGCTTAACCAGTTGCTACAAATGTCAGCCCAATGTGAGAGGTCTTAGCCATAAATTAAATACGTGATTAAAGTAAAGACACGAGGTTAGACTCTGTTATGACGTAAGACTGCCCGGACTCTACCGGCTTAACCAGGCGGTCATAACAGCCAGTCTAATGTGGGAGGTCTTTATGGGAGATCACGGTCTTAATTAATTAAGAAACACTTAACCATATTAGCATGTAGTGGGACATGAGGGGTTAAGTGGGTGCCTTGGGTGGCATGTGGAAATTTAGTGGTTGCCTTGGGTGGCATGTGGAATCTAGTGGGTTGCCTTGGGTGGCAATAGAAAATACGATTAGAATACTTAACCAAGTGGAAACATGTAATTAAACATGATTAAAGGGTTAAGTGGGATACACTAGATAAGTGACAAGCTTAGGTGGGTAGCTTGTGGGGGCCCATTTCAACCAATATCCCAAACGTATCTTTGTGGGCTCGACCCATGTCGAGTGACGGGACACGCATATTGGGCTTGATTATAAGAGGCCAAAACGGGTTAGCGGTGGCAACGCAAGTCCAACGGGTTTCATATGCGTGTGTGGGCCCGGGCTGGTAGATAAGCCGTTGTTGCATCGTGTAGATATAAAGCCGTGCACCGTTGATATTATCAGGTGGCCACTTTAGGGGAGTGATACACCCCACTGTGGGACCAGTACGGGTATCTACGGTAGGGAGCCGATCGCTTGGGGAGTAGTGGGGTACACCTAGTGGAGATAGGGGCAGACGGCACCTATGTGGTCAGCTAGGGATACAGGAAACTACTAGTTATATCTTTCTTTAAGTCCTTGGGTGGGATCAATCTTTGAGTAGGAATGACTGGTGTGGTGCAGTGAAGTAATTATCCTTGGGTGGGTAGATGCGTCTTTACGGTTATCTTAGTTTATCCTAAGTATACCAAGCTGCTTAGTGTAGCCATTCATCCCCAGACATTACCGTGGGTTAAGTTTATGTCTTCTCTGGTTACTTTAATGATTGTATTGTTAAAGTTATAGGACTCGCTCAGACTTATGTCTGACCCCGTTGTTTTTATCTTTTTCCCAACCCTCAGGTCCTACGGTGGATCCTAGCAGTAGTGGAGCTTGACCAGATTGCTGTTCCAGTCTTTAGGAGCTTGGATAGATGTAAAGCTCCAGTTACCCGGTTATCTTATCTTTTGTCTTGGCTATTGTATGAGAGAGTGGGATTATGTACTTCTTTATTTTGATGGATATTGTATTTGACTTTTATTGTAGTTTTATGATGTAACCAGACATGTTTACTTCCGCTGCTATGAGATGATGTTTTAAATTTCAAGTACTATTTATATCTGTCTTGTTGTAATTTTTCTGTTCTATATTCACCAAAATACTCCACCGATGCTATGGCATTCCCTTAGTGAGTGACCATAGCGGGCGTGGGGTGTTACACGTGGTATCAGAGCAAAGGTTACCGGAACAGATAAAATTTTTAGAAAACTATTTTTATAAAAACATTTTTGGAAGAGATATTTTCAAAAACATGTCTTTAAAGAGAAAAGTTTTTGAAAGAAAAGCATAATCCCCAATAGCCATATCTATATCCTTCGAATCCTCCGTTTTGAATCTTTCCTTTTTCGTTTCAGCATGGCTGAGGATCTTAACTTTCCGGAGGGTGTGACGGTACCAGTATGGTATAGGAGATTGATGGAGGCTAGGGCCACCACTGCGGGTCCAGCAAATATTCCTCCACCAACCGTAGCACCCGATCTTCCTCCTCCCCCTCCTCCTCGCACGGATACTTTTGCTAAGACTTGCAAGGAATTTAAAGCTATGGGAGGGAAACCTTTTCAAGGATCTGAAACTTTTGTGGAGGCTAGAGATTGGCTTAAGGAGGTGGAAGAATTAATAGATATCTTTGAGATGGAAGAAGGAAAGAAAGTCAAGTTGGCTGCTTAGTTAATGAAGGGAGAGGCCTCATTCTGGTGGGAGGTCACTAATGGAGAACGCCCCGTTGACTCTTGGGCGGATTTTAGGCAAAGGTTTGTGGCAAAGTTTCTCTCAAGGGCGGAGGAAAACTTGTACATGGAAAGATTCTTGACTCTAAAGCAAGGAAATCTCTCGGTGAAGGAATATGTCAACATGTTTAATCAATTGGCAAGGTTTGGCCTAGACATGGTGAATACACCGGAGAAGAAGGCTTTGAGGTTTGTGAAAGGCTTGAATGAACCAATGCATGGGTTGGCTATGACTCATATCCCTATGGGGGCCACCTTTGAGAAGCTAGTTGACATGGCACTCATGCATGAAGAAGAGAAGGGTCCCAATGCTAATAAGGCACCCGAGAAGAAGGGAGATCAAAAGAGACCTCAGCAACAACAGCAAAATAAAGGTGGGAAAGGCAACGGTGGCAAGGGCAAGAAGAAGAAGTGTTTCAATTATGGGACACCTGGCCACCTAAGCAAGGATTGTCGTAAGAAGAAGAAGACTGGCTGCTTCCACTGTGGCGAAGCAGGGCATCTAGTGAAAGATTGTCCTAAGAAGGGGCAAAGGACGGGGTCTACCTCAGGAGGACAGGTGCAAGCTCTTATGGCACCGAGTCAGGCTAGGGGGCAAGTACAGGCTCTCGCAGTCCCACCAATTCAGGAAAGAGGTAGAACTATCTCCGTTGAAAGTCTGGTTTTTCTATTTGATCATCTTGTCCGTACATTGTTTGATTCAGGCGCATCACATTCGTTTATCTCATCATCATTAGTTGAGTCACTGCACTTAGACACCAGTCTGGTAGATGATCCCTTGGTTGTTTCAAACCCAATTGGGGGCTCCACTTATTTGTCCATGATATGTTTGGGTTTGAAGATTTCTATACTTAGCATTGAGTTTAGATGTGATGCTTTTGTGTTGGGCTTCACGGGCTATGGGTTGATTTTGGGCATGGACTGGTTATCCAGTAATGGTGCCGTTCTTGATTGTGAAAGGAGAGTTGTTAGGCTCATGACCCGCTTGGGTAACACTCTCGAGATTTCTTGTAATCCCATGGACTCTGTTATGCTAAGTTATCTTGAATCACTTGACGCTTCTGTCGAGAGTTTGCAATCTGTTAGAGTGGTCCGGGAATATCCGGATGTGTTTGAGGAGGTGAAGGGCTTACCTACGAAGCGGGAGATTGCCTTCCGAATATATCTGGTGGATAATGCTAAACCTGTATCTTTACCAGTGCGCCACATGGCTCCTCGTGAGAGGAAGGAACTCCATAAGCAAGTAGGGGAGTTTCTTGAGAAGGGGTTCATAAGACGAAGTATATCGGAGTGGGGTGCTCCAGTAGTATTTGCTACGAAGGCGGATGGGTCCCTCAGACTTTGTGTAGACTATAGAGAACTCAACAAGCTCACAAAGAAGAATAGGCACCCATTGCCGAGGATTGATGATCTTTTCGATCAGTTGGTTGGCGCTTCAGTATTTTCTCAGTTGGACTTAGCCACGGGGTTTCATCAGTTGAGGGTGGCTGAGGATAGCATAGACAAGACTGCCTTTAGAACTCCGGATGGTTTCTATGAGTGGCTTGTGATGCCATTTGGGTTGACGAACGCCCCTGCATACTTTGTTGATTTGATGAGTAGGGTGTTCAGGGAGTTCCTTAATAAATTCGTGGTGGTCTTTGTGGATGATATCTTAGTATTTTCTAAGAGTGAAGAAGAGCATGCCCTACATCTTGGGGAGGTATTGAAGACTCTTCGAGCACATAGCCTTAAGGCTAAATTCTCTAAATGTCACTTCTGGAGGAAGGAGGTGCGGTTCTTGGGGCACGTGGTCTCCAAGGAAGGGATAGCTGTGGATCCCACGAAGGTAGTATCAATTCAGGATTGGAAGGTTCCGAAAAATGCTACCGAAGTAAGAAGTTTCTTGGGGTTGGTGGGTTATTATAGGAAGTTTATTAAAGACTTCGCGAAGATATCAGCTCCATTAACCCGCTTAACGAAGAAGAATCTTGTTTTCGCATGGGACGTAGATTGTGATGATGCGTTCCAACGGTTAAAGAGAGCTTTAACCACTGCTCCAGTTTTAGTGTTGCCAGATGGGAGTAAGCCATTTGTTGTCTATACTGATGCTTGTGGGACAGGGCTGGGCGCAGTCTTAATGCAAGAGGGAAGGGTGATAGCCTATGGTGGAAGGCAGTTGAGGGCACATGAGAAAAATTACCCTACCCATGATTTAGAGTTGGCCGCTATTGTTTTTGCGCTTAAGATTTGGCGCCATTATCTTCTTGGTGAGAGATTCGAATTGTTCACCGACCATAAATCATTGAAGTACTTGTTTTCTCAGAAAGATTTGAATCTGAGACAGCAAAGGTGGATGGAATTCTTAGCATCCTATGATTTTGAGATAGCGTATACCCCTGGCAAGGGTAACGTGGTGGCGGACGCCTTGAGCAGAAAGAGGTTGTCCTTGAGTCCATTGTTCGTGGAACAACGAAGCTTGGAATTTATCTCGATGTTTGATTTCAGACCTTCCATTGATTATGTAACCGGTTTGCTAGCATCCTTGGAGGTTAGACCTACTCTTTTGGGGCGGATTGGAGAAGCACAGAGAGACGACCCACAGTTGGTTGAGTTGGTAGAGAGGCTCATAAGGGGGGAGTCATCCAGCCATTTGAGTAGGTACACCCTAGACGATAGGGGGTGCTTGCGTAGAGACGGTAGACTTTGTGTACCGCAAGACGAGGGTTTGAGGAAGGCTATTCTTGATGATGCACACCGTTCTAGGATGACCATTCATCCCGGTGGGGACAAGATGTACCGAGACATGAAGAGGATTTTCTTCTGAGCCGGTATGAAGAAAGATGTGGCCGAGTATGTCGCTCGATGCTTGGTGTGCCAACAAGTGAAGGCGGAGCAAAAGAAACCTGGTGGGTTGCTTCACCCATTGGAAGTTCCGCAATGGAAGTGGGATAGCGTCTCGATGGATTTTGTTGACGGGTTACCCAGATCGAGGAAGGGTAATACAGGAATTTGGGTGGTGGTAGACAGACTTACTAAGAGCGCCCATTTCATACCTGTGAAGAGCAAGAGGACCGCTCCATGGCTAGCTTCAGTACATCTTCGAGAGATAGTTCGATTGCATGGGGTACCCTCTAGCATAGTGAGTGATCGAGATCCTATCTTCACTAGCGAGTTCTGGAGAAGTTTGCAAGAAGCAGTGGGGACTCAATTGTGTCTGAGCACCGCATATCATCCTCAGACAGACGGCCAGACTGAGAGGGTGAATCGTGTTCTAGAAGACCTTTTGAGGCTTTGTATCTTAGATTTTGGAGGTACATGGGAAGAGCATCTTCCATTGGTGGAGTTCGCATATAATAACAGCTTTCAGTCCAGTATTGGTATGGCTCCTTTCGAAGCTCTCTATGGAAGGCCTTGTCGATCACCCACATGTTGGTGGGAATCTACGGATAAGATCTTGCTTGGGCCTGATATGGTTAGGGAGACTTCTGAGAAGATTGACTTGATTCGAAGAAGGATGAAAGCAGCGCAGGATAGGCAAAAATCTTATGCGGACAAGAGAAGGACGGATCTTGAGTTTGAAGTTAGGGACATGGTTTTTGTCAAAGTGTCTCCGTTACGAAATGTGGTTCGCTTTGGATCTGTTGGGAAGTTAGCACCAAGGTTCGTAGGGCCATTTCCCATCAAGGAAAGGATTGGACGGATGACATATAGAGTGGAGTTGCCCGACAGACTTAGTGGTGTACATGATGTATTCCATGTATCACATTTGAGGAAGTGCTTACATGAGACCGCAGAGGTGGTAGAGCCGAGCTTGCTTAGAGATGTAGAGGTAGAGCGTGATGCGACTATTCGACGAGCTCCTACTCGCATCCTTGGGTCAGAGACTAGGAAGTTGAGAAACAGAGAGGTTCAACTAGTCAAAGTGCAATGGGGAGAAGATGAGAACAACGCAACTTGGGAGTCGGAAGCGAAGATGCGTTCATTGTACCCATTTCTTTTTGAGGGTATGTCTTTATTTTCTCCTCTATCGTTGTCTAGTACTTATCTTATCTTTAGTATATCCTCTCGTTAGTACTGATTGACCTTTAGATAGGGTAAACCTATGGTTGAAACATGTGTTTGAGACATGTTATGGTTGATGGATGCAAGTGGATGCAAGTGTTTGCTAGTGGTTGCTCGTGGATGCATATACACACACTCTAGGCACTAGATCGGCTCAGTCACTTCATATTGCATATTGCATAAAATTGTGTGTAGGAGACTATATTTATGGATGTATAATGATTGTGTTATCATATGGATGATGCATTTTGGTGAATGATTGTGCACTCATGTAGATATTGTATGTGTCGATAGAGTTGTCTCGCATACATAATGGATGCATGACACTATCATGGTTTGCATATGTTCATACATTAGATAGGGAACATATACACACACTTTTTGCATATGCCTATACATCATTAGAAATTGTTTTAAGGACAATGGATGCCCGTGTTTGATGGATTGAGTAGATGGTTGTTTGGATGGTAGGATATGCATTCTCCTTAGCTTAGAGATTTCGGGGACGAAATCCTTTAAGGAGGGGAGAATGTAACACCCTGAATTTTAGTTAATACTAAAATTCACTAATCACAGGATAAATAATCTCAGATGTGGGAATTGGGGGTAACGGGCTGCGTCATTGCGTTCGTCTCGGAAAAATACGCGAAATAGAGTCCGAGTTTTCGAGAATCGGAGTCCGTATGGCCCAGTTAAGGCCCAATGAAGTTTGCAGAAAAATTAAAGCTTAAAACAGATTTAGAAATTTAAATTCGGATTTCAAATTAGAACCAGCGGGGCCAGGCGGGAAAAATCCCGCCCTGACCGTGTCGACAGGGCTGTCGACAGGCCTGTCGACAGGGGGAGTCGACTTGCCTGTCGACACGGCGTGTCGAGCCAGAAGGTTGGGTGCACCAGATTTGGTTTTCTGGCTAGGGCTGGGCTGGGTTCTAGAGATTTCCTAAATCTAACGGACCTAATCTAACCTAGGGTTAATCTAAGGGCCTAAAACACTCACCTAATCTATAAATACACCCTAAACCTACCCTAATCCATACTAAAAATAGTAATGATGGCCTCATGCCACCAAAATCAAACTTGAGAGAGCCTCCACTAGTTTATGAAGGAAGTTGCAAGCTAATCACTCTCTAATCAACCTCTAATCATCATCTTCTTCATATTTAGCAACTAATTCCACTTCATAAGTTTGCTAATCTTGGTTTTGGTGAGTTTCTATCACTTTAACATCAATTGCTAAAGTAAGTAGATTGGGTGTAATGAGACTTATGGTCTTAAATGCGGATTAGTGAGTTTGAATCATTTATAATGATATGCTACTCTATGTTTTCCTATGTTTATGCATAATTAATAAGTGGGTTTATGCATGTTTGATAAGTTGGTTTATGCATGTTTAACAAGTGGGTTTATGCATGTTTAACAAGTGGGTTTATGCATATTTAATAAGTGGATTTATGCATGTTTAACAAAGTGAGTTATGCAAGTTCACATGCAAATTATGTGTATGATGTTATGTAAGTCATGTGTAGGTGGTTATGCAAGTTCATATGCAAGTTATGTATATGCTTAAATGCAAGTTTAACATGATATGCAAGTTATGCATGCTTATGCAAGTATGTGGATGCTTATGCAAGTATGTGAATGCTTATGCAAGTATGTGAATGCTTATGCAAGTTATGTGTATGCCGAAATGCATGTTTAACATGTTATGCAAGTTATGAGAATACTTATATGCAAGTTCAATATGTTATGCAAGATATGTGTATGATTATATGCAAGCTCATATGCAACATGTTATGCAAATCATGTGTATGATAATATGCAAGTTTGGGTAAAATGTAGTTGGGTTAATATATGCTCATATATGCAAGTTGACATCCTCTTAACCCATGACAAAGTTGTATGTTAAACCCATGATATTGTGATGGATCTTCCCCTTTATTATGTCATGAAATGAGAACGATTTACGTGGGGAACGATGGGGTTGGTAAATATGTTAATAAAAGTATGGTTGGGTATGATTAAGCATACCATAAAAATAAATTAACATAAGTGGGAATTTAACTATTGAGTTAGGTCTACCCCATGGGAATTTACCTATTGAGTTAGGTCTACCCATGTTATGAAAAACTGGATATTAATTAGGGATAATTAATATGGGGGTGATTAATTAGGTGTAATTAATCGACTAAGACACGAGGTTGGACTCATTTGTAGTGTAAAACTGCCCGGACCCGACCGGCTTAACCAGTTGCTACAAATGTCAGCCCAATGTGAGAGGTCTTAGCCATAAATTAAATACGTGATTAAAGTAAAGACACGAGGTTAGACTCTGTTATGACGTAAGACTGCCCGGACTCTACCGGCTTAACCAGGCGATCATAACAGCCAGTCTAATGTGGGAGGTCTTTATGGGAGATCACGGTCTTAATTAATTAAGAAACACTTAACCATATTAGCATGTAGTGGGACATGAGGGGTTAAGTGGGTGCCTTGGGTGGCATGTGGAAATTTAGTGGTTACCTTGGGTGGCATGTGGAATCTAGTGGGTTGCCTTGGGTGGCAATAGAAAATACGATTAGAATACTTAACCAAGTGGAAACATGTAATTAAACATGATTAAAGGGTTAAGTGGGATACACTAGATAAGTGACAAGATTAGGTGGGTAGCTTGTGGGGGCCCATTTCAACCAATATCCCAAATGTATCTTTGTGGGCTCGACCCATGTCGAGTGACGGGACACGCATATTGGGCTTGATTATAAGAGGCCAAAACAGGTTAGCGGTGGCAACGCAAGTCCAACGGGTTTCATATGCGTGTGTGGGCCCGGGCTGGTAGATAAGCCGTTGTTGCATCGTGTAGATATAAAGCCATGCACCGTTGATATTATCAGGTGGCCACTTTAGGGGAGTGATACACCCCACTGTGGGACCAGCACGGGTATCTACGGTAGGGAGCCGATCGCTTGGGGAGTAGTGGGGTACACCTAGTGGAGATAGGGGCAGACGACACCTATGTGGTCAGCTAGGGATACAGGAAACTACTAGTTATATCTTTCTTTAAGTCCTTGGGTGGGATCAATCTTTGAGTAGGAATGACTGGTGTGGTGCAGTGAAGTAATTATCCTTGGGTGGGTAGATGCGTCTTTACGGTTATCTTAGTTTATCCTAAGTATACCAAGCTGCTTAGTGTAGCCATTCATCCCCAGACATTACCGTGGGTCAAGTTTATGTCTTCTCTGGTTACTTTAATGATTGTATTGTTAAAGTTATAGGACTCGCTCAGACTTATGTCTGACCCCGTTGTTTTTATCTTTTTCCCAACCCTCAGGTCCTACGGTGGATCCTAGCAGTAGTGGAGCTTGACCAGATTGCTGTTCCAGTCTTTAGGAGCTTGGATAGATGTAAAGCTCCAGTTACCCGGTTATCTTATCTTTTGTCTTGGCTATTGTATGAGAGAGTGGGATTATGTACTTCTTTATTTTGATGAATATTGTACTTGACTTTTATTGTAGTTTTATGATGTAACCAGACATGTTTACTTCCGCTGCTATGAGATGATGTTTTAAATTTCAAGTACTATTTATATCTGTCTTGTTCTAATTTTTCTGTTCTATATTCACCAAAATACTCCACCGATGCTATGGCATTCCCTTAGTGAGTGACCATAGCGGGCGTGGGGTGTTACAATTTGCATTCCTTGATGCAAATAAAATATTGAATTAGAAAGTTACATCTTTATTTGCATTGCTTGATGCAAATAAACTATTGAATTAGAAGTTGCATTTTTATTTGCAAATTTAGATGCAAATAAAACTATTGAATTAGAAAGTTGCATACTTTGATGCAAATAAAACATGAAGATAAAAGTTATATTTTTATTTGCATTCTTTGATGCAAATAAATCATAAATTAAAATATCATCTTTTTATTTGCATTTTAGATGCAAATAAAAAGCATAGTTTAAGAAGTTACTCTTTTATTACATTTTAGATATAAATAAAAGAATAGGATTAAAAATATTATTTTACTTTTAAACTAGAGTAAATAAAAAGATTATGATAATATGAATTCATCTTTGTTGTAAATTTGTTAAATTAAATAAAATGTTTTTATTTCCATCAAAGGTTATAATAAAAAGATTAGAATTAAAATGATATATTTTTAGTGTCATTTTAGCTTCAATAAAAAGAGTAAATAGATAGATAGATAAGGTTTTGTTTGTTCTTTTTTTGCAATACAAAAAGATACATTTTTATCATTTAAATTGAATGAGACAAAATTATTTAATTTTGTCATTTTAAAAAGGTTGAGACAAAATAATCACTTTTGTCAATTTACATTAGTTGAAACAAAATAATCACTTTTGCCAATTTACATTAGTTGAAACAAAATAATCACTTTTGTCGATTTACATTAGTTAAAACAAAATAATCACTTTTGTCCATTTACGTTAGTTGAAACAAAATTATTCACTTTTGTCAATTTCTATTAGTTGAATCAAGCATTCGTTTTGTCAAATTATTGGTTGAAGCCAAAAAGGACATTTTTGTCAAATAAGAATTAAACACAAACAACATTTTGATAAAATGGAATTCTCGACAAATGAATGCATCACTCTTCTTATAAATTTTGTTGAGATAGAATTTATATGCAAATAAGATAGTCACTTTTAAGTGAAAACTTACATTTGAGTTTATATTCAAGTATAAGAATTAAATTATTGGTCAAACCATACATTAGAATGTATAGGTGAGTTAAAGTGACATTTCTATATGTTAATGCATACATTAGAATTTGTATGCAATTTAAAATAAATATTTTTATGTGTTAGTTTATACATTGAAACATATACAAATGAGATTATTTCTTTTATGTTAAGAATAATTACATACAAATTAAGAATAATGAAAATTACCTTTTATTTTTCATCCACAATAATGTCATATAATCAAATTACATTCTATTAGATATTAGAAATATATAAACAAATTATGCAAGTCAAATATATTTTATTACAACATTAGAAATAAAATATCATTTTTGTCCATCATTATCAACATGTTGGTAGTATTAAAATTGGTTAAATTCATTAACCAATTATTTATTTATATGTACTGTTGTTGGCTGAAAACTACACACGGGTGTTGGGATGATAATTGATATACACTAGTCCCAATGTTTATTTGTGTGTCAATCGATAGATTGGCAGGCTGCGATGAGCGTTATTGCTTCATTTTAATGCTCACACAGTTGAGAACTTCACTCTGGATGTTGAAGGATGGTTTGATGATTATTTATTATTATTGTCATTTACATACGATGTATGAAATCCATATGACCAAAGTTATATGGTAAATGGTTGAGTCGCTTTCCGATTCAGAATATCTTTTATATAAAGAATATTTTTTAAACAAAGAATTTATTCTAAATAAAGAATAAATCTTTCAACTAAGGTTATTGGTATTTCAATTTATATTTATTCATTGGGAAATGATTTTGGGTTTATCGTAAATAATGTTTTTAAATGACATTGATTCTTTAACCCAGTTAAAAATAAGATTTAAGAATAAATTTGAAAGATTTATCTTTGATAAAATTAATGGGAACTTTCCCTGATAATATGAATATTTTATTTTAAGAATATTCTGAATTGGAAGGAGGCGTTGGATGTATCCTTATAACACTTGATTTTTAATTATAAAAATACGTGACTTATTCGGAAAGACCGGGTTTAACCCATTCTGAATAATTACTACGATGATTAAAAGTCGAAGACATTGAAGACGGTGGATGAAGACCGGCGATCTTCACATCGAATGGACAACTACTGATGCCTGGCATTGGGTCGCTCCCAGTAAAGGGTAATAGTGGTAGTTTGTCCGGACGTACGTGTTGATTGTCCGGATACGCGAGCACCTAGGTGACTCCGGTTCCGTTCAGACCCAGGACGGACTTGTAAATGGATGTGTGTCCGACATTGAATTTCATGCCATGTAATTAAATTAATATCTATTAACATATTTCTGTGGCGGCGGAGAATTTATTCTCTTGCATAACACCCTTCTCTAAGACGCACGAGCTCATATGTTATATATTGGTAGTTATCGATCGCATGGTATGGACTGTCAATGTGACATGCCAAGATTCAATTGATCAAGGCTTTTGTTGAAAAGCAGAGCCTTGTGGATGATGATCAAAGCATATCCTATTTAGGCACAGCTTTGTGTATTTCGTTACCTCGCAAGCCTCACACCCCGGTATGAGTCAGAAACGGAGCAAGGGAACGCAAGGAGTGCACACGTTTCTTTCTAGCTAGAAGTGGTGTTTGGGTTTAACACGACCCGACATTTTACTTATGTGGTTGATAGATTTTGAGGCGCCTCGAATTTTTTATTGGCCGCAATGGCCAATTTATAGGTCCAATAGGATTGGGAAGCGTGTGTTCAGGCATAACTAATCCAACCCATTGCACTATTGGGGGACCGACCCTGCAGGATCCAAGGGTTTGCCAGCATCCGAATCCTGAGACATTGCTAGAGTGTCTTGAATCGGTAAGGAGATCGTTTGAGACGACCCGAACTTCCCCGTGAAGGAAAGCACGGATAGAATTGAGGACTAGACAAAGTAGAACGCAAACAGAAGAACATTTCATTGTTATTACAACAATTCCATCAGATATAAGAATATACAGAGTATAAATGATTAAATTACATTCGACAAATATCAGAGATTACAATAAATTACATAGCAGCGGAAAAATATACAAAACACAACTAGAAGTGATACACGGATATAGAGCTTTCCGAGCATCGTTCCAGTTGTAAATTAGGACCCTGTGGATATAAATCTGCAAAACCAAAACTACTAGCTGCCCGTGTGGAAAATAGGGGCACCCAGAGTTTAGGTTAAAACAATAAACTCCAGGTCAGTCATGGGACTGGTGTGAGAACTAAAACAGTTATTAATCTTTATTTTTAAAGTTTGGTAAATCAAGGGACCACGCCGTATAACACGGAACGGGTTTCCTCCCAAGAATACCAGTGCATAGAACAAACATCGCAATGCTAAATAAAGAAAAATGAAGCTGTTATAAGACCCAGGTCCCATCACACAATGCAACGCAAGCCGGAGGATAGGGTTTTTACCTTATAACAGCCAAAGCATGCTTGATACGTTTAAAACACATTATTTTGATATTACTATAAGTGTATAGTGTCAAAACAATTTCACATCATAAATATCAATCATAGGCGGCATTAATGACCCATACCACTATGTCGCCATACTAGGTTCTACAAATAAAACCGCACTATCACGTATTGGAAATTGGATTTCCGTCATGAGCCGAGGCAAGGGGCAAGCTCCTCTCCGCGTTCGAGACACTCTAGCAAATGTCCCAGGACCCCACTATGATCCTTGGATCTTCAGGGCCGGTCCTCTCTTACTTTTGAGGATTAGTTATTCCTGAACACACGTTTCCCGATCCTTACAGACCTATATCCGAGGCGCCTCATATCCAACAACCACACAGGTGAAAAGTATATAAATGTCAGGGCTGGTAGGTCACTGACACCACCCTAGCTAGAAAGAAACGTCGTGCTCTCCCTGCAGTCACTATCCCGTTTTTGACTCATACCGAGGTGTGAGGCTCGCGAATTCACGTTATACACAAAGCTACGCCACACAGGCCATGCTTTGATCATCAACCACAAGACTTTGCTTTTCAACAAAAGCCTTAATCAATTGCCACTTACGCGTGCCACATTGGCAATTCACTCCATGCGACTGATGTCCATCGATATACAACCTCTGAGCTCGTACGTCTCAGAGAAGGGCGTTAAGCAAGAGAATAAATTCTCCGCCGCCAAACAGATGTATATTTAATAGAGATCAATCAACACAGAATAAAATCCCATGTCAGACACACAATCCATTTACAAGTTCGTTCTGGGTCTGAACGAAACCGGAGGCACTTTCCTCGCATATCCATCCATCTCCAAGTACGTCTGGACGATCACCAACTGTTTCCCTCATCTTGGGTGTACAGCCCAATCAAGATCATCAGTAATCACCCAAACGATGTGAAGACTTCCGGTCTTCAACCACCATCTTCATCTTCGACATCTCGTCGAATCGGTTATTCAGAATGGGTATAACCCGGCCTTTCTGAATAACCCACGTATATAATAAACAAATGTTACACAAACACAACAAACGCCTCATTCCAATTCAGAATATTCTTTTATTCACAAAATCACATTCTTAGGGAAATGTTCCCATTAGTTTTATCCAAGATAAATTCTTCTAAATTTATTCTATAATCTTCCTTTGGATATCATTTCAAACTAGTCGGGATTAATGAACCACCCCGAAGTAATTATTTATTTTATTTCCCAATCCCAACCTATATATCCCATGGAGCAAAACTGGTAATACTCCATATCTAACACCACGGTGTTATCGGTAAAATTAATTACCATTTCACGTTCAAATCTAATTAAAGATTTAACTATTGCTTTGGAGCAAAACTGGCGGTACTCCACTCTCGATCCCTTTTCAGATTTGATAATTTAAATTATCAATTCACATTTTAATCTAATTAAAGATTCATTAAAACTACACTTAGTCTTAATTCTTTCAAAAATCAACATCTTGCCTTTAACTGGGTTAAAGAACCAATGTCATCTAAAACACGATTCACGATAAACCCAAATCACATTTGATATTAAATACAAGGATCTGAATAGAAAATATATCGGCTTATATTCAATATCAAATTCTGAAACCAACAAATATCGTATTGGGAATAACGATATAAAATATATCTTTCAAATTCCCATAACAATATCTGTATAGTCACGAAATCCAACATCGAAATATCCCGAAGATAATTTCGATTCAACTCCAGTCTAATCCACGTATTGGGAATATTGATTATTTTTAAAATCACTTTCAAATTCAAGTTATTTATTTCAAAAATAAATTGATTTTAATTCTAGTTCAAAACAAGTTCATTTCGACAAAATCTATTTTTATCCTTTCAAATGTGGAATTTTTCAGCCCAATTCTTTCCAATTCACATATTATGATTTTACACAAATTATAGATATTTTTAATAATTTTATCAAGGCACGTACAGTCGATTTCCATCAACGGCTATCGAACTGCACTTACAGCGACCTTTTTCAAATTTGATTTGGACATAATTCCAAATCCAACCGTTAGATTTCAAATTTCTAATATTCATTGGAAAGCTCTTTTCGATACGAACCCAACGGTTCCGGTTTTAGTAGAATCCGACGGTTGGATCTCCCGCAACGTCAATTCGAAGTCAATGGTCGAAACTCACGAACTGTCGCGGAGCGGCGCGTTCTATTCAGGCCATTTTATATATAATATATATATTTCGTCAATTTCCTTTTAAAACGTATTTTATAAATCGTTTTAACTTCGTTTCAAAACCATTTCAACACTATTTCAATTTCTAATCAAAACTGAATATTTTATATCATTACTATATAAATGATAATATTTTCAAAACGTTATATTTTGAAATCACTTCTTTTCTATATTCATTATAAAAACGAATATAATCGATATAAATATCGTTCACGTCAAAATAGCGCAACTTTAATCAACACGGCTTTATATATTTCAATAAATCCGTTATTCTATTCAACAAATGAATATTTATTCCATTCAACACATGAATCTATATTTCTTCCAACACCTGACTAATCTCAACACATGAGTACTGTCAACACATCACTATTTTTGTTATGTAAAATATTTTATAAAACTATGGTATCTATCGTTTGATTTTTAATTAGACTTCTACTGGGAAGTAGTTCTGATTTTAAATATGATAAAGATGTAAATTTTATTGTTAAAATATTTTACTCAACACATGAATAGTTTCAACACATGAATATCGTCAACACATTACTATTTATTCTATTCAACACATGAATCTTCTTTTATAATATTCATTATTTTCTCCGATTGGAATGAGGCCCAATCAATCACCACATAACGTTAATTATATGGATTCCATACAACACATGTATATAATAGCATTAATAAACAATCAACCATCAACCAAAGTGCACTACACTGTATAAGCATCAAATATAGATATCTTACGCTTATAACAGCCTGTCAATCAATAGATCGACATATTTAGTCAATCAGGATGAGTAAACTTCAAATTCCATCCCAACACCCGTGTGGGGTTTCAAATCAACAAACACACATTTTTGTTTGTGCAGTTGGGCGACGTGTAATCAATGTCCTTCAAATAGGTGTACATAAACAAACCGTCCGGTTTGTAAATGAATATTTTATTTTATTCACTTCCACGTTAAAAATTATATTTTTAACGATAAAATATTCTATTTCAACACATGAATTTCTATTCAGTTCATTTATTCAATAAAATGATATTTTTATTTTTCTAACCTATTTTAGAAAATTTCGGCGGCATAACGGCACGATACTAGAAACGGGACGAGGCCTAGCCTTATCCCCGGTCTAGTGAAGGCCCACGCCATTCACACATCAATCAAATCCATTCCGTATCACCAAACAATTCAATTCAAACCAATTAGACTAACTAACTACACAACCAATCAATTTAACAAACAAGTCATCCATGGTTTGTGGATGACGGGTGTCGGGTGCTACTAAGCACCGTCTGCATCCTAGTATATATATATAACTAGAAAAAGAGAATTTGAGTGAGAAGTTCTCACCGAAAGCTATCCAATACCACGACACTCCTATTGTAGAGATCTTCGTCGTTCTCGCCTTTTCTTCTTCTTTGTTGCCCGTAGCTACTACATATAGAAATCACACATTTTTATATTTTGATGTCTTTAAAATAAAAATCACATTTTTATTCACTTTCAATTTAAAAATCATATTTTTATAATCACTTCATATATTTAGAAATCGAATTTTTACTATGCTATTCAATATATAAAAATCGAATTTTTACTTTGGTGTCATATAGATAAAAATTCCATTTCAAAAATATTGATTTCGCCTTTATAAAAATAAAGTTTTCGCCTTTATAAAAATAAAGTTTTCGCCTTTATAAAAATAAAGTTTTCGCCTTTCATCACTATAAAAATTCCCTCTTTATTTCAACATATATAAAATAAAAATCAGATTTTTATTTCGCTACATATACAAAGATGATATTTTTACATTCTATATCTCATAAAGATTATATATTTTTTTATAGTTCCTACTATGCAAAGATTATATTTTTATCTTTCTACAATATAAAAGATTATATTTTTACTACTTTAAAAATATAAAAATCATATTTTTAATACTTTAAAAATATAAAAATCATATCTCATTTCAAAGCAAAGTGTACTTTTATTTCAAAACAATAAAAATCACATCTTTATCTTCGCTACTTTATATAAATAAAAACCATATTTTTATATGCTATTCGTAAAAATAAAAATCCTACCTTTTTGCTTTGTAAAATCGAGTTAGACAAAACTAGCATATCAAGTTAAACAAAATCAGACTTTTAATCTAAACAAAAATCAGAATTTACTCACTTTTTTTTCTTTTCTGATCGGAGGAGGGGTGGGGGTCCTTTGCGGTGGTGCAACTGGGAGGTGGAGGACTGGGCGGGGGCGGAGGTGGGTGGCGGTGCGGCTGAGGCTGCGGTGGAGGACGGGGGGGGGGGGGGGGCTTTCGATGGAGCGCGGCTGCCTGGCGTCGGTCGTGGGGAGGAAGGAGAAGAAGGAAGGAGGAAGAAGAGGAAGCGGCGGCGGCGCTGGGGGGAGGGGGGAGGGGGGGCGCGATGTGGCGGCGGCGGCTCTCCCCCCCGTCGCCCTCGTCTCTTTTTTTTTTCTGTATTTCAATTTTGAAAGAAGAGATGGGGGGGCAGCGTATAAAGGAAGAGATTTAATTATATTTTTTTTATTATTAATTTAATTATTTTATTTTTCAAAAAAGTTGACTTTCACATACGACCTCTAAACGAGCCCCACCGCCTGTCGTCCATAGCGTTTTACCCCCATTACGAACACAATGGGATATGTATCGCAAGTTGATTCGAACGTTTGAATCAGTCTCTGTTAAATTTACATTTAAATCACTATATTGAATTTTAAACGTACATTTCAAATTACCGGGGTCACATACTAACTCTAAAAATTCCAGAAAAATATTTTCTAGCTTCGTATTGACGATACGGTCCTAACAAAACTAGTTTCGTCGAATTCTGAGACCGTTGAAAAAATGGTCAATTTCCAGTCGATTAAAATCAACTGAAACTGGTCAAATGCGTTTCCCTTTGCCACGCTCACATATTGATTCGAAAAATTATGAAATTTGGAATCTAGTAATAATTTGACATCCCGGACCCAACAAAAGTGGTTTCGTCAAAATCCGAGGTCGTTTGCAAAATGTCCATTTTTAGGGCCTGAATTTCATAGCGACTATTCAGAATTTTCAACTGGACATGTCTTTTGATTCCCGCTATGAAATTTTGATTTTTCGGATTCGTTGGAAAGATATTATCAAATAGATCCTATTGTTTTTGGTTTCACTAAAATCCGGATTGTTTTGCACCTGGTACATTCAATTGAAATTTGAAATCGAATTATCGAACTACCGCGCCATTTTCAATTCTATTTATAATTATATATAATTATTTATATTCTAACGATGACGCGTATAATATATACGTCGAATTATATTCAAAATAAATTTCTCGTCGATTTTATTTAAAATAATCCATTTTAAATGATCAAAATTCGCTAAAATTGCTAAAATAAAATTTTTAAACTGGCCCAGATTTTCCGGGTTATTACAATCTCCCCCACTTAAAACTTTTCGTCCCCGAAAAGGAACAAAGTCGAAAGTGGTTTGATTAATCAACTCTACGTTCGATCTGGCTTCCATTCTCCAACTTTTCAGTTTCTGAGAATTTTCAAATTTTCAAAAATTTGGCAACACCCTAAATTTTCGAAAAATTTCGCCATAACCTCCCCTGCACCGGGAGCATCGGGGAATTTCAAATAGCTTCCCCGGTCCTTCTAATCTCAAAAAGAAAAAGAAAAAGCCAAGCGGCTAGCCAATAGGCTCATAAAATCATCATCACCCAAACAAAACAGTAAATTATGTAGTAAACATGTACCTATTTGTCGGGCAAACCAATTTTATTCTTCGGCTCTAGCCTCCTTGCTATGACCTGTTCCATGTAAGTATATGTATATGCAAGCAAATGCGACCAATTTTCAATACAATTCAATATTAAATTCAATTAGGCTAAATGGTTCAAAATTAGCAAACAAATAGACAAACAACACAAACATAAATCAATTAGTAAATTAGAGTTTCAAATTCATAAATTTTGATATATATATACAGAAAATCATGTTTTTGATGCCAATTCACAACAAAGTGTCTATATTAGTTTTGGTTCTCACACCAGTCTAATGGAAATATATAAATATCACATCTTCGAAACACGAACATAAATACTGATGATGTGGCCACATCACCAGAATTATCCCCGGGTGTCTAGAATGTGACTCTATATCTATCCAGTATATTAAAACTTCGAATATACGTTCATGACGCGTATACGCGAAATCTATATATACTCGATTGTCCATATTCAAAATAAATAAATATTCAAATACGTATAAAACGATTTAAATTTTCAAAACAAAATTGTTTTCTTTTGGAAAATATACTCTTCACACCCGTTCTAGGATACTACTGATCCTATCTCTAACGAGTCATTCTAATTGGATATTACTAATCCAATATCTGATGAATTCTTTCGTATGGTTCTAATGTGTCTTGTTCTCGAGCTCTGTAAACCAAAGCTCTGATACCAAACTGAGACGACCCGAAGTTCCCCGTGAAGGAAAGCACGGATAGAATTGAGGACAAGACAAAGTAGAACGCAAACAGAAGAACATTTCATTGTTATTACAACAATTCCATCAGATATAATAATATACAGAGTATAAATGATTAAATTACATTCGACAAATATCAGAGATTACAATAAATTACATAGCAGCGGAAAAATATACAAAACACAACTAGAAGTGATACACGGATATAGAGCTTTCCGAGCATCGTTCCAGCTGTAAATCAGGACCCTGTGGATATAAATCTGCAAAACCAAAACTACTAGCTGCCCGTGTGGAAAATAGGGGCACCCAGAGTTTAGGTTAAAACAATAAACTCCAGGTCAGTCATGGGACTGGTGTGAGAACTAAAACAGTTATTAATCTTTATTTTTAAAGTTTGGTAAATCAAGGGACCACGCCGTATAACACGGAACGCGTTTCCTCCCAAGAAAACCAGTGCATAGAACAAACAGCGCAATGCTAAATAAAGAAAAATGAAGCTGTTATAAGACCCAGGTCCCATCACACAATGCAACGCAAGCCGGAGGATAGGGTTTTTACCTTATAACAGCCAAAGCATGCTTGATACGTTTAAAACACATTATTTTGATATTACTATAAGTGTATAGTGTCAAAACAATTTCACATCATAAATATCAATCATAGGCGGCATTAATGACCCATACCACTATGTCGCCATACTAGGTTCTACAAATAAAACCGCACTATCACGTATTGGAAATTGGATTTCAGTCATGAGCTGAGGCAAGGGGCAAGCTCCTCTCCGCGTTCGAGACACTCTAGCAAATGTCCCAGGACCCCACTATGATCCTTGGATCTTCAGGGCCGGTCCTCTCTTACTTTTGAGGATTAGTAATTCCTGAACACACGTTTCCCGGTCCTTACAGACCTATATCCGAGGCGCCTCATATCCAACAACCACACAGGTGAAAAGTATATAAATGTCAGGGCTGGTAGGTCATTGACACCACCCTAGCTAGAAAGAAACGTCGTGCTCTCCCTGCAGTCACTATCCCGTTTTTGACTCATACCGAGGTGTGAGGCTCGCGAATTCACGTTATACACAAAGCAACGCCACACAGGCCGTGCTTTGATCATCAACCACAAGACTTTGCTTTTCAACAGAAGCCTTGATCAATTGCCACTTACGCGTGCCACATTGGCAATTCACTCCATGCGACTGATGTCCATCGATATACAACCTCTGAGCTCGTACGTCTCAGAGAAGGGCGTTAAGCAAGAGAATAAATTCTCCGCCGCCAAACAGATGTATATTTAATAGAGATCAATCAACACAGAATAAAATCCCATGTCAGACACACAATCCATTTACAAGTTCGTTCTGGGTCTGAACGAAACCGGAGGCACTTTCCTCGCATATCCATCCATCTCCAAGTACGTCTGGACGATCACCAACTGTTTCCCTCATCTTGGGTGTACAGCCCAATCAAGATCATCAGTAATCACCCAAACGATGTGAAGACTTCCGGTCTTCAACCACCGTCTTCATCTTCGACATCTCGTCGAATCGGTTATTCAAAATGGGTATAACCCGGCCTTTCTGAATAACCCACGTATATAATAAACAAATGTTACACAAACACAACAAACGCCTCATTCCAATTCAGAATATTCTTTTATTCACAAAATCACATTCTTAGGGAAATGTTCCCATTAATTTTATCCAAGATAAATTCTTCTAAATTTATTCTATAATCTTTCTTTGGATATCATTTCAAACTAGTCGGGATTAATGAACCACACCGAAGTAATTATTTATTTTATTTCCCAATCCCAACCTATATATCCCATGGAGCAAAACTGGTAATACTCCATATCTAACACCACGGTGTTATCGGTAAAATTAATTACCATTTCACGTTCAAATCTAATTAAAGATTTAACTATTGCTTTGGAGCAAAATTGGCGGTACTCCACTCTCGATCCCTTTTCAGATTTGATAATTTAAATTATCAATTCACATTTTAATCTAATTAAAGATTCATTAAAACTACACTTAGTCTTAATTCTTTCAAAAATCAACATCTTGCCTTTAACTGGGTTAAAGAACCAATGTCATCTAAAACACGATTCACGATAAACCCAAATCACATTTGATATTAAATACAAGGCTCTGAATAGAAAATATATCGGCTTATATTCAATATCAAATTCTGAAACCAACAAATATCGTATTGGGAATAACGATATAAAATATATCTTTCAAATTCCCATAACAATATCTGTATAGTCACGAAATCCAACATCGAAATATCCCGAAGATAATTTCGATTCAACTCCAGTCCAATCCACGTATTGGGAATATTGATTATTTTTAAAATCACTTTCAAATTCAATTTATTTATTTCAAAAATAAATTGATTTTAATTCTAGTTCAAAACTAGTTCATTTCGACAAAATCTATTTTTATCCTTTCAAATGTGGAATTTTTCAGCCCAATTCTTTCCAATTCACATATTATGATTTTACACAAATTATAGATATTTTTAATAATTTTATCAAGGCCCGTACAGTCGATTTCCATTAACGGCTATCAAACTGCACTTACAACGACCTTTTTCAAATTTGATTTGGACATAATTCCAAATCCAACCGTTAGATTTCAAATTTCTAATATTCATTGGAAAGCTCATTTCGATACGAACCCAACGGTTCCGGTTTTAGGAGAATCCGACGGTCGGATCTCCCGCAACGTCAATTCGAAGTCAATGGTCGAAATTCACGAACTGCCGCGGAGCGGCGCGTTCTATTCAGGCCATTTTATATATAATATATATATATTATATATATTTCGTCAATTTCCTTTTAAAACGTATTTTATAAATCGTTTTAACTTCGTTTCAAAACCGTTTCAACACTATTTCAATTTCTAATCAAAACTGAATATTTTATATCATTACTATATAAATGATAATATTTTCAAAACGTTATATTTTGAAATCACTTCTTTTCTATATTCATTATAAAAATGAATATAATCGATATAAATATCGTTCACGTCAAAATAGCGCAACTTTAATCAACACGGCTTTATATATTTCAATAAATCCGTTATTCTATTCAACAAATGAATATTTATTCCATTCAACACATGAATCTATATTTCTTCCAACACCTGACTAATCTCAACACATGAGTACTGTCAACACATCACTATTTTTGTTATGTAAAATATTTTATAAAACTATGGTATCTATCGTTTGATTTTTAATTAGACTTCTACTGGGAAGTAGTTCTAATTTTAAATACGATAAAGATGTAAATTTTATTGTTAAAATATTTTACTCAACACATGAATAGTTTCAACACATGAATATCGTCAACACATTACTATTTATTCTATTCAACACATGAATCTTCTTTTATAATATTCATTATTTTCTCCGATTGGAATGAGGCCCAATCAATCACCACATAACGTTAATTATATGGATTCCATACAACACATGTATATAATAGCATTAATAAACAATCAACCATCAACCAAAGTGCACTACACTGTATAAGCATCAAATATAGATATCTTACGCTTATAACAGCCTGTCAATCAATCGATCGACATATTTAATCAATCAGGATGAGTAAACTTCAAATTCCATCCCAACACCCGTGTGGGGTTTCAAATCAACAAACACACATTTTTGTTTGTGCAGTTGGGCGACGTGTAAAATTTATCGTCCCAATCAATGTCCTTCAAATAGATGTACATAAACAAACCGTCCGGTTTGTAAATGAATATTTTATTTTATTCACTTCCACGTTAAAAATTATATTTTTAACGATAAAATATTCTATTTCAACACATGAATTTCTATTCAGTTCATTTATTCAATAAAATGATATTTTTATTTTTCTAACATATTTTAGAAAATTTCGACGGCATAACGGCACGATACTAGAAACGGGACGAGGCCTAGCCTTATCCCCGGTCTAGTGAAGGCCCACGCCATTCACACATCAATCAAATCCATTCCGTATCACCAAACAATTCAATTCAAACCAATTAGACTAACTAACTACACAACCAATCAATTTAACAAACAAGTCATCCATGGTCTGTGGATGACGGGTGTCAGGTGCTACTAAGCACCGTCTGCATCCTAGTATATATATATATAACTAGAAAAAGAGAATTTGAGTGAGAAGTTCTCACCGAAAGCTATCCAATACCACGACACTCCTATTGTAGAGATCTTCGTCGTTCTCGCCTTTTCTTCTTCTTTGTTGCCCGTAGCTACTACATATAGAAATCACACATTTTTATATTTTGATGTCTTTAAAATAAAAATCACATTTTTATTCACTTTCAATTTAAAAATCATATTTTTATAATCACTTCATATATTTAGAAATCGAATTTTTACTATGCTATTCAATATATAAAAATCGAATTTTTACTTTGGTGTCATATAGATAAAAATTCCATTTCAAAAATATTGATTTCGCCTTTATAAAAATAAAGTTTTCGCCTTTATAAAAATAAAGTTTTCGCCTTTCATCACTATAAAAATTCCCTCTTTATTTCAACATATATAAAATAAAAATCAGATTTTTATTTCGCTACATATACAAAGATGATATTTTTACATTCTATATCTCATAAAGATTATATATTTTTTTATAGTTCCTACTATGCAAAGATTATATTTTTATCTTTCTACAATATAAAAGATTATATTTTTACTACTTTAAAAATATAAAAATCATATTTTTAATACTTTAAAAATATAAAAATCATATCTCATTTCAAAGCAAAGTATACTTTTATTTCAAAACAATAAAAATCACATCTTTATCTTCGCTACTTTATATAAATAAAAACCATATTTTTATATGCTATTCGTAAAAATAAAAATCCTACCTTTTTGCTTTGTAAAATCGAGTTAGACAAAACTAGCATATCAATTTAAACAAAATCAGACTTTTAATCTAAACAAAAATCAGAATTTACTCACTTTTTTTTCTTTTCTGATCGGAGGAGGGGTGGGGGTCCTTTGCGGTGGTGCAACTGGGAGGTGGAGGACTGGGCGGGGGCGGAGGTGGGTGGCGGCGCGGCTGAGGCTGCGTTGGAGGACGGGGGGGGGGGGGGGGGCTTTCGATGGAGCACGGCTGCCTGGCGTCGGTCGTGGGGAGGAAGGAGAAGAAGGAAGGAGGAAGAAGAGGAAGCGGCGGCGTCGCTGGGGGGGGGGGGGGGGGGGGGGGGGGCGCGATGTGGCGGCGGCGGCTCTCCCCCCCGTCGCCCTCGTCTCTTTTTTTTCTGTATTTCAATTTTGAAAGAAGAGATGGGGGGGCCAGCGTATAAAGGAAGAGATTTAATTATATTTTTTTTATTATTAATTTAATTTTTTTATTTTTCAAAAAAGTTGACTTTCACATACGACCTCTAAACGAGGCCCACCGCCTGTCGTCCATAGCGTTTTACCCCCATTACGAACACAATGGGATATGTATCGCAAGTTGATTCGAACGTTTGAATCAGTCTCTGTTAAATTTACATTTAAATCACTATATTGAATTTTAAACGTACATTTCAAATTACCGGGGTCACATACTGTAACGACCCAGATTTTTGAACAGTTTATTTTAATATTTAATATGGTTTTAAATATTTGGTTGATAATATAAATTTATTTTTAGGTTGAGTTATCGATTTGATAATCAAATATAATTTAAAATTGAATACATCAAATTATTTTAATTCGAAATATAATTAAAATCAAGGTTGAAAACTGAATCAAAACAATTTAGATGATTAGTATAAATTCTATTTGAATTAGAACGATAATAATTTATTTAATGGTTTGAGATCGATTTATATTTTAAATCGAATTTAATTTAAAATGTTAATTTAAATTGTTATCCCTTCTATGCAGCCGCATTAATTTAGAGAAAAACCGTTCCGTTGAATTTAGAATAATAGGTAATGTTAAAAACATCAGTCGTTACGGTTGAATAGCGGTTCGGGACTTCGAGTTAGGGACCACAAAATATTTTAAAGAAAATTTAATAAATATTTTCCATCAGCCGTCCTACCTATATTATTTCATTTCGCAGACCTACTGCTTCGAGTTGCCAAATTTGTTTTCTATCTTCGAAATCGAGCCAACAACGATGTAATTGAGAAGTACTTCTGTCTCCTCTTCACCACTATAAAACTGTGTTTTCCCCTTCCATTTATATAAATCCGCGACCTCTTTTCCTTTTTCTTCACATTTTCTTTCAACCATCCCTCAGTAAAAATCGAAAAGGGGCTTTGAAGTTTAATCAATATCGCACTCAAATCTGTTCAATTTCCGAAGCTCGGCGGTGGAAGGCAGTGAGCGAAGGGAAGATCATTGATGGATTCACTGGTAGTCTCAAACTGATAAAGGGTGCGGAAGAGATCAGTGTAGCAGCGGGTAACGATAGTTCGACTTTGGCCATTTTGTGACCATCGCGATGATGAACGACGAGTGAAGCCAGAACCGGGAACGCAATCCTTGTTGTGGGGTCCGACTGTTCAGTGAGGAGCTTGCATTACAGGAGTTGGGGAGCGATGCAACTAGAGTCGACAACGATGGTGACGCAGTAGGGTTTCGGGTAGAGCGAGAGTTGGACGGTGAAAGGATATCGAAGATGGACGGGTTTAAGTCTGATGGGTTGAGGCGATTGTTAGTTTTTGGGGAAATTGGAACTGTTAAATACAGTAAAGAAAAGGTATAAACTATTGTTTGAATTAATTTTAAAATCAATTTCTTATTTTTCTTTTAATTCCATTAGCTAATAAAATTGGTATATCTAATAAAAGCTAAAATTTCAATTTGTAGGAGGTGATTAAATTGCTAAATCAGTCCCGTGGAGTTATAGTTGCACAAGGTACAACCGAGTGTTGGTTTGGAAATTTTTCGGATCATTGGGGACTTAACTTGAATGCCCTCCGATTAAATTCAATAAAAATGAAATCTGGTGAGTAAATCTCACTCACCTTTTATTTATAATTATTTTTATTTCGTAAAAATAATTGTCTGTTGCTTGTGTGCATGTTTTATGGTTGTTTTATATATGTTAGTTATTTAGGTTATATATATATATATTGGGTTGATTGATTGGTTGGATTCCCGCAGTCTCATTAGCGGATGCCCGCAGTTTCATAGCGGATGATTACCCTATACGCCCCACGCTATGATTAGTGGATGACCTTCTATACCGCGATATTCTGCCACGAAGCAGAATGGGTATTATTTATGTGCTAACATCTGTGGATGCAGGAAAACAGGTTGGAGGAATCCAACTGGATTCCTCAAAAATATATTATCTGTTTGTTATTTGGTTGCATATATATTGTTATATATGATGTATTAGAAAAATAAATAATTCGTTGCTTTGTGTGTTTAAATATCACTGGGCTTAAGAAATGATATTTAAAATATCATAAAAAGGATATTGGCGATTTAAAAAGGGAAAATTCTATTTTTTAAATAGAATTTGAATTTTAAATGGAATAAGAATATAAACTTGTTTTTGAAAAATAAAACAAGTAGTTCTTTATAAACGAAGTTTATAAATAGTTCTTTTATAACGAAGTTATAAAGGAAGTGAAAAGAATTATCATTTGATAATTCAGAAATAGAAATACAAGTGTTTTGAAAATATGATTTAAAAGGAAATGGAAATTTGAATTCAAAAAGAAAAGGAAATAGAAAATTTGAATTTAGAATTCAAATAGAAAATCCAAGGTGGATTTGAATATAGAACTTTCAAATGGTGTTTGAATACAGAGAATTTGAAATAGAATTTCCAAATAGAATTTGAAATAGAATTTCAAAATAGAATTTTCAAAAGAGAATTTGAAATTGACTTTGAAAATGGATTTTCAAAGAAGAATTGAATAGAATTTGAAATATAGTATTTCAAAGAAGAATTCAAATGTGGAATTTGAATAGAGATTTGAAATGGGATTTAAATATGAAATTTGAATTGAGATTTGAAATAGAAATTCGAGTATTGGATTTGAACATGGAATTGAATACAGAAATTCAAGTAGAAATTTGAATATGAGATTTCAAAATAGAATTTGAATAAACTTTGAAAGTAGGATTTCAAAGTAGGATTGAAATAGGATTTCAAAATAGGAAATCAAAATAGTTTTGAAATGGAATTTGAATTCAAGGGAATTCAAATGAATTTGAATAATAGAAATTCAAATGGTGTTGAAAATGAATTTGAATAATAGAAATTCAAATGGGATTGGAGATGAATTTGAATATTAGAATTCAAATGGAAAAGGAAAATGAAATTTGAATATAAGAGATTCAAATTGAATTCAAATAGGATTTAATCTATGGGATTTGAATATGAAATTCAAATGGGTTTTAAATTATGGAATTCTGAATATAGAATTTAAAAAGGAATTTGAATATTTGAACTGCAATAGAATTCAAATATAGAAATGGGGATATAGAAGTTCAAATGGAAATTAAGTATAAAGTTTGAATAAGAGAATTCAAATGAATTCAAGTCTAGAATTTGAATATAGGGAATTCAAATAGAAATTCAAATATTGAGTTTGAATATCAAATAGAAAAGGAATTGGGATTTGAAAGTGAGATTGGAATTTGAATCAAGGAATTCAAATAAGGCTAAAACGAAGTTGAATTCATTTTTAAGAAGTTTAAAAAGTTTATATATATAAATATAATTAAAACGAACTCGCCGCAGCGCTGCAGTTCGTAAAATAGCGATTCGAACTTCAATTGAGTATACAGAACTCAATTGAAGTCGAAATTCTTCGAAACAAGAAACGTCAGGACCGGTTTGATAATAGTTTTCTAATGAAGGAGAAAAATCTGGATTTCGTCGTATAGATTTTGAGTTATGTCAAAATCAAATTTCCAGAAAAACAGCGCCAGAATCGTTTTAAAACCATAATGGTTTATTTAATATTATAAAAGGATTTTTAAACAAATAAAATCCGAAGTTCGATTTAGAAAATTTCAGAGTGAGTTGTAAAATATATGCGAATTCAAGTTGTGTAAATGAATATGATTTTTGAAACAGAAACCAGATTTTGATTTATTGAATGGAATTAACTAAATTGAATAGAAATTAGTTAAGGAGCTTTTGAATGGATTTTGGGATTTGAATAAGTAAATTCGATTTGAAAATTTATATTCGAAATAGAAAAGGAAACGAGAATTGAAATTGAAATTCAATTTGGTTATGAACGAGTTAAATATTTTGTTTGAACATGTTATGTTCAACAAAGAAGTGAAATAGACAAAAAGGCTAAGTAAAGAATAATTGAGCGAAACTGAATTCAAACGATTCAAAATTGGATTCAAACGAATGGATTGAGTTGAATTGAATTGAAAACAGGTGACAGGTGTTGGACAGGTATGGAATGAAGTATATAAAGTATATAATTTATGTGCTCGACAAAAAGGTACATGTTTAATTCATATATGAGTTTTATGCGCCGTATCGGCAAGCCGCTTGGCTTTTCCTTTTTCTTTTTGATTGAGGAAGATACCGGGAAGCTATTTGAAATTTCCCGATGCTCCCGATACAGGGGAGGTTATGGCAAAATTTTCCGGGAATTTAAGGAGTTAGAATATTTTTAGGATATTTTGATAATTAGAAATCATTGTATCGACGTATTGAATTCGATAGTAAAGTGAACATAAAAATCGAATGTTGTAAACAAAAAGGGGATAGAGATAAGCGATTGGAATTGTTTCCAATTGCAAATAGAGATTTTTCTAATATATAGAAATAAAAGAAGTTGATATTTGGAAACGTTTTCCAAATGGCATAAGAGGCAGGATGATTATTGAAAATATTTGGTTAACAAATATTGATAGAGAAAATGGAGAAGAGATTTAATTAATGAAATATTAATTAAAGAGCCCAGTGATTTGTTTGATATGTTTGGATGAACACTTGTTTTTATTCGATAGTTAAATCACAGACTATCGAAGTTTTTGACCATCGTTGTCAATATGGAGAGACCGGTTGGATTATTATCCGAAGAACCACTCCGTATCGGCATTAGCGTTGCGAACCAAGTATGCTGAATATATTGAAGACGGAGTAAAGTGCAAGGGCTTTTCTATTTATAAAAATAGTGCCTTCGGTGTCGTTCAATCCCAGAACGAACATAAATGGACGAATGTCTGACAGAGTATTTCCAATGATCAAATGGGTTGGTCTGTATGGATATATATGGTTGCAACGGATTTATCCCTTAGCATAATATCCAGAATATTTGTGCAAACTCAACTAGTGATTAACGGATCTGACAATGTGGCATTCAAAGTGATTGTGTTATCAATGAATGGTAAGTATGCGTAGCCTCAGTCCTCAACCACCGGGAAAGGACAAAAATCGGGCAGGCAGCATGGCTATGTGGGTCGCACCCATTAGGGTGTATAATCACCTATCTAGAGAAATTTCTTTTTGTTTCTAAATCTATCGATTCTGCCCATTCGGGAAACGGTGGTTTGAGTCCAACCGTTGGTGATATACATTCGATACACTCAAGCGAAATGAGTGATCGGTCATGTGTGGGCCGGGTTGCAAGATGTTCTTGTTGAACCCAGGTGTATTTGCCTCTAGAGATACATCATCGGAAGGTGGTTCCATACCTTGTCATGTTAGAAATCCAATCTCCAATAAGCGCCATGCGGTTTTTGATTTTATAATATATATGTGGAGCGTGAGATGCAAGCGTTCTGCTATTTGGTTATTTACTTGATGTAGACATTATTATAATATCACTGGATTTTCGTATCAAAGTGTTTTGGGTTATAGTAAGGTGAAAACCGTCCGTGTTTATGTGTGGGCTGGTCTTACTATTATCTTTGCTTTCGAAAAGGATTTTGAAAGTTAAACAAGTGGTTGGAGTTTACTCACACCAGTCCCATGACTGACCCAGAGTTTGTTTTTGTTTTGTTTTTCCTAAACTCTTGGGTGCCCAAATTTGTACGGGCAGTCAAGTGTTTCAGGCTTTTACAGATACACTTGGAGGAGCTTGAAGCAGGAGGCTTCAACGTTAGTTATTTAGAGTTACTTCCGCTGAATCAAATGTTACGTGTACTCTGATGATGGTATGTATATATGTACAAAACGGATTGTATTTCAAAGCTTATGTTATATAATATATTTTATTCGTTCCGCTGTGAGTTTGTGATCTTCGTTTTCTTCTATTCTAAGTTTTCTATCTTATCTATTCTCACCCTCTAACTTCTTTCTAATAATGAGTCGTATTTCTGTGTTATTTGGGTTGGACGTGTGGTGTATTTAGTCAACTCAGATAGCTCGGATTTGCGGGTCGTTTCAGTTGGTATCAGAGCTTAGGTTGAGTGAATACCTAGGCTTGTGTGACATGTGCTCATTAGAGATAGGGTCAGTAGTACCCTAGAATGAGTTGAGTGTATATATATACGAGAGAGCGTATTTATTATTTGATATAAAAAGTTGTTTTATATTGTGTTGGCTAGTCTGTTGAGTGATTTATGAATTCTGGTCGAATCGTGGGACGCCACGAAGTCGATAGGGATTTCTAAACGCTTAAACAGAAGATTGAACACGATATTGTTTTAAATGGGTAAATGAAATAATTTTACCCAAAAATTTCTATTTTGATATAGAAAGAATAATTTTCTAAGAATTATTATGATATGGATGTGTTGGATGTTGATTTTATAATCAAATGAGATTATAAAATTAGAATGGTTATTTATAACCAGAATAGAATTTGTATAGGAATTAAATATACAAATGAGATGAATTAGAATTAAAATTCAAACCAGAATTAAGAATTCAAAATCCTGGGAAGTTGAAAAATATTTTTTCAAAGTATATTAAAGTAATATAGATTTGTTTTAAAGGATTTGGAAGAAAATCATGGGTGTTGAAATAATAAAGCACTGAACTCACTCCAGTGGCTGGGAAATAATTCTGATGATGATTTGCAACATCATCAGTGTTCATTTCCGAGTTTCTAAGTGATGAATTGCTGCCTTAGAAAGTTTTGATGGAATTTATTTGAAAGAAAACAAATTGGTTTGAATATTCAAATGTTTTGAATTTGAAATGAAAATAAATATATATTTATGGGATTTCAAAAGAATTTGAAAAGAAAAACCCAGGGATTTGAATTCTGAAATTTAAATTTAACTTAAACAAGTTTAATGGTTCGAGGTGAATAAATTGACTAGAATCAATTTGAAATAAATTGAAATGAATATGAATTAGAATGCATATGAATGGAAACCAAAAGCTTTGGTTGAAAATAAAGTCATAGAAATATGAGGAGTTGAGTTTCAACATAAGTGAGATTTTTAAAAGTAATGGATTTGTACCCTTTTTCCTACCTTAGCAATTTCGAGGACGAAATTATTTTAAGGGGGGAAGAATGTAACGACCCAGATTTTTGAACAGTTTATTTTAATATTTAATATGGTTTTAAATATTTGGTTGATAATATAAATTTATTTTTAGGTTGAGTTATCGATTTGATAATCAAATATAATTTAAAATTGAATACATCGAATTATTTTAATTCGAAATATAATTAAAATCAAGGTTGAAAACTGAATCAAAACAATTTAGATGATTAGTATAAATTCTATTTGAATTAGAACGATAATAATTTATTTAATGGTTTGAGATCGATTTATATTTTAAATCGAATTTAATTTAAAATGTTAATTTAAATTGTTATCCCTTCTATGCAGCCGCATTAATTTAGAGAAAAACCGTTCCGTTGAATTTAGAATAATAGGTAATGTTAAAAACATCAGTCGTTACGGTTGAATAGCGGTTCGGGACTTCGAGTTAGGGACCACAAAATATTTTAAAGAAAATTTAATAAATATTTTCCATCAGCCGTCCTACCTATATTATTTCATTTCGCAGACCTACTGCTTCGAGTTTCCAAATTTGTTTTCTATCTTCGAAATCGAGCCAACAACGATGTAATGGAGAAGTACTTCTGTCTCCTCTTCACCACTATAAAACTGTGTTTTCCCCTTCCATTTATATAAATCCGCGACCTCTTTTCCTTTTTCTTCACATTTTCTTTCAACCATCCCTCATTAAAAATCGAAAAGGGGCTTTGAAGTTTAATCAATATCGCACTCAAATCTGTTCAATTTCCGAAGCTCGGCGGTGGAAGGCAGTGAGCGAAGGGAAGATCATTGATGGATTCACTGGTAGTCTCAAACTGATAAAGGGTGCGGAAGAGATCAGTGTAGCAGCGGGTAACGATAGTTCGACTTTGGCCATTTTGTGACCATCGCGATGATGAACGACGAGTGAAGCCAGAACCGGGAACGCAATCCTTGTTGTGGGGTCCGACTGTTCAGTGAGGAGCTTGCATTACAGGAGTTGGGGAGCGATGCAACTAGAGTCGACAACGATGGTGACGCAGTAGGGTTTCGGGTAGAGCGAGAGTTGGACGGTGAAAGGATATCGAAGATGGACGGGTTTAAGTCTGATGGGTTGAGGCGATTGTTAGTTTTTGGGGAAATTGGAACTGTTAAATACAGTAAAGAAAAGGTATAAACTATTGTTTGAATTAATTTTAAAATCAATTTCTTATTTTTCTTTTAATTCCATTAGCTAATAAAATTGGTATATCTAATAAAAGCTAAAATTTCAATTTGTAGGAGGTGATTAAATTGCTAAATCAGTCCCGTGGAGTTATAGTTGCACAAGGTACAACCGAGTGTTGGTTTGGAAATTTTTCGGATCATTGGGGACTTAACTTGAATGCCCTCCGATTAAATTCAATAAAAATGAAATCTGGTGAGTAAATCTCACTCACCTTTTATTTATAATTATTTTTATTTCGTAAAAATAATTGTCTGTTGCTTGTGTGCATGTTTTATGGTTGTTTTATATATGTTAGTTATTTAGGTTATATATATATATTGGGTTGATTGATTGGTTGGATTCCCGCAGTCTCATTAGCGGATGCCCGCAGTTTCATAGCGGATGATTACCCTATACGCCCCACGCTATGATTAGTGGATGACCTTCTATACCGCGATATTCTGCCACGAAGCAGAATGGGTATTATTTATGTGCTAACATCTGTGGATGCAGGAAAACAGGTTGGAGGAATCCAACTGGATTCCTCAAAAATATATTATCTGTTTGTTATTTGGTTGCATATATATTGTTATATATGATGTATTAGAAAAATAAATAATACGTTGCTTTGTGTGTTTAAATATCACTGGGCTTAAGAAATGATATTTAAAATATCATAAAAAGGATATTGGCGATTTAAAAAGGGAAAATTCTATTTTTTAAATAGAATTTGAATTTTAAATGGAATAAGAATATAAACTTGTTTTTGAAAAATAAAACAAGTAGTTCTTTATAAACGAAGTTTATAAATAGTTCTTTTATAACGAAGTTATAAAGGAAGTGAAAAGAATTATCATTTGATAATTCAGAAATAGAAATACAAGTGTTTTGAAAATATGATTTAAAAGGAAATGGAAATTTGAATTCAAAAAGAAAAGGAAATAGAAAATTTGAATTTAGAATTCAAATAGAAAATCCAAGGTGGATTTGAATATAGAACTTTCAAATGGTGTTTGAATATAGAGAATTTGAAATAGAATTTCCAAATAGAATTTGAAATAGAATTTCAAAATAGAATTTTCAAAAGAGAATTTGAAATTGACTTTGAAAATGGATTTTCAAAGAAGAATTGAATAGAATTTGAAATATAGTATTTCAAAGAAGAATTCAAATGTGGAATTTGAATAGAGATTTGAAATGGGATTTAAATATGAAATTTGAATTGAGATTTGAAATAGAAATTCGAGTATTGAATTTGAACATGGAATTGAATACAGAAATTCAAGTAGAAATTTGAATATGAGATTTCAAAATAGAATTTGAATAAACTTTGAAAGTAGGATTTCAAAGTAGGATTGAAATAGGATTTCAAAATAGGAAATCAAAATAGTTTTGAAATGGAATTTGAATTCAAGGGAATTCAAATGAATTTGAATAATAGAAATTCAAATGGTGTTGAAAATGAATTTGAATAATAGAAATTCAAATGGGATTGGAGATGAATTTGAATATTAGAATTCAAATGGAAAAGGAAAATGAAATTTGAATATAAGAGATTCAAATTGAATTCAAATAGGATTTAATCTATGGGATTTGAATATGAAATTCAAATGGGTTTTAAATTATGGAATTCTGAATATAGAATTTAAAAAGGAATTTGAATATTTGAACTGCAATAGAATTCAAATATAGAAATGGGGATATAGAAGTTCAAATGGAAATTAAGTATAAAGTTTGAATAAGAGAATTCAAATGAATTCAAGTCTAGAATTTGAATATAGGGAATTCAAATAGAAATTCAAATATTGAGTTTGAATATCAAATAGAAAAGGAATTGGGATTTGAAAGTGAGATTGGAATTTGAATCAAGGAATTCAAATAAGGCTAAAACGAAGTTGAATTCATTTTTAAGAAGTTTAAAAAGTTTATATATATAAATATAATTAAAACGAACTCGCCGCAGCGCTGCAGTTCGTAAAATAGCGATTCGAACTTCAATTGAGTATACAGAACTCAATTGAAGTCGAAATTCTTCGAAACAAGAAACGTCAGGACCGGTTTGATAATAGTTTTCTAATGAAGGAGAAAAATCTGGATTTCGTCGTATAGATTTTGAGTTATGTCAAAATCAAATTTCCAGAAAAACAGCGCCAGAATCGTTTTAAAACCATAATGGTTTATTTAATATTATAAAAGGATTTTTAAACAAATAAAATCCGAAGTTCGATTTAGAAAATTTCAGAGTGAGTTGTAAAATATATGCGAATTCAAGTTGTGTAAATGAATATGATTTTTGAAACAGAAACCAGATTTTGATTTATTGAATGGAATTAACTAAATTGAATAGAAATTAGTTAAGGAGCTTTTGAATGGATTTTGGGATTTGAATAAGTAAATTCGATTTGAAAATTTATATTCGAAATAGAAAAGGAAACGAGAATTGAAATTGAAATTCAATTTGGTTATGAACGAGTTAAATATTTTGTTTGAACATGTTATGTTCAACAAAGAAGTAAAATAGACAAAAAGGCTAAGTAAAGAATAATTGAGCGAAACTGAATTCAAACGATTCAAAATTGGATTCAAACGAATGGATTGAGTTGAATTGAATTGAAAACAGGTGACAGGTGTTGGACAGGTATGGAATGAAGTATATAAAGTATATAATTTATGTGCTCGACAAAAAGGTACATGTTTAATTCATATATGAGTTTTATGCGCCGTATCGGCAAGCCGCTTGGCTTTTCCTTTTTCTTTTTGATTGAGGAAGATACCGGGAAGCTATTTGAAATTTCCCGATGCTCCCGATACAGGGGAGGTTATGGCAAAATTTTCCGGGAATTTAAGGAGTTAGAATATTTTTAGGATATTTTGATAATTAAAAATCATTGTATCGACGTATTGAATTCGATAGTAAAGTGAACATAAAAATCGAATGTTGTAAACAAAAAGGGGATAGAGATAAGCGATTGGAATTGTTTCCAATTGCAAATAGAGATTTTTCTAATATATAGAAATAAAAGAAGTTGATATTTGGAAACGTTTTCCAAATGGCATAAGAGGCAGGATGATTATTGAAAATATTTGGTTAACAAATATTGATAGAGAAAATGGAGAAGAGATTTAATTAATGAAATATTAATTAAAGAGCCCAGTGATTTGTTTGATATGTTTGGATGAACACTTGTTTTTATTCGATAGTTAAATCACAGACTATCGAAGTTTTTGACCATCGTTGTCAATATGGAGAGACCGGTTGGATTATTATCCGAAGAACCACTCCGTATCGGCATTAGCGTTGCGAACCAAGTATGCTGAATATATTGAAGACGGAGTAAAGTGCAAGGGCTTTTCTATTTATAGAAATAGTGCCTTCGGTGTCGTTCAATCCCAGAACGAACGTAAATGGACGAATGTCTGACAGAGTATTTCCAATGATCAAATGGGTTGGTCTGTATGGATATATATGGTTGCAACGGATTTATCCCTTAGCATAATATCCAGAATATTTGTGCAAACTCAACTAGTGATTAACGGATCTGACAATGTGGCATTCAAAGTGATTGTGTTATCAATGAATGGTAAGTATGCGTAGCCTCAGGCCTCAACAACCGGGAAAGGACAAAAATCGGGCAGGCAGCATGGCTATGTGGGTCGCACCCATTAGGGTGTATAATCACCTATCTAGAGAAATTTCTTTTTGTTTCTAAATCTATCGATTCTGCCCATTCGGGAAATGGTGGTTTGAGTCCAACCGTTGGTGATATACATTCGATACACTCAAGCGAAATGAGTGATCGGTCATGTGTGGGCCGGGTTGCAAGATGTTCTTGTTGAACCCAGGTGTATTTGCCTCTAGAGATACATCATCGGAAGGTGGTTCCATACCTTGTCATGTTAGAAATCCAATCTCCAATAAGCGCCATGCGGTTTTTGATTTTATAATATATATGTGGAGCGTGAGATGCAAGCGTTCTGCTATTTGGTTATTTACTTGATGTAGACATTATTATAATATCACTGGATTTTCGTATCAAAGTGTTTTGGGTTATAGTAAGGTAAAAACCGTCCGTGTTTATGTGTGGGCTGGTCTTACTATTATCTTTGCTTTCGAAAAGGATTTTGAAAGTTAAACAAGTGGTTGGAGTTTACTCACACCAGTCCCATGACTGACCCAGAGTTTGTTTTTGTTTTGTTTTTCCTAAACTCTTGGGTGCCCAAATTTGTACGGGCAGTCAAGTGTTTCAGGCTTTTACAGATACACTTGGAGGAGCTTGAAGCAGGAGGCTTCAACGTTAGTTATTTAGAGTTACTTCCGCTGAATCAAATGTTACGTGTACTCTGATGATGGTATGTATATATGTACAAAACGGATTGTATTTCAAAGCTTATGTTATATAATATATTTTATTCGTTCCGCTGTGAGTTTGTGATCTTCGTTTTCTTCTATTCTAAGTTTTCTATCTTATCTATTCTCACCCTCTAACTTCTTTCTAATAATGAGTCGTATTTCTGTGTTATTTGGGTTGGACGTGTGGTGTATTTAGTCAACTCAGATAGCTCGGATTTGCGGGTCGTTTCACATACTAACTCTAAAAATTCCAGAAAAATATTTTCTAGCTTCGTATTGACGATACGGTCCTAACAAAACTAGTTTCAGCGAATTCTGAGACCGTTGGAAAAATGGCCAATTTCCAGTCGATTAAAATCAACTGAAACTGGTCAAATGCGTTTCCCTTTGCCACGCTCACATATTGATTCGAAAAATTATGAAATTTGGAATCTAGTAATAATTTGACATCCCGGACCCAACAAAAGTGGTTTCGTCGAAATCCGAGGTCGTTTGCAAAATGTCCATTTTAAGGGCCTGAATTTCATAGCGACTATTCAGAATTTTCAACTGGACATATCTTTTGATTCCCGCTATGAAATTTTGATTTTTCGGATTCGTTGGAAAGATATTATCAAATAGATCCTATTGTTTTTGGTTTCACTAAAATCCGGATTGTTTTGCACCTGGTACATTCAATTGAAATTTGAAATCGAATTATCGAACTACCGCGCCATTTTCAATTCTATTTATAATTATATATAATTATTTATATTCTAACGACGACGTGTATAATATATACGTCGAATTATATTCAAAATAAATTTCTCGTCGATTTTATTTAAAATAATCCATTTTAAATAATCAAAATTCGCTAAAATTGCTAAAATAAAATTTTTAAACTGGCCCAGATTTTCCGGGTTATTACAATCTCCCCCACTTAAAACTTTTCGTCCCCGAAAAGGAACAAAGTCGAAAGTGGTTTGATTAATCAACTCTACGTTCGATCTGGCTTCCATTCTCCAACTTTTCAGTTTCTGAGAATTTTCAAATTTTCAAAAATTTGGCTAACACCCTAAATTTTCGAAAAATTTCGCCATAACCTCCCCTGCACCGGGAGCATCGGGGAATTTCAAATAGCTTCCCCGGTCCTTCTAATCTCAAAAAGAAAAAGAAAAAGCCAAGCGGCTAGCCAATAGGCTCATAAAATCATCATCACCCAAACAAGACAGTAAATTATGTAGTAAACATGTACCTATTTGTCGGGCAAACCAATTTTATTCTTCGGCTCTAGCCTCCTTGCTATGACCTGTTCCATGTAAGTATATGTATATGCAAGCAAATGCGACCAATTTTCAATACAATTTAACATTCAATTCAATTAGGCTAAATGGTTCAAAATTAGCAAACAAATAGACAAACAACACAAACATCAATCAATTAGTAAATTAGAGTTTCAAATTCATAAATTTTGATATATATATATATACAAAAAATCATGTTTTTGATGCCAATTCACAACAAAGTGTCTATATTAGTTTTGGTTCTCACACCAGTCTAATGGAAATATATAGATACCACATCTTCGAAACACGAACATAAATACTGATGATGTGGCCACATCACCAGAATTATCCCCGGGTGTCTAGAATGTGACTCTATATCTATCCAGTATATTAAAACTTCGAATATACGTTCATGACGCGTATACGCGAAATCTATATATACTCGATTGTCCATATTCAAAATAAATAAATATTCAAATACGTATAAAACGATTTAAATTTTCAAAACAAAATTGTTTTCTTTTGGAAAATATACTCTTCACACCCGTTCTAGGATACTACTGATCCTATCTCTAACGAGTCATTCTAATTGGATATTACTAATCCAATATCTGATGAATTCTTTCGTATGGTTCTAATGTGTCTTGTTCTCGAGCTCTGTAAACCAAAGCTCTGATACCAAATAGAGACGACCCGAAGTTCCCCGTGAAGGAAAGCACGGATAGAATTGAGGACAAGACAAAGTAGAACGCAAACAGAAGAACATTTCATTGTTATTACAACAATTCCATCAGATATAAGAATATACAGAGTATAAATGATTAAATTACATTCGACAAATATCAGAGATTACAATAAATTACATAGCAGCGGAAAAATATACAAAACACAACTAGAAGTGATACACGGATATAGAGCTTTCCGAGCATCATTCCAGCTGTAAATCAGGACCCTGTGGATATAAATCTGCAAAACCAAAACTACTAGCTGCCCGTGTGGAAAATAGGGGCACCCAGAGTTTAGGTAAAAACAATAAACTCCAGGTCAGTCATGGGACTGGTGTGAGAACTAAAACAGTTATTAATCTTTATTTTTAAAGTTTGGTAAATCAAGGGACCACGCCGTATAACACGGAACGGGTTTCCTCCCAAGAATACCAGTGCATAGAACAAACAGCGCAATGCTAAATAAAGAAAAATGAAGCTGTTATAAGACCCAGGTCCCATCACACAATGCAACGCAAGCCGGAGGATAGGGTTTTTACCTTATAACAGCCAAAGCATGCTTGATACGTTTAAAACACATTATTTTGATATTACTATAAGTGTATAGTGTCAAAACAATTTCACATCATAAATATCAATCATAGGCGGCATTAATGACCCATACCACTATGTCGCCATACTAGGTTCTACAAATAAAACCGCACTATCACGTATTGGAAATTGGATTTCCGTCATGAGCCGAGGCAAGGGGCAAGCTCCTCTCCGCGTTCGAGACGCTCTAGCAAATGTCCCAGGATCCCACTATGATCCTTGGATCTTCAGGGTCGGTCCTCTCTTACTTTTGAGGATTAGTTATTCTTGAACACACGTTTCCCGGTCCTTACAGACCTATATCCGAGGCACCTCATATCCAACAACCACACAGGTGAAAAGTATATAAATGTCAGGGCTGGTAGGTCACTGACACCACCCTAGCTAGAAAGAAACATCGTGCTCTCCCTGCAGTCACTATCCCGTTTTTGACTCATACCGAGGTGTGAGGCTCGCGAATTCACGTTATACACAAAGCTACGCCACACATGCCGTGCTTTGATCATCAACCACAAGACTTTGCTTTTCAACAGAAGCCTTGATCAATTGCCACTTACGCGTGCCACATTGGCAATTCACTCCATGCGACTGATGTCCATCGATATACAACCTCTAAGCTCGTACGTCTCAGAGAAGGGCGTTAAGCAAGAGAATAAATTCTCCGCCGCCAAACAGATGTATATTTAATAGAGATCAATCAACACAGAATAAAATCCCATGTCAGACACACAATCCATTTACAAGTTCGTTCTGGGTCTGAATGAAACCAGAGGCACTTTCCTCGCATATCCATCCATCTCCAAGTACGTCTGGACGATCACCAACTGTTTCCCTCATCTTGGGTGTACAACCCAATCAAGATCATCAGTAATCACCCAAACGATGTGAAGACTTCCGGTCTTCAACCACCGTCTTCATCTTCGACATCTCGTCGAATCGGTTATTCAGAATGGGTATAACCCGGCCTTTCTGAATAACCCACGTATATAATAAACAAATGTTACACAAACACAACAAACGCCTCATTCCAATTCAATCACCACATAACGTTAATTATATGGATTCCATACAACACATGTATATAATAGCATTAATAAACAATCAACCATCAACCAAAGTGCACTACACTGTATAAGCATCAAATATAGATATCTTACGCTTATAACAGCCTGTCAATCAATCGATCGACATATTTAATCAATCAGGATGAGTAAACTTCAAATTCCATCCCAACACCCGTGTGGGGTTTCAAATCAACAAACACACATTTTTGTTTGTGCAGTTGGGCGACGTGTAAAATTTATCGTCCCAATCAATGTCCTTCAAATAGGTGTACATAAACAAACCGTCCGGGTTGTAAATGAATATTTTATTTTATTCACTTCCACGTTAAAAATTATATTTTTAACGATAAAATATTCTATTTCAACACATGAATTTCTATTCAGTTCATTTATTCAATAAAATGATATTTTTATTTTTCTAACATATTTTAGAAAATTTCGGCGGCATAACGGCACGATACTAGAAACGGGACGAGGCCTAGCCTTATCCCCGGTCTAGTGAAGGCCCACGCCATTCACACATCAATCAAATCCATTCCGTATCACCAAAAAATTCAATTCAAACCAATTAGACTAACTAACTACACAACCAATCAATTTAACAAACAAGTCATCCATGGTCTGTGGATGACGGGTGTCAGGTGCTACTAAGCACCGTCTGCATCCTAGTATATATATATATAACTAGAAAAAGAGAATTTGAGTGAGAAGTTCTCACCGAAAGCTATCCAATACCACGACACTCCTATTGTAGAGATCTTCGTCGTTCTCGCCTTTTCTTCTTCTTTGTTGCCCATAGCCACTACATATAGAAATCACACATTTTTATATTTTGATGTCTTTAAAATAAAAATCACATTTTTATTCACTTTCAATTTAAAAATCATATTTTTATAATCACTTCATATATTTAGAAATCGAATTTTTACTATGCTATTCAATATATAAAAATCGAATTTTTACTTTGGTGTCATATAGATAAAAATTCCATTTCAAAAATATTGATTTCGCCTTTATGAAAATAAAGTTTTCGCCTTTATAAAAATAAAGTTTTCGCCTTTATAAAAATAAAGTTTTCGCCTTTATAAAAATAAAGTTTTCGCCTTTCATCACTATAAAAATTCCCTCTTTATTTCAACATATATAAAATAAAAATCAGATTTTTATTTCGCTACATATACAAAGATGATATTTTTAGATTCTATATCTCATAAAGATTATATATTTTTTTATAGTTCCTACTATGCAAAGATTATATTTTTATCTTTCTACAATATAAAAGATTATATTTTTACTACTTTAAAAATATAAAAATCATATTTTTAATACTTTAAAAATATAAAAATCATATCTCATTTCAAAGCAAAGTATACTTTTATTTCAAAACAATAAAAATCACATCTTTATCTTCGCTACTTTATATAAATAAAAACCATATTTTTATATGCTATTCGTAAAAATAAAAATCCTACCTTTTTGCTTTGTAAAATCGAGTTAGACAAAACTAGCATATCAAGTTAAACAAAATCAGACTTTTAATCTAAACAAAAATCAGAATTTACTCACTTTTTTTTCTTTTCTGATCGGAGGAGGGGTGGGGGTCCTTTGCGGTGGTGCAACTGGGAGGTGGAGGACTGGGCGGGGGCGGAGGTGGGTGGCGGCGCGGCTGAGGCTGCGGTGGAGGACGGGGGGGGGGGGGGGGGTTCGATGGAGCGCGGCTGCCTGGCGTCGGTCGTGGGGAGGAAGGAGAAGAAGGAAGGAGGAAGAAGAGGAAGCAGCGGCGGCGGCGTCGTTGGGGGGGGGGGGGGATGTGGCGGCGGCGGCTCTCCCCCCCGTCGCCCTCGTCTCTCTTTTTTTTTTTTTCTGTATTTCGATTTTGAAAGAAGAGATGGGGGGCAGCGTATAAAGGAAGAGATTTAATTATATATATATATATATATATATATATTTTTTATTATTAATTTAATTATTTTATTTTTCAAAAAAGTTGACTTTCACATACGACCTCTAAACGAGGCCCACCGCCTGTCGTCCATAGCGTTTTACCCCCATTACGAACACAATGGGATATGTATCGCAAGTTGATTCGAACGTTTGAATCAGTCTCTGTTAAATTTACATTTAAATCACTATATTGAATTTTAAACGTACATTTCAAATTACCGGGGTCACATACTAACTCTAAAAATTCCAGAAAAATATTTTCTAGCTTCGTATTGACGATACGGTCCTAACAAAACTAGTTTCGTCGAATTCTGAGACCATTGGAAAAATGGCCAATTTCCAGTCGATTAAAATCAACTGAAACTGGTCAAATGCGTTTCCCTTTGCCACGCTCACATATTGATTCGAAAAATTATGAAATTTGGAATCTAGCAATAATTTGACATCCCGGACCCAACAAAAGTGGTTTCGTCGAAATCCGAGGTCGTTTGCAAAATGTCCATTTTAAGGGCCTGAATTTCATAGCGACTATTCAGAATTTTCAACTGGACATATCTTTTGATTCCCGCTATGAAATTTTGATTTTTCGGATTCGTTGGAAAGATATTATCAAATAGATCCTATTGTTTTTGGTTTCACTAAAATCCGGATTGTTTTGCACCCGGTACATTCAATTGAAATTTGAAATTGAATTATCGAACTACCGCGCCATTTTCAATTCTATTTATAATTATATATAATTATTTATATTCTAACGACGACGCGTATAATATATACGTCAAATTATATTCAAAATAAATTTCTCGTCGATTTTATTTAAAATAATCCATTTTAAATAATCAAAATTCGCTAAAATTATTAAAATAAAAATTTTAAACTGGCCCAGATTTTCCGGGTTATTACATCGTTCCTAGCCTTGACTCTTGATGGAAATCCAACCTCCAATACGACATCCTGCGGTTTTGATTGCATACCTATATATTGCGACATAGTATATGGTAGTTATGCCGTATATGATTAATACATTATGATTGAAATGTTTTTAAAACATATATACACTAATAGTAATATTAAATCCGTTTTTATCGTATCAAATTTTTTTGACCATTATAAGGTAAAACTCTATCCTCCGGCTTGCGTTGCATTGTGTGATGGGACCTGAGTCTTATAATGATTTCATTTTTCTAAAAAGCATTGCGTTGTTTTGATGATTTACTTTGTTTATGCACTGGCAATCCAATGGAGTAAACATGTTCCGTGATAGCGGCGTAGTCCTGTGATTAGCCTCCATATTAGATAAGTTAAGTAAAGATTTCTCACACCAGTCCCATGACTGACCCGTAGTTTGTTTCACTTTGCAAACTCGGGTGCCCTCTTTTCCACACGGGCAGTCGAGTAGCTTATTTTGCAGATATATTGAGCTAGATTCTGGATCGAAGCTTAGAGCTGTGTCCAGAGCATTGGTAGTCTTCCGCTGTGATTAGTATATTTGATCCGCTGCAATGTATTACATTTATTGTAATTTAATCTTCTGCTGCATTATTTATCAATGTACTCTGATATATTCTGTACTCTGATGTAACATTATTATAATGTTTATAAAAGTCTGTTGTTATTTGTTCTGATGTGATGTATTTCCAAAGTTAACGTATTCGAGTTTTGAGCGGTCTTGATCGATCTTTCGATCGATTAGGTCAGGCAAATCCGGGTCATTACACTCTGCCCTGCACCAGCCGACATTTCCCCTGAAATGCGTTGTGCCGATGTCCAATCAGCACGCGACGGTCGTCAAAGGAAAAGAAAGAAGATGATGAATCACCAAAGAACCTGTGGTATATCTCACAGCACATGGAATAAAATATAATAATAACATAACTTGACATAAAATAGGCGAGACAGTGCATAAGCTGAAAACTAAACCATCATAGCAGCGGAAAATTCAAAATACAGCTTATGATCCAAACCATCTTTATTACAACTTTTAAAACTGTCTCTAAATCAAAATAGAAAGGTACACTACTAATGCCCAAAGTAGTGACCAACAACAAGACAAGGAGAATATATGAGAGTAATACGTGTAAGCCTCATGCTCGTCTCCGAACAGTTACTCGTGCATAACCAACCAACCTTCTTTAGTCTGTTCATTTAGGAGCACCCAAAGTAATAAGAAGAGACATAAAACTCTGGGTCAGACAAAAGTCTGGTATAAGCGATAAGCAGCAAAACAAAACTATAACAGGTATAATTTAATCATACCTAAACCTGGACCTACAACCAAAGATTTAGCACAACAAGATATACAGTACCCTAAGGTAATACTAACATAAAGTGTAAATGGGGGTGTGGGTCATGGTGATAGCAAACATCAAACATAGCAATCATCCTCACATCTCTCACTCAGTGCGTAAAGCATACGATATCCACCACTCGATCACCCAATCCTTTGCTATGATCACTTTGCTCCATGGAGTCGCAATGACTCCATTGCACTGATCCATAGCCACTAATTCGTCTCTCAGTGGTGAACTAAAGTTATGGATATTGGTAACCCCTTTGCACACATCCCGCAGCAAAGTACAATTCGTGAAGTTAAATTAATTTGGTTCCTGTCTGGATCCTGAGTTCTAACTTCCTATGTAACGACCCGGAAAATCTGAACCAATTTAAAAATTTTAAATTGGCTACTTTAGTGGATTTTAAATATTTAAAATAAATATTTTAAATAATAACAATGAAAAGTAAATTTGAATCGACATTTGAAAATGAATATAATTAATTCTAATTATAAACAAGGCCGGAAATGGCGCGGTAGTTCCAAAATTTGAATTCAAACTTTGACTGACTATACCAGGTGCAAAACAAAACGGATTTGAGTGAAACCAAAAATATTTAAATCTGTTAGTGAATATCTTTCTAACGAGTCTGAAAAATTAAAGTTTCATAGCGGGAAGCAAAAGTTAGGGCCAAATGAATTTTCAGAAAGGTCGCTATATAATATTTATAGCCCGTGAAAATGGCCATTTTGCAAACCACCTTGGAATTCGACGAAACAACTTTTGTTGGATCCGGGATGTTAAATAACTGCTAGGTATCGAATTTCATAATTTTTGAAGCCAGTATGTGAGCGTGGCAAAAGAAAACGTGTTTTGGTCAATTATAGTTAAATTGGATCGACCAGAAAATGACCATTTTTCAAACGGTCACAGAATTCGACGAAACTAGTTTTGTTGGGACCGTATCGTCAAAAAATAGCTAGATTTATTTTTCTGGAATTTTTCGAATCAGTATGTGGCCCCGGCAAATTGAAATGTACGTTCAAAATAAATATTGAATGTTTTATATTTTAATTTGAAGGAAAACTGACTGAAACAGTCGAATGAGCCTATGAAACATATCCCATTGTGTTCGGAATGGGGTATTTAGCTAGGGACGACAGTCGTTGGGTTTGGATTGGAGGTTATGTTAGAAAACCCTCTTTTAAAAGCTCCTGGCCAATTAGAATTTTATAAAAAAAAGGAAATTCTCTCTCTTCCCCCCCGATAAACGATGGAAAGCGGCTCGAAACTTCCCGAGCTTTTTTCTGCCGCCACGTCGATCTTCAGCCCCGCCTCCAGTTGGGTTTTTTGTTCTCCTCCCTCCCCTCTTCAAATCCATACCAGCCTCGTCTCGTGCAGTGTGCCTCGAGTTTGGAGCCCCGAAAGTCAGAGACTTTCGATCGCTGCCGCGACTTACAGGCGCCGTCGAACCCTACGCCACCACCACCGATCTGCGCGGCCTTCCTCCCTCCTCGGCGTGGTGGAACTGGATTTTGTCCTTGTGCCTTGGATTTCAGGAAAAATGGAACCCTAGTTTCGAACCCCATCAGAAAGGTACGGCTGAAATTAAATTAAACTATATTATAGCAGTTTAAAGCGCTACGGTTTTTGATTTCACTATAAAAATCATATCTTTTTCGTTTGTTGACGAAATTCAGTGAAACAAGAGACAGTGGACTCGTGTGGACGTCTTCTACATTGTAGAAGAGACCGCATATTTTTCTGAGCCTTCTGCTATTTTTGGTGGAGTGGAACCCAATGTGAGATTTCTAAACTATAAACGATATGGAAAACGACGATGTATAAATTATATAGTCGATGTATGAGTTATATAAGCATTGTACACCTCTTGTATAAGCGTTGTATAAGTTGTATGTTCGATATATAAGTTATATATGCATTGTAAAAATTATATATGTGTTGAAATAGAAGTGAAATGCTTATATATATATATACGACCCTCGTCCACAAACCATGGACGATATTTATTTGTTGTGATTGGTGTGAAAATTGGTTGATTACGAATGGTTGATTAAAATTGTTTGTGGTTGAAATTGATTGATTGTTGTTGAATAATACCCGTTTGTGGTTGAGAATTATTTGGTTGAAACCACATAGGATTAGTTTTCGGAAATGAAAAAAATATACATGCCACCTGCATGCGAACTAGATGCATGAAATCCCCATTGTCAAAAGCTGTGAGGCTTTAAGGTAGAGCGAGGAGCCATACTAGGGACGACCCCGGTTTTAACTACCCTACCGTTAGCTGCCGAAATTTTCTGAAATATTCATGTGTTAGAATTATTTTCATTTGTTGAAATTATTTTCATATGTTGAAACCGTTCATGTGTTGAATAGAAATTCATTCGTTGAATAGAAATTCATGTGTTGAATGGTATCCGTGTTTGAAATAAATTGTTTTATAATAAAAATCATATTTTTAACATCTATACGAACTATATAAAATAGTCGTGTTTTGAAATAAATCATTTTACAATAAAAATCACATTTTTACTATATATACAAACTATAGAAAACCTTCATGTGTTGAATAGAAATTCATTCGTTGAATAGAAATTCATGTGTTGAATGGTATTCGTGTTTGAAATAAATTGTTTTATAATAAAAATCATATTTTCAACATCTATATGAACTATATAAAATAGTCGTGTTTTGAAATAAATCGTTTTACAATAAAAATCACATTTTTACTATATATATAGAAACTATAGAAAACCTTAATGTGTTGAATAGAAATTCATGTGTTGAATGGTATTTGTGTTTGAAATAAATTGTTTTCTAATAAAAATCATATTTTTATCACCTATATGACCTATATAAAATAGTCGTGTTTTGAAATAAATTGTTTTACAATAAAAATCACATTTTTACTATATATATACAAAATATAGAAAACATTCATGTGTTGAATAGAAATTCATTCGTTAAATAGAAATTCATGTGTTGAATGGCATTCGTGTTTTAAAATAAATTGTTTTATAATAACAATCATATTTTTATCATCTATATGAACTATATAAAATAGTCGTGTTTTGAAATAAATCGGTTTACAATAAAAATCACATTTTTATCATATACATGAATTGTTAAAAATAGTGAAGTGCTGAAATAGAAGTCAGTTGGGTAAAAATATCATTTTTATCATATATATGAAAAGAATATGGTTTTGAAATCGAAAAATCGATTATATATATAAATATAATTAAAATAAAATGAATAACGAAGCTGTAGTTCATGTTTTGAAACCGTGATTTCAAACGAATAGTGCGGGAGATCCGACCATTGGATTTTCCCGAAGCCGAAACCGTTGGGTTCGCTTTGGAAATATCTTTCCAACGACACCAACTTTGTAAAGATCCAACGGTTGGATTGTCTGGAATGTTTAATTCAAATCTGTAGAAAAACAGCACCAGAATCGATTATATTTATATATATATATGAATATAATTAAATTAAATTGAATAACGATGCTGCAGTTCGTATTTCGAAATCGAAACATCAAACGATTGTACCGGGAGATCCGCCGTCGAATTTTCCCAAAATTGGAACTTTTGGATTCAATTTGAAAAGATCTTTCTAATGATGTAAATTTTGTGAAGATCCAACAGTTAGATTTTTTGATATGTGTAAATCAAATCTGAAGAAAAATAGCGCTACGGCCGCGTTATGGCCCGAAGCGTCGTTTGAATGAATTGGCTATAAATAAATAAATAAAAATAGCGATAAATCGTTATAAAATATTATAAACGATATGGAATGTGAAATTTAGAAACTAACTGAAGGTTAGTTAAGTCGAATGGTTTCCTGGGTTTTGATCTGATGTTGGTTTCGGCCTTCGGGGTTAATATTTGGGAAATCGTTCTCTTACTGATTTACGGTTAGTGACTGATGAATTGGAATGATGCGTATGTTGTTTGTGTTTTTGTAGAACATGTTTATTATATACGCGAGTTGCTCAGAAAGACCGGGTTTATCCCATTCTGAATAACTGAATCGACGATAATAAATCGAAGATGAAGACGGTGGTCGAAGACCGGAGATCTTCACCTCGTTTGGATGGTAACTGATGTCCTGATTGGGGGGCATCCCGAAATATGGATAATGAGTGGTGATCGTCTAGACGTACGTGGAGATCGATGGATATGCGAGGTATATAGTGCCTCCGGTTTCGTTCAGACCCAGAACGAACTTGTAAATGGAATGTGTGTCAGACATTGGAATTCATTCTGTGTGATTGATAGCTATCAGTTGCATGGTGTGAATTGCCTATGTGGCACGCTAAGGTGCAGTGATCAGGGCTTCTGTTGAAAAGCAAAGTCTTGAGGTCGATCATCAAAGCACCGCTTGTGTGGCGTATCTTTGTGTATAACATGAATTCACGAGCCTCACACCTCGGTATGAACCAAAAATGGGAGAGGACCTCAGGGAGGGCATGCGTTTCTTTCTATCTAGAGGTGGTATCGGTGCTTGAACTGGCTGACATTTATATTATTTTCACCTATGTGGTTGTTGCTGTTGTGAGGCGCCTCGGTTATATTGGTGTCTATGTGAAGCTGATGGAGTCATTCGTTGGCTCATTTACGCCCCCAAAGGGCGGGGAAACGTAGTGTTCAGGAAATTTAATCTACATCGGCGGACCGGCCCTGACGATCCAAGGGTCGATGCACTCTGACCCTGAGACTCGGGCTAGACAGTCTTGAAGATGGTAAGGACTATCTTTTGCCTTGGTTCATGACGGAAATCCAATTTCCAAATACGTGATTGTGCGATTTTGATTGTATACCTATATATGGCGACATAGTGGTATGGGGCATTAATGTCGTCTATGATTGATACTTATGATTCGAAATTGTTTTTGAAACATATAAACACTAGTTATAATATAAAATTCTTTTGTTTTATTCGTATCAAGCATATTTTGGCCATTATAAGGTAAAAACTCTATCCTCCGGTTTGCGTTGCATTGTGTGATGGGAACTGAGTCTTATAATGGCTTCATTTTTATAAAAAGCATTGCGATGTTTAAAAGATTTATTTGTTTTAAAAGCACTGGCAATCCAATGGAGTAAACCCGTTCCGCGAAAGTGGCATGGTCCTGTGATTAGCCATATTATAAATGCGTTAAATAGATTTCTCATACCAGTCCCATGACTGACTCGTAGTTTGTTTCACTTGCAAACTCGGGTGCCCCTTTTTCTACACGGACAGCCTTGTCTTTAGGTTTTAGCAGGCTCTTTCTGGATAGCTGGAGCTGAAGATGGATTCTATCATTTATATCTTTTTATGCTGTTCAGCTCCTATTGTACATATTTTGTTTGTTTTCCGCTGTAGACATTTATGTATAGCTGAACTGTATTTGTACTAAGTATGATCCTGTATACTGTGTAACTCTGATGATTTCGTTTATCCAGTGTATTATTTGTTCATTATCTGGTGTATTTATTGATTCCTGTTCTGCTATTATCTGTTTATGTGTTATATTCCAAATATTACCCTTAACACCGCAGTACGAGGTTTCGCGGAAATGTCACATCCTATTTGGACTACCTTTGCATCTCGGGTTTTGGTTGAATTGGTTTTGATATTTAGAAGTGTTTACGATCGTCGTCGCGTGGTCCTCCCTGTATCCTTCGGATCGCGGCTCACCCTAGCATTGGCTCGTGGTCCTCTTTTGCATTAGCTCGTGGTTCTCTTTCCTTCCTGGTGTGGTTCACGGCTTACCATCCTAAGGTTCGTCCCCTTCCTCACGGTTTCCCTCCTAGGGTTCGCCCTCTTCCTCACGGTCGCTCTGTTAGGGTTCGCCCCCTTCCTAACGGTCGCTCTCTTTGGGTTCGCCCCCTTCCTCATGGTCGCTCTATGAGGGTTTTCCCTTCCTCACGGTCGCCATATTAGGGTTCGCCCCCTTCCTCACAGTCGCTCTATGAGGGTTCGCCCCCTTCCTCACGGTCGCAGAGATGTTTCACGAACGGGTTGCTGACCAATTTCCTGCAACTTTTCAGCAAGTTATTTATGTCACACGACGGCGTTTTCGACCAATCTAACAGTTCTAGGCAATTACAAAACATTCCAAACAGTAATAGCAGTATGTATAGTCAACCATAAACTATAAAACAACAATTTAACATGCAAATATGGATCAAACATACCCAAAACCATGACTTTCCCCTTAATCCCCTTTATCATGATTTAACACACGATTAGAAAAACATGTCCAAATTAATCCAAATTTCTAACAGAGGCATAAAATAATATTTGGGAATTTCTACATATTTTTCCAGTTTTTTATAATGCAAAATTTCGTTAATCAACACAAATCACCCTTAATTAGCCATGATTAGTGAAAAACAAGGCAAATCACTCACCTTTGCCACAAATATAATCTTAGATATGAAGCTTCACTATTATGGCATGGATCCCAATGTTTTCCAGCAGCTCTACCTCTGATTTGAGGCTAATCTGCCTTGATTTTGTGTTGATTTGCCTAATTAGCGATTAGGAATGACAAAAAGGTGTTTTGGGAGTGATTAAGAAGATGGAGGCCATTGCTAGAGCTTAAGGGAGGTTTGTCGCGGCTGGAAAACTGAAATGAAATGTTTTTCCCTAACTCTATCAGCCCTCCATAACCCTAATCCCTAAATGGGTTATGGGCCTAGCTGCTAATCACCCTAATTAGGCCAGGTTACGTTGTTTTTCACCTTTCAAACCTTTTTTCAGCCATATCTCCCAAACGATAAGTCCGTTTGATTAGTATGACCACTCTACGTAAAGGTAAACCATCATCTGAATCCAATGGAAGTAGTTTCAGATCAAATTTCCTTACCAATCAAAAGTTATAGGTAAAACAAGATTCGCCAGGGGCAAAACGGCCATTCAAATATCTGTAAAAATCATGCACATGCGAAATGACCCCTGTAACACCCCGTATTTTCTGTAAACGTTAATGTAAGAAATCAAAGTATACTTAATTTTTAAGAGAAGAATTAAGTGAAACGGGTTATGCCATTGCGTTCGTCTCGGAATTCTGCTTGAGATAGAGTCCGAGTTTGCATGAATCGGACTTTGTATGAAGAAGTTATGGCCTTTGGAAGTTTCAACTCAAATTTAAAAATAGCTCAGTTCAAATTCAAAACACACAGCCGGGCTGGGCGGGAAATTTCCCGCCCATGACCCAGGTCGACCTGGGGGTCGACCTACCCTGGTTCGGCCAGACCAGATCTACAACGAATTTTTGGCTTGTGTTGTGTCATTAGGGCTATGTGGTAACTCCTGATTGGTCTGATGACGGGTTTTGATGTGTTGGGCGGACCTGGTGGCTTCTATGATGATCTAAGGGCTCTAAAACACTCTCTACACCTATAAAAGAATGCCTAGACCTAAGGTTTCTCCACAAAAATTCTTTTAGGCGTCTACATGCTGTTTCTCTCTAGCCTCCACCATTAAAATAAATCTTATTCCCCATTAAAAAAAGTTATAGTTCTTCTTCACATTGGAGATTCAAATCAAGTTAAAGCTTCAAGTTGGACCATAGGCATTCCGCTTCAGGAAACGTCACTCGAATCATAGCAAATCGCCTTTTCTTAACCGATCACTGTAAGTTCGGTTATTCCTTAGATTTGAACGTGTAATTGTAATTGTGAATGAAATGAATCAAAATATAAAACTATACCAATTTCCAAGTTAATTATCTTTGATTCATGCTTATGTCAAATCGAAAGTTATCTATGCCTTTGGATCTGATTTATGACTATGAGACTTTTGCCTAAGACTATGACTATGAAACTGTTGCGTATAAAGCTGTTGCCAATGACTATGACTATGAGACTTTTGCCTAAGAATATGACTATGAAACTGTTGCCTAAGAAGCTATTGCCTATGACCATGACTATAAGACCTTTGTCTATGACTATGGCCATGAACTGTCGCCTATGAAATTATTACCTACGACTATGAATCATAACTATGAGACTATTGCCTATGACATTGGTTAAGAAATTATTGTGATTAGTCGTCTGTGACTATTGTGGTTAATTGCCTATGACTATTGTAGTTAGTTGCTTATGACCATTCCCATTGTTACAATTAACCGATCATGTTGTACCTTGAACTGGCATTATGTTGAACCAAATCACCTGTGCATATTCCCTTGATTTTGTGGATCTCATATTTTAGTGTGTAACTTGGCTAGTTTATTCCTATTCACTATTATGTACATCGAACCTGTTGGAGCCATTATTTTTGCATGCCTAATCTTTTATATCAATTATTGTGCTTATCCCCTATTCCTTTTGATTAGTGCCATTTCATGAGTACATAGAAAACTTGTGAAATCATGTTATACGTACGATTATGATGGGGGGCTTGGGCGTAGCTTAATTAAGTTAATTTGGCATAATAAATATGTTGGCATAATCTAAATTTGATATAATAGTGAATGATTTACATGCATATTAGACTTGGGCATAAATTGATAAATTTAATTGGCCGCAAAGTGTGTAATTGGTGTGTAAATCAAGTTTTGGACATAAATGTTAAATTTGAATATTAAATCTAGCTTTTACATGAACCGTAAACTGGAATACTATTCTAGATTGGGCATGAATTTAAAAAGGGGAATATTAAATCTAAATTGGTATAAACTGCAAGTTGGGTTAATTGATTGGTAAATCAAGTTTTGGCTTAGAATATAAGTATGTTAATTTGCATGACAATTGAATATGATCTAGGCTAAAATGGTTTACGGAAAAATTTACATCAATAGTAAATATGTAAATTTAGTAAAAGACGAATATACCTAACCCGAGGTTAGACTGAGTTGTGGTGTAAAACTGCCCGGAACCGACTGGCACATCCAGTGACCACAACAATACCTGTCTAATGTGGGTGGTTAGTGCATCAAGCCCAGAAAGACCCGAGGTTAGACTGAGTTGTGGTGTAAACCTGCCCGGAACCGACCGGCACATCCAGTAACCACAACAATATCTGTCTAATGTGAGTGGTTGGTGCTTTAATTAATTAATTAAGGCTCATGAATAAATCAAGCTAGAAATGGCGAGGTTAAGTAATTAGGGAAACACTTAACCGTAATAACATGCATCTTAACAAAGACAAGAAGGGTGGGGTTAAGTAATCGAGAAAACGCTTAACAATAATAACATGTTAACTAGACAAGTAGATAAGGTTAAGTAAGCGCTTAACATGCTAACTAGACTAGATGGTGAGGTTAAGTAAATTTAGAACACTTAACCATCATAACATGTTAACTAGGCAAGTGGGTGAGGTTAAGTAAATTTAGAACACTTAACCGTCATAACATGTTAACTAGGCAAGTGGGTGAGGTTAAGTAAAATTAGAACACTTAACTGTCATAACATGTTAATTAGACAAGTGGGTGAGGTTTAGTTAATAGGACACACTTAACCAATATATATATATAACATAATGTGTGATAGGGTTAAGTAACACAAGAGGAACACTTAACTAATATATATATAACGTGATATGTGATAGAGGTTAAGTAACACAAAGTGGATAACACTTCACCAAGAATATATATATATATATATATCAACTTGAATCAGTGGGAGGGTAAAGTACATATCGGGTTGGTGGGTAATATTAGTAATATAGGCCCACAAACTTAACCATTTAATAAACATGCTTGAAACAGTGGAAAGGTTAAGTACATATCGGGATCAGTGGGTAATATTAGTACATATAGGCCCACAAACTTAACCATTAAATAGACATGCTTGAATCGGTGGGAGGGTTAAGTACATCACGTGTAGGTGGGTAATATTGTATACATATATAGGCCCACAAACTTAACCAGTAGGAAACCCTAGTAACGGGAACCCATTTCAGCAGTAACCCACATAGATGTGTCACGGTACCCTGAGCTAGGCATGGTAGGGCATGATTACTGGGCTGATTATAAGAGGTCAAAATAGCGGCAGGGGGTACATCAGTGTAGGTTCCGACGGTTTACAGGCGTGCTCGTACTCCGGAGTGGAAAAAGCAGGCACTGGGTACCAGTAGTTATACACTATGCATCTTGAATCGTGTCGGGTCGCTATCATAAGGCTTGATACACCTTATGGTGGGGCCAGCACAGAGTATCTACATGAAAGAGAGGGCCGACTGACATAGACACATGGAAAATTAATACAAAGTAGGTAGCATAATCCCTAGTTGGACCTAGGTCGCGTAAACCCTGAATCTGAGAAGCGTTCAATAGGTGGCATAAACCCCAGTGGCCCTGGGTAGCGTAAACCCTGGTTGAATCTAGGAAGCGCTCGATAGTAAAACCTAGATTAGATCTAGGTAATAAATGGAATCCCCATAATAGATGTACACCTGAAGGCAACCACAAATATGGGGATTGGGATCACGTTTTCATTTGATCATAGATTACTAGTTTGGACACTAATAGGTAGTGCAAAGATATAGGAATCTGTATAACATGGTAGTTGCGAAGTAGAGAAGGAGTAGAAGCGCATTTAGTTTATTAGTACATTCAGTTTATCAGTACATTCAGTTTATCAGTACATTCAGTTTATCTTGCCATATCCCATACTTACCCCCATGTTATCTTGTTACTATGGTTTAGTCTTATATTTAGTTTATTCATGTCATGACCCTTTTCCTTGTTTAAGTACTAAGAATCACTGGACTTACCTGACTTTATTTCTGACCTAGTTTACTTTCGCCTCTTTTCTTCCGTTTCCTCCTTAGGTAGTTAGGGAGGGAAAAGCTCAGCTCATTTTGGGGTTGTTACTCTTTCTGAGCTTGAAGATTCTTTGGCGCATTGCTTTGAACTCCATTTTCTACTGCTATGGCTGGCTCATGCTTTATTGGGGAATGTTATTGTCAGTTTGTGCTTCTCATATATTAAACAAGACAGGTGCTTTCTGGTGATAAGTATTGGTGTTGTAAAATAATCTTTGTACAAGCTGTTTTAATCAATAAAGGTTATTTATTTTTCGCTGCTTTAATTGTCTGTCTTGTAATTTTTCTGCATATTGTACTAAAAATGCTCCACCAAAGTTAAGGCATTCCCTTGGTGAGTGACCTTAACGGAGGTGGGGTGTTTCACTTGGTATCAGAGCTGAAGTTACCGGATCAGATAAAAGATTTGAAAAATTATTTCCAAAACGGTTTTAAAAGAAGCATTTTCAAAAGAAAAGTGTTGTTCTAAAGGCATAATTCCCCAAAAGCCATATGCACTATCTTTTGATTCTCTGTTTGAATCCTTATTTCCTTCTTTCTTGAGTCTCCGGGGCTCCTGGCTTTCTGGGAGGTAACCTCATCACGACATGGTTCCATAGGCTTGATGAGACTACGACACTTGTCAAAGGGCAAATAAGTGCCTAAGTTCCATCTGTAGCCGTAATTTCCTTTCGAGCTTTGTAGGATTCCCCGTGCGATGGAGGCAGCTTTCGCGAGACATGTCAACAAGTTACACAAGGATGACAAAGTTGAGAATAAAGGGGTCTGGCTATGGAGCACAACACAAGGATGAAGAACCCATGGATATGGACTTGGTTCATAAAGGAAGGGAGGAAAAAATAGTAAAACCTAAAACAAGAGGAATTATCTTTATTTTAGTATAAATGGTCGTATAATTAAGGGCAAGGGCAAGAACAAGGGATAGGATTTTCCGAAAGGCGAGAGCATGCTCTCACCGCCAGCATACCTGAGAGAGAGAGGCAGTAAGATTTTGGTTGAAAGAATTCTTCCTTTTTTATTATCATTTTAGTACTCCTTCCGATTTTAGCGCTTCACATCCGTATATATATCTGCTTCCATAGTTGTGTCTCTGCACCCTAGATAGTGTGTAGTAGAGGATCCCATTATAGTCTCAAATCCAATTGCTGGTTCGACCCATTTATCTTTGACTTGTGAGGATTTGAGAATAGCTATATTTATGCTTATGTTTTTGGGCTATGGGTTGATTCTAGGCATTGATTGGTTAGCTAGTAATTATGAAACAAGAGTAGTTAGACTTTCGACTTGCCTCGAGAATACCCTTGAGATTTCGTATGATCCTAAGGGATCAGTTTTTCTTAGCTACCTAGAATCACTTTACTTATCTATCGACGATTTTCGATCCGTTGGGGTAGTCCATGAGTACGCAATATGTTTTGACTAGGGTAGGGATTTTCCCCCTAAGAACTCGAGACAGACTTCTGCATGTATCTAGATGACACTATAAAGCCAGTTATGCGATCAACGATAATTCTGGAGCAAGATTGGCGAGGATAGCCAGAGTCGGTAAAGTGCTCAATTGTTTGGTTGTTTTGTTAGTATCATCTCACAATGATCGTCCAAATTCGGAGGAGGTATCCCTTGGGTGCTTGTTTGATATTGGTTTAGGCCTTTGGGTCTTGTACTTGAGGGATGTCGAGTTCGACTAGGATGGTTTGCGTGAGAAATAAATGGTTGGGGCTGGCACCCTAAGTTAGACTGACCTTAAGAGAGGTAATAAGCACATAGTAACCATTAGCTTTAGAACCTCAGATTTGCAGCATGATGGATAAGCTAAGTAGAGGAGAGACCTCTAATCATCTTAGGTATATACACTTGGTATCATGATTAACATATGTTTTTCTCGGGAGGATAGTTCGACTACATTGGATACCCTCTAACATAGTAAGTGAGCGAGGTCCTATATTTACTAGTGGATTTTGAAAATGAAGGCCAAGAAGCTTCGCGATCGTGAAGTTAAATTAGTTAAGGTACAGTGGAGTGAATCTCAAGAAGATGCGACTTAAAAGACTGAAGACCAGATACGCGCATCATAACCTTTTTGAGGGTATATCCTTGATTCCACTTTCTCTATAATGTTTATCTTTTAAATATATCCCCTAGGTCATATCTTCGATCCTTAGGTAGGAACCCATTTTAATGTAAACATGCAATTGAAACATGTTATGATTGATGGTTGCAAGTGGTTGCCAGTGGTTGCTAGTGGTTGCTCGTGGATGCATATACACACATTAGGCACTAGATCGGCTCATTCACTTTCATGTTTGCATATGCATATATGTATTTGTATATTGATTAAAACTTGATGTGTTATCATATGGATGTTGCATATGGATGAATGAATATGCACACATATAGTACTTACATGACTAGGGATAATTGCACACATGATGGACTCATGGCGCTGACATAATTCGCATTAAGGAGGTAAACTGAATCAGTAGACCGCCTGATTTTACATTAGACAAGGACATGTACACACACTATGCATAGAATCATGAAAGCAGTAGAAATCCTTTTAGGGAAAATGGATGCCTGTGATTGAATGGTTGAGTAGATAGATGCTGGATGTTAGGATACATTCTTCTTAACTTGAAGATTTCAGGGATGAAATCCTTTAAGGAGGAGAGAATGTAACACCCCGTATTTTCTGTAAATGTTAATGTAACAAATCAAAGTATACTTTATTTTTAAGTGAAGAATTAACGGAAACAGGTTATGCCATTGCGTTCGTCTCGGAATTCTGCTTGAGATAGAGTCTGAATTTGCGTGAATCGGACTTCGTATGAAGAAGTTATGGCCTTTGGAAGTTCCAGCTCAAATTTAAAAACAGCTCAGTTCAAATTCAAAACACACAGCCGGGCTGGGCGGGAAATTTCCCGCCCAGGACCCAGGTCGACCCGGGGGTCGACCTGGGAGTTGACCTATGGGTCGACCTGCCCTGGTTTGGCCAGACCAGATCTGCAACGAATTTTTGGCTCGTGTTGTGTCATTAGGGCTACGTGGTAATTTCTGATTGGTCTGATGACGAGTTTTGATGTGTTGGATGGACCTGGCGGCTTCTATGATGATCTAAGGGCTCCAAAACACTCTCTACACCTATAAAAGAATGCCTAGACCTAAGGATTCTCCACACAAATTCTTTTAGGCGTCTACATGCTGTTTCTCTCTAGCCTCCACCATTAAAATAAATCTTATTCTCCATTAAAACATGTTACAATTCTTCTTCAAATTGGAGATTCAAATCAAGTTAAAGCATCAAGTTGGACCATATGCATTCCGCTTCAAGCAACGTCACTCAAATCGTAGCAAATCGCCTTTTCTAAACCGAACACTGTAAGTTTGGTTATTCCTTAGATTTGAATGTGTAATTGGAATTGTGAATGAACTGAATCAAAATATAGAACTATACCAATTTGCGAGTTAATTATCTTTGATTCGTGCTTATGTCAAATCGAAAGTTATCTATGCCTTTGGATATGATTTACGAATATGACTATGAGACTTTTGCCTAACACTATGACTATGAAACTGTTGCGTATGAAGTTGTTGCCTATGACTACGTCTATGAGACTTTTGCCTAAGACTATGACTATGAAACTGTTGCCTATTGTTATTGCCTATGACAATGACCATGACTATGAGACCTTTGTCTATGACTATGGCCATGAACTGTCGCCTATGAAATTATTGCCTACGACTATGAATCATAACTATGAGACTATTGCCTATGACATTGGTTAAGAAATTATTGTGATTAGTCGCCTATGACTATTGTGGTTAATTGCCTATGACTACTGTAGTTAGTTGCTTATGACTATTCCCATTGTTACAATTAACCGATCATGTTGTACCTAGAACTGGCATTATGTTGGACCAAATCACCTATGCCTATTCCCTTGATTTGTGGATCTCATATTTTACTGTGTAACTTGGCTAGTTTATTCCTATTCACTATTATGTACATCGAACCTGTTGGAGACATTATTTTTGCATGCCTAATCTATTATATCAATTCTTGTGCTTATCCCCTATTCCTTTTGATTAGTGCCATTTCAAGAGTACATAGAAAACTTGTGAATTCATGTTATACGTACGATTATGATGGGGGGATTGGGCGTAGCTTAATTAAGTTAATTTGGCATAATAAATATGTTGGCATAATCTAAATTTGATATAATAGTTAATGATTTACATGCATATTAGACTTGGGCATAAATTGATAAATTTAATTGGCCGCAAAGTGTGTAATTGGCGTGTAAACCAAGTTTTGGACATAAACGATAAAGTTGAATATTAAATCTATGTTTTACATGAACCGTAAATTGGAATATTAATCTAGATTCTGCATGAATTGAAAAAGGGGAGTATTAAATTTAAATTGGTATAAACTGCAAGTTGGGTTAATTGATTGGTAAATCAAATTTTGGCATAGAATATAAATATGTTAATTTGCATGACAGTTGAATATGATCTAGGCTAAATTGGTTTACGGAAAAATTTACATCAATAGTAAATATGTAAATTTAGTAAAAGACGAATATGCCTAACCCGAGGTTAGACTGAGTTATGGTGTAAAATTGCCCGGAACCGACTGGCACATCCAGTGACCACAACAATACCTGTCTAATGTGGGTGGTTAATGCATCAAGCCCAGAAAGACCCGAGGTTAGACAGAGTTGTGGTGTAAACCTGCCCGGAACCGACCGGCACATCCAGTAACCACAACAATATCTGTCTAATGTGAGTGGTTGGTGCTTTAATTAATTAATTAAGGCTCATGAATAAATCAAGCTAGAAATGGCGAGGTTAAGTAATTAGGGAAACACTTAACCGTAATAACATGCATCTTAACAAAGACAAGAAGGGTGGGGTTAAGTAATCGAGAAAACGCTTAACCATAATAACATGTTAACTAGACAAGTAGGTAAGGTTAAGTAAGCGCTTAACATGCTAACTAGACTAGATGGTGAGGTTAAGTAAATTTAGAACACTTAACCGTCATAACATGTTAACTAGGCAAGTGGGTGAGGTTAAGTAAATTTAGAACACTTAACCGTCATAACATGTTAACTAGGCAAGTGGGTGAGGTTAAGTAAAATTAGAACACTTAACTGTCATAACATGTTAATTAGACAAGTGGGTGAGGTTTAGTTAATAGGACACACTTAACCAGTATATGTATATATATATATATATAACATGATGTGTGATAGGGTTAAGTAACACAAGAGGAACACTTAACCAAAATATATATATATATATAACATGATATGTGATAGGGGTTAAAGTAACACAAGGGGAACACTTAACCAATATATATATATATATATATATATATATATATATATATATATATATAACATGATGTGTGGGCAGGTTAAGTTAACTTGAATGAATGGGTAACACTTAACCTAGAATATATATATCAACTTGAATTAGTGGGAGGGTTAAGTACATATCGGGTTGGTGGGTAATATTAGTAATATAGGCCCACAAACTTAAACATTTAATAAACATGCTTGAAATAGTGGAAGGGTTAAGTACATATCGGGATCGGTGGGTAATATTAGTAAATATAGGCCCACAAGCTTAACCATTAAATAGACATGCTTGAATCGGTGTGAGGGTTAAGTACATCACGTGTAGGTGGGTAATATTTATATATATAGGCCCACAAACTTAACCAGTAGGAAACCCTAGTAACGGGGACCCATTTCAGCAGTAACCCACATAGATGTATCGTGGTACCCTGAGCTAGGCAGGGTGGGGCACGATTACTGGGCTGATTATAAGCAGTCAAAATTGCGGTGGGGGTACGTCATTGTAGGTTCCAACGGTTTACGGGCGTGCACGTACTCCGGAGTGGAAAAAACATGCACTAGGTACCAGTAGTTATACACTGTGCATCTTGAGTCGTGTCGAGTCGCCATCATAAGGCTTGATACACCTTATGGTAGGGCCAGCACAGAGTATCTACAAGCAAGAGAGGGCCGACTGACACATACACATGGAAAATTAATACAAAGTAGGTAGCATAATCCCTAGTTGGACCTAGGTCGCGTAAACCCTGAATCCGAGAAGCGTTCAATAGGTGGCATAAACCCCAGTGTCCCTGGGTAGCGTAAACCCTGGCTGAATCTAGGAAGCGCTCGATAGTAAACCCTAGATTAGATCTAGGTAATAAATGGAATCCCCATAATAGATGTACACCTGAAGGCAACCGCAAATACGGAGATTGGGATCACGTCATCATATGATCATAGATTACTAGTTTGGACACTAGTAGGTAGTGCAAAGATATAGAAATCAGTATAACATGGTAGTTGCGAAGTAAAGAGGGAGTAGAAGCGCATTCAGTTTATCAGTACATTCAGTTTATCAGTACATTCAGTTTATCTTGCCATATCCGATGCTTACCCCATGTTATCTTGTTACTATGGTTTAGTCTTATATTTAGTTTATTCATGTCCTGACCCTTTTCTTCGTTTAAACACTAAGAATCACTGGACTTACCAGACTTTATATATGACCTAGTTTGCTTTTGCCTCTTTTCTTCCGTTCCCCCCCAGATAGTTAGGGAGGGAAAAGCTCAGCTCATTTTGGGGCCGTTACTCTTTCCGAGCTTGAAGATTCTTTGGCGCATTGCTTTGAACTCCATTTTCTACTGCTATGGCTGGCTCATGCTTTATTGGGGAATATCATCGTCAGTTTGTGCCTGTTATATATTAAACAAGATAGATGCTTTCTGGTAATAAGTATTGGTGTTGTAAAACAATCTTTGTATAAGCTGTTTTAATCAATAGTGGTTATTTATTTTTCGCTGCTTTAATTGTCTATCTTGTAATTTTTCTGCATCTTGTACTAAAAATGCTCCACCGAAGTTAAGGCATTCCCTTGGTGAGTGACCTTAAAGGAGGTGGGGTGTTTCAACCCCAGTAGTAGTCGTTTCCCAAAGTTACGACCAAACGACTTCATATAAGAATGAAATAAATATTCTATGATCCCCCCGATGCGTAGAATGCGGGTCGTTACACAAATACCCTGCCCTATCTAACTACCCACTTTTCCCAAACGAATATCCAAGTTGTAATAACCTGGAAATCCCGGCCAATTTAAAATTTTTATTTTGGCAATTTTGGTGAATTTTGAATATTTAAAATGAATTATTTTAAATAATAACAATGAGAAATTTATTTTAAATAGAATTAGAACGTATATATTTATTCGAATCGTCGTTAGAATATAAATAATTTATTTTAATTATATAAGGAGCCTGAAATGACGCGGTAGTTCGAAAATTCGATTTCAAATTTCAAATGAATGTACAGGATTCAAAATAAATCGGATTTTAGCGAAATCAAAAATATTAGAATCTAATTGAGAATATCTTTCCAACGAATCCGAAAAAATCAAAATTTCATAGCGGGAATAAAAAGTTATGCCCAATTGAAAATTCAGAATAGTCGCTATGGAATTCTGGCCCTTAAAATGGAAATTTTGCAAATGACCTCTGTTTTCGATGAAACCACTTTTGTTCGATCCGTGATGTCAAGTTATTGCTAGGTTTCAAAATTCGTAATTTTCTGAATCAATATGTGAGTGTGGCAAAGGAAAACGCGTTTGACCAGTTTCAGTTGATTTTAATCGACTGGAAAATGACCATTTTTCAAACGTTCTCAGAATTTGATGAAACTAGTTTTGTTAGGACCGAATCATAAATACGAAGCTAGGAAATATTTTTCGGGAATTTTTAGAGTTAGTATATGGCCCTGGTAAATTGAAATGTGCATTCAAATTCAATATATAGAGTTCTATTTTGATTTTGACGAAAACAGATCGTAACGGTCGAATTGGCCTGCGATACATATCCCATTGTGCTGAGAATGGGGGTGATACACAAGGGACGACAGTCATTGGGCCTCATATGGTGTTGGAATGTAAAGTCAACTTTTTAAGGAAAAATAATATTAAATTATTATATTATATATATATATATATATTAGCCCTCTCCTTCCTAAATCTAAATCAGAAATGGCCCGCCCCCCTTTTTAAATCGATCGCTCCTCCTCATTCCTGCCGATGCAGCCTCCGTCGCGCCACCAAGCGCCGCCGCCTCCACTCCAGCACCCCCTCCTCGTCTCTGTTCCCCTTCATCTCTGCCCCCTCCTTCTACCTCGACCTCCTCCTTCTTTAATTCGCCCAACCCCCCTTCCCCCCCACCCAAAATCGAGCCCCATTCGAAACCCTAGGCCGCCGCTAGCCACCAACAACCCCTCCGCCGCCTTGGTCGGCGGTGAACTCCCCTTCCCCTTCCTATTCTCTCCTTCTTCTACCCCAAATCCGCCCCCAAACCCTTGGGGAGCCACCGCGGCGTCCTGCCGTCGACCACATCACCACCTCGAGCCTTCTTCGCCACTCCGACAGCGAATGTAAGTTTTATTTTTATTTTTAATTACTATATGTAGATAAAAATGTGATTTTAACCAATAAAAATAGGATTTTTATTTATATGTATAGCAAATAAAGGTAGGATTTTTATACATATATAACTTAGTGCAAAGAAGGTGATATATATATATATACATACATATATATATATATATATATATATATATATATAGGGAAGAGTGGAAAGATCGGATTTTTCATAGTGTAAAGACTAGATTTTTAGTCCTATAAAAATTAGATTTTTAACATATAAAGTTAGATTTTTTTTTTGAAGTATAAAGATATGATTTTTATATGGTAGAGATAATAAAAATATAATTTTTATATAGAAAGAAGCATTGAAAACATTTATAAAGTAGAAATAAAAATATGATTTTAATTTATGAAAATGAAGTGATAAAAATATAATTTTTATATATGAACAGCGTGAAAAGGACTACATTGGAATTTCATACAAATCCAGACGGTTCAGCAGTTCAAAAGGAAAGCACGGCGGAGTGGAACCCTCGGTGAGAACTTCTCACTTTAAATTTTCCTTTCTAGTTAAATATATACTAGGATGAAGACGGTGCTTAGCAGCACCCGACACCCGTCGTCCACAGACCATGGATGACTTGTTTGTTTGGTTGTTGTGTTGTGAAATTTGATTGTGTGATGTGGAATGAAACAAAGTATTTTATAGTTAAAAATATGATTTTTAACGTGTATATAAAATAAATAGTAATAAGCAAATCGGACGATTTGTTTATATACACTGATTTGACTGATATTGATTGGGACAATAAATTTTACACACCGCCCAACTGCACAAATAAAATCTGTGTTTGTTGATTTGAAACCCCACACGGGTATTGGGATGATATTTGACGTACACTAATCCCGATTGTTTCGTTGTATGTCAATCGATGGGTTGACAGACTGTGTAAGCGTTAATTATTTATATTTAATGCTTATGCAGTTGTGTGGTGCACTCTGGATGATGGTTGATGATTTATCGTTACTGTTATATACATGTGTTGTAGGGAATCCATATAATAAACATTATATGGTAATTAATTGGGCCTCATTCCAATTTGGAAAATAAGAAATATAAATTCATGTGCTGAATAGAAATATAAATTCATGTGTAACAACCCGTATTTTCAATAAACTGTTATAACATAAATCGAGGCAGAATTTAATTCAAAAATCAGAATCAGGGGAAACGGGCTATGCCATTGCGTTCGTCTCGGAAAAATACGCGAAATAGAGTCCGAGTTTTCGAAAATCGGAGTCCGTATGACCCGGTTAAGGCCCATTGAAGTTTTCAGAAGTTTCTATGCTAAAAACAGATTTAAATTTCAAATTAGAAACAGGGATTAGGGCTAATCAGGGTTAGGCGGGAAAATTCCCGCCAGGGGGCCCCATGTCGACAGGCATGTCGACAGGGCACCTAGGGTGTCGACTGCCCTGTCGACAGCCCTGTAGACAGGGGGTGCCCAGGCAGTTCAGCCTGGTGCACCATTTCTGATTTGGGTTGAGTCATGTGGCTTGGTTCTAGAGAAATCCGAGATCTGACGGGCCAAACCTAATCTAGGGTTAATCCTAGGGCTAAAAACACTCTAATCTTCTATAAATATACCCCTAATCCTACCCTAAAGCCTCATTAATCAATCTAGCAACTAAACTATGTCAAATTGAATCCTCAAATGGCCTCCACCTAAAATCCCTAGCCTCCACCTTCCTCAAAGTTTAATCCTATGAAGATATGATGATCATACAATCTTTTCTATGTTGTATGAGTGCTTAATAACTTGCATACTTCATTAAGTAGCAAGTTTGATTTGCTAAGTTTGTGTTTTGGGATTTTGCAAAAGGATTTTCTTATTTGAGGCTTTGTTTTGAGTTTTTAAAAGGGCTTCTTCATCTTATTTGGTGGATTTGTGACTTGTTTATATTTGTAAGCCCTCTTACCTTCACTTTACAAACTCTAAAGTTAATATGTGGTGAAAGTTGAGATTTATGTGAGTTTGTTTGATTATGCATGCTTATGCAAGATTGTTATGCCATGTTAAACATGTTCCACAAGTTATGCATGCTTATGCGAGATTTCTATGCCATGTTAAACATGTTTCACAAGTTATGCATGCTTATGCGAGTTTATTATGTCATGTTCTACATGTTTAATGGATTATGCATGCTTATGCAAGTTCACCTTACCATGTTATACATGTTTTATGGATTATGCATGTCTATGCAAGTTTACCTCACCATGTTATGCAAGTTTAATGGGTTATGCATGACCATGCAAGTTCACCTTACCATGTTATGCATATTTAATAAGCTATGCAAGTTTATGCGAGTTCACTATGACATGATTTGCAAGTTTAACAAGTATGCATGTTTATTATGATATGTGAAGTTCATCATGTATGTTTTGCCAAGTTACCTTTTATGCCCTTATGCGTTGACGAATATGTAAGCGAAATATTGACGTTGGGAGGGTTTGGGTAAACTTAAGAATACATGAAACTAAAACATTGGGAATTTACCTATTAAGTTAGGTCTACCCCTTAGGAATTTACCTATTAAGTTAGGTCTACCCAAGTATATGTTAACTTGTGAATGTGTTTAAAAGTGGACATGACATTAGATAACATGATATGGCCAACTCGAGGTTAGACCTAGTTGTGGTGTAAATCTTCCCAGGTAACCACAACGTGGGGTCTAATGTGGGTAGTTGGTCATGTTGCACCGTAAGACCCGAGGTTAGACCTAGACGTGGTGTAAATCTTCCCAGGTAACCACGGATGTCTAATGTGAGAGGTTGGGTGCGTTAAGTAATTAATGCCTCATGATTAGGGTTAAGTCATGGCCCACTAATACTTAACCAATAATGGGGATGCGAGGATTGTTGGGGTTAAGTGGTTACACTTAACTAATTTAATCCAGGATTAGTGAGGGGTTAAAACCACACTTAACCCTCTTAGAAACCCTAGCAACGTGGTCTGTTCCAGCAGTAATCCCAGTTTGGTATCATTCACAACCCTAGGGGCTAGGCTAGGGCGGGGCACGATTACTGGACTGATGTAAGCGACCAAAGCGACGGCTGAGTGGTACAGCGGTGCGAGTCCGGCGGGCTACGGACGTGCACGTAGTCCGATGTTGGACAAACTCGAGGCACGGGTACCAGTAGGCTTAGACTGTGCATTATTGCTTAGGTGTCTGGGGTTGACACCCGAGGGCTTGATACACCCGAAGGTGGACCCAGCACAGTCTGACTACATCCATGTGGGCCGTATGGACACCAACACTTGACGTGTTAGGTTTATAGGGAGCCGATCGACTAGACCGTTGGGCTGGACCTTATACTAAGGTCACTTCATGTTATTGGGCCAAAGTTTGGGCTAAGGGATCAAGATCTGTTTTGTGGGTTTGCTAGTACACTGTGGTGCAAAGTTTAATCCCGTCTATGTGATGTCACCTTTATCTATTGCCAGTATGTTCATCTCAGTTTCCATCATACTGTTAACTTTATTAGTTTATAGATTGGTCGTAGTAGGGCTTACCAGTCTTTTTGACTGACCTGTTTTCTTTCGCTTCTTTTCTTCCGTTTCCCCCCCCCCCCACAGGTTCTCAGGGAGGGGCTACATCTGCTTAGTGGATCTTTGACTTGCTTGTTGGATAGCTCATGTATGGATCTGAGCTAGCTGTGGCTTATCTTTTATTTCTGGGGATTAGCACTGATGTTTTACCATGTGTTTTGTTATCACGTATCTAGACTGATGTTGTATTTTGGATCATGACATTTTGATATTATGTACTTGACTATGTTGGTTTTCTGAGATGATGATGATGGGTTTTTATCTACTACCGCTGCTTTGCTTATACTTATTTATATATATATATATATATATTCCGTCTTGCGATATCTCTGTGCAAGTTTACCTTCACAATAACGCCCCTCCAAAGCTAGTACATTCTAAGGAGTGATCCTAGTGGAGGTGGGGTGTTACATTTGGTATCAGAGCACGAGGTTAACAAGATTGAACAAAACTTTTGGAAAAAAAAAACCCTTTTTAAAAACTATTTTTAAAAACCTACTAAGATTTTCCAAAATAAAGTCTAGATTATTTTAAGGCTAATCCCCAAAAGCCATCAGCATTATCATTCGTTCCCTTGACCTGATCTTATCTTATCTTTTGTTTCAGTATGGCTGAGAATCTTGACATCCCAGATGGAGTGAACGTACCACTCTGGTATAGGAGACTCCAAGAAGCTAGGGCGGCAGCCGGTCCCGCCAACCCTACTCCCACTCCTCCTCCCGTAGTTGAGAATCCTATCCCTAATATCCCTCCTCCGGTGGTTCCTGCTCCCCCTCCTCCAGCAGCTAATATTCCCCCTCCCGTTGCTAATGTTCCTCCCCCTCCCGTTGCTGAGGCTCCTCTTCCTCCTCCTCCCCCTCAGCATCCTCAGATTGAGTTTACAAAGGTTTGTAAAGACTTCAAGGCAATGGGAGGCAAGAATTTCCTAGGCACGGAATCTTTCGTTGAAGCTAGGAATTGGCTGAAGGACACGGAGGACTTGTTTGCTATCTTTGGGATTGATGACGAGAGGAAAATCCTATTGACAGTATGGCTTTTGAAGGATGAAGCGGCCTATTGGTGGGAGGTCACCAATGGGACGAGGCCCGTTGAGACTTGGGCCGATTTGAGGGCTAGATTTGTGACCAAGTTTCTATCTTCAGCCGAGGCGAATTTACAAATGGAGAAGTTCATTTCATTAAAGCAAGGTGATATGTCGATCAAGGAGTATGTGAACAAGTTTAATCAGCTGGCCCGCTTTGGTTTGGATATAGTGAACACCCCGGAGAAGAAGGCTCTTCGATTTGCCAGAGGATTGAATGAGCCGCTATAGGGCTTGGCGATGTCACATATTCCGCATGGAGCCACTTTCGAGAGTTTGGTCAATATGGCTCTGCTTCAGGGAGAGGGAAAGAAGGAAGTCAAGTCGGGCGATACTCAAGCAAAGAAGGCTGATTCTCAAGGCAAAGGCAACCAAGGTCAAAGCAGTCAAGGAAATCAGAATAAGAACAAGAAGGGCAACAACAAAGGCAAGGGGAAGTGCAATTACTGTGGCATAGCTGGGCACTTTGCTAAGGATTGCAGGAAGAAGAAAAGGAAGCTTAGTGGTGGATGCTTTTCTTGTGGAGAGACTGGGCACTTCAGCAAAGAATGCCCAAAGAAGAAAGGACAGGCTGGATCTTCAGGAGGGCAAGTTCATGCTCTCAATGCCGCTTCAGTTCCCGAGCGAGGTAGTGTTTCTGTTGAGAACCTTGTTTATATCTCTGATCTTCCAGTACGTACCTTGTTTGATTCTGGTGCATCACATAGCTTTATTTCATCTGATCTTGTCGATGGCTTGCACCTCAGTACTAGCTTAGTGGATGATCCCGTTTGTGTTTCAAATCCCATTGGGGGTTCTGCTCATCTATCTATGATATGTGAGGATCTAAGGATCTCTATACTCAGCGTTGAGTTCTTGTGTAGTGCGTATGTTCTAGGTTTCAGGGGATACGGATTGATCTTGGGCATGGATTGGCTGTCTAGATATGGAGCCATTCTGGATTGTGAGCATAGGGTTGTAAGGCTTGTGACTCGCCTGGGCAACACCTTAGAGATTTCATGCAATCCGAAGAATCCCGTCATGTTATGCTATCTAGAATCTCTCGACTCATCAGAGGAGGCCCTTCAGTCTGTAAGGGTGGTCCGGGATTATCCAGATGTGTTTGAAGAAGTTAAGGGGTTGCCCCCTAAACGAGAGATTGACTTTCGCATCTATCTGGTAGATAATGCTAAACCTGTTTCTTTGCCCGTTCGGCATATGGCTCCGCGTGAGAGACGGGAGCTGAGCAAGCAAGTGAAAGAATTGCTTGAGAAGGGCTTCATCAGAAGGAGTATATCCGAATGGGGAGCGCCTGTGGTGTTTGCGACTAAGGCAGATGGCTCTCTTCGACTCTGTGTGAATTATAGAGAATTGAATAAGCTGACTAAGAAGAACAGACACCCGTTACCGAGGATCGACGATCTCTTTGATCAACTTGTTGGTGCTTCTGTTTTCTCTCAGCTTGATCTTGCTACGGGTTTTCATCAGCTCAGAGTGGCTGAAGACAGTATAGACAAAACTGCATTCAGAACTCCAGACGGATTCTTTGAATGGCTTGTTATGCCGTTCGGTTTGACGAATGCACCTGCGTATTTTGTGGATTTGATGAGTAGGGTGTTTCGGGAGTTCTTGAATAAGTTTGTCATGGTCTTTGTTGATGATATTCTAGTCTTCTCCAAGGATGAGGAAGAGCATGCGAGGCACCTAGTAGAGGTGATGGACACACTCAGAGCACACCAGTTAAAAGCCAAGTTCTCCAAGTGCCACTTTTGGAGAAGGGAAGTCAGATTTCTTGGGCATATCGTATCCAAGCAAGGCTTGGCAGTGGATCCCGCTAAGGTGGTTGCAGTTCAGGATTGGAAGACTCCAAGGAATGCAACCGAGGTGAGGAGCTTTCTGGGTCTTGCGGGTTTCTATCGGAAGTTCATCAAGGACTTCGCGAAGATATCCGCTCCTCTTACTAAGTTGACGAAGAAGAACTTAGTCTTTGCTTGGGATATGGATTGTGAGCTTGCTTTTCAGAGGCTCAAGAGAGCCCTTACCTCCGCACCAGTTCTAGCCTTACCCGATGGTGGTAAGATATTTACCGTGTACACTGATGCTTGTGGCACGGGATTGGGTGCCGTTCTGATGCAAGAGGGCAGAGTTATATGTTTTGGTGGGAGGCAACTTAAGGTGCATGAGAGGAATTATCCCACTCATGATCTAGAGCTGGCAGCGATTGTATATGCGCTCAAAGCATGGCGTCATTATCTTCTGGGAGAGAGATTTGAGCTGTATACTGATCATAAGTCTTTGAAGTATCTCTTTTCGCAGAAGGATCTGAACTTGAGGCAGCAGAGATGGATGGAATTTTTGGCTTCCTATGATTTTGATATAGCCTATACCCCTGGCAAGGGGAATGTTGTAGCGGACGCATTGAGTAGGAAAAGGTTGACACTAAGTCCTCTATTTGTTGAGATGAAGAATTTAGAGTTCTTGGCAACTTTTGGTTTCTCTTTGGCAATGGAGTCGGAGACCGGTTCCTTGGCATCTTTAGAACTCAGGCCTACCCTTCTAGATCAAGTCGGGGCTTCACAGAAGGAAGACCCTCAGATAATTGAGATCATGGACAAGCTGGTTCGAGGGGAGACATCTAGTCACCTTGCTCGATATTCTATGGACGATAAGGGTTGGCTGAGGAGAGATGGAAGGCTTTGTGTTCCGATGGTAGAAGACTTGGTGAGGAAAGTTCTTGAGGAAGCACATCGCTCCAAGATGACCATACATCCAGGTGGTGATAAGATGTATAAGGACATGAAGCGCGTTTTCTTCTGGCCTGGGATGAAGAAGGATGTAGCGGAGTTTGTCTCGAGATGTGTTATTTGTCAGAGAGTAAAAGCTGAGTCAAAGAAGCCCGGTGGGCTATTACATCCGCTAGAGGTCCCGCTATGGAAGTGGGAGAGCATTTCTATGGACTTTATTGATGGGCTTCCAAGGTCCAGGAAGGGGAACACGAGCATATGGGTCATTGTGGATAGGCTCACGAAGAGTGCTCATTTTATCCCAGTAAAGAGCAAAAGAACCGCATCTGGACTAGCATCAGTATATCTTCGTGAGATAGTGCGGCTACATGGAGTCCCTTCCAGCATAGTCAGTGACCGAGACCCCATCTTTACTAGTCAGTTCTGGAACAGTTTACAGGAAGCTATGGGCACGAGATTGAACCTGAGTACAGCCTATCACCCACAAACAGACGGCCAAACAGAAAGGGTGAATAGGGTACTTGAGGACTTGATGAGGCTTTGCATTCTGGATTTTGGTGGTGCATGGGAAGACCATCTTCCTCTTGTCGAGTTTGCATACAACAACAGTTATCAGGCGAGCATAGGGATGGCACCCTTTGAGGCTTTATATGGGAGGCCGTGCAAGTCACCTACATGTTGGTGGGAATCCACGGATAAGCTTATACTTGGACCCGACATGATTAGGGATACATCCGAGAAGGTTGAGTTGATTAGAAGACGGAAGAAAGCGGCCCAAGACCGGCAGAAATCCTATGCTGACAGGCGAAGGTCCGAATTGGAGTTTGAGGTTGGGGACAAGGTTTTCGTGAAGGTTTCTCCTTTGCGGACTGTGGTCCGATTTGGAGCTGTTGGGAAGCTAGCACCGAGATTTGTTGGACCCTTCCCCATCATTGAGAGAATTGGGAAGATGGCTTATAAAGTGCAATTGCCCGAGAAGTTGTCCGGAGTGCATAATGTCTTTCATGTCTCGCATCTCCGAAAGTGCCTGCATGAGTCCGCTGAGGTGGTTGAACCTAGCATGCTTGAAGACGTGGAAGTAGAGAAAGAAGCAACTTTAAGAAGAGCTCCGATTCGTATCTTGGGGACAGAGACCAAGAAGCTAAGGAATCGTGAGGTCAGATTGGTGAAAGTTCAATGGGGTGAAGCCGAAGAAGACGCAACTTGGGAAACCGAGGAGAAGATGCGTGGGCTTTATCCATTTCTTTTTGAGGGTACACTCTCAATCTCTTTCCTTTATTTAGCGTAACTTTCTCTTTGCTATCCATGTTTATCTAGTTGTCGTGCTAAGCTTGTCATGAGAACCTTAGGTAGAAACCCTTTTGGATGAAACATGTGCTTGAGACATGTTATGTTTGATGGTTGCAAGTGGTTGCAAGTGTTTGCAAGTGGTTACTCGTGGATGCATGATACACATTAGGCACTAGATCGGCTCACACACTCCTCATATTGCATGTGCATGAGTGTTTATGCTTATTCTTGGATGAACTTTGTATGCAATCACATGGATGTTGCATATGGATGTATGATTGAGCACGCATGTAGATATTATACATTATGTTAGAGATTCGCATACATATGGATACATTTCACTAACATATTTTGCATTGATATTCGCATTAGATAAGTACATATACACACACTTTTGCATATGTTCATACAGCATTTAGAATCTTTTAAGGACAATGGTTGCTCGTGGATGATGTTTTGAGTAGATGGATGTTGGATGGTAGGATACGTTCTTCCTAACTTGAAGATTTCGGGGACGAAATCCTTTAAGGAGGGGAGAATGTAACAACCCGTATTTTCAATAAACTGTTATAACATAAATCGAGGCAGAATTTAATTCAAAAATCAGAATCAGGGGAAACGGGCTATGCCATTGCGTTCATCTCAGAAAAATACGCGAAATAGAGTCCGAGTTTTCGAAAATCGGAGTCCGTATGACCCTGTTAAGGCCCATTGAAGTTTTCAGAAGTTTCTATGCTAAAAACAGATTTAAATTTCAAATTAGAAACAGGGATTAGGGCTAATCAGGGTTAGGCGGGAAAATTCCCGCCAGGGGGCCCCATGTCGACAGGCATGTCGACAGGGCACCCAGGGTGTCGACTGCCCTGTCGACGGCCCTGTCGACAGGGGGTGCCCAGGCAGTTCAGCCTGGTGTACCATTTCTGATTTGGGTTGAGTCATGTGGCTTGGTTCTAGAGAAATCCGAGATCTGACGGGCCAAACCTAATCTAGGGTTAATCCTAGGGCTAAAAACACTCTAATCTTCTATAAATATACCCCTAATCCTACCCTAAAGCCTCATTAATCAATCTAGCAACTAAACTATGTCAAATTGAATCCTCAAATGGCCTCCACCTAAAATCCCTAGCCTCCACCTTCCTCAAAGTTTAATCCTATGAAGATATGATGATCATACAATCTTTTCTATGTTGTATGAGTGCTTAATAACTTGCATACTTCATTAAGTAGCAAGTTTGATTTGCTAAGTTTGTGTTTTGGGATTTTGCAAAAGGATTTTCTTATTTGAGGCTTTGTTTTGAGTTTTTAAAAGGGCTTCTTCATCTTATTTGGTGGATTTGTGACTTGTTTATATTTGTAAGCCCTCTTACCTTCACTTTACAAACTCTAAAGTTAATATGTGGTGAAAGTTGAGATTTATGTGAGTTTCTTTGATTATGCATGCTTATGCAAGATTGTTATGCCATGTTAAACATGTTTCACAAGTTATGCATGCTTATGCGAGATTTCTATGCCATGTTAAACATGTTTCACAAGTTATGCATGCTTATGCGAGTTTATTATGTCATGTTCTACATGTTTAATGGATTATGCATGCTTATGCAAGTTCACCTTACCATGTTATACATGTTTTATGGATTATGCATGTCTATGCAAGTTTACCTCACCATGTTATGCAAGTTTAATGGGTTATGCATGACCATGCAAGTTCACCTTACCATGTTATGCATATTTAATAAGCTATGCAAGTTTATGCGAGTTCACTATGACATGATTTGCAAGTTTAACAAGTATGCATGTTTATTATGATATGTGAAGTTCATCATGTATGTTTTGCCAAGTTACCTTTTATGCCCTTATGCGTTGACGAATATGTAAGCGAAATATTGACGTTGGGAGGGTTTGGGTAAACTTAAGAATACATGAAACTAAAACATTGGGAATTTACCTATTAAGTTAGGTCTACCCCTTGGGAATTTACCTATTAAGTTAGGTCTACCCAAGTATATGTTAACTTGTGAATGTGTTTAAAAGTGGACATGACATTAGATAACATGATATGGCCAACACGAGGTTAGACCTAGTTGTGGTGTAAATCTTCCCAGGTAACCACAACGTGGGGTCTAATGTGGGTAGTTGGTCATGTTGCACCGTAAGACCCGAGGTTAGACCTAGACGTGGTGTAAATCTTCCCAGGTAACCACGGATGTCTAATGTGAGAGGTTGGGTGCGTTAAGTAATTAATGCCTCATGATTAGGGTTAAGTCATGGCCCACTAATACTTAACCAATAATGGGGATGCGAGGATTAGATGGGGTTAAGTGGTTACACTTAACTAATTTAATCCAGGATTAGTGAGGGGTTAAAACCACACTTAACCCTCTTGGAAACCCTAGCAACGTGGTCTGTTCTAGCAGTAATCCCAGTTTGGTATCATTCACAACCCTAGGGGCTAGGCTAGGGCGGGGCACGATTACTGGACTGATGTAAGCGACCAAAGCGACGGCTGAGTGGTACAGCGGTGCGGGTCCGGCGGGCTACGGACGTGCACGTAGTCCGATGTTGGACAAACTCGAGGCACGGGTACCAGTAGGCTTAGACTGTGCATTATTGCTTAGGTGTCTGGGGTTGACACCCGAGGGCTTGATACACCCGAAGGTGGACCCAGCACAGTCTGACTACATCCATGTGGGCCGTATGGACACCAACACTTGACGTGTTAGGTTTATAGGGAGCCGATCGACTAGACCGTTGGGCTGGACCTTATACTAAGGTCACTTCATGTTATTGGGCCAAAGTTTGGGCTAAGGGATCAAGATCTGTTTTGTGGGTTTGCTAGTACACTGTGGTGCAAAGTTTAATCCCGTCTATGTGATGTCACCTTTATCTATTGCCAGTATGTTCATCTCAGTTTCCATCATACTGTTAACTTTATTAGTTTATAGATTGGTCGTAGTAGGGCTTACCAGTCTTTTTGACTGACCTTTTTTCTTTCGCTTCTTTTCTTCCGTTCCCCCCCCCACAGGTTCTCAGGGAGGGGCTACATCTGCTTAGTGGATCTTTGACTTGCTTGTTGGATAGCTCATGTATGGATCTGAGCTAGCTGTGGCTTATCTTTTATTTCTGGGGATTAGCACTGATGTTTTACCATGTGTTTTGTTATCACGTATCTAGACTGATGTTGTATTTTGGATCATGACATTTTGATATTATGTACTTGACTATGTTGGTTTTCTGAGATGATGATGATGGGTTTTTATCTACTACCGCTGCTTTGCTTATACTTATTTATATATATATATATTCCGTCTTGCGATATCTCTGTGCAAGTTTACCTTCACAATAACGCCCCTCCAAAGCTAGTACATTCTAAGGAGTGATCCTAGTGGAGGTGGGGTGTTACATCATGTGTGGAATAGAAATATATATTCATGTGTTAAATAGAAAATAAAAATTCATGTGTTGAATAGAAATATAAATTCATGTGTTGAATAGAAATTTAAATTCATGTGTTGAATAGAAATATAAATTCATGTGTTGAAAAGAAATATAAATTCATGTGTTGAATAGAAATATAAATTCATGTGTGCAATAGAAATATATATTCATGTGTTGAATAAAAAAATATAAATTCATGTGTTGAATAAAATATACATTCATGTGTTGAAAATATATATTCATGTGTTGAAGAAAATATTCATTTGTTGAATAGAATAACGAAGTTATTGAAATATATAAAAGCCATGTTGACTAGATTGACGCCAATTTGAAGTGAACGATATTTATATCAAATTTATTCATTTTTATAATGAATATAGAAAAGAAAGTGATTTCAAAATATAACGTTTTGAAAATATTATCATTTGTATATCGATGATGTGGAATATTCAATTTTGATTCGAAATTGAATATGAAGTTGAAATCGTTTCGAAAACGAATTAAAAACGATTTATAAAATATGTTTTGAAAGGAAATCGACGAAATATATATATTATGTATATATAATGGCCTGAATAGAACGCGCCGCGCTGCGGTAGTTCACGAATTTTGACCATTGACTTCGAATGGATATTACGGGAGATCCGACCGTTGGATTCTCCTAAAACCGGAACCGTTGGGTTCGTATCGAAAAGAGCTTTCTAACGAATATTAGAGATTTGAAATCTAACTATTGGATTTGGAATTATGTCCAAATGAAATTTGGAAAAGGTCGCTGTAAGTGCAGTTCGATGGCCATTGATGGAAATCGACTGTACGGGCCTTGATAAAATTATTAAAAATAGTACTAATTTGTGTAAAATCATAAGAAATGATTTGGGAAGAATTAGGATGAAAAACTCCATATTTGAAAAGATAAAAATAGATTTTTATCGAAATGAACTAGTTTTGAACTAGAATTAAAATCAATTTATTTTTGAAGTAAATAAATTGAAATTGAAAGGGGTTTTAAAAGTAACCAGAATTTTCAATAATTGAATTGGAATGGATTTAATCAAAATTGTCTTTGGAATATTTCGATGTTGGGTTTCGTGATTATACATATATTGTTATGGAAATTTAAAGATATATTTATATCGTTATTTCCAATACGATATTTGTTGGTCGTAGAATTTGATATTGAATATAAGCCGATATATTTTCTATTCAGAACCTTGTATTTAATATCAAATGGGATTTGGGTTTGTCATGAATGGTGTCTTCATTAACACTATTCTTAAGCCAAGTTGAGAAAAAGATTAAATCTTTTTATTTAGATTTAATGAAGTGTACCAATTAAATGGTATTTAATTGGAATTGAATAGAGTGTGATTTTGGGTTTATCGTGAACCGTGTTTTAAATGACATTGGTTCTTTAACCCATTTAAAGACAGGATATTGATTTTTGGGAAGATTAAAACTAAGTGGGGTTTTAATGAATCTTTAATTAGATTGAAATGATCGAGAATGGAGTAACAGCAGTTCTTGTTGCAGTCATGATGGGGGGTTCTCGCTTCGCGGTTTGGTAGCGAACGGGAGACTCTTACCCCCACATGTCCCTTGCGGGAGTTGGTTAGGCAGTGGCTGGGAGGCTCGAGAGGGTCGCCGTAAAACAAGTGTACTGGGGGACCATGTGAGAGCCACGGTGAGTTTTACTTGCTGCTTCGGGGATGAAGGGATGGTTGCAAAGCCTACCGGATTTCGTCAGCTATCTTACAATGGTATCAGAGCTTTGGTTTACAGAGCTCAGAGAACAAGGCACATTAAAACCATACGAAGGAATTCATCAGAGATTGGATTAGTAATATCCAATAAGAATGACTTGTTAGAGATAGGATCAGTAGTATCCTAGAACGAGTGTGAAGTGTATATTTTTAAAATGAAAACAATTTTTGTTTTGAAAATTTAAATCGTTTTATACGAATTTGAATATGTTAAATTAATTTAGACAATCCAATATATAAAGATTTTTCATATACGCCTTGCAAACGTGTATTTGAAGTTTTAATGTACTGGATAGTTATAGAATCACACTCTAGTTGCCCGGGGATAATTCTGGTGATGGGGCACCAACGCCAGTATTTATTTTCGAGTTACGAAAGTGAGATTGCTATAGATTTCCAATTGACTGGTGTGAGAACCAAAATATAGATAGAATATATTATTGTGACGTGGCATAAAAAACGTGACTATATATCAAAATTATGAATTTGAAATGTTAATCAACTAATTGATTGCTGGTTGTGTTGTTTGATTATTGTTTGAATGAATTAAATGTTGAACCTTTAGCCAAATTATATCAAATGTTGGACTGAATTGAAAATTGTTTGAAATTGCATGCATATACATGTACTTACATTGAACAGGTCATAGCAAGGAGGCTAGAGAAGAGGAATAAAATTGTTTGCCCGACAAATAGGTACATGTTTACTAATTTATTGGGTTTTGGATGATTTTATTAGCCGCTTGGCTGTTTCTTTTTGGATTGGTGAGGGCCATGGGATGCTATTTAAAATATCCCGAAGTCCCCGGTGCAGAGGAGGTTATGGCAAATTTTTTTGAAAATTTAGGGTGTTAGCCAAATTTTTGAAAAATTTGAAAAGTTCTTAGAAACTGAAAAGCTGAAGAACTTAAGCCGTAATGAAAATAATGAAAGTTGATTTGATTAGTTAAACAACTTTCAACTTCATTCCTTTTTGGGGACGAAAAGTTTTAAATGGGGGAGATTGTAATAACCTGGAAATCCGAGCCAATTTAAAATTTTTATTTTGGCAATTTGGTGAATTTTGAATATTTAAAATGAATTATTTTAAATAGTGACGACGAGAAATTTATTTTGAATAGAATAAGAACGTATATATATATTCGAATCGTCGTTAAAATATAAATAATTTATTTTAATTATATAACAAGCCTGAAATGGCGCGGTAGTTCGAAAATTTGATTTCAAATTTCAAATGAATGTACAGGATTCAAAATAAATTGGATTTTAGCGAAATCAAAAATATTAGAATCTAATTGAGAATATCTTTCCAACGAATCCGAAAAAATCAAAATTTCATTGCGGGAATAAAAAGTTATGCCCAATTGAAAATTCAAAATATTCGCTATGGAATTCTAGCCCTTAAAAATGGGAATTTTGCAAATGACCTCTGTTTTTATGAAACCACTTTTGTTGGATCCATGATGTCAAGTTATTGCTAGGTTTCAAAATTCGTAATTTTCTGAATCAATATGTGAGCGTGGCAAAGGAAAACGCGTTTGACCAGTTTTAGTTGATTTTAATCGACTAGAAAATGACCATTTTTCAAACGGTCTCAGAATTTGATGAAATTAGTTTTGTTAGGACCGAATCGTAAATACGAAGCTATAAAATATTTTTTGGGAATTTTTAGAGTTAGTATGTGGCCCCGGTAAATTGAAATGTGCGTTCAAATTCAATATATAGTGTTATAGTTTGATTTTGACGAAAACAGGTCGTAACGGTCGAATTGGCCTGCGATACATATCCCATTGTGCTTAGAGTGGTGGTAATACGCTAGGGACGACAGTCGTTGGGCCTCGAATGGTGTTCGAATGTAAGTCAACTTTTTAAGGAAAAATAATATTAAATTATTATTATATATATATATATATATTATTAGCCCTCTCCTTTCTAAACCTAAATCAGAAATGGCCCGCCCCCCTTTTTAAATTGATCGCTCCTCTTCATTCCTGCCGATGCATCCTCCGTCGCGCCACCAAGCGCCGCTGCCTCCACTCCAACACCCTTCCTCGTCTCCGTTCCACTTTATCTCCGCCCCTGCTTCTACCCCGACCTCCTCCTTCTTCAACTCGCCGAAACCCCCCTGCCCAAAATCGATCCCCACTCGAAACCCCAGGCCACCGCTGGCCACCAGCAACCCCTCCGCCACCTTGGTCGGCGGTGAACTCCCCTTCCCCTTCCTATTCTCCCCTTCTTCTACCCCAAATCCGCCCCCAAACCCTTGGGGAGCCACTACGGCGTCCCGCCGTCAACCACATCACCACCTCGAGCCTGCTCCGCCACTCCGACAGCGAATGTAAGTTTTATTTTTATTTATAATTCCTATATGTGGATAAAAATGTGATTTTTACAAATAAAAATAGGATTTTTATTTATATGTATAGCAAATAAAGGTAGGATTTTTATACATATATAACTTAGTGCAAAGGAGGTGATATATATATATATATATATATATATATATATATATATATATATATATATATATATAGGGAAAAGTAGAAAGATCGGATTTTTCATAGTGTAAAGACTAGAACTTTATATGTTAAAAATTGGATTTTTAACATATAAAGTTAGATTTTTTTTGAAGTATAAAGATATGATTTTTATATGGTAGAGATAATAAAAATATAATTTTTATATAGAAAGAAGTGTTGAAAACATAAATAAAGTAGAAATAAAAATATGATTTTTATTTATGAAAATGAAGTGATAAAAATATAATTTTTATATATGAATAGCACGAAAAGGACTACATTGGAATTTCAAACAAATCCAGATGGTTCAGCAGTTTAAAAGGAAAGCACGGCGGAGTGGAACCCTCGGTGAGAACTTCTCACTTTAAATTTTCCTTTCTAGTTAAAATATATACTAGGATGAAGATGGTGCTTAGCAGCACCCAACACTCGTCGTCCACAGACCATGGATGACTTGTTTGTTTGGTTGTTGTGTTGTGAAATTTGATTGTGTGATGTGGAATGAAATAAAATATTTTATAGTTAAAAATATGATTTTTAACGTGTATATAAAATAAACAGTAATAAACAAATCGGAGGATTTGTTTATATACAATGATTTGACTGATATTGACTGGGACGATAAATTTTACACATCGCCTAACTGCACAAATAAAATCCGTGTTTGTTGATTTGAAACCCCACACGGGTATTGGGATGATATTTGACGTACATTAATCCCGATTGTTTAGTTGTATGTCAATCGATGGGTTGACAGACTGTGCAAGCATTAATTATTTATATTTAATGCTTATGCAATTGTGTAGTGCACTTTGGATGATGGTTGATGATTTATCGTTGCTGTTATATACATGTGTTGTAGGGAATCCATATAATAAACGTTATATGGTAATTAATTGGGCCTCATTCCAATTTGGAAAATAAGAAATATAAATTCATGTGTTGAATAGAAATATAAATTCATGTGTGGAATAGAAATATATATTCATGTGTTGAATAGAAAATAAAAATTCATGTGTTGAACTGAAATATAAATTCATGTGTTGAATAGAAATATAAATTCATGTGTTGAATAGAAATATAAATTTATGTGTTGAATAGAAATATAAATTCATGTGTGGAATAGAAATATATAATCATGTGTGGAATAGAAAATATAAATTCATGTGTTGAATAAAATATATATTCACGTGTTGAAAATATATATCCATGTGTTGAAGAAAATATTCATTTGTTGAATAGAATAACGAAGTTATTGAAATATATAAAAGCCGTGTTGACTAGATTGACGCCATTTTGACGTGAACGATATTTATATCGATTTTATTCAGTTTTATAATGAATATAGAAAAGAAAGTGATTTCAAAATATAACGTTTTGAAAATATTGTCATTTGTATATCGATGATGTAGAGTATTCAATTTTGATTCGAAATTGAATATGAAGTTGAAATCGTTTCGAAAACGAATTTAAAACGATTTATAAAATACGTTTTGAAAGGAAATCGACGAAATATATATATATATATATATATATATATATATAATGGCCTGAATAGAACGCGCCGCACCGCGGTAGTTTGCGAATTTCGACCATTGACTTCGAATGGATATTACGGGAGATCCGACCGTTGGATTCTTCTAAAACCGGAACCATTGGGTTCGTATCGAAAAGAGATTTCTAACGAATATTAGAGATTTGAAATCTAATGGCTGGATTTGGAATTATGTCCAAATCAAATTTGGAAAAGGTCGTTGTAAGTGCAGTTCGATGGCCGTTGATGGAAATCGACTGTACGGGCCTTGATAAAATTATTAAAAATAGTACTAATTTGTGTAAAATCATAAGAAATGATTTGGGAAGAATTGGGATGAAAAACTCCATATTTGAAAAGATAAAAATAGATTTTTATCGAAATGAACTAGTTTTGAACAAGAATTAAAATCAATTTATTTTTGAAATAAATAAATTGAATTTGAAAGGGGTTTTAAAAGTAACCAGAATTTCCAATAATTGAATTGGAATGGATTTGAATCGAAATTGTCTTTGGAATATTTCGATGTTGGGTTTCGTGATTATACAGATATTGTTATGGAAATTTGAAAGATATATTTATATCGTTATTTCCAATATGATATTTGTTGGTCGTAGAATTTGATATTGAATATAAGCCGATATATTTTCTATTCAGAGCCTTGTATTTAATATCAAATGGGATTTGGGTTTGTCGTGAATGGTGTCTTCATTAATACTATTCTAAAGCCCAATTGAGAAAAAGATTAAATCTTTTTATTTAGATTTAATGAAGTGTACCAATTAAATGGTATTTAATTGGAATTGAATAGAACGTGATTTTGGGTTTATCGTGAATCGTGTTTTAAATGGCATTGGTTCTTTATCCCAGTTAAAGATAGGATATTGATTGTTGGGAAGATTAAAACTAAGTGGAGTTTTAATGAATTTTTAATTAGATTGAATGATCGAGAAGGGAGTATCACCAGTTTTGCTCCAGGCGATAGTTAAATTTTTAATTAGATTTGAACGTGAAATGGTAATTGAATTTTACGATAACACCATGGTGTTAGATATGAAGTACGACCAGTTTTACTTCATGGGATGAATAGGTTGGGATTGGGAAATAAAATAAATGATTACTGCGGTGTGGTTCGCTAATCCCGACTAATTTGAATTGATATTCAAAAGAAGATTAAAGAATAAATTTAAAGAATTTATCTTTGATAAAATTAATGGCAACCTTTCCCAAAGTATGAGAATATTTGAATAAAAGAATATTCTGAATTGGAATGAGGCATATGTTGTGTTTGTGTAACACTTGTTTATTATATACGCGAGTTATTCAAAAAGACCGGGTTTATCCCATTCTAAATAACTGATTCGACGTGGTGTCGAGGATGAAGACGATGGTCGAAGACCGGAGGTCTTCACATCGTTTGGGTGATTACTAATGATCTTGATTGGGCTGTACACCCAAGAGGAGGGAATCAGCTGGTGATCGTCCAAACGTACTTGGAGATCGATGGATATGCGAGGTACAAGGTGCCTCCGGTTTCGTTCAGACCCAGAACGAACTTGTATGGACTGTGTGTCTGACATTGGATTTTGCTCTGTGTTGATTGATCTCTATTAAATATACAGCTGCCTGGTGAAGTTGAATTCATTCCCTTACTTCACCCTTCTCTGAGACGTACGAGCTCAGAGGTTATATATTGATGGATATCAAACGCATGGAGTGAATTGCCTATGTGGCATGCCTAAGTGGCAATTCATCAAGACTTTTGTTGAAAAGCAAAGTCTTGTGGTTGATGATCAAAGCACGACCCGTGTGGCATAACTTTGTGTAGCGTTGATTCGTGAGCCTCACACCCCGGTTGTGAACCAAAAACGGGAGAGGACCTCAGGGAGGGCATGCGTTTCCTTCTAGCTAGGGTGGTGTCAGTGACCTACCAGCCCTGACATTTATATTATTTTCACCTGTGTGGTTGTTGCTGTTGCGAGGCGCCTTAGATATATCGGTGACTGTGTGGAGCCGATGGAGTCATTTGGCTCATTTACGCCCTAAAGGGTGGGGAAACGCAGTGTTCAGGCATTTTAATCCACATCGGTGGACCGGCCCTGTCGCTCCAAGGGCTTGACTGAGTACTTGTCCTGAGACACGGGCTAGAGCATCTAGAATCGGTAGAGGACTATCTTTTTCCTCGGTTCACAGATGGAAATCCAACTTCCGATACGTGACTTTGCGGCTTTGATTGTAGAGCCTAGTATGGTGACATAGTGGTATGGGGCACTTATGCCGTCTATGATTGATACTTATGGTTGAAATTGTTGTATGCACTATGCACTTATAATAGTATCAAATGATTTGTTTTTAGCGTATCAAGCATTCTTTGGCTATTATAAGGTAGAAACCCTATCCTCCGGCTTGCGTTGCATTGTTTGATGGGACCTGGGTCTTATAATAGCTTCATTGTTCCTTATTTTGCATTGCGATGTTGTTTTATGCACTGGTGTTTTTAGGAGGAAACCCATTCCGTTTTATACGGCGTGGTCCCTTGATTTACCTAACTTTAAAATAAAAAATAATAACTGTTTTAGTTCTCACACCAGTCACATGACTGACCTGGAGTTTATTGTTTTAACCTAAACTCTGGGTGCCCTTATTTTGACGTGGGCAGCTAGTAGTTTTGGTTTTGCAGATTTATATTCATAGGATCCTGGTTTACAGCTGGAACGATATCCGGAAAGCTCTGTATCCGTATATTCTTTTCAGTTGTGCTTTGTATTATTTTCCCGCTGCATTGTAATTTGTAAATCTCTGATATTTATTGAATGTGTAATATTTATTCATACTCTGTATATTCTTGTAATCTGATGAAATTGTTGTAACATACAATGAAATGTTCTTCTGTTTGCGTTCCGATATGTCTTGTCCTCAAAGTATCCGCTTTTTCCTTACCCAGGAATTTACGGGTCTTTACAGAAGTCCAAAAATTGTTCCTCAATGAAAGACACAATTTAAATTGTCCATTGGGATAATTTACGAAATTATTTGAAAATAAAAATGCAACTTTTAAATTTAAAAAGTTAAATTCAAAAAAAGAATAACATTACATATTTTATAATACAAAATATCAAAATTGTTCTGAAAACTTAAAATATAAAATATAAACTTAAATTTAAAATAAAATATATGCACATTATCTTTGTTATAACATAATATTTATTTTATAATATTTGAAAATTAATTTTGAAATTTGTTAATTATTAATAAGATTAAGATAAATTAATAAAATAAGTTAATTAATAAATGTGTTACATATTATGATATATGTTATGTTGCTTTTAAAGTTTCAAAATAACATAGGTATACATTTACATATATGAGATAAATTTTGTGTAATGACCCGCCATTTCAAGCGATTGAAGTCGACAATAAAACCACACATGTCCAACTCGAAACATTAAAAATGGCAATTTTTTATTATTTAGGGTTTAATAAGAATCAAATCACAAAATCACAAATACAGAATAATACAACATCTATATAGAATAAAATAATACATTAGTAGTTCATGAAGCTACTAAATGAAAACATCAGAGTTTCAAAAGTAAATACATAGGAAGTTTAATACATATAAATTCTAATACAAATTGGCTTAATAAGGAAATGGTTGAAATGAGAAATAATAACAGATGGATAGAGAAATTGGTCTAACAGTTTTCCAACTCCAAAGGTGAATCTCGAATATTGTGATACTCACGCTGACCCAAGCATAAAGTAAAATAAAACACTTGAATCAGGACTAACATTCTTATGCTATTAAATCAACTCAAGTGAAAGTGTGAAATGTATATAGGAGAAAGGTAAAAGTAACTCAAAGGATGTTTGGGACCACCATCCTTGAAAGACGCAATAAACTATTTATATATAATATAATATGTTATTATAATAATGTCTATCAGTAAACATACTACTGAAAATTGCATTAAGGTGTTACCATTATCTTCCTTAACATTTTTATAACATTGTTATATGATTTGCATATAAAATACCAGTAACCACCGATGGATAACGATAAACTGTGATACAAAAACGTGAAATCCAACTTATAGTGGGTTTGATCAGGATAAATATAACAAGGCACACTTAGGCAATACCCAGTGTAGGATTATACTATTTTTCCATTTCGAATTGGTGGCAACACACTGCCACAACAATTGCCACCTCTAACAACGCTGTCGTAATCAAGTATGCACATCAAATCGAGGAACTGTGATGATAAATGAAGAAGTGTTACCTACAGGTGGAGCGACTCCATTTGGCCTGGTATAGCTCCTATTTTAAGTCATATTAATTATGCTTCAAAGGTCAAGGGTATCCATCATCGTTCTCTTAATTTATTCAAGTAGCATTTGCCAAACCAACCTACTTCATTCTAGATCATCTACCATGTATACAAGTGTTAAAGTGGTTCCCAGTCTTGATAGAGAGTATGTCAATATCCGGCTCTAGTCGATTTTACAACTAAACGTCATATTTCTCATTGTGGTCATTTAAGTTTAAATAAATTATTTTTAAATGTCATAAATCAGTTTACTTCAAATGTTGATCATATTATCATTTTCATAAATAAATTCAATATTTGATTCAGTTTCAAATTCAAAATCTTATATTAAAAACGGTTCATTTCAAAATTTATTTCGATTTTAGTTTTCCATAACATAGATATCATTGTTTAATGAAATCTTATATTTAAACATTTGGACTTAAACTGCTCAGATTAGAAATGAGCTTATATTTATGATAATTAAATCTTAATAGAAAATAATTTAATTTAAAATAGACACTAAACTAGATATTAGTTAAATCTTACATAAAATAGTTTGATTAACATTGTAATAAAAATATATAATAGTTAAACTAAATATACAATGGTTTAATTAAAATAGTTATAGAATATATAATAGTTAAACTAAGTATATAAAATATTTATGAAATACATAACAGTTATGAAAATAAATAGTAAAAGAGAAATTATTTAAATAAAATGGTTTAGTATAAAATAACACTAGTTTTAAATAATTCAAATATAATAATCCAATCCGAACCAAATATTCACATCTTCAAATTTTGACTTACCATTACTTCAGATTACAAATTTCTAATTCGAATCAACATAAAACTTAAAACAATATAATTTTCTACTTTAAACAGAGTGTTTAAATTTGTTTTAACTTGAATTCCAATTCTAAACCATTTACCACAGTGTTTTTTTGAAACCTAAACTCAAATTCATTTTGATTTCATTACATTGGTTTAAAACAACATTCATTGTTTGATAATCATGTTTTATCAATTAAATTGAATTCTTTTGATTCCAAAATTTATCTTTACATGAATTAAAAAATGATAGCTTAATAAAAATCTTTTGTTAGTTAAATCATTTAAATTAAATCAAATCTGTTCATTCAATTTATTTAAGCAATTTAAATTTTAAAATCAATTTTTTCTCTTTAAAATTCAATTTATTAAAGTTATTTTTTGGTAGGGTCGATAGGATTTTATAATGGTTTGTAACTTATTATAACAAATAATAAATACATTATTACCGAAGTAAACTGTTTGTTTAGTTATAAAATTCAGTTTTTAAGGTGGACAGTCCACCACCATTCTAACTAGGTTAGAGCACTAGAGCTAGAAACTAATTCTAGACTACAAATTACAAACATACCACATTCTCCATGCAGGAGACAAATTACATCTGCTAACAATAAAAAAAAACAACATGACCTACTCAAAATTACATAATACAAAGCTTGGAAAGGACACATAAGCCCTTGTCAAACTTCAAGACAAAGCAAAATTACCAAAAAGGGACTACAGTACAAAACAAGCTGTAAGGTATATACATTAGCACGTCTGACTCCATGGTGTACAGTACCCAGAGCCAGCTTTGGCCCAGTGCAACCTGGGCCATCGCATAGGGAATCAAAACGCATGGGGCATCATCGCGGTATACCGTCGCATACGAGATAGAAAAAGAAAAAAAGTGACAGAAAGAGAGCAAAGCGTAGAGGAGAGAAGCGACGCATAAAGAAGGGAGAGCAAAGCTGGGAGAGAAGCCTCTGATTTCTGGCACCGGTTGATTTCCCTTAGGTGGGTTGATTCGTGGATTGCCCTAAGGCTTCACTGCTTCAGGTAAGAACCATAATCCTAATTTTAAGTGTTTGTTTTATACGCAATGATTTATTTCACATAGAAATTTGGAGAAAACAAAATGAACTGATTCAATTGTGCAATTGACTTCAGGCTTCAAGTAACAAACCCTAATTTTTAAATGTTATGTTCTATATTTTACACGTTGACTTTTTTCAAATAGAAATTTTAGAGATTATGAAACAAATTGATTTGATTGTTATTTTTTTTGGTTTAGTAAATTCATTTGAAATTTGGTATAAATATTTGTAATCAAAATTTATAGAAAACGGTGTGCAATTTTTCAATTTGATGTAGAATGTAGCATTAGGATAATAGGAACAAATTTAGATTTTTCTCTACTTCAGTAATTTTATTTTCAATTAGAAATTTTAGAGATTATGGAGAAAACTGATTTTATTGTGGTTTTTTTGTTTGATAAATTGATTTGAAATTTGGTATAAATATTTGTAATCAAAATTTATAGAAAACGGTGTGTAATTTCTCAATTTGATATAGAAATGTAACATTAGGATAATAGGAATAAATTTAGATTTTCTCTACTTCATTAAAAAAATGGATTTTTATTTCAATTAGAAATTTTAGAGATTATGGAACAAACTGATTTGATTGTGGTTTTTTCTCTTTAATAAATTGATTTGAAATTTGGTATAAATATTTGTAATCAAAATTTACAGAAAACGACGTGCAATTTGTCAACTTGATATAGAAATGTAGCATCAGGATAATAAGAACAAATTTATATTTTCTCTACTTCATTAAAAAATGATTTTTTTTTCAATTAGAAGTTTTAGAATTATGGAACAAACTGATTTGATTGTGGTTTTTTCATTTAATAAATTGATTTGAAATTTGGTATAAATATTTGTAATCAAAATTTATAGAAAATGGTATGCAAATTGTTAATTTGATATAGAAATGTAACATTAGGATAATAATAACAAATTTAGATTTTCTCTACTTCATTAAAAAAATTGACTTTTTTTCAATAAGAAATTTTAGAGATTATGGAATAAACTGATATGATTATGTTTTTTTGTTTAATAAATTGATTTGATTTGGTATAAATTTGTAACAAAAATTTATAGAAGACGATGTGCAATTTGTCAATTCGATATAGAAATATAACATTAGTATAATAGTAACGAATTTAGATTTTCTCTACTTCATTAAAAAATTGATTTTTTTTAAATTAGAAATTTTAGAGATTATGGAACAAACTGATTTGATTGTGTTTTTTTGTTTGTTTAATAAATTGATTCGAAATTTGGTATAAATATTTGTGATCAAAATTTATAGAAAATGGTGTGCAAATCGTATAAATATTTGTAATCAAAATTTATAGAAATCCATTTTTTATTTTTATTTTCAATTTGTTTCTTTGAATTTTGATTATCGAATTATTTAAGGTATCACCGTGCTTCCCTGAAAACAACAATCTGGAAGTTCTAATAGGAAAAAACAAAAAAGAAATGAAGAAACAGCTGAATGATTAAGAGGGTCTCTTAATAAATATTTTTCCAAAAAGATAATTTTGGTTGGTAACTCGGGTCAATCTTGTGATTTTGAAAAAGAAACTGGTTTTGATGATATAGAAGAAAACGAGATTTCAGAACAAAGTTTTTCTAAACTGAAGTTATTAAAGTCATATTTGTGAACAACAATGAGTCAAGACAGACTTAATGGACTAGCTATCAAATGCATTGAAAAAGATATATTGAAAACGATTGAATATGAAGATTTGCTTCTAAAAATGCAAAAAGAAAACATTTTAAATGATAAAATTTGAATTTTTCATGGTATAGAGAAGATGGAAAGGTATGTCACATTCACATATTTCATATACTGCCTATTTACTTATATTAGTGTCTTTTATTTTATAATTACATTATTCATAAATAAACATGTTATCTACGTCTTAATTGCAGAAATATGAAGAGCTAGTATATATAAAGGTACAAAGGATGCAACCGATGATTTCTAGTAATTGAAATTGTAATGACCCGCATTGGCAGAGGTATTATAATTAATTTATTTAATTATATAAATAGTGATATAGTGAATTAAATGGTCGTGGAATTAAATAATGATGAATATTTAATTAAAATAATAAATTAAATAATATATTTAATTATGAAATAATCAGAATTGGCTGAAATGGCGATATGGTGTGAACTGGATCATATGTGATATTTAATTCAGCTTGGAATTGAATTTGAATAACGAATATATTTAAATTACGATGGTTGAAAGTATAATTATATTATAATTAAAATCGAGTTTGAAATGGCGATGCAGTTCGTAAATTGGTGATTTGAACTTCAACTGAATGTACATGATTCGTTTTAAGCCGGATTTCTGTGAAACAAGAAACATGTGGAGCTGGTGGAGTATATCTTTCTAGTGGAAGAGAAAAATCGGGATTTCGTCGTGTAGATTTTAATTTACGTCCAAATCAAATTTTAGAAAAGTCGCTGTGGAATTCCTTTTTAATTTATAAAGGAATTATTTATATTTTAAAAAGGGATTTAAATATAATTCGAATGTCGGGTTGACCCAGAAGTGAATATCAAGTTATAAATCCCAGTAGAGCTGTAGGGTATTCCACTGTGAATATATATGATAATATTTATTTTTAAATATTAAATTTAATTATATTTAAATATATTTATATATTTAAATGGGTTATTTAGAGCTTTAAAAATAGCCACTTTTTCAAGCGAAGTCGGAATTCGACGAAACTAAATTTGTCGGATCCGCAATGTCAAATAGTTGTTAGATTTCCAGTTTCGTGATTTTTAGAGTTACTGTGTGGTCATACGTATTTTTAGAGTGAAAAACAGTCAGTATTTTGACGGTTAAAAATACGCTGTGTGAGCATACGGAGTCGGAATTCGACGAAACCAGTTTCGTTGGGACCGTAATGTCGAACTGTAGTTGCATGCCCAGATTCATGATTTTTATATGTCATGTGTGATCACAAGAATTTTAAAGGACTAATAAACATAGTAGTTGATTATATTTTAATATAATATTTGAAAGAAAATATCTAAATTTTCTATAAATACTACTACCTTAACACCCTAAACCTAATTCATCTCATTTCACGGTCAAACCAATATTTGCGCCTCCAATTCTTTTTCCAATGAAATAGTTGGATCTATAAAATTCAAATTCAAATCAAATAAAAGTCTGAAAATCATGAAACTATATTATTTGAATCCCCTTGGAAATTCTGTTCGATTCTACATCAGTTTGACAAGGTGCGATGTAGTGTCCTGATGCTTGAGTTTTGAGCAGTGAGTAGGGTTTCAATTTGTGAAATTTCTAGTCGTCTGTTTGCGGGATCAATATGGTTTCTGAATTCGAAGAGTAAAACCGCATATGTATGCGAGTTCTTGGAGGAATCAGTGAAAATAGATGTCGATAGTTTACTGGAGCAAGACGCAAGTAACGTTCGAGGAATTACGTGCGAGTTGTTCATGATGGTGTTGGAGATATCGTGCTCAGGAAGAAAGAAGTGGTGGTGAGATCGGTTTGAAGGTTCGTGAAGAAATGGTGCGGATAAGGCTTCGTAAGTTTTGAAATGGGGAGTTGGAAGCAGAGCAGGTCACGGCAAGAAGAGAACGGGGAAAAAGAGGTCAGCGGTTTTGGGCTTAGAGATAGTGAGCCAACAGTTTTATCAAGGTTAAAGCCCAATAATAAAAGTGTTGGTTTTAATTTAAGTTTAAATATTCGTATTAACTTATAATGTCAATAACGTATTCATATGAAATCAGAATCACAAACCGTAAGTTGCGTTGGGATCGTATGGACGGACACTACCCAATGGGACTGACTGGGTCTGAATCCGAGCTCGTTACAATTTATGGCGAAATAAATTGTCCGATCTGAATCAATGACAATTATCGTTAATTAACGATGATAGTCCAATGTGAGTAAATCTCACTAACTCTGAATAGTTTATAATTTCATGTTGTATTTTAGAACTGTTAAATATTGGCTGATTGACTGTGTGTTGACTGTTTGATTGAACTGCTAGTCAGTTAATTGAATTTCTATATTTATTCTGTTTAACAGAATATATCATATGGAACTGAAAGTGATGTTATCTATATTGTTTAACATCTGTGATGCAGGGAAACAGGTTGGAGGAATCTGACTGGATTCCTCAACATTTATTTTACTGTTTTCATATATTGTGATATATGATGTGATATATAATCTGTTGTCGATTATATGTGTTTGACGATACTGATCATCGTGATTTGATATGTTGAGTACCATAACATACCGAAATGTTGATAAGGGAATATTTTCAAAGTGATATTTGAAAATAAAAATATTTAAAAATGGAATATTTATAAATGAGAAATATTTATAAATAGGAGATATTTAGAAAAGGGAAATTATAAAATTAAAGAATAGATTTGATAGGGAAATATTTGCAAACCATTTGCAAATAGAATAATATAAAAGGAAATATTTGTAAATCATTTACAAATAGGATTGATAGGAAATATTTAGAAAATAAATAGAGTTATAAAAAGGAAATTTGTTTATAACTGAATAGGATGTTATAAAAAGGAAAACGTTACAAAAAGGAAAACGTTATAAAAAGGAAAACGTTACTAAATAGGAAATCATTTGTAAAGTGAAGAACCGTTACTAAAAGTAAATCTTTATAAATGAATACTTTATTCGAAGGGAGTTAATCGAATATAGTTATTCGAATAGAGTTAAACACATAAGAGTTATTGAATTAGTTATTCAAAAGGAGTTATCGATTATAGTTTAATCGAAAGGAGTTATTGATTATAGTTTAATCAAAAGGAGTTATCGATTTTAGTTTGATCGAAAAGAGTTATCGATTTGTTTAATCGAAGTGAGTTATAGAATATTGGTTATTCGAAGGAGTTATCGAATTTAGTTATTCGATGGAGTTAATCGATTAGAGTTAAAATAAAGGAGTTAATCGAATATAGTTTATTTGAATAGAATCAATTGAGTTAATCGAATATTATTGATTCGAATAAAGTAAAAGGAGTTATCGAATATTAGTTATTCGAATAGGATTTAAATAGTGTAATCGAATATTAGTGATTCGAATAAAGTAAAAGGAGTAAATCGAATTTGTTTTATTCGAATAGAGTTAAAGGAGTTATCGACTAGAGTTAAATCAAATAGAGTTAATCCAATAGTGTTAGTCCAAAAAAGTTAATCGATAAGGTTTAATCGAATTGAGTAAATTGAATAGAGTTATCGAATATACCTTATCGAAAGGGGGAGTTATCGAATAGAGATGATTCGAAAGAGGTTAAGTAATGAAGTTAGTTAAATAATTAAAAGGTGAACTTTGTATATTTCAAGGTTAGAAATGTTGTTCAGTTAAGGTCTGAGAGGTAGTATTACCCCAACTTGATTGACTTCATTTTTAACTAAGGAATGGTTAAGGTTCGATAGTGAAGGTGGGTTAAAGGAATTTAGTTAATAAGCGTAATGGTTTGAGTTGGCATCGCGATGGTTTGTTTAAAACATCTGTCTAAGTCCAATGAAGGATTTTTGGAAATGTTTTCCAAATAAGAACCAGAATTGTTTTCTGATATAAAAAACAAGAAATGGAAATGTTTTCCAATGGTAATAACATATATTTTCTAAATTTAGAAAATAAGAAATGTTGAATATAGGGAAACAGGAGATGAAAAATGAACTAAGGAGATAAATGTTAAATGATGATTGATTGATAGAATTTCCAATTGGAAATAATATCGTTGTTTGCACACGTGTTTTTCTTCGATAGTTAATTCACAGACTATCGAAGTTTTGACCATTTTAACGTTGTTAATATGGAGAGACCGGTTGGATTATTATCCAAAGAACCACTCTGTATTGGCATAAGCGTTGCGAATAATATATGCCAAAGATAATTGAAGACGGTGTAGCGTGCAAGGGCTATTGTATAAGTCTTAGATAACAGTGTCTAAGATGGATGTATTGAATAGTGCCTTCGGTTCATCCTGTTCTTGGATGACTTGTGCGGACAGATGTCTGACAGTGTATTTCCAAACGATCACGTATATTGATTTCTCCAACCGTACCAAGAGTGGAAGCGGAGAAGGAAACTTCTTTTAGCTAACACATAATGTATGGTTGAGGACGTCAATCGGTGATTTGATGGATTTGACGATGTGGCATTCAAAGTGAATCTGGTGTGATGATAAAGCGTAGCTTCTAGCCTCACATCAGGTAAATGACAGAAATCGGGCAGGCAGCATGGCTAAGTCGGTCGCACCGAAGTAGGGTGTATAATCACCTGATCTAGAGTTTCATTTACTTCTAAAAATCTATTGTTGATGCTGTCCCATTCGGGAAACAGTTGCTGATCCCAACTGTTGGTGATATACATACGATACACTCAAGCGAAATGAGTGGTCGGTCTTGTGTGGCCGGGTTGCAAGATGTTCTTGTTGAACCCAGTGTATTCCTTTCTAGAGGTGCACTAGAAAAAGGTGGTTCCATACCTTGTCATAGTTGGAAACCCATTACCCAATACGTGCTTGCGGTTTTGATGTTATACTATATATGTAGAACGTGAGATGAAAGTGTTTCTGCTAGATGATTATTATAGTTGTGGTTGATAGACATTATTATAATATCAAAAGGTTTTTGATATAAAAATATTTGGATTCCCATAAGGGAAAAACCCATTCTGTTATACGGCGTGGTTTTATGAGGTATCATTTACCTGCTTGAACTGTTTTAAACCGTTTTACTCATACCAGTCCCATGACTGACCCGGAGTTTATTTGTTTGTTTTCCCTAAACTCTTGGGTGCCTAAATTTGTATGGGCAGTCAAGTAGTCGGGATTTACAGATATACTGGAAGATCTTAGAGTAGGAGGCTTCAGGATTATATAGCTATAGTTATTTCCGCTGTGTTGTAAGTGCTGTACTATGATAATGATATGTATATTCAAGTACAGATTTGTATTTCCAAGTTATGTTATGAAATATATTTATTCGTTCCGCTGTGAGATTCGTGTTACTCTGATGTTGTGTTCTTCTTCTTCTTCCATTCTAAGTTTCTATCTTATCTATCCTCACCCTCTAATTTCTTTCATTAATGACTGGTATTTTTCGATGTTTGGTTAGTCATCATTGGGGTTTTGGCGATAACCAAAGTCGACAAAATCCCGGGTCATTACAGTTGGTATTAGAGCTTAAGTTAAGTGAATTACCTTGGCTCTATGGCGTGACTCAGTAGAGATGGGGTTAGTAATACCCTAGATTGAGTTGAGTGTATATATACGAGTGAGCGTATTTGTTATTGATATAAAAATTGTTTTATATTGTGGTGATTTATTGGTTGAGTTGTTTATGGGTTCTGGTCGATCAGTTTGATCCACTGTATTGGTAGGAGTTTATAAACACTCGAATACGATGGGTCGACACGATATGTTTTGAGAAGAGGGTGAATTAAAATAAGTTTACCCAAGGTATATCTTGATGTAAAGAAGATATATGTACCAAAATTATAATATAATAGATATATTGGTTGTTATTATAATCGAGTAAGATTATAAATTAAATGGTTATGTAAATAACCAATCAGAATTCATATAAGTGAAATACGTGAAATCAGATGGGTTAAATTTGAAATTTAAACTAGAAATTGAATTAAAATTCTAGAAAATTGGATAAGTGTTTGAAAATAGATTTGGATTAAAGATAAGGAAAATTTAAGATCCTGGGAGATTTTAAATTGTTTTACAAGCAGTGTGAATTATATTTTGAAATGAATTTCAAAGTAAAAATGTTTAGAAATGGTTTTATAGTATTGAACTCACTTCGATCACTGGAAGATAGATTCTGATGATGACAGCTGCATCATCAGTATTCATTTTCGAGTTGTAAATGACGAATTACTACCAGGGATACTGTTTTGAATTTGTTTTGGGAAATACAAGTTGTGTTGAATTTCAAAATGGGATTTATAATAAAGAATGATTAAAGAAAGTTTGAAATAGAGTTTGAAAATTGAAATTCAAATAGAGTTTGAATATAGAAATTCAAATGGAATTCAAATATAGAATTTGAATATAGAAAATATAAAGGAATTCAAATATAGGATTTGAATATCGAAGGTGAAACAGAATTTGAATATAGAAATTCAAATGGAATTCAAATATAGGATTTGAATATATAGAATTTGAATATAGAATTCAAATGGAATTTAAACTATAGAATTTGAATAGAATTTGAATAATAGAATTTGATATATAGATTTGAATAATAGAAGTGATATAAAATTTGAATAGAAATTGAATAGAATTAACTAAGTCGAAGAGAAATTAGTTAATCGAGTTTTGAATTTGAAGTTGAACTTTGAAAGGTGAATTGGATTTGTAAATGGATATTCGAAATCGAATATAGAACTTAAATTTGAAATTTGGATTCAAATTAGTTAATAAGCAAATTAAAATATATTTGAACATGTCATGTTCAAATATAAAAAGTGAAATAGACTAAAGAGTTAATTAACAAATTAATTAACGAATTGAGTTGAAACGATCAGGTATAGTTAAAATAGATTGGCAGGTATAAATATACATGAGATAGGTATGGATAAGGTATGAAGGTATATAAATAGAATGCTCGACGAAAAGGTATATATTTAATTCATATATGAGATTTCATGCACCGTATCGGCTAGCCGCTTGGCTTTTTCATTTTCTTTTGGATTGGTGAGGGCCATGGGAGGCTATTTGAAATATCCCAATGCTACTAATACAAAGGAGGTTATGGCGAATTTTTCCGGGGATTTAAGGAGTTAGAATATTTTTAAGATAATTTGATAGTTAGAAATCAACGTATCGATATATATATATATATATATATATATATATATATATAAGTCGATTAGGAAACGAACTTAGAAATAGAATAGTATAATCAAAATGGAAGACTAAGAATAAAATCTAGTAAGAATAGAAAGAGGAAGCGTATATGTGTTTAAAAGTGAAGAAGTAGTTGTATGGTATTGATTATTCGAGTAAGTAGTCATATCTTTTTGACGTTATAAATGTTATTCAGTCAAGGTTTGAGAGGTAGTTATACCCAAACTTGATTGATTTCATTATTAACAAATAAATAGTAAGATTTCAGGCTCGAAGATCAATGTTGAATAAGAGTTAGTTGAATATAGTATTTGGGTTGTCGTAACGATGTTTTACACAACATCCGTTTTAACCCAAATAAGTGTAAGTTTGGAAATATAATAAAGAATATTTCCTAAGTATAGAAATAAACGAGATCAGAAAAGAGAAAAGTAATTGGAATATTTTCCAATTATAAATAGCATATATTTTCTAATGTTTAGAAAATAAAGGAAGGCGATATTCGAAAATGTTTTCCAAATAACATAAAAGACCAATATGGCTATTGAAAATATTTGGTTAACAAATATTGATAAAGAAATAGAGAAGTGATTTAACTAATGGAATATTAATTAAGGGCTCAGTGATATGTTCAAAGGGAAAATTTGATTTTTGAAAAGAGTAAACTGTTTAAAAACTCCCAGGGAAAGACTGTTTGAATTAAAAACAAATTTAACAGAAATTTCTGAAAGCAATTTTGAATTAAAGTAGAGCTAGTAAAGTAGTAACTGAGATTGAATTAGAATGATATCAAGACAAATTGGATTGTGAGATTCAAATTTGAAGTGTAATGTGACAATCAAGTTAAGAGTTGGAAATCGAGAAGAAACTCGAGTTGAAATGATATTTGGCTCAGATATAAACGAACGGTGGTGTTGTGGATAAAAGCAGATTGGAATTTGAATGGGGTAACACTGGTATATGCTGAATTGACAGCAGGTGAAAGTGATAGAGTTGATATGCCCGACAAAAAGGTACAAGTTTATATTCGATATAAGCATGAGATTTATGAGCTGAATTAGCAAGCCGCTTGGCTGTTTGATTTTCTTTTGGGATGGAGATGGCCTAGAGAGGCGATTTGGAGTTTGACCGATTGACCAGTACAAAGGAGGTGCTGGCGAAATTTTTCAAAAAGTTAAGGCGTTAGAAAATTTTCAGGATTTTTGAAAATTTTCGTTAATCAGAATAAATTAATAATTTAATTGAAATTTAATTTGGTTCAGTTGGAAACTGAAGTTAAAAAGTGAACAAATATGTTCTAACCAGTCGATAAGGTCGTTCTCTACCTTAGCAATTTCGAGGACGAAATTATTTTAAGTGGGGAAGATTGTAATGACCCGCATTGGCAAAGGTATTATAATTAATTTATTTAATTATATAAATAGTGATATAGTGAATTAAATTGTCGTGTAATTAAATAATGATGAATATTTAATTAAAACAATAAATTAAATAATATATTTAATTCTGAAATAATCAGAATTGGCTGAAATGGCGATATGTTGTGAACTGGATCATCTGTGATATTTAATTCAGCTTGGAATTGAATTTGAATAACAAATATATTTAAATTACGAGGGTTGAACATATAATTATATTATAATTAAAATCGAGCTTGAAATGGCACTGCAGTTCGTAAATTGGCGATTTGAACTTCAACTGAATGTACAGGATTCGTTTTAATCCGCATTTCTGTGAAACAAGAAACGTGTGGAGCTGGTGGAGTATATCTTTCTAGTGGAAGAGAAAAATCGGGATTTCGTCGTGTAGATTTTGATTTACGTCCAAATCAAATTTTAGAAAAGTCGCTGTGGATTTCCTTTTTAATTTATAATGGATTTATTTGTATTTTAAAAAGGGATTTAAATATAAATCGAATATCGGGTTGACCCAGAAGTGAATATCAAGTTATAAATCCAAGTAGAGCTATAGGGTATTCCACTTTGAATATATACGATAATATTTATTTTTAAATACTAAATTTAATTATATTTAAATATATTTATATATTTAAATGGGTTATTTAAAGCTTTAAAAATAGCCACTTTTGCAAACGAAGTCGGAATTCGACGAAACTAATTTTGTTGGATCTGCAATGTCAAATAGTTGTTAGATTTCCAATTTCGTGATTTTTAGAGTCACTGTGTGGTCGTACGGATTTTTAGAGTGAAAAACAGTCAGTATTTCGATGGTTAAAAATACGCTGTGTGAGCATACGGAGTCGGAATTCGACGAAAACATTTTCGTTGGGACCGTAATGTCGAACTGTAGTTGCATGCCTAGATTCGTGATTTTTAGATGTCATGTGTGATCACAGGAATTTTAAAGGACAAATAAACACAGCAGTTGATTATATTTTAATATAATATTCAAAAGAAAATATCTAAATTTTCTATAAATACCACTACTTTAACACCCTAAACCTAATTCATCTCATTTCACGGTCAAACCAATATTTGCGCCGCCAATTCTTTTTCCAGTGAAATAGTTGGATCTATAAAATTCAAAATCAAATCAAATAAAAGTCTGAAAATCATGAAACTATATTATTTGAATCACCTTGGAAATTCTGTTCGATTCTACATCAGTTTGACAAGGTGCGATGCTGTGTCCTGATGCTCGAGTTTTGAGCAGTGAGTAGGGTTTCAATTTGTGAAATTTCTGGTCGTTTGTTTGCGGGATTGATATGGTTTCTGAATTGGAGGAGTAAAACCGCATATGTATGCGAGTTCTTGGAGGAATCAGTGAAAATAGATGTTGATAGTTTCCTGGAGCAAGACGCAAGTCGCGTTCGAGGAATTACGTGCGAGTTGTTCATGATGGTGTTGGAGATGTCGGGCTCAGGAAGAGAGAAGTGGTGGTGAGATCGGTTCGAAGGTTCATGAAGAAATGGTGCGGATAAGGCTTCGTAAGTTTTGAAATGGGGAGTTGGAAGCAGAGCAGGTCACGGCAAGAAGAGAACGGGGAATCAGCGGTTTTGGGTTTAGAGATAGTGGGCCGACAGTTTTATCAAGGTTAAAGCCCAATAATAAAAGTGTTGGTTTTAATTTAAGTTTAAATATTCGTATTAACTTATAATGTCAATAACGTATTCATGTGAAATCAGAATCACAAACCGTAAGTTGCGTTGGGATCGTATGGATGGACACTACCCAATGGGACTGACTGGGAGTGAATCCGAGCTCGTTACAATTTATGGCGAAATAAATTGTCCGATCTGAATCAACAACAATTATCGTTAATTAATGATGATAGTCCAATGTGAGTAAATCTCACTAACTCTGAACAATTTATAATTTCATGTTGTATTTTAGAATTGTTAAATATTGGCAGATTGACTGTGTGTTGACTATTTGATTGAACTGCTAGTCAGTTAGTTGAATTTCTATATTTATTCTGTTAAACGGAATATATCATATGGAACTGAAAGTGATGTTATCTATAATGTTTAACATCTGTGATGCAGGGAAACAGGTTGGAGGAATCCGACTGGATTCCTCAACATTTATTTTACTGTTTTCATATATTGTGATATATAATGTGATATATAATCTGTTGTCGATTATATGTCTTAGTCTTCTTGTGACAGTCTTTGTTTAAGTGGCCTAGTGTCCCACAATTGAAGCACCTCTTCTTTCCCTTGCCACCATTGCCTTTCCCACCCTTGTTTTGCTGTTGAGGTCTCTTCTGGTCTCCTTTCTTCTCGTGTGCTTTATTAGCATTGGGACCCTTCTCTTCCTCATGCATAAGTGCCATGTCCACTAGCTTCTCGAAAGTGGCCCCCATAGGGATATGAGACATAGCCAATCCGTGCATCGGTTCGTTCAAGCCTTTAACGAACCTCAAAGCCTTCTCCTCCGGTGTGTTTACCAAGTCTATATTGAACTTCGCTAGCTGGTTAAACTTGTTAACATATTCTTTCACTGACAAGTTCCCTTGCTTTAAGTTCAAGAACCTTTCCACGTGCATATTTTCTTCTGCTTTTGAGAGAAACTTTGCCTCAAACCTTTGCCTGAAATCCACCCAAGAGTCAATAGGGCGTTCTCCATTAGTGACCTCCCACCAGAACGAAGCCTCTCCTTCCATTAAACAAGCGGCTAACCTGACTTTCTTTCCCTCTTCTACTTCCAAGATTTCCATCAATTCTTCCGTCTCATTAAGCCAATCCCTAGCTCCCACAAAAGGTTTTCCTCCCATAGCCTTAAACTTCCTACAAGTCATAGCAAAAGTATCCGTGCGAGGAGGAACGAGTGCAACGGGTGGAGGAGGAACATTTGCTGGACCTGCAGCGGTGGCCTTAGCCTCTAACAACCTCCTATACCATACGGGTACTGCTACACCGTCCGGAAGATAAAGATCTTCAGCCATGCCGAGACGAAATAGGAAAGATTCAAAACGGAGAATTCGAAAGATAAAGATATGGCTATCGGGGATTATGCTTTTCTTTCAAAAACTTTTCTCTTTAAAGACATGTTTTTGAAAATATTTCTTCCAAAAATGTTTTTAGAAAAATAGTTTTCTAAAAAAAAAATTATCTATTCTGGTAACCTTTGCTCTGATACCACGTGTAACACCCCACACCCGCTATGGTCACTCACTAAGGGAATGCCATAGCATCGGTGGAGTATTTTAGTGAATATAGAACAGAAAAATTACACCAAGACAGATATAAATAGTACTTGAAATTTAAAACATCATCTCATAACAGCGGAAATAAACATGTCTGGTTACATCATAAAACCACGATAAAAGTCAAGTACAATATCCGTCAAAATAAAGAAAGTACATAATCCCACTCTCTCATACAATAGCCAGAACAAAAAGAAAAGATAACTGGATAACTGGAGCTTTACATCTATCCAAGCTCCTAAAGACTGGAACAGCAATCTGATCAAGCTCCACTACTGCTAGGATCCACCGTAGGACCTGAGGGTTGGGAAAAAGATAGAAACAACGGGGTCAGACATAAGTCTGAGTGAGTCCTATAACTTTAACAATACAATCATTAAAGTAACCAGAGAAGACATAAACTTGACCTACGGTAATATCTGGGGATGAATGGCTACACTAAGCAGCTTGGTAGACTTAGGATAAACTAAGATAACCGTAAGGACGCATCTACCCACCCAAGGATAATTACTAACTGCACCACACCAGTCATTCCTACTAAAAGGTTGATCCCTTCCAAGGACTTAGAAAATTTCCCCAGCAGTTTCATGTACTCCTAGCCCACTACATAGGTGCCGTTTGCCCCTATCTCTACTAGGTGTACTCAGTAATTTTACCCAGTAGTTTCGTGTACCCCTACATAGGTGCCGTCTGCCCCTATCTTTATTAGGTGTACCCACTACTCCCCATCGATCGTCTCCCTACCGTAGATACCCGTGCTGGTCCCACGATTGGGGTGTATCATTCCCCTAAAGTGGCTACCAGATAATATCAAGAGTGCGCGGCTTTATATCTACACGATGCAACAACGACTTACCAACCAGCCCGGGTCCACACACGCATATGAAACCCGTTGGTCCCGCGTTGCCACCGCTAACCCGTTTTGGCCTCTTATAATCAAGCCCAATATGCGTGTCCCGTCACTCGACATGGGTCGAGCCCACAAAGATACGTTTGGGATATTGGTTGAAATGGGCCCCCACAAGCTACTACTTAAGCTTGTCACTTTTATCTAGTGCATCCCACTTAACCCCTTATGTAGTCATGCCCACTTACATGTTAAGATTTGGTTAAGTCATCAATCATATTTCAGTTGCCACATAGGGCACCCACAAGATTTCCACATGCCACCCAAAGCACTTACTTAACCCTTCACCCATGTTTTAATTACATGTTCCACTTTGGTTAAGTATTCTAATCGTATTTTCTCATGCCACCCATGGCACTTACTTAACCCTTTAATCATGTTTTAATTACATGTTCTACTTTGGTTAAGTATTCTAATCGTATTTTTCTATTGCCACCCAAGGCAACCCACTAGTCTCATCATGCCACCCCAAGGCACCCACTTAACCCCTCATGTCCCACTACATGCTAATATGGTTAAGTGTTTCTTAATTCATTAATTAAGATCATGACCTTATAAAGACCTCTCACATTAGACCGTCTTTTATGACTGCTGGATATGCCGGTTGGTTCCGGGCAGACTTCTGTCATCAAAAGGGTCTAACCTCGTGTCTTTACTTTAATCATGCATTTAATTTATGACTAAGACCTCTCACATTGGGCCAATCATTTGTAGCCGCTGGATGGCCGGTCGGTTCCGGGCAGACTTCCGCTACAAAAGGGTCCAACCTCGTGTCTTAGTTGATTAATTATACCTAATTAATCACCCCCATATTAATTATCCCTAATTAATATCAAGTTTTCCATAACATGGGTAGACCTAACTCAATAGGTAAATTCCCATGGGGTAGACCTAACTCAATAGGTAAATTCCCACTTATGGTAATTTATTTATTTTATGGTATGCTCAATCATACCCAATCATACTTTATTAACATATTTATTAACCCCATCGTTCCCCACGTAAATCGTTCTCATTTCATAACATAATAAAGGGGAAGATCCATCACAAATAGCATGGGTTTAGCATATAACTTTGTCATGGGTTAAGAGGATGTCAACTTGCATATATGAGCACATATTAACCCAACTACATTTAACCCAAACTTGCATATTATCATACACACATCTTGCATAACATGTTGAACTTTCATATAGGCATTCTCATAACTTGCATAACATGTTAAACATGCATTTAAGCATACACATAACTTGCATAAGCATTCACATACTTGCATAAGCATTTACATACTTGCATACGCATTCACATACTTGCATAAACATTCACATACTTGCATAAGCATGCATAACTTGCATATCATGTTAAACTTGCATTTAAGCATATACATATCTTGCACAAGCATTCATATACTTGCATAAGCATTCATAACTTGCAAATCATGTTAAACTTGCATTTAAGCATATACATATCTTGCATAAGCATTCATATACTTGCATAAGCATGCATATCACATTAAACTTGCATTTAAGCACATACACAACTTGCATATGAATTTGCATAACTCACTTTGTTAAACATGCATAAATCCACTTGTTAAATATGCATAAACCCACATATTAAACATGCATAAACCCATTTGCCAAACATGCATAAACATAGAAAAACATAGAGTAGCATATCATTCTAAATGATTCAAACTAACTAATCCGCATTTAAGACCATAAGTCTCATTACACCCAATCTACTTACTTTAACAATTGATGTTAAAGTGATAGAAACTCACCAAACCCAAGATTAGCAAACTTATGAAGTGGAATTAGTTGCTAACTATGAAGAAGATAATGATTAGAGATTGATTAGAGAGGGATTAGCTTGCAACTTCCTTCATAAATTGGTGGAGGCTCCTTCTAAGATTTAATTTGGCGGCATGAGGCCATCATTTCTATTTTTAGTATGGATTAGGGTAGGTTTAGGGTGTATTTATAGATTAGGAGAGTGTTTTAGGCCCTCAGATTAACCCTAGATTAGATTAGGTCCGTTAGATTTAGGAAATCTCTAGAACCCAGCCCTCCAAGCCAGCCTAGAACCCAACCTGGTGCACCCAGGTTCTCTGGACGCCGCGCCCCTGTCGACAGGCAAGTCGACAGGCAAGTCGACACCCCTGTCGACAGGCCTGTCGACAGCCCTGTCGACATGGGTAGGGCGGGAAGCTTCCCGCCTGACCCCGCTGGTTCTATTTTCAAATCCTAATTTAAATTTCTAAATCTGTTTTAAGCTTTAATTTTTCTGCAAACTTCATTGGGCCATAACCGGGCCATACGGACTCTGATTCTCGAAAACTCGGACTCTATTTCGCGTATTTTTCCGAGACGAACGCAATGACGCAGCCCGTTACCCACAATTCCCACATCTGAGATTATTTATCCTGTAATTAGTGAATTTTAGTATTAACTAAAATTCGGGGTGTTACATTCTCCCCTCCTTAAAGGATTTCGTCCCCGAAATCTCTAAGCTAAGGAGAATGCATATCCTACCATCCAAACAACCATCTACTCAAATCATCAACCACGGGCATCCATTGTCCTTAAACAGTTTCTAATGATGTATGAGCATATGCAAACAGTGTGTGTATATGTTCCCTATCTAATGTATGAACATATGCAAACCATGATAGTGCCATGCATCCATTATGTATGCGAGAGAACCCTATCGACACATACAATATCTACATGAGTGCACAATCATTCACCAAAATGCATCATCCATGTGATAACAAAATCATTATACATCCATAAATATAGCCTCCTACACACAATTTTATGCAATATGCAATATGAAGTGACTGAGCCGATCTAGTGCCTAGAGTGTGTGTATATGCATCCACGAGCAACCACTAGCAAACACTTGCATCCACTTGCATCCATCATACATAACATGTCTCAAACACATGTTTCAACCATAAGACTATCCTATCTGAAGGTCAAAGGTACTACCGAGAGGACATACTAAGGATAAGATAAGCACAAGATATGCGATGAAGAAGAGGCAAAAGGACATGCCCTCCGAAAGAAAAGGGTACTTCGAACGCATCTTCGCTTCCATCTCCCAGGTAGCGTCGCTCTCTTCATCTCCCCTTTGTACTTTGACTAGTTGAACCTCTCTGTTTCTCATCTTCCAAATCCCTGACCCAAGGATGCAAGTAGGAGCTCGTCGAATCATCGCATCACGCTCTGCTTCCACTTCTCTAAGCAAACTCGGCTCTGCCACCTCTGCGGTCTCATGTAGGCACTTCCTCCCATGGAATACATCATGTACATCACTAAGTCTGTCGGGCAATTCCACCAATGGAATATGCTCCTCCCATGTACCTCCAAAATCCAAGATACATAGTCTCAAAAGGTCTTCTAAAACATGATTCACCCTCTCGGTCTGGCCGTCCGTCTGAGGATGATATGCGGTACTCAAACACAACTGAGTCCCTACCGCCTCTTGGAAACTCTTCCAAAACTCTCTAGTGAAGATAGGATCTCGATCACTCACTATGCTAGAGGGTACCCCATGCAATCGAACTATCTCTCGAAGATATACAGAAGCTAGCCATGGAGCAATCCACTTACTCTTCACAGGTATGAAATGGGCGCTCTTAGTAAGTCTGTCTACTACCACCAAAATTCCTGTATTACTCTTTCTTGATGTGGGTCACCCGTCAATAAAATCCATCGAGACGCTGTCCCACTTCCATTGCGGAACCTCCAATGGGTGAAGCAACCCACCTGGTTTCTTTTGCTCCGTCTTCACTTGTTGGCACACCAAGCATCGAGCGACATACTCGGCCACATCTTTCTTCATACCGGCCCAAAAGAAAACTCGCTTCATGTCTTAGTACATCTTGTCCCTATCGGGGTGAATGGTCATCTTTGACTGATGTGCATCATCGAGTATAGCCTTCCTCAAACCCCTTGTTTTACGGTACACAAAGGCTACCGTCACTACGCAACCACCCCTTACCATCTAGGGTGTACCTACTCAAATGGCTGGACGACTCCCCCTCCTCATGAGCTTCTTTACTAACTCAACCAATTGTGGGTCGTCCCGCTGTGTTTTGCCAATACGCTCCAAAAGAGCAGGCCTAACCTCCAAGGAGGCTAGCAAACCGGGTACAAAGTCAACGGAAGGTCCAAGTCAAACATAGAAATAAACTCTAAGCTCCGTCGTTCAACGAACCACAAACTCGAGGACAACCTTTTTCTACTTAAGGCGTCCGCTACCATGTTACCCTTGCCATGGGTGTACGCTATCTCAAACTCATAGGACGCTAAGAATTCTATTCACTTTTGCCGTCTCAAGACTATGCGCCTGGAGAGTCTCCAATACTTCCCTAAGATGTAGGGCAAGTTCTTCTCTACTCCTAGAGAAAATCGGGATATTTTCCAATGCAAAATCGTCACAACTATCCATCTCTCACACAGACCACCCTAGTCGAGCTCGATGTCCCCCAAATGCAAGCCCCAAAGGCCTAAACCAATATCAGACAAACACCCAAGGGATATCTCCTTCGAGTTCAGGCGACCTACGTGAGATGATACTCGTAAAAATGGCTAAATAATTAAGCCCCTTGTCCAACCCTGGATGTCTTCGCCAGTCTTACTCCAAAACCACCGTTTTTCCCTAACTGGCTTTGCTCACCCTATTGAGCACATACGAAAACTTATTTCGCTCCTAGAAAAGACCAAGATGTCATCCACAAAGACCAACACGAACTTATTTAGGTACTCCCGGAACACCCTTCTCATCACATGCGGGGGCGTTCGTCAAACCAAATGGCATCTCCAGCCACTCATAAAAACCATCCGGAGTCCTAAAGGTAGTCTTCTCTATACTATCCTCAGTCACTCTCAACTGACGAAACCTCGTGACTAAGTCCAACTGCGAAAATACTGAGGCGCCCACTAACTGATCAAAGAGATCATCAATCCTCGACAATGGGTGTCTATTCTTCTTTGTGAGTTTATTTAGCTCTCTTTAGCCTACACAAAGTCTGAGGGACCCATCCGCCTTCGTAACAAAAACTACTGGAGCGCCCCACTCCGATGTACTTCGTCTTATGAACCCCTTCTCAAGCAAATCGCCTACTTACTTATGGAGTTCCCTCCTCTCACGAGGAGCCACGTGGCACACTGGCCAAGATACTGGTTTAGCATTATTCACCAGATATATTCGGAAGTCAATCTCCCGCTTCGGAGGTAAGCTCTTCACCTCTCACACACATCCGGGTATTCCCGGACCGCTGCAAACTCTAGACCGACGTGTCAAGCGATTCTAGATAACTTAGCATAACAGATTCTATGGGAATACAAGAGATCTCGAGAGTGTCGCCCAGGCGGCCCATAAGCCTAACAACTCTCCCTTCAAAATGAAGAACGGCACCCCTACTGGATAACCAGTCCATGCCCAAAACTAACCCATAGCCCGTGAAGCCCAACAAGCATCACATCTAAACTCAATGCTAAGTATAGAAACTTTCAAACCCAAACACACCATGGAGCCCCAATTGGGTTTGAAACAACTAAGGGATCATCTACCAACTGGTGTCTCAGTGCAGTGACTCTACTAATTATGATGAGATAAACGAACTCAATGCGTCAAAATCAAATAAAGTACGGACAGGATGATCGATCAGAAAAACTAGACTTTCAATAGAAATAGTTCTACCTCTTTCCCGAATCGCGAAAGCCTGTACTTGCCCCCTAGCCTGACCTGGTGCCACAAGAGCTTGCACCTGTCCTCCTGAGGTAGACCCCGTCCTTTGCTCCTTCTTTGGACAGTCTTTCATCAGATGCCCTGCTTCGCCACAGTGGAAGCAGCCAGTCTTAGTCTTCTTGCGACGGTCTTTGTTTAAGTGGCCTAGTGTCCCACAATTGAAGCACCTCTTCTTTCCCTTGCCACCATTGCCTTTCCCACCCTTGTTTTGCTGTTGAGGTCTCTTCTGATCTCCTTTCTTCTCGTGTGCTTTATTAGCATTGGGACCCTTCTCTTCCTCATGCATAAGTGCCATGTCCACTAGCTTCTCGAAAGTGGCCCCCATAGGGATATGAGACATAGCCAATTCGTGCATCGGTTCGTTCAAGCCTTTAACGAACCTCAAAGCCTTCTCCTTCGGTGTGTTTACCAAGTCTATATTGAACTTCGCTAACTGGTTAAACTTGTTAACATATTCTTTCACTGACAAGTTCCCTTGCTTTAAGTTCAAGAACCTTTCCACGTGCATATTTTCTTCCGCTTTTGAGAGAAACTTTGCCTCAAACCTTTGCCTGAAATCCACCCAAGAGTCAATAGGGCGTTCTCCATTAGTGACCTCCCACCAGAACGAGGCCTCTCCTTCCATTAACCAAGCGGCTAACCTGACTTTCTTTCCCTCTTCTACTTCCAAGATTTCCATCAATTCTTCCGTCTCATTAAGCCAATCCCTAGCTCCCACAAAAGGTTTTCCTCCCATAGCCTTAAACTTCCTACAAGTCATAGCAAAAGTATCCGTGCGAGGAGGAACGAGTGCAAAGGGTGGAGGAGGAACATTTGCTGGACCTGCAGCGGTGGCCCTAGCCTCTAACAACCTCCTATACCATACGGGTACCGCTACACCGTCCGGAAGATAAAGATCTTCAGCCATGCCGAGACGAAATAGGAAAGATTCAAAACGGAGAATTCGAAAGATAAAGAAATGGCTATCGGGGATTATGCTTTTCTTTCAAAAACTTTTCTCTTTAAAGACATGTTTTTGAAAATATTTCTTCCAAAAATGTTTTTAGGAAAATAGTTTTCTAAAAAAAAATTTTATCTGTTCTGGTAACCTTTGCTCTGATACCACGTGTAACACCCCACACCCGCTATGGTCACTCACTAAGGGAATGCCATAGCATCGGTGGAGTATTTTAGTGAATATAGAACAGAAAAATTACACCAAGACAGATATAAATAGTACTTGAAATTTAAAACATCATCTCATAACAGCGGAAATAAACATGTCTGGTTACATCATAAAACCACGATAAAAGTCAAGTACAATATCCGTCAAAATAAAGAAAGTACATAATCCCACTCTCTCATACAATAGCCAGAACAAAAAGAAAAGATAACTGGATAACTGGAGCTTTACATCTATCCAAGCTCCTAAAGACTGGAACATCAATCTGATCAAGCTCCACTACTGCTAGGATCCACCGTAGGACCTGAGGGTTGGGAAAAAGATAGAAACAACGGGGTCAGACATAAGTCTGAGTGAGTCCTATAACTTTAACAATACAATCATTAAAGTAACCAGAGAAGACATAAACTTGACCTACGGTAATATCTGGGGATGAATGGCTACACTAAGCAGCTTGGTAGACTTAGGATAAACTAAGATAACCGTAAGGACGCATCTACCCACCCAAGGATAATTACTAACTGCACCACACCAGTCATTCCTACTAAAAGGTTGATCCCTTCCAAGGACTTAGAAAATTTCCCCAGCAGTTTCATGTACTCCTAGCCCACTACATAGGTGCCGTCTGCCCCTATCTCTACTAGGTGTACTCAGTAATTTTACCCAGTAGTTTCGTGTACCCCTACATAGGTGCCGTCTGCCCCTATCTTTATTAGGTGTACCCACTACTCCCCATCGATCGGCTCCCTACCGTAGATACCCGTGCTGGTCCCACGATTGGGGTGTATCATTCCCCTAAAGTGGCTACCAGATAATATCAAGAGTGCACGGCTTTATATCTACACGATGCAACAACGACTTACCAACCAGCCCAGGTCCACACACGCATATGAAACCCGTTGGTCCCGCGTTGCCACCGCTAACCCGTTTTGGCCTCTTATAATCAAGCCCAATATGCGTGTCCCGTCACTCGACATGGGTCGAGCCCACAAAGATACGTTTGGGATATTGGTTGAAATGGTCCCCCACAAGCTACTACTTAAGCTTGTCACTTTTATCTAGTGCATCCCACTTAACCCCTTATGTAGTCATGCCCACTTACATGTTAAGATTTGGTTAAGTCATCATTCATATTTCAGTTGCCACATAGGGCACCCACTAGATTTCCACATGCCACCCAAAGCACTTACTTAACCCTTCACCCATGTTTTAATTACATGTTCCACTTTGGTTAAGTATTCTAATCGTATTTTCTCATGCCACCCATGGCACTTACTTAACCCTTTAATCATGTTTTAATTACATGTTCTACTTTGGTTAAGTATTCTAATCGTATTTTTCTATTGCCACCCAAGGCAACCCACTAGTCTCATCATGCCACCCCAAGGCACCCACTTAACCCCTCATGTCCCACTACATGCTAATATGGTTAAGTGTTTCTTAATTCATTAATTAAGATCATGACCTTATAAAGACCTCTCACATTAGACCGTCTTTTATGACTGCTGGATATGCCGGTTGGTTCCGGGCAGACTTTTGTCATCAAAAGGGTCTAACCTCGTGTCTTTACTTTAATCATGCATTTAATTTATGACTAAGACCTCTCACATTGGGCCAATCATTTGTAGCGGCTGGATGGCCGGTCGGTTCCGGGCAGACTTCCGCTACAAAAGGGTCCAACCTCGTGTCTTAGTTGATTAATTACACCTAATTAATCACCCCCATATTAATTATCCCTAATTAATATCAAGTTTTCCATAACATGGGTAGACCTAACTCAATAGGTAAATTCCCATGGGGTAGACCTAACTTAATAGGTAAATTCCCACTTATGGTAATTTATTTATTTTATGGTATGCTCAATCATACCCAATCATACTTTATTAACATATTTATTAACCCCATCGTTCCCCACGTAAATCGTTCTCATTTCATAACATAATAAAGGGGAAGATCCATCACAAATAGCATGGGTTTAGCATATAACTTTGTCATGGGTTAAGAGGATGTCAACTTGCATATATGAGCACATATTAACCCAACTACATTTAACCCAAACTTGCATATTATCATACACACATCTTGCATAACATGTTGAACTTGCATATAGGCATTCTCATAACTTGCATAACATGTTAAACATGCATTTAAGCATACACATAACTTGCATAAGCATTCACATACTTGCATAAGCATTTACATACTTGCATAAGCATTCACATACTTGCATAAACATTCACATACTTGCATAAGCATGCATAACTTGCATATCATGTTAAACTTGCATTTAAGCATATACATATCTTGCATAAGCATTCATATACTTGCATAAGCATTCATAACTTGCAAATCATGTTAAACTTGCATTTAAGCATATACATATCTTGCATAAGCATTCATATACTTGCATAAGCATGCATATCACATTAAACTTGCATTTAAGCACATACACAACTTGCATATGAATTTGCATAACTCACTTTGTTAAACATGCATAAATCCACTTGTTAAATATGCATAAACCCACATATTAAACATGCATAAACCCATTTGCCAAACATGCATAAACATAGAAAAACATAGAGTAGCATATCATTCTAAATGATTCAAACTCACTAATCCGCATTTAAGACCATAAGTCTCATTACACCCAATCTACTTACTTTAACAATTGATGTTAAAGTGATAGAAACTCACCAAACCCAAGATTAGCAAACTTATGAAGTGGAATTAGTTGCTAACTATGAAGAAGATAATGATTAGAGATTGATTAGAGAGGGATTAGCTTGCAACTTCCTTCATAAATTGGTGGAGGCTCCTTTTAAGATTTAATTTGGCGGCATGAGGCCATCATTTCTATTTTTAGTATGGATTAGGGTAGGTTTAGGGTGTATTTATAGATTAGGAGAGTGTTTTAGGCCCTTAGATTAACCCTAGATTAGATTAGGTCCGTTAGATTTAGGAAATCTCTAGAACCCAGCCCTCCAAGCCAGCCTAGAACCCAACCTGGTGCACCCAGGTTCTCTGGACGCCGCGCCCCTGTCGACAGGCAAGTCGACAGGCAAGTCGACACCCCTGTCGACAGGCCTGTCGACATGGGTAGGGCGGGAAGCTTCCCGCCTGACCCTGCTGGTTCTATTTTCAAATCCTAATTTAAATTTCTAAATCTGTTTTAAGCTTTAATTTTTCTGCAAACTTCATTGGGCCATAACCGGGCCATACGGACTCCGATTCTCGAAAACTCGGACTCTATTTCGCGTATTTTTCCGAGACGAACGCAATGACGCAGCCCGTTACCCCCAATTCCCACATCTGAGATTATTTATCCTTTAATTAGTGAATTTTAGTATTAACTAAAATTCGGGGTGTTACAATAAAAATATTTAAAAATGGAATATTTATAAATAAGAAATATTTATAAATTGGAATATTTATAAATAGGGGATATTTAGAAAAGGGAAATTATAAAATCAAAGAATGGATTTGATAGGGAAATATTTGCAAATAGAATAGAATTAAACAAATAAGAGTTATTGAATTAGTTATTCGAAAGGAGTTATCGATTATAGTTTAATAGAAAGGAGTTATCTATTATAGTTTAATCGAAAGGAGTTATCGATTTTAGTTTGATCGAAAAGAGTTATCGATTTGTTTAATCGAAGTGAGTTATAGTATATTGGTTATTCGAAGGAGTTATCGAATTTAGTTATTCGATGGAGTTAATTGATTAGAGTTAAAATAAAGGAGTCAATCGAATATAGTTTATTCGAATAGAATCAATTGAGTTAATCGAATAATAGTGATTCGAATAAAGTACAAGGAGTTATCGAATATTAGTTATTCGAATAGGAGTTAAATAGAGTAATCGAATATTAGTGATTCGAATGAAGTAAAAGGAGTAAATCGAATTTGGTTTATTCGAATAGCGTTAAAGGAGTTATCAACTATAGTAAAATCAAATAGAGTAAATCCAATAGCGTTAGTCCAATAGAGTTAATTGATAAGGGTTAATCGAATAGAGTAAATTGAATAGAGTTATCGAATATACCTTATCGAAGGGGGGAGTTATCGAGTAGAGATGATTCAAAAGAGGTTAAGTAAGGAAGTTAGTTAAAGAATTAAAAGGTGAACTTTGTCTATTTCAAGGTTAGAAATGTTGTTCAGTTAAGGTCTGAGAGGTAGTATTACCCCAACTTGATTGACTTCATTTTTAACTAAGGAATGGTTAAGGTTCGATAGTGAAGGTGGGTTAAAGGAATTTAGTTAATAAGCATAATGGTTTGAGTTGGCATCGCGATGGTTTGTTTAAAACATCTGTCTAAGTCCAATGAAGGAGTTTTGGAAATGTTTTCCAAATAAGAACCAGAATTGTTTTCTGATATAGAAAACAAGAAATGGAAATGTTTTCCAATGGTAATAACATATATTTTCTAAATTTAGAAAATAAGAAATGTTGAATATAGGGAAACAGGAGATGAAAAATGAACTAAGGAGATAAATGTTAAATGATGATTGATTGATAGAATTTCCATTTGGAAATAATATCGTTGTTTGCACACATGTTTTTCTTCGATAGTTAATTCACAGACTATCGAAGTTTTGACCATTTTAACGTTGTTAATATGGAGAGACCGGTTGGAGTATTATCCAAAGAACCGCTCTGTATTGGCATAAGCGTTGCGAATCATATATGCCAAAGATAATTGAAGACGGAGTAGAGTGCAAGGGCTATTGTATAAGTCTTAGATAACAGTGTCTAAGATGGATGAATTGAATAGTGCCTTTGGTTCATCCTGTTCCTGGATGACTCGTGTGGACGGATGTCTGACAGAGTATTTCCAGACGATCACATATATTGATTTCTCCAACCGTACCAAGAGTGGAAGCGGAGAAGGAAACTTCTTTTAGCTAACACATAATGTATGGTAGAGGATGTCAATCGGTGATTTGATGGATTTAAAGATGTGGCATTCAAAGTGAATCTGGTGTGATGATAAAGCGTAGCTTCTAGCCTCACATCCGGTAAATGACAAAAATCGGGCAGGCAACATGGCTAAGTCGGTCGCACCGAAGTAAGGTGTATAATCACCTGATCTAGAGTTTCATTTACTTCTAAAAATCTATTGTTGATGCTGTCCCATTCGGGAAACGGTTGCTGATCCCAACTGTTGGTGATATACATTCGATACACTCAAGCGAAATGAGTGGTCAGTCATGTGTGGCCGGGTTGCAAGATGTTCTTATTGAACCAGTGTATTCCTTTCTAGAGGTACACTAGCGAAAGGTGGTTTCATACCTTGTCATTGTTGGAAACCCATTACCCAATACGTGCTTGCGGTTTTGATGTTATACTATATATGTAGAACGTGAGATGAAAGCGTTTCTGCTAGATGATTATTATAGTTGTGGTTGATAGACATTATTATAATATCAAAAGGTTTTTGATATAAAAATATTTTGGATTCCCATAAGGGAAAAACCCGTTCTGTTATACGACGTGGTCTTATGAGGTATCATTTACCTGCTTGAACTGTTTTAAACCGTTTTACTCATACCAGTCCCATGACTGACCCGGAGTTTATTTGTTTGTTTTCCCTAAACTCTTGGGTGCCTAAATTTGTACGGGCAGTCAAGTAGTCGGGATTTACAGATATACTGGAAGATCTTGGAGCAGGAGGCTTCAGGATTATATAGCTATATTTATTTCCGTTGTGTTGTAAGTGCTGTACTCTGATAATGATATGTATATTCAAGTACAAATTTGTATTTCAAAGTTATGTTATGAAATATATTTATTCGTTCCGCTGTGAGATTCGAGTTACTCTGATGTTGTGTTCTTCTTCTTCTTCCATTCTAAGTTTCTATCTTATCTATCCTCACCCTCTAATTTCTTTCATTAATGACTGGTATTTTTCGATGTTTGGTTAGTCATCATTGAGTTTGTGGCGATAACCAAAGTCCACAAAATCCCGGGTCATTACAGAAATGATTCAAGTCTTGTATGTACAATTTTTTTATTGTACTAATTTTTCGAACCTTTTTTCGTTATAACTACGTATTTTTCATTTGTCTTATTTGTATGTTCCAACGTTAGTTCGTAGTAGTATTGAGTTTTTGAAAAATAATTAAGGTTGCTGGCAAATATGAATCTCGTTCAATACCATTGTGTACATTTCACAACATGGGACATCATTTAAAAAACTGCACTGGGCACTCCAAACCTCAGAACCGACTCTGACAGTACCCAAGCAACACTAGAATAGACAAGGCATGGGGCACTGAACACTGCAACAGCTCCATCCCAAACACAATGAAACATCACTCAGGCGTTGTGACAGACTCACGTAACAGCCCAGGCAAAAGCCTTCCACCGTTGAACATCACATAACAGGCCAGGCTAAAGCCAATGACACAGGAAGATAGTTTGGCAAGAAGAGGAAAAAAATACACCACCAAAAACTCAACAAAGCCATAGCAATGCTTAACATAATTGTTGAGCAAGGAGGCGTAAAGAAAATGGATGAACGAACAACCAAACTAACCCCAAATCAACTCCACGCAAACCCAAAAAAAATACATGACCAAATCACCATCACAACATTCCAAGCCCTAACTAAGAAAGACGCAATATTTCAAATAAGCGACTCACAGTGAACACAACATAAGCCAAAAAATCTAGCACCTGAAAATACCAACCCTCTTTAGCTGCTAACTGTCACATATGAGGGGTGGTATAGAGAGAAGATGCCTAGTTAGATTACCAGGTGAGCCAAGTTACTGTGCAAGAACACGGGCAAGTGAATCATCGAAGGCGAGGAAAGGATCGAAATAGTCATTTAGCGAAACAGATTTGAACTTGAGGAAGGGGGAAAGCATGGAGCGCCTTTGCGTACGACCAGGCACGGTGAAAACAATATCGGAAAAAGGTGGAGAAAGGGTTGAGAAGAGATGCGACTTTGAAAAGTTGAGAGGAGGAAAAGGAAAAGTGATACGGAAGGGAAATGATATTGTCGCCATTTCCACTTATAAATTATCATGTTAAGGCTTTATATTATGTTATATTAATTTAAATTAAACCTTTGAAAATAAAATCTTAAACTCAAGTCGTAAAATTTAAATCACAAAATCATTTAATTTATACTTAAATCTTTAAATAATATACTTTAATTCTTAAAATTTAAGTTAAATTTTTTTGAATATAAATTAAAGCTTAAATATTTCAAATATTATATTCAATTTATGAATTCAAGTTTAAATTTCACAATCATTCATTTAAACTTAAAACATTTAAGTTTAATTTTTAAATCAATTTATTTAAATCATAACATACTTATAAACTTTCCACAGTGCACATACATAATTTTCTATCATATAATCAAGTGATTTGGGTATGTATCATTTGAACCCACAGTGATTTAAGTTTCGGGTATATATCATTTCAACCCGTATCACAATTCAGTGTAATAAAAGTTTCATGAATAATATATAACGTTGATAACTTGCAGTGTGATTAACATACCATAACTTATCATTTCATGTGTCATAAGTGAACAGTTTACTCATACAAACAAGCATAACTTATCATGAATCAATTATGAACATTCGTGCAATTATAACATAACAATTCATATATAAGTAACAAGCACGTCAAGTGATATGGTCAAACTTTCATGTGACATCAATTTACTTAGCATAAAAGTGTTAGTTGCGAGTAATTTCTCACCTTTCATTGTTTGAGAGGTGATAAGCTACAACTACACGAAAAACAAATTTGAATACAGACATAAGAATGATACGAGATTAAGGCAAGAAGAATCAAAGCAAGGCTGCAAGATTTTTTTATATGTGAAGAGGAGGCAATATGGTTCTGCCTAAGGGGTTATGGTTATGGTTTGGGAATCTGATAGAGTATCAAAGTCAACCCATCATAAGTATGTTGTACGAGTCGCAAGAAATTCCCTCATACTACGCCTTTTGCGGCAATACCTGCAATTGGCAGGGCCAATGATATATAAGGGCAAACTAGGTCGACTAAGTTGGGGATCGAAAAATGAGGTAGGCTTGCCCCAGTACATTAATTAGCAGGTTGTAATTTCGTTTGTTTTTTATATCAATCTCGCTCCTTTTAATCGCCCTCACTCACTGCGAGGTCCCATCTTCCTAACAGTACATAGAAACTGAGTTGTTGCTCCAAGGCTTTATCCTATCAAAGTGTTCTTTATGGAAGCTTAGTCTGACTAGTGTGGCACGCGAGTTGGCAAAGTGGCGGCACAGTAGACCGATGGTCGAAGGGTAGTGGATTGCTATTTGATGTAGGTGGTTGGATGGAGTTGTTTTTCTTGGTGTAAATACTAGGATTTTTTTTTGTGTTTGTATGGCCATGAGATTGGGGATGAAAGGAGGAGCTCTGGTGGTCGAGGGCTGGCATTGATGGTCGGACAAGGTTGCAGACGGGCACAGGCCGACAAGGTTTTTGGAAAAAGGAGAAGTGGTGCAGTTTTAGGGTCATGGAAGGTAGTTTTTTTAGAGAAGCTATTGGTTGCACCGACGGCGGTGGGGATCGGTCGACCTATGATGGAGATAGGAAGACGTAGGTGAAGGGTTGAAAAAAAGGAAAGGTGAGGTAAAGGTTGCTAAATAATGATGGGATTATATAGAAAAGGTAAGAAAATTGAGCACACGAATGAAAATGTGAGAGGAGAGAAGAAAGTATTGACTGAGTGTTTAAGTTCAAAATAACAAACCAGTTTGTTTGTTAGAATCTCTTGTATTTCAAATTCTCACGATATAGAATTTTATAATTTTATAAAAAAATTATGTACAGTAAAGGAAAAAGTAAAGGGAGAATGGTTAGAAATATATACATATGTATATTGGAAAAAATTTGCATATTTTATCGACACAATCGTACATTCGGAGCAACGAACATCTGAATTTCACAAAAAGAAACTTGATGTATTCCTTACAAAAATTCCTAGTATTTTTTTAAATAAGAAACATTTGAATTTCGAATTTTTTTTATTCTCAGCAATTTTCAATCATTAGCTAAAAATCGTAAACAACACAAACTAGTGTATTTTACTTTGAACTTTATTCCGCAGGTATATTTAGTTAAACGTTTTAAAATAACAAAACTTAATTTTAAATTTTAAAGTTAAATTTTAGTCAAGATCAATATTTTAAATCATTAAAATTTCTGTATTATTACAATCTTCCCCACTCAAAATGTTTCATCTTCGAAAAGGAACGAGGCAGAAATCAAGCAATTTAATATATTTCATAGTCAAGTTATATAGATTAAACTACTTGCTAAATTTATGGATTAGGGAATGTCTATATAAAAAGGTGTAATGACCCGCATTCTACGTATCGAAGGATCGTAGAATATTTATTTCTTTCACATATGAAGTCGTATGGTCATGCAACTTTGGGAGACGACTATTGGGGTCATTTTCCATATTCATGATTTTTGCCGATTCTTAAATGACCGTTTTCCCCTTAGCTAATCTTGCTTTGGCCATAACTTTTGATTGGAAAGGAGTTTTGACCTGAAACCACTTCCATTAGATCCGGATGATGGTTTTGCTTTCAGTAGAGTGGTCACACTAGCCAAACGTATTCACCGTTTGAGAGATATGGCTGAAACACGTTTCAGGTGGTGAAAAACAGCTTAATTGGGCTTAACCGGGTGATTAACAGCTAGGCCCAAAGGGGAATTTCGGGATTAAGAGTATAAGAGGGCTGTTAGGGTTTAGAGAACACCCTTTTTCTCACTTTCATAGCCGCCACTTTCATTCTTGGAATCCTAGTAATGGCCTCGAACATCTAAAACACCCCAAATCACCTCCTAATCGCTAATTAAGCCAAATCTACATAAAATCAAAGAGGGTTAGCACAAGAATCGAGGTAGAGCTGCTATGTTTCATTGGTATTCACACCTAATAGAGAATCATTTCAGATTTGGTAATTTGTTTGTGGCTAAGGTGAGTGATTTGCATAGTTCCTCACTAATTAAGGTTAATTAAGGGTAATTAGTGATAATTAGCGAATTTATACATGTTAACAATCTAGAAAAATATTGATAAATTTCGAAATAATGTTTTAAGCCTCTGTTTGAAAATTTGGTTAAGTTTTACTAATCCTATCATTAGTTTTTTCTGAAACATGATTAAAGGGGAAAACATGGGTTTTTGGACATGTTTGATCTATTTTACCATGTTAGATTGTTGTTTTGGTGTTTGTGGTTGATGTTATATGTTGCTATGACTGTTTGGTATGAATTGTTATTGTTTAGAATAGTTAGAATGGTCAAAAACGTCGTCGAGTGGCGTATAAACAGTCGCTGGAAGTTGCAGGAAAAGTGCAGGCTGTGACCGAACAGTATCGGATCGGATGGGGAGGCCCGAACCGAACCGATTGTGAAGCCTTTCCCCCCACTAACTGCTTATATAACTCCGACCCAAACCGCCTATGTATCTCCGACCCGAACCGCTTATATAACTCCGACCCAACCCGGAGAGAAGATGAGAACTTGAGCTGCTTTAACTACAAACGGAGACCACGAACCGATACCTGGAGGAGTCACGAGCAAGTGGAAGGGTGCAAACCGAACTGAACCGGAGATGGTGGCCACAAGCCGAACTGATCCGATGCTTAGAGAGGAGTATTCGAACCGAGCCACTTCAGGGAGTCCGATCCGAAGCAAAATTAAGAGGGAGGACCGAACCGATCAGGTGATGACCAAAAACCCGAGATGCAAAGGAAGTCTAAATGAGTAGTTTTGACTCGGGATCCAGATGGAACCAACGAGTGAACTTCATGATCGGGCTTTGCTGCGGGACCTATGCTAAGGGGTTGTCGATGTCTATAACTTTGGATCACTATGTGTAGGGGGTACGTGAACGGATTCAGGGCCACAGTGGCCTAGGTACGAGTAAAAGGGCTATAGACCAATGAAGTGGGGTCATTTGTAAAGATTTAGTCATGATTCCATGAGGTAAGCTTGGTGGTAGCAGTAGTTGTACAAGTCTCACTCCGTCACTACTTCGATGGGTCTGGTGATTGACAGTGGTGGACATCGTATGCTTTACGCACTGAGTGAGAGACGTGAGGATGGTTGCCATGCTTGATTTGTTTGCCATCACTATAACATGCACACCCCCACCCCAGTATTCTTTACACCATGTGTTAGTGGCACCTTAGAGTATTGTACAATACGTAGTGCTAACTCTTTGGTTGCAGGTCCAGGTTCAGGTATGGTTTAGTATACCTGTTATTGTTATGTTTTGCTGCTTATCGCTCATACCAGACTTTTATTTGACCCAGAGTTTTATGTCTCTTCTTATTACTCTGGGTGCTCTCACGAGTAGACTAGAGACAGGTCAGCTGGTGAAGCACGAGTAGCTGTACCGGAGACGAGCAGGAGGCTTCCATGTATGATATATACATTGATATTCTCCCTGTGTCACTGCTGGTCACTACTTTGGGCATTAGTAGTGTACCTTTCTTTTCTTTTGCTTTAGAGACAGTTTTAAAGTTGTAATAATGATGATGTGGAACATAAGCTGTATTTGGATTTTCCAATGCTATGATGTTTAGTTTCAGCTTATGCACTGTCTCACCTGTTTTATGTCAAGTGTGTTGTTATTATATTTTGATCCTTGCACTGTGAGACATTCTACAGGTTCTTGATTAGTTCATTCTCTTATTTCCTTTCTTTGGCGACCGTTTCATGCTAGTCGGGCATGTGTACAATGCACTTTCGGAAGAAATACTAGCTGGTGCGGGGAGGGCCGTTACACTTGGTATCAGAGCTCTAGGTTGCGTAGTTAACCTAGGGAAAGACACTGGGGAGAGATAATACGTATATGAGAGTGCATATTTATGATTATTTTGGTTTTCAAAAGCTATATATATATACACTATTAGTATATCTAAGGATGAAGTCGCACTGCACTGGCACCACTATGGAGATGGTTAATCATTTTCTCTTTACAGATTGAACGATGAGCCGATACGCAAGGAGTGCCGGTAGAGGAGCCAATAATGGGAATGTTGCTGACATGAGGACGATGTTTACTGACCTCATGAGGGATATGCTTAGAGATGTTCAGAGGGCAGCTCCTAATGCTGGTAATGGTGGTGGTCCAGTGGTGTAGGCGCCTTGGGCCGATTTCGCCAAGCTGAACAAGGATTATACTAGTCTTGGTGGGAAGCCGTTCCATGGAACGGAGTCGGCCACAGATGTTCAGGATTGGTTGGATAGCTGCGAGCGTATCTTCGAAGACTTGAGTATCGAGGATGCGATGAAGAGAAGGCAAGCATCCCGTTAGCTGCAAGGACAAGCAATGAATTGGTGGAATGCTATAAAGGAAGCTACTCCCGAAGATCAGATTACTTGGGATCAGTTTAAGGTTCTCTTTAGCGATAAGTTCATTCCAGCTGCTCAAAAGTCAGTGCTGTTTAATAAATTCTTGGAACTCAAGCAGAATGGCAGAGCTGTCTCGGAGCATATTGCCGAATTCGACACCTTGTCGAAATATGGGTTATCCCTAATAGATATTGCTGAGAAGAAGAACAAGAAGTACATAACTGGCTTGGATGGATACTTGGGGGAAAGGCTTATTAACCATATCGATGAGACATTTGAATCGATTGTGGGGAAAGCTTTAAGATCGGAAAGTCTTTACCCTAAGTCGAAGACTGAGGTCTCACCTGCAGAGGAGCCAAAACCACAAGCATGCGATGGAGGCAAGAGTGGTTCTCAAAATAAGAGGAAGCAAAACCAGAATAAGGATGGCTAGAATAAGAAGAAGAAGGATGTTGAGTGCTTTAGTTGTGGCAAGAAGGGCCACTATGCTAGCAATTGTCGAGCAAAGCCAGCAGACAGGAAATGCTTCAACTGTGGCCAAGTGGGACATAACAAGGACAAGTGTCTGCAACCCCCTAAAGAAAAGCAGATGGTGAAAGCATATGCCCTTAATGTTGTTCCTTCTTCGTCGAATGCCCCAACTACGGCGAAGAAGGGAAAGAATGTCGTTATTCAAGGTATGCTTTCTGTTTATGATGTTCCTGTTAGAGTTTTGTTTGATATCGGAGCTTCCAGTTCCTTCATATCTAGTGACCTGGTAGATAAGTTGGGATTGGAACCCGAGGTTGTCGATTGACCTTTAGTAGTGACGAACCCGATTGGTGGTTCAACAAGCCTTAGCATGATTTGCCGTAATGTGATCTTATCGAGTCATGGATGCATGTTTGTTTGTAATTGCTTTTTTTTGGGCTTTACTGGGTTTGGCATTATTTTGGGAGTCGATTGGCTCCAAAGATATGGGGTTGTGGTAGACTGTGAGGGCTTTTTGGTGATAGCTAGAGTGAATGATGGGCGGAGGGTAGTGTTTGGTGGTCTATCCAGTGGTGGGGTAATGGCTAGTTTTCTAAATTCCCTCGACATCCCGCATGATGAGTTGTCAGGTTTGCCCGTGGTTGGCCAATATCCGGACGTCTTCAAGGAAGTGACCGGGCTTCCACCACACCAAGAGATTGAGTTCTGTATTGATTTGGTGAAAGATGCCAGACCTATAGTGATGCCACTTTGTCGTATGGCACCAAGGGAGCAGCGAGAGCTCGGGGTGAAAGTAAGCCATCTTTTGAAGAAGGGATTTATCAGAAGAAGTGTTTCTAAGTGGGGAGCATCAGTTGTGTTTGCTACCAAGGCAGATGGTTCCCTTTAATTTTGTGTAGACTACCACGAGTTGAACAAGGTGACGAGGAAGAATAAGTATCCTCTACCGCAGGTAGATGATTTGTTTGATCAGTTGAGTAGCGCGAGAGTATTCTCCCAGTTGGATCTAGCGACAGGTTTTCATCAGCTTAGAGTGGAAGCTGAGAGTATAGCTAAAACGACATTTCGGATGCCTTCTGGATTTTATGAGTGGTTGGTCATGCCATTTGGGTTGACTAATGCGCCAGCATATTTTGTGGATCTTATGAATAGGGTATTTGGAGATTAGTTGAATAAGTTTGTTCTTGTGTTCGTGGACGATATACTTGTTTATTCGAGGACAGAGGAAGAACACAAGGAACATTTGAGGATAGTGATTGAGGTGTTGAGAAAACACCAGTTGAAAGCAAAGTTTTCTAAGTGTCACTTCTGGAGAAGGGAAGTGATATTCTTGGGCCATGTCGTTTCAGAGAATGGTATTGCCGTGGATCCTGCGAAGGTCGCTACGGTACAAGATTGGTCTACACCCAAGAATGCAACAGACATAAGGAGTTTCTTGGGATTAGCTGGATATTATCGTAAGTTTATCCAAGAACTCTCCAAGATAGCAACACCATTGACTCAGTTGATCAAGAAGAATCAAGCTTTCGTCTGGGACGAGAAGTGTGAGAATGCATTGAAGAGTCTAAAGGACAAGTTGACATGTGCACCAGTGTTAGTCATTCCTAAGGGGAATGAAGAGATGACGGTATACACGGATGCATGTGGTACCGGACTAGGTGTTGTATTGATGCAAGGAGGTAGGGTTGTAGCTTATGCAAGTAGCAACTGAAACCACATGAGAAAAGATATCCTACCCATGATTTGGAATTGGCAGCGATCATGTTCGCATTGAAGATGTGGAGACATTATCTCTTGGGAGAAAGATTCGAGTTGTTTACCGATCACAAATCGTTAAAGTATCCCTTCTCTCAGAAGGATCTAAATCTCCGACAACAAAGGTGGTTAGAATTCTTATCTTCCTATAATTTCGACATCGCTTATACACCAGGAAAGGGCAATGTGGTGGCTAATGCATTGAGTAGAAGACATGCCAGTTTAGGGGCTATGCTTCTGGAATGGAAGCAACTGGAGTACATCACGGGGTATGATTTTAGACCAAAGTGCAAATTGGATCCAAAAATGTTAGCAAGTTTGAAGATCAGACCCTCTTTGATTGAGCGGATTGGTTCCAGTCAGAGGAACGATCCTAACCTATTGGGAATCATCTCAAAGTTTGAGAAGGGAATCGACGAAGAGATGGGAAGTATGGGCTTGATCGAGATGGATGGCTTAGAAAGAATGGAAGACTTGTTGTACCCAATGTCAATGGGTTGAGAGATGAAGTGCTTAGAGAATGTCATCACTCAAAACTGAATATACACCCCGCTAATAACAAGATGTATCGAGACATGAAGCAGGCCTACTACTGGGAAGGGATGAAAAGAGACATTAGGAAGTTTATATCCAAATGCATGAACTGTCAGCTAGTTAAAGCTGAGCAAAAGAAGCCTAGTGGGTTGTTGCAACCATTAGAGATTCCAGAATGGAAATGGGAACAAGTATCAATGGATTTCATTGATGGGTTACTAAGGACTAGATTAGGTCATGATAACATTTGGGTGATTGTGGACCGATTGACCAAGAGCGCAAGATTTATACCCGTCAAGTCGAATAGAACGGCAGCTAAGTTAGCTGAACTCTATGTAAAGTGGGTAATGAGATTTCATGGAATACCCAAAGGCATTGTGAGTGACCGAGATCCATTGTTCACTAGTGGATTTTGGAAGAGCTTACAAGAGGTGTTAGGATCAGAATTACATCTCAGTACCGCGTATCATCCTCAAACCGATGGTCAAACAGAAAGGGTAAATCGAGTGTTAGAAGATCTCTTAAGAGCTTGCATATTAGACTTTGGTGGATCATGGGATGACCATTTGCATCAAGTAGAGTTTGCATATAATAATAGTTATCAATCCAGTATTGGTATGGCTCCATTTGAAGCTTTGTACGGAAGACCGTGGAACTCACCGTCATGTTGGTTAGAAACTGGTGAGAAGTTTGTGCTTGGACCAGATGTGATAAGAGAAACTTCAGCTAAGATTACGGCTGTCCAACAGCGAATGAAGGCTGCCCAAGATAGGTAAAAAAGTTATGGTGATAAGAAGAGAAGAGAATTAAAGTTCTCTATTGGCGACTTGATGTTTGTCAAGATTTCTCCATTGAAAGGCGTGATACGATTTGGTAGGAGAGGCAAGTTAGCACCTAGATTTGTTGGTCCATTCCTAGTTCTTGAGAAAATTGGGAATTTGGCTTATAAAGTTGAATTACCACACAAGATGGCAGGAGTTCACAACGTGTTTCATGTTTCCCAGTTAAGGAAGTTCGTGCACGACCCAGATGTGACTATTTCACCTGATTAGTTGGATGATATCGAAGTTGAACCCGAGGCGGTTGGGAATCGCAAGCCTACGCGTATTGTTGGGAACGATACGAAGCAACTTCGAAGGAAAGTGGTGAATCTAGTCAAAGTTCAGTGGGGCGAGAATGAGAATGATTGTACTTGGGAGATAGAGGAGAACATTAGGAAGACATATCCAGAACTCTTCGCCTGGTAAGATTTCAGTTTCGATTTAGTCTTTCCGCATGCTAGGATAGGCTTGTTTTGTTTGTTTTGCATGTTTGATTGTTGTATATGGCTGGTAGGCATGCAGGATCCTTTGTATGTTTTGGGTTAAGGAAATTCGAGGACGAAATTTCTTAAGGGGGGAGAGTGTAACGACCCGCATTCTACACATCGAAGGATCGTAGAATATTTATTTCTTTCACATATGAAGTCGTATGGTCATGTAACTTTGGGAGACAACTATTGGGGTCATTTTCCATATTCATGATTTTTGCCGATTCTTAAATGACCATTTTGCCCCTAGCTAGTCTTGCTTCGGCCATAACTTTTGATTGGAAATGAATTTTGACTTGAAACCACTTCCATTAGATTCGGATGATGGTTTATCTTTCCGTAGAGTGGTCACATTAGCCAAACGGACTCACCGATTGAGAGATATGGCTGAAACAAGTTTCAGGTGGTGGAAAACAGCTTAACTGGGCTTAACCGGGTGATTAACAGCTTGGTCCAAAGTGGAATTTCAGTATTAAGAGTATAATAGGGCTGTTAGGGTTTAGAGAACACCCTTTTTCTCACTTTCACAGCCGCCACTGTCATTCTTGGAACCCTAGTAATGGCCTCCAACATCTAAAACACCCAAAATCACCTCATAATCGCTAATTAAGCCAAATCTACATCAAATCAAAGAGGATTAGCACAAGAATCGAGGTAGAGCTGCTATGTTGCATTGTTATTCACACCCAAACATAGAATCATTTCAGATTTGGTAATTTGTTTGTGGCTAAGGTGAGCGATTTGCATAGTTCCTCACTAATTATGGTTAATAAAGGGTAATTAGTGATAATTAGCGAATTTATACATGTTAAAAATCTGGAAAAATATTGATAAATTTCGAAATAATGATTTAAGCCTCTATTAGAAAATTTGGCTAGTTTGGTTAAGTTTTACTAATCATATCATTAGTTTTTCTGAAACATGATTAAGGGGGGAAACATGGGTTTTTGGGCTTGTTTGATCTATTTTACCATGTTAGATTGTTGTTTTGGTGTTTGTGGTTGATGTTATATGTTGCTATGACTGTTTGGTATGAATTGTGATTGTTTAGAATAGTTAGAATGGTCGAAAACGCCGTCGAGTGGCGTATAAACAGTCGCTGGAAGTTGCAGGAAAAGTGCAGGCTATGACCAAACCAGATCGGATCAGATCGGATAGGGAGGCCCGAGCTGAACCGATTGTGAAGCCTTTCCCCCACGAACCGCTTATATAACTCCGAACCGAATCACCTATGTATCTCCAACCCGAACCGCTTACATAACTCTGACCCGACCAGGAGAGAAGATGAGAACTTGAGCTGCTTGAACTACAAACGGGGACCATGAACCGATACCTGGAGAAGTTACGAGCCAGTGGAAGGGTGCAACCCGAACCATACCGGAGATGGAGGCCACAAGTCGAACCGATCCTATGCTTAGAGAGGAGTATTCGAACCGAGCCACTTCAGGGAGTCCGATCCGAAGCAAAATTAAGAGGGAGGACCGAACCGATCCGGTGATGACCAAAAACTCGAGATGCAAAGGAAGTCCAAATGAGTAGTTTTGACTCGGGATCCAGATGGGAACCAACGAGTGAACTTCATGATTGGGCTTTGTTGCGGGACGTGTGCTAAGGGGTTGTCGATGTCTACAACTTTGGATCACTATGTGTAGGGGGTTCGTGAACGGATTCAGGGCCATAGTCGCCTAGGTACGACTAAAAGGGCTATAGACCAATGAAGTGGCGTCATTTGTAAAGATTTAGTCATGATTCCATGAGGTAAGCTTGGTGGTAGCTATAGTTGTACAAGTCGAACTCCGTCACTACTTCGATGGGTCTAGTGATTGACAGTGGTGGACATCGTATGCTTTATGCACTGAGTAAGAGACGTGAAGATGGTTGTCGTGCTTGATTTGTTTTCCATCACTATGACATGCACACCCCCACCCCCGTATTCTTTACACCATGTGTTAGTGGCACCTTAGAGTATTGTACAGTATGTAGTGCTAACTCTTTGGTTGCAGGTCCAGGTTCATGTATGGTTTAGTATACCTGTTATTGTTCCGTTTTGCTGCTTATCGCTCATACCAGACTTTTGTCTGACCCAAAGTTTTATGTCTCTTCTTATTACTCTGGGTGCTCTCACAAGCAGACTAGAGACAGGTTAGCTGGTGAAGCACGAGTAGCTGTACCGGAGACGAGCAGGAGGCTTACACGTATGATATATACATAGATATTCTCCCTGTGTCGCTGCTGGTCACTACTTTGGGCATTAGTAGTGTACCTTTCTTTTCTTTTGCCTTAGAGACAGTTTTAAAGTTGTAATAATGATGATGTGGAACATAAGCTGTATTTGGATTTTCCGCTGCTATGATGTTTAGTTTCAGCTTATGCACTGTCTCACCTGTTTTATGTCAAGTATGTTTTTATTATATTTTATTCCTTGCGCTGTGAGACATTCTATAGGTTCTTGATTAATTCATTCTCTTCTTTCCTTTCTTTGGCGACCGTTCCGTGCTAGTCGGGCATGTGTACAACGCACTTTCGGAGGAAATGCCGGCTGGTGCGGGGCGGGCCGTTACAAAAGGTTTAGATATTTTTATAATAGTCTTATGTATAAACTTGACATTTCAACGGGTACCATGCATCTTCTCATTTCCGACACTTAAAAGTTAATACATTTGATGATGCAGTCATCACCATCATCATTTTCAAGCGATTAGAGTGTGATTCTATATTTATCTAGTATATAGTACATATTTTAATTCGACGTATGCTCATAATCACTATGTACTTGATAGTTCAATATTATTGTCATGGAAAGTACTTGAAACTTTTCTTTTCAAAACAAATAATATACATAATTTCCAAATATATCTAATAAATAATATATTTCAAATCATTTTTTATTATAAAATTTCATACAGTGGAATTATATAACTCCTTCTAATTAATATATTTTTTATACTTAAAACTTATGTAAATCTACTTTAATTAGCTTCCAGTAAATCTAAAAATTAAATTGTTTTATAATTGTTTGTTTATAAGATTTAGTAATTAATGATTTCATTTCATAACTCAAATTTAGAGAAGGAAAACATAATGATTTATATAAAATCTTTCTATAATAAATACTCATTTATTTTATCCATATTTTGACTTATACCATTTATTCAAAAACAATTCAGCTAAGGTATAATGAGAAATGACAGAAAATATTATTCTCACAAATATAGATTCTATGTATTTGAGTTTTACTTAGGTTTCAATTTTGTAAATTTTCCAATTTATATCTTTAATCTATTCCAAAGTTTATGCGTTAAATTCCATTTTTAGTAAGTACTCACATGTTATTATCATTAAGAATATACTAATTAAGTTCACATTATATATATATATATATATATCAACATACTAATTAAGTTTATATTCTATTTAATCTCATTAAATTAGGTTCATATTCATATTATGCTTCACTACTCTTGACATTACCAAGGTTTAAATTATCGTTAATTTTTTTCAAACTTCCCTTGGTTAAAAATTATTTATATGACTAAAACTCAAATTCCCATAAACAATAATTAGTGTTATTTACTTTACGAACATGTCTTAAAGTTAACGTTTTCTTAAATCATACTTATAAAATTCATTTAACTTCATAAATTTAATTTATATATAAGTCTCACACAAATCATCATTTTATTATAAAATTCGTATCCATATAAAGCAGACCTTTTATAATTTCATAAAATCCTTATTAAAATCAAATTTATATTTGTTTAAATTCAAATTAATATTTCATACTTGATTGACTTAGAATAAAATTTCACAATTTCGAAACATCATGCTTATGGGATATAATTAATATTATACTTATGAGGGAATCATTGTTGTTTCCACAACCATTTTGTATAGATTTATGAATTCAGTAAAATAATTTATTTACAAATTATCATCTTATAAATCTTATTGTTAGGGACTGAGAAGATGTTTTTGATGACAAAAACCTTGTTTTAACTATTGTTGTTTAAAAAAATATTTATATACTATTGTGTGTGTGTATATATATATAAGTTTGTATATAGGAATTACATATAGGTATTGATTCTGGAAGACTATACAGTTTAGAGATTCAAGATTACAAAGATGAGGAGTTCAAGACTGAAGACTTATAAGTAACAAGAGCTCAAGACTTCAAGAAAAGAGGATAAGTTATAGAGTCTAGAATTTTTGTTAAAACTCTGTAATTGCACTAAATCTCTTTTTCAAATCTCTCATCATTTTTACCTTATAATTTTCTTATTATTATTTTCAATTTGATTTCAATATTACAACCTATTCAAAATATATTTCCTAATCTTTAAATTTATATCTTAGATATAAATTAATTCGTGATTTAAATATCTTAGGATTTTTATACATGTATGTTTAATATTAAGTTCTAAATATATTTTGGTTTATGTTTAACATTTTCTTAAGTATCAATTTACTTATATTCAAATTAATAGTCTTAAACATCAAGTTTTAAATTTCTTATAATTATAATTTTATTAAGTTTTAATATTACTTTTTATATATGCTTTTAAAGATATATTTTACTCTATTATACTATTTTATTATATAGAACGATAGTTTGTTTAAAATCTAGAATTACCCTGATTTATTTCAACATCATTTACATTGTTTTAGAAAAAAAAATCAAATTTTAAATATTCCCTAAGGCATGTTGACATCCCCTACCCCCCATGTCGACATGGTGGCCTTACTTTTCTAATTTCGAATTTTAGAAGTTATGTCTATTTGTTTAAATCTTTCCCTAAAGAGAGAAGACTATTTACCCATTATAAATACCATATAATTTTGATTTTTTTTAAACTAACTTTATTATCTTTTAGTCTTTTCTCCTCTCTGTTATTACTCTTAAAATTCAAGTTTATATAATCAAATTCTGCCAAAATTCAAAAGACAACTAAACCAATTCTTTTTTACTTTGATTGTATACCACACTCTCTTAATGATTCAACTGTTATTCAGAGTTATAGGAGTTTTTGTAGTCAAGATCACAAGATCAAAGCTCTATCAAGTATTTCTTCCAAAACTGGTAACGAATAGGTGTATTTGTATCCCATTCAATTCAATTAGGCATGACTGTAGCATGAAAACCAATTAGGTGTGAATATAGATCGGAAAATCAATTGAGTCTCATTGTACTTGGGAAACAGGAGGGGTGGGCCTTGTGGCCTGTGAAACTGAGGATTGTAATTTGGATATTATCTGAAAAGAAGTCCGCATTAACCTAAAGTTGTTTGAGGCTGGATGTAGGGTAACTTCGAACAAGTATAAAAATCTCAATGTGTTCTTTTTTTACTGCTTTTACTTATTATTATCTGCATCCGTGTTTTATTCTACGATTGTTTCATATCTGTGATTTGCATTTGTTTCTTACATATTCCAGAATATTTCATAAAATTCATAAATTCCATTAAACATTATTCACGCTTAGTGTTAAGTTTTCCTTTAAGATCCATGATCAGCATTTCCCAACAATTGGTACCAGAGAATTGGTTTTCAAGCTATTCATAATCTGATTTTTTGAAAAGTTTAAAATGGCAACCAACACTGGTAATTTCGAATCTAACAATCCTAGTTCTTTTGTAGAGGGTAGGTCCGCTGTAAGGCCACCACTATTTAATGGCTGTAATTATGCATATTTGGCTTAAAGAATAAACATATATTTACAATCAATAAGATCAGACACTTAGAACATTACTCAAATTGGATATGTTGAACCCACAACTAATTTTTCATGATGGATTGTTGAGAAAAAGGCTACTACACAAAATAATTCTAAAGCCATGAATATATTTTTTTACTTGAGAAATGAATTTACTAGGGGGTCAGTATGTTAGTCTGCGTATGAAATCTGGAAAAGTTTGTATGTGACTCATGGAGGAATAAGCAAAGTTAAACAACCAAGATATCTATGTTAGTTAATAAATTTCAGTTATTTAAAATGAATCTGAATGATTCTATCTCTGATATGTAATGCAAATTCTAGGAGATTGTGCATTTACTAACTGCCTTGGGAATATATATACTGAGGAAGACCAAGTCAAAAGAAATCCTGAGTTCATTAACTATGGAATGGGATCAAAAGACTTTAGCAATTAAAGAGGTTAATGATATTAGTATTATGAAAATTGAAGAGTTAATTAGAAAATAATGTCCTTTGAAGTCCGTATGCAAGGAAGGAGAGAAAATAAGTCCTTTCAAAAGAAATCAATAGCATTCAATTCAATAATCAAAGACTTAGATTCAAATTGTGATGATGATGAAAAAATTACATCGATGATAAGGAATTTTAGAAAAATTCTGAAATACAGAAAAATGAATAATTACATAAGGAATGAGCATAAAAATTCTATGAAGAATAACGAAGTTACAAACAATGGTAGATGTTACAACTATGATGAACCAGGCTATTTTCTGGAAAAATAGAATCATCATTCAAATATTAATTCATCAAAGAAAAGGTAGAGAGCACTACACGATTCTAATTCATCCTCCAGTGATGAAGAACAAGAAATGAACAATTAAAATATATATGTTTCACGGCTATTCTCCATTCCAAAGAATTTGGAAATAGGTTCTAAAAATAAGTATGCATTTATATTAATTTTGGTTGAAATTGCTTGCTCAAATGGTTGTTTATTTGCTTGCCTTGATTAAAATAAATTTCATTTAAAATTTGAATTTTAAAATTGAAAATAATAATATTTTTATAAAATATTAATATAAAAACATTATAATATTAAATAGTATCTCAGGAAGCATATAAATAAAGAATATAAGATATTGTTACAAACGAAAAAGAAAATACAACGGGATAAACTTCTCATTGTATTCTACACATCAGCAAAGTTGATGTATACACATCAGCAAAAAAGAAAATCCTCATTCTTATTCTTCTTCTAATGGTTAGTAGTGAGCTTGTTTCTTTTGGCCATGGTGACTTGGGTCCTTTGCTTCATTTTCTTCTACCGCTTCTAAAATCCTCATTCTGATTCTTCTTCTCCTCTTACTCTTTCTTACCATTTCCTCCACTTGCCCAAGCTTTCAACCACGTCCTTGGAAACAAGCTCACCCTGAACGAACTCTCTAATTTTCTCTTTGATCTAAAAGTCCATGCAGTCACTGCATCTTATAATGATGCTCTTGATCCCCGTAAATGGGTCAACTGGTTCAGCTAGTCAGAAATTGGTGTTGCTGCTGTTTTGATCTATCAGATAAGATTTTCTCTTAAGTTGCGTTTGGTTTTCATGCTTGCATGATCTCTGGCTAGCCCTGGTTTTTTTCATCTTCTGGTCCTTGCACCTCAGATCTGAGTAAAGTGTAGTTGATGCTCCTGGGCCCATTGTTGTTCCTATCTCGAAGGTGTTGGTGGCTATCACTGTTAGTGCCAAAACGCAGTTCCTATGTCTGAGCATTGAGTTAATTGTTTAGGAAGAGAACAAATTACCATTGCGTGGTTGCTCTTGGTGGCTGTCAATTTTTCGTAGATGGGTTTACTTTTTGGTTCGACATAATTGTTGATGCTCTTCTTTTTTACTCTGTGTTTTTGTTTTTGGAACTGGAATTCTTTTGATTGGTCAGAGGTTTTTGAGTATGTCTAGATACTTGTGAATCTTCAATGTCTAAGTGCTAGCCCTTGTGGTTGTGTAATGTGTTAGAGTAGTCAGATTTTGGATATTAGTACTCATGGTTATGGCTCAGTTGCGTATTGGTTTCTGTAGTTACTATTTGGTTTATTCTGCTTGGGTATGCTTTTTTCACACCTCCTTTTTCCAACTTGGCGATTGCCTCGGAAACGGAGTTGGTGTGATTATGCTGGGGGTATTTCACTGCGACTCAAACCTGTGTTCCTGCTGTATCACCATCTTCATCGTTCTCATGCGATATTTCTTGGGAAACACTACGCTGGCCTACTCTTGGTTCAGTGATGCAATTCAGTAGTGTTCTGTTATGTCATTTCAGGGATAGGAGTTTTTGAGCACCTTGCAGTTGTGGTCCTTTGTTTGTAGTATAGCTGCCATTGGCACTATCTTTTCTAGGGAACATGTTGTTTTCTTTTTCTTGTCCTTGATGGAACTGTTTCACAATATGAAATGTCTATGCAAAGATGGATGCTGACATTCCGATGGAAAGTGTCTATTGGCACTTGTATTTGCAGCTGCCTTGTCATTGTGTGGATCCATGTTATGCAACCTTCTGTACTTAGATTTCTAGATATGCTTGTACTTGTACTTATAATAGTTTAGTATTTGCAACTAGCTCCTCTTCTATAAGCTAGCTTTAGTAGCAGTGGGTGATCCATTATAAAAAGTTTGTGGTGAACGATCCATCTTAAAAACTGATATAGTAGGTTGGTTACCACCATCCTCCTGAAATATTTGTAATTATTATTGACTATAATAATAAGTGTTTGTGATCAATATAAAAACTGGTCGGCTTTGTCAAAAAAAAAATGAAATGGGCTGAACAAAACTAAATACAACAAACAACAAAAGAAACTCATGTACAACTATACAAATGTCAACATATAAAATCTCTTTTGATAACACTCCCCCTCAAATTGGTGCATAGATATTTATCATGCCCAACTTGCTAAACAAATACTAAATTCTAGCTCCATTCAAAGCCTAAATGAAAGTATCAGCGTTGTAAGATTGTTATTTGGTGGAATAGGTATAGTACTTGGTTTTGATTCCTAAGTTTTCGATCTCTTATAATAAATCGAGGATATACTTTCTTTGAGACACGAAAATATTTCCAATCAACATAAACAACTAGTAAGATTATACCTGTTTTAGTGTTTTTATAAAACACCGAATGATCACATTTGCTTTTCACCATACAAAAACTTTCCATAGCATGGCTAAATTTTCCAAACCAAGATCTAGGACTCTGTTTTAGCACATACAGTATCTTATTTAGTTGACAAGCCACCACTTTTCCCTTGTGCAATGAGTCCAGGTGGTTGGATCATATATACTTATTCTTTTAAATCACCATGAAGAAATGCATTTTTTATGTCTAGTTGATGTAGTTTCCAGCTATATGTTGCTGCCACGGAGATGAATAAGCGAATAGAAGTCAATTTAGCCATTGGAGAAAATATCGCAAAGTGGTTTACCCTATACAGCTGTGCATAACCCTTTTGCAACTAAACATGCCTTTAGCATAGCAATGGATCCATGTAAATTTGCTTTTATAGTGAACACCCATTTACATCCAATGCGTCTTTTGTCTTTAGGTAACTGAACTAAGTTCCAAGTTTATTTATCTTCAAGGGCATTTATTTCTTCGATCATAGTAGCATGCCGTCCAGGATTAGATGGTGCTTCCTTAATAGTTTAAGGTATAGAAATAGATTCAAGAGAAGTAATAAGTGAATGAGTGGATGGTGAAGAATGTTTGTATGACACAAATGAGGAAATATGATACATACATTAACGTTTTCTGTTTCGTAGTGCAATAGGTAGGTCAATATCAGGATTAATGTGGAAACAAGTTTATGTAGAGAAGTGGTTTTAGGTGAAGGTAGAGTTATATAATGAGAAGGGGATGAAGTGGTTTCAGTTGGAGTATTAGTATTAGTTTCTTCTTGCAAAGGTTTAGATATTTCGTATACATGAAAGTCATCATTCTCCCCCTGGTTTTATAAGATGAGCTTGGTAATTATTGGAAAAATGGTGTTTCTTCAATGAAGGTGACATCAATGGACACAGGATATTTATTTAGAGATGCACAAAAACATCGATATCCTTTTTTGTAAACAAGAATAATTAAGGAATATACACTTTACTGTTTTTTGATCAAGCTTAGATTTTTCCAATTTAACATCATAAACAAAATATGAGCAACCAAATATTTTTGTGGTTTTACAGTATATAATGTTTTATTTGGAAAGAGGATCGTGTATGGAATGTGTTAACAATATTTTTCGTCAACACCAGAGATAGGTCTAAGGATATAGACCTAAGGGTAAATGGGATTATTCAGTTCCCACAAGCTTGAGTTAGTTTACCATTTCCTAGATATCAAGGTCTCAAGACCGAAGATTAGTTACTCTTTCCTCAAAGGGTGAGTATCACTCTTACAAGACTTAAGGACCAACAGTTACCTAAGGATAAGGGTTTAATAAGCTCGTTACAAGTTAGGAAGCTAAACGACATGCAGAAGGGTGTTTAGGAGACCTAGGTTTAAGGGTAAGGCTTGCGTATGAAGCTTTTGTTGAGCGGAAAGCATAAGGTAGGTATGTATTTGTCAAAAGGGTTGGAATGTGAAATGTTGAACAACATAGCACAACAATATATCATGTAATACGCAAAATAGTAAAGAACACACCAATTTATAGTGGTTCGGTTCAGATTGAACCTATGTCCTTTTTAAGTGGTTTGATGATTTTATTCATAGAGGAGGTTACATAGGAAATCCCCAAATCGATTGACAAATTAAGGCTTGCTCTCTAGGAAATGAGGGAAAGATCATGGAATGAGGAAAAGTCCCCCAAAATGAGAACCTTGAGGTCTTATTTATAGGTGTAATGGCCCGTATTTTCTGACCATTTATGCGAATTATTTTATTTATTTAGATAAATTATTTTATTTATTTAGATAAAGTTTTTTTATATGTTTTGATATCATTTTACCCAAAAAATTTGAATATCGAGTTTGAAAATCCATCGTGGACTTATTTATAGTTATACGATATTCTATTTGAGTATACTTGATTTTATTAGGATATTTTTATTTATCTAATTCTGTTTACATTATATAGACTGTTTTAAATCCAGTAACAGTGTTTACTTTTATTTTATCATGCCATGAAGTACCAACCAGATATGTATACAAACATATATATATATATATATATATGTTGAATTACAATAGGGTATTCGTAGACTGTTTTCAGACAGTTCCATATCGATATCGTTAGCTTGTACTAGACATACATATGCATATGTTTGTGGTATTTTCTTTGAAGGGTTAAGGGTATTTTCCTATCACGAGTTCCTGTAATGGACTAAAATAGGGTGTTCAAGGTTTGGGCGAACTTTTGGGTATTGACGTGATGGTTGAAAATATAGTATCGACATTATATAAGATATAAAGATTTATAAATAACCAAATGTATAGCTAATGTACAACATTCACACAATAAAGAACAGTATAGGAAAAAAGTAACACATTTATGTTTAATATTTTTAAGTACAAGTCAGTACAAACATTCGGCCATTTCACCAAACAATATATACACAACTTGAATAAGAGATTGGAACAACAAAATCTTCATTTGCCTGGTACCGCAGCCATCAAAGCATCACCATCCATTGCGACATTTCAACCCTTACATCATCAGGAGACTAAACTGGGGAAAAAAAAGAATAGCTATTAATAGCTAATAATATATATGGATATATATATATATATATGAAAGATTCTGCATAAGGAAAATACCACATGGGATCAAGGAAATTGTACAACTCAACCAAACAAAAATAGTACACAGAAATCATAGCTGGAAAGAAAAGGTATTGATATTTTTCTACATCAAAGCTGCTATGGAAAATATATATATATATATATATATATTCTGCATCAAACCCATAATGTCGAATAGCCTATACATGTGCATCATCAATGCACAAGTAAGAGAAACAGGAAAACAATATACCATCCAATCTTTTGAAAAAAAAAATATAGCCAAATATTTAGTTGGGATTGAAAAAGCTGTATAAACAAATCTGCAAATCAAATCTATTAAAATTCTTTCTGTATTTAAAGTATAGAAGGCCATGTTCTTGCTTGAAATTAAAACAGTAGGAAACCCCAATTTCTTAGACAATGTACAGTAAAGAAATCAAATCTTACACCATCAAAATCAAAACAGATAATGTATGTTATATATAACCAGAAATCATATAGAAAAAGCTGTTCTGCTATCCCAATGCAGATCTGAAATTGAATTTAAATTAATAGCAGACAAGGCCATGTGAACGAACCATATCAAAAGCTGTATATTTCGAAGACAAGGCCATACGATTAAACAATACATTAGTTCAAATCTACAAGAAGAACAAGACAACTCGAATACAAATTTTAATGTGAACAGACAATACAGATAGCTAGAAGGAAATCAAATATTTGAATATACTCACCATCAAATCCTTACAGACAAGGGACGCAGTGAATAAACAACTTAAGGGTGTCATAGCTGTACCAAATACATGTATAACCAGTTCATGGATCTAAGCAAAACAGTACATAAAATCCAACAAAATTCGTAGCCTTCACTGTTAAATGTCACACGAAACCCAAACTCTATCATCAACAGCTTGACCACACAGCACAGCTAAATGAAAAGGGAATAGAACCTAAGAATTTAGCACTGTAAACTCAAATCTATGATTTTACAACTCAAATATTCACATGGATCAAATTCTACTATAAATACACGGGGTGTTCAACCACAAACCAAATCAATTCAGTTCGAAATAAACAAATTCAAAACCACAGAAAAATTAAAAACAGAAATTAAAGCACGAAAAAACTTAGCTGTTGATGATGGGAATAGGGTTCGGTCTTGAAGCCACGCTCTCGTCTTGAGGGGGTCGGAGAACTTGGGTTGGTGGAAGCAAGAAGGCAAAGTCCGATTTTTTCTGGAGGAAGCAGCGATCGAAGCAGGGATCGGCATGGAAGGGTTTGTCCATTTTCTTTTTCTCTGAGAATTTATGGCGGCGTACAAATGAAATGGGGAGGGTTTCAATGGTTTGGGATATAAGGATGGGGCGGGTTATCACGTGGTGGACTAAAACAACTTAGTAAGGCCCAATTTATTTTTATTTAAAGTTTTATTAGTTTAAAGGTTTTAAATATTTCAAATTTTAATTTCGAACGCTCACGAAATCAGATTTCAACGAAACGAAAAACAGCAGAACCATAAAGACGTGTACTACGCGATAGATAAGGGCAGAGCAGGGCATACAACAGCTGGATTTTTCAAATAAATTAAACGCGGTTTAATTCATCTGAAATGGGCTGATCTATCGACGAACCAATCAAAGTGAGTTAAACTCACTCAGATCTATCCACTTATATTTTATATAAGTTGGTTTTATCGTGTGTTATTGTTGTTCATTGTTGATTTTATTGTTTGCTTATATATGCGTATATATATAAATGGATTTAATTCCTGAAATAAACAATGATAAAACCGAACCGTTATATTTGACCACTGGTTCAAAGTATTGGCCATATTTATAAAGTAAACCCAATCGACTGGATTGTGTGAATTGCCGTGGTAGTGTGAGATAATTTGATTGACATTGGGTTATCAGCCTTGATTCTTATGAGGCCATTATCCATTTGAATTGAATTGGTTTGAATGGATGGTAGAATATTGATCTGAAATTTCACTATCTGTTTGGTTTAAACAAATGTGCACCGCTGGTGGGGTAATTGACAGTACAGGGCCTATATCGATTTACCGTCGGGTAAATCGACGAATTAAAGTTATAAAAATTTGTTTTATAACTAGAAGGGATTTTTAAATCTATTATTTTGAATTAGAATTTGTAAAAAGGGAAAATATTTATTATTTATTTATCGAACTTATAAATTGGTTTTTATAAAGGAAAATCTGAGATTTATCAGATTTATAAGCGAGCAAGTAGAAAATAACTTGATGATATAAATTTGAATAATCGTTGGGAGATAATTTAAAAGAGATTATTTAAGTTAATTATATCGTTAATTAATTATTTGGAGTTTGTTAATATGATAGTCATGATTGGGTTGACAAAAATCCGAGCAACAAATATATTATTTAAAGAAGAAAAGGAGACGGAATATTTAAATTCGTTATCAAGGGATTTAGAAATATTATTGAGTATAAGAATTCCCAAGGAAAGAAGTGTATAAAGTGAAATTTATGGTTAAATGAGGCATGTCTGAAATTAGAAAAAAATGTCGAGTTTTGAATTACAACTGATGTTTACCTAAAGGTAGGAACGTTGTTGATCAAGGTCTGAGAGGTAATTAAATACCCCAACTTGAACGACTTCGGGATTATCTGAGGGTGATATTAGTTCGTAATGAGATGGTGAAGATAATCTGGTTCTGTACGAGAAAGGATAACAGAATGTAAGAAAAAGGGTCGAGAATTTATAATTGGATGACCCAAGTAATGAAGGAGGGAAAATGTTCGAGACTTACTATATAAATTGTATTTCCGAAGTAAGGGAAATAAAAAGAGAGTATATGAAAATCTGAAATGGTATTTTCAAGATAACAGGAAATTGAAATGCTAGGTTTTGTGAATGATCTATACTAAAGATGATGGTTATTATATCGAGGTGATATAATAAAGAAGATCCCATAACGTTGTTCACTAGAAAAAGATGAGTCATTTTCCAATAAGGTAAATGAGAAATAAAATAGTAAATGGTTTTTGAAACGATAAGGAAATAAAGAATTTGATATGATACGGAAGTGAAATAGTTTTTAAAAAATTTCAAATCGTATATATCAAATGAGTTATATTTGAAATGATGAAATATTTATAGAGTTTAAGATTAAATGTCATTAATCGTTTTAAAAAGGCCCTGTAGTGTTAGCACTGAACCGGAAAACTCATGTTGGTCACACATTTATTTATTTGATAGTTAAAACATCGACTATCAAAGTTGACCCATACGATCGTGGGTACGGAAATACCGGGATCGAATTTATATTCGAAAACCATTCTGACCAGCATATACGTGAAAGAAGATCATTGAAGATAGAGCAGTTGAAGACCGTTGATTTTCGTGAGCGGAAGGACTACTGATTGGATCTCTCTGGTTTAGCGGCCGGAGATATTCCAACAGTGATTCTGTCGTGATTGGAATCTACGGGTTGCAAGGACTTCTCGCTACTGATCTGTAGGGTGATTCCTAGGATGCAGTAGGAGGGTGCCTTCGGTTCATCCTGTTCCTAGATGACTTGTATGGACGAGTGTTTGACAGAGTATTTCCAAAGGAATTACATGCGTTGATTTCTACAAACGTACCATAGTTGATGGCGGAGAAATGGTTATTCTCTAGCCAGATAAACTAGAGTATTTTTGTGGACATCAATTAGTGTGATATCTGGCGGATCTGATGATGTGGCATTCAAAGTGAATGGTGGCCAAGTGCCGTAAAGGAAATTCTGACCTCAAGCCTCATCAACCAGGGAATGACAAAAAATCGAGCAGGCAGCATGGCTATGTGGGTCGCTCCCATTAGGGTGTATGATCACCTATCTAGAGAAATTCCATTTGTTTCTTAACTATATATTCGATTCTGTCCCTTGTCGGGAGGCGGTTGCTGATCCCAACCGTCGGTGATATACATTAGATAAACTCAAGCGAAATGAGTGGTCGGTCATGTGAGGGCCGGGTTGCAAGATGTTCTTGTTGAACCCAGTGTATTCGTCTCTAGAGATACACGATCGGCAGGTGGTCCCATACCTTGTCAGAGTTGGAATCCAATCTCCAATAAGCGCCTGCGATTTTGATTTATATACTATATATGTGGAGCGTGAGATGCAAGCGTTCCACTAGATTGATATTTACTTGTATTTAGACATTATCATAATATCAGAAAAGATATTGTTTTTCAAACAATTTTGGGTTATCGTAAGGTAAAAACCGTCCGTGTTTATGTGTGGATTCGGTCTTATGATTATCCTTTTCTTTTGAAAAGATTTTGAATTTTAAAATCCTGATTGGATGATTTATCCTTAATATTGTGCGAGTTTATCTCACTCTGGTTCACCAGACTGGCCCGGTGTTTTGTAAATGCTCGGGTTAGCCCGGAGTGTATAGGTTCAGGTTATCGAATGCTGTGAAGAGGCGGGCCAGAAGAATTCAGTCATATGATATTATTCCGCCGTGTTAAATATAAGGGCAGATTATTAGAACTGTCCAGTGCTGCGGATGTACTCTGATGATTGTAAGTTTTATTTAAAGCTTTCAATAAAGATTTATTTCTATATTATATTTTGTTCCGTTGCGATGTGAGACTCCGTGTTGTGTTCTTCTTCTTCTTCTTCTATTCTTATATTTCTTTCTCTCTTATCTCACCCTCTAAATTCTTTCATTGACAATCCGGTGTTCTCGGTGTTTGAAAGGTCGACACGAAATACAGTTAAGGTATTTATGTCGAATTTTCGGGGCCGAAAACCGCTGGGTCGTTACAATAGGCAAATTGGGCCCCCTTTTGTTGTGAACTCAGCAGAAGCCTCTCTCGGATGCTTTAACAAGGTTTCGGCCTCTCTTGTGACTTTTGGTTCCGACAGAAAGTGTTCGGCTGCCTTTCTTCTTATCGAATGTCTTCATTGATGTCCTCTTGCCTTAGGAATGTCAACCTCGAGCTTTCGGGAGTGGTTCCGTTGACATTCGTCTCGGTAGCTCGATCTCGGATTCTGATAATCTTGACTTTGGTGGCCCTCGATTTTGGGACCACTGGTCTTGGTCTGCACCCATAGCTTTTGGTTTCGGTGTCCCAGCTTTACTTTACGCCTAAACGCTGGATTTGCTATCTCCTTTCTTTCATGCTCGGTTTTCGGTATCCAAGATCCTATCTTTGTGATAGCATGCCTTCGGTATGCCATAAAGTGACTTTAAAGCTATTTCCTGGTAATGGTTTCGATATCCCTTTGCTTCCTCTTAGCTTGGCTTTCAACTCTGTAGCTTTCACTTGTCGGTATAAGTATCAGGTCTAAACATGTTATAGTGACTACCTCCTTTCTCCTTTCGACATCTCATGGTTTCTGTCTTGATTTCACAATAACCTCATTCATGACCCCTTTCGGATGATTTATAAATTCTCCTCTAATGTTAATGTCAGTACTGAACTGAGCAATGCTGACAGCCTTTTCTTACTTGATGTAATGTTTCCCTTTAAGCTTTCAGTTTATAAGCTCTCAGTTGCTCACCTCTGTTTTCTTATGGTTTTATGTGGTATGCCTTCGGAGATGTGCCTTTACTAATTTCCTTCGGCAAAGGTACTTCCCTATCGGTATTTCCCTTTGTAAAGGCACCAACCCTTTTCTCTTATTGCTTCGGATCTTCTGCTTCTTTATATTTGGCTGATGCAAATTTTGGTGTTAACATTTAGCCCCCCTAATATAAAGAAGCTTTTGTCCTCTAGGACAAATCTTGTGGTTCCTGTGCCGTTTTTCTGTAACCTTAGAAATATTAGAAGGATTTTGGTATTAGTTTCATATAACCCAAAATAGTGTTGCTATGGGAAGCATTAACTTTCCTTAATGAATACAACTCGAATATAGACTTCAAGTTATGAACTTTTATGAATTTAGTTATAATATACGAACTTAAACTTGCATCCGTGTGGAACCCTATGGTTTTAAAACTTAACATCTACTAATATTGAATGGGGAATTTAATATTCTTATCTAGGCATCATTTATCAAGAACTCATTCTTATTCTTGGAGGTGGGAGATGATAAAATCTAAACTCTTATACTTGGGTATTTTCAACAGTAAATCAGGGGTTCACTTTTGACAAGCATGGTGAGTTAAACAAAAGTAATATGACTTGCATAGTGTATGACGGGCTAAACATTATTTTGACTAAAATTTAGAGTAATGAATGTTAGGGGTAAGTATGTCATGAGTTTAGAATAACTTCCCTTTGTAAAGTGCTGAAGTATCATAAACCTTATTGGAAGACCTCGAATGGGAAACCCGAAGTAGTCACCTGTGCACTAACTTAGAGATCTTTACCTTGGAAGAAATGTGGTAGGTACGCACTTCATATGCAAATGTAACAAAAGAAATTTTAAGTATTCATTTTGGAAACAGACATAAGCAATTCTCAACTAAACTTGGTTGTTAAAACAAGCCAAACTTAAAGGTTTACTTCCTGAACGTATGATAAGACTAGAACACTTATTAGAAAAAACAAGAAAATGGTTTCAGGGTTAAGATTTGAACTTATGCAACAGGAATTTGAAAGGCATAATAGGAGTCCCAAGATTTACACTTGGTTAAGAAAGAAAAGTTGAAATATTTATCTGAAAGTAGTAAGCATCCAAGATTCATACTTGGCAAAATAGAGATCCTAAATTTCATACAAAAATATGAGACTTGCACTTGGGCAAGTAGAAATTAGAAATAATGTAGAAACCCGAAGACTCACACTCGGGTAAGTGGAAATAGGAATCCTGAGACTCATGCTCGGATAAATAGAAAGCGGAAATCATACGGAAACCCCGAGACTCACACTCGGGTTAATAGAAATAGGAAATCATATGGAAACCCCAATACTCACACTCGGGTAAATAGAAATCAGAAGTCATAAGGAAACCGTGAGACTCACACTCGGGTAAATAGAAATCATAAATCGTACAGAAACCCCGAACTCAAACTCGGGTAAATAGAAAGTCAGATATCATATCAAACAGTAGAAACCCCAAGACTCATACTTGGGTAAATTGAAATTAGATATCATATAGAAACCTAAAGACTCATACTTGGGTAAGTATAAACTAGAAATCATATAGAAACCATGCACTAGTTAGTAGTTACTGGAAAATGTTTTAAGTGGAATGTCTTAATAAGAGTATAAAGCAAACATTCAAAGTTTACTCAGAAGCCATCTAATGAAAGCATCACAATCATCAAAGGATTATATATGTGCACAATGTAAATCTATCCAAACATTATTGATAGTGATCAAGCAACCATAAGTTATCTTGGTTCCTTGTTAGTTTACTCAGAGGAACTACACAAGTGACAGAATCATAAATATACCGAGGGATAACTTTCGAACACATATGCTGAGGACAATTTTCAAAAATAAATTAACCCTGTCCTGCATTGAATAGTCGTTCGGCGGATGTTTCTCTCAGCTTTCTAGCCGTTGGGTATCTGACGTCTAGTCTTGTTCTTAACCTATAGGACATGCAGATGAATGAGTGCTCTCTAAGAGAGTGACACTGGTCCCTTTATATGGGAAGATTAGGCATTACTATCACCACTTAGGGTACTATAATTTGTAGGGGGTGTTAGCCTCACTTAGGAGGCAACTCCACATGGTAGAGATGCAACTTTGTTTGTTAGCCCCACTTAGGAGGAAACTCCACTGGGTGGAGATGTAACTTTGTTTGTTAGCCCCACTTAGAAGGCAACTCCACTAGGTAGAGATGTAACTTTGTTCATTAGCCCACTTAGGAGGCAACTCCACTAGATGGAGATGTAACTTTGTTCGTTATCTCCACTTAGGAGGCAACTCCACTGGTAGAGATGTAACTTTGTGGCTTCTATTCTTAGAAGCTTAATTTGCTACTCCTCTTCTGGAGTATTTGTTTGACGCTCCTCTTCTGGGAGGTTGTTTTGGTTGTTGCTTCTCTCTCTGGAAGCATTATTTGTTTAGCTTCTGCATTTGAAAGCTTTGTTGATGCAGCTTCTCCCCCTGCAAGCTTTTTTTGTGTAGCTTCTCCCCTGGAATAATTTTTGATGTAGCTTCTCCTCCTGGAAGCTTTGTTTGTTGTGCCTTTTCTTCTAAAAGCTTTATTAGTTCACCCTTCCTTCTGAAGGCTTTATTGATATCATCTATCAAGGGTAGGTCCACATCTTTCATAGAAGCATTTAAGTATGTCAATATTACAAGTTTGACAAAGTTCATGAAATTCTAAAATAGTGGAGATAAGATTAAAAGAATCTTATTTCAGCCGAGCTATGGTGGGTGCTTAACCATTCCTTAGTTACATGTTTATTTGGACAAATTCCACTGAAGCTTGTCATTGATTGGTAACTTTGTTGTGCACTTACTCATGCATTGTGTTTCTTAAGTGCTCCCTTTTGAGCTTTCGTTCCCTTTTGCGGGACGAGTCATAGGCAGTGGTTGGGCGTGGTTTAGGTGCTACTCTTGGGCTCTTGTTGTATGCAAAAGATTGAACAGGTTCTGGCTTTTACTTGTAAATGCGCTCGAACTTGTATTAATATTTGTTTGATTGCAAGCAAGATATAAAGTGAAATGACAAATGAAAGTACGTATTTGAGATGGAAGACTGATTGTTAAGTTCTCATTCCCATGTTGCGTTCTCTCTGACCAGCTTCCTACTGGCATTACTTCGAATTTCTTAAATGGTCTTCCTTTTCTTTTTAGCTTGATAAATTTTTGTTAAACTCCAACAATGTTTGGTTTTGTGTCCTTCTGTCTTGTGATAAGAGAAATAATATTTCCTTTTGTACGATTTTGTAGAACCTTCTTTATGGGGATTGGAACTGATCCCTTAGACTTGAGTACTTCTTCCATGAGAATGAATTTATCAGCTCTGGAATACAAATCGTTCAAACTTTTGCATTTATTTAGGTTGAACTCCTTCCAAAAGGAGGATGGCACAAGCAATCCTGATCGCACGGTTCTTAGCTTCTCCCTGCCTGTAGCCTTTTCTATTTTGAGAGACTTATCGTGAAACCTCTTTAAATAGCAGTCAAGTGACTCCCCTGGTCTTTGTTTGATTCTAGCTAAATCATAAATGCTATTTGTTGATTTCTTTTGCATATGGAATTGTGTGCTAAATGTAGTGGACAATTTCTTCCAAGTTGTGATGATCGGGGCCATGATAATGCTTTCTCCATTTAAGGGCTCTTCCACGAAGAGTCTTCACGAAGACCTTGCATCGAAAGGCTTCAGAAGTGTTATACATATCCATGTAATTCTTGAAAATGGCAAGGTATTCTTCAGGGTCTGTAGTTCCATTGTATGCGAGTTTGTTCTCTTTTATTTCAGACAGAACCTTCACCATCATTTTCTCTCTGGAGAAGAGGATTCCTTGCAACTTCCTGTCCTCTATCCATGTTAGACTTTCATTTTCTTCTGATATGACCACCTCTTTTGGTTCTTGGTTGTTTCTCCATGAAATTGGATTGCTCTGTAGATTTGATGAAGACTCAATTTGGTTATGAAGTTCTGGAAGTGTTATTATTCTTGATTTTTCTTCAGAGGATCTTCAGACCAAGTCTGCTTCAATTAATCTCCTAGTGGTATCAATTTGCGTAGCCAAGTGTAATATTTCCAACTCATATTTTGTTAAATTTAAGGTCCTGCAGTTTCTAGTTTTGCTGAGTTGATGTTGTTTTTTGGGATGAGTGACGTGTTGGAACCTTTTTTACCACTCCTTTCCGATTGAATCATCCTTTAATTGATTTTCATGGTATCTTGTTATGATGGAACGAGTAGTCGGAAGGTTTAATATAAGGATAGAAGTAGGTGAAATAAGTGTTAACCATAAGGGCGGAAGTATAGGCAATAAGGCTAGGGATCAAGGTTATACTATTCTTCAAATAGCCCAGATCAATGATGTTTTGAAGTAGTAACTCGGTATTCAGAAGTTCCTCATTGAGACTCTTTCTATAAGCTTGCTTCTTCAAAGCTTAGTCCAACCTGGGACGGAACAACACAATTAGAGATGTGGTAGGGTTACCCAAAGGGTTAAAGGTAGGAAAATGGGACGGGGGTTCAATCCCTCCTTCTAGCGCCAAAATGTTAACGATATTTTTCATCAACACCGAAGATAGGTCTAAGGATATGTACCTAAAGGAAAATGGGATTATTCGGTTCCCACACGCTTGAGTTAGTTCACCATTTCCTAGATATCAAGGTCTCAATCCCGAAGATTAGTTACTCTTCCCTCAAGGGTTGAGTATAACACTTACGAGACTTAAGGACCAACAGTTACATAAGTATAAGGGTTTCGTAAGCTCGTTACAAGTTAGGAAGCTAAACGACATGCGAAAGGGTGTTTAGGAGATCTAAGTTTAAGGTAAGACTTGTGTATGAAGCTTTTGTTGAGGGGAAAGCATAAGGTAGGTGTGTATTTGTTGAAAGGGTTGGATTGAGAAATCTTGAACAACATAGCACAACAATATCTTATAATAAGCAAAATAGTAAAGAACACAACAATTTATAGTGGTTCGGTTCAGATTGAACCTATGTCCACTTTAAGGGCTTTGATGACTTTATTCATAGAAAAGGTTACATAAGAAATCCCCAAATCGATTTACAAATTAGGGCTTGATCTCTAGGAAATAAGAGCAATATTATGAAATGAGGAAAAGTCCCCCAAAATGAGATCTCTAGGCAAATTGGGCCCCCTTTTATTGTGAACTTAGCATAAGCCTCTCTCGGATGCCTTAACAAGGTTTCAGCCACTCTTGTGACTTTTGGTTCTGGTAGAAAGGATTCAGCCACCTTGCTTCTTATCGAATGTCTTCATTGATGTCTTCTTGCCTTAGGAATGTCAATCTCGACCCACTATAAGAAAGCATGCATTTGGTTACATTCATTGGTTGCGTTTGATATGTAAATGCGACCAATGTGGTTTTTAATTTTATATTTAGGGGTTTTGGTTACATTTATTTAACAATCGACTAAAATATTGGTTACTTTTGACGGTTCCCTCCCATTATGTTTCACTTCCCTCCTCTATTTCTATTTTTCTACCTAAACCTAAATTATTTTCATCCTTTCTCGTCTTCCCCTAAATAACGTTTCTCGTATTCAATCTTCGGTCTTCTTCTTCTACCATTAAATCTCATCGTTCCCTCCTTCTCCTTCAATTGACAGATCCCAAATCGAAATCTAGGGTCACAAAGTCACCCAAAATAAATCCTAGCTTTAGATCTCGTCAAGGCCACAAGTGTTCTAGGCAGCTGAAAATGCCTCAGGCGGTAGCTTCGGCTCTAGAACTCGTCACATCATCATCTCGTGTAACACCCGAATTTTGAATGATTGAATTAACTAAATTTAAGAACACTTAATTTTTAAAAGAGGAATGAAGGGAAATGGGTTGCACTAATGTGTTTGTCTCGGAATTCTACATGGAATAGAGTCCAAGTTTTCGAAAAACGGAGTCCGGACGCAGGAGATATGGCCCTCGGAAGATAAGAAAAGAAAAGTTTGAGCAGGCCGACCAGGGAGGTCGACCTCCCAAGGGGGGAGGTCGACCTCCCAAGGGGGGAGGTCGACCATACTGTGGATCTAGGTACTCCCAGGTCGACCTGGGGGTCTACCTCCCCCTTGGGGGGTAGAACCTGGTTCGGCCAGGTTGCTGGATGGTGCGATTCTTTGGGCTGGGACGATTTTTGATGGTCCAGATCAGTTCTAGGGTTAATCCTAAGGCCTAAATAACTTCCTACACCTATATATACACCCTAAGACCTAACCCTAATTCATAAATATTATCTATGACACCATTATGCTGACAAACTCTCTCTTAAACCTAGTCGCCGCCTCTAAATCAAATCTCAAGTATTCAACTTCAACTCAAATCTAAACAACAACGAATTTGTCTTCTTCAAAGGAGAGCTAAATCAATTTCAAAACTCAGATTTCAGAACTCAAGACCTTCTTTGAGTTTTGAGTTCAATTTCTTTAATAAGATAATTAACAATTTAATTAGGTTCAGTTATGATTTGGATTATATGATTATGTTGTGAATCATTGACTGTTATGTTATTATCTATGTTGTAAATCTATGATCTTATTATCTATGTTGTAAAGTTGTGATGTTATTATCTATGTTGTTAATTATGGCTTATGTACAATCAATTCATAATGATGCTTCATATGCTAGTTTGGTTATGTTTGTTGGAGCTAACTCATACGTTAAATCATGTGTAAGTTTAACTTGATAATTCTATATGCAAGTTTGGATGTTAATTTAGACATGAATCATATGCAAGTTAATGAGAATCACATGCCACCTTACATGTTTCATGACATCTATTTTATGTGTAAGCTTGGATCTAAAGTTGAGGCTAAGAGATGTGTGAGTTATATGCTAGTATACAAAATTCTATATGCTAGTTTACATGTAGATCTTAATTTACATATTTGGATGCAAGTTTACACCATAGTTTATGTTGCATAAATCACATATGCAAGTATATATATATATATATTTATATATATATATTTATATATATATATATATTGGAGTATGAATCATGTAATGTAAGTTTGTGACTATTGCCTATGCAAGTTTACATCTTATGATTAGATCTATGACATCCAAAGTTTATGCAAGTTTCTGACTTTGGCCTATGCAAGTTTTAGATGAAAAACTTTATTTACACAAGCAAGTTCACCCCTTATGTTTAGATCTAGTTTTTATTCTATATATGTTGTGGTGTCTTCTCTTTATTCTATAAGTTAGACTATTCGAGTCTAACATATATTTCACGTTAAACGAACGAACGTACAACGTGGGGCAATGGGATAATATTAAAAGATTTAATATTGAGAATTGGCATAAATGCCTTAAATGTGATGTTAATTGGTATAATTTTATATACCATAAATAGATGGACATAATTAAGGTGTTAATTATGGACATAGTTAAATTTATAATTGATTGCTAATTTGAATAGGGAAATTAATTCAAATTGGGGATAATTAATTATGTGTAATAATAAACCGCCTAAGACACGAGGTTAGACTCCTTTGTGGTGTAAGACTGCCCGGACCCGCCCGGCAAATCCAGCTTCCACAAATGCCAGTCTAATGTGGGAGGTCTTAGGAATAAATTAAATGCGTAACAGTTGTAAAGACACGAGGTTAGGCTCGTTTGTGGTGTAAGACTGCCCGGACCCGCCCGGCTAATCCAGCTGCCACAGACGCCAGTCTAATGTGGGAGGTCTTTACAAGGTTACGGTCTTAATGAATTAAGAAACACTTAACCAGATAAACATGTAGTGGGACATGAGGGGGTTAAGTGGGTGCCTTGGGTGGCATGTGGAATTTAGTAGGTGCCTTGGGTGGCATTTGAAATACGATTAGATGCACTTAACCAAGATTGAAACATGTAAGAAGACATGAATAAGAATAGGGGTAGTGGGTACACCTAGTGGAGATAGGAGCAGACGGCACCTATGAAGGTAGCTAGGGGTACACGAAACTACCATTAGCAGTATTAAGTTCTGTATGTGGGATCAACCTTTAGAGTGACTAGTGGTGGTGCAGTCTAGCAATTATCTTATAGTGGTTTAGGTGCGCCTTTAATGTTATCTTTGTTCATCTTATTTCCTTGTTTGCTCTATCATACCCAATTGTTCACAGTCATTTCCTTATTTTCCTGCTTATGCCTTAGCCTAGTTATTTTGATAATTACATTGTTAAAGTTATCGCACTCGCCATACTTTATGTCTGACCCCCTTTTCTTTCCACCTCTTTTCTTCCTTTTCCCCCATCAGGTTTGCAAGGAGGGAATACTACAGCTTAGTGCCGATTTCTTTCAGTTGCTTGAAGAGAGTAGATGTATCGCTTTGGACTCTCTCATCTTTATGGCTTTGCTTATGCTCAGTGGGGATTTATGCATTTATGTTATTTAAGTATTTGCTTCTTTTTGTACTTTGAAGTTTTTGGAAAAAGACTATTGATCCTGATGTAAAGGCTTTGGCGACTGCTTATGTAAACTCGTTTTGAGTTATGATGCTATGAAATAAGTTTTAACTTCCGCTGTGTTATTTTATTTATTTATTCTTGTAATTTATCTGTTTTATATAATAATAACGCTTCATGGACATTGATGCATTCCCTTTGTGAGTGACATTAATGGATATGGGGTGTTACACGTGGTATCAGAGCTATGGTTACAAGAACAGATAAAAAGTTTGAAAAGTGTTTTCAAAAATTATTATTTTCTTAGAAATTATTTTTAGAAACTTGTTTTAAAGAAGCTATTTTCAAGGAAAGTTTACTTTAAAGAGCATAATCCCCGCAAGCCATATATCTCTCTTTAAAGTAAACTTTAAAGAGCATAATCCCATGGACATTAAAGAGCATAATCCCATGGACATTAAAGAGCATAATCCCATGGACTTTAAAGAGCATAATCCCATGGAAATTGATGCTCTTTTTCTTTTCAGCATGTCTGGAGCATCTGTGATACCAGAGGGTGTTCATGTACCCGGTTTGTTTCGTCAATATCTCGAGGCTAGGGCCGCTGCCGCGGGACCGGACAACGTTCCTCCTCCTCCTCCCCTAGCTCCAGTCATTCTTCCGCATGGAGATACTTTCTCCAAGATATGTAAAGACTTTCGTTCGATGGGTAGAAAATCTTTTAGTGGGTCTGGAACATTCATTGATGCTAGAAATTGGTTGAAAGAAGTGGAGGATCTGTTTGGCATTTTCGATTTGGACGATTGTAAGAAGATCCAATTGGCTGCTTGGTTGATGAAGGACGAAGCTTTATTTTGGTGGGAGGTCACTAATGGAGAGCATCCAGTTGATACATGGCCGGATTTCAGGCGTAGGTTTGAGGCAAAGTTTCTCTCACGGGCTGAAGAGAATTTATATATGGAAAGATTTTTGGCGTTGAAGCGAGGGAATCTATCAGTGAAAGAATACGTCAACAAGTTCAATCAGTTGGCGAGATTTGGCTTGGACTTGGTGAATACACCCGAAAAGAAGGCCCGGAGATTTGTTAAGGGTTTGAACGAGTCACTGCATGGGTTAGCTATGATCCACATCCCTATGAGGGCCACCTTTGGGAGGCTAGTTGATATGGCGCTTATGCATGAAGACGAGAAAGGCGCCAATTCTAATAAGGCACTTGAGAAGAAAGGAGATCAAAAGAAACCACAACAACAAAATAAGAAGGGCGGGAAGAACAATCATAGCAAAGGAAAGAAGAAGTGCTTTAATTGTGGGACACCAGGCCATATGAGTAAAGACTGTAGGAAAAAGAAGAAGATGGGTTGTTTCCACTATGGAGAGGCAGGTCATCTAGTTAAGGACTGCCCAAGGAAACAGGGACAAGGGCAAAGAACTTCTAGAGGACAGCTTCAGGCTCTCATGGCATCGGGGCAGGCAAGGGAGTAGGTCCAGGCTCTCGCGGTCCCACCGCTACAAGAACGAGGTAGAAACTTTTCCGTTGAGAGTCTAGTTTTTCTGTTTGATCATCCTGTCCGTACTTTATTCGATTCTGGCGCATCACATTCGTTTGTCTCTACATCATTAGTTGAAACACTGCACTTAAATACTGGTCTTGTTGTGGATCCCATTGTAGTCTCAAATCCTATTGGTGGGTCGGCTCATTTATCCATGGTCTGTAGGGATTTGAGATTGTCGATCTTAGTCGTTGGTTTTTAATGTAATGCTTTTGTTCTTGGTATCATGGGCTATCAGTTGATTCTAGGGATGGATTGGCTAGCCAGATATGGTGCCATCCTAGATTGTGAACGAACGGTAGTAAAATTGTTGACTCGTAGTGGAAAGACCCTAGATATTTCTTGTGACCCTAGAGGATCAGTGATGCTTAGTTATCTTGATTCACTTAATGCATCCAATGATGATTTACATTCTGTTCGTATAGTCCGTGAATATGTTGACATCTTCGATGAGGTGAGGGGTCTACCCCCAAAACGTGATAGACTTTCGTATTTATGTTGTAGACAATGCAAAACCAGTATCTCTTCCAGTACGCCACATGGCTCCTCGTGAGGGGAGGGAGCTCAATAAGCAAGTAGGGGAGTTGCTTGAGAAGGGGTTCATAAGACGTAGTATATCAGAGTGGGGTGCTCCAGTAGTATTTGCCACGAAGGCGGATGGGTCCCTTAGACTTTGTGTGGACTATAGAGAACTTAATAAGCTTACTAAGAGGAATAGGCACCCACTGCAGAGGATTGACGATCTCTTCGATCAGTTAGTTGGCGCCTCAGCGTTTTCGCAGTTGGACTTAGCCACTGGTTTCCATCAGTTGGGAGTGGCTGAGGATAGCATAGACAAGACTACCTTTAGGACTCCGGACGGTTTCTATGAGTGGCTTGTAATGCCCTTCGGTTTGACAAACACTCCCGCATACTTTGTTGACTTGATGAGTAGGGTGTTTAGGGAGTACCTTAATAAATTCATGGTGGTCTTTGTGGATGACATCTTGGTCTTTTCTAAGAGCGAGGAAGAGAACGCCCTACATCTTAGGGAAGTGTTGGAGACCCTTCGAGCGCATAACCTTAAAGCTAAATTTTCTAAATGTCACTTTTGGAGGAAGGAAGTGTGATTCCTAGGGCACGTAGTTTCCAAAGAAGGGATAGCCATGGATCCTGCGAAGGTGGTGGCCATCCAAGATTGGAAGGTCCGTAAAAATGCTACCGAGGTAAGGAGTTTCTTGGGGTTGGCTGGCTACTATAGGAAGTTTATCAAGGACTTCGCAAAGATATCAGCCCCATTAACATGCTTGACGAAGAAGAACCTAGTTTTCACGTGGGACGTAGATTATGATGATGCGTTCCAACGTTTAAAGAGAGCCTTGACCACATCCTCAGTCTTAGTGTTGCCAGATGGGAGTAAGCCATTTACCGTGTATACCGATGCTTGTGGGGTAGGACTAGGCGCAGTCTTAATGCAAGAGGGGAGGGTAATAGCTTATGGAGTAAGGCAGTTGAGAGTGCATGAGAGAAATTACCCTAGACATGACCTATAGTTGGCCGCTATTGTTTTTGCGCTTAAGTCTTGGCGCCATTATCTTCTTGGCGAGAAATTTGAATTGTTCACAGACCACAAATCGCTAAAATACTTGTTCTCTCAGAAGGATTTGAACTTAAGGCAGCAAAGGTGGATGGAATTCTTAGCGTCCTAGGACTTCGAGATAACATATACCCCTAGCAAGGGTAACATGGTGGTAGACGCCTTAAGTGGGAAAAAGTTGTCCTTGAGTCCATTGTTTGTTGAGCGGCAAAGCTTAGAGTTTATCTCTACGTTTGACTTCAGACCTTCCATTGACTTTGTACCCGGTTTGCTAGCATCCTTAGAGGTCAGACCTACGCTTTTGGGACAGATTGGTGAGGCACAACAAGATGACCCACAGTTGGTTGAGTTGGTAGAGAAGCTCATAAGGGGGATTCATCGAGCCATCTCAGTAGGTATACCCTAGATGATAAGGGTTGGTTACGTAGGGACGGTAGACTTTGTGTACCACGAGATGAGAACTTATGGAAGACCATTCTTGATGACGCACATCGTTCGAAGATGACCATTCATCCCGGAGGGGACAAGATGTACATGGACATGAGACGAGTTTACTTTTGGGTCGGTATGAAGAGGGATGTGGCCGAGTTTATCGCTAGATGCTTGGTGTGCCAACAAGTAAAAGCAGAGCAAAAGAAGCCCAGCGGGTTGCTTCACCCATTGGAGGTCCCACAATGGAAGTGGGAGAGTGTCTCGATGGACTTTGTTGATGGGTTACCGAGATCGAGGAAGGGTAATACGGGAATTTAGGTTGTGGTAGATAGACTTACTAAGAGCGCCCATTTCATTCCCATGAAGAGTAAGAGGACTGCTCCATGGTTAGCCTCCGTATACATTCGAGAGATAGTTCGTTTGCACGGTGTTCCTTCTAGCATAGTAAGCGATCACGACCCTATTTTTACTAGCGAGTTTTGGAAGAGCTTGCAAGAGGCGGTAGGGACTCAGTTATGTTTGAGCACCGCATATCATCCTCAGACGGACGGCCAAACCGAGAGGGTGAATCGTATAGAGGACCTTTTGAGGCTATGCGTTTTAGACTTCAGAGGTACATGGGAGGAGCATCTTCCTTTGGTGGAATTCGCGTATAATAATAGTGTTCAGTCTAGCATTGGCATGGCACCTTTCGAGGCTTTCTATGGAAGGCCTTGTCGTTCACCTACATGTTGGTGGGAATCTACGGATAAGATCTTGCTTGCGCCCGATTTGATTAGAGAGACTTCAGAAAAGATCGATTTGATTCGTAAGAGGATGAGGACGGCGCAAGATAGGCAGAAATCATATGCGGACAAGAGGAGGACAGATCTTGAATTTGATATTGGGGACATGGTCTTTATCAAGGTGTCTCCATTATGGAATGTTGTTCGCTTTGGGTCCGTTGGGATGTTAGCACCAAGGTTCGTAGGGCCGTTTCCTATTAAGGAGAGGATTAGACAGATGGCGTATAGAGTGGAATTGCCCGAAAGACTTAGTGGTGTACACGACGTATTCCATGTATCACATTTGAGGAAGTGCTTGCATGAGACCGTGGAAGTGGTAGAGCCGAGCTTGCTTAGAGAGGTAGAGATAGAGCGTGATGCGATGATTTGACGAGCTCCTACATGCATTCTTGGGTCGGAGATTAAGAAGTTGAGGAATCGAGAGGTCAAGCTAGTCAAACTGCAATGGGGAGATGATGAGAGCAACGCTACTTGGGAGACGGAAGAGAAGATGCTTTCATTGTACCCTTTTCTTTTCGAGGGTATGTCTTTTAATTTCTCCTTTATCGCTTAGCTTGTACCTGTTCTATCTTTAGTATGTCCTCTCGCTAGTATCTTTGACCTTTAGATATGGTAGTCCTATGGTTGAAACATGTGTCTGAGACATGTTATGTATTGTGGATGCATGTGGATGCAAGTGTTTGCCAGTGGTTGCTCGTGGATGCATATATACACACTTTAGGCACTAGATCGGCTCAGTCACTTTCATATTGCACATTGCATATAAATGGATGTTGTTAGATCCAAAATTGACTCTAACACCCAAGTTGTTCAATTATGCAGAAATTAATATCAGAAAAAAATGCTAGAAAAGAAGAAAAGACACAATATTTATAGTGGTTCGGCGTTAACGAGCCTGCATCCACTTTATATCTATGATTATACTTGGAATCAAAGTAAAGTCGATGATTTATCCCTCAACCTCACTTTTACAATGTTGATTCACTTAATAATCTCGAGACAACTCTGAATAGTAATAATGGAGGTGTAATAATGGTGGATTCAGAACTCAGATTTTCCAAAAAGATCCTTAAAAATGCCAAGTTCTGGGCTATTTATAGCTGATTTCTGCAGGCGGATCGTGATCATACGTAGCACAAATCCCGAGGATCTCGGGCTGGATCGTAGCTTGATGGAGAAATAGTCAATATAGCCGTTATGGACAGGTGTCGCTGGATCCTATGTTTGCGGAGCGTGAAAGACTTGGTCATGGCTTTCATCTGGTTTCCTGGTTCGGATGGGATCGCGCTTTCATGGATGGATCGGATCGAGCTAGTAGGGGCGATCGTGATCGGGTTAAGGTCTTTTCCCCCAAGTAAAGCTTCATTTTGAACTCTCGTTTAAATCTTGGTGGATGGTCCAAAACCTAGCCAACATTTTGCCCCCTCGAAGTATGTTTTATCGAAGACGCAACGTGCTTTGAAATTACTGAACTATCTTTTCATGAAGAGGTTTGAATCGAAAGGGCCATGTCCGTCAGGAATGTCGTACGGTTTCAAAGAGTCGTGTCCTTCGATCAATATAAATACCTAGTTAAATCTTCAATCATTTCTTTGTTCATTGGATAATTCTCATCTTTGGATTTTTTAGAGACTCCATTGTAAAATTGTCAGGTAAACTTTTTAGATTCTTCACAAGTATTTCTGTATCTTTACTTTTGACAATCATTTGTTGAGTCGGAACGCTAAAAGACCCCACGGTCCGTAGGATGAGGCATTCGTTTCGGGTTGGTTATCATGTGGGCCTCCTCCTCGAAACGCGATGGGCCCTCATGCTTCAGTTACGAGTCGCTTGAGGGAGCTGCCTCCCTTTTCTTCATTGGGCTTGGATCCACGGCCCACCAAGCTCCACAGTCCGACTGTCTTAAGTAAAACAAAAATGGGGATACGAATGGACGTTTCTTTGTCTATATAAACCGATCCCCTCTTCATTCTCCCCTTCCTTCTTTTTTCTACCGCCGCCCCTTTCTTGAGCCGAAACACTAATTTCATTTTCCAAATACCCATTCGTTTCCAAACTTTAGAAAGGTAATCAAACAATTTCGTTTTCTTTCTCTTGATTTTGTATTGGTTTGGAAAATGAAAATAAAGGAGTTTTGTGGGATTTGGGGACGGAAAACTGGAACGTGCCGGGTCCGGTTTCATGGGTTTAAGAGTGGAGATAAGAGACGAAGATGGAGGAGGAAGGAGAAGGAAGGGATGACCAGGTTTTTTCGCGGATGGTGGGCTTCGACTCGGGTCATGATAAGGGTGAAAGAGAAAAGGGGAAATGGAAGAGCTGTTCTGGACAATGGATCGGTTCATGGAGTGCTGGCTTATGGAGGTGGGAACGGATCGGGGCGTGTTATCATGAGTTGATGGATCATTCCACTGCCTAAATCCCGGTTCACGAACCAACGTTTCGTTGCCAACCTAGTCCACTAACGATCCGATCCACACAGGCGGCCGATCTGATCTCGTATACCATTGCCTTTTATCACGATCCGTGCTCCATCAATCTAGCTAACCGACCTGGTTGACGATCACACAAACATACAGATTTAAACAATACATCGTAATCCAGTACTTTGAATAGTTAGGTTAGAGCCTTCAAGTCTTTCGAACTGAACACCAGCATAACTTGGCAACGGACAACAACTGATATCCCGATAACCTTGTTAACTTTATGCTTTTCTTTAACATATACACAGGCACACACTTGCACTCGCACACACGAAGAACGGGTAATTGTGTTCTAACTTTTATTCGCCAACACAGCTATGTCTGATAGATGCTCTTCTAAAGGAACTGAAACAGAGGGGAGTTGGAGCTGTCGGAACACCATAATCCCGAGGTTCCTCCAATTAATCCAAAGGGTGAGGATTTTGAATCCGAATATGAGGCAGAGATAGAATCAAATTCATCTGAGAGTACCTCGCAAGAGGAGGAGTCCAAAGTGGATGACCGAGCTCCCGATGAGATCCCCGACGTTCTAGAAAACGAGAAATTTACTGACCCTTTAGCTTCCAAACTAGACGATATAAAACTTAAGAAAATTTGCTTGAAACACGGGATCCCCTGGGACGATGTGAAAACACCCGAAAGTGGAGATAGACCTCATCTTGCTCCAGAAGGGTACATGGCAGTCAGCCGACTCATGTGTTGGGTAGGCGCTATTCCTCCGTTTCCTCCAATCGTCATTAAAACCTTAAGACTATTGTGTATTGCTCCTATGCAGCTTCATCCCAATGCTTACGCAGCCTTGTACACTCTATATGTCGCGTATGCAGAGATCTTGCAAACTGAGCTTACTTTTAAAGACTTGGAATTCTACTATATTTTTAAGCACCGTTCCACAGCGACCCCAAATTTCTCTTTCTTTGAATCAGTAGCCAACAGGAAAGTTCTGTCTGATGCTTATAGCAACATAGGGGATCCCAAAGCTGATTGGTTTTACATAAAACACCAGGCTGGGTGTGCGAGGAGGTGGCTCAAGTCTAGTAAGTTTCGAGCCACCAGATGCATGGCTGAATTACATAATCGAAGCACTAACATGTTTCTTTTTCCCTTGTGCAGATCACACCTTCCTCAAGACAGAAGGCTTAGTGTATAACGATCGAATATCCCGCCTTCTTAAAAGCAAGTCTGACTTCTTGAAAATCAAGAAATGTATTACCGACGAAAACCTTCACAAGCACATCTTTTAGACATAAGATTTGGATTTGGCACGGGCGGCAAACCTTACAAGTATGTGCCCCCGGCTGAAGGAGAAGGAACTTCTCAAGTTGTAAAGACAGCCATTCTTCGCAAGAGTCCTTCGCCGATGACTGATCAGGATGACGAGGATTTAAACGTGTATAAAGGAGATGAGGGATGAGCTAATAAATCAAAGGAGGTTCCAACCTCCGAGGGGCAGTCTCCATTAAGGACTTCATCGCCAGTTGAGTCTGTCGCCCAAGACAAATTAACGGAGGAACAGATTTTCGGGGAATTGAATAAAATTCCTTTGCTAGATGATATTTATACTCAAGAGGATTTCGGAGGGGAACCAATTTTTCCCATCTTCGAAAAGACGGGTGCCGCAGTTGGAGAAAAAGAAGTCAACCAAACGATCTTAACTTCGGGCCCTGGTCCGTTTAAAAAAAAAAGGGATTTCACAGGATGCGCAAAACACATGCACCATTTATCATAATACTCTTTTGCTGTTGTGGTTCATAGTTCTAACACACACTTGTTTTCTTTTCAGGAAAATGTCTCGCAAACGGTCTTATTCCTACTGTTCCCTTCGCGAGGGCACACCAAGCCTCCTTCCAGATCCTGAGCACACTCGTAGCGATAGTCGGGGAAGGGATAGTCGTCGGCCCCAGGATTCTCATCAATCTTATTCTGCATGACCTCGATCTCCACCGAAGCAAAGTTATGGAAAGCCACATAGTCGTCTAATGCCACCTGCTAGGGGAAAGAAACTTCCTAAATATTTAACCCCTCCAAAAAGCACTCCTTCCCACGCCCAATCTTCTAAAAAACACCTAGAGCCAAAGGACAAGGACAAAGATGAGGGCATGATTATAGAGATGGAATAGGCAGTTCCTACTTCCTCTAGTGAGCGTGGCTTGGACACTACTGCAGCAAGGGATGTTTCCCCCAGTTCTGAGATTATGGCCAGGTTAGAGCGCTTACGAAAACAGTTTCCTGACATTTACTTTGAGAGGATGGTGTTCGTCCCAGATCTTGAACCGGTCCCCGAGGATTGGGACACAGAGGTGATAGGGTATGTATGCCATGTAGCTAAACAATACAGGGAAATGAAGAAGCATGCTGCTACACTCTACTATCATCCGTCAGATGGAGACGGACGCGGCCAGGGCCAGAGTAAAGATTGACATTGATGCTAGGGCTAGGTGCAAAATGGAAAAAGAACTAGAGGATGCACAAGACCAACTGGCTTTAGCTCGGCAAGACGCACAGAATTACAAGTCCGAGTTAGAGAGTGCCAGGGAGCGTTTTCGAAATGAGCCTGACTTAGATAGCCAGGAACGGGTGGCCCTGAGGAAGGAAGTAGAGGATCTCAGGGCGGTTAACACTGAACTGAAGACAGTACAAGATTGCTTTTCTGCGAAGAAAGAGGCTTGGGAGAAATAGAGGGCGAGCTTAAAAAATGACCTTTCCCTCGCCAAGAAGGAGAAGGAGGTTCTAAATGATCAACTCGCTCAAGCTAAGGAGTGTGCAGCTCTTGCCGAAAGCAATGCCAATAGCGCTCTTGAGTCAGCAGCTGCTATGGCTGATAAGCTTGCCGAAAGAGAGAAAGATATAGATAGTTTTGAGGAATTATTGTTCGATTTCTTTGGTTAAATTATCAAGCATCGAGACATCTCTTGGATTCCAGATTACCATGTTACCTTGGCCAATATATGGGACGCAATTGTCGAGGGCGAGAAGGGGCAACTGGGGGTCGACGAAATTGACGAGCGCCAGCTGATGCAAACCTTTCTTAGAGGTGAAGAGCCTAAGGCTTTGGAGGAAGGCAGACTCCTTATCCACGAGGAAATGGAGAGTGAGAAGAGCATGCTCAAGGCCAAGGATAAGGTTGGCGAGAGTTCAAGCTCGGTAGTAGAGCCCAAAACCTCTGAAAATGAGGGATATAACCCCGATGACCCATTGATCCCCTTGGCACCTACTCCTCCGACTATCGGGACCATCAGTAAAAATCTGGGAGATGAGTCGGCCGAAGGTATCTCCACATTTTCTCCGCAGTTCATTAAAGCAATCGTAACTTGTCATCGTCTCATGGGACAGACAACTGACATGGCCACATCTCCTCCCGATTCACTAACCTTTGCTTCTAATGGTGTAGGTACCAAAGTGGTCGAAAAGGGTGCAAAGGAGAAGGAAGAGGATGAGAAGGTTGAGGTTCCCCCAGGTTCTGGTACTGAAGCTTCCGAGGTCTCAAAGCAAACCGAGGGCTCAACAGGTGCTAGAGTTACAGTAACACCCGTGGAGTCTGGCATTGGCGCTTCTACAGACGCTGAGATCATTGCTGCTCTGCATGACACAGATGGCGGTCATGGAGATGAGGAACAGGAGGTAGAAATCATTGACGAGGCCAAGGGTGATGATAGCGAAATCTTGGCTGACATACAGGCTAGGAAGGAGAAGTAGTTGGCTCTTAAGAGGGAGGAACAGAATCCTGTATTCGTGACCCCTATTTCTGAAATCGACCCCAAGACTGGGTTGGTTATAAGATTCTCTTCTAAATCGATAACTTCACAGCTTGCCTCCGAACCTTCCAGTCCACCTCCTGAGCCTCTTGTCGACAAGAGGAAGAGGAAGAAAAGTGACTGCTCCGGTATTGATAAGGAGGAGTAAGAGAAACAGAAGAAGGACAAGAAATCAAAGCCATCTCCCAAGCGCAGATAGAATGCAGCTATTGGCTCATACTTTAGTTTTAGGATTTCCTTTGGCCAAAAGATGTTGTTGTGAGATTGGCCCTTACTTTTTGTTTAGTTTCTCATTTTTTTTGTAAATCTGTTTCCAGTAAATAAGGAGCTACTTCTTTTGCTTCATTGTGTTCCTGCAAAATCATCATGTTAGCAGAGTTTAAATAATCATAATTGAAACATTCATAGTTAAATATTAAAGTTATAAGTAACGATCATTAAACATAATGAAATCAATCATCGGGAAATACACGTGCTAAGTAAACGTGTAGTGATGCACGTATATGTTCCTAATTAATCATCATTATAGTGCATGGCCAGGGCTTATTGGCAATTGATTAGGATTATATTCGTACTATCCCGATCTTTCAATGGGGTAGTGATTCTTGCGGCGCTAAGTCTCTAGTGCTTTTATACTCTCCCGATCCTTCATCGGGTTGTAGTTTGTGTGACACTAAGTCTCCAGCACCTTTATACTATCCCGATCCTTCAACGGGATTAAAGTTCGAGCTCGATTTCTGCTCACCAATCCTTCAGCGGGGCAGAAGTTCTGGCGGCGCTAAGTCTCTAGCGCCTTTATACTCTCCCGATCCTTCAGCGGGTTAGAGTGTTGTCAAGGCGGCTTTATCATGGTGCACCTTCACGCCTTGGGGACGTTATCTTCGCGTCCTTTATACTCTCTCCCTGATCTTGGGAGTTAAAGTGCAAGTTGTAGTGCGATTTACCTCGTTGCACCTTTTGGAGCTTTAATTACGTGAACTTTCCAATTTGCTGGATGGCATTTTGAATTAGCTGTTTTAAGATTACTGCATAAATTTAAAACAATTCTCGAAATGGTAACAGTATATATATTGATTAAAATAAAAGAGTAAATAAGAAATGGTGCAGTAAAGGTAAATGACACACAATACTTTTTTTGTGGTTCGGTCGAATCATGACCTACGTCCACTCTATAATCTTTTGTTCAAATAACCAGACTGTTTTAGGCAAGTCGAGCCTTTTTACATGGTTCTAAAAACAAAAGAGTAAAGCTGACACTTTTATGTTAGGTAAAGCTGCAAATGCAGGGCGTTCCACACTCTGGGGTTTCATCTCCATCTACGGTCGCTAGCTTTAAAGTTCCATTATCAAGCCTTCGCAAAATGGAGTATGGTCCTTCCCGTTTCGGGCCCATATACATCGGGGGCAGAAAGACGCGCTTCAGAACCAAGTCTCCGGGTTCGAATGTCTGGGCTCTAACTCTTCTGTTGTAGTACCGAGCTATTTGTTGTTTGTGCCTCAAAGCACGTAAGTCAGCTTCATCCCTTTTTTCCTCAACCATGTCCAGGGATTCAAGGAGCAACTCATTGTTGGTCATCGGGTCGTAATAAATGGTACGATGTGATGGTACTTCTAACTCGACCGGAATAACTGCTTCAGCTCCGAAAGCAAGGGAAAATGGGGTGTGACCCATCGCCGACTTGTACGTTGTTCTATAGGCCTATAGTGCCAGGGGTAATTCATCGACCCACATAGCTTTGGCCCTCTTCAATCTTTTCTTTAGAATGGATTTGATCACCTTGTTTGCCGCTTCAACCTGTCCGTTCGTGTGCCACAGAGGTGTATCTTTTCTCGATGTGATACTTCCGACAAAAATCTTGAAACTCCATGTTGTCGAATTGGGCCCCATTATCGGTTATGATGACTTTTGGAATCCCAAATCGACAGATAATTTTCTTAATGACAAAGGCGATCACTCGTTTGGTTGTGATCGTGGTCAAAGGCTCTTCTTCTACCCATTTATTAAAATAGTCCACGGCTACAATAGAGAACTTTGCTCCGCCTTTTGTTATGGGGAGCCTCCCAATAATGTCAATTGCCCACATAGCAAAAGTCCACAGGCTTGTCATTGTCTTCAACTGGTTAGGTGGCGCCCTAGGGATTTTGGAGATCTTCTGGCAAGCTTCATAATGTCGTGCATACTTGGCTGCATCCTTGTTTGTAGTCGGCCGGAAATAGCCGTATCGCAATATCTTCTTGCTAATGTTTGCCCTCCAGTGTGGTCGCCACACTCACCTTCATGGACTTCCTTCAACACACGCTTGATGTCGTCATAGGCAATGCACCAGAGGAGAGGCATCGAGAAACCTTGTTTGTACAGGTCTTTGCCTTGCAACACATATCGGGAAGCCTTCCGTATAACTGCACGCCTCTCACTTTTCTTAGTTGGGAGCATTCCATTCATCAGGAAATTCTTAGGGAGGTCATCCATGACTCCCTTTCAGGTTCAATCTCTAGCACCGGATCAACTTCCATCTGATCCACACTGGGGAACTGTAATACTTCAATCGGGACTAGCTCCATATGTTCTGGATTATCGGAACTAGCCATCTTCGCTAACTTGTCCGCTCTTTGATTCTCCGCTCGAGGAATATGAGATATACTATGGTGATCAAAACCATCCAGCAACGTTCTTACTTTTTCCAGATATGATATCAACCTTGGACTCTTAGCCTGAAATTTTTCATTAACTTGGTTCACGACCAAATTAGAGTCACAGAAAATGTCTAGCTTTGTTATCCCTAGTTCCTTTGCAAGTTTCAACCCGGCAATTAGAGCTTCATACTCGGAATCATTATTAGTTGCGTGGAACTCCAATCTAAGAGAGTAACATATTTTCCGTTTCTCTGGAGTTTCAAGAACCACTCCGGCACCTGATCGTCTGTCATTTTTAGCTCCATCATTATATAGTTTCCAAGCGTTAGGGTCAAGGAGTAGCTTTGGTGTATCATCTTCCTCAGTTACCGCATCATCTTCTGGGATGGTAAATTCCGCTATAAAGTCTGCAAGTGCCTGCGCTCTTATCGACCTCTGGAGTTGGAAGTTCAGGTCGAATTGACTCAGCTTGATTTTCCATTTGAGCAATCTTCCCGATGCTTCTGGCCTTTGTAGGACTTGCTTAAGTGGGTGATCAGTATAATCAGTGATGGGATGAGCCTAAAAGTACCGACGAAGCTTCCTAGATGCGATCAGCAAACTGTACGCGAGCTTTTCTATCTTTGGGTAATTTCGTTCTGCGGTTGCCAATTTCTTGCTCACATAGTACACCAGACTTTGAACTTTATCCTCTTCTCTTACCAAAGCCGAACTGATTGCTTGGGATGACACTGCCAAGTACATGAATAAATCTTTGTGATCTACAGGCTTAGACAGTATTGGGGGTCTCTTCAGATGATTCAACAGATTTTGGAAAGCTTCTATACAATCAGGAGTCCATTTAAAGTTGCGCTTGCCTCGCTTTATTAATTCAAAAAAGGGGATGCATTTATCTGTAGCTTTTGAGATAAATCTGCTGAGCACTGCACTTTTCCAACAAGGCTTTGCACATCTTTAATCTGCTTTGGTTCTTGGATATTTCGAATTGCTGTAATTTGGTTTGGATTATTCTCAATTCCGCGCGAGCTTACAATGAACCCCATGAATTTTCCAGATGCTACCCCAAATGAGCATTTCAAAGGATTCAATTTCATCCCATATTTTCGGAGAATTTGAAACATCTCAGCCAAATCGTTGGTATGATTGGACGACTGACTGGACTTTACCAACATATCGTCGACGTATACCTCCATCGTATTCCCAATCTGGTTGTAGAACATCCTATTCACCAACCGTTGATATGTAGCGGCGGTATTTTTCAGACCGAAAGGCATCACCACATAGCAGTATAATCCCAAATCTGTAATGCAGCTGGTGTGCTCTTGGTCCGGAACATGCATGGGGATCTGATTATACCCCGAATAGGCATCCATAAAAGAAAGGAGTTCATGACCTGTAGTTGAATCTACTAATTGATCGATTCTAGGGAACGGGAAGCTATCTGAGACGACCCGATTTCCCGTTCACACGGAAACAAGGTTATCTTTGGAATATAACACATAAACATATAATAGCAGAACGGAATTAAATAAATACACCAGAATGAACAACAAAATATACTGGATAAAAGTAATCATCAGAGTTACACAGTATACAGGATCTTACTTAGTACAAATACAGTTCAGCTATACATAAATGTCTACAGCGGAAATAAACAAAATATGTACAATAGGAGCTGAACATCATAAAAAGAGATAAATGATAGAATCCATCTTCAGCTCCAGCTATCCAGAAAGAAGAACCAGCTAAACCTGAATACAAGGCTGCCCGTGTAGAAAAAGGGGCACCCGAGTTTGAGAGTGAAACAAACTACGAGTCAGTCATGGGACTGGTATGAGAAATCCACTCAACACATATATGATTGGCTAATCACAGGACCACGCCACTTTCGTGGAACGGGTTTACTCCATTGGATTGCCAGTGCTTTAAAACAAATCTTTCTTTTAAACATCGCTATGCTTTTTATAAAATGAAGTCGTTATAAGACTCAGTTCCCATCACACAATGCAACGCAAACCGGAGGATAGAGTTTTACCTTATAACGGCCAAAATATGCTTGATACAAATAAAACAAAGGCATTTGATATTATTGCTAGTGTCTATATGTTTTGAAAACAATTTCAAATCATAACTATCAATCATAGACGGCATGGGTACCATATATCATGTCGCCATATATATATACAATCAAAACCGCACGATGTCGTATTTGGAAATTGGATTTCCGTCATGAACCAAGGCAAAAGATAGTCCTTACCGAATTCGTGACTCTCTAGCCCGAGCCACCGGAACAGCCGCAACTGCCCCTTGGATCGTCAGGGCCGGTCCGCCGATGTGGATTATAGTGCCTGAACAATACGTTTCCCCGCCCTTTGGGGCGTAAATGAGCCAATGAATGACTCCATCGGACCCGGATCGTCCGACCAAACCGAGGCGCCTCGCAACAGCAACAACCACATAGGTGAAAAGTATATAAATGTCAGGGCTGGTAGGTCACTGACACCACCCTAGCTAGAAAGAAACGCATGTCCTCCCTGATGTCCTCTCCCGTTTTAGGTTCATACCGAGGTGTGAGGCTCGCGAATTCACGTTATACACAAAGCTACGCCACACAGGCGGTGCTTTGATCATCACCACAAGACTTTGCTTTTCAACAGAAGCCCTGATCACTGCATCTTAGCATGCCACACAGGCAATTCATGCCATGCGACTGATGTCCATCGATATACAACCTCTGAGCTCGTGCGTCTCAGAGAAGGGCGTTAAGCAAAAGATTAAATTCTCCGCCGCCAAACAGATGTATATTTAACAGAAATCAATCAACACAGAATAAATTCCAATGTCAGACACACAGTCCATTTACAAGTCCGTTCTGGGTCTGAACGAAACCGGAGGCACTAAATACCTCACAAACCCTTCGATCAACACGTACGTCTGAACGATCACCACTCATTATCCATATTTCGGGATGCCTCCCAATCAGGACCTCGGTTACCATCCAAACGAGGTGAAGATCTCCGGTCTTCGACCACCGTCTTCATCTTCGACTTTCAATCGTCGGTCAATTATTTGAAATGAGAATTAACTCGGCCTTCTCAAATAATTCACGTATATTTAGAATTTCAAATCAATTTATTTCAATGGTTAAATTATTCGACAACACCAATATTGTTCTTTAATGTAATTTTCACACCAAACACATTCAACCATCAAAAGCCACACAAATCAAGCAAATTTCAGTTTATTTCCATTCCATATCGCTTATGATATTTTATAACTATTTATCGCTATTTTTATTTATTTTTAAAATAGCCCATTTATTCAAAATGACGCTTCGGGCCATAACGCGGCCGTGGCGCTGTTTTTCTTCAGATTTGATTTACACTTATCTGAAAATCTAACCGTTGGATCTTCACAAAATTTACATCATTAGAAAGGTCTTTTCAAAACGAATCCAATGGTTCCAGTTTCGGGAAAATCCGACGGTCGGATCTCCCGGTACAATCGTTTGAAGTTTCGATTTCAAAATACGAACTGCAGCGTCGTTATTCGATTAAATATAATTATATTTTTATATATATATATAAATATAATCGTTTCTGGCGCTGTTTTTCTTCAGATTTGAATTAAACATTCCAGACAATCCAACCGTTGGATTTTTACAAGGTTGGTGCCGTTGGAAAGATTATTCCAAGGCGAACCCGACGGTTGAGATTTCAGGAAAATCCGATGGTCGGATTTCCCGCACTAGTTGTTTGAAATCACGGTTTCGAAATACGAACTGCACGGCCTCGTTTCGTTTTAATTTTATTTATATTTATATATTTATATAAATATAGTTCATTCAATGATTTCCATATCGTTTTAACTTCAAATATTTTTCTAACGCCTTAAATTTTGGAAAAATTTCGCCATAACCTCCCCTGCACCGGGAGCATCGGGAAATCGTAAATAGCGTTCCCGGTCCTTCTAATCTCAAAAAGAAAAAGAAAAAGCCAAGCGGCTAGCCAACAGGCTCAAAATCATCACCCAAACAAATCAGTAAATGTGTACCTATTTGTCGGGCACAAAATTTTATTCCTCTTCTCTAGCCCCTTTGCTATAACCTGTTCAATGAATATTGCATGTACATATATATACAGTTCTTATCATTTATCAATTTCTATTCGACTTCATATTTGATTTCTGTTTGGTTTAAAAGCTCCATTCATTCTAATGTTACATAAATAGGTGCAAATCATTTCATTAGCTAATTAATGAATATTTCAACTCATATATGTTTATTTTGAACAAGTGGCTATTCTTAACACTTCACATTTCAACGATTTATGCATACAATAAAAATGTGATTTTTATTGTAAAACAATTCATTTCAAAACACTATTTTTCTATATAGTTCATATAGGTGACAAAATAGGATTTTTATCATAAAACAATTTCTTTTTAAAACGAGATTATTTTACACAGTTCATATAGTCGATAAAAGGCGATTTTTATTATCAAACAATTTATTTTTAAAATATGAATACCATTCAACACATGAATTTCTAAACAACGAATGAATATCAATTCAACACATGAATGTTTTCTATAGTTTCTATATATAGATAAAAATGTGATTTTTATTATCGAACAATTTATTTCAAAATATGAATACCATTCAACACATGAATTTCTAAACAACGAATGAATATCAATTCAACACATGAATGTTTTCTATGGTTTCTATATATAGATAAAAATGTGATTTTTATTATCGAACAATTTATTTCAAAATATGAATACCATTCAACACATGAATTTCTAAACAACGAATGAATATCAATTCAACACATGAATGTTTTCTATGGTTTCTATATATATATAAAAATGTGATTTTTATTATCGAACAATTTATTTCAAAATATGAATACCATTCAATAATTTATTTCAAAATATGAATACCATTCAACACATGAATTTCTAAACAACGAATGAATATCAATTCAACACATGAATGTTTTCTATGGTTTCTATATATAGATAAAAATGTGATTTTTATTATCGAACAATTTATTTCAAAATATGAATACCATTCAACACATGAATTTCTAAACAACGAATGAATATCAATTCAACACATGAATGTTTTCTATACAATGAATAAATATAGTTTAAGCATATGAAAATAATTCAAACACACAAATATTATTCAAAATTTCGGCAGCATAACGGCAGGGTAGTTAAACCGGGACCGTCCCTAGTGCGGCTCCTCGCTCTACCTTAAAACCTCGCGGTTTTTGACAATGGGGTTCATGCATCTAGTTCGCACGCAGGCGGCATGTATATATTTATTTCATTTCCACAAACTAATCCTATGTGGTTTCAACCAAATATTTCACAACCACAAATGGGTATTTTTCAACCACAATCAACCAATATCAATCACAAACAATCCCAAACAATCAATCGCTATCAATCAGTTTTCACAACAATTTCAATCAATAAATATCGTCCATGGTTTGTGGTCGAGGGCGTATATATATATATATATTTATATATAGCAATTCACTTTTACTTCACACATATATATATAAATTTTAAATCAGAAATCTCACCAATAGCTATCCAACTTCACGACACTTCCTTTAGAGAAATCTTCGCCTTTTTGTCGCTTTCACCCGTATTCTCTACATATGTAAAAATCGAATTTTTTACTATGCTATCCAATATATAAAAATCGAATTTTGACTTCGCTATTCAATATATAAAAATCGAATTTTGACTTCGCTATTCAATATATAAAAATCGAATTTTGACTTCGCTATTCAATATATAAAAATCTGATTTTTACTTCGCTATTCAATATATAAAAATCTGATTTTTACTTCGACTTTCAATATATAAAAATATGATTTTTTCTCGACTTTCAATATATAAAAATATGATTTTTTTTTCTTTTCTACAAATCTGATCTTTTTAAAGTTTAAACCTTTTTCTTTTAACTTAAAACTAAAATCAGTTTAAAGTTCAAACCTTTTTCTTTTAACTTAAAATTAAAATCAGTTTTAATCCTTTATATAAAAAAACAGTTTTGAATTCTTAAAAAAAACAGTTTTGAATTCTTAAAAAAAAAACAGTTTTGAAATCATAAAAATAAAATAACAAAACAAAACAAAAATAAAAAAAACTTACAGAGGGGGGGAGGGGTTTTCTGGTGGCGGTCGGCGGTTCAGGGAGGTGCGGCGGCAGGGTTCGAGGGTGGCGGTGCTCGGTGGTTCTACGGGGGCGTCGCGAGGGTTCGAGGCCTTCGCTGGAAGGAGGAGGTCGGGCGGTGGGGGGCGTCGCGAGGGTTCGGCGGCGGCGGCTCCGATTTGATTAGGTTTTCCCCTTTTTTTTTTACTTCTGGTAAATGAATAATGAATCGGGGGGGGGGGGCAATGAAGAAGAAAAAAGGGGGGAAAAGAAATTAAAATAATATATTTTTTCTCCTTTTATTATTTAATTATTGTAAAAAGGTTGACTTTTACATACCACCTCGAAACAAGGTCTACCGCCTGTCGTCCATAGCGTTTTACCCCCATTCCGAACACAATGGGATATGTATCGTAAGCTGGTTTGATCGTTACAATCAGTTTCCGTTGAATTTACATTTAAATCCTTATATTGAATTTTAAACGTACATTTCAAATTACTGGGGTCACATACTAACTAGAAAAATTCCAGAAAAATATTTTCTAGTTTCGTATTGACGATACGGTCCTAACAAAACTAGTTTCGTCGAATTCTGAGACCGTTTGAAAAATGGCCAATTTCCAGTCGATTAAAATCAACTAAAACTGGTCAAACGCGTTTTCCTTTGCCACGCTCACATATTGATTCGAAAAATTATGAAATTTGAAATCTAGCAATAACTTGACATCCCGGACCCAACAAAAGTGGTTTCGTCGAATTCCGAGGTCGTTTGCAAAATGTCCATTTTTAAGGGCCTGAATTCCATAGCGACTATTCAGAATTTTCAACTGGACATACCTTTGGATTTCCGCTATCAAATTTCGATTTGTCAGATTCGTTGGAAAGATATCATCACTTAGATCCTAATGTTTTTGGTTTCACTAAAATCCGATTGTTTTGCACCCGGTACATTCAATTGAAGTTTGAAATCGAATTATCGAACTACCGCGCCATTTTCAATTCTATATATAATTATAATTAATTATATTGGTTTTCAATTGTCGATTCAAACTCAGTTTTCATCGCCATTATTTAAAATATTTATTTTAAATATTTAAAATCCATTATTTTAGCCAATTTAAAAATTTTAAATTGGTTCAGATTTTCTGGGTCGTTACAATCTCCCCCACTTAAAACTTTTCGTCCCCGAAAAGGAACAAAGTCGAAAGTGGTTTGATAAATCTACAATCACACACCACAACAACCAATCCAATTGTTTTTAACCTTCTTAACTTTTCAAATATATATCTTTTATATATTCAAAAATTATATTTCTAAAACCAGACTATATATATATATATAATCACAAATACGTTATTTAAAAACATATTACTCTCGACTCGTTCTGAGGCACTTCTGACCCGTCTCTAACGAGTTGTTCTGATTCTGCTACTCATACTAGGATATTACTGATCCTATCTGTATTGAGTTGCCCGTCCTAGAACACTACTGGTTCTATTTCTGACGAGTTCGTTCAAATGTTATATTCCAGAACTAAGCTTAACCAAAGCTCTGATACCACGATGAGACGACCCGATTTCCCGTTCACACGGAAACAAGGTTATCTTTGGAATATAACACATAAACATATAATAGCAGAACAGAATTAAATAAATACACCAGAATGAACAACAAAATATACTGGATAAAAGTAATCATCAGAGTTACACAGTATACAGGATCTTACTTAGTACAAATGCAGTTCAGCTATACATAAATGTCTACAGCGGAAATAAACAAAATATGTACAATAGGAGCTGAACAGCATAAAAAGAGATAAATGATAGAATCCATCTTCAGCTCCAGCTATCCAGAAAGAAGAACCAGCTAAACCTGAATACAAGGCTGCCCGTGTAGAAAAAGGGGCACCCGAGTTTGAGAGTGAAACAAACTATGAGTCAGTCATGGGACTGGTATGAGAAATCCACTCAACACATATATGATTGGCTAATCACAGGACCACGCCACTTTCGTGGAACGGGTTTACTCCATTGGATTGCCAGTGCTTTAAAACAAATCTTTCTTTTAAACATCGCTATGCTTTTTATAAAATGAAGCCGTTATAAGACTCAGTTCCCATCACATAATGCAACGCAAACCGGAGGATAGAGTTTTACCTTATAACGGCCAAAATATGCTTGATACGAATAAAACAAAGGCATTTGATATTATTGCTAGTGTCTATATGTTTTGAAAACAATTTCAAATCATAACTATCAATCATAGACGGCATGGGTACCATATATCATGTCGCCATATATATATACAATCAAAACCGCACGATGTCGTATTTGGAAATTGGATTTCCGTCATGAACCAAGGCAAAAGATAGTCCTTACCGAATTCGTGACTCTCTAGCCCGAGCCACCGGAACAGCCGCAACTGCCCCTTGGATCGTCAGGGCTGGTCCAACGATGTGGATTATAGTGCCTGAACAATACGTTTCCCCGCCCTTTGGGGCGTAAATGAGCCAACGAATGACTCCATCGGACCCGGATCGTCCGACCAAACCGAGGCGCCTCGCAACAGCAACAACCACATAGGTGAAAAGTATATAAATGTCAGGGCTGGTAGGTCACTGACACCACCCTAGCTAGAAAGAAACGCATGTCCTCCCTAATGTCCTCTCCCGTTTTAGGTTCATACCGAGGTGTGAGGCTCGCGAATTCACGTTATACACAAAGCTATGCCACACAGGCGGTGCTTTGATCATCACCACAAGACTTTGCTTTTCAACAGAAGCCCTGATCACTGCATCTTAGCATGCCACACAAGCAATTCATGCCATGCGACTGATGTCCATCGATATACAACCTCTGAGCTCGTGTGTCTCAGAGAAGGGCGTTAAGCAAAAGAATAAATTCTCCGCCGCCAAACAGATGTATATTTAACAGAAATCAATCAACACAGAATAAATTCCAATGTCAGACACACAGTCCATTTACAAGTCCGTTCTGGGTCTGAACGAAACCGGAGGCACTAAATACCTCGCAAACCCTTCGATCAACACGTACGTCTGAACGATCACCACTCATTATCCATATTTCGGGATGCCTCCCAATCAGGACCTCGGTTACCATCCAAACGAGGTGAAGATCTCCGGTCTTCGACCACCGTCTTCATCTTCGACTTTCAATCGTCGGTCAATTATTTGAAATGAGAATTAACTCGGCCTTCTCAAATAATTCACGTATATTTAGAATTTCAAATCAATTTATTTCAATGGTTAAATTATTCGACAACAGCAATATTGTTCTTTAATGTAATTTTCACACCAAACACATTCAACCATCAAAAGCCACACAAATCAAGCAAATTTCAGTTTATTTCCATTCCATATCGCTTATGATATTTTATAACTATTTATCGCTATTTTTATTTATTTTTAAAATAGCCCATTTATTCAAAACGACGCTTCGGGCCATAACACGGCCGTGGCGCTGTTTTTCTTCAGATTTGATTTACACTTATCTGAAAATATAACCGTTGGATCTTCACAAAATTTACATCATTAGAAAGGTCTTTTCAAAACGAATCCAACGGTTCCAGTTTCGGGAAAATCCGACGGTCGGATCTCCCGGTACAATCGTTTGAAGTTTCGATTTCAAAATACGAACTGCAGCGTCGTTATTCGATTAAATATAATTATATATATATATATATAAATATAATCGTTTCTGGCGCTGTTTTTCTTCAGATTTGAATTAAACATTCCAGACAATCCAACCGTTGGATTTTTACAAGGTTGGTGCCGTTGGAAAGATTATTCCAAGGCGAACCCGACGGTTGAGATTTCGGGAAAATCAAATGGTCGGATTTCCCGCACTAGTCGTTTGAAATCATGGTTTCGAAATACGAACTGCACGGCCTCGTTTCGTTTTAATTTTATTTATATTTATATATTTATATAAATATAGTTCATTCAATGATTTCCATATCGTTTTAACTTCAAATATTTTTCTAACGCCTTAAATTTTGGAAAAATTTCGCCATAACCTCCCCTGCACCGGGAGCATCAGGAAATCGCAAATAGCGTTCCCGGTCCTTCTAATCTCAAAAAGAAAAAGCCATGCGGCTAGCCAACAGGCTCAAAATCATCACCCAAACAAATCAGTAAATGTGTACCTATTTGTCGGGCACAAAATTTTATTCCTCTTCTCTAGCCCCTTTGCTATAACCTGTTCAATGAATATTGCATGTACATATATATACAGTTCTTATCATTTATCAATTTCTATTCGACTTCATATTTGATTTCTGTTTGGTTTAAAAGCTCCATTCATTCTAATGTTACATAAATAGGTGCAAATCATTTCATTAGCTAATTAATGAATATTTCAACTCATATATGTTTATTTTGAACAAGTGGCTATTCTTAACACTTCACATTTCAACGATTTATGCATATAATAAAAATGTGATTTTTATTGTAAAACAATTCATTTCAAAACACTATTTTTCTATATAGTTCATATAGGTGACAAAATAGGATTTTTATCATAAAAAAATTTCTTTTTAAAACGAGATTATTTTACACAGTTCATATAGTCGATAAAAGGCGATTTTTATTATCAAACAATTTATTTTTAAAATATGAATACCATTCAACACATGAATTTCTAAACAACGAATGAATATCAATTCAACACATGAATGTTTTCTATAGTTTCTATATATAGATAAAAATGTGATTTTTATTATCGAACAATTTATTTCAAAATATGAATACCATTCAATACATGAATTTCTAAACAACGAATGAATATCAATTCAACACATGAATGTTTTCTATGGTTTCTATATATAGATAAAAATGTGATTTTTATTATCGAACAATTTATTTCAAAATATGAATACCATTCAACACATGAATTTCTAAACAACGAATGAATATCAATTCAACACATGAATGTTTTCTATGGTTTCTATATATAGATAAAAATGTGATTTTTATTATCGAACAATTTATTTCAAAATATGAATACCATTCAATAATTTATTTCAAAATATGAATACATTCAACACATGAATTTCTAAACAACGAATGAATATCAATTCAACACATGAATGTTTTCTATGGTTTCTATATATAGATAAAAATGTGATTTTTATTATCGAACAATTTATTTCAAAATATGAATACCATTCAACACATGAATTTCTAAACAACGAATGAATATCAATTCAACACATGAATGTTTTCTATACAATGAATAAATATAGTTTAAGCATATGAAAATAATTCAAACACACAAATATTATTCAAAATTTCGGCAGCATAACGGCAGGGTAGTTAAACCGGGACCGTCCCTAGTACGGCTCCTCGCTCTACCTTAAAACCTCGCGGTTTTTGACAATGGGGTTCATGCATCTAGTTCGCACGCAGGCGGCATGTATATATTTATTTCATTTCCACAAACTAATCCTATGTGGTTTCAACCAAATATTTCACAACCAAAAATGGGTATTTTTCAACCACAATCAACCAATATCAATCCCAAACAATCCCAAACAATCAATCGCTATCAATCAGTTTTCACAACAATTTCAATCAATAAATATCGTCCATGGTTTGTGGACGAGGGGCGTATATATATATATATATATATATATATATATATATATATATATATATAGCAATTCACTTTTACTTCACACACATATATATATAAATTTTAAATCAGAAATCTCACCAATAGCTATCCAACTTCACGACACTTCCTTTAGAGAAATCTTCGCCTTTTTGTCGCTTTCACCCGTATTCTCTACATATGTAAAAATCGAATTTTTTACTATGCTATCCAATATATAAAAATCGAATTTTGACTTCGCTATTCAATATATAAAAATCGAATTTTGACTTCGCTATTCAATATATAAAAATCGAATTTTGACTTCGCTATTCAATATATAAAAATCTGATTTTTACTTCGCTATTCAATATATAAAAATCTGATTTTTACTTCGACTTTCAGTATATAAAAATATGATTTTTTCTCGACTTTCAATATATAAAAATATGATTTTTTTTCTTTTCTACAAATCTGATCTTTTTAAAGTTTAAACCTTTTTCTTTTAACTTAAAACTAAAATCAGTTTAAAGTTCAAACCTTTTTCTTTTAACTTAAAATTAAAATCAGTTTTAATCCTTTATATAAAAAAAACAGTTTTGAATTCTTAAAAAAAACAGTTTTGAATTCTAAAAAAAACAGTTTTGAAATCATAAAAATAAAATAACAAAACAAAACAAAAATAAAAAAAACTTACAGAGGGGGGGGGGTTTCTGGTGGCGGTCGGCGGTGGAAGGTCGTCGGCTGGGGGGGGTTTCTGGTGGCGGTCGGCGGTTCAGGGAGGTGCGGCGGCAGGGTTCGAGGGTGGCGGTGCTCGGTGGTTCTATGGGGGCGTCGCGAGGGTTCGAGGCCTTCGCTGGAAGGAGGAGGTCGGGCGGTGGGGGGCGTCGCGAGGGTTCGTCGGCGGCGGCTCCGATTTGATTAGGTTTTCCCCGTTTTTTTTTTTTTCTTTACTTCTGGTAAATGAATAAAGAATCGGGGGGGGGGGGCAATGAAGAAGAAAAAAGGGGGGAAAAGAAATTAAAATAATATATTTTTTCTCCTTTTATTATTTAATTATTGTAAAAAGGTTGACTTTTACATACCACCTCGAAACGAGGTCTACCGCCTGTCGTCCATAGCGTTTTACCCCCATTCCGAACACAATGGGATATGTATCGTAAGCTAGTTTGATCGTTACAATCAGTTCCCGTTGAATTTACATTTAAATCCTTATATTGAATTTTAAACGTACATTTCAAATTACTGGGGTCACATACTAACTAGAAAAATTCCAGAAAAATATTTTCTAGTTTCGTATTGACGATACGGTCCTAACAAAACTAGTTTCGTCGAATTCTGAGACCGTTTGAAAAATGGCCAATTTCCAGTCGATTAAAATCAACTGAAATTGGTCAAACGCGTTTTCCTTTGCCACGCTCACATATTGATTCGAAAAATTATGAAATTTGAAATCTAGCAATAACTTGACATCCCGGACCCAACAAAAGTGGTTTCGTCGAATTCCGAGGTCGTTTGCAAAATGTCCATTTTTAAGGGCCTGAATTCCATAGCGACTATTCAGAATTTTCAACTGGACATACCTTTTGATTTCCGCTATCAAATTTTGATTTGTCAGATTCGTTGGAAAGATATCATCACTTAGATCCTAATGTTTTTGGTTTCACTAAAATCCGGATTGTTTTGCACCCGGTACATTCAATTGAAGTTTGAAATCGAATTATCGAACTACCGCGTCATTTTCAATTCTATATACAATTATAGTTAATTATATTGGTTTTCAATTGTCGATTCAAACTCAGTTTTCATCGCCATTATTTAAAATATTTATTTTAAATATTTAAAATCCATTATTTTAGCCAATTTAAAAATTTTAAATTGGTTCAGATTTTCTGGGTCGTTACACTATCCTTTGGACAAGCCATATTTAGATCAGAGAAATCGATGCACGTTCGCCACTTTCCATTGGCCTTTTTTACCAAAACCGGGTTTGAAATCCAGTCAGGGTACGTCGAATCTTTAGTAAATCCATTACTCTTTAGTTTTTCGACTTCTTCCTTCAATGCAGCTTACCATTCCGGACCCAGCATTCGCCTTTTCTGCTTGCCAGGAGGATGTTTCGGGTTAATGCTTAGCGAATGACTCATAATCGAGCGAGATATCCCACACATGTTTGCATGGGTCCAGGAAAATACATTCAAGTTAGCTTTCAGAAAATTTGTTAATTCCTTGGTTCGAATGGGATCTAACTGGGATCCAATCTTCAGGACCTTCTTTGGGTCACTATCATCGATTGGTACTTCAACATTTGCTTCATTGGGAGTCGCCATTCTGCCCCCAGGCTCTTCATCCTCTCTGGGATCTATGTCCTCGGGCAACTCTCTAGGCGACCCTCCCAAAGGCACTTCCTTTAGTTGCTATGACAATTCCTCCCTTGGAGGGGAGGAACCACCTTTCGCCTATATATCTCTTCCTTTGCGGAGCAATTTTTACTCTGTAATGTAGCATGCTCGTGCAAAATCTTGATCTCCTCTCACAATACCCACACCGGAGTTCGTTGGGAATTTCAACAATAAGCACCAGGGTTCAATACAGGCCCTGAATTAGCAAGGGCCGGTCGGCCTAAGAAGGCGTTGTATGGCGATTCAATATCCAGGACCATGAAGGGGAGGATCCTCACTCTCTGGCTTTCTCCTTCCCCAATGGTTACTGATAATTCCATGTATCCTATTGGAGCGGTCGAAGCCCCATTAAATCCACGTATCCAACCTTCACATGGCTTCAAATCCTTCGGCTCGAGTTTCATTTGGTCGAATGTTTTCTTGAACAAAATGTTGACTGAACTCCCGTTATCTACCAAGACTTTATGAACTATAGCTGGGCCGATGGTGACGGTGATCACCAACGGATCTTCAGTTGGGGAGTGTACTCCAATACTCTCTTGCTCGCGAAATATGACGTCATCAGACATCGTCTTTTGTTGTTTAATCAAAGCGTTGTCTTCGGGGTTACTACACTCTCCCACTTCGAAACGCTGTTTAGCTGCATTTATGTATTGATCCATAGCTCTGAAACTGTGCCCTGCTAGCTGGATCCCACCAATTATGGTATTGATAACGATATTTTGCCCTTTTTTCTGAGCCGTCAGTTTGGCAGTAGGTTGGCTTTGATTCAGAGCTTGTACGGCATGCCCCCTGTCCCAGGGAGTCTCCTTATACTCATCAAGCTTCCCTTCTCGGAGCAGCCTTTCAACCACGTCTCTCAAGTGATGACATTCGTTTGTGGAATGACCGTGAATCTGATGAAAATGACATAATTTCCCAGTTTCACGCTCTTTCTCTGCAGAATCTCACGGAGGAGGCCTTTTGTACTGGAGGACATTATATGTATCCAGGAAGATGATCTCCAATGTGTCATTTAACGGTGTGAAGTTCTCAAACGGTCTGGGCCGGGATCTCCCCTGAGAGTCATTTCCTCGATTTCTTTTCCTATTATTGTTATTATTATTCCCTGATTGACGACCGCTGCCTTGGTTCTTGTTCCCAATGTTAACTTCAACTTTTCCTGAGCTATCGCCCATTTGCTTGATGGCCACGTTGCTTTGGATATCTTCCCTATCAGTAGCCTTTCCTTTTCGATTAGCGTATATCTCCTCCCGACGCAGGCGAACATTGGTTTTTTCATAAAATATTTCTCTGGTCAGGGGTGGTTTTCCAGCCAGATATCTTCCAGACTCAGTATCTTTATCGACGCCATTGATCAAGGCAATCAACATAGTTTGCTCATGCGGATCTTTGACTTCTGCGACAGCCAAATTAAAATGATCCAAATACGACCTTAGGCTTTTGTCCGGTCGTTGTTTAATAAGGGATAGCGCGATCACATTCTTAGACCTTTGGGCATGAAGACGGAATTGGTTTACGAATTTCTCACTCAATTCCCTGAATCTGGATATTGACCGTGCTGGCAGGTGGGTAAACCATAATAACGCCATGTCTTCCAAGAATATAGGGAACGCTTTACATTTGACCGCGTCTGTAGCTGTAGCGGCATTCATAGACCGGGAGTACAGCATTAAATGCTGGAAGGGGTCAGTCCTGCCCGTATAGCGATTCATGGTTGGCATGTTGAAGCGCCTCGGGAATGTAACATCCAGTATGTCATCAGTAAAAGGCGTGTGACTACGAGCTATGCACCAATCTTCATTCCTCTGTCCACGGCTATCTACCATGACTTGCCTAATCATTGCTTCAACCTCTACATGGGTCAGTGTAGATTCGAGATCAGTACATCTTGCCCGACGTCCTCCTCCAGCATTTCTTTGATGAGCTACTATAAAATCTGGGCCCTGAGCAGAACTCCATTGCCCCCTATTGCCGCGGTCGATCACGCGACGAGCGGGAGGCAGCCATTCCTCAGTGGAGGCTCATTCAAATTGCAGTTACTAGTTCCCTGATTAAATTCCTCTTCTTCACGAGACGGAATGACCCAAATCGAAGCTATTCTATGTTCTCGGGCCTTTCTAACGGGGGTCATTGTCAGTTCCTTCGGAGCTCTTCAGACGACGACGTATGTTCCGGAGAGAAAGGGTGAGCTGGAGGTGGTGAAACCTGCATTTGAATATCGTCAATTCTTCTGCCTAAGGCAGTAATATTTTGATGCAACAACGAACTCTCCTGCCTTTGAGCGGCCAGTTCATCGGTTTGCCTATCCAATGCTTCAAGTATTCGAGTCAAATGTCCTTTGGTAACTGGGGCAGAAGGGTCGAATTGATCGTCAACATTCTCTCTTATACGTAAAGAACTTGGTCCAGGTCGAGCAGATGTTCCGACACGAGAAGAACGAGCCATAACCTCCTTTCCTGGTCGGGTTGTGGTCTGATTATCGCTTCGGGTCGCGGTACCCTTGTGTCGATGGCTCGTGGTGGCTCCCTGAGATCGGATCGCGGGGGCATTAGATGGGAGGATAGTGGTGTTGTCCTAGGATCGAGTCGTGACACCTTCAGAGACCCGGATCGTGGCGCCCCCTTCAGGTCGGGTCGTGGTACCCTCTTCGGCCCGGATCGCCCACATCATCGCGATCCGAAAGCTCCTCTTTAACCTGCTCGTGCACATCTTCCTCGATTGCTTTATTCATAGCTTCATTCACTTGCGAAGCTCGTAATTCCTTAGACTTCTTTCCAGTCATGATATCAGGATATCGCTGAAATCTTCAAAAGTCGAAACTGCTGAGTTTTGGACTGTCTTCTTCGGACTTGAATATCCAAACAGTAGAGCAACAATCCAATGTATTGAGACTTCGGTTCTCAGTGAAAGCACCAAAATGTTAGATCCAAAATTGGCTCTAACACCCAAGTTGTTCAATTATGCAGAAATTAATATCAGAAAAAATGCTAGAAAAGAAGAAAAGACACAAGATTTATAGTGGTTCGGCGTTAACGAGCCTGCGTCCACTTTATATCTATGATTATATTAGGAATTAGAGTACGATCGATGATTTATCCCTCAACCTCACTTTTACAATGTTGATTCACTCAATAATCCTGAGACAACTTTGAATAATAATAATGGAGGTGTAATAATGGTGGATTCAGAACTCATAATTGCCAAAAAGATCCTGAAAAATGCCAAGTTCTGGGCTAGTTATAGCGGATTTCTGTAGGCGCATCGCGTTCATACATGGCACAAATCCCGAGGATCTCGGGCTGACTCGTAGCTTGATGGAGAAATAGTCAATATAGTCGTTATGGACAGGTGTCGCTAGATTCTTTGTTTGCGGATCGTGAAAGACTTGGTCATGGCTTTCATCTGGTTTCCTGGTTCGGATCAGGTAGCGCTTTCGTGGATGGATCGGATCGAGCTAGTAGGGGGCGATCGCGATCGGGTTAATGTCTTTTCCCCAAGTAACGCTTCATTTTGAACTCTCGTTTAAATCTTGGTGGCATGGTCCAAAAGCTAGCCGACAGATGTATTTTGTAAAGTGAATGTACATTGAATGTGTGTATCATATGGATGTTGCATTTGAATGAATGGTTGTGCACACATGTAGTAATGATATGTATAGGGTTCCTTGCATACATGATGGATACATGGCACTATCATTATTTGCATTAAGGAGGTCGACTGAATCAGTGGACCGCCTGATTTTACATTAGTATGCGAACATATACACACACTATGCATATGTACATGAAAAGCATTAGAAATCTTTTAAGGACAATGGTTGCTAGTGGTTGATGGTTGAGTAGATGGATGATTGGATGGTAGGATACATTCTTCTTGACTTAGAGATTTCGAGGACGAAATCCTTTAAGTAGGGGAGTTTGAATGATTGAATTAACTAAATTTAAGAACACTTAATTTTTAAAAGAGGAATGAAGGGAAATGGGTTGCACCATTGCGTTCGGCTCGGAATTCTGCATGGAATAGAGTCCAAGTTTTCGAAAAACGGAGTTCGGACGAAGGAGATATTGCCCTCGGAAGATAAGATTTTTTTTTTTTGGGTGCAGGACGATCAGGGAGGTCGACCTCCGAAGGGGGAGGTCGACCACAGTGTCGACCTGGGTACTCCCAGGTCGACCTCCCCCTTGGGGGGTCGAACTTGGTTCGGCCAGGTTGCTGGATGGTACGATTCTTTAGGCTGGGATGATTTTTGATGGTCTAGATCAGTTCTATATTTAATCCTAAGCCTAAATAACTTCCTACACCTATATACACCCTAAGACCTAACCCTAATTCATAAAATTACCTATGACACCATTATGCTGACAAACTCTCTCTTAAACCTTGCCGCAACCTCTAAATCAAATCTCAAGTATTCAACTTCAACTCAAATCTAAACAACAACGAATTTGTCTTCTTCAAAGGAGAGCTAAATCAATTTCAAAACTCAGATTTCAGAACCCAAGACCTTTTTTGAGTTGTGAGTTCGATTTCTTTAATAAGATAATTAACAATTTAATTAGGTTGAGTTATGATTTGGATTATATGGTTATGTTGTGAATCATTTACCGTTATGTTATTATCTATGTTGTAAATCTATGATGTTATTATCTATGTTGTAAAGCTGTGATGTTATTATCTATGTTGTTAATTATGGCTTATGTACAATCAATTCATAATGATGCCTCATATGCTAGTTTGGTTATGTTTGTTGGAACTAATTCAGAAGTTAAATCATGTGTAAGTTTAACTTGATAATTCTATATGCACGTTTGGATGTTAATTTAGACATGAATCATATGCAAGTTAACGAGAATCATATACCACCTTACATGTTTCATGACATCTATTTTATGTGTAAGCTTGGATCTAAAGTTTAGCCCAAGACATGTGTGAGTTATATGCTAGTATACAAAATTCTATATGCTAGTTTACATGTAGATCTTAATTTACATGTTTGGATGTAAGTTTACACCATAGTTTATGTTGCATAAATCACATATGCAAGTATATACATATTGGAGTATGAATCATGTAATGTAAGTTTGTGACTATTGCCTATGCAAGTTTACATCTATGATTAGATCTATGACATCCATTGTTTATGCAAGTTTGTGACTTTGGCCTATGCAAGTTTTAGATGAAAAACCTTATTCACACATGCAAGTTCACCCCTTATGTTTAGATTTAGTTTTTATTCTATGCATGTTGTGGTGTTTTCTCTTTATTCTATAAGTTAGACTATTCGAATCTAATGTATATTTCACGTTAAACGAACGAACGTACAACGTGGGGGCAATGGGATAATATTAAAAGATTTAATATTGAGAATTGGCATAAATGCCTTAAATGTGATGTTAACTGGTATAATTTTATATACCATAAATAGATGGACATAATTAAGGTGTTAATTATGGACATAGTTAAATTTGTAATTGAAATTAATTCAAATTGGGGATAATTAATTATGTGTAATAATAAACCGCGTAAGACACAAGGTTAGACTCGTTTGTGGTGTAAGACTGCCCGGACCTGCCCAGCAAATCCAGCTGCCACAAATGCCAGTCTAATGTGGGAGGCCTTAGGCATAAATTAAATGCGTAACAGTTGTAAAGACATGAGGTTAGGCTCGTTTGTGGTGTAAGACTGCCCGGACCCGCCCGGCAAATCCGACTGCCACAAATGTCAGTCTAATGTGAGAGGTCTTTACAAGGTTACAGACTTAATGAATTTAGAAACACTTAACCAGATAAAGATGTAGTGGGACATGAGGGGGTTAAGTGGGTGCCTTGGGTGGCGTATGGAATTTAGTGGGCGCCTTGGGTGGCATTTGAAATATGATTAGATGCACTTAACCAAGATTGATACATGTAAGAAGACATGAATAAGAATGGGGGTAGTAGGTACACCTAGTGGAGATAAGAGCAGACGGCACCTATGAAGGTAGCTAGGGGTACACGAAACTACCATTAGCAGTACTAAGTTCTGTAGGCGGGATCAACCTTTAGAGTGACTAGTGGTGGTGCAGTCTAGCAATTATCTTATAGTGGTTTAGGTGCGCCTTTAACGTTATCTTTGTTCATCTTATTTCCTTGTTTGCTCTGTCATACCCAATTGTTCAGTCATTTCCTTATTTTCCAGCTTATGCCTTAGCCTAGTTATTTTGATAATTATATTGTTAAAGTTATCACACTCGCCAGACTTTATGTCTGACCCCCTTTTCTTTCCACCTCTTTTCTTCCTTTCCCCCCCCCCTCAGGTTTGCAAGGAGGGAATACTACAGCTTAGTGCCGATTTCTTTCAGTTGCTTGAAGAGAGTAGATGTATCGCTTTGGACTCTCTCATCTTTATGACTTTGCTTATGCTCAGTGGGGATTTATGCATTTATGTTATTTAAGTATTTGCTTCTTTATGTACTTTGAAATTTTTGGAAAAGACTATTGATCCTGATGTAATGGTTTTGGAGACTACTTATGTAAACTCGTTTTGAGTTATGATGCTATGAAATAAGTTTTAACTTCCGCTCTGTTGTTTTATTTATTTATTCTTGTAATTTATCTGTCCTATACAACAATAACGCTTCATAGACATTGATGCATTACCTTTGTGAGTGACATTAATGGACATAGGGTGTTACATCTCGTCACTGCATCTCCTGGCATGATGGCAGTGCAAGTTCAAGGTAGTTCTATCCAAGTTATAAAATTAGGAAAATATTTTATTGTTTCCGCTTTCAATATAGGAGGATCTAATATAGATTGACCATTTTCATCAACTAAACTTTGTATATGCAATTCATTTATCTTTGCTGCCATCATGGCATGAAAAACCATGCTTTGTTGACCTTGTCATGTCAGCCAGCTCCTTTTTGCCTTGTGTTTATATATAAGATCTCTTGCATACATAATTGAACATAATTGTTAGACATTGTACTTGTATTCTTGTGTGAGCTCCAAATACCGTCATATTGTTGTTTTTGTTTATGTTGCTTTTGTTCTGTCTTTTCGATTTGTTATTAGAAAAAATATTTGCTTAGGAATCTAAACATGGTATTGCCTATGTTTCTAAAGCTTGAACGTCCTGCATTACTTCCCAACATCTAGATGGATTAGACCAAGCTGTGTTGAAATTAAAAGGACTATTTTGAGTTTGAAGTGTGTTATATACAAGTTTTGAAGATAGGAACATGGTCACTAGTGGAGTGATTTAGTAATGTGTTTGTAATTTCTGTGAATTTTAATAAAAACTCTGTATTACTAAATACTCCATCTAGTTTACTATGTAAGTAGAAGTTCAAACCTACTCTCTAAGCAAACCGCTTTCCACAAACATTGATTTCCCTTAAATTTAATTGATTTCCCTTAAACTCTATATTACTAAATACTCCATCTAGTTTATTGTGTAAGCAGAAGTTCAAACCTACTCTCTAAGTAAACTGGTTGCCAAAAATATTGTTTTCTCTTGGAAAGTTCAACTTCAATAGCTTTATAATTTTCGATGATCCAATGCCAGTGGATGTCAAACTAACATCGACTCCGATCGCCAGAGCCCAAGGCTTTTACATTTATGACATGAAGGATGACTACAACACTTGGTTTGCGTTTAATCTTGTGTTTAACAGTTCCAAGTATAGAGGGTGTATTGATATCATGGGAGTTGATCTGATAGGGGGAGTCTAGGGACCTGTCCGTTGTTGATGGGGCTGGAGACATTTTCATGACTAGGGGGGTTGCCATTTTGACCACTGATACAGCGCAGGGTTGGTCCTACTTTCATCTCAAGATAGTAATCAAATTGTAAGGATGCTACTGATATATTCTGCTGTTTAAACTTTATGTTGTGTTTAACAGTTTAGGCTACTGCTTTGGTTAATATTAGTTAGCCATGGATGCACACAACAATATTTGATTCAATCACATAAAAGCATCATGGACCTGAATGGTGTACATGTGTGGCCTACCAAATTATGTTTGAATTTAATTACCTAGGATTCTTTAGTAGTCCTGGGGACATGTACTGATTGGAGAATGCTAGGATTTTGCCTACTTCAAGTTTACCTTGTCTGGGCTAAAACTCTATGCTTGGAAGTTGAAATAGGCTCGTTTTACATGTATATTTTCTCCTAAGTATGCACTACATGGCTGAAGCATTTATTTAGTTTCAATTACTGGCTATGAATTTGCAAACTCAAAAAAGTGTGTAGTTACAAAGATTCAATTGTTGGAAAAGTAAACTTGTGTTAAATGATGTGTTTTGACTATGGCATACTGTAACAAAAATGTTTACTTTTGCAGAAAATTATATTAGAAATACCTGAGAATAGTATTCCATTCAACTTTAGCAGGGACATAATGCAAGCCTTGAATACTGGATAACTTCGTAACACATAGTGATAAATGCGTAACTCAACCTAAAGATGTATGGTTGGCTACTTATATTATATTAACGGAGCTAAATCTGACTCAAATTAGCATATGTTGAAAAATTAACGAATAGAAAAAAGAAAAAAGAAAGAAGTGAAAAGGCATTTAGCAAACCTAAAGATTACTTCTTTGATTGATTTTTAATTGAAAATTTGATATCTTATTTTAAGTGTTCTTTATTGGGTTTCAAAAAAATCTGTTGTAGGTAGAAAGATGCATATGATATTGTATTTGCAACGATGACTAGATATCTTATTTTCCAGACTCAAGAGCGTGAATCAATCACAGCCAAGCTTGTTGCAAATTTGATAATAGAAACAGGTGCATATCTTGTACTTGCTTGCGACCTTCACTGTGGTCAATATGTTAGATATTTAGACATTCCAGTTGATCAAGTCTACGATCAGGTACTCATTCTCATTTTGAGATTTTATTTTGCAGCCAACTAGTTTTGGGAATTGATTATGAACATAATTCTCAATTAGCATTCAACTTGGCACTAAGCTTTATGCTTGCCAACTCACTTAAAATGTACTTGAACTCTTACAACCATTCGGTTTTGACCCATTATATTTTTTGATTTTCTACAAGTGAATGTTTCTTGAGACTTGTAATCATATAGTGCTGCTGTGTTTGTTAATTTTAGATAGAGAAGGGGTAGAGCCTGGCAACTACTAAAATGCAAACTATATAAAGATAACTGGTGATAAAATTAGTTATCTTGATCTTGAGAAATGATTGAGTGGATATGTTTGCAAGTTAAATCATTGTAATGATCAATATGTAAAGAAGGGGTAGAGCCTAGCAACTAAAAAAAATACTGAAACCTGTAACAAAAGCCCCAACGCTCTGTTTATACAAAACTTCGCGCCTCCTTGTTTCTAAAATCAATAACTTCAATTCTAATTAATTTTAGATAAAATTGGCAAATACAAACTTTTTTGAAATCATCTATAGTTTATTTAAAAAAGGTTTTGTGATTTTTAGTGAAGTAAACAAAGAGAAATATGGATTTTACAGGAAAAACATATATATGGTCATCAACCAATCATTAGAATTCACAAAAAAAAATCACATTTGCTAACATTTTCTCATTTGAAAGTGCAACCTCTTTATATTCAAATTTCTATTCATTACTTTACCAAATCATTTAAGTTTTAACTGAAATATCAAATCTGAAACATGTTCTGAAGAGAAAACAGTCCTAAGGTCAGAAATAAAGGCTAAGGTATAGGAAGAGCATGGAGGGAGACCAAGGAACTAAAAAAGTAGCTGTAAAAACATCAAAATACAACGTGAGAAAAAAACATTAGACTAGAATGGATAAGAAGTAGGGAATTATTTTCTGTTTATTTTAATTTCGATTCCTAATATAATACTATATAAAATCATCCCTACAAATCACGTTTGGAATCAGAAAGCTAAAACACTGCCACTAGGGTATCCTTCTTCTCAGAGTGACTTTTAAGAAAAGAAACGGTGGTCGTAACAAGCACGGCCGAGGCCATTTTAATTTCATCAGATGCACCACCTGCGGAAAATGTTGTCCTAAGGACAAGGCTATCAAAAGATTCCTTGTCAGGAACATTGTTGAGCAAGCAGTTGTATGAGATGTTCAAGAAGCCTGTGTTTATGAGAGTACACTCTTCCTAAGCTTTATGCCAAGGTACAATACTGTGTTTCTTGTGCCATCCATTCCCATGTTGTCAGGGTGCGATCTCGGACTGATAGGTGAAACCGTGAGCCACCTCAGCATTTCAGACGTCGGGATGATGCAGCTTGAGGGTCAAACCAAGGGCCAAACCAAGGGCCAAACCAAGTGCAATGGCCAGGTGGACCACTATGTGCTGCTGTTGCTCCTCCAGCAGCGGCTCCTACTGCTGCTGCTCGCGCTTGATATGTTCTTCCATTCAAATCATGGTTTTTCCCAGCCTGTTTTTCCTTTGAACCATGGCTTTGTTTACCTACTTATAAGTTGTGTGTTTATTGAACCATCGTTTCCTTTGTCGCTTTCCTGAAGATTATTTGTTGCCCTACTTTTTCTGTCAACTAGTCTGAATGGTCGGGGAAAAAATACTATATAAAATTATTAAAATTTTCTCAAACTTTATATGGAAAGGTATATACAGTAAAATCACTTGGAAAAACACATGTCAAAGAAAGTCAGGAGTTAGTATGGGCTTATATAATTTTCCTGAAATTAATAATGCATGTGGAATTAAATTGATGTGAAACTTTTTGAATAAGAATACACTTTGGTCTAATTGGATGAGGAATAAATATTTACAGCAAGGTTATTTCTGGGACTATAACATCAGTGATTCACAATCAGGGAATTGGAAAAGAATGGTACATTTAAGTCAAACAGCATTGAAAGACAATGGATAGAAGTATAGTTGATGGACAAGTTACTAGTAAATTTAAGACAAACTGCATTGAAAGATAATCACAGCAAGGTTATTTCTTTTTGTTTCTAGCTTTCCAGGTATAGATGCAAAATGCTACTGCAATCAAGAGAGCAATCACAGAAAAGAACGATGTTGTGTAAAAGTAGGCGGAATCCATAAAGATTTATGTCTAAAGCTATGCAACATGAGATCATTGATTAATCAGATTTATATCCAAAGCTTCATAATATTTTCTTAGTCTGAGCTCTTGTGAACTATACAACAAGAGATCACTGATTTTCCTTGGTGCCCTTAATTTTCCTCACTGGTAACAAAGTAGACATCAAATCTAAGGTCATGAGGTGTACTTCTCCTTTTGAAGGTATAACTTTTGATAATTTTTCTTATTTGGTTGTTTGAGCAAACAGTTTGTGAGTGGTATATGCAAGTAACATATTTATACTCCATTGGTTTCCTGTAAGTGCAATTCAGCAGGGAAATTATGCAAAAGCAAATAATATACTATATGCTCCTAGGTTTAAATAAAATATTTAATACTCCATTAGAAAATTTTAGTGCAGTTGAATGGTTAGAATAATTTATTGCAGTTGAATGGTTACACTTATATTGCTTAATGTGCATTTCACATGCATTGTCTTTTGTATAAATGGTTAAAATAATTTAGTGGAGTTGAAAGATGTGGGAGTTATTCTTGGTATATGCTAAGGAGATGTTAATGAGAACAATTTATTGGTAATGTTTGGATAAGCAACTTATATATAGTCAGGGGACTTTTTATTAAGTATTTCATATGTTTGCTTCAATATTTCCATGCTACTCTTGAATACATGACATAATTACATAATATGTTTTCAAAACTAGGTACCGAATTAATTTGAAATGGACAAGTATATTGGATCATTGTGAGAAAATCATCAAAACAATACAATAACTCATAATATACTCACCATGGGTACCGAATTTAACCATTCCAATTGTGAAGGGGAAGAAAAGCGAACTAGAAAATTTTGCTGGTGGGTTTTACACAACTAAGTATTGAGGTAATTTGGCTTAAACTCCCTTTAATAAAACATAGTAAAGATTGGTTTTCATTTGTATTCACATGCATAGTGTCATTCCTCGTTTAGGCATTTATACCGAACATGGGCCGTGGAATACAAGGTGCTATCTCACGTTGTCTTGGCCAAAATTTTGCAAAGATGTTTCATATCAATTTCAAGGATGAGAAGGGTGAAAAAGCTATGGTGTGGCAGAACTCCTGGGCATATAGCAACCGTACTGTGAGTATATAGATTTTCTTGACGCCACATCAAAAAAATGTGAAATAGCTACGATTGGCAGTGTATAATTATTTGTTAATCATTATTTGTGACAGCAGGAGATGCATTAGGCCAAAATAGTGTTTAAATAACTTTTATTTCCTGTAACTGTGCTTGAATGTTGCTCCAAATGTAATTCACTAAGCTTCCATTTCTATTCTACCTCTGTAGTTGTAATTTGTACTCCCCATTTTATTTTATTTCCAGCTTTAGAGTATTATCCATCGTGCATTATGAAAAAAAAAACTAGTAGTTGCATTGTTGAATTAGTATGGTGCTCTTTTACCTATCAAAAAAATGGGTGCAGCTTTAAGTGTGCTAATTCTTAAGTATACATGTCTTGCACAAAAATTATTAAAGCTATTAGCTTCAAATATAAACTGAACCTCAAACGCATTTGGAAGTTCCAGATCTACATATACAATGTTTCATACCTCTAAAAGTAATGTGTTTTGAGGAAAAGAACGATTATGCTCTGGAACCCCTTAGGATTTCATGATGATTCACAATTACAAATTATGTAGGGTTTGCATGAATATGAATTAATTTCCCAGAACATATAAAGTCCCCAATTTACATGTATAATTCTTGAGTTTTGAACTTTTTTATTTGAAAACTTCACAAAATGAGTTCATTTTGCACAGACTCAAAAATCTTGTAAGTGCAAAAAAAAGTGGCTTAATAGTTCTGAGAACTTATACTTTTAGGCCTGAACGGTGTGATTCTAGAGAAATGAACAGTGTTTCTCAGTGATTTAGCATGTTTCCTTACTTAAATATAGACACACACACATATGCATGCATCTATCAGAAAAACTTGGTAAACATAGGAAGTGTTACAGCAGGTTCTGCTTTATTATTTTACATTTGTGCACCTTTAAATGTGCTACACCGAACTGAGTGCCATTTCAAGAGTAAGATCGAACAAGGGAGAGGGGTATGGAAAGGATGAAGTAATGAAAGAGGTAAATTAGGAAGTGTTACAACAGGTTTTGCTTTTATTATTTTACATTTGTGTCGCTTTAAATGTGCTACACCGACTAAGTTTTACATTTGTGCAGCTTTAGATGTGCTCTTTTACATTTGTTGGAGCCAACATTTGATGATTTATGATAGCCATAATCTCAAGAGTCTCAACACCGCTGAGTTCGTCAAAATAATTGTTATTTGAATGAATATTCCAGAGTTTTGTTTTCAAAAGACTAGCAAGTTTCAAAACGCCATTGGTATTTTCAGTTGCATTCATGAGCTTCTTCTCGGTTGTTATTGCTTCTTTTAAGGTACTTGTATGTAAACTTTTCCTGTTAATTTTGTTACATTAGCTATAGCTAAAAAGAAAAATTACATCAACTAAGTTCATTTCTTGGCATACTATTTACATCAGTAATCACTATTAGAAATAATTTTGTCCATGAACATTGTTTTCACAACACATTTTTCATGTATGTTTAACGAGTTTTATACTTGTAATTAAATTTTGTTAAATGTGAACAAGTTTTATAAAATTGATCAAGTCTAAATTAATTGAACTTTATAGATAATAATATTATATAATTTAAAAAAGTTTTATAAATAATAACGATGATGACGATGAATTAATAAAGTTAATAAAATTTAACTAAATTAATAATAATAACAATAATAATATAATTAGTTAACTGAGCTCTAATAGTAAATATAGTATATATTATTATTAGCTATTATAATAAATCAATTAAGTTAACTAGGTTTGGTTATGTTTTGTTAAACTAAACAAGTTTTATAAAACTAACTAGGTTTATGTTAACTAACTTCTATAAACAATAATCATGATGATGATAAATTAATTAAGTTAATAAAAGTTAACTAAGTTTATAACAATAATATAATTAAGTCAACCAAGTTTTAAGAATAATAATATTTGAAATTAACTAAGTTATGTTAAAATTAATCAAGTTATATAAAATTAACTAAGTTTAAGTTAACTAAAATTTATAAATAATAACAATATAACTATTTAACAAATTTCATAAATAAAAATGGAATGATGATGATTATGATGAATTAATTAAGTTATTAAAATTAACCAAGTTTATAATAATAATAGTAATAATAAAATTAAGTTAATCGAGTTTTAGTAATGATGCAATAATAAAATCAAGTTAACCAAGTCAATAAAAATTAGCTAAATTTAAGTTAACTAAATTTTTAATAATAATAATATAACTAATTTGACAAAGCTTTATAAATAATAACATTGATGATGATTTAACTAAATTTGTAAAAAGTAACTAAGTTTATTATAATAATAATATAATTAAGTTAATTGAGTTTTAATAATAATAATAATAGTAAATTAACTAAGAGTTAATAAAAATTAATTAAGTTTCTAAAAAATTGAATAAGTTTATAAAATTAGCTTAGTTTAAATTAACTATCTTTTATAAATGACTATAATATAATAAATTTAACAAATTTTTTTGTATAAGTATAAGATCATTTGATTATATGTTGTTCTTATACTTGTGCAGTGCAAGCTTTAGACTTTCGAAGAGAGGAATGTCGGACTTTTATGTTGCTAGCTTTCACTTGTGCATGCAACATAAAATTATGGTCATGACTTCAATTATTGTATGTATTATGATAATAGTTATTACTTGGTGTGTAAACCTTTTTCTTAATGTTTATGGCATGTGAATTTGCTTATTTTGTTAAACAACTAATGTTTAAATGATTATGGATAATACTTATGTGATTAACGTATTTTTAATTATTCGAGTATAATGATTGCATGATTCATATATTGTTGGTTTGAATATGGTAAGTATACGATTATGGCTGATTTTAAAATGACTATTACATAATTGGTTGTTGAAAATAATATATGCCATTAACAGTATATAGTTGCATTTAAAGTATGTTACAAAACAATCAATAGCTTTCAGTAGCGTTTAAGAAACGCTATAGAAACAAATGTAACAAACCACTGGAATTTTTAGTAGCGCAAAATAAGCGCTGCAGAAAATTAAAAAAGGTGCACGTATAGACCTTCAGTAGCGTTAGAAAAACGCAACCATGCGAACAACTTGAATATTCAGTGGCATTCAATAAATGCAACAAAAAGCATATAGTTGCATAAAATAAATGCTACAGAAAAACAAAAGGTGACCTACATACAGACCTTCAGTAGTGTTTGCAAAACACAATTAAGCTAACCATATGGTAGCGTCTATCAAAACGCAACCAAAAAATTCAGACTTTTAGTTGCGGGACCTGTAGTGGCGTTTATTAAAACGCTACCAAAGGTTTCAGCAGAGTTTTTTAAACGCTACCAAAAGTCTTTTCTGGTGTAGTGACCTTTCGGGAGTGGTTCCACTGATATGCCTCTCGGGATCTCAGTCTCGGACTCTGATAATCTTGACTTTGGTGGCTCTCGGTTTCAGGACCACTGGTCTTGGTCTGCACCCATATGTTTCGGTTTCGGTGTCCCAGCTTTATTATATGCCTAGATGCTGGATTTTCTATCATCTCTCATTCTCGGTTTCCGATATCTGAGAGCCTGTCTTTGTGACAGCATGTGCCTTATGGTGACTTTAAAGCTGTTTCGTGGTGACGGTTTCGATATCCCTTTGCTTTCTCTTAGCTTGGCTTTTAGCTCTATAGCTTTCGCTTATCGGTATAATTATTGGATCTATGCATATTATAGTGACTACCTCCTTCTCCTTCTGACAACCCATGATTTCGGTCTTGATCTCACAATAACCTCATCCGTAGCCCCTTTCAAATGATTTATAAACTCTCCTCTAATCTTAGTGTTGGTACTAAAATAAGTAACGCCGACAACCTTTTCTTGCCTGATATAACGTTTCCTTTCAGTGGCCTTAAACTTTTTTTTATAAGCTCTTGGTTGCTCACCTCTATTTGCTTATGGTTTTATGTGGTATGTCTTTGGAGATGTGCCTTTACTAATTTCCTCTGGCAAAGGTACTACCCTTTCGGTATTTCCCTTTGTAACGGCACCAACCTTTTGCTTTTATTGCTTCGGATCTTCTGCTTCTTTATATTTAGCCGGTGCAAATTTTGGAGTTAACAGAATGTCACCATCCAGAACAGTTGAAGGCATACGGTTTATGAGAAAACATGTTGTAGAAACAACATCAGCCCAGAAATTTTAGGTACATTCATGTGAAATAATAATGCACGTGTGGTTTCAAGAAAATGTCTATTTTTTCTCTCAGCAACCCCATTTTGAGGTGCGGTATCAACACAAGAGGTTTAATGAAGTATTCCATTCTGATTTATATAAGCATGAACTAGACTTGAAATGTATTCTTTTACATTATTAACATTTGAATAGAAGTATTGAATTGAGTTTTGATTCTAGCAAAAAATGAACAAAATATTGAATATAATTCAGAACGTTTTTTTTTCATAAGAAACAGCCAAGTTACACATGAACAATCATCCATAAATGTAACAAAATATCTAAATCCTAGTTTAGAAATTATATATGAAGGTCCCCAAATATCAGAGTGAAGAAGTTCAAAAGGACAACTAGCTCTTTTATTTATTCTAGGACTTAAGCTAACTTGATGATGTTTAGTATATTGACATGACTCACAATTTAGTGACTGTATTGAACTGAACCGTTCTAAGAAAGATAAAGATGGATGACCTAGTTGACAATGAGTCTTTAAGGCTTGAGTGGTACTTGAATAAGCAAATGATTTTTGATCCACAAAAGAAGTATCAAGAACAGACAGTCCCTTTGACTCATGCCCTTTACCAATAATTTATTGATCCACAAGATCATGAAATACAAAGTGAGACCGAAAAAAATGCGATATAACAATTTAACTTTTGAGTTAATTGACTGAGTAAAAGAAAATTAAATGCAAATTTAGGTATGTAAAAGCAAATGTTAATGGGAAAGGTGAATAGGCTGAACCAATGGTTCCAAACCCTTGAATATCAGATGAATAACCATCAGCTAGAGTGACATCTTGTGTGGAAGTTTGTTATTGGAGATTTGAAAAAATAGGGTAGTTACCTATAATATGATATGTAGCACCAAAATCAATGACCCATTGAGTTTTCCTAGATTGGCCAAGCTGCCATTATTAGCGATAGTGGAGTCAGTTGGTGTTGATTTGCTGATACTATCTGATACTCAGTGAAATTTGCAAATTCTTCGGCAGAGACCATAAAAGTTTGGTTAGCTTGATCTTGAACCTTTACAGCATTAGCTACCTGTGGATTTGCAGCCCGTCTTTGCTTGTTTTATAGTTTCCAACACTCAAATTTAGTATGTCCTGGTTTTCCACAATATGCGCATGGCTTTGTATTCACTACTTGGTTTACATGTCCTGGTTTACCAATATCTCTTTCATGTACGTTCTAGTTTTGTTTCCATAGTGCATGTCTTTTATTCACACCTATTAAAGTACTGTTATGTTGAGCAGAGGTAGCTGAACTTGAGATTTCGATTCGAAGAATCCTTTTAAAAACATCATGCGATGAAGTCACATCAGATCCAAATAATACTTGTGATTTAGCATATTCATATTATAATGAAAATCCTGGTAAGAAACTCATAATGGCCATTTGCTCTCACTATTTCTGTTGCATCTTAATATCAACACTAGTATTAAGCAATGGATTAAATTCTTCATAAGTCTTCTTAAATGTCAAGAAATAGTTTATAAGTGATTGATCTTATATCTCAACACGATACAACCATTTACATATTTCATACATTCGATTCAAATTTCCTTTTCTAGAATACATGAACTCCAAATAATACATAAGTTCTTTCACAAATTCATAGTGATTCACCAAACTAATAATATCACTCTCAATAGTGTTTCAAATCTGAAGAAATAACCGAGCATCATCTCGAAGCCAAATCACAAATTCTTTATTTTATGGATTTGCTTTGGGTGGATCATTAGTTAGATGATTACCCCTATCAATATTTCGTAGATATAATCGAACGATTTTGCTCCAATCAAATTAATTTGATTCACTTAATTTGTGTTCTATTATCTTTGATATCATTGGCATTACATCCATGACTGATTTATTCTCTCCCATAGCTCTGAAGTGAAAATGAAAAAAAAAAAGATCTGAGATTTGAATTAAGAACTACGCTCTGATACCATGCTACAAATGAAGAAGAAAATGAAATGGGTTAAACTTCTCCCATGTATTCTATACATCAACAAAGTTCGTATATACGCATCAGCAATGAAGAAAACTAGACGAGCCGAACAAAACTAGATACAACAAACAACAAAAGAAACTCATGTACAACTACGCATATATCAACATATAAAATCTCCTTTGGTAATAGATATAGATATATACAACAATCAAAAATAAAAGTACACATGTCCTTTAAAAAAATAGGACACATGTTAACATGCCCAACCCTACATGTCGACATGTCTCCTAAAATTTTCAAATTCAAAATTTAATTTCAAATTTTTGAATTTTTCTCCACCTTTACACCAATTCCAATGTATTGAAAAGGTGTCTCTTAACCAGAGAATATGTCTATAGATTCTCTATTTATTTGTCTATTCTTATCACCTCTTTCTACCTTTATTTCAAAATTCAAATTTATCTTCGTTGTTCTCCACTCTACACAAAAACTCTATAAAGGCTTCTTCTAGCACTCCAAGCACTATGGGGTTGTCCAAAGCCACCAATGGCTTTCTTTTAAATAACCCGAAAGCTATCAAAGATTACATCAATTATGCAAACTTCGGTAAAATCAATATGGAAAATTTGCTATTTTCAATCATTTTCGATCTTATGAACTTGAAATTTTCTTTAATCAAAATGGTGTTCTTAGTTTGATTCGTTTTCAAGAAAATTATTATGTTTGTTATCCAAATCTTGCAAAAAAATTTTTTGCTAATTTGAATCGAGGATTTACAAAGGAAATGAGAATGAAACTTGGAGTAATTTAAGAGGCAAGCAAATTATTTTGGATTGTGAAGTATTAGGAAATATTTTGCGTTGTAAGAGCACGGGAGTGGATCTTTCGGATTTCAAAATTAATAAACATGACCAAGAGACCTTTCGCCATGTTTTTTAGAATGATTAACGTTTGGAATTCAAAAATCAGTATTTTCGACAAGAAGAAAGGATTGTTAATATACTTCTTTAACATGCTATCACATCTCGTTCGGGAAATTTAAATAACCCAACAATGAAAGTTTGCAAATCTCTTTTTGTTATTTTTGGAAGTTATGATTTCAATTGGACTGAAGTTATTTCGGCTGAATTTTGAGCAAAAGATTTTTCAATGGGTGAAAATACGTTATATCATGGAATTTATCTTACGCATAGTTTCAACTTTTTTGGAGTTGATTTCAAAGGAAAAGAGTATGTTTTTAAAGAGGTGTTTAATTCCAAAAACATACCTTTTATAAATATTTCGCTAGTGTTTCAAGCATATGAAATACTTTCTGAAAAAGAAAAAAAAGGTTGGCTAGAGAAATGGGATAAGATGAAGAAATGGAAATCGACGAAGAGAAAGAAGACGAAAATACTTCCTTAGAAAGCAAAGAATATCCCAGTAGTACCTCTAACCCATCCAACAAAATCCTCCTTAAGAATCAAAAGATAATAGTGAAAAATTAAAAAATTTAAAGAGATCATTTAGTAAAAAGATGGAAAAGATTTCTTCAGAAATGAACAAGTTCTCTGGGAATGTAAGTCGCAAGCTTGGATTTGTTAAGATGCGGATTAAGGATCTTAAGGCAGAACTAACAATAGAGGGAGGTGAATAGTGTTTATAAGAAATTTATAGAAATCTTTAACTAACTTGAATTACTAAATTAATCACATAATGATTATCGCACCAGAAATGATCACAATCACAAACACAGATATAAGTAAACATAAAATGCATAAAAGGAAAGAAAACACCAGATTTTTATACTGGTTCGAATTACTCCTACGTCCAGTCCTACGAAATGATGGATTGCATAGAGTTTTGTTAATACTAATGTCAATCTTACAACACCCTTGATTTCACGGCTACGAGGTTAACTAAAATGACCTGAACTTCCCTAGTAAGGAAAGCCCGAATTGAATTGAGAACAAGCCACATTGGAACGCAGACAGAAGAACATTTCATTGTTTATTCTACAATTCCATCAGAATACAAGAATATACAGAGTAAGAATAAATATTACACAGAAAATATCAGAGATATATCTGAGGTGCCTCGCAACAGCAACAACTACACAGGTGAAAATAATATAAATGTCAGGGCTGTTAGGTCACTGACACCGCCCTAGCTAGAAGGAAACGCATACCCTCCCTGAGGTCCTCTCCCGTTTCTGGTTCACAACCGGGGTGTGAGGCTCGCGAATCAACGCTACACAAAGCTATGCCACACAGGCCGTGCGTTGATCATCAACCATAAGACTTTGATTTTCAACAGAAGCCTTGATCAATTGCCACTTAGGCATGCCACACAGGCAATTCACTCCATGCAATTGATATCCATCAATATATAACCCCTGAGCTTGTATGTCTCAGAGAAGGGCGTTAAGCAAGAGAATAAATTTTCCGCCGCCAAATAAATATATATTTAATAGAAATCAATCACAAAGAATAAAATCCAATGTCAGACACACAGTCCATTTACAAGTTCGTTCTAGGTCTGAATGAAACCGAAGGCACCTTGTACCTCGCATATCCATCGATCTCCAAGTACGTCTGGACGATCACCAACTGATTCCCTCCTCTTGGGTGTACAACCCAATCAAGATCATCGGTAATCACCCAAACGATGTGAAGACCTCCGGTCTTCAACCACCGTCTTTGTAACACCCGTGAATTCTATGACTGTGAAACTCACAAATTAAAGTATAATTAATTTCAAATCAAAGAACTAAGGGAAACGGGATACGCCATTGCGTTCGTCTCGGAAAAATACGCGAAATAGAGTCCGAGTTTTCGAAAAACGGATATCGTATGAAGAAGTTATGGACGAACGAAGTTGGGCGAAAAACCGAAAAAAAAAGGGCCAGAATGCACTGGCGCACTTGGGAAGTGCGCCAGAACAAAAATGAACTGGCGCACCTGTGAAGTGCGCCAGTACATTTTTGACCTGGCGCACCTGCCAAGTGCGCCCAGGTCAAAAATGACCTGCTGGCCAGGTCTGGTCTAGCCCTGGCTGGCCAGGTCGGTGTGTGGTCGAATTTCTGTGGTCTGCTTTGTCATTAGGGCTAGGTGGCGGGTTTTTATTGGTCTCTCTTCCTAATGAATGGCTACGATCTAACCTAGCAACATCAATGGTCCTAATCAATTCCTAACCTCTATATAAACAACCCTAGACTAAACCCTAATCTATTCATTCAAAATAAGATTATAGCCGCCATGTTGCTGAGGAACGACAAAGGGTAGCCGCCGACTAGAGAGAGAGTTAGGAAGAAAGTTCTAAAGCCTAAAGCAATTCAAGCAACCTAAAGCTAATTAATTCAACAAAGGAATCGTGTCTCTTAATTAGAGAATTCGCCGCAACCATTGTAAGTAGAGTATTACTTTGGTATAATAAACAACTGTGTTGATGTGTATGCTTGAATTGTGGCAATGGAAGTAATTCATGTTTGTGCAAAATTATGTTATTCATTATAAAGAACTACATGCGGTAGTTCTATGCAAATATACGTTTGGAATATTGCGCAAAATTATGTAATCTATGTTGAAGCTACATGTATGTAGTTGAGTGAAATTTATGCAAGTTTGGGGCTTTGTTATTATGTCGTCATGATGTATACTTTGTGCATAAATCGTTTTGCAAGCAATTGAGACAAGTTTGGTTGTTGTAGTTCATATGAAACTATGTCGGAATTTTGGCACCATAATCCATGTATTAAGTCATGCTTATGAATATGGCTAGGCTATGAATGATATTTGGCATAATTGAAATCTATGATTAAGTCTATCTTGTTTAAAAGAATTATATGATGACATATGTGAGACATGGCTAGGTTAGACTCAAAAATCCCTTTTTGCAAGTTTAAAGCAAACACCATGATTAGGAATATTTATGCATAAGTATATTTATACCATCGTTATGTGATTAGACTTAAACCATGATTAAGTTGAACTATGCTTTTGTGTTAGTAACAAAGTATCCCCTTTGTAAACATGTAGAAACCTTATGAACATGACTTGTTTATGTTTATGCCATGAACAAATTGAACTTTACCTATGCCATGCTTATGTTTGACATTATGCCATGTTTATGCTAGAAGTATTTATGCCATGCTTATGTTTGACATTATGCCATGTTTATGCTAGGAATATTTATGACATGCTTATGTTTGACATTATGCCTAAATAAGAGTATAGGTTCATGTTGTAGTTAAACCTATGCAAGTTCACATGCTTCGATTTATGTCACCTATGCTGCCACTATGCAAGTACACCAATTTCTATTTTGTATTTCCAACGTCGTATTGCAAGTTCATGCGCTCACCTTCCCCTCTTTGTGTATACGCCATAAGCCTCCCCTTTTCGCATGGCTAAATTGGGCTTTAAAAGGCTAAGCCCAATATGTAACACCCCACGCGCGCTAAGGTCACTCACAAAGGGAATGCCTTAGTTTTGGTGGAGTATTTTTAGTGAGTATAGAACAGAAAAATTACAACAGGACAGATATAAGTAATACTTGAAAATTTAAATCATCATTTCATTAACAAAACATGTTTGGCTACATCACAAAACCATAACAAGAGTCAAGTACATAATATCCATCCTGATAAAATAGAAGTACATAATCCCATTACATAGACAATAGCCAAAAATAAACTGAGCTTTACTTCTATCGTCCAAGCCCCAAAAGATAGATATAGCGGTCTGGTCCAAGCCCACTAGTGCTAAGTCCACTCTGGTAACCTGAGGGTGGGGAAAAAGATAAACAACAACGGGGTCAGACATAAGTCTGCGTGAGTCCTATAACCCTAACAATACAATCATTAAAGTAATTAGGGTATGATATAAACAAGATACGGTACCTCTGGGGATAATGACTACAATAAGTAGTCCACAAAACACAGGATGTACTACGATAATCGAAACGACGTATTTATCCACCCAAGGATAATTACTAGCTTACACCACCCCAGACCCTACCCACCCAAGGGTAATTCCTACACTGCACCACACCAGTTCTACCCACCAAGAGTAATTCCTACTTAAAGGTTGATCCCACTAAAGTCTTAGAAAATATAGCTAGTAGTCTCTGGTACTTCTAGCTGACCACGTAGGTGCCGTCTGCCCCTACCTCCACTAGGTGTATAACTGACCACGTAGGTGCCGTCTGCCCCTACATTCACTAGGTGTACCTAGTAATCTTACCCAGTAGTTTCGTGTACCCCTACATAGGTGTCGTCTGCTCCTATCTTTACTAGGTGTACCCACTACTCCCCATCGATCGGCTCCCTAACGTAGATACCCGTGCTGGTCCCATAGTGGGGTGTATCACTCCCCTAAAGTGGCTACCCAATACTATCAACGGTGCACGGCTTTATATCTACACGATGCAACAACGGCTTATCTACCAGCCCGGGCCCACACACGCATATGAAACCCGTTGGACTTGCGTTGCCACCGCTACCCCGTTTTGGCCTCTTATAATCAAGCCCAATATGCGTGTCCCGTCACTCGACATGGGTCGAGCCCACAAAGATACGTTTGGGATATTGGTTGAAATGGGCCCCCACAAGCTACTACTTAAGCTTGTCATTTTATCTAGTGCATTCCACTTAACCCCTTTTTATAATCATGCCCCCTTACATGTTAAGGTTTGGTTAAGTCATCCAATTATATTACAATTGCCACTTAAGGCACCCACTAGATTTCCGCATGCCACCCAAGGCACTTACTTGATTCCCCCATGCCACCCAAGGCACTTACTTAACCCTTTAATCATGTTTAGTTACATGTTCCACTCTGGTTAAGTATTCTAATCGTATTTTTCTATTGCCACCCAAGGCAACCCACTAGTCTCATCGTGCCACCCCAAGGCACCCACTTAACCCCTCATGTCCCACTACATGCTAATATGGTTAAGTGTTTCTTAATTAATTAAGACCGTGATCTCCCATAAAGACCTCCCACATTAGACTGGCTATTATGACCGCCTGGTTAAGCCGGTAGAGTCCGGGCAGTCTTACGTCATAACAGAGTCTAACCTCGTGTCTTTACCTTAATCACGTATTTAATTTATGGCTAAGACCTCTCACATTGGGCTGACATTTGTAGCAACTGGTTAAGCCGGTCGGGTCCGGGCAGTTTTACACTACAAATGAGTCCAACCTCGTGTCTTAGTCGATTAATTATACCTAATTAATCACCCCCATATTAATTATCCCTAATTAATATCAAGTTTTCCATAACATGGGTAGACCTAACTCAATAGGTAAATTCCCATGGGGTAGACCTAACTCAATAGGTAAATTCCCACTTATGGTAATTTATTTTTATGGTATGCTTAATCATACCCAATCATACTTTTATTAACATATTTATTACCCCATCGTTCCCCACGTAAATCGTTCTCATTTCACGACATAATAAAGGGAAAGATCCATCACAAATATCATGGGTTTAACATATAACTTTGTCATGGGTTAAGAGGATGTCAACTTGCATATATGAACATATATTAACCCAACTACATATAACCCAAACTTGCATATTATCATACACATGATTTGCATAACATGTTGAACTTGCATATAGGCATTCTCATAACTTGCATAACATGTTAATCATGCATTTAAGCATACACATAACTTGCATAAGCATTCACATACTTGCATAAGCATTCACATACTTGCATGAGCATTCACATACTTGCATGAGCATTCACATACTTGCATGAGCATTCACATACTTGCATGAACATGCATAACTTGCATATCACATTAAACTTGCATTTAAGCATATACATAACTTGCATAACATCACGCTCATAACTTGCATAATCTCATAAACTTAACTTGCATAACATTATGCACACAACTTGCATACCCTCATACACATAACTTGCATAATATGTCGAATCTTACATATATGACTTGCATCTTAAAGGAGGGTAAATATGCATAGCATATAAGGGTGCCATCTTGCATATGTATATACCATATTTAAAAGGGTAAACTTGCATGTCATGATTTATGCATAATACCAAACACTTAGCATGCATATAACCACTTACTTATCATGCATAGAATCAAATACTTATTATGCATAAAATCAAATACTTATTATGCATAAAACCAAATACTTATTATGCATAAAATCAAATACTTATTATGCATAAAATCAAATACTTATTATGCATAAACCCACCACTTAACTTGCATAAGCCCAAACACTTAACATGCATAAAACCCCATACTTAGTATGCATACAATCAAATACTTATCATGCATAACGTCAAATACTTTAGCATGAATAACATCAAATACTTAACATGCATAACACCAACTACTTAGCATGCATAAAATCACATGCATAACTTGCATACCATGTTACATATAACTTGCATATATCCTCACATATAGTTTGCATAACATGTCACATATGCATAAATGTTTAACATGGTGTTTTGCATCATAAAACATGGCCTTAACTTGCATTTAACATAAAACTTGCAAATCACATATCATACAAACTTGCATAAATACATTTATCCACAAACATAGCCATGTCTTATCACATCCTACCATAATCAATTTAACAATTGATTATTAAAGCCATAGAAACTCACCAAAACAAGATTAGCAAGTTAAATGAAGCAAATCCCAATGATTAAGTAGAAGAAGATGTAGATTAGCTTGCAAACCCTCTTAGGATTTTTAGTGGAGGCTCTCCAATTTTCTAAGTGGTGGCATAATGGCCTTAGATCTATTTTTTGGTAAGGATAAGGGGGTATTAGGGTGTATATATAGATTAGTTAGATGTTTTAGGACCATAGGATATACCCTAGAACCAATCCTAGCCTTTAAAGCATGTCTTGGGGAAGAAGTCAAGTGTAGGAACCATTTAGGGCCCAAAAAAACAGCCCAAAACTCATCCCGGGCCTCAAAACATGAGCAGTTTTCGTTTTTTATTTTTCGTGAAACTTTGACGGGCCATAACTTGGTCATACGGACTCCGATTTACGAAAACTCGGACTCTATTTCGCGTATTTTTCCGAGACGAACGCAATGGCACAGCCCGTTTCCCCTGATTCAGAATATTAAATTTAATTCTGCTCTGATTTATGTTATAACAAGTTATTTAACATACGGGGTGTTACATTCTCCCCTACTTAAAGGATTTCGTCCCCGAAATCTCTAAGTCAAGAAGAACGTATCCTACCAACCAAACAACCATCTACTCAACCATCAAACACTGGCATCCATTGTCCTTAAAGTTTCTAATGCTGTATGAACATATGCAAAAAGTGTGTGTATATGTTCCCTATCTAATGCAAAATCAGGCGGTCTACTGATTCAGTTGACCTCCTTAATGCAAACCATGATAGTGCCATGCATCCAATATGTATGCGAAAGAACCCTATCGACACATACTATTTCTACATGCGTGCACAATCATTCACCGAATAAATGCATCATCCATATGATAGCACAACCATCATACATCCATTAATATAGCTACCTACACACATTTATATGCAATATGCAATATGAAGTGATTGAGCCGATCTAGTGCCTAAAGTGTGTGTATATGCATCCACGAGCAACCACTAGCAAACACTTGCATCCACTTGCATCCATCAATCATAACATGTCTCAAACACATGTTTCAACCATAGGTTTACCCTATCTAAAAGGTCAAAGGTGCTAACGAGAGGACATACTAAGGACAAGATAAGTACAAGATAGGCAATAAAGGAGAAGTTAAAGAACATACTCTCGAAAAGAAAAGGGTACAAAGAACGCATCTTCGCTTCTGTCTCCCAAGTAGCATTGCTCTCGTCATCTCCCCATTGCACTTTGACTAGCTGAACCTCTCTGTTTCTCAACTTCTTAATCTCTGACCCAAGGATGCGAGTAGGAGCTCGTCGAATAGTCGCATCATGCTCTGCTTCCACTTCTCTAAGCAAACTTGGCTCTACCACCTCTGCGGTCTTATGTAGGCACTTCCTCCCATGGAATACATCATGTACACTACTAAGTCTGTCGGGCAACTCCACCAATGGAAGATGCTCCTCCCATGTACCTCCAAAATCCAAGATACATAGCCTTAAAAGGTCTTCTAAAATATGATTCACCCTCTCGGTCTGGCCGTCCGTCTGAGGATGATATGCGGTACTCAAACGCAACTGAGTCCCTACCGCCTTTTGCAAACTCTTCCAAAACTCTCTAGTCAAGATAGGATCTCGATCACTCACTATACTGGAGGGTACCCGATGCAATCGAACTATCTCTCGAAGATATACAAAAGCTAGCCATGGAGCAGTCCACTTACTCTTTACAGGTATGAAATGGGTGTTCTTAGTAAGTCTGTCTACCACCACCCAAATTCCTGTATTACTCTTTCTCGATCTGGGTAACCTGTCAATAAAATCCAACGAGACGCTGTCCCACTTTCATTGCGGAACCTCCAATGGGTGAAGCAACCCACCTGGTTTCTTTCGCTCCGTCTTCACTCGTTGGCACACCAAGCATCGAGCGACATGCTCGGCCACATCTTTCTTCATACCGGCCCAGAAGAAAGCCCTCTTCATGTCTTGGTACATCTTACCCCCACCGGGATGAATGGTCATCCTAGAACGGTGTGCGTCATCAAGAATAGCCTTCCTCAAACCCTCGTCTTGCGGTACACAAAGTCTACTGTCTCTACGCAAGCACCCTCTATCATCTAGGGTGTACCTACTCAAATGGCTGGACGACCCCCCCTTATGAGCTTCTCTACTAACTCAACCAACTGTGGGTCGCCCCTCTGTGCTTCTCCAATCCGCCCCAAAAGAGTAGGTCTAACTTCCAAAGAAGCTAGCAAACCGGGTACAAAGTCAACGGAAGGTCAAAAGTCAAACTTAGAAATAAACTCTAAGCTCCGTCGTTCAACGAACAATGAACTCAAGGACAACCTTTTTCTACTTAAGGTGTCCGTTACCATGTTACCCTTACTCATAGGACGCTAAGGATCCCATCCACTTTTGCTGTCCTAAGACTATGCGCTCGAAGAGTCTCCAACACTTCCCTAAGATGTAGGGCATGCTCTTCTCCACCAGGATATCATCCAAAATCATCACAACTGTCTCCCACGCAGACCACCCTAGTCGAATTCGGCATCCCCCTAATGCAAGCCCCAAAGGCCTAAACCAATATCAGACAAACACCCAAGGGATACCTCCTTCGAATTCAGACGATCTACGTGAGATGATACTAGTAAAAATGGCTAAATAATTAAGCCCTCGTCCAATTCTGGATGTTCTCGCCAGTCTCGCTCCAAAACCGTCGTTTGTCCTATACTGGCTCTGCTCAGCCTATTGAGCACATACGAAAACTTATTTCGCTCTAGATGTCATCTACAAAGACCATCACGAACTTATTTAGGTACTCCCTGAACACCCTTCTCAACAAAGTATGCGGGGGCGTTCTTCAAACCCAATGGCATCACCAGCCACTCATAAAAGAAATCATCCGGAGTCCTAAAGACAGTCTTCTCTATACTATTCTCAGCCACTCTCAACTGATGAAGTCCCGTGGCTAAGTCCTACTACACAAAAAATACTGAGGCGCCAGCCAACTGATCAAGGAGATCATTAATCCTCGGCAATGGGTATCTATTCTTCTTTGTGAGTTTCTTTAGCTCTCTTTAGCCTACACAAAGTCTGAGGGACCCATCCGCCTTCATAACAAAAACTACTGGAGCGCCCCACTCCAATATACTTTGTCTTATGAACCCCTTCTCAAGCAAATCGCCTACTTACTTATGGAGTTCCCTCCTCTTACTAGGAGCCATGTGGCACACTGGCCAAGATACTGCTTTAGCATTATCCATTAGATATATTCGGAAGTCAATCTCCCGCTTCGGAGGTAAGCCCTTCACCTCCTCAAACACATCCGGATATTCCCGGACCGCTCTAGCAGATCGCAGACTCTAGACCAACGTGTCAAGCGATTCTAGATACCTTAGCATAACAGATTCTATGGGATTACAAGAGATCTCGAGAGTGTTACCCAGGCGGCCCATAAGCCTAACAACTCTTCCTTCAAAATGAAGAACAACACTCCTACTGGATAACCAGTCCATGCCCAAAACTAACCCATAGCCCGTGAAGCCCAACAAGCATCACATCTAAACTCAATGCTAAGTATAGAAACTTTCAAACCCAAACATATCATGGAGCCCCAATTGGGTTTGAAACAACTAAGGGATCATCTACCAACTGGTGTCTAAGTGCAGTGACTCAACTAACCATGATGAGATAAACGAACTCGATATATCAGAATCAAATAAAGCTTGGATCGGATAATAAAGAAATCCAAATTCCAACCTAAACGGTCATATCCCCATCTGGTACCCAAGTCGTGAGGGAATACAACTACCCTCCAGAAGATTCCATACCTTGCCTTTGCTTCTTTGGACAATCCTAATAACGTGTCCTATTCCTCCCAAAAGGATAACTACCAGCCTTCTTCTTCCCTATTCTCCACTCATAACCTCCCACCAATGAGGTCTCATCTTTCATTAACCAAACAACTATTTGAGCCTTCCTCCCATCGTTTATCCAATAGATACCTACCAGTCCTCCTCCTTCTTGAACCAACTTCTAATCCGACTAACGTCTAAGTCCCTTGAAGTGGTTTTCCATCCTTATCTATCTTAGAAAGACCATCTATACGCGGAGGGGAAACTCAAAACGAGAGAAAGGAAGAGATTCAAAATGGAGAATTCGAAAGATATAGATATGGCTATTGGGGATTATGCTTTCCTTTCAAAAACTTTTCTCTTAAAAGACATGTTTTTGAAAATACTCCTTTCCAAAAATATTCTTAGAAAATAGTTTTTCTAAAAAATTTATCTGTTCCGGTAACCTTAAGCTCTGATACGACGTGTAACACCCCACGCCCGCTAAGGTCACTCACAAAGGGAATGCCTTAGTTTTGGTGGAGTATTTTTAGTGAGTATAGAACAGAAAAATTACAACAGGACAGATATAAGTAATACTTGAAAATTTAAATCATCATTTCATTAACAAAACATGTTTGGCTACATCACAAAACCATAACAAGAGTCAAGTACATAATATCCATCCTGATAAAATAGAAGTACATAATCCCATTACATAGACAATAGCCAAAAATAAACTGAGCTTTACTTCTATCGTCCAAGCCCCAAAAGATAGATATAGCGGTCTGGTCCAAGCCCACTAGTGCTAAGTCCACTCTGGTAACCTGAGGGTGGGGAAAAAGATAAACAACAACGGGGTCAGACATAAGTCTGAGTGAGTCCTATAACCCTAACAATACAACCATTAAAGTAATTAGGGTATGATATAAACAAGATACGGTACCTCTGGGGATAATGACTACAATAAGTAGTCCACAAAACACAGGATGTACTACGATAATCGAAACGACGTATTTATCCACCCAAGGATAATTACTAGCTTACACCACCCCAGACCCTACCCACCCAAGGGTAATTCCTACACTGCACCACACCAGTTCTACCCACCAAGAGTAATTCCTACTTAAAGGTTGATCCCACTAAAGTCTTAGAAAATATAGCTAGTAGTCTCTGGTACTTCTAGCTGACCACGTAGGTGCCGTCTGCCCCTACCTCCACTAGGTGTATAACTGACCACGTAGGTGCCGTCTGCCCCTACATTCACTAGGTGTACCTAGTAATCTTACCCAGTAGTTTCGTGTACCCCTACATAGGTGCCGTCTGCTCCTATCTTTACTAGGTGTACCCACTACTCCCCATCGATCGGCTCCCTAACGTAGATACCCGTGCTGGTCCCACAGTGGGGTGTATCACTCCCCTAAAGTGGCTACCCAATACTATCAACGGTGCACGACTTTATATCTACACGATGCAACAACGGCTTATCTACCAGCCCGGGCCCACACACGCATATGAAACCCGTTGGACTTGCGTTGCCACCGCTACCCCGTTTTGGCTTCTTATAATCAAGCCCAATATGCGTGTCCCGTCACTCGACATGGGTCGAGCCCACAAAGATACGTTTGGGATATTGGTTGAAATGGGCCCCCACAAGCTACTACTTAAGCTTGTCATTTTATCTAGTGCATTCCACTTAACCCCTTTTTATAATCATGCCCCCTTACATGTTAAGGTTTGGTTAAGTCATCCAATTATATTACAATTGCCACTTAAGGCACCCACTAGATTTCCGCATGCCACCCAAGGCACTTACTTGATTCCCCCATGCCACCCAAGGCACTTACTTAACCCTTTAATCATGTTTAGTTACATGTTCCACTCTGGTTAAGTATTCTAATCGTATTTTTCTATTGCCACCCAAGGCAACCCACTAGTCTCATCGTGCCACCCCAAGGCACCCACTTAACCCCTCATGTCCCACTACATGCTAATATGGTTAAGTGTTTCTTAATTAATTAAGACCGTGATCTCCCATAAAGACCTCCCACATTAGACTGGCTGTTATGACCGCCTGGTTAAGCCGGTAGAGTCCGGGCAGTCTTACCTCATAACAGAGTCTAACCTCGTGTCTTTACCTTAATCACGTATTTAATTTATGGCTAAGACCTCTCACATTGGGCTGACATTTGTAGCAACTGGTTAAGCCGGTCGGGTCCGGGCAGTTTTACACTACAAATGAGTCCAACCTCGTGTCTTAGTCGATTAATTATACCTAATTAATCACCCCCATATTAATTATGCCTAATTAATATCAAGTTTTCCATAACATGGGTAGACCTAACTCAATAGGTAAATTCCCATGGGGTAGACCTAACTCAATAGGTAAATTCCCACTTATGGTAATTTATTTTTATGGTATGCTTAATCATACCCAATCATACTTTTATTAACATATTTATTACCCCATCGTTCCCCACGTAAATCGTTCTCATTTCACGACATAATAAAGGGAAAGATCCATCACAAATATCATGGGTTTAACATATAACTTTGTCATGGGTTAAGAGGATGTCAACTTGCATATATGAACATATATTAACCCAACTACATATAACCCAAACTTGCATATTATCATACACATGATTTGCATAACATGTTGAACTTGCATATAGGCATTCTCATAACTTGCATAACATGTTAATCATGCATTTAAGCATACACATAACTTGCATAAGCATTCATATACTTGCATAAGCATTCATGCAAGCATTCACATACTTGCATGAGCATTCACATACTTGCATGAGCATTCACATACTTGCATGAACATGCATAACTTGCATATCACATTAAACTTGCAAATCACATATCATAAAAACTTGCATATGCATTTAACATACGGGGTGTTACACAATATATATAAACGGACGTGTAAAACGGGGGAAAATAACGTTGGGTTAAAAATAAATTAATGAATGAAAATATAAAATAGAAGGGCCCAAATTCAAGTATGGGTTGGGCCCGTGATTGGTGTAACCTTTACACCATTAACTTAATAATGGGCCGCAAATATTTACATATAAATAAAGAAGAATGACAAGATATGTAAATGTAGAACATACGATGTGTTTAACCCGAGGTTGGATTGAGTTGTGATGTAAACCTGCCCGGAACCGCCCGGCTGTCCAGTAGTCACAACAATACCTATCCAATGTGGGAGGTTAAACATGGAGCCCAGCAAGGACCCGAGGTTAGACTGAGTTGTGGCGTAAGACTGCCCGGAACCAACCGGCAACAGGCAGCCACAACAATACCTGTCTAATGTGAGAGGTCAGGGCCTTAATAAGACAATTAAGGCTGAGTCAGGATTGTTAGGATTAAGTGGATTAAAAACTTAATCAAAATGGAACATGCTAAACTAAACGGACTGGTGGGGTTAGGTAGGAAACACTTAACCAACTTAGCATGTTGGCTAGAGATAGAAAACCTAGTAACGGGGGACCCTTTTCAGCAGTAACCCTAAAAGGTGTATCAGGATACCCTGAAACTAGGCAGGGTGGGGCCCGATTACTGGGCTGATTGTAAGAGGTCAAAGCGACGGCGGTGGTGTAGCAGTGTAGGTTCTAACGGAGTGCGGGCGTGCACACACTCCGGCGCAGAAAAATAAGGCACTGGACACCAGTAGCATACCTGTGCACTCTAAGGTTGTGTCGGGTTGCCACTATGGGACTTGATACACCCCATGGTGGGACCAGCATAGGTAACTACAGACATCGGGGGCCGTAAGACACATGTAACTATGCGAGTAGGAGCCGATCATCATTGAATGGATCACATCACCCTGATTATGGGGTGCAAATTGGAAACTAGCTTATATGGGTTCAGAGATTAACATGGGGTACGATAGTATATTCGACCCTAGACAACTTAACCAAGTTATAGTGTTTGCCCACTTCTTGTTATTACTTATCATACCCAGTTCTTTATTCATAGACAAAGTAGTACTAGACTTACTCAGGCTTTATGTCTGACTCTATTTTTCTTTCGTCTTCTTTCTTCCGTTCCCCCCCCCCCAGGTCCTCAGGGAGGGAACACAGCAGCTTGACCAGCCTCAACATCCAGCTTGAAGAAGAGAAATGTATTGCTTGGACTTTCCTGTTTTGAACTATGGCTTTGGACAATCCACTAAGGGGCTTTTGCAGTTTATCTATGTTTTATTTATGCTTCTTTAAATAATGTACTCAAGACAGATTATGAAAGTGTTATGTTATGTTTTTGGAAAGGATGTTGTTGTAACACGTATTTGACTTTTTGAAATAAAGTTTGTTGTTCTTCCGCTGTTTTACAAATATGTGTTCTTATATCTGTCTTGTATATCTGTGACTTGTACTTATAAACCTCCACCAAAATTAGGGCATTCCCTTTGAGAGTGACCCTAACGGAGGTGGGGTGTTTCACTTGGTATCAGAGCATAGGTTTACCAGATAAGATAAAAAGTTTTGAAAAATTATTTTCAAAAAGGAAATTTAAAGAAGAATTTTTAAAAGAAAAATATTATTTTATTTTTAAAAGGCAAAGTCCACTGCCCAAAGCCATAGGAACTATCTCTTATCCTTCGTTTTGAATCTATCCTTTTTGTTTCAGCATGTCCCAAGATCTTAACTTGCCTGAAGGGGTGCCAATACCTGGTTGGTTTAGACGGTTCTTAGAAGCAAGGGCCACTCAGCCAGGTCCTACCGTTCCTCCTCCCCCAGCTGAAGAAAATCATCCAGCTGCAGCAGCACCTTTTCCTCCACCTCCTCCGCGGGGAAACGCATTCGCTAAGATATGTAAAGATTTTAAAGCCATGGGAGGAAGGGATTTCCATGGAACTGAGTCCTTCGTAGCAGCTAGGAATTGGCTGAAAGAAACTGAAGACCTATTCATCATCTTTGAGGTAGAAGATAGACAAAAAGTACAGTTGGCAGTGTGGCTATTGAAGGGTGAGGCCTCCTACTGGTGGGAAGTCACTAATGCTGAAAGACCAGTGGAGATATGGGAGGACTTTAGGGCAAGGTTTGAGACCAAATTTCTCTCAGATGCAGAAAGGAGTTTGCAGTTGGAAAAATTCTTATTTCTTAAACAAGGGGACAAGACAGTCAGAGAATATGTGAATCAGTTCGATGAGCTGGCTAGGTTTGGGCTTGACCTAGTCAATACCCCGCACAAGAAGGCTCTCCGTTTTGTCAAAGGGTTAAATGAGCCATTACACAGTTTGGCAATGACCCATATACCCATGGGAGCCACGTATGAAAGATTGGTGCAAATGGCATTGCTGAATGAGGAGGATAAGGGCAAGAAGGAGACGAAGGCAGAAAGCTCTCAAGGGAAGAAAGAGGGTTTGCAGCCCAAGAAGACAGACTTTAAAAAAGGCGGGAAAGGCAACAAAGAGAAGAGGAAGTGTAATTTTTGTGGCAAAGTGGGGCACTTAGTAAAGGACTGCCGGAAAAAGAAGGCCAAGGAGAATGGTGGGTGCTTTTCATGCGGTCAGACAGGCCACAGGGCTAAGGACTGCCCAAGGAAACGAGGACAGGGGCAGGGCGCTGGATCCACCCCAGGGGCACAGGTTCATGTGCTAGAAGCGCCACCATTGCAACAGCGAGGTACAAACACTTCTGTAGAAAGTGTAGTTTATCTTTATGATCACCCCGTTCGCACTTTATTTGATTCCGGCGCATCACACTCCTTTATCTCGTCCGCTTTAGTAGAATCTCTGCACCTAAAAACTAGTATGGTAGAGGACCCCTTAATTGTTTCAAACCCAATTGGGGGCCCAGCTCATTTGTCTATGATCTGTTTGGATTTGAAAATTTCTATTCTAAGCGTAGAATTTCTATGTAGTGCCTTCGTTTTGGGCTTTTCGGGGTATGGTTTGATTTTGGGCATGGATTGGCTATCCAGTAATGGGGCCATTCTTGATTGTGAGAAAAGGGTTGTTAGGCTCCTAACCCAGCTCGGTAATACTTTGGAAATTTCTTGTAATCCCTCGTATGCGGTTATGCTTAGTTATCTTGAATCGCTAGATGCCTCTGTTGAAAACTTGCAATCAGTTAGAGTGGTCCGGGAATATCCGGATGTCTTTGAAGAGGTGAAGGGCTTGCCTCCGAAGCGGGAAATAGACTTCCGCATATATCTTGTAGATAATGCAAAGCCCGTTGCGTTGCCCGTTAGACATATGGCTCCACGAGAAAGGAAAGAGCTCAGTAAATAGATTAAAGAGCTTCTAGAAAAGGGGTTCATTAGTAGGAGCATTTCAGAATAGGGCGCTCCAGTAGTGTTCGCCACTAAGGCTGAAGGTTCATTTCGCTGATGCATGAGTTGCAAAGAATCACCTTAGTAAGTACATTTGGCAACATAGTTGACATTTGTTTATTTTCAAGAGATAATTCATCTATGTGGAATACCTTCTAGTAAGTGAACAAGATCCAAGATTCACTAATGAATTTTGGAGAGCTTGCATGGAACCATGAGTACGTAGTTAAGGCTTGAGCCAAGTATACTAGAAGGAGAATAAGTGAAAGAGGAACGAGAGGCAAGGGTTCCAACTCATATTTTGGAAACAAGGATTAAGAAGCTACGAAATTGTGAAGTTATAGACGGACAAAGCATAATGGAGTTAAGCTCAAGGAAGTGCGACTTAGAAGATTGAAGACTAGATTCGTGCATCGTATCTCTTCTTAAGAGTATATCCTCTCGGTCCCATTCTCAATCCAATTTCTGTTGCAAACCACATAGGGAGTATGACTCATCTGTTAGTAATACATGTTGGGACTCGAGGGTGTTCATTGGTTTGACTAAAGTTTTTGGGTTTTATATGATACAGATTGGTCTTAGGAAGGGACTCCCTTATGACCTAAAAGGAGTCCATCATGCTTAGTTGCCTAGAATCATATATGGTGGTTGGGTTGAGTAACTCTTTGGGTGTCAGTCTGATGTTGATTTCGGTCTTCGGGGCTGGTGCTTAGAGAGTTCTTCTCCTAATCAATATATATGTGGCATAGGTTTTCAGTTTTGACATTGCCTAATGGGCACAAAGTTTTTACTTGCTTCTATCATTCGACTATACCTTTAGATAGGAACAATTGGGAAAATGTCCTATAGATTAGAGCTACCCGAGAAGTTGGCTGGAGTCCACAACGTTTTTCATGTTTCACATCTCCGAAAATGTCTACATGAGTCTGCTGAAGTGGTAGAGCCAAATATCCTTGAAGAGGCCGAAGTGGAACGCGAAGCAACCATAAGAAAAGTTCCAACCCGCATATTAGGAACGGAAGTGAAGAAGCTACGCAACCGCGAAGTCAAGCTCGTCAAAGTTCAGTGGAGCGACGCCGAGGGAGACGCGACTTGGGAGACTGAAGCTAAAATCCGTACAGCCTACCCTTTTCTGTTCGAGGGTACATCCTTGATCTTTCTTTTTCCTTAAGTTGCGCTTTTATCTATCTTTTTAGGTATATTTCCTCGACCGTATCTTTTAGGTAGAATCTTTTTGGATGGAAACATGTAGTTGAAACATGTTATGGATGATGGTTGCAAGTGGTTGCAAGTGATTGCTAGTGGTTGCTCGTGGTTGCATATACACACACAATCTAGGGTTTTAGATCGGCTCAGTCACTTCATATTGCATATGCATATATGTTTGCACTCGTATATAGTTGAACTTTAATGTGTTGTCATGTGGATGCTGCATTTGTATTGAATGATTGTGCACTCATGTAGAATCAAGAATAGGAAAATTTGCATACATAATGGATTCATGGCACTTACATAATTCGCATTAAGGAGGTCAACTGAATCAGTAGACCGCCTGATTTTGCATTAGATAAGTACATGTATACACACACACTTCGCATATGATCATGAAGCATTAGAAGTCTTTTAAGGACAATGGATGCTCGTGTTTGATGGATGAGTAGATGGATGATTGGATGTTAGGATATACATTCCTCCTAACTTGAAGATTTCGGGGACGAAATCCTTTTAAGTGGGGGAGAATGTAACACCCGTGAATTCTATGACTGTGAAACTCACAAATTAAAGTATAATTAATTTCAAATCAAAGAACTAAGGGAAACGGGATACGCCATTGCGTTCGTCTCGGAAAAATACGCGAAATAGAGTCCGAGTTTTCGAAAAACGGATATCGTATGAAGAAGTTATGGACGAACGAAGTTGGGCGAAAAACCGAAAAAAAAAGGGCCAGAATGCACTGGCGCACTTGGGAAGTGCGCCAGAACAAAAATGAACTGGCGCACCTGTGAAGTGCGCCAGTACATTTTTGACCTGGCGCACCTGCCAAGTGCGCCCAGGTCAAAAATGACCTGCTGGCCAGGTCTGGTCTAGCCCTGGCTGGCCAGGTCGGTGTGTGGTCGAATTTCTGTGGTCTGCTTTGTCATTAGGGCTAGGTGGCGGGTTTTTATTGGTCTCTCTTCCTAATGAATGGCTACGATCTAACCTAGCAACATCAATGGTCCTAATCAATTCCTAACCTCTATATAAACAACCCTAGACTAAACCCTAATCTATTCATTCAAAATAAGATTATAGCCGCCATGTTGCTGAGGAACGACAAAGGGTAGCCGCCGACTAGAGAGAGAGTTAGGAAGAAAGTTCTAAAGCCTAAAGCAATTCAAGCAACCTAAAGCTAATTAATTCAACAAAGGAATCGTGTCTCTTAATTAGAGAATTCGCCGCAACCATTGTAAGTAGAGTATTACTTTGGTATAATAAACAACTGTGTTGATGTGTATGCTTGAATTGTGGCAATGGAAGTAATTCATGTTTGTGCAAAATTATGTTATTCATTATAAAGAACTACATGCGGTAGTTCTATGCAAATATACGTTTGGAATATTGCGCAAAATTATGTAATCTATGTTGAAGCTACATGTATGTAGTTGAGTGAAATTTATGCAAGTTTGGGGCTTTGTTATTATGTCGTCATGATGTATACTTTGTGCATAAATCGTTTTGCAAGCAATTGAGACAAGTTTGGTTGTTGTAGTTCATATGAAACTATGTCGGAATTTTGGCACCATAATCCATGTATTAAGTCATGCTTATGAATATGGCTAGGCTATGAATGATATTTGGCATAATTGAAATCTATGATTAAGTCTATCTTGTTTAAAAGAATTATATGATGACATATGTGAGACATGGCTAGGTTAGACTCAAAAATCCCTTTTTGCAAGTTTAAAGCAAACACCATGATTAGGAATATTTATGCATAAGTATATTTATACCATCGTTATGTGATTAGACTTAAACCATGATTAAGTTGAACTATGCTTTTGTGTTAGTAACAAAGTATCCCCTTTGTAAACATGTAGAAACCTTATGAACATGACTTGTTTATGTTTATGCCATGAACAAATTGAACTTTACCTATGCCATGCTTATGTTTGACATTATGCCATGTTTATGCTAGAAGTATTTATGCCATGCTTATGTTTGACATTATGCCATGTTTATGCTAGGAATATTTATGACATGCTTATGTTTGACATTATGCCTAAATAAGAGTATAGGTTAATGTTGTAGTTAAACCTATGCAAGTTCACATGCTTCGATTTATGTCACCTATGCTGCCACTATGCAAGTACACCAATTTCTATTTTGTATTTCCAACGTCGTATTGCAAGTTCATGCGCTCACCTTCCCCTCTTTGTGTATACGCCATAAGCCTCCCCTTTTCGCATGGCTAAATTGGGCTTTAAAAGGCTAAGCCCAATATATATAAACGGACGTGTAAAACGGGGGAAAATAACGTTGGGTTAAAAATAAATTAATGAATGAAAATATAAAATAGAAGGGCCCAAATTCAAGTATGGGTTGGGCCCGTGATTGGTGTAACCTTTACACCATTAACTTAATAATGGGCCGCAAATATTTACATATAAATAAAGAAGAATGACAAGATATGTAAATGTAGAACATACGATGTGTTTAACCCGAGGTTGGATTGAGTTGTGATATAAACCTGCCCGGAACCGCCCGGCTGTCCAGTAGTCACAACAATACCTATCCAATGTGGGAGGTTAAACATGGAGCCCAGCAAGGACCCGAGGTTAGACTGAGTTGTGGCGTAAGACTGCCCGGAACCAACCGACAACAGGCAGCCACAACAATACCTGTCTAATGTGAGAGGTCAGGGCCTTAATAAGACAATTAAGGCTGAGTCAGGATTGTTAGGATTAAGTGGATTAAAAACTTAATCAAAATGGAACATGCTAAACTAAACGGACTGGTGGGGTTAGGTAGGAAACACTTAACCAACTTAGCATGTTGGCTAGAGATAGAAAACCTAGTAACGGGGGACCCTTTTCAGCAGTAACCCTAAAAGGTGTATCAGGATACCCTGAAACTAGGCAGGGTGGGGCACGATTACTAGGCTGATTGTAAGAGGTCAAAGCGACGGCGGTGGTGTAGCAGTGTAGGTTCTAATGGAGTGCGGGCGTGCACACACTCCGGCGCAGAAAAATAAGGCACTGGACACCAGTAGCATACCTGTGCACTCTAAGGTTGTGTCGGGTTGCCACTATGGGACTTGATACACCCCATGGTGGGACCAGCATAGGTAACTACAGACATCGGGGGCCGTAAGACACATGTAACTATGCGAGTAGGAGCCGATCATCATTGAATGGATCACATCACCCTGATTATGGGGTGCAAATTGGAAACTAGCTTATATGGGTTCAGAGATTAACATGGGGTACGATAGTATATTCGACCCTAGACAACTTAACCAAGTTATAGTGTTTGCCCACTTCTTGTTATTACTTATCATACCCAGTTCTTTATTCATAGACAAAGTAGTACTAGACTTACTCAGGCTTTATGTCTGACTCTATTTTTCTTTCGTCTTCTTTCTTCCGTTCCCCCTCCCCCCCCCCCCCCAGGTCCTCAGGGAGGGAACACAGCAGCTTGACCAGCCTCAACATCCAGCTTGAAGAAGAGAAATGTATTGCTTGGACTTTCCTGTTTTGAACTATGGCTTTGGACAATCCACTAAGGGGCTTTTGCAGTTTATCTATGTTTTATTTATGCTTCTTTAAATAATGTACTCAAGACAGATTATGAAAGTGTTATGTTATGTTTTTGGAAAGGATGTTGTTGTAACACGTATTTGACTTTTTGAAATAAAGTTTGTTGTTCTTCCGCTGTTTTACAAATATGTGTTCTTATATCTGTCTTGTATATCTGTGACTTGTACTTATAAACCTCCACCAAAATTAGGGCATTCCCTTTGAGAGTGACCCTAACGGAGGTGGGGTGTTTCAGTCTTCATCCTCGACACCACGTCGAATCAGTTATTCAGAATGGGATAAACCTGGTCTTTTTGAATAACTCGCATATATAATAAACAAGTGTTACACAAACACAACATACGCCACATTCCAATTCAGAATATTCTTTTATTCAAATGTTCTTATACTTTGGGAAAGGTTCCCATTAATTTTATCAAAGACAAATTCTTTAAATTTATTCTTTAATCTTCTTCGAATATCAATTCAAACTAGTCGGGATTAGCGAACCACACCGAAGTAATCATTTATTTTAATTTCACAATCCTAACCTATTCATCCCATGAAGTAAAACTGGTAATACTTTATATCTAACACCAGGGTGTCATCGGTAAATTCAATTACTATTTCATGTTCAAATCTAGTTAAAGATTTAACTATTGCTTGGAGCCAAAACTGGTGATACCCCATTCTCGATCATTTCAATCAAATTAAAGATTCATTAAAACTCTACCTGGTTTTAATCTTCCAAAAAATCAATATTAATGATTGTTTAACTTGGGAAATCACATCCTGTCTTTAACTGGGTTAAAGAGCCAATGCCATTTAAAACACGGTGCACCATAAACCCATAATCAAATTCTATTAATTATCGGGTTAAAGAACAAGTGTTATTTAAAACACCGTTCAAGATAAACCCAAAAATCAATTCAAATTCAATTCCAATTAAATACCATTTAATTGGTACACTTCATTAAATCTAAATAAAAAGATTTAATCTTTTTCTCAACTGGGTTTAAGAACAGTGTTAATGAAGACACCATTCACGACAACCCCAAATAACATTTGATATTAAAGACAAGGCTCTGAATAGAAAATGTATTGGCTTATTTTCAATATCAAATTCTATGACCAACAAATATCGTATTGCAAATAACGATATAAATATATCCTTCAAATTTCCATAACAATATCTGTATATTCACGAAATCCAACATCGAAATATTCCAAAGACAATTTTGATTCAAATCCATTCCAATTCAATTATTGGAAATTTCTGGTTATTTTCAAAACCATTTCAAATCCAATTAATTTATTTAAAATTAAATGGAATTATAATTCTAGTTCAAAACTAGTTCATTTCGATAAAAATCTATTTTTATCTTTTCAAATATGGAGTTTTTCATCCCAATTCTTCACAAATCATTTCTTATGATTTTACACAAATTATTACTATTTTTAATAATTTTATCAAGGCCAGTACAGTCGATTTCCATCAATGGCCATCGAACTGCACTTACAGCGATCTTTTCCAAATTTGATTTGGACATAATTCCAAATCCAACCGTTAGATTTCAAATCTCTAATATTCGTTAGAAAGCTCTTTTCGATACTAACCCGACGGTTCTGGTTTTAGAGAATCCGACGGTCGGATCTCCCGTAATATCCATTCGAAGTCAATGGTCGAAATTCGCGAACTGCCGCGGCGTGGCGCATTCTATTCAGGCCATTATATTATATATATAATATATATATAATATATACTTCGTCGATTTCCTTTTAAAACGTATTCAAAACGATTTCAACTTCATATTCAATTTCTAATCAAAATTGAATATTCCACATCATCGATATACAAATGATAATATTTTCAAAACATTATATTTTGAAATCACTTCGTTTTCTATATTCATTATAAAAACGAATAAAATCAATATAAATATCGTTCACGTCATAACAGCGTCAATCTAATCAACATGGCTTTTATTCAACACATGTATGTTTATTCTATTCAACACATGAACATTTTTCAATTCAACACATGAATTTATTTTCTATTGAACACATGAATTATCTTCTATTCAACACATGAATTTATTTTCTATTCAACACATGAATTTATTTTCTATTCAACACATGCATTTATTTTCAATTCAACACATGAATTTATTTTGAATTCAACACATTAATTTATTTTCAATTCAACACATGAATGTTTTTCAATTCAACACATGAATTTATTTTCTATATTGGAATGAAGCCCAATCAATTACCATATTCTGTTAATTATATGGATTTTCTACAACACATGTATATAATAGCAACGATAAATAATCAACCATCATCCAGAGTGCACCACTCAACTGCATAAGCATTAAATATAAATAATTAACACTTACACAGTCTGTCAACCCATCGATTGACATACAACTAAACAATCGGGATTAGTGTACGTCAAATATCATCCTAATACCCGTGCTGGGTTTCAAATCAACAAACACATATTTTATTTGTGCGGTTGGGCGATGTGTAAAATTTATCGTCCTAATCAATATCAGTCAAATCAGTGTATATAAACAAATCGTCTGATTTGTTTATAAATATTTATTTTATATATACGTTAAAAATCATATTTTTAACTATAAAATATTTTCCACTATAAAATATTTTATTTCATTCCACATCACACAATCAAATTTTACAACACAACAATCAAGCAAACAAGTCATCCATGGTCTGCGGACGATGGGTGTTGGGTGCTGCTAAGCACCGTCTGCATCCTAGTATATATTTCAACTAGAAATTATAATAAAAGTGAGGAGTTCTCACCAACCAGCTAAAACAATTCACTGCGACTCTTTATATGTAGGAAATCTTCACCCTGCTTCTAACGAGATCTGTTTCATGCAGTCTTATGTTAAAAATCAAATTTTTTTTAATAACCCGGAAAATCGAGCCAATATAAATTTTTTAATCTGACGATTTTAGCGAATTTTGATTATTTAAATGAATTATTTTAAATAATAACGACGAAAAATTTAGTTTGAATAGAATTGGAACGTATATATTTATATACGTCGTCGTTAGAGAATAAATATTTTATATATATATATAAAAGGAATTGAAAATGGCGAGGTAGTTAAACAATTCGATTTCAAATTTCAAATGAATGTATCGGGTGCAAAATAAACCGGATTTTAGTGAAACCAAAAATATTTGAATCTAATTGAGAATACCTTTCCAACGAATCCGAAAAATTGAAATTTTATAGTGGGGATAAATGGTTATGCCCAGTTGAAACTTCAGAATAGTCGCTATGGAATTTTGGCCCTTAAAAATAGCCATTTTGCAAACGACCTCGGTTTTCAACGAAACCACTTTTGTTGGATCCGGGATGGATAGTTATTGCTAGATTCCAAAATTCGTAATTTTTCGAATCAATATGTGAGCTAGGCAAAGGAAAAGATGTTTTGACCATTTCAGTTGAATTTAATCGACTGGAAAATGGTCATTTTTCAAATGGTCTCAGAATTTGACGAAATCAGTTTCGTTAGGACCGTATCGTCAGTACGAAGCTAGAAAATATTTTTTTGGAATTTTTAGAGTCCGTATGTGGCCCCGGTAAATTGAAATGCGCGTTCAAATTCAATATATAAAGTTATATTTTGATTTTGACGGAAATTGATCGAAACGATCAAATCAGCTTACGATACATATCCCATTGTGTTCGGAATGGGGGTATTTAGCTATGGACGACAGGCGGTGGGTTCGATTTTGAGTTCATTGTAAAAAGTTACTTTGTGAGGATTTTAAAATAAAACTAAATAATTTAAAATATCTCTTCCCCCCGTTCAACGGTCAACAGTTAAAAATCCTCACCCCCCCGTTCATTTCAGAACGAATCAAAAAGAAGAAAAAAACCTACTGGAATCGCCCCCCCCCCCCCCCCGGCCCTCGGTCAGAGTCGCCACCGCCGGTGCTAGGCCCTCCTCCCTCTCCTCCTCCCTTCTCTTTCCCCCTCCGCCTCCTCCACCGCAGGCGATTTCTCCCCCTCCTCCGCCGTTCGAGACACTGCACCCCCCTTCATGCCTCCGACCTCCTCCTCTACTCCACCGCCGCACCTCCCTCCTCCGATCGACCCCCTCTTCATTAAGCAACGCTGTGAGTTGAATATTATTTAAATTTCCTTTCAGTTTTTATATATATATATATATATTTAGCATTAGTTTTAAATCAGTTTTTTTATATATATGCGTGTATAACATGTGAAAAATAGGATTTTTAATATGTGAAAAATAGGATTTTTAATATGTGAAAGGTCGGATTTTTTAATGTAAGAAAGGTGAAATTTTTATTGTTGAAATGGCGAAGTAAAAATGTAATTTTTATATAAAATGTGAAGTTAAAAATATGGTTTTTATACTTGTAGCATATAAAGGAACTAGAGTTATAAAGGTCAAATTTTTATAATAGGAAAAATCGATTTTTTTAAAATAGTAAAGATACGATTTTGATGTATGAATTAGCAACTTAAAGTTATGATTTTTATATTGAAAGTGAACAAATAAAAAAGTGATTTTTATTATATATAACTTTGTTTACAAAGGCGATATTTTTATTAGTAGAAAGGCGATATTTTTACTGGTAAAAAGGCGATATTTTTATACTATGTATGTAGAACGTGAGATGCAAGCGTTTCTGCTAGATTGATACCTATTTGTACTTAGACATTATTATAATATCACAATGATATTGCTTGTCAAAGTTGTTCAGATACTCATAAGGGAAAAACCCGTTCCGTATTCACGGCGTGGTCTTATGAGATATCCTATACCTGTTTTAATCTATTTTACTCATACCAGTCCCATGACTGACCCGGAGTTTACTTTGTTGTTTTCCCTAAACTCTTGGGTGCCTAAATTTGTACGGGCAGCCAAGTAGTCGGGATTTACAGATATACTTGGAGAGCTTGGAGCAGGAGGCTGCAAGATTTTATAGCTATAGTTATTTCCGCTGTGTTGTAAGTGTTGTACTCTGATAAGTGCTATTGTATATATATAACTGTTTACTTCAAAGCTATGTTATATATTATATGTTATTCGTTCCGCTGTGAGATTCGTGTTACTCTGATGATTCTGATGTTCTTCTTCTTCTTCTATTCTATTAGTTCTATCTTTTCTTTCTCACCTTCTAAATTCTTTCACTAACGTCTCGGAATTTCCGACTCTCGAGGAGTCGGAAATTTCCAGCCGTTACACATTCCAATTTGTTGAATTATAAAGAAAATTCATTTGTTGAATTGTAAAGAAAATTCATTTGTTGAATTATAAAGAAAATTCATTTGTTGAATTATAAAGAAAATTCATTTGTTGAACTATAAAGAAAATTCATTTGTTGAATTGTAAAGAAAATTCATTTGTTGAATAGTAAAGAAAATTCATTTGTTGAATTATAAAGAAAATTCATTTGTTGAATTGTAAAGAAAATTCATGTGTTGAACTGAAAATATATATTCATGTGTTGAATAGAAAATAAATTCATGTGTTGAATAGAATAAATATTCATGTGTTGAATAAAAGCCGTGTTGATTAAATTGACGCCATTTTGACATGAACGATATTTATATCGATTTTATTCATTTATATAATGAATATAGAAAAGGAATTGATTTCAAAATACAACGTTTTGAAACTATTATCATTTGTATATCGATGATGTGGAATATTCAATTGTGATTTGAAATTGAATATGAAGTTAAAATCGTTTTGAAAACGAATTTAAAACGATTTATAAAATACGTTTTAAAAGGAAATCGACGAAATATATATAATATATATTATATATATAATGGCCTGAATAGAACGCGCCGCGCTGTGGCAGTTCATGAATTTCGACCATTGACTTCGAATGGACATTGCGGGAGATCCGTCCGTCGGATTCTCGTAAAACAGGAACCGTTTGGTTCATATCGAAAAGAGATTTCTAACGAATATTAGAAATTAGAAATCTAATGATTGGATTTGGAATTATGTCCAAATCAAATTTGGAAAAGGTCGCTGTAAGTGCAGTTCGATGGCCGTTGATGGAAATCGACTGTACGGGCCTTGATAAAATTATTAAAAACTGTAATAATTTGTGTAAAATCATAAGAAATGATTTGTGAAGAATTGGGGTGAAAAACTCCGTATTTGAAAAGATAACAATAGATTTTTACCGAAATGAACTAGTTTTGAACTAGAATTATAATTCTATTTCTTTTTAAATAAATAAATTGAATTTGAAAAAAAAGGGTTTTAAAAGTAACCAGAATTTCCAATAATTGAATGGGAATGGATTTGAATTGAAATTGTCTTTGGAATATTTCGATGTTGGATTTCGTGGTTATACGGATAGCGTTATGGAAGTTTGAAAGATATATAGATATCGTTATTTCCAATACGATATTTATTGGTTGTAGAATTTGATATTGAATATAAGCCGATATATTTTCTATTCAGAGCCTTGTATTTAATATCAAATGTGATTTGGGTTTGTCGTGAATTGTTACAACCCGCAAATTCTAAACCAATTTAAAAAATTTATTTTAGAAAATTTTAATGAATTTTGAGGATATAATATAAATAATAATGGCTAGAATTCATCTTAATCTAAGTTAAAACGAATAATTTAATTTAAATATAAATGGAGTTAGAAATGGCGCGGTAGTTTGAAAATTTGATTTTGAACTTTAACTGAATGTACAGGGCTCAAAATAAATCAGAATTGAGTGAAACCAGAAATATTTAAATCTGTTTAACCATATCTTTCTAACGAATCTGAAAAATTGAAATTTCATAACGGAAATCAAAAGTTATGGCCAATTCAATTTTTAGAAAGGTCGCTGTAGAATTTATATATATTATATAGGGCCCGAAATGCTACTTTTCACATATGAAGGAATTTCGACTCGAAACCACTTCCATTGAGTTCGGAATGACGTTTCTGCATTGAAAAACAATAAACACTTATATATTTTGAGTTTCGGAATTTATTTGTTTAAAAATGTATTTTTAATATTAAATATATTGGCCTTGAAAATAGTCATTTTTCTAACGACCTCCGTTTTCGATGAAACAACTTTTATAGGAACCGGAATGTCAAATTGTTGCTAGATATCAATTTTCAGAATTTTTCGAATTAATATGTGAGCGTGGCAAGAGAAAATGTGTTTTGACTATTTATAGTTAAATTTAAACGACTTGAAAAAGACCATTTTTCAAACAGTCTCAAAATTCGACAAAATTAGTCTTGTTAGAACCGTATCATCATAAGAAAGCCAAAAATAATTTTTTTTGTAATTTTTAGAGGTCGTATGTGGCCCCGACATATTTTAATGTACGGTCAATATTTAATTAATTAATTTTTAATGCAATTTTAAATAAAAATCGTACAGATTTCGGAATTGGGCCACAGGACCTATCCCATTGCGTCCAGAAGGTGTCAAAACCTTAGGAACGATAGTAAGCAGGCCTAAATCAGGGAAAGTCCGAAAATCCACCTTTTAAGCACGATTTTCGAGATTTAATATTAAAATATTATTAAAAATATTCAGGCCGAAACCCTAATTTTCATGGCAGCCGCCACCTAAACCGAAGGCCAGAATTTCTCCAATTTCAAACGCTCATAACTTTTGATCCGCTCAACGAAAATCGACAAACTTGGTACCAAATCGAAGCTCTCGGAGAGATCTTTCAATCCATACGGTCAAGATCGGGTTTTGGTTCACGGATTTCACGAATTCTGGGTTGAGACGTGGTGGGTTTGGGTTCGGATTCCAAGGCAAGGGGAGGGTCGAGTTCGATGGGGTTTCGGCCGAAGATGGAGCTCGGCTAGGGCTTCGATGTGGCGGGGTGTGATCGGCGGTGGGTGGCTCGGAGGGTGGCGCGCACAGAAGGGGGTGCGGACGTGATATGGGTTCGGCGTGTCTACAGCGACGAGGAAGAAGGTTTTTTCTTTTTTTTGTTATTATTTTATTAATTAAATATTTAATTTATCCGATCTTTAAAAATCAATATCTCTTTCATTCGAGGTCCGATTGATGAACCGTCGGTTGCGTTGGACTCTTCTTTCAGAGATCTTCGCGATGGCGCAGACCATAGTTGATTCCGAGATAGTCGAATTTTCAGCCAAATCAATGTGAGAATTCTGCATTTTATTATTTAATTAATTATAAATTATTTTTCTTGCATTAAAAATAATTGTATAATGATGTTAAATCAAATCTGTAATATTCTGCGATTGATGAATTGTTGATGATTGCTTGTGGTATGTTTTGTTTGTCATGTTATGTTGGATCCGCCTTGAAATCTCATATATTGTTGAATTTTATTTGCGATTAGAAAATAAATCTAAATTTAGATTTAAATCATATTTTATTCAGATCTAGTTATTCTAATTTATTTTGAAAAAAAAGAATTTTTTTTTATTATTCTGAGATGAACAATAGAATTTGATCGACAAATAAAAACTTATTTTTTTTATTTGGTTATATTACATTAGAAATTGATCGACAAATTAAAAACTTTATTTTTGTTTATTTGTTTACTTTGCAACAGAAAATGAACAACAAATAAAACCTTACTTTTATTTGTTTACTATACAATAAGATTTGAACGACAAATAAAATATTCTTTTAATTTGTTTATTTACAATAGAATATGAGCAACAAATAGAATATATTTTTATTTGTTTACATTACGACGGAATTTGGCTAACTAATAAAAATCCTATTTTTGTTTGTTTACATTTAGAACACGGTTTATGAATTACGATAAAAACATAAAACGTTCATTTGTTTGAATTGAAACCATGTTAACGATGAAATTTACATTTTTATCGTATATATAGAATAGACTAAAAATGTTCATCTATTTGAAATAAAAACATGAAACATTAAAAATCCTATTTTTAATGAAAAGGATTATTCATATGAAGATTGTTCATGTTAAAATAAAAGTGTTGAAAACATAAAGATCACATTTTTAATGAATGATTCATATGAAAATTGTTTATGTTAGAATTGTCGAAGAAAAGAAAAAACAAAGTTATCCTTTTTATTTGCTTTTGTTGAAATGTTAGAAATTAATCAAAAAGATTACATTTTTAATGTAATTAGAAATAAATTAAAAAGATTACATTTTTCAATGTAATTAAAATTGAATTCAAATGATTACATTTTTCAATGTAATTAAAATTGAAGTAGAATGATTATATTTTCAATATAATTAATATTGAAATAAAATAACATTTTGGTGAAAGCATAAGTATTGAAATAAGAGATCACATTTTTGGCCAAACTTTATTAGTGAACACTTTTGGCCAAAACTTTATTTGTGAAATGAAAATATCACTTTTGTCAAAGCTTGATTACTGAATCGAAATTTTCATTTTTGTCAAAATCTGATTATTGAATTGAAATTTTCATTTTTGTCAAAACTTGATCACTAAAATGAAAGTAACAATTTTGTTTACATTATTTTTTATGTAAATAAGAAGTTATTTTCAGAAGTTACATAGAAATTGGGTAGATATTTTATTCATATTTTTCAACGCAAATAAACATAGAAATTAAAAGGTTGCTTTTCATTTGCACTTTTCAATGCAAATATAGCATGAAATAAAGTTCATTTTTCTCATTTGTATCTCACAATGCAAACATAAATTGACAATAAAAAGTACATTTCTATTTTTGTTCGACAACACAAATAAAACTAGAAAATAAAACATATATTGAAAATAAAGTTTTGTTCTTTATTTTGTGTTCAAAAATGTAAACATGTTTTTGAAAATAAAGTTTGTACTTCTATTTACATTCAGCCATGCAAATATATATATATATATATATATATATATATATAGTAAATAGCAATTGTTCTTTTATTTGCATTTACCGATGTAAATGTATATTTAAAACAAATTATTCATTTGCACTCACCAATGCAAATACATACATATATTGAAAATAAAGTTTATTTCTTTGTTTGCATTTATCAATATATATGCATTGAAATTAAAGTTTATTCTTTTATTTGCATTTATCAATGCAAATATTCAATGAAACTATAGTCTATTTTCTTTATCTACACTTACCAACACAAATGTACACACTTTTATACAATTAACAGAATTTGTTTAAATATACTTTGAAAATAAATTTTGTTCTCTTATTTACATTCACTAATGTAAATATAATTTAAAAACAAAACTATTCTTTGTTTGTATTCATAAATGTAAATACTCTTTTAAATAAAATTTGTTTCTTTTATTTACATTCAATAACGTAAATACACTTTGGAAATGAGGTTCTTATATTAGTTAAAACCAATTATTCATTTTTGTTAATTTACATTAGTTAAAAATAATTATTCATTTTTGTCAATTTATACTAGTTAAACAAAATTTCAATTCTAATAGTTGTATGCTGATAGTTAAAACCAAATACAACTACAACTATTGTCAATAACGTAAATACAAATACAACTACAACTATTGTATGCTGATAGACAGGCGGTAGGTTCTATTTTGAGTTTGTTGTAAAAAGTTACTTTATGAGGATTTTAAAATAAAACTAAATAAATTAAAATATCTCTTCCCCCCGGTCAACGGTCAACAGTTAAAAATCCTTACCCCCCTCGTTCATTCCAGAACGAATCAAAAAAAAACCCTAATGGAATCGCGCGCCGCCCTCCCCTGTTAGAGCCGCCACCGCCGGTGCTAGGCCCCCTCCCTCTCCTCCCCCCTTCTCTTTCCCCCTCCGCCTCCTCCACCGCAGGTGATTTCTCCCCCTCCTCCGCCGTTCGAGACACTGCACCCCCTTCTGGCCTCCGACCTCCTCCTCTACTCCACTGCCGCACCTCCCTCCTTCGATCGACCCCCTCTTCATTAAGCAACGCTGTGAGTTGAATATTATTTAAATTTCCTTTCAGTTTTTTTATATATATATTTAGCATTAGTTTTAAATCAGTTTTTTTTTAGGGTGCGTTTTTTACAGGTCCCTATTAAGTTTCAAAATAGAAAAAAAAACCCGGTGATAAAAACAATATAAAATACATCCCTATTTTTGAAATTCCACTAAAAACATTCCAACTCTACCCTTGCGCAATTAAAAAACTTTCCAACTTTGATTTGTCATCATTTAATCATTCAAAACATACCTTTAATGTCGCTCAAAACACTATTTCCATGATTCTGCAAAACCATCAATAAAAAAATCGCTGTTTAAATTTTCAATTTTTGTTTTTAAACCGCGTTGAACACTCAAAAGCCGTTGGTCATAATTTTAATGAAGATCATGCAAATATTCAAAAAAATTGCACACTTATATGCAAAAATGATCAGTAGTAGTTTCGTAATAAGCATATTTACAGTTTAATATTTTGCAGGTACTACTTGTTTCTTACAGTATAGACATGCAAAAAATTTTGTACAATTGAGGCAAATGAACGTTCAAAAAAACTGCATACATTTATTCAGATATAACAAAAATTTGCATACATTTCAGCTTGAAAAAATGACTGGTAAGTAAAAACAAATTTACAACAAAATACTGAATTGATTGTATTACATCACATAAATGTTTACAACAAATGGTAAAAGTTTACAACAATTGTAACAGAAGTAATGTAGCAGAACTAATGGTCTTTTGAAGAACAAGTTCTTTTGTTCTGGCCCAGCTTACTCCACAAACCACTTCTAGTACTCCTTGTAAAATCACCTGCAGAATTTAATTTTTTGATGAAAATGGTCGACCAGGCATTCATGTACCTTTCGGAGGAGCTATAATAGCGATAGCAACAGAACTATTAAAAAAAAGACGAATATAATAGCTACCATTCCCAAGCTTCAACAACATTAATACACCAATAATCGCAGGAACATGCAATTTTTTAAATGAATGATCGATCAAATTAGATTGATATAAATATATGCGTAAAATTCAGCAAAATAACAATAATATCTGCATATTTATATGCATACAATTCAGCAAAATAACAATAATGTTCTAACAATATGTTTTTCTTCGTGTTTGGTAAAAAGTTGCATACAGATATGCATATATTTAGAATATATGCATATTCGTAGGCAAATTTTTAACAGAAATGTTGAAAATAGATCTTTAAAATATATGCATATTTGTATGCATATATCAAGAATATATGCATACTTATACTCAACTTTTCTGATCACATGCAAACCCAAATAGATCTTTAAAATATATGCATATTTGTATGCATATATCAAGAATATATGCATACTTATACTCAAGTTTTCTGATCACATGCAAACCCAAATGTTCTGACAATAATTTCATGCGTGAATTTGTCGGAAAACATCCAATTTTTTAAAATATATGCATATTTGTATGTATATATCTATAAAATATGCATACTTATACTCAACTTTTCTGAGCACATGCAAACCCAAATGTTTTGACAATAGGATTGAATTACTAGCCACCCAAGAAGACTAGAAGAATACCTTTCGCTGAAATCACTTCGTTGTCGCGCCCATCTGCCTGGATCGATAATCCCTCCTTCGTTGCAAATTGAAACCCAAATCGCTTGACTGGAATCGATGCAATACCTCCCAGAATCACTTCAACAGAAATTACTTCACGGACGGTTAACAAAACAAAATACCCATTGAATTGAAAGTGTCAGAATCTGCATAAACTCGGATCTGCAACCAAACAAATAATTGATGTTAGTTCAAATTTTCAAATAACCAATTCAAAAGAAGAATTTCGAGATGCCAAAATCAACCAAATAACTATTATTGCACTGAAACACGGAAAAAACGAAAGAGAGGAGTAAAACAGAGAACCTGGATGAGATTAACAATGAGCCGCCGCCATGCTTTTGGTGCTGGAGCCGCCGCCATAGATTTAGGTTGAGCCGCCGCCATGGATTTAGGTTTACAGAAAATTGTGTTTCGAAATACATAAATGACGAAAAAAATAAAACCCTGATATTTGTTTCGAAATACATAAATGACGCGTGAATTATGTGAAAAAGGGCAATTGTGTAAAAAAACGAGCGGCTATTTGAAAATAGGGATGAAATTTAGATGTTTCTAAAGGGGAGGATGTGAGCCTAATTAAGTTTGTTTTTAGGGACGTGTGCCTAATTTTCACTTTTTTTTATATATATGCGTGTATAACATGTGAAAAATAGGATTTTTAATATGTGAAAAATAGGATTTTTAATATGTGAAAGGTCAGATTTTTTAATGTAAGAAAGGTGAAATTTTTATTGTTGAAATGGCGAAGTAAAAATGTAATTTTTATATAAAGTGTGAAGTTAAAAATATGGTTTTTATACTTGTAGTATATAAAGGAACTAGAGTTATAAAGGTCGAATTTTTATAATAGGAAAAATCGAATATTTAAAATAGTAAAGATACGATTTTGATGTATGAATTAGCAACTTAAAATTATGATTTTTATATTGAAATTGAACAAATAAAAAAGTGATTTTTATTATATATAACTTTGTTTAGAAAGGCGATATTTTTATTAGTAGAAAAGCGATATTTTTATTAGTAGAAAGGCGATATTTTTATTGGTAAAAAGGCGATATTTTTATATTATAGGAAGGGTTAAAAATATAATTTTTATATGTGTAGTAAAATAAAAATTCGATCTTTATAGATGGAATAGAGATATAAAAATATAATTTTTATCCATGGAGTGATAATATAAAAATGTGATTTTTATATATGTAGCAAACACGGTCGACGAAAGTGACGAAGTGCGAGCACGGCGAGATGTTCTACATATGAAGAGTCGGGGTATTGGATTAGCTAGTTGGTGAGAACTCCTCACTTTTATTTCTATTTCTTGTTGAAATATATATAGGATGCAGACGGTGTTTAGTAGCACCCGACACCCGTCGTCCACAGACCATGGACGACTTGTATACTTGTTTGTTTGATTTTTATGTGTAGTTGATTGTGTGATGTGATGTGAAATGAAATAAAATATTTATATAGTTAAAAATATGTTATAGTTAAAAATATAATTTTTAACGTGTATATAAAATAAATAGTTATAAACAAATCGGATGATTTGTTTATATACACTTATTTGACTGATATTGATTGGGACGATAAATTTTACACATCGCCCAACTACACAAATAAAATTTGTGTTTGATTGTTTGAAACCCCACACGAGTGTTGGGATGAAATTGGACATGCGCTAATCCCAATAATTAACTGTATGTCGATCCATTGATTGACAGGCTATTATAAGCACTGAATATTTATATTTTATGCTTATACAGTGTAGAATGAACTCTGGATGATGGTTGATGATTTATCGTTGCTATTATATACATGTGTTGTAGGGAATCCATATAATTAACATTATATGGTAACTGATTGGGCCTCATTCCAATTTGTTGAATTATTTAGAAAATTCATTTGTTGAATTGTAAAGAAAATTCATTTGTTGAATTATAAAGAAAATTCATTTGTTGAATTGTAAAGAAAATTCATTTGTTGAATTATAAAGAAAATGCATTTGTTGAATTGTAAAGAATATTCATTTGTTGAATAGTAAAGAAAATTCATTTGTTGAATTATAAAGAAAATTCATTTGTTGAATTGTAAAGAAAATTCATGTGTTGAATTGAAAATATATATTCATGTGTCGAATAGAAAATAAATTCATGTGTTGAATAGAATAAATATTCATGTGTTGAATAAAAGACGTGTTGATTAAATTGACGCCATTTTGACGTGAACGATATTTATATCGATTTTATTCATTTCTATAATGAATATAGAAAAGGAATTGATTTCAAAATACAACGTTTTGAAACTATTATCATTTGTATATCGATGATGTGGAATATTCAATTTTGATTTCAAATTGAATATGAAGTTGAAATCGTTTTGAAAACGAATTTAAAACGATTTATAAAATACGTTTGAAAGGAAATCGACGAAATATATATATTATATATATATAATGGCCTGAATAGAACGCGTCGCGCTTCGGCAGTTCATGAATTTCGACCATTGACTTCGAATGGACATTGCGGGAGATCCGACCATCGGATTCTCCTAAAGCAGGAACCTTGGGTTTGTATCGAAAAGAGCTTTCTAACGAATATTAGAAATCTAACGGTTGGATTTGGAATTATGTCCAAATCAAATTTGGAAAAGGTCGCTGTAAGTGCAGTTCGATGGCCGTTGATGGAAATCAATTGTACGGGCCTTGATAAAATTATTAAAAATAGTAATAATGTGTATAAAATCATAAGAAATGATTTGTGAAGAATTGGGATGAAAAACTCCATATTTTAAAAGATAAAAATAGATTTTTATCGAAATGAAATAGTTTTGAACTAGAATTATAATCCTATTTCTTTTTAAATAAATAAATTGAATTTGAAAAAAAAGGGTTTTAAAAGTAACCATAATTTCCAATAATTGAATGGGAATGGATTTGAATCGAAATTGTCTTTGGAATATTTTGATGTTGGATTTCGTGATTATACGGATAACGTTATGGAAATTTGAAAGACATATAGATATCGTTATTTCCAATACGATATTTGTTGGTCGTAGAATTTGATATTGAATATAAGCTGATATATTTTCTATTCAGAGCCTTGTATTTAATATCAAATGTGATTTGGGTTTGTCGTGAATGGTGTCTTCATTAACACTGTTCTTAAGCCCAGTTGAGAAAAAGATTAAATCTTTTTATTTAGATTTAATGAAGTGTACCAATTAAATAATATTTAATTGGAATTGAATTGGTATTGATTTTTGGGTTTATCGTGAATAGTGTTTTAAATGACACTGATTCATTAACCCAGTTAAAGATTAGAACTAAGTGGAGTTTTAATGAATCTTTAATTAGATTGAAAAGATCGAGAAGAGTATCACCAGTTTTACTCCAGGCGGTAGTTAAATCTTTAATTGGATTTGAATGTGAAATGGTAATTGAATTTACCGATAACACCGTGGTGTTAGATATGAAGTAAGACCAGTTGTACTCCATGGGATAAACAGGTTGGGATTGGGAAATAAAATAAATAATTACTTCGGTGTGGTTCGCTAATCCCGACTAGTTTGAAGCGATATTCAAAGGAAGATTAAAGAATAAATTTAAAAGAATTTATCTTTGAAAAAATTAATGGGAACCTTTCCCTAAGAATGTGAAATTTATAAATTAACTATAGGTTGGTTAAGATGAATGGTTTCCTGGGTATTGATCCGATGTTGGTTTCGGCCTTCGGGGTTAATATTTGGGGAATTGTTCTCTTACTAATTTACGGTTAGTGACTGATGAATTGGAATGAGACGTATGTTGTGTTTGTGTAACACTTGTTTATTATATACGCGAGTTATTCAGAAAGACCGGGTTTATCCCATTCTGAATAACTGATTCGACGATGAGTCGAAGATGAAGACGGTGGTTGAAGACCGGAGGTCTTCACGTCGTTTGGGTGATTACTGATGATCTTGATTAAGCCATACACCCAAGAGGAGGGAATCAGTTAGTGGTCGTCCAGACGTACTTGGAGATCGATGGATATGCGAGGTACAAGGTGCCTCCGGTTTCGTTCAGGCCCAGAACGGACTTGTAAATGGACTGTGTGTCTGATATTGGATATCACTCTGTGTGATTGATGGATATCGGTTGCATGGAGTGGTTTGCCTGTGTGGCATGCCAAGATGCAAATGATCAAGGCTACTGTTGAGAAGCAGAATCTTGTGGTTGATGATCAAAGCACGGCCTGTGTGGCATAGCTTTGTGTAGCGTAAATTCGCGAGCCTCACACCCCGGTTGTGAACCAGAAACGGGGGAGGACTTCAGGGAGGACATGCATTTCTTTCTAGCTATGTAATGGCCCGCAAATCCATACTATCCGAGTTGACTAATAACACCACACGTCCAACCCAAATTGCACGAAAATACGAATCCTTATTAGAAAGAAGTTAGAGGAAGAGAAATAGAAAGAAAGAAATATTATAATAGAAGAAAACAAAGAAAACAGATCTCACAGTGGAACGAATAAAATATATTATATAACATAACTTTTGAAATACAATCAGTAACTTTATATACATACCATCATCAGAGCACAACAGTTATTCCTGGAACAGTTATAAACACCTGTTTCCAGATACAAACATGGTTCCCAGCGGAATATATGATAGTCTATAGCTAACTGGTGAAGCCTCCTGCTTCCAGCTCCTCCATATGAATCTGTAAAATCCCGAATACTTGACTGACCGTACAAATTTGGGCACTCAAGAGTTTAGGGAAAAACAAACATAATAAACTCTGGGTCAGTCATGGGACTGTTGTGAGTAAACTCCAACCAATTATTTAACTTTCAAAATCCTTTTGAAAGAAAAGATAATAGTAAGACCGTCCCACAATTAAACATGGACAGTTTTTACCTTACTATAACCCAAAACACTTTGATATGAAAATCCAGTGATATTATAATAAAGTCTACATCAAATAAATAGAATCTAGCGAACGCTTGCATCTCACGCTCCACATACATAATATAAAATCAAAAACCGCATGGCACTTATTGGAGATTGGAATTACAACATGACAAGGTATGGAACCACCTTCCGCTAGTGTATCTCTAGAGAGGAATACACTGGGTTCAACAAAAACATCTTGCAACCCAGCCCACACATGACCGACCACTCATTTCGCTTGAGTGTATCGAATGTACATCACCAACGGTTGGGATCAGCAACCATTTCCCGAATGGGACAACATCGAATAGAATAAGAAATTAAATGAATCTCTAGATAGGTGATTATACACCCTAATGGGAGCGACCCACATAGCCATGCTGCCTGCCCGATTTTTGTCATTTCCCGGTTGTTGAGGCCTGAGGCTACGATTACTTTCTCTTCATTGATAACACAATCACTTTGAATGCCACATTGTCAGATCCGTTAATCATTAGTTTATTTGCACAAATATTCTGGATTTTATGCTAAGGGAATAAATCCGTTGCAACCATATATATTTATACAGACCAACCCATTAGATCATTGGAAATACTTTGTCAGACATTCGTCCAATTTACGGTCGTTGTGGGATTGAAAGAAACCGAAGGCACAGTCTCTATTAATAGAAAAAGTCCCTGCACTTTACTCCGCCTTCGATTATCTTCGTATAATCTGATTCGCAATGCTACCGCCAATACAGAGTGGTTCACATATAATAATCCAACCGGTCTCTCCATATTGACAACGATGGTCAAAAACTTCGATAGTCTGTGGTTTAACTATCGAAGAAAAACAAGTGTTCATCCAACATATCAAACAAATCACTGGGCTCTTAAATTAATATTTCATTAATTAAATCAGTTCTCCATTTCCCTATCAATATTTGTTAACCAAATATTTTCAGTAATCATCTTGGCCTCTTATGTCATTTGGAAAACGTTTCCAAATACCCACTTCTTTTATTTTCTATATATTAGGAAATATCTCTATTTGCAATTGAAAACAATTTCAATCACTTATCTCTATCCCAACTATTTTAATTATACCCAGGAAATATTTACCTTTATATTTTCAAAATTTCATCACTTGAGTTAAAACGAATTTTGTATACAACATCGTTACAAACAACCCAAAATATTTTATTCAATCAAACTATTATTCAAACACTTCTCTTCGAGACTGGATCTTTCTATTTATCATTTAAAAATGAAATCAATCAAGTTGGGGTAAAATTACCTCTCAGACCTTAACTGAAAACATCCTCAATTTCAAAATGGCAAAACCACTTAAACACACTATAAAACCCAATTATTCATTTTTAAAACATGTATATGGTTCGCTTGCTATTTCTAATTTATAGATTTCCCTTATGGTTATAATATTCTATTTTAAATTCGTTTCCTTATCGAATTCAATATATATTGATATATTAATTCCTAACTATCAAAATTTCTTAAAAATATTCTAACTCCTTAAATTCCCAGAAAAATTCGCCATAACCTCCCTTGTACCGGGAGCTTCGGGATATTTCAAATAGCCTCCATGGCCCTCACCTATTCAAAAGAAAAAGAAAAAGCCAAGCGGCTTGCCGATACGGCGCATAAAATCTCATATATGAATTTAAACATGTACCTTTTTGTCGGGCACTTGAATTAAAATCTTCATATACTTCATCTCATACCTGTCTAACACATGCTCACCTGTTTTCAATTCAACTCAATTCAATCGTTTGAATTCAATTTCGCTCATTTATTCTTTAATTAGCTATTTCTCCTATTTCACTTCTTTGTTTTGAACATAACATATTCAAACGAAATATTTAACTCGCCCATAACCAAATTGAATGTCAATTTCAATTCTAGTTTCCTTGTCAATTTCGAATATAAATTTTCAAATCGAATTTACTTGTTCAAAGCCCAATATTAATTCAAAAATCTCATTAACTAATTACTACTCAAATTAGTTAATCCTATTCAATAATCAAAAATCTGATTTATGTTTCAAAAATCATATTCATTTACACAACTTGAATTCGCATATATTTTACAACTCAACTCTGAAATTTTCTAAATAGAAATTCGGATTTTATTTGCTTAAAATCCTTTTATAAAATTAAATAAATCGTTATGGTTTTTAAATGGTTATGGCGCTGCTTTTCTGAAATTTTGATTTTGACATAACTCAAAATCTATACGACGAAATTCAGAATTTTCTCTTTCATTAGAAAACTATTATCAAATCGGTCCTGATGTTTCTTGTTTCAAAGAATTCCGACTTCAATTGAGTTCGATATACTCAATTGAAGTTCGAAACGACAATTTACGAACTGCAGCGCTGCGGCGAGCTCGTTTTAATTATATTTATATATATGAACGTTTTAAAACTTCGTTTATATAAATTCAACTCTATTCTGATATATTTTAACATATCAAATCAATTTTTTCCCAATTCAACATAGTATTTCCGATCTATTTCACTTTTATTTGAAATTCTATATTCAAATTTCAAATCGCTTTTATTTTTCAAACTCTATTTGAATTTCTATATTCAAATTCCCTTTGAATTTTCTATTTGAATCCTATATTCAAATTTCATTTGAATTTCTATATTCAAATTCTATTTCAAATCTCTTATTCAAATTTCTATTTGAATTTCTCTTATTCAAATTATATACTCACATTTCGCTTAAATTTCTATATTCAATCTTGTAACACCCCGTGTATTCTATAACAGTGAAATTCATAAATTAAAGCATAACTAATTTCAAATCAAAGAATTAAGGGAAAGGGGATACGCCATTGTGTTCGTCTCGGAAAAATACGCGAAATAGAGTCCGAGTTTTCGAAAAACGGAGTCCGTATGAAGAAGATATGGCCTCCGGAAGTTTCAGAATTCAGGTTAAAATTCAAACATACGAAAACAGCTCAGAAAAACAAGTTTAAAATTCAAAATCGGGCCCAATTGGCCAGGGCGGGAAAATTCCCGCCTAAGGCACCCAGGTCGACTTGGCAGTCGACCTGGGCTAGCCAGGTCGACAGGGCTGTCGACCTAGGTGTCGACAGGGCTGTCGACCTGGCCCCAGAGCCAGGTCGAGCCCAGCCCATCCCGGCTGGCCAGGTCTGTGTTTGGTCGATTTTCTGAGCCTTGCCTTGTCACTAGGGCTAGGTGTCAGCTCCTGATTGGTCTCTCTTTCGAATGAATGGCTACGATTAACCCAAGCAACATCGACGGCCCTAATCAGTTCATAAACTCTATAAAAATGACCCTAGATTCTACCTAATCTATTCATTCAAAAATAAGAATGAGGCCATCATGCTGCTGAGGAACGACTAGGAGTAGCCACCAATTTGAGAGACAATTAGGAGACAAACTCTAAAGCATAAAGCAACTACAAGTTAAACTTAAACAAATCAAATCAACGCCTACATCAAAGGAATAGCATCTCCAAATCCAGAATTCAGATTCCTGAATTGAAGAATTCGTCACACGATTGTAAGTAGAGTACTATTCCGATATGAATTAAATAACTGTGTTTGATTTGTGTAAAATGAGAATTACACTTGATTTGTGGTGATAGTAATTCATATTTGTGCGTTGCTATGATTCTAATCGATTTGGAATGTTGTGATATAACGATTGGATATTCGCAAGTATGTAATTCATGATAAAAACTACATGTTAGCGGTAGTTTATTTGAGATTCATGCAAGTATACGATTGGATATTCGCAAGTATGTAATTCATGTTGAAGCTACATGTTTTGTGGTTGTTTAATTGAGATTCATGCAAGTATGTGGTTTTGCTACTATGCCAACATAATGTATATTTTTGTACAAAATCACTTTATGTGTAATTGGATCAAATTTGGGGTATTATGATTCATATGAAATTATGTTGGAATTATGATCTATGTATAAAACCATACTTTTGTATTAGAAACAAAAGTAAGCCTCTTTGTGAACTTATGTTGATTTTATGAATATGACTAGGCTATGTTTGGTATTATGCCTAATTGAAAAACATGTTAGGCCTATATTGTTAACAAGAATTATATGATAATATATGTGACACATAGCCAAGTTAGATTTACATTCCAATTGCAAGTTTGCATGAATAAAGTAAAAACCATGATTTCATGTTTAGGAATATTTATGCCATGATTACATGAATAGATTGAAAACCATCATTTCATGTTTGGGTATATTTGTGCCATGATTATGTGAATAGATTAAAAATCATGATTAAGTTGGAATAATTCTAGTTGAACTATAATTTTGTATTAGTTACAAAAGTAAGCACCTTTGAAAACATATAGTAATTTTATAAACATGATTTGCTTATGTTTGACATTATGCCTAAGTAAAAATATAGGTTTATGTTGTAGTTAATACTATGTGTCAATAATGATATCTAATTTAGTTAGATTCTTAAATTAACTGCAAGTTTACATGGTTTGATTCATGTCACTTATGCTTTATGACCAAAGTTGTAACAACCCGTATTTCGATAACATGTTAAAACGAGAATCAAGGCAGAATTTAATTTTAAATTCTGAATCAAGTAAAACGGGCTATGCCATTGCGTTCGTCTCGGAAAAATACGCGAAATAGAGTCTGAGTTTTCGAGAATCGGAGTCCGTATGACCAAGTTATGGTCCGACGAAGTTTTCAGAAAATTCAAGTTCAAAAACGAGTTCTAATTTCGAAAATTAGGGGTGGAAGGCTAAGCGGGAAAAATTCCCGCCAGGCTCCCAAGTCGACAGCCCTGTCAACTTGGGAGTCGACATGGCTTGACCCAAGTCGACAGCCCTGTCGACTTGGGGGTCGACTTATGGTGGTCGGGCAGTTTTGCCTGGTGCACCTATTTCCTATCTTGGCTAGGTTTTTGGGCCTGGTTTGAAATCTGATGGTTCAGGTTGGTCCTAGGGTTAATCTAAGGGTTCTAACTAATCCTAATCTCTATAAATAAGCCCCTAACCCTCTCCTAAATCCTTATTATTCATTCATGCAACTAAACTATGGCAAAATTGCTCTTCTCATGGCCTCCACTCAAAATCCTAGCCTCCACTTCATTTCTATGAGAGGTTTCATGATCATGTGAGTATTAGAGAGTCCCTATGTTAGTATGAGAGCTTCTCAAGTTGATTTCAAGGCTAAAGCTTTGACCTTTGTTCATCAAGATGGGGTTTTTTTTTATTGATTTGGAGCTTTCATCTTTGGGTTTTTGAATGATGGCATGCATAGGCTTTGTCTCAATCTTTAATTTAATCGATTTGTGCCTTCATAGCAATGTAAGCCCTTTACCTACTCTTAGATATTAACTATGAAGTTAAATGTTCATGTTGCAAGTTTGGGTTTGATCATTGAGTATGATACATGCTATCATGTCATGCAAGTTTATGAAGTCATTATCTTGATCTTGTGGGCTAAAAGCCACAACCTTTATGTTGAAATGTTGCATTATGCAACATGAGAACCCTCATAACCTTTATGTCAACTTGCATATGAAGTCATAACCCTTATATGATGATATATGCGAGTTACTAGTCATCATTCCATGTCTTTTGTCACCATGATTCGCTTATGTGCCAAGTTTGGGTTTATGCATGTTTTTGAGGCTTAAGAATGTAACATGCAAGTTAATGAACACATTTGTGCCTCATTTGCCACCATGATTAACTTGTGGCTTAATATCCATTTTTGTCATGTCTTTGCCAAGTCTCTTCTTTTAATCCATTACGTTGTTACGAACGTATATGCGAGTTTAAAAGCGTTGGGTTATGTTATGAGTAATTTCTAATGACATGAAAATACAACTTGAAAACATGACTTGAAATATAACATGGAAGTTAACATGTGAGTATGTTTGAAAACATGAAATTGGGAATTTACCTATTAAGTTAGGTCTACCCATACTATGGAATTGGGAATTTACCTATTAAGTTAGGTCTACCCATATTCTTAAAAACTTGAATATGAACATGACACTAGACTAAACATGAAAGTGACCAACTCGAGGTTGGGTTGAGTTTGCAACGTAAAACTACCCGGAACCGACCGGCCTAACTAGTAGTTGCAAACAATAGGACCCAATGTGAGAAGTTGGTCATGTTGTGCTTGAACCCGAGGTTAGACCAAGTTGTGGTGTAAAGCTACCCGGAACCGACCGGCTTAACTAGTAACCACAACAAAGTCTAATGTGAGAGGTTGAGGTGCATTAAGTAATTAATGCCACATGATAGGGTTAAGTTAATTTGATTAATGACTCTTAACCAAATATGACATGGACAATGGGTTAAGTAAATTGCTTAGGCCAATGATACTTAACAAAACATGACAAGGTTGGGTAGGTTAAGTAACTTGATTTGCCTAATGACACTTAACCATTTTTTTTATACGACTAGTGGACGGGGTTAAGTTAACCAACACTTAATCAATCCAACACGATAATTTGGTAAGGTTAAGTAAGTTTTCTTAATGACACTTAACCGAAAAATACAGATAATGGATGGGGTTAAGATTAGACTCAACTAGTATAAACATGGAAATCGGATGGGGTTAAGTTAGCCTAGACTTAATTAATCCCACTTGGCAGTTTAATGGGGTTAAGTTAAACACTTAACTAATCTAACATGATGATTTGAGGTGGTTAAGTGACCTATACTTAACCAATCTAACTCGTGAATTTATTGAGGTTAAGTTAACCTATACTTAACCAATCTAACGTGAAAACATGATAAGGCTAAGTCACGAATCGCTTAAATACGCTTGACCGATTTGACTCAGTAATTTGATAGGGTCAAGTTAATATATACTTAACCAACTTGAGCATGGTTTGTAGGGTTAAGTCTTGAACTTGGATACTTAGCCAATTTTGACATGATTTGTAGACGGGTTAAGTCATGAACTTAAGTGACACTTAATCCATTATGTAAACCCTAGTTCTGGGATTAGGTGGATAACCGTAGTTAACAAGGATAACGGGAATAAGGCTAAGTGGTAAACCTTAGTTGAAGAATAACTAAGTAATGATTCTTAGTCAAGGAAATTTAGACCAGTTCATAGATAGATGAGTAACCTGATACGGTAGGTCATCGTTTAAGTATACGAGTAGGAGCAAGTATCTGATTTAGATAAAGGCTCCAGCGAACTGGGTAACGAAGCAGCGGCTTCGGGGAACGTGAGGATATTCTTGGTATCCCTCTATGAGCTGCCAGGTGATCATACTAGGCTCATGAGAGGTTAAGGTCTGCGTTAGAAGAACCAAGAGTATGCCTTGGTTGCTATACGAGCGACCTAAAGACGGGGATGGATAGGGAATAGTCGACGATACACGGTCGTACCCTAGATAGCATTTCGTCAGGCTACCTACCATCTTTGGTCAAGCGTGTACGTATGGAAAGGCAGAGAACACCCAAAAAACCATAATTGCTATCTAATTATGGTTGCGGTAAGGCTAGGATTGTGGGTTGGCCAGTAGTGTGTTCTCATACAGGATTTATCCTGTCTTGTCTTTCACTAGTTGAGGGAGTGGTCTCGTGGGACCATAGCCACGTATAGAAAAAAAAAGACCTTAGCATCAGCGTTGGCAGATAAATCGAAAGCTCCCGACCGAGTCCTGTATCTCCTGATCTGCCCTGTGACAGGACTCAGATAGCACGATGTGATACATGTGCATACAGTCATGGAAAAACGATTCACGATGAATGCATGGGAAAAAAAAGGGCGCGGTTAACGGTTAGCGTAATTCCTAGTGGCCCTGGGTGGTTGAACCAAAACCGAGATACGAAAACATGCAATAGGTAAGCATAATTCCTAGTAGTCCTAGGTAGCATAAGTCCTAGTTGTACAAACGATGATTCATAGACCCTAGTTAGATATAGGGTGACAGTCCAAAACAATCTTAAGGATCATGGAACTATGTTAAAGTAGTATAGAATCTCATGGGAAAGCCCGTATGGTCTACGGCAAGGGTTTGAACATTTACATGGAATAAAACATACAAGTTGAGTAACCTATATATGCGATATATTAGGTTGACATGGACCATTACACGACTTTTGAGTAAGGGTCATTCATGGTTAACACATGATACGGTGGGGATACTAGTACGGTAGGTGCAGAGCTAAAAGACAGGATAGATACCATGGGATGTTATACGTGATAGATATCTTGGGAATATTATACTTGATAGGAACCTGACGATGGGATACCTTGTTTTATCTTGACATCGTAATTTATCATGACACCTTAGTTTATCTGAGTTCAGTAGTTCATCCTGTTATTTTGATTTAGCTTATCTATCTTGTCATCATGCTTATGTTCATCTCAGCTTCTCATGTCAGTTAACTTTACTAGTTTTTATGCTGATAGTAGATAGGGCTTACTCAGTCTTTTTGACTGACCCGTTTTGTTTCGCCTCTTTTCTTCCGTCTCCCCCCCAAGTTACAGGGAGGAAATACTGTTGTTTAATTCGGACTTCTTCTGCTTGAAGGTCATCATGGATGGCTTGGACTTTTCTTGGCTATGGCTATTTTACTGTTTTTACTTGGGGAATAATTTATGAAAAAGTCTTTATGCTTCTTTACTATTGCAAGACAGGTTTTGATGTACTCTGATGTAAAAGGCTTTAGACCTTAATTATTAATGTTTATGAAAGTTCGATTTTACTTCCGCTATTTTATATGTTCTGTCTTGTGATATTTCTGTGCATGTTTACCAATAATGCCCCTCTAAAGCTAGTGCATTCCTTTGCGAGTGACCCTAGCGGAGGCGGGGTGTTACACGTGGTATCAGAGCAGAAGGTTACCCGACTGGGCAAAAGTTTTTAAAGACCTTCTGAAAACTATTTGAAAATCGTTTACAAAGAAGCTTTTTTTTTCAAGAAAATTTTCTTTTAAAAGAAAAAGGCTATTCCCCAAAGGCCGTTAGCACTAACCTTGTTTCCTTAATTGAATCTCTTTTCCTTTCTTTCCTCCATCTGTAGTCACAGTGGTTTTAACTGCAACTAGTCTTTTCTATCTACGAAAGTGCTTTCCATACGATGGAGGTGGTTCTCGAGAGACCAGTGGCTGCGTTATAAGAAAGGATAGTGAGAAAGAGGATAAAGGATACGAGCTTAAGGATGAGCAACTTGTTGGTATGGCTTAGTCCTCAAAGGAGGGATAAAGATGAACAATGAAACCCATGACGAGAGAATACCTTTGGCATGGTAAAACGGGGTGGATGGTTAAGTATTATGGGACAAGGACAAGATCATCGGGAGGGCAATAGTATGCTCTCATTTCTAGGGTACCTCGGAAGGAGGGTAACGATCTTGTTAAAGGTTTAGCTTTTCTTCTCTATCATCCCGTTAGGACTTCGTTTTTCGTATCATTTAAGTCTGCTTCGATAGTTGAGTCTCTGCACCATAAGTACTAGCGTAATAGAGAATCCCATTTTTGTCTCAAAGTCCTATTGGAGAATCAGTCCATTTATACATGACTTGTTTGGATTTGAGAATGTCTATGCCAAGTGTTGAGTTTGGAAATAATGCTTATGTTTATAAGCTATGGATGGATTCTAGGGATGAAGTGGTTATCCAGTCGGGGGTGCCACTCTCGGTTTTGATAGGAGGGTAGTTAGACCTTTTGACTAGCCTTGGTAATGCCCTCGAAGTATCGTGCAACCTTTTTGAGGTTCTATCATGACTAGTTACTTAGAATCCCTTGATGTCTTTATTGGAAATTTGAAGCCCGATCGAGTGGTGTTCGCCGATAAGACGGATGGTTTACTTCATTTATGCATGGGTTACAGAGATCACCCTAGTAAGTGCGCTTGATAACCTGGTTGACATCTGTTTACTTTCAAGAGAAAGTTTTTCTACATGGAATACCTTATAGTATATATAAACGAGATCCAAGATTCACTAGTGAATTTTGGAAAGCTTGCATGAGATCATGAGTACGCAGTCATGTTTGCGCCAAGTATTCTAGGAAAAGGATAAGTGCAAGTGGAACGAGAGGCGACGAAGAAATGAGTTCCAGCTCATGTTATGGAAACAGGAAATAAGAAGCTATGAAATCGTGAAGTTAAAAGACGGTCAAGGCACAATGGAATTAAGCTCGAGGAAATATGACTTTGATGGTCAAAGACTAGATACGCGCATGATATCTCTTTTTAGGAGTATATCCTTGATCCCTGTTTTCTGTAGAGCTAACTAGTAGGCTATCTTTTGTGGACATCTTCTTGGTCCTATTTTCTGTTACAAACCCCGTAAGGAGTTTGTCTTGTTTATCTTCTCGACCCTGTTTCAGGGAATCCTCGGTAGAACCCTATGGATGTAAACATGTATTTGAAACATGTTATGATTGATATGGTTGCAAGTGGTTGCTCGTGGATGTGCGAATACACATTAGATACTAGCTCGACTCGGTCACATTTCATATTGCATATGCACGAGTATTTATACTTGTTTATGGATGAAATCGAATGTATTATCATATGGCTGTTGCATATGAATGAATGATTGTGCACGCATATAGTATCTATATGAGTAGGACTATTTGCATACATGTTGGATTCATGACACTATACATATTTTGCATTAGAAAGATTATTCAGGCCTGATCATTAGCATTAGCTAAGGAACATGTACACACACGTTTTGCATATATTCATACCGCATTAGAAATCATCTAAGGACAATGGTTGCTTGTGGATGATGTTTTGAGTAGATGAATGATGGATGGTAGGATATGTTCTTCCTAACTTGGAGATTTTGGGGACGAAATCCTAAAAGGTGGGGAGAATGTAACAACCCGTATTTCGATAACATGTTAAAACGAGAATCAAGGCAGAATTTAATTTTAAATTCTGAATCAAGTAAAATGGGCTATGCCATTGCGTTCGTCTCGGAAAAATACACGAAATAGAGTCTGAGTTTTCGAGAACCGGAGTCCGTATGACCAAGTTATGGTCCGACGAAGTTTTCAGAAAATTCAAGTTCAAAAACGAGTTCTAATTTCGAAAATTAGGGGTGGAAGGCTAGGCGGGAAAAATTCCCGCCAGGCTCCCAATTCGACAGCCCTGCCGACTTGGGAGTCGACATGGCTTGACCCAAGTCGACAGCCCTGTCGACTTGGGGGTCGACTTATGGTGGCCGGGCAGTTTTGCCTGGTGCACCTATTTCCTGTCTTGGCTAGGTTTTTGGGCCTGGTTTGAAATCTGATGGTTCAGGTTGGTCCTAGGGTTAATCTAAGGGTCCTAACTAATCCTAATCTCTATAAATAAGCCCCTAACCCTATCCTAAATCCTCATTATTCATTCATGCAACTAAACTATGGCAAAATTGCTCCTCTCATGGCCTCCACTCAAAATCCTAGCCTCCACTTCATTTCTATGAGAGGTTTCATGATCATGTGAGTATTAGAGAGTCCCTATGTTAGTATGAGAGCTTCTCAAGTTGATTTCAAGGCTAAAGCTTTGACCTTTGTTCATCAAGATGGGTTTTTTATTGATTTGGTGCTTTCATCTTTGGGTTTTTGAATGATGGCATGCATAGGCTTTGTCTCAATCTTTAATTTAATCGATTTGTGCCTTCATAGCAATGTAAGCCCTTTCCCTACTCTTAGATATTAACTATGAAGTTAAATGTTCATGTTGCAAGTTTGGGTTTGATCATTGAGTATGATACATGCTATCATGTCATGCAAGTTTATGAAGTCATTATCTTGATCTTGTGGGCTAAAAGCCACAAACTTTATGTTGAAATGTTGCATTATGCAACATGAGAACCCTCATAACCTTTATGTCAACTTTCATATGAAGTCATAACCCTTATATGATGATATATGCGAGTTACTAGTCATCATTCCATGTCTTTTGTCACCATGATTCGCTTATGTGCCAAGTTTGGGTTTATGCATGTTTTTGAGGCTTAAGAATGTAACATGCAAGTTAATGAACACATTTGTGCCTCATTTGCCACCATGATTAACTTGTGGCTTAATATCCATTTTTGTCATGTCTTTGCCAAGTCTCTTCTTTTAATCCATTACGTTGTTGCGAACGTATATGCGAGTTTAAAAGCGTTGGGTTATGTTATGAGTAATTTCTAATGACATGAAAATACAACTTGAAAACATGACTTGAAATATAACATGGAAGTTAACATGTGAGTATGTTTGAAAACATGAAATTGGGAATTTACCTAATAAGTTAGGTCTACCCATACATGGAATTGGGAATTTACCTATTAAGTTAGGTCTACCCATATTCTTAAAAACTTGAATATGAACATGACACTAGACTAAACATGAAAGTGACCAACTCGAGGTTGGGTTGAGTTTGCAACGTAAAACTACCCGGAACCGACCGGCCTAACTAGTAGTTGCAAACAATAGGACCCAATGTGAGAAGTTGGTCATGTTGTGCTTGAACCCGAGGTTAGACCAAGTTGTGGTGTAAAGCTACCCGGAACCGACCGGCTTAACTAGTAACCACAACAAAGTCTAATGTGAGAGGTTGAGGTGCATTAAGTAATTAATGCCACATGATAGGGTTAAGTTAATTTGATTAATGACTCTTAACCAAATATGACATGGACAATGGGTTAAGTAAATTGCTTAGGCCAATGATACTTAACAAAACATGACAAGGTTGGGTAGGTTAAGTAACTAGATTTGCCTAATGACACTTAACCATTTTTTTATATGACTAGTGGACGGGGTTAAGTTAACCAACACTTAATCAATCCAACACGATAATTTGGTAAGGTTAAGTAAGTTTTCTTAATGACACTTAACCGAAAAATACAGATAATGGATGGGGTTAAGATTAGACTCAACTAGTCTAAACATGGAAATCGGATGGGGTTAAGTTAGCCTAGACTTAATTAATCCCACTTGGCAGTTTAATGGGGTTAAGTTAAACACTTAACTAATCTAACATGATGATTTGAGGTGGTTAAGTGACCTATACTTAACCAATCTAACTCGTGAATTTATTGAGGTTAAGTTAACCTATACTTAACCAATCTAACGTGAAAACATGATAAGGCTAAGTCACAAATCGCTTAAATACGCTTGACCGATTTGACTCAGTAATTTGATAGGGTCAAGTTAATATATACTTAACCAACTTGAGCATGGTTTGTAGGGTTAAGTCTTGAACTTGGATACTTAGCCAATTTTGACATGATTTGTAGACGGGTTAAGTCATGAACTTAAGTGACACTTAATCCATTATGTAAACCCTAGTTCTGGGATTAGGTGGATAACCGTAGTTAACAAGGATAACGGGAATAAGGCTAAGTGGTAAACCTTAGTTGAAGAATAACTAAGTAATGATTCTTAGTCAAGGAAATTTAGACCAGTTCATAGATAGATGAGTAACCTGATACGGTAGGTCATCGTTTAAGTATACGAGTAGGAGCAAGTATCTGATTTAGATAAAGGCTCCAGCGAACTGGGTAACGAAGCAGCGGCTTCGGGGAACGTGAGGATATTCTTGGTATCCCTCTATGAGCTGCCAGGTGATCATACTAGGCTCATGAGAGGTTAAGGTCTGCGTTAGAAGAACCAAGAGTATGCCTTGGTTGCTATACGAGCGACCTAAAGACGGGGATGGATAGGGAATAGTCGACGATACACGGTCGTACCCTAGATTGCATTTCGTCAGGCTACCTACCATCTTTGGTCAAGCGTGTACGTACGGAAAGGCAGAGAACACCCAAAAGACCATAATTGCTATCTAATTATGGTTGCGGTAAGGCTAGGATTGTGGGTTGGCCAGTAGTGTGTTCTCATACAGGATTTATCCTGTCATGTCTTTCACTAGTTAAGGGAGTGGTCTCGTGGGACCATAGCCACGTATAGGAAAAAAACAGACCTTAGCATCTGCATCGGCAGATAAATCGAAAGCTCCCGACAGAGTCCTGTATTTCCTGATCTGCCCTGTGACAGGACTCGGATAGCACGATGTGATACATGTGCATACAGTTATGGAAAAATGATTCACGATGAATGCGTGGGAAAAAAAGGGCGCGGTTGACGGTTAGCGTAATTCCTAGTGGCCCTGGGTGGTTGAACCCAAACCGAGATACGAAAACGTGCAATAGGTAAGCATAATTCCTAGTAGTCCTAGGTAGCATAAGTCCTAGTTGTACAAACGATGATTCATAGACCCTAGTTAGATATAGGGTGACAGTCCAAAACAATCTTAAGGATCATGGAACTATGTTAAAGTAGTATAGAATCTCATGGGAAAGCCCGTATGGTCTACGGCAAGGGACTGAACATTTACATGGAATAAAACATACAAGTTGAGTAACCTATATATGCGATATATTAGGTTGACATGGACCATTACACGACTTTTGAGTAAGGGTCATTCATGGTTAACACATGATACGGTGGGGATACTAGTACGGTAGGTGCAGAGCTAAAAGACAGGATAGATACCATGGGATGTTATACGTGATAGATATCTTGGGAATATTATACTTGATAGGAACCTGACGATGGGATACCTTGTTTAATCTTGACATCGTAATTTATCATGACAACTTAGTTTATCTGAGTTCAGTAGTTCATCCTGTTATTTTGATTTAGCTTATCTATCTTGTCATCATGCTTATGTTCATCTCAGTTTCTCATGTCAGTTAACTTTACTAGTTTTTATGCTGATAGTAGATAGGGCTTACTCAGTCTTTTTGACTGACCCGTTTTGTTTCGCCTCTTTTCTTCCGTTTCCCCCCTCCTAGGTTACAGGGAGGAAATACTGTTGTTTAATTCGGACTTCTTCTGCTTGAAGGTCATCATGGATGGCTTGGACTTTTCTTGGCTATGGCTACTTTACTGTTTTTACTTAGAGAATAATTTATGAAAAAGTCTTTATGCTTCTTTACTATTGCAAGACAGGTTTTGATGTACTCTGATGTAAAAGGCTTTAGACCTTAATTATTAATGTTTATGAAAGTTCGATTTTACTTCCGCTATTTTATATGTTCTGTCTTGTGATATTTCTGTGCATGTTTACCAATAATGCCCCTCTAAAGATAGTGCATTCCTTTGCGAGTGACCCTAGCGGAGGCGGGGTGTTACAAAAGTATATGTTACCACAATGCAAGTACACCAATTTCTATTTTGTAGTTCCAACGTTATGTTGCAAGTTCATGCGCTCACATTCCCCTTTTTGTGTATATAATCACGTTTTAAGCCTCCCCTTTTTCACGTGGCTAAGTTGGGTTTAAAAAGGCTAAGCCCAACATATATTATAATAAACGAACGTATTAAACGGGGGAAATAGCGTTGGGCCAAAATAATTAATAAATGAAAATATAAAAGTAGAGGGGCCCAAATTCAAGAAATGGTTGGGCCCATGATTGGTGTAAACCTTTACACCATTAGCTTAAATTGATTTTGAATAATGGGCCGCAAATATTTACATATAAGAAAATAAAGAAGAAAGACAAAATATGTAAATGTAGAAAATACGATGTGTTTAACCCGAGGTTGGATTGAGTTGTGATGTAAACCTGCCCGGAACCGCCCGGCTGTCCAGTAGTCACAACAACACCTATCCAATGTGGGTGGTTAAACATGGAGCCCAATAAGGACCCGAGGTTAGACTGAGTTGTGGCGTAAGACTGCCCGGACCCAACCGGCAACAGGCAGCCACAACAATACCTGTCTAATGTGAGAGGTCAAGGCTTTAATAAGACAATTAAGGCTGAGTCAGGATTGATAGGATTAAGTAAATTATATTAATACTTAATCAAGATGGAACATGCTAAATTAAACAGACTGATTGGGGGTTAGGTTTATAAAACACTTAACCAACTTAGCATGTTGGCTAGAAATAGAAAAACCTAGTAGCGGGGGACCCTTTTCAGCAGTAACCCTATAAGGTATCATGATACCCTGAAACTAGGCAGGGTGGGGCACGATTACTGGGCTGACTGTAAGAGGTCAAATCGACGGCGGTGGTGCAGCAGTGTAGGTTCTAACGGGGTGTGGGCGTGCACTCACTCCGGCGTAGAAAAATAAGGCACTGGGCACCAGTAGCATACCTGTGCATTCTAGGATTGTGTCGGGCCGCCACCATGGGACTTGATACACCCCATGGTGGGACCAGCATAGGTAACTACAACATCGGGGGCCGTAAGACACATGTAACTATGCGAGTAGGAGCCGATCATCATAAAATGGATCACTTCACCCTGATTATGGGGTGCCTGTTGGGAACTAGTTTATATGGGTACAGAGATTAATATGGGGTACGATAGTATATTCGACCCTAGTCAACTTAACTAAGTATATGGTGCTTTCTAATTTCTAGTTTATACTTATCATACCCAATTCTTTATTCATAGACTGAATAGTCCTAGACTTACTCAGGCTTTATGTCTGACTCTACTTTTCTTTCGTCTTCTTTTCTTCCGTTCCCCCCCCCTAGGTCCACAGGGAGGGAATACCGCAGCTTGACCAGCCTTCATATCCAGCTTGAAGAGAAAGAATGTATTGCTTGGATCTTTTCGTTTTGGACTATGGCTTTGGACAACAACTATGGGACTTTTGCAGTTTATTTATGTTTCCTTTATGCTTCTTTAAATAATGTAATCAAGACAGTTATGAAGATGTTATGTTATTGGAAGTATTGTAAGACAATTATGGTATGTTGTTGTAACACATATCTTTTATGAAATAAAAGTTGTTGTTTTTCCGCTGTTCAAAAATTATGTGTTCTTATATTCTGTCTTGTATATCTGTGACTTATACTTATAAACCTCCACCAAAATTAGGGCATTCCCTTTGAGAGTGACCCTAACGGAGGTGGGGTGTTTCACTTGGTATCATAGCATAGGTTTACCAAATAAGATAAAAAGTTTTGAAAAATTATTTTCAAAAAGGAAATTTAAAGAAGCATTTTTTTTAAGAGATAAAATATTATTTTATTTTAGAAGGCAAAGTTCCCCCAAAGCCATAGGTACTATCTCTTATCCTTCGTTTTGAGTCTATCCTTATTGTTTCAGCATGTCCGAAGAACTTAACTTGCCAGAGGGTGTACCAATACCTGGTTGGTTTAGACGGTTCTTAGAAGCAAGGGCCACTCAGCCACGTCCTACCGTTCCTCCTCCCCCGGCTGCAGGAAATCATCCAGCTGTAGCGGCACCTCTTCCTCCACCTCCTCCGCGGGGAAACACTTTTGCTAAGATATGTAAAGATTTTAAAGCTATGGGAGGAAAGGATTTTCATGGAACTGAGTCCTTCGTGGCAGCTAGAAATTGGCTGAAAGAAACCGAGGACTTATTCATCATCTTTGAGGTAGAAGATAGACAGAAAGTACAACTGGCAGTATGGCTACTAAAGGGTGAGGCTTCCTACTGGTGGGAAGTCACTAATGCAGAAAGACCAGTGGAGACATGGGAGGACTTTAGGGCAAGGTTTGAGGCTAAATTTCTCTCAGATGCGGAAAGGAGTTTGCAGTTGGAAAAATTCTTATTTCTTAAGCAAGGGAACAAGACAGTCAAAGAGTATGTTAATCAGTTCGATGAGCTGGCTAGGTTTGGGTTGGACCTAGTCAACACCTCGCACAAGAAGGCTCTCCGTTTCGTCAAAGGGTTGAATGAGCCATTACACGGTTTGGCCATGACCCATATACCCATGGGAGCTACATATGAAAGGTTGGTACAAATGGCATTGCTGAACGAAGAGGATAAGGGCAAGAAGGAGACAAAGGCAGAAAGCTTTCAAGGGAAGAAAGAGGGTTTGCAGCCTAAGAAGACAGACTTTAAGAAGGGCGGGAAAGGCAACAAAGAGAAGAGGAAGTGTAATTTCTGTGGCAAAGTGGGGCACTTAGTGAAAGATTGCCGGAAAAAGAAGGCCAAGGAGAACGGTGGGTGCTTTTCTTGCGGTGAGACAGGCCACAGGGCTAAGGACTGCCCAAAGAAACGAGGACAGGGGCAGAGGGCTGGATCCACCTCAGGGGCACAAGTTCATGTGCTAGAAGCGCCACCTCTGCAACAGCGACGTATAAATACTTCTGTAGAAAGTGTAGTTTATCTTTATGATCACCCCGTTCGCACTTTATTTGATTCTGGCGCGTCACACTCCTTTATCTCGTCTGCTTTAGTAGAATCTCTGCACCTAAAAACTAGTATGGTAGAGGACCCCTTAATTTTTTCAAATCCAATTGGGGGCCCAGCTCATTTGTCTATGATCTGTTTGGGATTGAAAATTTCTATTCTAAGCGTAGAATTTAAATGTAGTGCCTTTGTTTTGGGCTTTTCGGGATATGGTTTGATTTTGGGCATGGATTGGCTATCCAGTAATGGGGCCATCCTTGATTGTGAAAAAAGGGTTGTTAGGCTCCTAACCCAGCTCGGTAATACTTTGGAAATTTCTTGTAATCCCTCGTATGCGGTTATGCTTAGTTACCTTGAATCGCTAGATGCCTCTATTGAAAATTTGCAATCAGTTAGAGTGGTCCGGGAATATCCGGATGTCTTCGAAGAGGTGAAGGGCTTGCCTCCGAAGCGGGAGATAGACTTCCGCATATACCTTGTAGATAATGCAAAGCCCGTTGCGTTGCCCGTTAGACACATGGCTCCACAGGAAAGGAAAGAGCTCAGTAAACAGATTAAAGAGCTTCTAAAAAAGGGGTTCATTAGAAGGAGCATTTCAGAATGGGGCGCTCCAGTGGTGTTCGCTACAAAGGCGGATGGTTCACTCCATCTATGTGTTGACTATAGGGAACTCAACAAGCTAACGAAAAAGAATAGGCACCCTCTCCCCAGAATTGACGATTTGTTTGATCAGCTTGTAGGAGCGTCTGTTTTCTCCCAACTCGATTTAGCGACCGGTTTTCATCAGCTAAGGGTGGCTGAAGATAGTATCGATAAAACGGCATTCAGAACCCCAGACGGCTTCGTTGAATGGCTTGTCATGCCTTTCGGCTTGACAAATGCACCTACTTACTTCGTGGACCTGATGAGTAGGGTATTCAAAGATTTCCTCAATAAGTTTGTAGTGGTCTTCGTAGACGATATCCTTATCTTCTCAAAGAGTGAAGAGGAACATGCTCAGCACTTAAGGGCAATCATGGAAACTCTGCGAGTCCATCAGCTAAAAGCCAAATTCTCCAAATGCCACTTTTGGAGAGAAGAAGTGAGGTTCCTTGGGCACATAGTATCCAAACAAGGGTTAGCAGTGGACCCTGCTAAGGTAGTGGTGGTACAGGATTGGAAGACACCAAGGAATGCAACTGAGGTCCGAAGTTTTCTAGGACTAGCAGGTTTCTATCGAAAGTTCATAAAGGATTTTTCGAGAATCTCAGCTCCGCTCACGAAATTGACCAAGAAGAATCTAGCGTTCAATTGGGACTTGGATTGCGAGTTTGCTTTCCAGCGACTAAAAAGGGCTCTTACAACAGCCCCAGTTTTGACGTTGCCAGATGGAAGCAAGATGTTCACTGTTTATACAGATGCATGTGGGACAGGGCTAGGCGCCATCTTAATGCAAGAAGGAAGGGTAGTAGCTTATGGTGGGAGGCAGTTGAAAGTGCACGAAAAGAACTACCCGACCCACGATCTTGAGTTAGCTGCCATCGTCTTTGCACTCATGTCTTGGCGACACTATCTCCTAAGTGAGAAGTTCGAACTTGACACTGACCATAAATCGTTGAAATATCTTTTCTCGTAGAAAGATCTTAACTTGAGGCAACAGAGATGGATGGAGTTTCTTGCCTCGTACGATTTTGAGATCTCCTACACTCCGGGGAAAGGCAACGTAGTGGCAGACGCGTTGAGCTGAAAGAAATTGACCCTAAGCCCGCTGTTTGTTAAAAGACAAAGCCTAGAGTTTATAGCCAGCTTCGACTTTAGGCCTTCCTCCGATTTTGTACCAGGCTTGCTAGCATCTCTCGAAGTGCGCCCGACTTTAGTGGACTCAATAGGGACAGCACAACGTGAAGACCCTCAGCTTGTGGAAACAATTGATAGGCTAATTAGGGGTGAGACTTCAAGCCACCTCAACAGATACTCCATCGACGACAAGGGTTTGCTAAGGCGAGACGGAAGACTATGCGTCCCACAGACAAGGGATTTAGTAAAGAGGGTTCTCGAGGAAGCACATCACTCCAAGATGACGATACACCCAGGCGGAGATAAAATGTACAAGGACATAAAAAGAACTTTCTTCTGGAACGGCATGAAAAAGGACGTGGCAGAATTCGTTTCTAAGTGTATGGTGTGCCAACAAGTTAAGGTGGAACAGAAAAAGCCTGGCGGTCTGCTACATCCTCTAGAGGTCCCGCAGTGGAAGTGGGATAGTATCTCAATGGACTTCATCGATGGGCTGCCTAGGTCTAGGAGAGGCAACACTAGCATTTGGGTAATAGTGGACAGGCTTACTAAAAGCGCCCACTTTTTACCTGTCAAAAGTAAAACAACTGCCTCATCTCTAGCATCTCTTTACCTCAAGGAAATTGTCCGACTCCACGGAATACCATCCAGCATCTCTTCACAAGTGAGTTTTGGCGGAGTCTGCAAGAAGCAGTAAGCACGCAATTATACTTGAGCACAGCCTATCATCCCCAAACCGACGGCCAAACGGAAAGAGTGAATAGAGTTTTGGAGGACCTTTTAAGACTGTGCGTCCTTGACTTCGGAGGAACGTGGGAAGACCATCTTCCTTTGGTGGAATTTGCCTACAACAACAGCTATCAAGCAACCATCGGAATGACACCCTTCGAAGCTTTATATGGAAGACCGTGCCGATCGCCCACTTGTTGGTAGGAGTCTACTGATAAGCTCATACTTGGACCAGATATGATCCGAGAGACTTCAGAGAAAGTAGACTTAATATGAAGAAGGATGAAGACGGCCCAAGACAGACAAAAGTCCTACGCCGACAAGAGGAGGACCGACCTTGAATTTGAGGTTGGGGACAGAGTTTTTCTTAAGGTATCTCCGCTAAGGAACGTTGTTCGTTTTGGAACCACAGGAAAGCTAGCACCAAGGTTCGTAGGGCCATTCCCTATCATCGAGAAAATTGGGAAAATGGCCTATAGATTAGAACTACCCGAAAAGCTGGCCGGAGTTCACAACGTTTTTCATGTTTCACATCTCCGAAAATGTCTACATGAGTCTGCTGAAGTGGTAGAGCCAAATATCCTAGAAGAAGCTGAAGTGGAGCGCGAAGCAACCGTGAGGAAAGTTCCAACCCGCATATTAGGAACAGAAGTGAAAAAGCTACGCAACCGCGAAGTCAAGCTCGTCAAAGTTCAGTGGAGCGACGCCGAAGGAGATGCAACTTGGGAAACTGAAGCTAGAATACGCGCTGCCTACCCTTTTCTTTTTGAGGGTACATCCTTGATCTTTCTTTTTCCTTAAGTTGCGCTTTTATCTATTTTTTTTAGGTATATCTCCTCGACCCTATCTTTTAGGTAGAAATTCTTTGGATGAAAACATGTAGTTGAAACATGTTATGGATGATGGTTGCAAGTGGTTGCAAGTGATTGCTAGTGGTTGCTCGTGGTTGCATATACACACACAATCTAGGTTTTAGATCGGCTCAGTCACTTCATATTGCATATGCATATATGGTTGCATTCGTATATGGTTGAACTTTAATGTGTTATCATATGGATGTTGCATTTGTATGAATGATTGTGCACTCATGTAGAATCATGAATAGGAAAATTTTGCATACATAATGGATTAATGGCACTTACATAATTTGCATTAAGGAGGTCAACTGAATCAGTAGACCGCCTGGTTTTGCATTAGATAAGTACATGTACACACACACTTCGCATATGATCATGAAGCATTAGAAGTCTTTTAAGGACAATGGATGCTCGTGTTTGATGGATGAGTAGATGGATGTTTGGATGTTAGGATATACATTCTTCCTAACTTGAAGATTTCGGGGACGAAATCCTTTTAAGTGGGGGAGAATGTAACACCCCGTGTATTCTATAACAGTGAAATTCATAAGGTAACTACAACATCGGGGGAAGACCATCTTCCTTTGGTGGAATTTGCCTACAACAACAGCTATCAAGCAACCATCGGAATGGCACCCTTCGAAGCTTTATATGGAAGACCGTGCCGATCGCCCACTTGTTGGTGGGAGCCTACTGATAAGCTCATACTTGGACCAGATATGATCCGAGAGACTTCAGAGAAAGTAGACTTAATACGAAGAAGGATGAAGACGGCCCAAGACAGACAAAAGTCCTACGCCGACAAGAGGAGGACCGACCTTGAATTTGAGGTTGGGGACAGAGTTTTTCTTAAGGTATCTCCGCTAAGGAACGTTGTTCGTTTTGGAACCACAGGAAAGCTAGCACCAAGGTTCGTAGGGCCATTCCCTATCATCGAGAAAATTGGGAAAATGGCCTATAGATTAGAACTACCCGAAAAGCTGGCCGGAGTTCACAACGTTTTTCATGTTTCACATCTCCGAAAATGTCTACATGAGTCTGCTGAAGTGGTAGAGCCAAATATCCTAGAAGAAGCTGAAGTGGAGCGCGAAGCAACCGTGAGGAAAGTTCCAACCCGCATATTTGGAACGGAAGTGAAAAAGCTACGCAACCGCGAAGTCAAGCTCGTCAAAGTTCAGTGGAGCGACGCCGAAGGAGATGCAACTTGGGAAACTGAAGCTAGAATACGCGCTGTCTACCCTTTTCTTTTTGAGGGTACATCCTTGATCTTTCTTTTTCCTTAAGTTGTGCTTTTATCTATTTTTTTAGGTATATCTCCTCGACCCTATCTTTTAGGTAGAAATGCTTTGGATGAAAACATGTAGTTGAAACATGTTATGGATGATGGTTGCAAGTGGTTGCAAGTGATTGCTAGTGGTTGCTCGTGGTTGCATATACACACACAATCTAGGTTTTAGATCGGCTCAGTCACTTCATATTGCATATGCATATATGGTTGCATTCGTATATGGTTGAACTTTAATGTGTTATCATATAGATGTTGCATTTGTATGAATGATTGTGCACTCATGTAGAATCATGAATAGGAAAAATTTGCATACATAATGGATTCATGGCACTTACATAATTCGCATTAAGGAGGTCAACTGAATCAGTAGATCGCCTGATTTTGCATTAGATAAGTACATGTACACACACACTTCGCATATGATCATGAAGTATTAGAAGTCTTTTAAGGACAATGGATGCTCGTGTTTGATGGATGAGTAGATGGATGTTTGGATGTTAGGATATACATTCTTCCTAACTTGAAGATTTCGGGGACGAAATCCTTTTAAGTGGGGGAGAATGTAACACCCCGTGTATTCTATAACAGTGAAATTCATAAATTAAAGCATAACTAATTTCAAATCAAAGAATTAAGGTAAACGGTATACGCCATTGTGTTCGTCTCGGAAAAATACGCGAAATAGAGTCCGAGTTTTCGAAAAACGGAGTCCGTATGAAGAAGATATGGCCTCCGGAAGTTTCAGAATTCAGGTTAAAATTCAAACAGACGAAAACAGCTCAGAAAAACAAGTTTAAAATTCAAAATCGGGCCCAATTGGCCAGGGCGGGAAAATTCCCGCCTAAGGCACCCAGGTCGACTTGGCAGTCGACCTGGGCTAGCCAGGTCGACAGGGCTGTCGACCTGGGTGTCGACAGGGCTGTCGACCTGGCCCTAGAGCCAGGTCGAACCCAGCCCATCCTGGCTGGCCAGGTCTGTGTTTGGTCGATTTTCTGAGCCTTGCCTTGTCACTAGGGCTAGGTGTCAGCTCCTGATTGGTCTCTCTTTCGAATGAATGGCTACGATTAACCCAAGCAACATCGACGGCCCTAATCAGTTCATAAACTCTATAAAAATGACCCTAGACTCTACCTAATCTATTCATTCAAAAATAAGAATGAGGCCATCATGCTGCTGAGGAACGACTAGGAGTAGCCACCAATTTGAGAGACAATTAGGAGACAAACTCTAAAGCATAAAGCAACTACAAGTTAAACTTAAACAAATCAAATCAACGCCTACATCAAAGGAATAGCATCTCCAAATCCAGAATTCAGATTCCTGAAATGAAGAATTCGTCACACGATTGTAAGTAGAGTACTATTCCAATATGAATTAAATAACTGTGTTTGATTTGTGTAAAATGAGAATTACACTTGATTTGTGGTGATAGTAATTCATATTTGTGCGTTGCTATGATTCTAATCGATTTGGAATGTTGTGATATAACGATTGGATATTCGCAAGTATGTAATTCATGATAAAAACTACATGTTAGCGGAAGTTTATTTGAGATTCATGCAAGTATACGATTGGATATTCGCAAGTATGTAATTCATGTTGAAGCTACATGTTTTGTGGTTGTTTAATTGAGATTCATGCAAGTATGTGGTTTTGCTACTATGCCAACATAATGTATATTTTTGTACAAAATCACTTTGTGTGTAATTGGATCAAATTTGGGGTATTATGATTCATATGAAATTATGTTGGAATTATGATCTATGTATAAAACCATATTTTTGTATTAGAAACAAAAGTAAGCCTCTTTGTGAACTTATGTTGATTTTATGAATATGACTAGGCTATGTTTGGTATTATGCCTAATTGAAAAACATGTTAGGCCTATATTGTTAACAAGAATTATATGATAATATATGTGATACATAGCCAAGTTAGATTTACATTCCAATTGCAAGTTTGCATGAATAAAGTAAAAACCATGATTTCATGTTTAGGAATATTTATGCCATGATTACATGAATAGATTAAAAACCATCATTTCATGTTTGGGTATATTTGTGCCATGATTATGTGAATAGATTAAAAATCATGATTAAGTTGGAATAATTCTAGTTGAACTATACTTTTGTATTAGTTACAAAAGTAAGCACCTTTGTAAACATATAGTAATTTTATAAACATGATTTGCTTATGTTTGACATTATGCCTAAGTAAAAATATAGGTTTATGTTGTAGTTAAGACTATGTGTCAATAATGATATCTAATTTAGTTAGATTCTTAACTTTACTGCAAGTTTACATGGTTTGATTCATGTCACTTATGCTTTATGACCAAAGTATATGTTACCACAATGCAAGTACACCAGTTTCTATTTTGTAGTTCCAACGTTATGTTGCAAGTTCATGCGCTCACATTCCCCTTTTTGTGTATATAATCACGTTTTAAGCCTCCCCTTTTTCACGTGGCTAAGTTGGGTTTAAAAAGGCTAATCCCAACATATATTATAATAAACGAACGTATTAAACGGGGGAAATAGCGTTGGGCCAAATTAAATAATAAATGAAAGTATAAAAGTAGAGGGGCCCAAATTCAAGAATGGGTTGGGCCCATGATTGGTGTAAACCTTTACAACATTAGCTTAAATTGATTTTGAATAATGGGCCGCAAATATTTACATATAAGAAAATAAAGAAGAAAGACAAAATATGTAAATGTAGAAAATACGATGTGTTTAACCCGAGGTTGGATTGAGTTGTGATGTAAACCTGCCCGGAACCGCCCGGCTGTCCAGTAGTCACAACAACACCTATCCAATGTGGGTGGTTAAACATGGAGCCCAATAAGGACCCGAGGTTAGACTGGGTTGTGGCGTAAGACTGCCCGGACCCAACCGGCAACAGGCAGCCACAACAATACATGTCTAATGTGAGAGGTCAAGGCTTTAATAAGACGATTAAGGCTGAGTCAGGATTGATAGGATTAAGTAAATTATATTAATACTTAATCAAGATGGAACATACTAAATTAAACAGACTGATTGGGGGTTAGGTTTATAAAACACTTAACCAACTTAGCATGTTGGCTAGAAATAGAAAAACCTAGTAGCGGGGGACCCTTTTCAGCAGTAACCCTATAAGGTATCATGATACCCTGAAACTAGGCAGGGTGGGGCACGATTACTGGGCTGACTGTAAGAGGTCAAATCGACGGCGGTGGTGCGGCAGTGTAGGTTCTAACGGGGTGTGGGCGTGCACTCACTCCGGCACAGAAAAATAAGGCACTGGGCACCAGTAGCATACCTGTGCATTCTAGGATTGTGTCGGGCCGCCACCATGGGACTTGATACACCCCATGGTGGGACCAGCATAGGTAACTACAACATCGGGGGCCGTAAGACACATGTAACTATGCGAGTAGGAGCCGATCATCATAAAATGGATCACTTCACCCTGATTATGGGGTGCCTGTTGGGAACTAGTTTATATGGGTACAGAGATTAATATGGGGTACGATAGTATATTCGACCCTAGACAACTTAACTAAGTATATGGTGCTTTCTCATTTCTAGTTTATACTTATCATACCCAGTTCTTTATTCATAGACTGAATAGTCCTAGACTTACTCAGGCTTTATGTCTGACTCTACTTTTCTTTCGTCTTCTTTTCTTCCGTTCCCCCCCCCCCCCCCAGGTCCACAGGGAGGGAACACCGCAGCTTGACCAGCCTTCATATCCAGCTTGAAGAGAAAGAATGTATTGCTTGGATCTTTTCGTTTTGGACTATGGCTTTGGACAACAACTATGGGACTTTTGCAGTTTATTTATGTTTCCTTTATGCTTCTTTAAATAATGTAATCAAGACAGTTATGAAGATGTTATGTTTTTGGAAGTATTGTAAGACAATTATGGTATGTTGTTGTAACACATATCTTTTATGAAATAAAAGTTGTTGTTTTTCCGCTGTTCAAAAATTATGTGTTCTTATATTCTGTCTTGTATATCTGTGACTTATACTTATAAACCTCCACCAAAATTAGGGCATTCCCTTTGAGAGTGACCCTAACGGAGGTGGGGTGTTTCAAATCTTATAGTTAAACTCCATTATTTTCAAATCTATATATTTGAATTTCCTTTGAACTTTCTTTATTCAAATCCATTTGAATTCCTTTGAATTCAATTTCTATTTGAATTCCTTTGAATTCAAATTCTATTTTAATTCCTAATTGAATTCCAATCTATTTTCAAACTTCGTATGGATTTCTATATTCAAAACTATTTTCAAACTCCATTTGAATTACTATATTCAAATCTATATGGATTCTATATTCAAAATCTATTTCAAATTCTATTTTTGAAATTCTATTTCAAGTTCTACTTAAATTTTCTATATCAAATTTCCATTTGAATTTCTATATTCAAATTCTAAGTTTGAATTCCCTTTTGTTTAAATTCTACTTGTATTTATACTTCTGAATTATACAATGGTAATTCTTTTCACTTCAGTTATAAACTTTGTTTATAAGAGAACTATTTGTTATTTTTTTAAACCAGTTAATACTTTTGTTCTATTCAAAATTTCAAATTCTATTTTCGAAAAAATAGAATTTTCCCTTTAACTCTGGAAATTTCCTTTTTCGATATTTTTAAACACCAACACTTAGGCCCAGTGATATTTATACACCAAACAATCAATTTTATTTTTGGTTTTCTAACACATCATATATGACAGTATATATGCAAACAAATAAACAAATAGATAATATATTTTTGAGGAACCCAGTCGGATTCCTCCAACCTGTTTTTCCTGCATCCACAGACGTTAGTCAACATAGTAATACCCATCCTGCTTCGAGGAAGGATATCGCGGTATAAAAGGGGATCCACTTATATACGTGGGCGTAGGGTCATCCGGTAATGATACTGCGGGCATCCGCTAATGATACTGCGGGAACAATCCAATCACCAAACCAATATATATATATATATATATATATATATATATATATATAATAGTCAACCCTAAATAACTAATATTTTTAAATCAACCAGAAAGCATTCAAACAAGCATCAAACAATTATTTTTAATGAATAAAAATAATTCTAAAGAAAAGGTGAGTGAGATTTACTCACCGGGATATTTATTTTCCGCTTGTACCAATTTATATTTCTTTTCTATCGATTTCCCAATCTTCAACTCCTCATGAAAATTCCATTCGATTTATCCTTGCCTAAGCAAAAATCCGAACTTTGTAAATGAGCAAATGAATTCCCTTTAACAAGGTCTTGTATAATTTTATTATGGCATTCATTGTTTAAGCTCTCGAACAATTTAAATGTAACTAAAATTAAACTGCTAAATTTAAGAATTACCTTTTTAATCAAACTGTTAGACACTGTCAAAATATGCGACTTCATTCCCTTGATTTCAAAATGCTTGATCCAAGCTTGAACAGTACGAATGATATTCATTAGAAAATCATTGAAAGGAACTGTTGACTGTTGAAAACTTTGCTTCTTTATCTAAATTTCCAACAGAACCCTCCTTCAGATCGTAGACTGTTTTCACGATCGAACCCCTCCATAATGAACAACGTTGTCACGCCTTGCTCGATCACCTCCGACATCGATCTTCCAAATATGAAACTTTTCATATGTGTGTTCGAACTCCCCATCCTCCTTTGCAAATGAATGGACAAATCCAATCATAGTACCCCATCAACAACTCGTTCGCTTATCCCATTCGCGACTGCTTCCGCCAATCACTCCTCTCACTGTCGCATCCCTCTCGGAACCCCTAATCACCTAAGGACGAACTCCATTTCGCAAATCAGAACATCGTCGATCCCCATAGTAACCCGCCGTCGCACTCCCTTTGACCTACCCATCTCGAGACAATCACGACCCCCCCATTCGTACTTGTCGAACCCTAGCTTTGCTGAGCCCTGAAAACCCATCGCGAGCTGCGTCGAGCTTCTTAGGAGTATCGCGATTCGATTCCCTCCCTACTTTTTTTTATATTTGAAACGAGTTCGATCTGATTTGAAGCAGAAGGATTCACGATTTTAAATGAAATGGGAGAAAACAATTCGATTTCGAATGACTGGAAATGAAAGAAATGGGCTTGAGATGTTTTTCGTGGGTTTGGGAAGGCATAAATAAGGAAGGTCGACGGTGTTATATAGGTGCGAAGGGAACCATACATACAAGAGCCATTAATTTGATTTGATTTCATATTTAATGCGATTTGATATAAAGGGATTTTTATTCTTTTTAAACAGAATTCGATTTGATTTCGATTTTATCCATTATAAATATCTCGGGGTTCATAAATAAAAATCGTGAACTGCTATTTTAGCGTACCGACCGTCGTTCCAATATTATAACACTTTCTGAACTCCACAGTAAATATTATGGAATTTAATTTCAACTTATATACCATATTAATTAATATAATATAATTTAAATTCCGAACTAATCAAATTCGCAGGTAATAAATTATTTTTATTATCGCCTATAATTAAACAAAATTAATATTGGTCACCTGAATTGTTTTGATTCAGTTTTTAACTTTGAATTGAATTATTTTTCGTATTTTGATAATTTAATCGATAACCCAATAAAATACCATATATATTATAAATTCAATATTTAAAACTATATTAAATATTTAAAATAAACTGTTCGAAAATCTGGGTCGTTACAAGCTAGAAGTGGCGTTAGTGGTTTTACACGCCTTGACGAGTTTGACTTATGTGGTTGTTGCTGTTGCGAGGCGCCTCGGATTTATCGGTGACTTTGTGAAGCCGATGGAGTCATTCGTTGGCTCATTTGCGCCCCATAGGGTGGGGAAACTTAGTGTTCAGGCATTCTAATCCACATCGGTGGACCGACCCTGACGATCCAAGGCTTGACTGAGTACTTGCCTGAGACAGGTAGGCTAGATTGTCTCGAATCGGTAGAGGACGATCCCTGGCCTCGGTTCACAGATGGAAATCCAATTTCCAATGCGTGACGTATCGATTTTAGTTGTAATCCTATATATGGCGACATAGTGGGATGGGGCGCTTATGCCGTCTATGATTGATACTTATGTTTTGAAATTGTTTTGACACTATACACTTATAGAAATAATAAAAGATGAAATTTAGCGTATCAAGCATTCTTTGGCTATTATAAGGTAAAACCCTATCCTCCGGCTTGTGTTGCATTGTGTGATGGGACCTGGGTCTTATAATAGCTTCATTGTTCTTTATTTAGCATTGCGCTGTTGTTTTATGCACTGGTGTTCTTAGGAGGAAACCCGTTCCGTGTTATACGGCGTGGTCCCTTGATTTATCTAACTTTAAAATAAAGATTAATAACTGTTTTAGTTCTCACACCAGTTCCATGACTGACCTGGGGTTTATTGTTTTAACCTAAACTTTGGGTGCCCTTATTTTGACACGGGCAACTAGTAGATTTGGTTTTGCATATTTATATTCCCAGGATCCTGATTTACAGCTGGAATAATATCCGGAAAGCTCTGTATCCGTATATCTCCTTCAGTTGTATATTGTATTATTTTTCCACTGTAGTAATGTATTGAAATGTAATTAAAATCTCTGATATTGTCTGTGTAATATTTGTTTATACTCTGTATATTCTTGTATTCTGATGGAATTTTTGTAATTAACAATGAAATGTTCTTCTGTCTGCGTTCTGATGTGGCTTGTTCTCAATTCAATCCGGGATTTCCCGTAAGGGGGATTTCAGGTCGTTTCATTTTATATCGATACTTCATATGTAAAAATCATATTTTTATTATTCCTATTATATAAAAAATCACATTTTTATTCTTTCTATAATATAAAAATCATATTTTTATTCATTCTATAATATAAAACTCATATTTTTATTCTTTCTATAAGATAAAAATCATATTTTTATCGTCGCTTCATATATAGAAATCTCGCCTTTCTATGATTAAAAATCCGACCATTCTTTGATTAAAAATGCAACATTTCTATGGATAAAGGTCCAAACTTATGCGGATAAAATCCATACTTCCTATATCAAAATCCGATTTATTTAGCGCTACATCAAGCATAAAAATCCAATTTTTCTCTACGTAAATGGATAAATACCACCATGAAAACTTACACTAGCTCGGGGAGGCTCGGTGTAACAACCCGAAAATCTGGGCCAGTTTAAAATTTTTTATTTTGGCAATAGCGAATTTTGATTATTTAAAATGAATCATTTTAAATAATATCGACGAGAGATTTATTTTGAATATAATTCAAACGTATATATTATATGCGTCGTCGTTAGAATATAAATAATTATTTATAATTATAGAAGGAAATGAAAATGGCGCGGTAGTTCGATAATTTGATTTCAAACTTCAAATGAACATACCGGGTGCAAAACAATCCGGATTTTAGTGAAACCAAAAACATTAGAATCTAATTGATAATATCTTTCCAACAAACCCGAAAAAATCAAAATTTCATAGCGGAGATCAAAAGATATGTTCAGTTGAAAATTCGGAATAGTCGCTATGGAATTCAGGCCCTTAAACATGGAAATTTTGCAAACGACCTAGGATTTCGACGAAACCACTTTTGTTGGGTCCGTGATGTAAAGTTATTGCTAGGTTCCAATTTTCGTAATTTTTCGATTCAATATGTAAGCGTGGCAAAGGAAAACGCGTTTGACCAGTTTCAGTTGATTTTAATCGACTGGAAAATGGCCATTTTTCAAACGGTCTCAGAATTCGACGAAACTAGTTTTGTTAGGACCGTATCGTCAATACGAAGCTAGAAAATATTTTTCGAGAATTTTTAGAGTTAGTATGTGACCCTAGTAAAATGAAATGCGCGTTCAAATTCAATATATAGAGTTATATGTTGATTTCGACGGAAACTATTCGAAACGATCGAATTAGCTTACGATATATATCCTGTTAGACCTAGATGTGGTTCTAACACCCAAATTGATTAGAAACAAGATAAAATAAAGCAGAAATAAAAATGGACACACAAGATTTATAGTGGTTCGGCGAAAAAATGCCTACGTCCACTTAGTTCTAACTATATTCAGTAATTCAGATACAAAGGCAATTTAAGATTCACTCACAACTCACTTTTGTTCACTCAAATGATTAAAACAAGAAATGAAAGATGGTTTGGATTTTCCGGGAGTAAAGGAATTCGGATGATGGAGGAACTTGGATTCTCAAAAGTGCTGAAAAAAGATCCTTCTCCTTGTCTCTAGATGGGGTATTTATAGGTGTGAATTTGCCTGAGATTCAATCCGGGTCGGAACACGTGTCATCCATCGCACTCTCTTCGGGTTCGGATGGGCTATCAGGCTGACAACGCATCAATGAGATGGACGTTAGGGGTAGGAATTAGTCATATCCGGTCCGGTTCTCCAGGCGGCTTTATAGGAGATTTTCCTGGATCATGGGTGCGGGTCGGAGACGTGCAGGTTGGGGGGCTCGGATCGGAATACCCGATCAGAACCGGAGTAGCTTGGACGTCTCTTCTTCTCTAATCATACTCCGCTCCGCTCCAGCGTCGTGGCAAGCAGACGGCTTTCCGATCCACCTGAGATTTATTGGCCTTCCGATCCGATCAGGTATACTTTGCCAATCTATCCAGTAAGAGACATCCGATCCGAACAGAGAATCCTACCCGATCCGAACCGATATGCTGCTATCAATCTGAATTGTGGTGTTTCCTTCCGATCCGAACCGGAGTCTTATATCTTGAAATATTCTTCAATTGTTGGTTTCTTGACTTTGTGTTGCCTAGTTCACAAAGTAGGCTAACATTTTGCCCCCTCGAAGTACACACTTATTTAAGATAAAGTGTGCTTTGAAGCATTTTACAAAACATCCTTTGAATAAGAACGGTTGAATGATCACTTCCATCTACTTATAGTACCGTGTCGCTTTATAACATCGTGGCTTTTGCTGCTTAATATATCATAATCGATATGAATTACTTCCTTCATTTTCAAACAACTTTGATAGCTTTTATTTAACGTCCACTGATTCTTCTAGGTAAGCTTCCTTTTTTTTTTTTTTTTTTTACTTTTCTTCAAACTCAACTTGCATGTCAAGCCATTGTGCTAGCTCCTTTCGGTTCGGACCCGAGCCCAACATGCTTTCCCTTTGTATCGTTTAGCGCTGGTCCAACAGGCCAGAATGTGTTGGCGGGCTCGATATCCGATCCAAACAGAGCAAGAATCAATGGGGTGAGCTCCACCAGACCAAACAATGTTTTCCATTCTCCATCGTTACCGAATGGATGGGCTTGATTTATCAATATGGGCTTCAATTCCGGTCCGAACAAAATCAGAGGCCAGGAATACTAAGAGTCGCCTTGAACCCATATAAATTCGCTACTTCCTTCCTTCTTTCTCCCTTTCCTTTATTGCTCTCGGCTAAGAAAACCTGCACCAAAACCCTAACCTTTAAAAAACTCCAAAACTTTCGTTTTAATCCTCGAGTCAAAATTCATAGGTAGCTTTATAATCTCGAATCGCTTTGCTATAGTTGTTTTCAGTTTGGACTTGTAGTTAAATCGAACGATATGAGCATGGTATTTGCGTAATTCTTACATCGCGGCGCCTTCCACCCACCACCGTCGTCGTTAATGGCATCAATCGTCATCTCAAGGCAGCGATGGAGAGTGTTAGGGTCCTTCGTCGAATATTTGAACACACGAGCACTCGTTGAATATTTGGACACACGAGCACTTAATTTCAATTGGGGCTCCTAGCATGGAAGTGGGTTCGATGTTAAGGAGGAGGAAGAAGAAGATTATGGGGAACCGGTTCGGGTAAAGAAGCGTGGAAGTGGAGATGGGAGGAAAGAAAACGTCGGTTCGGGTCGGAGAAGTGAAGACTGAAGTAAATGGATCGGCAGAGTGGTGCTATTTCGGTTTGGATCGGGCCATCCGATCAGATCAGTCCTGCTTCCGAACCCATTGCTTCCCTTGTCTTGAACTGGCCCTGTTTTAATGACGCATCCGAACCGATTACTATCTGTATCTGTATTGAGCCAATCATCACACGCATATCCGAACCGAACCGAACGCATCAAACTTGGCACATAAAGACTACTCAACTACTTCAACTAACACTTACTCTAGACGAATATGCTTCGCGGACAGTTAGGATAGTGCCTTGTGAACATAAACGAGAATTAAGAAAAACTCTGACTATCGCTTTCTCTTTAAAGCTTCGTCTTATATTGCTGTACTTTTATCTTGTATTTCTCACATTTGCTGCACACACTTTAGTTCACACACATACACAAAGAAGGGAGACACGGGATAATTTACTCTAATTCGTGCTATTGCTTCTTCAATAGTTCCATGACAATGAGGCCGAGACGCTCTTCTCGTTTAGCTGAGAGGAAAGAAGCTCCAGAAACTTCCAACAAAACCACTCTCGAGGATATATCTTCTTCATCTGACCCAGAATGGGACAGCGAGGGTCCGGATTACGGAGTTGGTCATCGGGAAAGCGATGAAATGTCTTCAGAAAATGAAGTTTCCCTAGGCTTTGAGGAGGAAGGAGGGATTGGTGACAACCGAGCACCCGATGAATTCGACTCAGCCATTATATTGGGATCACCTCCAGATTCCGTAGAATCAACAATTGACAATGACCGACTCGTGAGAATTTGCTTGAAGTACGGAATAATGAAGAGAGACACTCTAGTGCCCTCACGTTCTGACCGTCCACATAACCCTCCAGAAGGATATATGACGGTCACTCGTCTGATGTGCATGGTTGGCGCCATTCCTCCTTTCTCGCCTTTCATCGTCGACTTCTTAAGACAAATGCGGATTGCCCCCATGCAGCTGCATCCCAATTCATATGCCTATCTGCATACCTTATTCATAGCATATCGTGAAATTCTAGGCGTGGAGCTTACGTTTGACGATGTTCATTTCTTCTATAATTTCAAACATCGGACTAGGGAAACCCCTTCTTTCTGTTACTTTGAGTCGGTCCCAAAGAGGAAGATAATCTCTACGTCGTTTAGCAGCAAGGCTGGAGATTCCAGACTGGAGTGGTTCTATATAAAGCAACAGTCTGGATGCGCCAGAAGATGGACAAAATCAAGTAAAGCACTGATTTTCTGACCCTGGACTCTATACACTTGAATCATCACCCTGACCTGTTTTTCCTTTTTATTTGCAGTCGATAATCCCAAACAGGTATCAGACCAAGTGTTCTTTGATCGAATGCACCGTCTCCTCAATGGCGACCAAAAATTCCTTACTATTGACGAGGTTCTTAAAGATGAGTACCTTCATTTTCACGGGCTGCTATCCGTCTACCGTAGCATCGGTCATGGGACAGTCCCTTATGCATATATTCCTCCAGTAGAAACAGTTCCAGAAGTAGGAGAAGGCTCGGGAATTCCTGCAGCTTCTCTTCAAACTTCACCCTCTCCCTCTTCCACTCAAGACGATGAGCTGGCTAATCTGGCCAAAAAACATCGTGAAGGGTATGTTGCCCCCGAGGAAACTACCTCGGTAGACAAATCAAAATCTCCCTAAGGGTCGCCACTTCACGCTTCCGAAGGGGATGCTCCTAGCACCGACGAGCACATATTTCAGGGTTTGGGGGATCTCCCCTTACCCGAGACTATATATACTTCAGAAGACTTCAGAAAGGACCCTTTAGTCTTCACTTCTTCTGAAGAGACTACTCCTGCTAAGGCCAAAGAGCCTGCCCGCACCAGTCTAGCTTCAGACTCGGGTTGGTTGGGGGGACACACACACCACATAGGATGCACTTTGCACCGTAGCACTAGCATTCATTTCACTTCTTTTTCCATGAATCCGTCGTTTCTAAACTTTGTTTAATTTATCGTGCAGGTACAATGTCTCGCTCCTCTTACGATATAAGAAAGCTTCGCCGCAGCATGTCCAATCCTCCTCAGGATGCTGAGTATAATCGCCCAGATGACCGCAGCAGGGAGGAAAGAAGACCCTATGATCCTTATCGAACTCGATCCTCACGCTCCCGCTCACCAGTTCGACCAGAACAAGAAAAATACAAAAGTTATCAGGGTCGTAGGGAGGAGGAGAGACCACAATCTAGGGATTCCACTTCCTCTCATGAAAAGCGGAGTAGAGAGAAAACACCTCCAAAGGAAACTGGGTCTAGAAGTAAGCAAAAAGTCCCTGCTACTAAGCGACCTCGGACAGACAAGGGTTCTACAGAATCTTCTTTAGGAAGGGATACTGAACTAACAATCCTCGCCCCTCCTCCACCAGATGCGGGAACCGCAGTAAGGCTGGCATACTTAAAGGAGCAATTTCCCAAGCACTACTTCGAGACTCTGACCTTTCTACCTTCCCTTGAACCTATTTCTTCTAATTGGGCAGAGGAGGCCAGAGCAAAGATTGATTTGGTGGAAAAACAATATACCGAAATGTTCAAGTATTCCCGCACTCTTTCTAGAATCATCCGCACGCTAATGACAAATGCTGACTCAATGCACAAAACTGCAGAGGAAGATGCTAAGGCCCTAAAAACCTTAGGAAAAAATTTAGAAGATACTCAAGCTCAACTAGCTATCGCTCAGAAGAACGCTTCTAACTTTAAACAACAGTTTGAAGACATGCAAAAGCGCTATCATGATTTGCTAGAATCCCACACTCAGGAACGTTCCGAGTTGAAGAAGAAAGCTGACGAAGCCAAATCAGAGGCTGCTAAGACACGTCTCGCTTATGCTGAGCTTGAGCAGAAAAATGCCGAGTTAGCGAAAAGGAGTGCTGAGCTAGAAAAGAAAAACGCTGACTTGGCTTCAAAATTGTTAGAGGCGGAAAACAGGGCTGCTCTGGCTGAAGGCAATGTGGAATGCGCTATTAAATCTGCGGAAGAAACCCGCAAACAATTATCAGAGGCGGAGGCCGATATTCAGGGTTTCGGCGAGCTAATGATCGAATTCTTCGCGCACATTATTCGTCGTCGAAACATTTCCTGGATCGAGGACTATCCATCCACTTTGGTTCATGTGTGGAATCAAATCGTCGAGTGGGAAAAAGAAGAGCTTAAGGTTGATTCCCTCGATGAAGATAAGCTGATGGAGAAATATCTGAGAGACGACGAACCGGAGCGCCTAGCTGAAGGGCGCCGCCTAATTGCTGAGGCCATGGAAGAAGAGAGGCGGAAGTCCAAACAGAGAACCATTCCTGAAGCTGGTTCCTCTTCTTCTGCTCCTATAACTCCTGAAGTAGAAGGGTATGATCCCGAAAACCCGGGAATTCCCCGAACAACTTTACTATCTCCCATTCCTGAAATAACTCCAGAGGTAGTAGTCACCCCCGCTGAAAAGTCTTCAGAAGGTATCCCTATCTTTTCTCCTTAATTTGTCAAGGCTACTACTACCTTTGGCTACATGACTGAACGTTCGATGAGAAATCCTTTGCCCTTGCCTGAGTTGATAACCGATGTTTCTCATTTTGTAGGCGTTGAATCCTCCGCGAAGACAGATGTAGTTCAAGGAACTACCACTGGGACAAAGCCCGCTGACAGGGTCAAAGAAGGAGAAGATAGGGCTGCTTCCACAGACCTGGGGGAAAGAAGTGAGCCAACTAAGGTGACTACTCCCCATGACGAAGAAATGATTGCAGCTCTAAAAGACGACGGAGGAGACGAGGGGCATGATGAGGAACCAGAGGTTACAATAACCGGGGAGTCGAAAAGCGCTGATGACATTACCTTGGCTGCCATGAAGGCTGATCAAGACAAGCGCTTGCAATTAAAGGCTGAAGAATTAGACCCTGAGGTCCTCAAGCCCCTTGCAGTTGTGGATGCAGGTTCAAGGTTAGTTGTTAAGCTCTCAACTAGATCTATCACCGAAGAACTCGCTAAAAAATCATCTTTTGATTCCAGTGCCCAGCCCTCCGGGAAGAAGTCTGCTGGCTCCAGTGCTACACCTTCAGGGAAAAAGAAATCAAAGCGAATTTTGACTGAAGCCGAGAGGGAAGCAAAGGATGCGGAAAAAGCTGCCAAGAAATCGAAGGCTCATCCCAAACCCAAATAGTGGGTTCTCCTGTGTCCTTTTAGCATCTTTGTAAATCAATAAGTGCTGCCACAACAGCAGCTCCCGCACTTTCTTTTTTAGTCATTTCCCTGTACAAATTCATTCATTTGTAAATAAAAATAATTCACTTTTTGCAATATTTATCTGTTAGCAGCTCTGCACTTATGTAAAAATGCATTTCTATAGTTATGAAACAAAGTTGTGGAAAGGGGAGATATGTGTATGTATATGTGTCCCCAGTCAATCTCCATAAGTTATTCAGTGCTTAACCATGCAATCTGAATGCTCCCGATTCTCTAACGGGATAGCATTTCCTGTATCATCAACACCTGTTGTTTTTCCTGGCATTTCTTTTATACTCTCTCTCATTCTCTCGAGAGTTAGAGTTCGAGTTTAGTTATTTGTTTATTCCCCGGTCGTTCAACGGGAAAAGATTTCTTTCTCGGCGCTCGATCGGAGACGCCTTTATACTCTCTTTCTCTCTGGAAAGTTAGAGTTCGAAGTTGAACCTCTTTCTCAGCGCTCAGTCGGAGACGCTTTTATACTCTCTCTCTCTTTCTCTGGAGAGTTAGAGTTCAGAATAGAATTTCTTTTTCAGCACTCAGTCTGAGACGCTTTTATACTCTCTCTCTTTCTCTGGAGAGTTAGAGTTCAGAATGTCGTTTTCTCATTCTTTTATGTCTTATTGCACAAATAATCATTGTGCTTCTTTTTATGTCCAAACTGTTTCAACCTTTTTAGGCTCTAAATTATCCTGTATTTTATAATCTCAACAGAACAACTAACGAATGTAAATGCATAAAAGTAAATAACACACAATATTTTTATAGTGGTTCAGCTAAGTCGTAGCCTACATCCACTTTATAGTCCTTTATTCATATCATCAGATTTTCCCAAGGCAAGTCGTGCCTTATTACAGAGTTTACATGAAGAACAGCAAAAAGTATAGCATTTCTAATCCAAATATCGCATTAAGTGTTGGGCATTCCATGCTCGAGGGACTTCTTCGCCATCTACGGTCGTTAACTTGAATGTTCCTTTATCAAGTTTCCGTTGGATGACAAAGGGTCCTTCCCATTTTGGGCCGAGGTGAGGAAGGGATGGAAAAACTCTCTTTAACACCAAATCTCCTGGTTCAAAAGTTCTGAGACGAACTTTTTTGTCATAATAGCGTGCCATCTGACGCCGATGTCTTGCTGCACGCAAGTCTGCTTCGTCCCTTTTCTCTTCGATTTCATCAAGAGACTCAAGTAGAAGTGCCCGATTCGTCATCGGGTCATAATATGTGACCCTGTGGGAAGGAACTTCCAGTTCAACTGGAATTACTGCTTCTGAGCCAAAGGAGAGAGAGAAAGGGGTATGACCAGTAGCCGTTTTAAACGTTGTTCGATATGCCCACAAAGTTAGGGGTAATTCATCAACCCATTTTGCCTTTGCACGCTCTAATCGCTTCTTGAGGATGGATTTTATTACCTTGTTTATTGCCTCTACTTGCCCATTAGATTGTGGATAGGCAACTGCAGTATATCGTTTGTCTATCTTATATTTCTGGCAAAAGTTTTTGAATTCAGTGCTATCAAATTGGGTCCCGTTGTCGGTAATAATCGTCCTTGGGATCCCGAATCGGCATATAATATTTCGGACCACAAAACTTATCACCTTTCTTGTGGTGATCTTAGTCAAGGGTTCAGCTTCCACCCACTTTGTGAAATAATCCACGGCTACTATGGCATACTTAGCTCCCCCTTTAGCAATCGGTAAAACTCCAATAATATCGATTCCCCATGTGGCAAATGGCCAAGGACTCACCATCGATTTAAGCTGGGTTGATGGTGCCCTGGGGATTTTGGCGAATCTCTGGCACTTATCGCAGCGTCGTGAATAATCAGCTGCATCCTTGTTAATTGTAGGCCAGAAGTATCCATACCGCAATATTTTCTTTACTAAAGTTTGACCTCCTGTATGATCTCCACACTCACCTTCGTGCACTTCTCTCAGTACACGCTTGATGTCGTCGTGTGCGATACATCGTAACAGGGGCATAGAAAATCCCTGTCTATAGAGGGTATCGTCTTGTATAACATATCTGGTAGCTTTGCGCACTACAGCCCTCTTTTCACTCTTCTTTAATGGGAGTGTCCCATTCTTAAGAAAATTCTTGATTGGAGTCATCCATGACTCCTTCTCTGGTTCCGCTTCAAGAACGAATTCCATTTCCATTGACTCAAAGCTTGGCGACTCCAACGTTTCAATTGGAATTACCTCAGTCTCTTCTGGATTGTCAGAACTAGCCAATTTTGCTAGTCTATCCGCTTTCTGGTTTTCTTCTCTGGGAATATGTGTTATGTTGTACCGCTCTAAGCTACTTAATAGCTCTTTCACTTTCTTGAGGTAAGCGACAAGTCGAGGTCCTCGAGCCGCGAACTCCTCTCGCACTTGACAAACAACAATCTTAGAGTCACAAAATATATCCATCACTTTTACTCCAAGGTCTTTAGCGAGTTTCAGCCCGGCAATCAGGGCTTCATACTCAGAGTCATTGTTTGTTGCCGAAAATTCTAATCGCAGGGCGTAATATAACGACCGTCCCTCCGGAGTGACTAAGACAATTCCAGCTCCGGATCTTCGGTCATTTTTAGCTCCATCTGTATATAATTCCCACGGATTCATCTTTAGCTTATCCTCGGGTTTAACCACTCGGTCATTGATTATTTCTTCCTCTGGAATGGTGAACTCCGCAATAAAGTCTGCTAGAGCTTGCCCCCTGATTGACTTTCGTGGTTGAAAATTCAAATCAAACTGGCTTAGTTCTATGTTCCATTTAATCAACCTTCCCGACGCCTCGGGTCTCTGCAACACTTGTCTTAACGGCTGATCGGTGTATATGGTTATTGGATGGGCTTGGAAGTAGTGACGAAGCTTTCGGGATGCAATCAAGAGGCTGTAAGCAAGCTTCTCGATCTTTGGGTAGTTGCGCTCTGCCGCTGCTAATTTCTTACTCACATAGTATACTGGCCTTTGTACTTTGTCTTCTTCTCGAACCAGAACTGTGCTGACAGCGTGAGCCGAGACTGCTAGATAAACAAATAGTTCCTCGTGGTCTACGGGCTTTGATAAGATTGGCGGTTTTTCTAACAGCTCTAACAGATTTTGAAAAGCCTCGACACAATCGGGAGTCCACTGGAAGTTCTTCTTTCCCCTTTTTATCAAATCAAAAAATGGAACACATTTATCGGTGGCTTTGGAGATGAATCTACTTAGCGCCGCTACCTTCCCTGCCAGACTTTGGACGTCTTTAATTTTCCTTGGTTCTTTGATATTTCTAATCGCCGCTATCTGGCTAGGGTTGATCTCAATTCCTCGGGAACTCACAATGAAGCCAAGGAACTTTCCCGACGCTACTCCAAATGAACATTTTAAAGGATTCAATTTCATGCGGTATTTTCGCAAGATACCAAACATTTCTGCTAAATCTCGCGTATGACTGGAGGACTGCTTTGATTTAACCAGCATATCATCCACATAAACTTCCATAGTTTTTCCTATCTGATCGTAAAACATTCTATTTACCAATCGCTGATAAGTAGCCCCAGCGTTTTTTAATCCGAACGGCATTACAACATAACAATATAATCCCAAATTCGTAATGAAACTCGTATGCTCTTGGTCTGGTACATGCATAGGAATTTGATTGTATCCAGAGTATGCATCCATAAAAGAGAGAAGTTCATGACCTGCTGTCGAGTCTACAAGCTGGTCAATTCTGGGAAGTGGGAAACTATCTTTTGGGCAAGCCTTATTTAAATCTGAAAAGTCAATACAAGTTCGCCACTTTCCGTTTGGCTTCTTTACCAAGACAGGATTCGATATCCAGTCGGGATAAGTCGAATCTCGAACAAATCCATTTTGCTTCAATTTCTCTACTTCTTCTTTGAGAGCAGCCGACCTCTCTGGGCCCAGCATGCGTCTCTTTTGTTTCACAGGCGGATGCTTCGGATTTACATTCAGTTTGTGACTGATAAAGGAAGGCGATATCCCACACATGTCAGCATGGGTCCAGGCGAACACATCTAAATTTGCCTTCAAGAAGTCCGTCAATTCTTCAGCACGACGTGGATCCAATTGGGAACCAATCTTCAAAACTTTCGTAGGATCAGCTTCATCAACAGGAATTTCCACTGTCGCTTCATTAGGAGTTGCATTTCTAGCCTCTGGTTCCTCGTCTTTTCTAGGATCCAGGTCTTCAGGCGTCCCTTTGGGCAACTCCCTTGGGTTCGATCTCTCTAATTGCTATGCCGAGTCCCCCTTTGAGGGAGATGAGGCATCCTTACTCTCAGCATTTACTCCTTTCATCAACATCTTCAGTTCGGCCACATAGCAGGCCCGTCCAGAAACCTGATCCCCTCTTATTACTCCAGTTCCGGCTTCGGTAGGGAACTTTAGTAACAAGCACCAAGGGGCGATACAAATTCTAAACTCAGCGAGGGCAGGTCTCCCTAAAAATGCGTTATATGGCGAATCTACGTCCAGTACTACAAACTGAAGCATTCGCACTCTTCTACGTTCTCCTTGCCCTAAAGTCACGGGCAACTCTATGTATCCCATGGGAGCTGTCGTCGCTCCGTTGAAACCTCTAATCCATCCTTCACAAGGTTTCAGATCTTCGGGCTCAAGCTTCATCTGATCAAATGACTTCTTGAACAAAATATTAACGGAACTTCCGTTGTCTACTAATACCTTATGGACCAAGGCCGGCCCAATAGTGGTAGTAATAACCAACGGATCATTGGTGGGAGATTGTATTCCCGTGTTGTCTCGGCTGCGGAATACCACATCATCGAACATGGTTTTTTGTTGTTTTATAGGAGTGACATCTTCCCAATCGTCACCTTCATTCACATCTAGATGCTTAGCAGCATTCACATATTGGTCCATCGACCTAAAACTTCGGATTGCCGGGTGAGGCCCGCCTACTATGGAGTTGATGACGATCCCTTTACCTTTCTGCTGCGCGGTAGGCTTAGGAGCAGGTAGGATTTTCTTTGGAGCCTGCTCTCCTTGCCCCCTGTCCCTTGGGGCAACCTTGTACTCATCCAACTTTCCTTCACGCAGCAGCTTTTCAATTACATCCCTCAAATGTCAACACTCATTGGTCGAATGTCCATGTGTTCCGTGAAACAAGCAAAATTTCCCTGTCGCCATTTCTTTCTCGGTCGAATCACGAGGTGGCGGTCTTTTGTACTGCAACACATTATACGTGTCCAGGTAAATATTTTCCAGGGTGTCATTCAATGGTGTATAGTTCTCGTAGTTCTGGAATCGGGGCCTTTTGTTAGGGTCGCTTCCCCTATTTCTGTTCCTCCTATTACCGTTCGAATTACGGTTGTTGTTGTTTCCCCCGTTCCCAGTATTGCTGTTTCCACCCTTGTTTCCTACATTTACTTCAACCTTGCCAGAACTTTCCCCAGACTGCTTCACGGCAATATTACTCTGCACATTCTCCTTTGAAGCTGTCTCAGACTTTCTCTTCCGGTTTGCCCGGGCCTCCTCTCGTCTTAGATAAATATCGGCTTTTTCGTAGAATATCGCCCTTGTGGGGGGTGTCTTCCCAGAAAGGTAGTCTCCAAATTCAGATTCAGGATCGACTCCTTCCTTCAATGCCATCAGAATAGTGGGCTCATGCGGGTCACTGACCTCAGTTACCGCTTGGTTAAAACGATCTAAATATGCCCTTAAAGACTCTCCTGGTGCCTGTTTGATCCTCGACAATTCAATAACACTCTTGGACTTGCGGGCATGTAGTCGAAACTGGTTCATGAAACGCTCGCTTAGCTCTTTGTAATTAGAAATTGAACGAGGAGGAATTCGGGTAAACCAAAATAAAGCCACATCTTCTAGGTAGATTGGGAACGCTTTGCACTTTACTTCATCGGGGGCAGCAGCGGCATTCATAAGCCACGAATACCGCATCAAGTGCTGTCCTGGATCAGTCCTCCCGTTATATTTATCCATCTGTGGCAAGTTAAAGCATCGGGGGAACTGGAAGTCTAGGATGTCGTCAGTGAACGGAGTATGGCTTCGCTCAATGCCATAGTCTTCATTTGTATAACTCCGGCTTTCGGACATAATTTGACGAACCATCGCCTGCACATCGGCACTAGTTAGGGGCTGCTCAGGTTCCCTGGCCCTAGTGTCCGAGTTCCTCCGGGGCTCTTGCTCAGGAGATGCCCTTCTTCTTCGAGCTGCCTCTGCTCGATTTCTTTCCCTGCGTTCCCGGTCGATCTCGGGAAGAGGGGACTGGAGTCTTTGCCCCCGAGTGGGGCTATCGTTTCCTAATGCTCGTGCGATATCCTCGCGAGATCCCAAAGATCCAAACGTTAGCTGCTCCACGTTCTGAGGTCGTTCGAGTGGCCTTCGTTCACGGGGCCTCTCTTCCTCGGAAGATGAAGATTGATCTACGGGCGTATGACGAACCGGTGACGGAGTTCTTTGCCGGCGGAGCTCATTGATTTCCCGACTCATGAGCCTCATATTTTCCTGCATCATGAGATTGGTGCGCTCATGAACTCTCATAGCTTCCCTCGTGCTCTCAATCATATCAAGCAAGCGCGAGAAATCTCCTTGAGTGATGGGAGCAGATGGATTGACCTGGTCTCCAACCCTGGCAGCTGGAATTGGAGCATTGGTGGGGACTCGAGTAGATGTTCCAGCTTCACCAAGCATCGGGTCGGATCGGAGGTAGGAAGTCGGGTCGGATCGGAGCTGGGGTGCCTGTTCGGATCGGTGTGCAGCGAGCAAGTCGGGTCGGTTCAGACTGGGGGAGTGCACTGCTTCAGAGTCTCCAACCCGGATCGGATCGGAGCTTTCCCCTTGCTGTCGGTTCGGGTTTCCTGCATTGATTCTCCCTGCTGCTGAACTCTGCCCCCTAGACCTTATTACAACAGCATGTTGCTGATCTTCACCAGCTCCATTTCCTTGAACAGACTGGACTTCCTTGCCTTTTCCTCTGGCCATGAGTCTTTGACAATTACTTCAACGAATGTAAGAAAGTGGAGAAACTTAAGGATTCACTTCTTTGAACCCAACGGTCCAAAAAGTAGAAAGAGATCCCGGAAAATAAAGAATTTAGATGAGGTTTCTCAGTGAAAGCACCAAAATGTTAGACCTAGATGTGGTTCTAACACCCAAATTGATTAGAAACAAGATAAAATAAAGCAGAAATAAAAATGGACACACAAGATTTATAGTGGTTCGGCGAAAAAATGCCTACGTCCACTTAGTTCTAACTATATTCAGTAATTCAGATACAAAGGCAATTTAAGATTCACTCACAACTCACTTTTGTTCACTCAAATGATTAAAACAAGAAATGAAAGATGGTTTGGATTTTCCGGGAGTAAAGGAATTCGGATGATGGAGGAACTTGGATTCTCAAAAGTGCTGAAAAAAGATCCTTCTCCTTGTCTCTAGATGGGGTATTTATAGGTGTGAATTTGCCTGAGATTCAATCCGGGTCGGAACACGTGTCATCCATCGCACTCTCTTCGGGTTCGGATGGGCTATCAGGCTGACAACGCATCAATGAGATGGACGTTAGGGGTAGGAATTAGTCATATCCGGTCCGGTTCTCCAGGCGGCTTTATAGGAGATTTTCCTGGATCATGGGTGCGGGTCGGAGACGTGCAGGTTGGGGGGCTCGGATCGGAATACCCGATCCGAACCGGAGTAGCTTGGACGTCTCTTCTTCTCTAATCATACTCCGCTCCGCTCCAGCGTCGTGGCAAGCAGACGGCTTTCCGATCCACCTGAGATTTATTGGCCTTCCGATCCGATCAGGTATACTTTGCCAATCTATCCAGTAAGAGACATCCGATCCGAACAGAGAATCCTACCCGATCCGAACCGATATGCTGCTATCAATCTGAATTGTGGTGTTTCCTTCCGATCCGAACCGGAGTCTTATATCTTGAAATATTCTTCAATTGTTGGTTTCTTGACTTTGTGTTGCCTAGTTCACAAAGTAGGCTAACATATCCCATTATGTTCGGAATGGGGGTATTTCGATATGGATGACAGGCGGTGGGCCTCGTTTCGAGGTCAAAATAAAAAGTTGCTTTTTGAAAAATAAAATGAATTAAATATAAAATATATATATTCAGAAACCCCCCCCCCCTCTTTCTTGTTTTCACGAATCAGAAAAAAAAAGAGAAAGAAGGGCGATGGGGGGGATGAGCCGCCGCCACCACATCGCGCCCCCCCAACGACGCTGCCGCCGCCGCTGCTTCCTCTTCTTCCTCCTTCCTTCTTCCCTTCCTCCGTTTCCATCTCCTCCGTCGACCCCCCCAAGCGCCGCGCGATGCAAGCAGTCCCCCCCAAGCCCTCGTCCAACCACCTCCGCCCCCTTTTCTCCACCTGCGACCCTCCCCCACCCCCTTCTCTCTCCGTTCGACACCCAGAAACCCACGAGCACGAGATTGAGGGCACGCTCAACTCCATCCACCCCTTGCTGCCACCGTACCACCCCATTCCGACCAGCTACACTTCCCCCTCCTCCGTGAATCGAAACACAGTAAGTTTTTACTTTTATTTGATTTAAATAATTAGTTAACATTTATAAAATCAGTTTTTATATAAGTAGAAAAATCCGATTTTTACTTAGAAAAAAAACTGATTTTTATTTATTTAAAAGTTAGGATTTTTAAGCATGAAAGCGATGACCTTTATGTTCGAAAGGATGCGATTTTTCCATATTGAATAGCGAAGTGAAAAGAGAATTTTTCCATATTGAATAGCGAAGTGAGAATAGAATTTTTATCTATATAATAGCGTTGTAAAAATAGAATTTTTATCTATATAGTAGCGTAGTAAAAATTCGATTTTTAAATATATGAAGTGATTGTAAAAATATGATTTTTATATATTGAACATCGAAGTAAAAATTCTATTTTTATATATTGAATAGCATAGTAAAAATTCGATTTTTATATATTGAATAGCATAGTAAAAATTCGATTTTTATATATTGAATAGCATAGTAAAAATTCGATTTTTATATATTGAATAGCGAAGTAAAAATTCGATTTTTATATATGTAGTAGCTACGGGAACGAAAGTGACAAAAGGCGAAAAAGAAGAAGATTTCTATAAGGAAGTGCCGTGGAGTTAGGATAGCAATCGGTGAGAACTTCTCACTTTTAATTTCTTTTTCTAGTTATATATATATACTAGGATGTAGACGGTGTTTAGTAGCACCCGACACCCGTCATCCACAGACCATGGATGGCTTGTTTGCTAAATTGTTTGGTTATGTAGTTGGTTAGATTAATTGGTTTGAATTGAATTGTTTGGTGAAATGAAATTGATTTGATTGATGTGTAAATGGCGTGGGCCTTCACTAGACCGGGGATAAGGCTAGGCCTCGTCCCGTTTCTAGTATCGTGCCGTTATGCCGCCGAAATTTTCTAAAATAAATTAGAAAAATAGAAATATCATTTTATTGAATAAATGAACTGAATAAAATATTTTATCGTTAAAAAATACAATTTTTAACGTGAATGTGAATAAATAAATATTCATTTACAAACCGGACGATTTGTTTATGTACACCTATTTGAAGGACATTGATTGGGACGATAAATTTTACACATCGCCCAACTGCACAAATAAAAATCTGTGTTTGATTGCTTGAAACCCCACACGGGTATTGGGATGATATTTGACGTACACTAATCCCAATAATTAGTTGTATGTCGATCGAGTGATTGACAGGCTGTTATAAGCGCTGAATATTTATATTCGATGCTTATACAGTGTAGAATGCACTTTGGATGATGGTTGATTATTCATCGTTGTTATTGTATACATTTGGTAGAAAATCCATATAATTAACTTTATATGGTAATTGATTGGGCCTCATTCCAGTTTCGAAAAAGAAATATTTGAAATAGAAATAAAAGAAATATTTGAAAAAGAAATATTTGAAATAGAATATTTGAAAATAGGAATATATGAAGCCGTATTGATTAGATTGACGCCATTTTGACGTGAACGATATTTATATCGATTTTATTCATTTTATAATGAATATCGAAAGTGATTTCAAAATTTGATATTTTGAAAAGGAAATTGAATATAAACGAATTCGAATGGAAATTGAATATAAACGAATTCGAATTGAATATAAATGAATTCGAATTGAAATTGAATATAAACGAAATCGAATTGAAATTGAATATAAATGAATTCGAATTGAAATTGAATTGAATTGAAAACGAACTGAAATTGAATTAAAAATCAATTTGAATTGAAATCAATTTGAAATGAATTTAAAATGAATTTAAATTGGAATATTCAATTTTGATTTGAAATCGAATATGAAGTTGAAACCGTTTTGAAAAAGAATTTAAATCGATTTATAAAGCACGTTTTGAATTGAAATCGACGAAGTATATATTATATATATATAATATAATGGCCTGAATAGAACGTGCCGCGCCACGACAGTTCGCGAATTTCGACCATTGACTTCGAACGGATATTACGGGAGATCCGACCGTCGGATTCTCCTAAAACCAGAACCGTTGGGTTCGTATCGAAAAGAGCTTTCTAACGAATGTGGGAAATTTGAAATCTAACGGTTGGATTTGGAATTATGTCCAAATCAAATATGAAAAAGGTCGCTGTAAGTGCAGTTCGATGGCCGTTGATGGAAATCGACCGTACGGGCCTTGATAAAATTATTAAAAATAGTAATAATTTGTGTAAAATCATAAGAAATGATTTAGAAAGAATTAGGATGAAAAACTCCATATTTGAAAAGATAAAAATAGATTTTTATCGAAACAAACTAGTTTTGAACTAGAATTATATTTCTATTTATTTTTAAATAAATAAATTGAATTTGAAATGGTTTTGAAAATAACCAGAATTTCCAATGATTGCATTGGAATGGATTTGAATCGAAATTATCTTCGGAATATTTCGATGTTGGATTTCGTGATTATACAGATATTGTTATTGAAATTTGAAAGATATATTTATATCGTTATTTCCAATACGATATTTGTTTGTCGTGGAATTTGATATTGAATATAAGCCGATATATTTTCCATTCAGAGCCTTGTAACTAATATCAAGTGTGATTTGGGTTTGTCGTGAATGGTGTCTTCATTAACACTAGTCTTAAGCCCAACCGAGAAAAGATTAAATCTTTTTATTTATATTTAAAGAAGAATACCAATTAAATAATATTTAATTGGAATTGAATTTGAATTGATTCTTGGGTTTATCGTGAATGGTGTTTTAAATAACACTCGTTCTTTAACCCAAAAATTAATAGAATGTGATTTTGGGTTTTCGTGAATGGTATCTTCAATAATACTGTTCTTAGACCCAAAGGAGTTAAGAAAATCCAGAAACTAACTGGAGATTAGTTGAGTTGAATGGTTTCTGGGGTATTGATCTGATGTTGGTTTCGGCCTTCGGGGTTAATACTTAGGGAATTGCTCACTTGCTAATTCACGGTTAGAGACCGAATGAAATGTGATAGGATTTTGGGTTTATCGTGAGCCGTGTTTTTAAATGACACTGATTCTTTAACCCAGTCACAGATTAAAACTAAGTGGAGTTTTAATGAATCTTTAATTAGATTGAAAACATCGAGAATGGAGTATCACCAGTTTTGCTCCAGGTGATAGTTAAATCTTTAATTAGATTTGAACGTGAAATGGTAATTGAATTTACCGATAACACCGTGGTGTTAGATATGAAGTAAGACCCGTTTTACTTCATGGGATGAATAGGTTGGGATTGGGAAATTAAAACAAATGATTGTTTCGGTAAGGTTCGCTAATCCCGACTAGTTTGAATTGATATTCAAAAGTAGATTAAAGAATAAATTTTAATGATTTATCTTTGATAAAATTAATGGGAACCTTTCCCTATGAATGTGAAATTTAGAAACTAACTGTCGGTTAGCTAAGCAGAATGGTTTTCTGGATATTGATCTGATGTTGGTTTCGGCCTTCGGGGTTAATATTTGGGGAATTATTCTCTTGATTAATTTACGGTTAGTGACTGATGAATTGGAATGAGGCGTATGTTGTGTTTGTGTAACACTTGTTTATTATATACGCGAGTTGCTCAGAAAGACCGGGTTTATCCCATTCTGAATAACTGAATCGACGATAAGAAATCGAAGATGAAGACGGTGGTCGAAGACCGGAGATCTTCACCTCGTTTGGATGGTAACCGAGGTCCTGATTGGGAGGCATCCCGAAATATGGATAATGAGTGGTGATCGTCCAGACGTATGTCTTGATCGATGGGTTTGCGAGGTATTTAGTGCCTCTGGTTTCGTTCAGACCCAGAACGGACTTGCAAATGGAATGTGTGTCTGACATTGGAATTCATTCTGTGCGATTGATAGCCATCATTTTCACGGCGTGAATTGTCTGTGTGGCATGCTAAGATGCAATGATCAGGGCTTCTGTTGAAAAGCAAAGTCTTGTGGTAATGATCAAAGCACAGCCTGTGTGGCATAGCTTTGTGTATAACGTGAAATCGCGAGACTCATACCCCGGTATGAACCAGAAACGGGAGAAAGGACCTCAGGGAGGGCCTACGTTTCCTCCTAGCTAAAAGTGGCGTCAGTTGTTTTACACGCCCTGACGAGTTTGACTTATGTGGTTGTTGCTGTTGCGAGGCGCCTCGGTTAGATCGGACGATCCGGGTCCGATGGAGTCACTTGTTGGCTCGCTTACGCCCCAAAGGGCGGCGAAACGTAGTGCTCAGGCATTTTTAATCCACTCCGTGTGGACCGGCCCTGTCGCTCTAAGGGTAGATGCGTTCTGAACCTGAGACTCGGGCTAGGCAGTCTCGAATTCGGTAAGGACTATCTTTTGCCTTGGTTCATGACGGAAATCCAATTTCCAAATACGTGATCATGCGGTTGTAGTTGTAATCCTATATATGGCGACATAGTAGGATGGGGCGCTTATGCCGCCTATGATTGATACTTATGATTTGAAGTTGTTTTATACACTATGCACTTATAATAGTATCAAATGATTTGTTTTAAATGTATCAAGCATTCTTGGCTATTATAAGGTAAAAACCCTATCCTCCGGCTTGCGTTGCATTGTGTGATGGGAACTGGGTCTTATAATAGCTTCATTTTTCTTTATTTAGCATTGCGTTGTTGTTTTATGCACTGGTATTCTTGGGAGGAAACCCCTTCCGTGTTATGCGGTGTGGTCCCTTGATTTACCTAACTTTAAAAATAAAGATTAACTGTTTTAGTTCTCACACCAGTCACATGACTGACCTGGAGTTTATTGTTTTAACCTAAACTCTGGGTGCCCTTATTTTGACACGGGCAGCTAGTAGTTTTGGTTTTGCAGATTTATATTCACAGGATCCTGGTTTACAGCTGGAACGATATCCGGAAAGCTTTGTATCCGTATATCTCCTTCTAGTTGTGTATTGTATTATTTTCCGCTGCTATACAATGTATTGTAATCTCTGATATTCTCTATGTATTATTTATTGTTTCGTTTATACTCTGTATATTCTTGTAATCTGATGCATTGTTGTGATATACAGTGAAATGTTCTTTGGTATGCGTTCTGATTTGTCGTGTTCTCAAAACAATTCGTTCTTTCTCTTCTCTTCGGAGGCAGGGGAAGTTCGGGTCGTTTCATCGTGGTATCAGAGCTTTGGTTTACAAAGCTCAGAGAACAAGGCACATTAGAACCATACGAAATAATTCATCAGATACTGGATTAGTAATATCAAATGGGGATGACTCGTTAGAGATGGGATCAGTAGTATCCTAGAACGAGTGTGAAGAGTATATTTTTCAAAATGAAACAAATTTTGTTTTGAAAATTTAAATCAACTATTCGTATTTGATTATTCATTTAGATTGATTTGGACAATCCAATATATAAAGATTTTGCATATATGTCTTGCAAACGTGTATTCGAAGTTTTAATGTACTGGATAGTTATAGAATCATACTCTAGTTGCCCGGGGATAATTCTGGTGATGGGGCACTGTCGCCAGTATTTATTTTCGAGTAACGAAAGTGATATTTCTATATTTCCTATTGACTGGTGTGAGAACCAAAACTATATAGGATTTATTGTCGTGATTTGGCAACAAAAATGTGATTTTTGACTATATATCAAAGTTATGAATTTCAAATGATAATTCACTAATTGATTGATGTTTGTGTTGTTTGTTTATTTGTTTGCTAATTTTTAGCCATTTAGCCTAATTGAATCACATATTGAATTATACTGAAAATTTGTTGCATTTGCTTGCATATACTTGTACTTACATTGAACAGGTCATAGCAAGGAGGCTAGAGCAGAGAATAAAATTTGTTTGCCCGACAAATAGGTACATGTTTACTATAATTTATTGTTTTTTTTGGGTGATGATGATTTTATGAGCCTATTGGCTAGCCGCTTGGCTTTTTCTTTTTCTTTTTGAGATCAGAAGGCCTGTATGGCAATTTCGGGATTTTCCCGTGGCTCCCGGTGCAGGGGAGGTTATGGCGAAATTTTTCGAAAATTAAGGGTGTTAGCCAAATTTTTGAAGAATTTGAAAATTCTCAGAAACTGAAAAGTTGGAGAATGGAAGCCAGATCGAACGTAGAGTGGATTAATCAAACCACTTTCGATTTTGTTCCTTTTTGGGGACGAAAAGTTTTAAGTGGGGGAGATTGTAACAACCCGAAAATCTGGGCCAGTTTAAATTTTTTTATTTTGGCAATTTTAGCGAATTTTGATTATTTAAAATGAATCATTTTAAATAATATCGACGAGAAATTTATTTTGAATCTAATTCAAACGTATATATTATATACGTCGTCGTTAGAATATAAATAATTATTTATAATTATAGAAGGAATTTAAAATGGCGCGGTAGTTCGATAATTTGATTTCAAACTTCAAATGAACATACCGGGTGCAAAACAATCCGGATTTTAGTGAAACCAAAAACATTAGAATCTAATTGATAATATCTTTCCAATGAATCCGAAAAATCAAAATTTCATAGCGGAGATCAAAAGATATGTCCAGTTGAAAATTCGAAATAGTCGCTATGGAATTCAGGCCCTTAAAAATGGAAATTTTGCAAACGACCTAGGATTTCGACGAAACCACTTTTGTTGGGTCCGTGATGTAAAGTTATAGCTAGGTTCCAATTTTCATAATTTTTCGATTCAATATGTGAGCGTGGCAAAGGAAAACGCGTTTGACCAGTTTCAGTTGATTTTAATCGACTGGAAAATGGCCATTTTTCAAACGGTCTCAGAATTCGACGAAACTAGTTTTGTTAGGACCGTATCGTCAATACGAAGCTAGAAAATATTTTTCGAGAATTTTTAGAGTTAGTATGTGACCCCAGTAAAATGAAATGCGCGTTCAAATTCAATATTTAGAGTTATATGTTGATTTTGACGGAAACTATTCGAAACGGTCGAATTAGCTTACGATACATATCCCATTGTGTTCGGAATGGGGGTATTTCGCTATGGACGACAGGCGGTGGGCCTCGTTTCGAGGTCAAAATAAAAGTTTGCTTTTTGAAAAATAAAATGAATTAAATATAAAATATATATATTTTCAGAAACCCCCCCTCTTTCTTGTTTTCACGAATCAGAAAAAAATAAAAAAAAGAGAAAGAAGGGCGACGCGGGGGGGGGGGGGGGGATGAGCCGCCGCCGCCACATCGCGCCCCCCAGCGACGTTGCCGCCGCCGCTGCTTCCTCTTCTTCCTCCTTCCTTCTTCCCTTCCTCCGTTTCCATCTCCTCCGTCGAACCCCCCCCCCCCCCCCCCCGGCGCCGCGCGATGCAAGCAGTCCCCCCCAAGCCCGCGTCCAACCACCTCCGCCCCCTTTTCTCCACCTGCGACCCTCCCCCACTCCCTTCTCGCTCCGTTCGACACCCAGAAACCCACGAGCACGAGATTGAGGGCACGCTCAACTCCATCCACCCCTTGCTGCCACCATACCACCCCATTCCGACCAGCTACACTTCCCCCTCCTCCGTGAATCAAAACACAGTAAGTTTTTACTTTTATTTGATTTAAATAATTAGTTAACATTTATAAAATCAGTTTTTATATAAGTAGAAAAATCCGATTTTTACTTAGAAAAAAAAACTGATTTTTATTTATTTAAAAGATAGGATTTTTAAGCATGAAAGCGATGACCTTTATGTTCGAAAGGATGTGATTTTTCCATATTGAATAGCGAAGTGAAAAGAGAATTTTTCCATATTGAATAGCGAAGTTAGAATAGAATTTTTATCTATATAATAGCGTTGTAAAAATAGAATTTTTATCTATATAGTAACGTAGTAAAAATTCGATTTTTAAATATATGAAGTGATTGTAAAAATATGATTTTTATATATTGAACATCGAAGTAAAAATATGATTTTTATATATTGAACATCAAAGTAAAAATTCGATTTTTATATATTGAATAGCACAGTAAAAATTCGATTTTTATATATTGAATAGCATAGTAAAAATTCGATTTTTATATATTGAATAGCATAGTAAAAATTCGATTTTTATATATTGAATAGCATAGTAAAAATTCGATTTTTATATATTGAATAGCGAAGTAAAAATTCAATTTTTATTTATGTGGTGGCTACAGGAACGAAAGTGACAAAAGACGAAAAAGAAGAAGATTTCTATAAGGAAGTGCCGTGGAGTTAGGATAGCTATCGGTGAGAACTTCTCACTCTTCAATTTCTTTTTCAAGTTATATATATATACTAGGATGCAGACGGTGTTTAGTAGCACCCGACACCCGTCATCCACAGACCATGGATGGCTTGTTTGTTAAATTGTTTGGTTATGTAGTTGGTTAGATTAATTGGTTTGAATTGAATTGTTTGGTGAAATGAAATTGATTTGATTGATGTGTAAATGGCGTGGGCTTTCACTAGACCGGGGATAAGGCTAGGCCTCGTCCCGTTTCTAGTATCGTGCCGTTATGCCGCCGAAATTTTCTAAAATAAATTAGAAAAATAGAAATATCATTTTATTGAATAAATGAACTGAATAAAATATTTTATCGTTAAAAAATACAATTTTTAACGTGAATGTGAATAAATAAATATTCATTTACAAACCGGACGGTTTGTTTATGTACACCTATTTGAAGGACATTGATTGGGACGATAAATTTTACACATCGCCCAACTGCACAAATAAAAATCTGTGCTTGATTGCATGAAACCCCACACGGGTATTGGGATGATATTTGACGTACACTAATCCCAATAATTAGTTGTATGTCGATCGATTGATTGACAGGCTGTTATAAGCGTTGAATATTTATATTCGATGCTTATACAGTGTAGAATGCACTTTGGATGATGGTTGATTATTCATCGTTGTTATTGTATACATGTGGTAGAAAATCCATATAATTAACTTTATATGGTAATTGATTGGGCCTCATTCCAGTTTCGAAAAAGAAATATTTGAAATAGAAATAAAAGAAATATTTGAAATAGAATATTTGAAAATAGGAATATATGAAGCCGTATTGATTAGATTGACGCCATTTTGACGTGAACGATATTTATATCGATTTTATTCATTTTATAATGAATATCGAAAGTGATTTCAAAATTTGATATTTTGAAAAGGAAATTGAATATAAACGAATTCGAATGGAAATTAAATATAAACGAATTCGAATTGAAATTGAATATAAATGAATTCGAATTGAAATTGAATATAAACGAATTCGAATTGAAATTGAATATAAATGAATTCGAACTGAAATTGAATTGAATTGAAAACGAACTGAAATTGAATTAAAAATCAATTTGAATTGAAATCAATTTGAAATGAATTTAAAATGAATTTAAATTGGAATTTTCAATTTTGATTTGAAATCGAATATGAAGTTGAAACCGTTTTGAAAAAGAATTTAAAACGATTTATAAAGCACGTTTTGAATTGAAATCGACGAAGTATATATTATATATATTATATACATAATATAAAGGCCTGAATAGAACGCGCCGCGCCGCGACAGTTCGCGAATTTCGACCATTGACTCCGAACGGATATTACGGGAGATCCGACCGTCAGATTCTCCTAAAACCGGAACCGTTGGGTTCGTATCGAAAAGAGCTTTCTAACGAATGTGGGAAATTTGAAATCTAACGGTTGGATTTGGAATTATGTCCAAATCAAATTTGAAAAAGGTTGCTGTAAGCGCAGTTCGATGGCCGTTGATGGAAATCGACCGTACGGGCCTTGATAAAATTATTAAAAATAGTAATAATTTGTGTAAAATCATAAGAAATGATTTAGAAAGAATTGGGATGAAAAACTCCATATTTGAAAAGATAAAAATAGATTTTTATCGAAACAAACTAGTTTTGAACTAGAATTATAATTCTATTTATTTTTAAATAAATAAATTGAATTTGAAATGGTTTTGAAAATAACCAGAATTTCCAATGATTGCATTGGAATGGATTTGAATCGAAATTATCTTCGGAATATTTCGATGTTGGATTTCGTGATTATACAGATATTGTTATGGAAATTTGAAAGATATATTTATATCGTTATTTCCAATACGATATTTGTTTGTCGTGGAATTTGATATTGAATATAAGCCGGTATATTTTCCATTCAGAGCCTTGTAACTAATATCAAGTGTGATTTGGGTTGGTCATGAATGGTGTCTTCATTAACACTATTCTTAAGCCCAACCGAGAAAAGATTAAATCTTTTTATTTAGATTTAATGAAGAATACCAATTAAATAATATTTAATTGGAATTGAATTTGAATTGATTCTTGGGTTTATCGTGAATGGTGTTTTAAATAACACTCGTTCTTTAACCCAAAAATTAATAGAATGTGATTTTGGGTTGTCGTGAATGGTATCTTCAATAATACTGTTCTTAGACCCAAAGGAGTTAAGAAAATCCAGAAACTAACTGGAGATTAGTTGAGTTGAATGGTTTCTGGGGTATTGATCTGATGTTGGTTTCGGCCTTCGGGGTTAATACTTAGGGAATTGCTCACTTGCTAATTCACGGTTAGAGACAGAATGAAATGTGATAGGATTTGGGGTATATCGTGAGCCGTGTTTTTAAATGACACTGATTCTTTAACCCAGTCACAGATTAAAACTAAGTGGAGTTTTAATGAATCTTTAATTAGATTGAAAACATCGAGAATGGAGTATCACCAGTTTTGCTCCAGGCGATAGTTAAATCTTTAATTAGATTTGAACGTGAAATGGTAATTGAATTTACTGATAACACCGTGGTGTTAGATATGAAGTAAGACCCGTTTTACTTCATGGGATGAATAGGTTGGGATTGGGAAATTAAAACAAATTATTGTTTCGGTAAGGTTCGCTAATCCCGACTAGTTTGAATTGATATTCAAAAGTAAATTAACGAATAAATTTTAATGATTTATCTTTGATAAAATTAATGGGAACCTTTCCCTATGAATGTGAAATTTAGAAACTAACTGTCGGTTAGCTAAGCAGAATGGTTTTCTGGATATTGATCTGATGTTGGTTTCGGCCTTCGGGGTTAATATTTGGGGAATTATTCTCTTGATTAATTTACGGTTAATGACTAGTGAATTGGAATGAGGCGTATGTTGTGTTTGTGTAACACTTGTTTATTATATACGCGAGTTGCTCAGAAAGACCAGGTTTATCCCATTCTGAATAACTGAATCGACGATAAGAAATCGAAGATGAAGACGGTGGTCGAAGACCGGAGATCTTCACCTCGTTTGGATGGTAACCGAGGTCCTGATTGGGAGGCATCCCGAAATATGGATAATGAGTGGTGATCCTCCAGACGTATGTCTTGATCGATGGGTTTGCGAGGTATTTAGTGCCTCCGGTTTCGTTCAGACCCAGAACGGACTTGCAAATGGAATGTGTGTCTGACATTGGAATTCATTCTGTGTGATTGATAGCCATGAGTTGCACGGTGTGAATTGTCTGTTTGGCATGCTAAGATGCAATGATCAGGGCTTCTGTTGAAAAGCAAAGTCTTGTGGTAATGATCAAAGCGCAGCCTGTGTGGCATAGCTTTGTGTATAACGTGAAATCGCGAGCCTCACACCCCGATATGAACCAGAAACGGGAGAAAGGACCTCAGGGAGGGCCTACGTTTCCTCCTAGCTAAAAGTGGCGTCAGTGGTTTTACATGCCCTGACGAGTTTGACTTATGTGGTTGTTGCTGTTGCGAGGCGCCTCGGTTAGATCGGACGATCCGGGTCCGATGGAGTCACTTGTTGGCTCGTTTACGCCCCAAAGGGCGGCGAAACGTAGTGCTCAGCCATTTTTAATCCACTCCGTGTGGACCGACCCTGTCGCTCCAAGGGTCGATGCGTTCTGATCCTGAGACTCGGGCTAGGCAGTCTCGAATTCGGTAAGGACTATCTTTTGCCTTGGTTCATGACGGAAATCCAATTTCCAAATACGTGATCATGCGGTTGTAGTTGTAATCCTATATATGGCGACATAGTGGGATGGGGCGCTTATGCCGCCTATGATTGATACTTATGATTTGAAGTTGTTTTATACACTATGCACTTATAATAGTATCAAATGATTTGTTTTAAACGTATCAAGCATTCTTGGCTATTATAAGGTAAAAACCCTATCCTCCGGCTTGCGTTGCATTGTGTGATGGGAACTTGGTCTTATAATAGCTTCATTTTTCTTTATTTAGCATTGCGTTGTTGTTTTATGCACTGGTATTCTTGGGAGGAAACCCGTTCCGTGTTATGCGGCGTGGTCCCTTGATTTACCTAACTTTAAAAATAAAGATTAACTGTTTTAGTTCTCACACCAGTCACATGACTGACCTGGAGTTTATTGTTTTAACCTAAACTCTGGGTGCCCTTATTTTGACACGGGCAGCTAGTAGTTTTGGTTTTGCAGATTTATATTCACAGGATCCTGGTTTACAGCTGGAACGATATCCGGAAAGCTTTGTATCCGTATATCTCCTTCTAGTTGTGTATTGTATTATTTTCCACTGCTATACAATGTATTGTAATCTCTGATATTCTCTGTGTAATATTTATTGTTTCGTTTATACTCTGTATATTCTTGTAATCTGATGCATTGTTGTGATATACAGTGAAATGTTCTTTGGTATGCGTTCTGATTTGTCGTGTTCTCAAAACAATTCGTTCTTTCTCTTCTCTTCGGAGGTCGGTGAAGTTCGGGTCGTTTCATCGTGGCGGCGGAGGTGCTCGGGTCAGAGGCGTGGCCCACATTGGCTGTAGAAGCGGGGGTTTGGGGTTTTGGCGCTCAAACCACTTCACAAATCGGGTTTTTACTCTAGAGCGGGACCCACGGTGGTTGTGGGTGGTCGGTGGAGGCCGCTGGGCCGAGGGGAGGTCGAAGCGGGGAGGCGCCGGTCGGGGTGTGGCCAGTGGTGGCCGGACTGGGCGGGTGTTGGCTGATTTTAGGGGGGCGGTGGTCTTTAATTAGGCGAGGAAAGAGAGAGGGAGGGGAGAGGAGGAGGTGCGGCTAGGGTAGATCGCCGAAGGCAAGGAGGCGGAGAACGACATTTGGCCTGGCGGCGAGAACGATGGAGCGACGAGAGGTTTTGAGGGGCTGAAGGCTTTTACGGGGAGAGAGGTAATGAGGAGAGAGGGGTGGGTTGACTCAGCATTATATAAGATTTTATATTATTATTTTTAATTTCAAAAGTACCCTTTTATTTTGACCTCGAAATCAAGCCCACTGACTGTCATCCATAGCTAATTACCCTCATTCCGAACACAATGGGATATGTATCATAAGCTGATTCGATCGTTTCGATCAGTTTTCGTCAAAATCAAAATATAACTCTATATTTTGAATTTGAATGCACATTTCAATTTAGCGGGGCCACATACGAACTCTAAAAATTCCCAAAAAATATTTTCTAGCTTCGTATTGACGATACGGTCCTAACAAAACTAATTACGTCAAATTCTGAAACTGGTTGAAAAATGGCCATTCCAGTCGATTAAAATCAACTGAAACTGGTAAAACACGTTTTACTTCGCCATGCTCACATATTGATTCGAAAAATAATAAAATTTGAAACCTAGCAACAACTTGACATCACGGATCCAACAAAAGTGGTTTCGTTGAAAACCGAGGTCGTTTGCAAAATTTCCATTTTTAAGGGCCAGAATTCCATAGCGACTATTCTGAATTTTCAACTGGGCATATCTTTTGATTCCCGCTATGAAATTTTGATTTTTCGGATTCGTTGGAATGGTATTCTCAAATAGATTCAAATATTTTTGGTTTCGCCAAAATCCGGTTTATTGTGAATCATGTACATTCATTTGAAATCGAATTTTCAAACTACCGCGCCATTTTCAATTCCTTTTATAATTATAAATAAATATTTATATTCCAACGACGATTCAAATAAATATATACGCTCTAATTCTATTCAAAATAAATTCCTCGTCGTTATTATTTAAAATAATTCATTTTAAATAATCAAAATTCGCTAAAATTGCCAAAATAAAAATTTTAAATTGGCTCGGATTTCCGGGTTATTACAATCTCCCCCACTTAAAACTTTTCGTCCCCGAAAAGGAACGAAGCCGAAAGTTGTTTAACTAATCAACTCAACTTTCACTATTTTCATTACGGCTTAAGTTCTTCAACTTTTCAGTTTCTAAGAACTTTTCAATTTTTTCAAAAATTTGGCTAGCACCCTAAATTTTCGAAAAATTTCGCCATAACCTCCCCTGCACCGGGGACTTCAGGATATTTCAAATAGCCTCCCATGGCCCTCATCAATCCAAAAAGAAAAAGAAACAGCCAAGCGGCTAGCCAATCGGCTCATAAAATCATCTGAACCCAAAGAAATACAATAAACATGCAACACCCCGTATTTTCTGAGAATATTAAAATAAAAAATTAAAGAATAATTAATTTGAAAAAAAAAGAATGAGAAAAGAATAATGTTTAGCATTGTTCTAACGTTTGTAAGAAAAAGACTTAGTAGCTCATTTGGTTAGAACATGTGACTTGCATACAAGAGGTAAAGAGTTCGATCCCCGCTAGTGCCATATTTTTGTTTTAGGGGAAGGGCTAAAAAAGTGGTTTAGTGTGAAAATGGTTAATTATGAAGAAGTTATTAAGCCTTGAAGTTTGTATGCATATGGGAGAAATATATATATATATATATATATATATATTAAATAAATAAATATGCACAAAAGTTCAAAACAGCGAATTGGGAGGGGGAATAACCGAACCGGCCCATTTTTAAGGTCGACCCAAGCCTCGCTGGGTCGACTAGGGGTTAATCCACGGTGTTTGGCTGTCAACCCGTAGGCCGATTCGCTCAATTGCAGATTTTGCATCTGATTGGTTCTCATGGTTCAGGGTTAATCTAATGGTCCTAAATAACTTCCTACACCTATATATACATCCCTAACCTAAACCTAAATCTCTTACACAATTCTCTAGCCTCCATTGCTCTCTTCTTCTCTAAAAAAATAAATTAATGGCTTCTCTACTCTGCTGAAACCTAAGCTATGACTTGTGCTTCTTCTACCTCCAATTCTGATTAGGACTAAAAGAGAACAACTACAACACCTTTTTCTTTTAGAATCCAACCAAGGCAAGTACAATTATTTTCCGATATGAAATTTAATTATGATCCTAGCATGATAATGAATCTGAATCTGAGGTTATGTCTTTTTCTGTTTATCAGATCTGTTCTTCTGCTTTATTGTTATTATTTTGTTTGTTATGTATTTCTTCCTTCCTTCTTTCTTTTTGTTTGATAGCCAGGCTACCACGAGCCTGAGCCAAATCTCATAAGAGATGAATGTATAAATGCTAAATTTTGGGAAGAATATTGAATGAGGCATATTTGGGCATAATTGATTTGTAACTAATTCGAGGACACAACGCATGTTGTAATTCTGGACATAAATTTGAGGAATATTGCATAAGATGACCTATGACTTGGAAGAAGAGGATTATTGTGACTTAAAACATAAAATAGGTTGCAACTTAGAAACATAAATCTGAGGCATATAATTGAACATAGTTTTGTGGTATAAAGAATATTGGACATATGACATGGGATTTGGGGTGTAAAATTTAACTGTGAACATGTAACTGATTTGGATGCATAGTACAAGTTGTAATTCAAGATCTAGATCTGGACATACTATACATATTAAAGTCTGTAATTTGGAAAAAAAGAGAATTACTTTGCATATGACTTAGGTGTAAAAATATATATTAAGATTTGATAACTATTAAGTGTGAATACACCTAAATGGGGATTTTTGGGATATGTGGCATGCATTGTAATTAATGGTTATATTTGGCATAATTTTTGTGTGAATCACGATTGGGATTTTTGAGCATATTCTGTACTATGCAAATTTAACTAAAATTTGGGTATATGTCACATTATGAATCATGACCATGATTTAGGCATGTGAATTTAGGCCTAATTTATAATTAGGAAAGAATTGTCAATGAAACCTTAAAGAATGTTTTAGATCTGCTAAATCTGTTTAATCTATTGAATTGCCTAATCTGCTAAATCTGTTATCTGTTTAATCTATTGAATTGCCTAAACTGCAAAATATGTTGAAACGCCAAATCTGCTAATTATGTTAAACTGCCTAATCTGCTAAATCTGTTGTGTCGCCTAATCTGTTAAATCTGTTGAAAAGATGAATAATTGTAATTTGTAGGCAACCTAAGATTGAGTAAAACATGTTAATTTGATTAATCTGCTGCGACTTGAGAAGAAGTTAAATTTGTTAAATGAACATAAATAGTCTGATATTTTCTGTAAGGGAATAAAGTGGCGATGACACGAGGTTAGACTCCGTTTGCAGTGGAAGCCGGCCTGGAACCAACCAGCTTAACCAGCAACCGCAAACTGTAAGTCTAATGTGAGAGGTCGTAGGCATAACTAAAATATGCTTAGACACGTGGTTAGGTCTGGCTTGTGGCAGAAGTCTGCCCGGAACCGCCCGGCACATCCATTGGCCACAATATAGCAACCTAATGTAAGAGGTCTGCGCATTAATAATTAATTAATGCAAATCTAAGATAAATATGATGTCTAAAACATGTTGGGTGGATAGGGTTAAACCAACTGGACTAACGAATTTAACAAACCCGTTTCGTGCATCTGTAGGCCCAATACAAAGTTAGACAAATCTGTAAATCTATTAAATCCGTATATTTGATCCGTTAGTCTGAAAACTTGTTAACTTAGTTGTCTGATCTGTGAACTAGTTAATCTGAACTCTGTATGTTTGAACTTGTAAAAAAGTTAACCTAAAATCTGTTAGTCTGGGGACACAAGGTTAGGAGGGAAATTACTTGTGTCATCTGTTGTTTGGGACCCATATTAGTCAGTAACCCTTTCTGGTATCGAAAACTATGACCCAACAGTAGGTAGGGTCCGGGCACGCTTACTGAACTAATTATAAGCGGTTCATTCTGATAATGGCAAGGGGTGTTGATGGTGCGTTCCAACCGGGTCATGTGCGTGCATGGATCCCGGTCTGCCTTTGAGGATGTAAGATGCCGTGACATCTGTAAATAGGTCTGTGTCATTCAAAGGTTGCCACTTTAGGGAGTGATACACCCTTCTGTGGGGCTGGCACAGGGTATTTATGTATTAGTGAGCCGATCGCAGGGTATAGGACTTAGGGTACACTTAGCTCTGTCTGTTTCTGTAGGGTACCGTCTGTTTTCTGTTCGGTGGTAACACCTGTCTGTTTCTGCATGGTACCATCTGTTGGGGTGGTAAAGGCCCATTTACTAGTGTACACCTAATTCTACATCCTGTTTCTGTAGGGATTAATCTGTTTCTATTTCTGTACCTTCTGTTCGGGTGGTAAAGGCCCATTATTAGCATTCTGTTTCTGTACTTTCTGTTGGGGTGGTAAAAGCCCATTACTAGCATTCTTTTCTGTGGAAATTATTCTGTTCCCATTTCTGTTTCAGTTTAGACATTAGGGTGACACCTAATCCTGTTATACTAGTATTAGTGTAGTGAAGTGAAAAGTAATAGCTTATATCATCTTGTTTCTTCTGTTTAGTTTAAGTATATCTGTTACTCTTGTTGCTGTCATCTCTTATCCAGCTTTATTTTCATGTTATAATTATTACTATCTGTTCATATGCTGAAAGTCACTGGACTTGCCAGACTTTTATGTCTGACCCTTGTTTTTTCGCCTCTTTTCTTCTGTTCCTCCCCAGGTTTCCAAGGAGGGAATACTCTAGCTTGGTCCGGATTCCTTCTGCTTGAAGTGCTTAAAGTATGGCTTGGCTCTTTATAGCTTCTGTTCTGTGGGGATTATGATTTTAAAGTTTTGTACTCTGATGCTTTTGAACAAGGCTGATATATATGTACTTGAGTTTTTGGTAAAGTTGTAACCAAACTGATTTCTGTTTTTTTCTGCTGCAATAAAGTTATAAAGTTTTTCAAGTACTATTTTATATCTGTCTTGTAACATTTTGTTCTATCTACTAAAACGCTCCATTAAAGTTAAGGCATTCCCTTTGTGATTGACCTTAACGGAGGTGGGGTGTTACACTTGGTATTAGAGCTAAAGATTACCAGATTTGATAAAAAGTTTTGAATACTATTTTCAAAAAGGTTTTAAAAAGGAAGTATTTTCAAAAGTAAAGCTTATTTTTGAAAAACATAATCCCCAAAAGCCATTTATCTATCTTTTGATCCTCTGTTTGAATCTTTGTTTCCTTCTTTCTCCGGGGCTCCCGGCTTTCTGGGAGGTAACCTCATCGCGGAATAGTTCTGTAGGCTTAATAAGACTACGACACCGGTCAAAGGGCAAATAAGCACCCGACTTCCATCTGTAGCCGCAGTAGTCTCACATACGGCTAATTTTCTTTTGAGCTTTGTAGGATTTTCCGTGCGATGGAGGCCGCTTTCGAGGGACTTGTCAACGTGTTACACACGGATAGTAAAGATGAGAATGAAGGAGTTTGGCTAAGGGGCACAACCCAAGGATGGGAAACTCATAGATATGGACTTGGTTCACAAAGGAGGCAAAAAGGAAACACAAAAGAAGGAAGAAAAGTATGAAGATAAAGGAGGAGAAAAGTGCTTTACTTATGGAAGCTTGACTCATCTGAACAAGGATTGCCGAAAGAGGAAGGACACTCACTTCAACTGTGGCGAGATGGGACACTTCACTAGGGACTGCCCGAAGAAACGGGGGCAAGGACAGAGGACATGACCTACTTCAGGAAAGCAGGCGAATGCTCTCATAGTTGGTGGATAGGATAGAAGTAGGAAAATTTCCATAGAGAGTTTAGTTTCCTTGTCTGATTATTGAGTTAGAACTCTTTCCGATTATGGCATTCTGATTCTGTGGTCGAGTCTCTGCACTTTAATGCTAGTCTTGTTTCTGATCTGGTTATATTCTCAAACCCCATAGGGGTTACGACTCATCTGTTTATGATAGGTTGGGGTTTGAGGGTATCTGTGTTAGGCGTCAAGTCAATTGCAATGCATACATTCTGGGTTTTTGAGGGATATGGTGGGATTTTCCCATGCTTAGTTTTCTAAGAATCATTCGATAATCTTATCTGTACTAGCAGTCTGTAAGCATATGGATATTTCTGAAAAGGTTAAGATTTCCAGCTTTGACATTGTCTAAAGAGGGTAATCCTCTGGATGTCAACCTGATGTTGATCTCGGTCTTCGGGGTTGATACTTAGGGGAATTATTTTCTCAACCGACGTGTGATGGGAACCAAGTTTTTGTTTTATCTGTACTTGCTTTAATCATTCGACCGTATCCTATTGATTGAGTATTCAACCTATAGATAGGAATCCTACGGATGTAAACATGTGTTTGAGACATGTTATGTTCGATGGTTGCAAGCGGATGCAAGTGGTTGATAGTGGTTGCTTGTGGATGCATATACACACACTAGGCACTAGATCGGCTCAAAAACACTCTCATACTGCATATGGATGTGTGTGCATTTTTCAATTTTTGTGGATGCAGAATGATTGACTCCTCACATGGATGTTGCATTTGGATGAATGGTTATGCACTCATATAGAAATGATGTGTATCAAATAGGATTTCTTGCATACATATTTGGACTCATGGCACTAACATGATTCGCATTAAGGAGGTCAACTGGATCAGTAGACCGCCTGATTTTGCATTAGATAAGAAACATATACACACACTTTGCATATGTTCATATGACATTAGAAACCTTTTAAGGACAATGGATGCCTATGATTGAATGGTTGAGTAGATGGATGTTGGATGTTAGGATACATTCTTCTTAACTTGAAGATTTTAGGGACGAAATCCTTTAAGGAGGGGAGAATGTAACACCCCGTATTTTCTAAGAATATTAAAATAACAAATTAAAGAATAATCAATTTGAAAAAAAAGAATGAGAAAAGAATAATGTTTAGCATTGTTCTAAGGTTTGTAAGCAAAAGAATTAGTAGCTCATTTGGTTAGAACATGTGACTTGCATACAAGAGGTAAAGAGTTCGATCCCCGCCAGCGCCATATTATTGTTTTAGGGGAATGGCTAAAAAAGTGGTTTAGTGTGAAAATGGTTAATTATGAAGAAGTTATTAAGCCTTGAAGTTTGTATGCATATGAGATATATATATATATATATAGAGATATATATATATATATATAAATTAAATAAATAAATATGCAAAAGAGTTCAAAACAGCCAATTGGGAGGGGGAATAACCGAACAGGCCCATTTTTGAGGTCGACCCAAGCTCCGCTGGGTCGACTAGGGGTTAATCCAGGGTGTTTGGCTGTCAACCCGTGGGTCAATTCGTTCAAATGCAGATTTTGTATCTTATTGGTTCTCATGGTTCAGGGTTAATCTAATGGTCCTAAATAACTTCCTACACCTATATATACATCCCTAACCTAAACCTAAATCTCTTACACAATTCTCTAGCCTCCATTGCTCTCTTCTTCTCTAAAAAAATAAATCAATGGCGTCTTTACTCTGCTGAAACCTAAGCTAGGACTTGTGCTTCTTCTTCCTCCAATTCTGATTAGGAATAAAAGAGAACAACTACAACACTTTTTCTTTTAGAATCCAACCAAGGCAAGTACAGTTATTTTCCGATATGAAATTTAATTATGATCCTAGCATGATAATGAATTTGAAACTGAGGTTAAGTCTTTTTCTTTTTATCAGATCTGTTCTTCTGCTTTATTATTATTATTCTGTTTGTTATGTATTTCTTCCTTCTTTCTTTCTTTTTGTTTGATAGCCAGGCTACCACGAGCCTGAGCCAAATCTCATAAGAGATGAACATATAAACACTAAATTTTGGGAAGAATATTGAATGAGGCATATTTGGGCATAATTGATTTGTAACTAATTTGAGGACACAACGCATGTTGTAATTCTGGACATAAATTTGAGGCATATTGCATAAGTTGACCTATGACTTGGAAGAAGAGGATTATTGTGACTTAAAACATAAAATAGGTTGCAACTTAGAAACATAAATCTGAGACATATAGTTGAACATAGTTTTGAGGTATAAAGAATATTGGACATATGACATGGGATTTGGGGTGCAAAATTTAACTGTGAACATGTAACTGATTTGGATGCATAGTACAAGTTGTAATTCAAGATCTAGATCTGGAAATACTATTCATATTATAGTCTGTAATTTGAAAAAAAAAAGATAATTAATTTGCATATGACTTAGGTGTAAAAATCTATATTAAGATTTGATAACTATTAAGTGTGAATACACCTAAATGGGGATTTTTGGATTTGTGGCATGCATTATAATTAATGGTTATATTTGGCATAATTTATGTGTAAATCACGATTGGGATTTTTGAGCATATTCTGTACTATGCAAATTTAACTAAAATTTGGGTATATGTCATATTATGAATCATGACCATGATTTAGGCATGTGAATTTAGGCCTAATTTATAATTAGGCAAGAATTGTCAATGAAACCTTAAGGAATGTTTTAAATCTGCTAAATCTGTTTAATCTATTGAATTGCCCAATCTGCTAAATCTGTTGTCTGTTGAATTGCCTAAACTGCTAAATATGTTGGAACGCCAAATCTGCTAATTATGTTAAATTGCCTAATCTGCTAAATCTGTTGTGTCGCCTAATCTATTAAATCTGTTGAAAAGCTGAATAATTGTAATTTGTAGGCAACCTAAGATTGAGTAAAACATGTTAATTGATTAATCTGCTGCAACTTGAGAAGAAGGTAAATTTGTTAAATGAACATAATTAGTCTGATATTTTCTGTAAGGGAATAAAGTGGCTATGACACGAGGTTAGAGCCCGTTTGCGGTGGAAAGCCTGCCCGGAACCAACCGGCTTAACCAGCAACCGCAAACTGTCAGTCTAATGTGAGAGGTCGTAGGCATAACTAAAATATGCTTAGACACGAGGTTAGGTCTGGCTTGTGGCAAAAGTCTGCCCGGAACCGCCCGACACTTCCAGCGGCCACAAGCTAGCGACCTAATGTGAGAGGTCTGCGCATTAATAATTAATTAATGCAAATCTAAGATAAATATGATGTCTAAAACATGTTGGGTGGATAGGGTTAAACCAACTGGACTAATGAATTTAACAAACCCGTTTCGTGCATCTGTAGGCCCAATACAAAGTTAGACAAATCCGTAAATCTGTTAAATCCGTATATATGATCCGTTAGTCTGAAAACTTATTAACTTAGTTGTCTGATCTGTGAACTAGTTGATCTGAACTCTGTATGTCTGAACTTGTAAACAAGTTAACCTGAAATCTGTTAGTCTGGGGACACAAGGTTAGGAGGGAAATTACTTGTGTCATCTGTTGTTTGGGACCCATATTAGTCAGTAACCCTTTATGGTATCAAAAACTATGACCCAACAGTAGGTAGGGTCCGGGCACGCTTACTGAACTATTTATAAGCGGTTCATTCTAATAATGGCGAGGGGTGTTGATGGTGCGTTCCAATCGGGTCATGTACGTGCATGGATCCCGGTCTGCCTCTGAGGATGTAAGACACTGTGACATCTATAAATAGTCTGTGTCATTCAAAGGTTGCCACTTTAGGGATCTATGGGACTGGAACAGGGTATTTATGTATTAGGGAGCCGATCGCAGGTGATAGGACTTAGGGTACACTTAGCTCTGTCTGTTTCTGTGGGGTACCGTCTGTTTTCTGTTGGGTGGTAACACCTGTCTGTTTCTGCGTGGTACCGTCTGTTGGGGTGGTAAAGGCCCATTTACTAGTGTACACCTAATTCTACATTCTGTTTCCATAGGGATTAATCTGTTTATGTTTCTGTACCTTCTGTTCGGGTGGTAAAGGCCCATTATTAGCATTCTGTTTCTGTACTTTCTGTTTGGGTGGTAAGGGCCCATTACTAGCATTCTCTTCTGTGGAAATTATTCTGTTCCTGTTTCTGTTTCAGTTTAGACATTAGGGTGACACCTAATCCTCTTATACTAGTATTAGTGCAGTGAAGTGAAAAGTAATAACTTATATCATCCTGTTTTCTTCTGTTTAGTTTAAGTATATTTGTTACTCTTGTGCTGTCATCTCTTATCCAGCTTTATTTTCATGTTATGATTATTATTATCTGTTCATATGCTGAAAGTCACTGGACTTGCCAGACTTTTATGTCTGACCCTTGTTGTTTCGTCTCTTTTCTTCCGTTCCCTCCCCCCAGTTTTCCAAGGAGGGAATACTCTAGCTTACTCTAGCTTGATCCGGATTCCTTCTGCTTGAAGTGCTTAAAGTATGGCTTTGCTCTTTATAGCTTCTGTTCTTTGGGATTATGATTTTAAAGTTTTGTACTCTGATGGTTTTGAACAAGGATGAAATATATGTACTTGAGTTTTTGGTAAAGTTGTAACCAAACCGATTTCTGTTTTTTTTTCCGCTGCAATAAAGTTATAAAGTTTTTCAAGTACTATTTTATATCTGTCTTGTAACATTTTGTTCTGTCTACTAAAACGCTCCATCAAAGTTAAGGAATTCCCTTTGTGAGTGACCTTAACGGAGGTGGGGTGTTACAAAACACGTACCTATTTGTCGGGAAAACAATTTTATTCTTTTGCTCTAGCCTCCTTGCTATGACCTGTTCAATGTAAGTACTTGTACATACATGCATATGCGATAAATTTTCAATACAAATCACTTTTTGATACAATTTATCTAAATGTTCAACATTTTATTTAATCAACCAATAATCAAACAACACAATCAGCAACCAATTTGTTGATTAGCTTTTCAAATTCATAACTTTGATATATAGTCCAAAAATCAGATTTTTGATGCCAAATCACAACAATAAGCCCTATCTAATTTTGGTTCTCACACCAGTCAATTGGAAATATATAGAAATCCAACTTTCGGCACTCGAATATGAACACTGATGATGGCGCGCCATCATCAGAATCAGACCCGGGCGACTAGAGTGTGATTCTATATCTATCAAATATATTTGAGGCCTCAATACACGTGGATCAAACGTATACTAAAATCTCTATATACTTGATTGTCCAAATCAATACAAATAAATATTCAAATAAAAATAATTGATTTAAATTTTCAAAACAAAAATTGTTTTCAATTTAAAAATATACTCTTCACACTCGTTCTAAGATACCACTGATCTCATCTCTAACGAGTCATTCCTATTGGATATTACTAATCCAATCTCTGATGAATTCTTTCATTTGGTTCCAACGTGTCTTGTTCTCCGAGCTCTATAAACCAAAGCTCTGATACCAAACTAAAACGACCCGAACTTCCCCGGTAAGGAAAGCCCGAATTGAATTGAGAACAATCCACATTGGAATGCAAACAAAAAAACATTTCATTGTTTATTCTACAATTCCATCATAATACAAGAATATACAGAGTACGAATAAATATTACACAGAAAATATCAGAGATTTAAATTACATTACATAGCAGTGGAAAAATAATACAAAACACAACTGAAAGTAATACACGGATACAGAGCTTTCCGATTATCGTTCCAGCTGTAAACCAGGTCCATGTGAATATAAATCTGCAAAACCAAAACTACTAGCTGCCCGTGTCAAAATAAGGGCACCCAGAGTTTAGGTTAAAACAATAAACTCCAGGTCAGTCATGTGACTGGTGTGAGAACTAAAACAGTTATTAATCTTTAATTTAAAGTTAGGTAAATCAAGGGACCACGCCGCATAACACGGAACTGGTTTACTCCCAAGAATACTAATGCATAAAACAACAGCGCAACGCTAAATAAAGAAAAATGAAGCTATTATAAGACCCAGGTCCCATCACACAATGCAACGCAAGCCGGAGGATGGGGTTTTTTACCTTATAATAGCCAAAGAATGCTCGATCCGCTAAAAAAAACCATTTGATACTATTATAAGTGCATAGTGTATAAAACAATTTCAATCATAAGTGTCAATCATAGACGGCATGAGTGCCCCATCCCACTATGTCGCCATACTAGGCTCTACAAATAAAGCCGCAAAGTCACGTATTGGAAGTTGGATTTCCATCTGTGAACCGAGGCAAAAGAAAGTCCTCTACCGATTCGAGACAATCTAGCCTACCATGTCTCAGTATCAGAGCTCGAGTGACCCTTGGATCGTCAGGGTCGGTCCACTGATGTGGGTTAAAATGCCTGAACACTGCGTTCCCCCGCCCTTTGGGGCGAAAATGAGCCAAATGACTCCATCGGCTCCACACAGTCACCGATATATCTGAGGTGCCTCGCAACAGCAACAACTACACAAGTGAAAATAATATAAATGTCAGGGCTGGTAGGTCACTGACACCGCCCTAGCTAGAAGGAAACGCATGCCCTCCCTGAGGTCCTCTCCCGTTTCTGGTTCACAACCGGGGTGTGAGGCTCGCGAATCAACGCTACACAAAGCTATGCCACATAGGTCGTGCTTTGATCATCAACCACAAGACTTTGCTTTTCAACAGAAGCCTTGATCAATTGCCACACAGGCAATTCACTCCATGCAATTGATATCCATTAATATATAACCCCTGAGCTCGTACGTCTCAGAGAAGGGCGTTAAGCAAGAGAATAAATTCTCCACCGCCAAACAGATATATATTTAATAGAAATTAATCAAACAGAATAAAATCCAATGTCAGACACACGGTCCATTTACAAGTTCGTTCTAGGTTTGAACGAAACCGGAGGCACCTTGTACCTCGCATATCCATCGATCTCCAAGTACGACTAGACGATCACCAACTGATTCCCTCCTCTTGGGTGTACAACCCAATCAAGATCATCGGTAATCACCCAAACGATGTGAAGACCTCCGGTCTTCAACCACCATCTTCATCCTCGACACCACGTCGAATCAGTTAAACCCGGTCTTTCTGAATAACTCGCGTATATAATAAACAAGTGTTACACAAACACAACATACGCCTCATTCCAATTCAGAATATTCTTTCATTCAAATGTTCCTATACTTTGGGAAAAGTTCCCATTAATTTTATCAAAGATAAATTCTTTAAATTTATTCTTTAATCTTCTGTGAATATCAATTCAAACTAGTCGGGATTAGCGAACCACACCGAAGTAATCATTTATTTTAATTTCCCAATCCCAACTTATTCATCCCATGAAGTAAAACTGGTAATACTTCATATCTAACACCACGGTGTTATCGGTAAATTCAATTAAAATTTCACGTTCAAATCTAATTAAAGATTTAACTATCGCTTGGAGCCAAAACTGGTGACACCCCATTCTCGATCATTTCAATCTAATTAAAGATTCATTAAAAATCTACTTGGTTTTAATCTTCCCAAAAATCAATATTAATGATTTTTTAACTTGGGAAATCACATCCTGTCTTTAACTGGGTTAAAAAGCCAATGCCATTTAAAACACGGTTCACTATAAAACCAAAATCACATTCTATTAATTATCGGGTTAAAGAACAAGTGTTATTTAAAACACCATTCACGAAAAACCCAAAAATCAATCAAATTCAATTCCAATTAAATACCATTTAATTGGTACACTTCATTAAATCTAAATAAAAAGATTTAATCTTTTTCTCAACTGGGTTTAAGAACAGTGTTAATGAAGACACCATTCACGACAAACCCAAATCACATTTGATATTGAACACAAGGCTCTGAACAGAAAATATATCGGCTTATATTCAATATCAAATTCTACGACCAACTAATATCATATTGGAAATAACGATATAAATATACCTTTCAAATTTCCATAACAATCTGTATAATCACGAAATCCAACATCGAATATTCCAAAGACAATTTCGATTCAAATCCACTCCAATTCAATTATTGGAAATTTCTGATTATTTTCATAACTATTCCAAATCCAATTTATTTATTTAAAAATAAATGGAATTATAATTCTAGTTCAAAACTAGTTCATTTTGATAAAAATTTATTTTTATCTTTTCAAATATGGAGTTTTTCTTCCCAATTCTTCATAAATCATTTCTTATGATTATACACAAATTATTACTATTTTTAATAATTTTATCAAGGCTCGTATAGTCGATTTCCATCAACGTCCATCGAACTGCACTTACAGCAACCTTTTCCAAATTTGATTTGGACATAATTCCAAATCCAACCATTAGATTTAAAATCTCTAATATTCGTTAAAAATCTCTTTTTGATACAAACCCAACGGTTCCGGTTTCAGAGAATCCAACGGTCGGATCTCCCGTAATATCCATTCAAAGTCAATGGTCGAAATTCGCGAACTGCCGCAGCGCGGCGCGTTCTATTCAGGCCATTATATTATATATATGATATATACTTTGTCGATTTCCTTTTAAAACGTATTCAAAACGATTTCAACTTCATATTCGATTTCTAATCAAAATTGAATATTCCACATCATCGATATACAAATGATAATATTTTCAAAACGTTATATTTTGAAATCACTTCGTTTTCTATATTCATTATAAAAATGAATAAAATCGATATAAATATCGTTCATGTCAAAATGGCGTCAACCTAATCAACACGGCTTTTATTCAACACATGAATGTTTATTCTATTCAACACATGAATATTTTTCAATTCAACACATGAATTTTTTTTCTATTGCACACATGAATTATCTTCTATTCAACACATGAATTTATTTTCTATTCAACACATGAATTTATTTTCAATTCAACACATGAATTTATTTTCAATTCAACACATGTATTTATTTTATATATTGGAATGAAGCACAATCAATTACCATATAATGTTAATTATATTGATTTTTTACAACACATGTATATAATAGCAACGATAAATAATCAACCATCATCCAGAGTGCACCACTCAACTGCATAAGCATTAAATATAAATAACTAATGCTTACACAGTCTGTCAACCCATCGATAGACATACAACTAAACAATCGGGATTAGTGTACATCAAATATTATCCCAATACCCGTGTGGGGTTTCAAATCAACAAACACATATTTTCCACTATAAAATATTTTATTTCATTCCACATCACACAATCAAATTTCACAACACAGCAATCAAACAAACAAGTCATCCATGGTCTGCGGACGACGGGTGTCTGGTGCTGCTAAGCACCGTCTGCATCCTAGTATATATTTCAATTAGAAATTAAAATAAAAGTGAGGAGTTCTCACCGACTAGCTAAACCAATTCACCGCGACTCTTCATATGTAGGAAATTTTCACCCTGCTTCTAATGAGATCTGTTTCACGCAGTCTTATGTTAAAAATCACATTTTTATATCGATATTTCATATGTAAAAATCATATTTTTATTATTCCTACTATATAAAAAAACACATTTTATTCTTTCTATAATATAAAAATCATATTTTTATTCTATCTATAATATAAAAATCATATTTTTATCGTCACTTCATATACAAAAATCTCGCCTTTCTATGATTAAAAATCCGACCATTCTATGATTAAAAATCCGACCTTTCTATGGATAAAGGTCCAAACTTATACGAATAAAATCCATACTTCCTATGTCAAAATCCGATTTATTTAACGCTACCTCAAGCACAAAAATCCAATTTTTCTTTATGTAAATGGATAAAAACCACCATGAAAACTTACATTGGCTCGGGGAGGCTCGGCGGAGGTGCTCGGGTCGGAGGCGTGACCCACATTGGCTGTAGCAGCGGGGGTTTGGGGTTTAGGCGCTCAAACCACTTCAAAACTCGGGTTTTTACTCTAGAGGGGGACCCACAGTGGTTGTGGGCGGTCGATGGAGGCCGCTGGGCCGAGGGGAGGTCGAAGCGGGGCGGCGCCGGTCGGAGCATGGCCAGTGGTGGTCGGACTGTGCGGGTGTCGGCTGATTTGAGGGGGGGGCGATATTCTTTAATTAGGTGTGGAGAGAGAGGGAGGGGAGAGGAGGAGGTGCGGCTAGGGGAGATCGCCGGAGGCAAGGAGGCGGAGGGGGCGAACGGCGTTTGGCCTGGCGGCAGGAGCGATGGAGCGATGGGAGGTTTTGAGGGGCCGAAGGCTTTTACGGGGAGAGAGGTAATGAGGAGAGAGGTAATGAGGAGAGAGGGGTGGGTTGACTCAGCATTATATAAGATTTTATATTATTATTTTTAATTTCAAAAGTACCCTTTTATTTTGACCTCGAAATCAAGCCCACCGACTGTCATCCATAGCTAATTACCCCCATTCCGAACACAATGGGATATGTATCGTAAGCTATTTCGATCAGTTTTCGTCAAAATCAAAATATAACTCTATATTTTGAATTTGAACGCACATTTCACTTTACCGGGGCCACATACGAACTCTAAAAATTCCAGAAAAATATTTTCTAGCTTCGTATTGACGACAGGGTCCTAACAAAACTAATTTCGTCAAATTCTGAAACCGTTTAAAAATGGCCATTTTCTAGTTGATTAAAATCAACTAAAATTGATAAAACACGTTTTACTTCACAACGCTCACATATTGATTCGAAAAATTACGAATTTTTAATCCTAGCAATAACTTGACATCGTGGATCCAACAAAAGTGGTTTCGTCGAAAACCGAGGTCATTTGCAAAATTTCCATTTTTAAGGGCCAGAATTCCATAGCGACTATTCAGAATTTTCAACTGGGCATATCTTTTGATTCCCGCTATGAAATTTTGATTTTTCGGATTTGTTGGAAAGGTATTCTCAAATAGATTCAAATATTTTTGGTTTCGCCAAAATCCGGTTTATTGTGAATCATGTACATTCATTTGAAATTTGAAATCGAATTTTCAAACTACCGCGCCATTTTCAATTCCTTTTATAATTATAAATAAATATTTATATTCCAACGATGATTCAAATAAATATATATGTTCTAATTCTGTTCAAAATAAATTCCTCGTCGTTATTATTTAAAATAATTCATTTTAAATAATCAAAATTCGCTAAAATTGCCAGAATAAAAATTTTAAATTGGCTCGGTTTTCTGGGTTATTACATTAACACTGATTCCACCACCCTTGATTTCATGGCTACAAGGTTCACACGCTCCCTTTCCTTGATTTTCGGGCTACAAGTAACACAGCCTTTCCCAAAAAATTCCCAAATGATCAAAATAGACCTAGAATTCTAGAATAGCACTTCTAATCAGAGAGTATTTGATATAGATTGAGAAAACAAGAACTTTGGTATGATTTAAGTAGAAATCGGCAAAATATAAGTGTAGAAATCAAGAAATTAAAGTATGATAATTGTGGTAAGAGAAGGGATGAAAAAGGAGATGAAAAAGTTATAAAAAATTCGAAATTAACACCTATTTATAGTGTTTGAAAGGTTGCAATGTTTCTGAAGCATTTCAAAATATGAAAAGAACACTTCCTTTGAAATTTTAAAAAATGACAGTTATATATCAACATGTCCAAGTATGTATGTTGACATGTATAGAGTATTTTTAATTTTAAAGTGTTTAAATATATATATATATATATATATATATATATATATATATATATTCTGAAAATTCTTGAATCAAAACTATTGTTTCAAATGAATTTTCTGAAGTATTAAAACATGGTAAAATATTATATATATATATATAATTATATAATATAAAACTATAAAACATATATATTATAAAACTTTATAAACTACAAACATATATATATATATTTGAAATCATAAATAAAATCTTAATAATTTGAAATCATTTAGAAGAGGATTTTGAAGAAAAAAATGAAATCAATTTGAAAGAAATTTGAAAGTGCTAACCGGAGTTTTACATATAATCTAGACTTTATTACTTTGATAATCTTGAGCTCTTGAAATCTTGATATCTTGATACTCATGAGTCTTGAATTCCTTGATATCTTGTATCTCCAATACTGCACGGTCTTCGATATTTATATCTTGCATATTTATCCTGCATATATATATATATATATATATATATATATATATATATATATATATATTGAACAAAGATGTTAGTATATATTTTATAATCAATAATGTAATTAATTGAAACAAGGTTGTTGTCATCAAAATTCCATTCTCCAACAATCTCCCCCCTTTTGATGATGACAACCTTGGTTTGTAAAATATTCATACCTGATATTACCTGTTGATCTGATTCCTTGATTTTCAGCATGAATTCCTTCTGACTCCACTTTAAGCTACTCCTATATCTTATTTTATAATTTCTCCCCCTTTGTCATTATTAGAAATTATCCTATACTATAACTATACTATTCTGTGTTAAACTTAATTATATTATACTAAACTAAACTAAATTATACTCCCCTTAAATCTATGCTATATATGATCCTAATGACTCGAACTATAATACCAAGTCTATACAAATAAACAGGAAAATAATGAACATAAACATTGAATAAACTATGTAATTCAAACAATGTTACAAACAGTTAAACAAATACAAAGCATTCAATTAAAGTATTTACGGGCACATGTACTTACAACGAATATACATTTTACAGCGCATGTAAGAATAAAACGAAAATCTAAACATCTCATGCTTCTTGACGATTGGGGATTTAATTCTCCACTTTGCTCAACCACATTCCCTTCTTTTTCAAAGCATAATTTGCCTACGCATATTACTTGGTTGTCTTCTTCCTTGCCTTCGGTTTGTGCTTCTTCTTCATCCTCTTATTCTACCATTTCTTCCTTTCCTTCTTCTTCCTCCTCTTCCTCTTCCTCAATTTGACTATCAGCCTCGATAATAATTGGATTAGTGTGGTTATCCATAGCAAACCGTTGCAAATTTCTCCTTTTCCTCCCTTGTTTCTCATGCACCATATTCATCTTGATTTGAAAGACTTGAATTTCTGTAAGCATTTACAGAATATCATTCATCGATTCCTCTAGTTTCATGACTCTCGCAAGTGTATTTTTTCGAAATGGACCTTCAGATGGTCCGGGAAGTAAAACGGGGGTATTTTGGTTGTTATTATTAGTGGATGCCATTGTTTTATTTGATTTAGAATTTTTCCAGAGAGAAAATGAAGAGATGAAGAAAGAATTTCGAAATAAGAAGTTTAAATAGAGGTTGTAACTAACTTTTAGAGGGAGTTAACTTTGAAAATCTGGCAGTTGAATGTCGACATACCATTTTGAACATGTCAACATATGTATAATGTTTTTTTTATTTTAGTTATATTTTATATTATATTATATATTAATTTTTTAATTACTCTATTTCACTCAAAGAACAAGTGCCTAATTCTCTTCTAAATTTAGTAAATTTTGCTTTATTTAAATGTTTTGTTAATATTTCTTCTATTTGTTTTACCATTTCAATGAATTCAAGTGAAATTTTCTCTTTACTTACGTTATCTCTTAAGAAATGACATCTTATATCTATATGCTTTGTTCTCGAATGATGAGTTGGATTTTTAGATATATTTATAGCACTCGTATTATTGCAGTAGATTGGCGATTTATTTATATTTAAACCAAAATCATTTAAAGTTTTTTGCATATATATTACTTGTGAACACGCCAAAAAAGAAGATGTATATTCTGCTTCAGTTATTTATAAAATACTGTATTTTTCTTTTTACTAAACCAAGAAACTAGAGAATGTCCTAAGAAGTGACATATTCCATTAGTGCTTTTGAGATCGGATTTACATCCCGCATAATCAGCGTCACAATAAGAGATTAAATCAAATAAATCATTTTTAGGATAATATAATCCAAAATCAAATGTGTGTTTTACATATCTTAGAATACATTTTACGACATTTTGAATGAGTTTCCTTAGGTTGCAATTGATATCATGCACAGATACATATGCATTATGTCTGGTCTATTAGTGGTTATATATAATAATGATCCTATCATTCCTCTATATAATTTTTGATCGACGTCTTTTGACGTATCGTCTTTACTGAGGGCTATATTAGTTGTCATAGGTGTAAGTTTATCACTAGTTATAGTTAAATTATATTTATTAATTAAATCTCTTTTGTATTTTTCTTGATTAATAAATATTCCATTATTTAGTTGTCTTAATTGTAATCCTAAGAAAAATGTGAGTTCACCCATGTGGCTCATCTCGAATTCTCGGATCATAATATTTGTGAATTATTTATTCATTTGATTATTGGTTGATCCAAAGATTATATCGTCAATGTATATTTGTACTAATTGAATATCGTTTTTATTTTTCTTAATAAACAGCGTATTATCTACTTTACCAATTTCAAAGTTAGATTGTAATAAATATGTTAATAATCGATCATACTATGCTCTAGGAGCTTGTTTTAATCCATATAATGCTTTCTTTAATTTATATACGTGATGTGGAAAATTTTCATCTTTAAAAAGAGGTGGTTGCTCTACATATACATCTTCTTTAACATATCCATTTAAAAAGGCACTTTTAACATCCATTTGATATAATTTGAAATTATTATGATTAGCGAAGGCTAATAAGATTCTAATTGCTTCTAATCTTACTACCGGGGCAAAGGCTTCATCATTAATCTATACCTTCTTCTTGACTATATCCTTGTGCAACTAGTCGAGCTTTATTTCTTACGACCTCACCGAGTTTATTCATTTTATTTTTATAAACCCAATTGTTTGAATTTTAGTTTTATCCTCTAGTCTAGGAACAAGTTCTTATACATCATTCCTAGTAAACTGATTCAATTCCTGTTACATAGCAAGGAATCATGAATCGTCGTATGATGCTTCCTTTGGATTCTTAGGTTCAATAGTAGAAATAAATGTTGAATTACTCATATTATTTAATTGGTTTCTAGTTCTAACAACAGATTCAATATCCCCTAAGATATTTTCTACAGGGTGGTCTCTTAGAAGCCTAATTCTCTTATTTGGTTGATGGATTTCATTATTTACTTCACCATTCTCATTTTCGCATTTGTATATATTATTGGATTAATTGACAGGAATAATCCAAAGTTTGATGTGTCTTCCTATGTTACTCCAAAGTTTGGATTAATTTTAAATAATCCCAAGTTTAGGGGGTCCCTTCCCATATTGATTCCGATGACTTATTAACTTGTTGTAGCCGGTTATCAAACTTAAATTCGTCTTCCCCAAACGATTTTTTGGAGTGGGAACTAGTTTGGGGAAGACGAATTTAAGTTTGATAACTGGCTACAACAAGTTAATAAGTCATTACGATCAATATGGGAAGGGCCTTCCAAACTTGGAATTAATTAAAAATAATCCAAACTTCGGATTAATATGGGAAGACATGTCAAACTTCAGATTATTACTGTCATTTTATCCTATATTATTTTGTGTTGAATTCTGATAATTTTCGTCAAAAGACACATTTAAAGTTTCTTCTGTAGTATTAGTTCTTAAATTAATAACCCTATATGGAGAAAGAAAAATTATGGGTTATTCCCTTTTTGTTAAAAAAATTCAAAATTTTCGTTTTTGAATTCTCCACTGTGATCACTACGTATTGTTTTGATTTTTAAAGATAACAAATTTTGAATTCTTTTAACAAAGTTTTAAACTAACCAAAAGCATCACTTTTATTTTTAAGAAATGAAGTCCAAGTAAATCTAGAAGACATTGATTATTTTTTAAACATATCTATTGTGATTTATCGATTGAGTTTGGGATGGACCGAATAGATCCATGTGAATTAACTCTAATGTTTTTGAGGTTGTAATTTCTTCTTTTGATTTAAATAAACGTCGTTTTAATTTTCCGAATTGACAAGCGTCGCATAAACTGTTTACTTTAAATTTCATTTTAGGTAACCCTCTAATTGATTCTAATTTTGAAATCCTAGAAATTTGTTTGAAATTTATATGACTGAATCTCTTATGCCAGATCCAAGGGTCACTTGTATTGGCCATAAGACATAAACTATCATCTAAAATTTTCATACTTAATATATAGATATTTTTCTTTTTATCTCCTTCGAATATTATTTTTGAATTCTTACCTTCTATAAAGCATTAATCTTTTTCAAAATTGATTTTATATCCTTTATCGCAAAGTTGACTTATACTTAGTAAATTATGTTTCAAATTCCTAACTAATAAAACATAAGAAATAGTAGGTGTTTCAGAGTTACCAACATTACCAATGCCAACTATATATCCTTTAGAGTTATCTCCGAAGTTGACCATTCCACCATCTTCATATACTAGATTATTCAGTAATCCCGGATTTCCCATCATATATCTTGAATAGCCACTATCCAATATCCATTTGTCCTTTTTGATTTCCACTATTTGACCATCAGATATTGAATTTCAATAGCCATGTAACACACCTTTTCGTATTTAGGACAACATTTCAGTAGATCACTTGATTTTTCAACATAATTGAATGCAGACTCTTACAACATTGATACAATGCATAAATTAAGACTAGTGTTATAAATCATTTCAAATTTTTCCATAAAATATTTCCAAAATTCAGATGATGAACTTTTGAAAGCTTATGCTCTGATGCCAATTGTTAAGCATGCGGATTAAGGATCTTAAGGCTAAATTAACACTACAGGAAGGTGAATAGTGTTTATTAGAAATTTATAGAAATATTTAACTAAATTAAATTGATGTATGAATCACACATTGATTATCACACCAGAAATGATCACAAATACAGAAACAAACACAGACACAGATATAATTAAATATAAAATGCAGAAAATGAAAGAACACACCGGATTTTATACTGGTTCGGATTACTCCTACGTCCAGCCCCACGAGATGCTAGATTGCGCAGAGTTTTATTAATACTAGTATCAATCGTACAACACCCTTGATTTCACAGCTACAAGGTTAACACTGATTCCACCACCCTTGATTTCACGGCTACAAGGTTCACACCACTCACTTTCCTTGATTTCTAGGCTACAAGGAACATACATTTTGTAACAATCCGGGTATTCAAAACCAATTTAAAATTTTTATTTTTGTTATTTTAATCGATTTTGAATATTTAAAATGATTTATTTAAAATAATAACAAGTAAAACTTTATTTAAAACAAAGTTAGAATGAATAAATTTGTTTAATTATAAAACGAGCCTGAAATGGCGCGACAGTTTGAAATTTCGATTTCAAATTTCAAATGATTGTACAGAATTCAAAATAAATCAGAATTGGACGAAACAAGAAATATTTGAATCTGTTTAATTATATCTTTTTGTTTCTCCAAAAAATTCAGATTTCATAACGAGAATTAAAAGTTATGTCCAGTTTAAAATTTAAAATAGTCGCTATGAATTTATATATATTTTATATAATATATAGCCCTTAAAAATAGTCATTTTGCGAATGATCTTCGTTTTCGATGAAACCACTTTTGTTGGATCTGAAATGTCAAATTATTGCTAGATTCCAATTTTGATAATTTTTGGAATCAATATGTGAGCGTAGTGAATTTAAACGTGTTTGGTAATTTCAGTTTGAATTTAATCGACTGGAAAATGGCTATTTTTCAAACGGTCTCTAAATTCGATGAAATTAGTTTTGTTAGGACCATATCATCAAAACATAGCTAGATTTATTTTTTCTGGAATTTTTGGAGTTAGTTTGTGGCCCCGGTAACTTAAAATGTACGTTGAAATCAATTTTGAACGTTATATTAATTTATATTTTAATTTGATAAAAACTGACTGAAACAGTCGAATTGGTTCATGGGTCATATCCTATTGTATCCGAAATGGCGGTAATTAGCTAGAGGCGACAGTCGTTAGGTTCGATTTGGGTTCGGATGAAAAGTCAACTTTTTGGAGAAAAAAATAATAAATAAATTATATATAACCCCACCCCATTTCTCTTTCTCTTCCCACATTGTTTAACAGAAATCAAAATAAAAAACAAAAAAATTCGCGCAACCCGATCCAGCAGCCGCTGGAGCTGACTGCCGCGCCTCCCCTCTACGCGCCTTCCCCTCCGACCTCCTCCGCCGACGTCCTTCCTCGCTCCAGCGCCCCCTTTTCTAAACCCTAGCCTCAAACTCCCCCCAAATCCTCCGACCGCCGCATCCACCACCACCCCGACCCTACAACCACTACGTCAGGCCCCTTCGCTGTTACCCCGACAACCACTCCGGCCATGGACCCCCATTCATAATAAAAATCTAATTTTTATAATTTCATTTCGTGTTTAATAGTCCTTGACCTTCCCGAGCCCATATCTCCTAAGCCGTGAGCTTCTGGCCAAAAATCCATAGCCTCAAAGCTGAAGAGCACGATTTTCTCTTCGGTTTGGCTATATGGATGTCATATTTTGGATTGCAGAGCTGCTCAGAAAACGCGTCCAAAGTCTGCTATCCAATTCGTGTCATTTCGCGAATTTTGGCGAATTAGAGCATTTTCGGAAGGAAGACCACTAGGCGAAAGTTGTTCGGAATGGCGCGCTTAAGCTAGAAAAAAACGACGGCATGAAGATTGGAGCTCGTTTGAAAAGTCTGGGATCAGAAAAGTGAATCAGAACATCAGAAAAAACACGGCGGAGTGGATCCCAATATGAGAACTCCTCACTTAACTTATTTTACAGTTAAAAATATTTTAGGTTGCAGACTGGGATTAGAAGCCCCTAAAACTATTTATTGTACAAACCATGTATGTTGCTTGGATTGAATTGTGGTGAAATTGACTGTATAGTGAAAATGGATTGTATTGTGATTTTGGAATTGATTGGATTGATTTTGTATGGCGCGAGCCATTATCAGGAGAGGGGTAGTGCTAGACATTACTCTGGTTTTAATATCGCGCTGTTATATTGCCAAAAAATTTAGAAATAAATATTTATTCATTAAAAAAAATATTTTAATGTGTATATGAACTGTATAAAATAATCATGTGTTGAATAAAATGTATGAACAATAAAAATATTACTTTTATTGAATGTATGAATTATTAAAAATATTCATGTGTCGAAATAAATATTTTATCGTTAAAAGTATAATTTTTAACATATATACGAACGACATAAAATTCTCCTAAAATGAAAATAAATGTTCATTTATAAATTGGATGATTTGTTTATGTACACCATTTAACCGACATTGATTAGGACAATAAATTTTACACATCGCCCAACTGCACAAATAAAATCTGTGTTTGTTGATTGAAACCCAACATGGGTATTGGGATGACATTTGACATACACTAATCCCAGTTGTTTAGTTGTATGTCAATCGATGGGTTGATAGACTGTTGTAAGCGTTAATAATTCATATTTAATGCTTATGCAGTTGTGTAATGCACTCTAGATGATGGTTGACTGTGTTTGATTATTGTTGTGTACATGTGTGTGTGAAATCCATATAAATAACATTATACGGTAAATGACTGTGTCTGATTCCAATTCAGAAATAACGAATATTTTAGAATAATATTTTAAAATGACGAATATTTTAAAATAATATTCATCAAAGAATTAAAATATGAATTTGATGTCCCATTTTGGATGGATATGAAATTATTGAAATATACGAAGCCATGTTGTTTAGATTTGCGCCATTTTAATGCGAACGATATTTATGTCGATTTTATTCATTTTTATAATGAATATCGAAAAAGGAAATAATTTCCAAATTCAGATATTTAGAAAATATTATCATTTAAATATTATAATGATAAGGAGTATTCAATTTTGATTTAAAATTGAAAAAGAAGTTAGAACTGTTTTAAAACGAATTTATAAACGATTTATAAAATACGTTATAAATAGAAATCGAGGAAATATATATAATATATGTATATTATATATATTTAATGGCCTGAATAGAACATGCTGCGCCGCGACCGTTCGCAAATTTTGACCAATGGCTTTGAATTGACATTACGGGAGATCCAATCATCGGATTCTCCTAAAACCAGAACCGTTGGGTTCGTATCGAAAAGAGCTTTCCAATGAATATAAGAGATTTGAAATCTAATGGTTGGATTTGGAATTATATCCAAATCAAATTTGGAAAAGTTCACAGTAAGTGTAGTTCGATGACTGTTTATGCAAATCGACTGAAAGTGCCTTAAAAAAATTATTAAAAATATTAATAATTTGTGTAAAATCATAATAAATGAGTTGGAAAGAATTTCGATGAAAAATTCCACATTTGTAAAGACAAAAATATATTTTTATCAAAATGAACTTGTTATTAACTAGAATAATAATCCAATATTTTTAAAAGAAATAAACTGGATTTGAAATGGTTTTAAAATAAAACCTAAGTTTTCCAATGAATAAATTGGAATGGAAATAATCTTCGGAATATTTCGACATTGGATTCCATGGTTATTTGGATATTGTTATGGGAATTTGAAGATACAGATATCGTTATTCCCAATACAATATCCGTTAGTTTTAGAATATGATATTGAATGTAAGCCGATATAATTTCTATTCAGAGCCTTGTATTTAATATTAAATTGGATTTTGGGTTTGTCGTGAACGATGTCTTGAATAACACTATTCTTAAAACCAGTTGAGAAAAGAATGAATCTTTTAATTAAGATTTAATTGGAATTGAATAAAAGAATTGGATTTTGGGTTTGCGTGAATGGTGTCTTCAATAACACTTTTCTTAAAACCCATGTGAAAAGAATAAATCTTTTAAATAAGATTATTAGAGTTTCCATTTATATTTAGTAACTGGAATAAAATGGAATGTGAATTGGGTTTATTGTGAACTATGTTTTTCATGACATTCGTTCTTTAACCCGATTAACAGTGAAATGTGATTTGGAATATATAAATCTTTTCTTAATATTTAATGGGAATTTCCAAAGTAAAGTTTTCCAATTTAATAAAATAAATTGGGATTGAATGGAATTCAATTTGGTAATAATCAAAGTGAGCTTCTGTGGAGGAAGACTGTTTATATATGGAATTTAAAAGGCTTTGTCGCTATTCCATTCATATTATTTGTCGGATACGGAAATTGATATCGATTATATATATTGATCTGTTTTTCGTTGAAGATTCCATAATTAATGGAATGTGATTTTGGGTTTATCGTGAACTGTGTTTTAAATGACATTGGTTCTTTATCCCAGTTAAATACAAGTTTACATGTCTAGCATTGTATTTCAAACTGTATTGTTGATCTCTGCTAAATATATATATTTGGTGCCGGAGAATTTATTCTCTTGCTTAACACCCTTCTCTAAGACATACGAGCTTAGAGGTTATGTATCGGCAGAAAACAATGGCACGGTGTAGATTGTCGATGCGGCATGTTTGTTTTTCCAAAGTTAAATGATCATTAACTAATGATTGTTGGAAGAATAAAACTAATTGGAATTTTAATGAATCTTCAATTAGATTGAAATGTGAATATGATAATTTAAATTATCAAATTTGGGAAATGATCGAGAATGGAGTACCACCAGTTTTACTCCAGGTGATAGTTAAATCTTTAAATAGATTTGAATGTGAAATGGTAATTAAATTTACCAATAACACCGTGGTGTTAGAGATGGAGTATTACCGGTTTTGCTTCATGGGATGAATAGGTTGGGATTGGGAAATAAAACAAATGATTACTTCGATATTGTTCGATAATCCCGACAAGTTTATAAACCTTAATTCGGTTTGAATTGATATCCAAAGGAAGATTAAAGAATAAATTTAATGATTTATCTTTGATAAAATTAATGGGAACATTTCCCAAATTATATGAATATTTAAATAAAAGAATATTCAGAATGGGAATGAGGCGTATGTTGTGTTTTTATAGCACTTAATTATAAGATACGTGAATTATTCAAAAAGGTCGGGTTTATTTGAATAATTGATTCGATAATAAGTCAACGGTGAAGACGATGGTTGAAGATCGGAGGTCTTCACATCGTTTGGATGATTATTGATGTCTTGATTGGGCTGTACACCCAACACAAGGTAATAAGTGGTGATCGTCCAGACGTACTTGAAGATCGACCGGATATGCGAGGACCTCTCTCTTGTATTGGACATATGGGACGAGGAATAAGGTGCCTCTAGTTTCGTTCAGACCTAGAACGAACTAGTAAATGGAAGTGGGTCTGACATTGGATTTTATTCTATGTTGATTGATTTCTATTAAATATATATCTGTTTGGTGGCGGAGAATTTATTCTCTTGCTTAACACCCTTCTCTGAGATGTACGAACTAAGAGGTTATATATCGATAGACATCAGTTGTGTGGCGTGAATTGCCTATGCGGCATGCTGAGATGCAAATGATCAAGGCTTCTGTTGGAAAGCAGAGTCTTGTGGTTGATGATCAAAGCACAGCTTTAAATAGCATAGCTTTGTGTATAGCATTAATTCGCGAGCCTCGCCTCTCTATGAGTCAAAAACGGGATAAGGGACCCAAGGAGTGCATGACGTTTCCTTCTAGCTATGGGTGGTGTTATGTTATGGATCCCAGACATTTATTATATTTTTACCTATGTGGAGATAACGAGGCGCCTCAGATATCAGTTACTACGAAGCCGATAGGATAGGTCCTATAGGACCGGGAAATGCGTGTGTTTAGGCATAATTAATCCTCAAACGTAAGGGAGGACCAGCCTTGGAGGATCTAATGGTTCACTGCGGGGAACTCTAAGGCATTTGCCAAAGGTCTCTAAGCCCGCGAGGAGTACTTCCCTTTCCTCGACCCATGACGAAAATCCAATTTCCAATACGTGACATTTCGATTTTGATTGTAGTGCCTAGTATGGCGACATGATATGTGGTACCCATGCCGTCTATGATTGATACATTTATATTTGAAGTTGTTTTATACACTATACACTTATAATAGTATCAAATGATTTGTTTTAAACGTACCAAGCATGTTTGGCTATTATAAGGGAAAACTCTATCCTCCGGATTGCATTGAATTATGTGATGGGACCTGAGTCTTATAATAGCTTCATTTTTTCAAAAAAATATTGCGCTGTTTGTTATATGCACTGGTATTCTTGGGAGGAAACCCATTTCGTGTTATGCGGCGTGGTCCTTTGATTTATCAAATTTTTAATGTAAAGTTTTAAATAACTGTTTTAGTTCTCACACCAGTCCCATGACAGACCTAGAGTTTATTGTTTTAAACTAAACTCTGGGTGCCCATATTTTCCATATGGGCAGCTAGTAGATTTTGTTTTGCAGATTTCTATTACCCACAGGATCCTGGTTTACAGCTGGAACTGTACTACGAAAGCTCTATATCTGTGTATTTCTTTCAGTTGTGTTATGTATTATTTTTTCCGCTGCTATGTAATGTAATTTAATCTCTGATATTTTTCTGATGTATACTATTTATTCATGCTCTGTTATATTCTTGTACTCTGATGTAATTGTTGTAACAGCATTGAAATGATTTGTCGTTTATGTTCTGATTTGTCGTGTTCTCAACTCAATCCGGTCTTTCACGTAAGGCGAAGTTTGGGTCGTTTCATCATGACATTAGAGCTTTGGTTTACAGAGCTCGGGAACAAGACACATTAGGACTGAACGAAAGAATTCATCTGAGATTGGATTAGTAATATCCAATGAGAATGACTCGTTAGAGATGGAATCAGTAGTATCCTAGAATGAGTTTCAAAGAGTGTTATTTTTAAAATAAAAATGAAAATGAAGTTTGTTTTGAAAATTTAAACCTTATTATATTTATTTGAATATTTTATTTTGAATTGATTTGGACTATCGAGTATATAAAGATTTTGCATATATGCCTAGCTAGCGTGTATACGAAGTCTCAAATATACTGGATGGATATATAATCACACTTTAGTCGCCCGGGGATGATTCTACTGATGACTACATAGCATCAGTGGTCTATTTTCGAGTTTAGAAGACGAGATATCTATATATTTCCAATTGAATAGTGTAAGAACCAAAACCTTAGTTAGAATTTATTGTTGTGTTTTGGCATTAAAAAACTGATTTTTTTAGTATATATATTAAAGATATATGATTATAAATTTAACCAACTAATTGATTGCTGGTTGTGATATTTGATTATTAGTACAACTAATAAAAATATTGGAATGATAATTAATTTAACTAGTATGTGAATGAATGGTAAATTTAGCTAAATTGAATCAAATATTAAACTGAATTGAAAATTGATTGAAGTTGCATACATGTACATGTATATACATTGAACAGTTCATAACATGGAAGCTAAGAAGAGGAATAAAATTGTACGCCCGACAAATAGGTACATGTTTATTGTATTTCTTGGGTTTGATGATTTTATGAGCGGCTTGGCTAGCCACTTGGCTTTTTCATTTTCTTTTCGATTGATGAGGGCCCTGGAGGCTAGTTGCGGTTTTAAAGGTCTTCCCGTACAAAGAAGGTTATGGCGAAATTTTTCAAAAATTTAGGGTGTTAGTTAAGTTTTTGAGAAATTAGAAATTCTTAGAAACTGAAAAGTTTAAGAATGAAAGCCAGAATGAAAGTTGAGTTAGTTAGTTGAACAACTTTCAGCTCTATTCCTTTTCGAGAATGAAAAGATTTTAAGTGGGGGAGATTGTAACAACCCGGATTTTCAAAACCAATTTAAAATTTTTATTTTTGCTATTTTAATGGATTTTGAATATTTAAAATGATTTATTTTAAATAATAATGACTAAAAATTTATTTAAAATGAAATCAGAATGAATAAATTTATTTTAATTATAAAACGAGCCTGAAATGGCACGGCATTTTGAAAATTCGATTTCAAATTTCAAATGATGTACAGAATTCAAAATAAATCACAATTGGAAGAAACAAGAAATATTTGAATCTGTTTAATTATATCTTTCTAACGAATGTGAAAAATTTTAGATTTCATAACGAGAATTAAAAGTTATGTCTGGTTTAAAATTTAAAATAGTCACTATGGAATTTATATATATTTTATATAATATATAGCCCTTAAAAATAGCCATTTTGCAAACGACCTCCATTTTCGACGAAACCACTTTTGTTGGACCCGGAATGTCAAATTATTGCTAGATTCCAATTTTCATAATTTTTGGAATCAATATTTGAGTGTGGTGAATTTAAACGTGTTTGGTAATTTTAGTTTGAATTTAATCGACTGGAAAATGGCAATTTTTCAAACGGTCTCTAAATTCGACGAAATTAGTTTTGTTAGGACCGTATCGTCAAAACATAATTAGATTTATTTTTCTGGAATTTTTGGAGTCAGTATGTGGCTCTGGTAAATTAAAATGTACGTTGAAATCAATTGTGAACGTTATATTAAATATATTTTAATTTTGATAAAAACTGATCAAAATAGTCAAATTAGCTCACGGGACATATCCCATTGTGTCCGGAATGAGGGTAAATAGCTAGGGCCAATAGTCGTTGGGTTTGATTTGGGGTTCGGATGAAAAGTCAACTTTTTGGAGAAAAAAATAATAAATAAATTATATATAACCCCACCCATTTTCTCTTTCTCTTCCCTCATCGTTCAACAGAACTCGAAATAAAAAAAAATTGCGCAACCCAATCCAGCCGCCGATAGAGCTGACCGTCGCCCCCCCCCCCCACTGCATGCCTTCCCCTCCGACCTCCTCCTCCTCCTTTGCCATCCCTCCTCCCTCTAGCGCCCCCTTTTCTAAACCCTAGCCCCGACCCCCCCCCCCCCCAAACGCGCAGATCGCCTCCACCACCCTGGCCGTCTTGCCACTACGTCAGGCCCCTGCACCGCTACCCCGACACCCACTCCGGCCATGGACCCCCATTCACAATAAAATTCCAATTTTTATAGTTTCAGTTCGTGTTTAATAGTCCCTGACCTTCCCGAGCCCATATCTCCCAAACTGTGAGCTTCTGGCCAAAACTCCAGAGTGCCAAAATCGAAGAGCACAATTTTTTCTTCGATTTGGCTATATAAAAGTCATATTTTGGATTGTGGAGCCGCCCGGAAAGCGCATCCAAAGTATGCTGTCCAATTCGTGTCATTTCGCGAATTCCGGCATATTGAAGCATTTTCGGAAGGAAGACCACTAGGCGAAAGTCGTCCGGAATGGTGCGCTTAAGCTAGAAAAACGGACAACGTGAAGATAGGAGCTCATTTGCAAAGTATGGGATCAGAACAGTAAATCAGAACGTAAGAAAAGCACGACGGAGTGGATCCCGATGAGAACTCCTCACTTAATTTATTTTACAGCTAAAAATATTTTACGCTGCAGACGGGGCTTAAAAGCCCCTGACACTATTTATTGTACAAACCATGTATGTTATTTGGATTGAACTATGGTGAAATTAACTGTATTTGAAAATGGATTGTATTGTGATTTTGGAATTGATCGGATTGATTTTGTCTGGCGTGAGCCACGATCAGGAGAGCGGTAGTGCTAGACATTACTCTGGTTTTAATATCGCGCCGTTATAGTGCCGAAATTTTCTAAAATAAATATTTATTCATTAAAAATATAGTTTTTAATGTGTATATGAACTGTATAAAATATTCATGTGTTGAATAAAATGTACGAACAATAAAAATATTATTTTTATTGAATGTATGAACTATTAAAAATATTCATGTGTCAAAATAAATATTTTATTATTAAAAATGTAATTATTAACGTATATATGGATAGCATTAAATTCTCCTGAAATGAAAATAAATATTCATTTACAAATCAGATGATTTGTTTATGTACACCATTTAACTGACATTGATTGGGACGATAAATTTTACACACCGCCCAACTGCACAAATAAAATCTGTATTTGTTGATTGAAACCCCACACGGGTAATGGGATGATATTTAACGTACACTAATCCCAACTGTTAAGTTGTATGTCAATCAATGGGTTGGCAGACTATCGTAAGCATTAATTATTCAGTAAAATAATATTCAGTAAAGAATTAAAATAGGAATTTGAGGTCCGATTTTGGATGGACACAAAATTATTGAAATATATGAAGTCGCGTTGTTTAGATTTGTGTCATTTTAACACGAATGATATTTATATCAATTTTATTCATTTTTATAATGAATATCGAAAAAGGAAATGATTTCAAAAATCATATATTTTGAAAATATTATAATGATAAGGAGTATTCAATTTTTATTTAAAATTGAAAATGAAGTTAGAACCATTTTAAAACGAATTTATAAACGATTTACAAAATTATATAATGTATATATTATATATATTTAGTGGCTTGAATAGAACGCGCTGTGCCGCGACCATTCTTGAATTTCAACTACGGGCTTTGAATTGACATTATGGAAGATCCGACCATTAGATTCTCTAAAAACCGGAATCGTTAGGTTCATATCGAAAAGTGCTTTCCAACGAATATAAGAGATTTGAAATCTAACGGCTGGATTTGTAATTATATCCAAATCAAATTTGGAAAAGGTCGTTGTAAGTGTAGTTCGATGACCGTTTATGGAAATCAACTGAAAGAGCCTTAACAAAATTATTAAAAATATTAATAATTTGTGTAAAATCATAGTAAATGATTTGGAAAGAATTTAGACGAAAAATTCCACATTTGTAAAGATAAAAATATATTTTTATCAATATGAACTAGTTATTAACTAGAATAATAATCCAATATTTTTAAAAGAAATAAATTGGACTTAAAATGGTTTTAAAAATTACCAGAATTTTCCAATGAATAAATTGGAATGGAAATAATCTTCGAAATATTTCGATATTGGATTCCGTGGTTATACGGATATTGTTATGGGAATTTGGAAGATACAGATATCATTATTCCCAATACGATATTTGTTAGTTTCAAAATTTGATATTGCATATAAGCCGATGTAATTTCTATTTAGAGCCTTGTATTTAATATTAAATTGGATTTTGGGTTTGTTATGAATGTTATCTTAAATAACACTGTTCTTAAACCCAATTGAGAAAAGAATAATTCTTTTAATTAAGATTTAGTGAAGTTTTCCAATTAATTAAGATTTAATTGGAATTGAATAAAAGAATTGGATTTTGGGTTTGTCGTGAATGGTGTCTTCAATAACACAGTTTTTAAACCCCGTGTGAAAAGAATAAATCTTTTAATTAAGATTATTAGAGTTTCCAGTTATATTTAGTAATTAGAATAAGAATGTGAATTGGGTTTATTGTGAACTGTATTTTTCATGACATTCATTCTTTAACCCGATTAACAGTGAAATGAGATTTGGAGTATATAAATCTTTTATTAAGATTTAATGGGAATTTTCCAAAGTAAAGCTTTCCAATTTAATTAAATAAATTGGGATTGAATAGAATTCGATTTGGTAATAATCGAAGTGAGCTTCTGTGGAGGAAGACTGTTAATATATATGGAATTTAAAAGGCGTTGTTGTTATTCCATTTATATTATTAGTCAGATACGGAAATTGATATCGATTATATATTTTGATCTGTTTTTCCGTAAAGATTCCATAATTAATGGAATATGATTTTGGGTTTATCGTGAACTGTGTTTTTAAATGACATTGCTTCTTTAACCCAGTTAAAGATAGGATTACATGTCTAGCATTTTATTTCGAACTGTATTATTTATCTCTGCTCAATATATATCTGTTTGGTGGCCGATAATTTATTCTCTTGCTTAACACCCTTCTCTGAGACGTACGAGCTTAGAGGTTATGTATCGACAGAAATCAATGGCACGGTGTAGATTGTCGATGCGACATGTTTGTGTTTCGGAAGTTAAATGATCGTTAACTAATGATTGTTGGAAGAATAAAACTAATTGGAGTTTTATTGAATCTTTAATTAGATTAAAATGTGAATATGGTAGTTTAAATTATCAAATTTGGGAAATGATCGAGAATGGAGTACCACCAGTTTTACTCCAGGTGATAGTTAAATCTTTGATTAGATTTGAATGTGAAATGTTAATTAAATTAATTGATAACACCATGGTGTTAGGTATGGAATATTACCAGTTTTGCTTCATGGGATGAATAAGTTGGGATAGGGAAATAAAACAAATAATTACTTCGGTATGGTTCGATAATCCCAACTAGTTTATAAACCTTAACTTGGTTTGAATTGATATCCAAAGGAACACTAAAGAATAAATTTAAAGAATTTATCTTTGATAAAATTAATGGGAACCTTTTCCAAATGATATGAATATTTGAATAAAAGAATATTTAGAATTGGAACGATGCGTATGTTGTGTTTTTATAGAACATGATTATAAGATACGTGAATTATTCGGAAAGGTCGGATTTATACCCATTTTGAATAATTGATTCGACGATAAGTCAATGATGAAGACGATGTTTGAAGACCGGAGGTCTTCACATCGTTTGGATGATTACTGATGTCTTGATTGGGTTGTACACCCAAGACAAGGTAATAAGTGGTGATCGTCAAGACGTACTTGGAGATCGATCAAATATACGAGGACCTCTCCCCAGTATTGGACATATGGGACAAGGAATAAGGTGCCCCCGGTTTCGTTCAGACCCAGAACGAACTAGTAAATGGATGTGTGTCTGACATTAGATTTTATTCTGTGTTGATTGATTTCTATTAAATTTATATCTGTTTGGTGGCGGAAAATTTATTCTCTTGCTTAACACCCTTCTTTGAGACGTACGATCTTAGAGGCTATATATTGATAGACATTAGTGACGTACGATCTTAGAGGCTATATATTGATAGACATTAGTCCTATGGCGTGAATAGCTTGTGTGGCATGTTGAGATGCAAATGATCAAGGCTTCTGTTGAAAAGTAGAGTCTTGTGGTTGATGATCAAAGCACGACTTTAAATAGCATAGCTTTATGTATAGCGTTAATTCGCGAGCCTCACCTCGGTATGAGTCAAAAACGCGATACGGAACCTAAGGAGTGCTTGACTTTTCTTTCTAGCTATGGGTGGTGTCATGTTATGGATCCCAGACATTTATTATATTCTTACCTATGTGGATGATGGATAGCGAGGCACCTCAGATATCGGTTATTACGAAGCCGATGGATAGGTCCTATAGGACAGGGAAACGTGTGTTCAGGAATAATTAATCCTCAAATGTAAGGGAGTACCAGCCTTGGAGGATCCAAGGGTTCACTGCAGGGAACCCTAAGGCATTTGCTAAAGTGTTTCAAAGCCAGCGAGGAGCACTTCCCTTGCCTCGACCCATGACGGAAATCCAATTTCCAGTACGTGACATTTTGGTTTTGATTGTAGTGCCTAGTACGGCGACATGATATATGGTACCCATGCCATCTATGATTGATACATTTATATTTGAAGTTGTTTTATACACTATGCACTTATAATAGTATCAAATGATTTGTTTTAAATGTATCAAGCATGTTTGGCTATTATAAGGGAAAACTCTATTCTCCGGCTTGCGTTGCATTGTGTGATGGGACCTGAGTCTTATAATAGCTTCATTTTTCTAAAAAAGCATTGTGTTGTTTGTTATATCTACTGGTAACCTTTGGAGGAAACCCATTCCGTGTTATACGACGTGGTCCTTTGATTTACCAAATTTTTAATGTAAAGTTTTAAATAATTGTTTTAGTTCTCACACCAGTCCCATGACTGACCTGAAGTTTATTGTTTTAACCCAAACTCTGGGTGCTCATATTTTCCACACGGGCTGCTAGTAGTTTTGGTTTTGCATATTTTTATTACCCATAGGGTCTTGGTTTACAGCTGGAACTATACTTGTTAAGCTCTGTATCCATGTATTTCTTTCAGTTGTCTTATGTATTATTTTTTTCTACTGCTATGTAATGTAATTTAATCTCTGATATTTTTCTTATGTATATTATTTATTCATACTCTGTTATATTCTTATACTCTGATGTAATTGTTGTAACAGCAATGAAATGTTCTGTCATTTGTGTTCTGGTTTGTCGTGTTCTCAATTCAATCCGGGCTTTCCCGCATGGGGAAGTTTGGGTCCTTTCATCTTTCCCAAACAGTTCCCAAATGATTACAATAGCCCTATAACTCTTGAATAACACTTTCAATTAGAGAGTATTTGATAGAGACAGAGAAAAGAAAAAGTTTGATATAAATTTGAGTAGAAATCGACAGAGTATAAGTGTAGAAATCGAGAAATTAAAGTATGATAATGGTGGTAAGCGAATGGATGAAGAAGGAGATGAAAAAGTTACAAAAAAATTCAAAATTAACCTCTATTTATAGTGTTTGAAATGTTGCAATGTTTCTAAAGCGTTTCAAAATATGAAAAGACACTTCCTTTGAAATTTGAAAAAATGACAGCTATATGTCGACATGTCCAAGTATGGGTCGACATATATAGAGTATTTTGAATTTTAAAGCATTTTAAAGTGTTTAAATTATTATATGTGTATATTCTGAAAATTCTTGAAATAAAACTTATGTTTAGAATGAATTTTCTAAAGTATAAAAACATAGTAAAATATAACATATATATATAATTATATAATATAAAACTATAAAACATATATATTATAAAACTTTATAAAATATAAACCTATATGTATATTTGAAATCATAAGTAAAATCTTAATAATTTGAAATAATTAAGAAAAGGATTTTGAAAATAATTTTGAAATCAATTTGAAAACAAAATTTGAAAGTGCTAACCGGAGTTTTACATATTATTTAAGACTCTATTAATTTAATAATCTTGAGCTTTTGAAATCTTGATATCTTGATACTCATAAGTCTTGAATTCCTTGATATCTTGAATATCTAATACTATACAGTCTTCAGTATTTATACCCTGCATATATATCCTACACACACACACACACACACACACACATATATATATATATATATTCCGGACAGATATGTTAGTATATATTTTATAATCAATAACGTAATTAATTGAAACAAGGTTGTTGTCATCAGAATTCCATTCTCTAACAAGATTATCTTCATCTTCATCATCCTTCGTTGGATTCTAGTTTTATTTCCTTGTTATAGTAGTTTCTATCTCATTGTCATATTTCAACTTCATGTTATGCATCACCTCTATGTATTGTTATTAAAATTATCAATTAAATTCTTATATTTTTGTTTATTTCCTCTAAAACATTTCTGGAATGATCATTAGTTGGTTAAAATCAAGAATATACAAACAAAGACTATAATTTGCCAAAAATAAAATAAAATTTGAAAGAAGCATGTCGACATGTACTACCCTCGATTTCTTTGCCAAAAATAAAATAAAATAAATCAAGAATATATGTCGACATATAGCCGCCAAATTTTCAAAATTATCTCGATTAACTTGTTTCTATTCATTTTAAATGGATTCCAGAGCTTATAAATACCTATTTCTTCCAGAAAAAATTATCTTTTCATTCCACCTTAATATAGATTCATTATATTTTAGTTTTATCAGTCGATGGCTTCTCAAAGTCATAGTTTAATTGAAAAACTTGAAGAAACACTCAATTCCTTAAAAAATATTCTATGTATTATATTCTTTGTAACAACATCATTAGAATTAAGTCAAATGCAGATAATTAGAGATCTAGAGAGGCATTTCGATAACATTTTTTGGATGACATCTGCACTCAACAATGAAGAAGTAAACAACAATTCAAAAGGAACTTTTATCAAAGAAAATGAAGAATGGAAGGCTTACAGGCTAATCTTATCTTTGGAGAAGAAGGATAGGTAAAAGTGCCAAGAAATGTTTAAATTTATGTTTGAATTTGTTATGGCAGTTTGATTTGATTTGATGTTTTGTAACAACAAGATTTAAATTGGTTCTATAATTGGTTTGGATTGATTGTTTGATGGATATTTTGGTTTGATGATTTTATTAATTACTAATTATTACTCTAGTTTAGGTATTGCTTATATAATGCATTTATTATATTAGTAATATTATAGGTTTAGGGATATTGGAGTTATTCCTTGGTCTAGGGTAAGTCTTATATTTGTTTAAGGGGGAGTATTGTAGATTAAACGTAGGGTTGTATTTTTTTGTTGATGACAAAGGGGGAGAATTATAAAATAGGGCTTAGATTAAGGGGGAGTTAGTAACTCTAGAAGGAGTTATTAGAGATAGGGGAGTCATTGAATTATCTAGATATCAGGTAGGTATATTTTATAAACAAAGGTTGTCATTGTGAAAAAGGGAGAGATTGTTAGAGACTACAATGATGGTGATGATGGTTCGATGACAACAACCTTGTTTTAACTATTGTTATTATAAAATATACAATAATAATATTGTATATAAATATATATACACATGTGTATATGCAGGAATTATATACGGATATTGATTATTGAAGACTATACAGTTTAGAGATTCAAGATTATAAAGAAGAAGAGTTCAAGACCGAAGACTCATGAGTAACAAGAGTTAAAGAAAATAGAATAAGTTATAGAGTCTAGATATTATTTTTTACTCCTTAATATCGCTAAATCTCAATTTCAAATCTCCCATCATTTTTATCTTATAATTTCTTATTCTTATTTTCAAATTGATTTCAAAATTACTTCATATTTAAAATATAATTGCTAATCTTTAAACTTATTTTTTAGATTCAAATATAAGTCTTGATTTAAATATTTTAGATTATATATGTTTGGTATTCAGTTTTAAATATAGGAAAGTCTACATGGACACAAAGTGTTGGCACAAAATTAAACACATAAAATCCAAACCATTATATCTCTCCCTAAATTTCACCTTCCATATAAAGACAAATAAATCTTGTGATCCAAATTTTGTGTACATAAATTTCTGTTTTATTTTGTGTCACAATAGCTTCTCCCGATATATTTAAGTTTATGTTTAACATTTTCTTAAGTTTCAATTTCCTTATATTCACATTTATAGTTTTAAATGTTTAGTTTTAAATTTCTTATAATTATAATTTTATTAAGTTTAAATATTTCTTTTTACATATGTTTTAAAGATATATTTTTACTATATTATACTATTTTATTATATAGAACAATAGTTTGTTTAAACTTCAGAATTATATTTATTTATTTCGACATTATTTACATTGTTTTCAAAAACTTCAAGTTTCATAAATTCCCTAAGGCATGTCGACATTCCTTACCCTCCATGTCGAGATGGTGGCCGTTATTTTTCCAAATTTCAATTTTTAAAATTTGTTCCTATTTGTTTAAATTTTTTTTTCTTGAAGAGACATGATTGTTTAACTATAAATACCATCTAATTATGAATTTTTTTAACAAATGTAATTATCTTCTTCTCTTTTCTCCTCTCCATTATTTGTCTTAAAAATAAGTTTCTATAATCAAATTCTACCGAAATTTAAAGAGAATTAAACCAATTTTTTCTACTTTGATTCTCTACCACATTCTCTCGAAGATTCAAGTGTCATTCAAAGTTATAGCAGTTATAATTAAGATCACAAGATCAAAGTACTGTCAAGTCTTTCTTCCAAAACTGATACTAAAAAGATACAGTTTTAAGTTCAAATAAACTGGGTGTGATTGTTTCCTGCAAATCATTTTGGAATGATTGTATCCTGAAAAATCAATTGAGTCTAACTGTACTTGGGAAACAGGAGGGATAACCTCATAGCCTGTGAAATCGAGGATTGTAATATTGATATTATTTGAAAAGAAATCTGCATTAACCCAAAGTCATATAGGACTAGACGTAGGGTAACTCCGAACCAGTATAAAAATCTTGATGTTCATTCCTTTAATACTTTTACTTATTATGATATGCGTTTGTGTTTGATTATGTGATTGTTTCATATCTGTGATTTTCTTGCTTCTGATGTATTCAAAAGGATTTCATACAATCCATAAATTCCATTAAACACTATTCACTCACCTCTAGTGTCAAGTTTGCCTTTAAGATCCGTGGTCCGCATTTCCTAACACCTGTACGTATGGATTTCCCTAATAAAGCATCGTTAAGTTCTTAAATGTACAACCTTTTACAAATCCGTTTGAAAGATTTGTTTGTTATGTTACAATTATCTTTTAGGAATTTTTTTTTCAAACCCATAGTTAATAAAACTAAGTGATTATTTACTTAGTCAATAATACATTCATATTTTCATATTAATTCTCAATCTAAATAATACATATAATTTCCTTCGTTACTTATTTGGTTAGGGCAAAGAAATGTTCATGGCATGAGGTACGAGTTGAACGAATGAAAGTACCTAACCAAAGAGAGTCCTATCAAGGAAAAATGATTTGAAAGGAAGGAGATTTTAGAAAAAGACTTAAATTTATTAAACAATGTGGTGATTTTCTAATCAATTTTCATGTATAATGTTTTTCGAATGGAATTCAAACGAAAAAGTTTTGACCGTTAATATCAGAAAATTATTATATATGTAGATGTGTGTGTGTATATATATATGTGCGCATGAAGAAGAACCTAAATTAGAAGAACATTTGATATTTGAATTTCAAGCGTATGACAAAATAAGAAAGTAATTAATGAAAATGAGACATTAAAATTAATTAATTGTTAATGTCAAATAAAACATTTATAATTAAAACAAAATTCATAAATTAATGCATGAAATAAGGGGATGATCGACCACTCCCTAGGCATGGTCGACTGTGGAAGTCGATCGCCTAGGGGGCAGGTCGACTGTGGCTTGCTTTCAAAGTATGTTACAAATCCCTATTGAACGACCAAATTTCTCTGGATTTCAACCATATGGACGGCTCTAACTTGAATCTTTATAAATAAACGTACAAGACTACGCTCCAAACTCATTTTTGTTTGAATGCATACGGAAGCTCTGCCATTTTTCTCCCTCCTCCAAAACTTTAGAAAATATAGGAATTAGGTTTTGGTTATTTGACAAAATTGGAGGAGAATATTACAGAGATTTAGAATGAAGGTTCGAATTAAAAAGCTATTCAAACAAGGTAAAATTTCAGTTTTGGTTTTCACTCCACTTCAAATCACTTTATTTTGATCTACTTTAATAAATCTGTATGTATTTCATTTGTTAGTTCAAATAAGTAATTATAAAGTAAAAATATGAATATTAGGACTAGATTTGCATTGGATTTGGAATTTTGGTATGCTTCCAGGTGAGTGGATAAATTATATATCTTTTATTATGATGACATATGATATCATTGAATTCCCCGTTTTCTTTAACTCTTAAGAATTATGACATATCTATGTTTTTTTGAGTAGAACAGATGTGTAGCTCGAGACTACACAGCCGATTAAGCATAATATTTATATATATAATCCAGTTGACTAGCCCAACTGGTGGCTAATAGTATGAAAGTTTAAAAGAGATAATTAAACAATAGGTTACAACATAACAACCATTACAGCAAAAGCAAAACATCCCAAGAACCAGTTCGATAATATGCAGTACCATTGCTAGAAAGAATATGAAACCATAGAAGAAGAACATACTAAACTAGACAACCATATCCAGATTAATGCAAATCTGGACTCGAATCACCATGATTAGAACCCATTGATTCAACTGGGCTATTAGACGCTGACAGAGCAAGCATGAACTTCACTGGAGAAGAAGAAGGCTGACCTGTCCAAGAGTTAAAGTAGAAAATAATGAGACTGCTTAATCCTTCAAACCGCTTCAGTGGTTTATTAAAAATCACTACATTCCTTTCTTTCCAAATGCAGAAACAATATATTGCTAAAAAGGAATCTAAAGCAACATCAGCAGCATTGAATTCCCAATAATCAAACACTGAAACAATGCTAGGCACAAATCCAAGCAAAAGAGAGCTAGTGGCTGTAAAGATAGGGAATGAGAATTCAAAATCAAAGAAAAAATTATCTATAGACTTTGCATGATCTACACAAAAAGCACAGAGAGGACTCTCAATCAAGTTGAGTCTATGCAACTTAATTTTGGTATTGATTTTACCATGAATCAAACACCAATTAAAGAAGAAACTTTTGGTGGAAGACGAATTTTCCAAAGTCTTGGGAAAGAGAATATTCTACCAGTGAAATAAATGAAATTATACACCGAAGCAACTGAAAATCCTTTTCTTGGAGATAAAGCCCAAAGGTAGCAATCTGGAGAGAAAGAAAATTGAGCGTGCATGATCAAATTAGAAGCATGTAGAAGATTTTCAAGGACATTAACATCAAACAAAGTTGATGGGCAAAGCGCAGAGGGACCAATATGAATCAGATTTGCCACTGAATAGAACTCATTGGAAGTAAAAGGGAAAAGAGAAGAAAATGTTTGATAAAGAGGAAAATGACCATGCCAAATGTCGTGCCAAAATAAACAAGATTCTCCATCCTCCAACTTAACGTGAAATAAGTTTTTAATACGAGGAATACAAGATACTACACAAGACCAAAAAGGGGAAGGCTTAACAGAGGGCGAAGTGTGCAATACTAAGTGGGGATTACTTGAATAATAAAGTGAAAGGATCCAGTCTTTCCAAATGAAGGAACATGATGATACTGTGCGACATACCCATTTTGATAGAAGAGCCACATTGAAATTACAGATATTTACTATACCCAAACCCCCTGATTAATATGTAATTATACAGTTTGCCAATTAACTAGTTTTTTGACCTTACTTCAGTTCCAAAGGAAAGCACTCCTTATTGAATCAATTTTCGAAATTACCCACTTAGGAAGTTTGTGAAAAGGCATCCAGTAGGTTGCCTAACAGATAAAATCTCTTTAACCAACACTAAGCGACCAACAGAAGATAGAGAATCAGCCTTTCAGGAAGATAATCTCTATTTGGCCTTGTGAATGAGTGGCAACTAATCTGATTTATGAAGTCTAGTGGGTCTGAGAGGGATTCCCAAGTACTGAATTGGGAACCTATGGATAGAACAATTAAGGAAGGAAGAGATGAAAGGGCCAAGATGATCAACATTCCCTAACATAATGATTGAGCTTTTAGAAAAGTTAAAAGACAGACCCGAGATAAGCTCAAAAACATAAAGCACCACTTTCAGACAATGAATGTGATTTAGGTCAGGAGAGGAAAAAATAATTGTATCATCTGCAAATTAGAGGTTAGAAACTGCTAAAGAGGCAAAAGGAAGATGAATTCCATCAAATAGATTGTTAGTAATCACTCTCTTAACCATCCGGTTAAAAACATCTGCAATTAGAACAAATATGAGGGGAGATAATGGATCCCCCTGTCTTAGTCCTCTGTAGGATTTAATTAAACCAGCAATGCTGCCATTAATAGAGACAGACGAATAACTCATTTTAAGAATACATTCAATCTAATTGCACCAACGCTGAGAGAAACCCCTGTGCTTAAACATTTGTAAAATAAATACCCAGTTCACAGAGTCACATGCTTTTGAAAAGTCTAATTTGAGGAGGACACCAGGTGTATTAGAATTATTACAATACGAAATTACCTCTTGTGTAGTTGCAATACAATCGGAATAAAAGCTGATTGTTCAACACCAATAAGATCAGAAATTACAGATTGAAGCCGATTAGCAAGAGTTTTAGTAATGATTATGAAGGTGGTGTTGAGCAAACTGATGGGATGAAAATCAGAGAGCGAGATGGCACCAGAGAATTTAGGAAGAAGCACAATGTTTGCATTATTTAGACGAGAGATAAGACAAGGGTTACCATAAAATGCATTGCACATGTCCAAAATATCTTTTTTCACCACGGCCCAAAATGATTTAAAGAATGAAGGCCCAAAACAATCAGGCCCAGCAGCTTTGTCATCTTCCATTTCGTTTAAAGCAGCCCAAATTTCCTTTTCAATGAAAGGTTGGTCAATAGAAATAGCTCCAGGAGAAGGGTAAAGAGAGCTTCAATCAATGAATGGAATATCTTTAGACGATCGACCAAGAATGGAACGATAGAAGTTAGTGAAAAGAAGAAGGATATCATCATGATTTGAATATGATTGGCCTTCATGAGAAATTTCAAGAATGCAGGAAGCCCTTCTCCTTCCATTGGCAATTCTATGGAAGTAAGCTGTATTTTTGTCCCCTTCTTCTAACCATTTATCTTTAGATCTTTGTTTCCAACTAATTTCATCCTGCTTAAACAGTCTATCCAATTCCATTTCAAAATTCTTCAAGGAGCTGAATTCCTCCTCATTTTGAGGGACGAGATTCTTCCAAGATGTTGGGATCTGAAATGGCTTCTTGAAGATTAGAAATACGAGAATGAATTGAACCCCAAATATTTTTGGCCCATGGTTTAATCATCATTCTCAGAGATCTCAATTTAAGGACAATTTTATAGAGGCCGATTGAGATTGAATAGGTTGAACCCAAACTGTTTGGATAAAATCCTTATGGCTCAAGTAACCATAAACATTCAAATCTAAATGGACGCTTAAGAATAGAAAGGGAAACCGAATTAGGGATAATAGGGCAATGATCAGAAATGATTGAAGCAAGGCCATCAGTAAAAGATAAAGGATAAATCTCCTCCCAAGAAGAATTAAAGAGAAATCAGTCAAGTTTAGCAAGAGAAGGATTCATTCTATGACTTGACCAAGTATAAGAATGATTGCAAATAGGGGAGTCAACGAGGCAACAATCAAAAATAAAGGAATCGAAAGCATCAGTGCTATAATCACCCCCTAAAACCCAAGGACCTTGAAAACAGTTAGCCATTTCTTTGCAATGTTCCCAAAGAGTTATTCTTTCATGAGAGTCTTGAGGACCATATATATTGGAGAATAAGTAAATTGTGTTAGAGGCAATATGATTAAGAGCTACGTGCAAAGCAGATTGGGAGGTAAAAGTTTGATATAATGACCACACAGATTCATTCCATGCAGTAATGAGACCACCAGTAGTTTCAGTTGCATTAACATATGCCATCCCCTCAAAGAAGACCCACCAGTCAAACTAAAGTGGAAATTAGAAGGTCAGAGAGTTTGGTTTCTTGAAGGAAAAGTACATCAAAATTAAGAGGGGACAAAACTAGATTAATAGCATGACATTTTGAATGGTCCCCCAACCCCCGTACATTCCATGTGACCACTTTCATTGATGTCTATTAGTACGCTCTTGTTCTAATGCCTGCATGGCTTTATAATGTGAGTCACGTAAATTCACACCCATGAAGCTTGGTATCCTTTTGTTCAACCGTTTATTAGTAGAGGAAAAAACAACAGGAGTTAGAAAACTACCTATGACTTCAGGATTGTTGCGTCTCCCACTTCGACGAACAAAAACAGGAGAGAGAAATTGAGGCCATTCTTGATCATCAGACCATGGATGCTGAGGAGGAGATTGCGGCGGGGGGATATAGCTAATGTCAAATGGGATAGTTTGAATAGGGATCAAAGAGAAATCATTGGCTTGAGGGGGAGGTTGATTGGAAGGTGGATTCAGATATCATTGCCTCTTCGCTCATAGCGTCTACCCGATCCTCCGAGCTAATCTCTTGAAAATTATGGATACATGGCACCACTTGCTCCTCCTCATTAACAATAAAGACAATTTCTGGTCTTATTCCTGGATGTTCGTGTTTACAACGCTGAACCTTAATAATATGGACTTTGTTGTTAAAATGGGCTGCAAATTCGTTTTTTGAACCTATTCCTTCGAAAAATTGCAACTTCACCAGAAAATCTCTATGATCAAATTGACACCAATCGCAATCATCAATAGTAAGAACCCTACCTATAGGTTTCAAAATTTCCTTCACAGCTTGATCGTTATTTTTGAGAAATTGTGGAAATCCTTTCACTTTAGTCCATGACTCAGTTTCTAATGCAGGTTCTGGTTCTTTCTCGTTATCACCCCAAGCTTCCAAACTTATCGCAGCTACAGGTTTGGTCAGAATTTTGAGGAGTAATGCATGGTCTCTTTTACCATAAGTAATACAGTAAACTAAGAAGGAGTTGTTTGTGATGATCGACATCGGCCAAATGTCATATTCAAGGTTAACTTCCAAAGCATGATGTAAAGTTTATATATTCCATTTTCCGGCCAGTGTTTTGGCTACAATGCATTTTGAAGAATCCGCCATTCTGAAGTTTCTTTTTTAGGGGATTGAACTAGTGGAGACTGAGCTGAAGGTTGATGTAAATTAGGCTCGGTAAATTTCCTGATATTTGAATTTGCACGGTAATTAAGATGACGGGTAGCATTACGAAGCGATGGTTGACAGGCAGTATTTGCAGAGTTATTGATTTCTTTTGGGACCCATCGAGCATAATATTTAGTTTTATTACTGATGGCTTCGTGTGCAGAAGACGAGGAGCTTCCAACATAAAAAAAATTCTTTGGACAACGATACACAGAGTGGCCCAACATACTACATAATTCAACCAATTTTGTATAAAACGATACACAGAGTGACATATATATGTTAATTATGTATAAAACGGATTCACTTGTAGATTATAGACTTAGATGTAAATTCAAGATTTTATGTACTTAGATGCAAAAATATGGACATAATAATAGATAGAGTAAGAAGGAAATCTAAAATTAAAAAAAATGCAGACTTTACTGTAAAATGTTAGTTAACACTTATATGTGAATCTACATATAATATTCATAATTTGTAAAGTGAAATAAAGAAATTAACCTGAATTCCATTTTTGGAAAATAAGAGATATTTTAGTATGTTGGAAGGGATTATAAAATTTCTATATTTCTAATTAAGAAAGTGCGATAAGGGTATTTACAAGAAAGGAAAAAGAATTTAGAAGGAGAAACAATAAGTACAGAATAGTGGTGAATACTATATTTTATACGACTAACCCCAAGACAAAAGAAAAGATTGTCTTATAATTAGGAAGCATCACACAAAGACCTACTTTCTATTGAAATAATAAAATGGACTATAGAAACTCAGCTGCCAACTTTCTGAAATATGACTAGTTCCAAAAAGGAAATATTAAGAGGAATGATAGCATAAGAAACATGGAAAAATATAATAGAAAGATAATAATATATGTTTAGTACCTAATGAATTAGGTTGAAAGATTATGACCCAAGTTTAATGCTCACGAATTAAATAAAAAGATAATGACATAAGTTTAACATGTGATGAATAATAGAAAGATAAAGACCTAACTATATTACTTGATGAATAATAGACAACGGCCCAAGCATAATACTTTATGTGTGAATTATAATCTATGTTATAATAAAGGCAAGGACAGACAATGAAAAAAGAACAATAAATGAAATTGAATGAAAGATGAATTAAACAAGTAAGAAAAGAAAGTTAGACATAGGATGCAATGAAGTAGGAAATTACAATTGTAATTCCATATTATTAATTTAAATATGACCTTGAGGAGTACATGATGCAAATAGTTAAGCTACGACCCATCACAATTCCATTAAGATATCATATGACATGTGGACAGGAATACTCCAGGATGGTCCTCAAAGGTAGGCATAGAATGGTCCACCGGTAGAAAGGTCTATAGAAAAGGGTATATGTGACGACCCCCTAATACCTCCCACACTAAACTATGTGAAAAGTGCATTATATGACATGTCAAGCCGTATAGGATGATTATCAAAGAAAGTAAACCGAAACTGAACATGTCATATAACTCACATCGCATGGATAATATATAATAATAAAATATATAATAGGATATGAAGTGATGCATAGTAAAGCACGAAATCCCATCTCTATAAAAACCTCAGAAATCATATGCAATACATCTCTAATCTTAATGTTTGAATACATTAAAACTCACTACATCCCTCATAAGAGTCAACCATATTAAAAATAGAGGAAATCATCCAACTAGCTATATAATAGAAGAATACTAATACTCCAGCTTTACGCTAGTCATCGCACAGCAACATTGTCACCAATCCTGTCATCTGCTACTCAATCTACTCAATAATCTTGCTGATGAGCATCCCAATACAATAAGAGGAGACAAAATCTTAAGTCAAAAAATAGTATGGTGTAAGCGACAAATAACTATCAATAGCTATATAGGAAAATATGATATTAGGTAGTTTAAGTCTCACCTGACATGTCCATATAACCAAAGAGTTAGCATATAATAATAACATAAAATATGCTACTCAAAACAAAATAGAAGCAAACACTAGTCAGAACAAGATTCCCAATCCCTTCTTTTCTTCAACATCCTATAGTGGTAGCCTACCTAGAGAAATAGAAGAGAATACACAAGCAATCATAACATCCACAACATATAATAATCTAGCTATCACTGATTAAAGCCTTGAATACGTTGATTATTGAATGACTGGTCGTCACCATCCGTCAAGGTTTAATGGGGAACCTCGATTCTAATCGGACTACCGTAAGTCCTAAGTAAGTTTTTTCATCAAGGCAACTGTGTCACTTCCCAAGCGATCCAAACTACACAATCTCTCAGATCCTAACAGGTGTCCCAATGATACCTTTGCTTTGAGTTCGCTAAAAGCCTTCAAACTAACAATGATCCCTTAGCGCTTCTGACCCCATGAATCGTCCATGACTCCAACTTTTAACTTGCGTCCTATGCCAGCCAGTCCATTATCTTACAGCCTCATTCCACCTTGAGTTGCCTATCACATTCATTATCTGATAGCTTTCGTCTGAATTCACAATCAAAGAATTAACATCACTTTGATGATAACTTCCACGCCCTAGATGATATCGGCGAACAAAGACTACCAGTAACGTCCTGAAGTCCACTGCTCAGCATGGCCAAGACCCCTGGTCCCAACTCTCCCTTTTGATGGTCTGAAACTGATTCATCCCTTATGGATCAGTATCAATCCTCACATTTATAATTTTTTTGGCTATGTGTTGCATCACTTCATTTCTTGTCTCGAACATTTATATTCGGTCTAGTTTCATTCCTGAACAATTCCCCAAAGTCCTTCCTACCGGTCTAAGGCTACGTACTTGAGTTTCCAAACTTTTGCCAATCTGATCGCCACTAAACTTTTCGTATGATCCGCCCTAGACCCAACAAAGCAACGTCCAAAACATTAGGGGGTCGTATAACTCACATCACATGGATAATATATAATAATAAACTTTTTATATGAACATGTCATTCCATGTACTTAAATATTTTCCCTCAAAATTTTTATCATAGACTTTTTGAACTCCCTAAGATGCTACGTCCAAAACATTAACTCCATCCTAGTTAGTATGATGGGTCGGTATTGGTCCATAGGCTATGGATTGATATCGATCCATATACTTAGAGAATACTCGCTTTAAAAAAATACTGCCATCCGACAATCTCCAAAGCTCTTCACTAAGTTTCGTCTAATTTTGATCATTTGAACTTCCAATTGACTCTGTTCTTCGATTCTAACTCCTGAAACATGCAGTTCTAAATGAAAAAAATCAATTATAGCATACAATTCAGCCATACAAATAATAGTTCAACCAAATTCAATCATACCTATCACTCAGTTGTTTACAAGCATGATTCACATCATAATAGTCACATGTCTAACATGATTTCACATTAAAAATATGTAAAACATGATGGATCTAATCAAATTACGTGGTATATGGTAATATTAGATTGTCTTGAGATGTCTAGATCTGAAATAAACATGCATGAACTAGTTTTAGATTAGAATTAGCATATGAGGTATATAGTAATCCCGATTAGCACATATAATCTGTAATAGCTATGTGAGATATCTATGTCACTCACTAGAACCTAAAACCAATTCAAACAAGAAGAAATCAAATCTGGACAGTGAATAAATCCTTCAATTCCAATACTACATGATGAGAACCAATCTCCTCTATGTAGATCTTTCCTCTAAGATTAGGGTTTATGTAACGACATGTCTTTTTGACCGCTCCAAGTCAGTATTTAAGCCAACTCAGAACCTTCAAAACGACAAATTGTTATTTAGCTTATAGGTTTTAAATAGAATAAACACAGAATCACAAACAAAGATAAACATCAATATCTCACAGCGGAAATTTATATACAAAAATATATGAGTTTTACAAAATTGGATTTTATTATACAGCGGAAGACTGAAATAAATTAAATACATTATTTTAAATAAAATAAAATGGAAGATCGAACTAAATCGAGCACATCTTCAAAAAACTTCACTACTACAAAACAGACCAGTTGCATCGGTTGTTTACCCCCCTGTTGCATCAGTTCAGAAACCGATGCATATGCAATCGATGCAACAGGACAAAAAAAATGCATCGGTTTAAAAACTGATGCAAGAAATGTATCTTTTCATCGGTTTTTAGTAAAATTAGAAGCAAAAAGAAGGGTTTTAGGCTCAAAACTAATGAATATATGGGTGCACCGGTTATTGTTAAAATCCGATGCAATATAGGGGATATTGCATCTGCTCCATCCGTATTTTGCTTCGGTTATTTCTTATTATAGATGCAAAATATCACTGTTGCTTCAATATTGGTAACCATTGCAGAAATCTCATAATGAATAATATTATCATACACAATAAATTTAAATAAAACAAATTGACCCCAAATGCAAATTGAATAAGATAATACCATTAAATATATATAAATTACAATGTCCATAATCCATACAAAAAAGTTAATCATAAATTCATAATCAAAAATTAGTTTTGAATTCATTAACTACTTTGACATGTTAGAGAATTTCAAGCAGATTCCATATAACCAACACTACAGGCAAACAAAAGGAAGCTAAAGACGAAGAAGAAAGGATATGGGAAAGCTACAGAAATTAGACAGTCAACCATTAGAAGATCTGCAGGAATTAGACATTAAGGAAAGCTGCAAGGCAGAAAATTAAACAGTCAACATAAAAGCAATTAAATAGTCAACATATACATATGTAAAAAAACATGAATTGTACACACTGGTATGGATCTGGGAGTGAGTTAATTACTGCTTTGTTAATACATTCAGCAAAGGACTGGGAACAAGTAAAGTTGCAAGGCTGTAAGGCAACATTGCTTTGTTAATATATATAAATGTTACTCCTTTGTGAATAAGCAAAGCTGCAAGGCAGAAAGTTTCATAATAAATTCACTTCCTTTATTAACTGCAAATAAATTCACTTATGTATATATACATACAAATGAACGTGGCCCTTATTAACTGCACTGCATGTATATAAAATTAAACTACTGCAGATATAGTCACTTAAACGTTAGCAGCTCATCTCGGCAAACCTAAAACTACTGCATGTACATAAAACTTCTGCAGATAAACTAAATACTAGTAGCTCATCTGCCAATCCGACTACATCGTTTGTTCTGCAAGCAACACTCTGTCACAACAACTAAATATTGAATTTAACAATCTCATCTACTTTGAGATATTCCTGGCAATCTAACAATCTCACATAATCCTGGCAAGAAACATATTCCTGATGCATGCATCACAAATATACAATTTTATTTGACAATCAGTGGTCCTAAAAGTTAAATGCTTCACACTGGCAAAGTAATGCACCTTCGGTTTATTTGAATGAATAAACTAAAATTTTGCTGTCGACTGCTGTTATGCTCCCATAGACTATGAACAAAGGAGGCTACATTGGTAAGTCGGTTTATACAATTGAGATTCTGAATGTAAGATGTATAATTTATCACACGCGTTGTGTGTGCTGCTATGCCAAACCATCAGTTAGCCTTGCTTGTTAGCCTAGTCGATAGGCATAAAATCATTTTAAGTGCCATAACAAAGCAAGAAGCATTGTCGCAATAAAGCCTGGAGACTAATTTGATTTCTCAAATGCGTAAGATGAGGAGAAAAATGTCAAAATCATATGGCACGGTATACTAACTTATCAATGCAAATTGATGAGTTTGAAATGAGATATTTGACTATCCTAAAGATGGATAAACATGAATTGCCAAGTATTTCACAAAATTTTGAATAAATGTTCTCAGTCACTACAACATGCATGAGACTTGAGAGTAGACATATATAGAACTCAAAGTGGTGGTACTGGACTGATTTTAATAAGGAAAACAACATATTCAATAAGCATGTATAGGTATGAAACAACCACATTAATACGATATGATTTACAACATGCCGTGGAGACTGAAATGCACCCACAAAAAAATGATTTCTTAGTTGGAAATTTCAGTTTCCGGTCTATGTAAAATATTTACATACGATCTAACACAATTATTTCTTTGTAAATATTTCTCGTACACTGATTAACATAACTAAGCTTGCGCTTACTCAAAACTGCAATTCATATGAGATACACACAAGACAAACTGTAAGATTTAAGCTTTCCGTGTAATTTCAGGTTTTTAGAATTTTACTTGATTGTAAAATTTAATAGCATGTATAACCCAGTTGGTCATTGAAGCAATCTCCACTTTATTAATTTTAACCTTGTATTTTTTAGCTTTAGCATTTTACGTTGGTGTAGCTATTTGTTAATGTCAACATCATAGCTTAAAACTTTAATCTCCAGAGCAATACATGTAAATTCAAAATGTGTAAGCCTTTATTTCATTTGCAGATGTTACCATCGCAGCAGCTGCTAAAGCAGCTCTGGAGGGACACTGCATCTACGACGATGGCTACAATAAGCTTCAACTTGCATACTCCCATCACACCGGTCAATTTTTGAAGGTACAAATAACATGTCAAATATGTTAAACATAACTTAGTTTTTAATTGTGAAGGCATTGTTATGCTACTGAATTTTTCACAACAGCAGTTACGATAACATAAAGTTTCAGAATTCAAGGGCGAGATTACTGCTAAAACCAGATAAAAATGATAGAAAAATTGGTATTTTATTAAAAATATGAAAAATTGTACATGGCTTTAGTCGTAGAAGATCAAAACGAGTGTAAATATAATGCTCACTAAACACATGTACGGATGTTTTTGACAACTAAAATAAATTTGAAAATGACGAAGACCAAGCCCAAAAGGCAAACCTAATTTTAGGTGAACATAATATTGAAACTATCTACAACGGTCAACTTCATTGTCCATATGTTATCCACCATCAAACATCGAGATTCCCTCTCACTTCCCAATTTATTTTTTATTCCATTTGATAGAATATGGAAAATTCATAGGTAAAACTAATCACAACAATAATGGAAAAGCACAAAAAAATCTAAAATTATTGTAGTTTTAATGCTATACATACCTGACCCTTTTTTAGTCTATCGGATTGACATTTTAAAGCATCCTTAATAAGTGAAGGAATTAGAATCAGCCAATGCATATGCCTTCATAAGAAAAAGCCTCAAATGACCTTTGAATTGATATGCATTCCTCTGCCTCACGCAACCCTTCTTCACAATGTACAGTATCATAAAGAATCCATCCCTCGTATACGAGACACTCGTGTTCGGTTGTTGCATGTTTACGTGCAAGTTATAGGCTGTGCATGGCTGCAGCTGGACAGTTCAGCCTATCAACCAAAATTTGATATTAGTATTAATATATCTCATTATTTAATTTAGTTACTATTTTTATACTCAACGACATACAAGAATTTTCTTAACCACATATAAGTCAAGTGTTTTTTTCCGGTCAGCGATACAGATAATGCCTCAGTTTTGGCTACAAAGAGTTAATATTTATATAAAATTCTTGATATTGCATTTTGGCCACGTGAGACTATATTCTGTATTTGGAGCAACACGGTTTTGGCTGAAAAGATTTACTCATAGCAATCAGTGCATCTTAGCATATTTGTTACTTGAAGAACCAGTTAATTTAAACACTAGATCTTTAGATCTAGAGACATTTTTTGTGAACTCTGAATGGTTGTCAACTAGAGAATTGTGTATTGCAAGGATCATAAAAAATTGCATACTTAACATGACGAGAAAATAATAGCAAAATATAAATCAATCACCTAAACACTATAAATATATTATGTTAGACTATTTATATATAATTACCTCAGCAAAAGCAAAGATTGTTTGAAGTACATCACACCCTCAGGAGCATCGAGCGCAAGCATTTGATAAACTACAGATAAAGAACCAATATCGTCCACGACCGACCATCTAACACAAAGTTGAATCCAACACTCTGTAGTAGCCCATTTCTCCACATGTTCCCTAACCAGCATTTTGCAGCTGATAAACACCCACACGTCATACAAACATTTTATATGTACTACACAACGTAAGAATAGCTTGAACATCACATAAAGCGGCTCTGTAATCTTCAATAGATAAATAGAAGCAAAACCTAAGCTCTAAGCACTTTAATGACAACTTGAACCCAAGAACCTAGTTAATTTTCTTTATCCCTGCATCTGCACTTTGTTTCCTCATTAAAAACGATGCCTCATACATGTATGGGTAAAGAAGTGTTGGGTCTAATTCAGGTTCTTTACTAAAGATCATCCCACTTACTATCACCTTCTGTATACAATGCTCTCTCTTGATACATCCATCCAAGAGGCATGTATGAATTTATAACCGAGGTCACTTCTACATAAGATAAAATTTCGTGACCCTTATTGTATGCTACTCTTGCAATTCCCGCACTAGAGTACACATGTCCATAAGATAAGAAGGCATCGAAGAGTTTCTTGGCATCATCATATTCTTCTCTCCATAGCTTAACACAACCAAGCCAATGCAATGATAACTGTTTTTTCCTATAATCTTTTGATGATTCAAGTAGCTTCTCTAAGAAGCACATCGTGACTTCTGAGCTTGGATTGGCGTTCATGCAACTTCACTTAGCAAGCATAATGCTAGATAAAAAATGATAGAAGGAAAACTAGATAAAAATGATAAAAAATGATAGATGGAAAAAAAGTAAAGAATGGAAGCATCACGAAAAATGATAGGAGGAGTAATTACCATTTCAGAAATCAAGGGCTAGATTGCTGCTGAAGAGTGTCGATGGAGATTCTGTGGGGTTAACTGTTAAAAAACAGTGAAAGTCAAACTTTAAAAACGAAAGTCAATCTGATTATTATAGAAGTGAGTTGAATATATGCAACTACTACTATTTTATAGCAGTAATATAAGTCCAAACAACATCAAGAATATTAGAAACACAACAAAACACCTTGTATATTTATTGAAAGGAAATTGAACCAAAAATCTATATAAGAACAATAAATATACATTTTTAACAACTCATTTCCACTATCGTATATTACTGTAGCACAGGCTGTGACAGTTTTGCAATCAACCGTGACTTCCATATTTCAATATAATAATGAGCAAAAATATTTAGTAGCATGAATACATGAACATAAATACCGGAAATAAATACAAGACATGGCTGTGTAACTGCTACATGGTCATAAATATAGGACAGTAATCAAATGCATAGAATGGAAAACCACCAATCAGTAAACTAGATAAAACATGATTGGACTAGCAGTCAACATAACCAAATGGGTTACCTGTTTGACCTAAACCTAGCTAAAACCAAATAAAAAATAATAGATGGAAAAAACTGCTTTACATTTTTACACCATCGCTGAAATCCATTTATCAAATTTTCAGCTGAAAATCCAAGACACCAAGAATATATTATCAGTATCTAAGACAACAAGAATATGATATCGAATAGGTCCATCCATCTTGGGTACTGGAAAGAATTCAGCTGAAATATCTATCAAGCTTCTTTGGATTCCGTAAGTATCTATGTGCCTATCGAGTTATTGTTTCGACATTTGAGTGTGTGCGCGCTTGCACATTCTTGTATGTCTAGAAAAGCTGAAATATATTGTCACTGGAGTTCCAATTATTTTGGGGCATTTTGCCTAAATTCAAATGAAGAAAAAAGAAAAAGAACAAAAAAAGCTAACATGTTAACTATACTATGTATTCACTCATATTTCATGTGTTTTATTATTGCATTCATTATCATGTAATCATTTAACGTTTTTTCATAGCTTATTACAAAATACATGATCCCGCTATTTGTTTGAATGAGGATCACAATAAGCAGCTCAAGGAGGAATATGGTAAGCGCGCTACTTGTAGTCATCAATAATTATTTTTGATAGGAATATGGTAAGGAGGAACATGGTATTATAGACTGTGAACTGAGCATTTTCAGTTCAACATAGTGACAAAGTGCTAAAAACACTCAGTCTTATGCTTTCTTAGGAAAAGACATCATCTATGTCTCTTATTCTTAGATTTATCTTACGATATTATTTTTTTCTAAAAATAAAAAAGAACGAAAATCACTTTTCAAAACTCCACTTAATAGCCAACATTAAGAAAAACCAGTTTTTGTTATACTGATCCAAAATCAACATATTTACACAACTTAACTTAAACTGGCATAATTTCAGATAGCATCAATTTTATTTATTGTTTAGTTTTAAAATAAAAATGATTTTGGTATAAAAAACGAGAAATGAGCTAATTTGACGAGGAAAGAAAAGCATTACAAATAAACTGAAATCATTGGAATATATCACAATGCCACAGAACAAAGCATACTTGAAAAGTCAAACAGGAAGTTACATTTTTGTGAATCTATATAATAACTATTAACAAAGTCCCTTCCACAACACACAAAATATCAATGCAACTATCTATCTATTTCTAGATTTTACTCTTTTTCGATAAGCATCGCTGCCATCAAGTGCTTCAAAATTACTGATTACTCGAACTTTCGCTGAATGAACTCCAGGTTTCTCAACATTTCTCAAAATCAATATGTTCAATAACGTATTCTTGGTTATACATGTAGGTTTAGGTTGCTTGGCAGCATGTTACGATATGAGGCAAATGAATATGCAGTGTGTATTATGGAACCAAAATGTTACTCAAAGCAGCGGTGAATTATCGATTATATTTCATAACATAATCTGATTCATGGGCGTCTATTAGGTACTTATCCTACAATAAGATGGTTGGACCTGTTCCTGCAAAGATGCACAGATACCTAGATTGACTTATCTATGAGCTCAACATTTCTCTTTTATACTACAATTAAGCTATTATATCTATTGTCAGTTTGTAAGGTACTTAACTTTCTTCTACCTCTGATACTTGGACCACAACTTATTCTCTGGTAGAATCCCCGAGGGATACTATAAACACTGGTTGCTCAAAGAATTGTTAGTTGTACTTGTCTAACAGATTTAAACCACAAGATATGCAAACTACATGAATATAATGATGATATGCAATTGATTTCAGGTATATTGAAGGTAACCAGTTTAAGCCTGGAGTTAAGCTGAAAGGCAGTCACAAGGTTCTTGGTGTCTTGGATACTGGTAACATATTTTAGGTTGTACTTATAGGTTTAGTGCCGATATAACCAATTGTGCCATCCATTTGTCGAATTTTGAGCTATTAGTCCTGACATTACATTATTCCATGAAGAAATAAAGTACAAATTTCCTATGAGCTGTAAAAACCATGATACAAAACCATAATGAGAATAAGAGAAGTATTAATTAAGACTGATTTTTGATGAGTAATTATGCTAGAAAATGATATATTAAATACAAAGAAACTACATATGGTTAGTATGACACATCAATACAAGAATCAAAAATGTAGAATTCTATGATTCTTTAGATAAAGATGTCGACATAAATACGCAGCCTATCTATCATAGTTCCTAGATAGCTGTGTGTTCATAGTTAGATGACAACAGGATAAAAAATGACTATTTGTTGATAGTTAGAAAAATAAAATGAAACCATAAGCCAGTGCTTGAATCTCGAGTTGACAAGGAACCATAATCTAAACATCGAAACAAGGTAAAGAACTTAGAAGATCCAATACCTGGCGTAGTCAATCCAAACGATGAAGTGCGAAGCAGTCTATCCGGAAAATAAGATCTGCGTTTCGATCTATTTTTGGGGGAAATTCGATCTTCCTTCTTATTTTCTTAATTCCTCTCGCAAATTTTTGGGGAAATCAGATCTGAAGTTCTTTTTGTGGGGGGGAGAATATCAAGCGGAATAAAGGCACGTGTAAAGGGGGAAAATTGTAATGGCGCGTTTTGTTAGCTGTCGAATAATTAATTTATTTAATGTTTTATATATCGATTTGGCGATATCGATAACTTAAAGTAAAACGTTCGAACTTATAATTTATAATTATAATTAAAACGAACTTGAAATGGCGCTGCAGTTCGTTAATTGGCGATTCAAACTTCAACTGAATATACAGGGACCGTTTGAAGTCGGATTTCTGTGAAACAAGAAACGTGTGGAGCTGGTGGAGTATATCTTTCTAGTAGAAGAGAAAAATCGGGATTTCATCGTGTAGATTTTGGTGTATGTCCAAATCAAATTCTGAAATAGTCGCTATAGAATCGTTTATCGACCATAACTGTTTATTCGATATAACTGGAGATCGGGTTTGAATTTAGACGAGGTTCTTTAGAGACATAACGATAATTTAATTTTTAGAATTTTTCTGTAATTTTTAATTAATTTAATAAGCGACTTTTTATTTGAAGTATTTTGCACCCTGAATCGATATTTTTGGGGTTTCAAAATATGAGTCCACCTACCGGTATTATTATATTTTCGAGATCGTGGCACCGAGTTAATTACAACGACATGTTTACTTCGGTCGACAACAGTTTGTAAAGGGAGGAAATTCTTTATTTCGTGATGGGGTACATTTAAACTTTTACACATAAAAATATCCTAATTCATGTGTGACCAAATAGAAGCCACGAACCACCTCCTCAAGCCGGCCGTTTCCTTTGGTTCAAAATAAAATACTTGGCCCTTTGAAAATCCTCACAAATAAATATCTAACATATAAATATACGTCCATCTCTAAAACCCATTCAGACCTCTCTATTTTCTATCTTCAGCAAAATAAAAGTAGCCGCCTCCTTCCAATCCTAAAATCAACGAATCCAAACAAAATACTAAACCGAATCAAACCCTACTGGAGTGCGGAGTTTTTTCTTGTTTTAAAGAGACTGGCGGTCAGGGTTTAAAACAAATGGGAACGGAAGATGTGTAACAGGAAGCGGGATAACTGTGTTGCAAATGGGAACGAAAGGGTCTGTGTTCATATGGATGAGGATGACGGCTTTCTAGAAGAGGCCGTGAAGTCTGTAGTCAAGGCGAGGAGTGGTACGACTTTTCTGGTTCTGTGAATGGCCATTTCTTTTGATGAGCGGTTACTGGAGTCGCGGATATCATTTGAGGAAGAAGTCGGGTCGAGATTTGAGGGGATGAGTACATGTAATTTGTGAAGAGGAGTATGATGGTTATTACAGGTTTCGATTTAGTGGAAGAACGAGTTAAAGGACGAGGTTGAAATGTCCATTTGAAAGAGGAATTCATGTCTGTTCTCCCTGGAGGAAGGATATTTTACTATAGAGTGGGTGGTTACGTGGTATGTGATGAGCGATGTAAGGGACGGCTGAGGTGAACTGGAGTTTCCATCGCGATGTTTTACTGAGGAGCCGCATTTCTAAGAGGAAGAAGTAAGCTACGGGTTTGGGTATCCAAGTTGAAAGTGGGCCGTGTGTTATAAGGGTAAGGCCCATATAAATATAAACTCAATTTAGTTTAAATTAAATAGTACGTTAACTTGTAAAATCAATATCTTTTGCGTACGTTAACAGAATTCAGCGAAACAAGATCCTTTGGGATCGTATGGACGAGAGCAACACAATGGAACTGACTGGGAGTGAATCCGAGCTCGTTACAATTTATGGCGAAATAAATTGTCCGACTGAATCAAATAACGCAAACCGTTATTCAAAGGCTAACGCGCAAAAGTGAGTAAATCTCACAAACTCTAAACAGTTTTATTTTCACGTTGTATTCTTAGAACTGTTAAAATATTATCTGTTTGACTGTTTGACTGTGTGTTGACTGTTTGATTTAACTGCTAGTCAGTTAGTAGAGATTTTATATATATATTTACGTATATATATAAACCGTTAAATAGTCATATGTTGATTCTGCTATCAGAATATTTCACAGTGAAGTGAAATCGATGTTGTTGTATTGTCTAACATCTGTGGTGCAGGGAACAGGTTGGAGGAATCCAACTGGATTCCTCAACAGTTATTTTACTGTGATTTTTATTTGTGATATATAATGTGATGTATATAATCTGTGTAATTATGTGTGGTGGGACGATATTTATCGTTGTTATATGGTGTGTTAAATACCATGAGAAATACCAGACTGTAGGAGAGGGGTTTTCAAAGTATATTTTGAAAATAGTTTATTTATATAAAATCAAGGGATTTTATATATATATATATAAGAAAAAGGATTTTTGAATATTAAGGAATATAGTTGGTAAAACAAATATAAAAGAGTTTTATTTGTAAATCAATATAAGGGAATATATATATATGTTAATCGAATATAAGAGGATATATTTGTTAGTCAAAATATAAAGGAATTATATTCGTTAGAACAAATATAAAGGAAATTTATTTAGAGATTAAATAAATAGAATATTATAAAGGGTATTTATTTAGAGATTAAATGAATAGAATTAAACTAAAGAAGATATTTATTTGTTAAATAAATAGGAGTTAGCCAAGTGAATTGGTCGAGTTAACCAAGTGAATTGGTTGAGTTAAACGAAGTGAATTAGTTAAGTAAACTAAGTGGTTAATCAAAGTGAATTAGTTAAGTTAAACTAAGTGGTTAACCAAAGTAAATTAGTTAAGTTAAACTAAGCGGTGAATCATAGTGAATTTGTTAAGTTAAACTAAACGATTAATCGATGTGAATTAGTTAAGTTAAACTAAAGGATTAATCGATGTGAATTAGTTAAGTTAAACTAAAGGATTAATCGATGTGAATTAGTTAAGTTAACTAAGTGGTTAATCGAAGTAAATTAGTTGAGTTAAACTAAGTAAACCGGCTAGAGTTAATCAGCGTGAATTAACTAAGTTAAACTAAGTGGATTAGTTCAGTTAATCGAGACAAGTAAATCAAGTTAGGTTAAACCATTTGAGTTAACCAGTTAGGTTAAACCATTTGAGTTAACCAGTTAAAGTTTACCAGTTAAAGTTGACCAGTTAAAGTTGACCAGTTAGAGTTGACCAGTTAGAGTTATCCAAGTGGAGTTAATCGAGTAGAATTGCTGAATATCACTTATTCGAAGTAGGGTTATCGAATATAGTGTATTCGAGGGAAGAGTAATCGAATATAGTTTATCCGAGTGGAGAAATCAAATGTTATACATTTGAAGAGTTACCGAATATTATTATTCGAAGAGTAGTTATCGAATATGGGTTATTCGAAGTTAGTTAATCCAAAGGAGTTATTCGAAGTTAGTTAATCCAAAGGAGTTATTCGAAGTTAGTTAATCCAAAGGAGTTAGTCGAAGAGTAAATCGAATATAGTTATTCGAAAGAAGGTGTTAATCGAATATAGTTATTCGAGAAAAGTTAAAAGAGTTAATCGAATTTAGTTATTCGAAATGAGTTATTCGAATTAGATATTTGAATAGAGTTAAACACATTAGAGTGATTTGAATTACTTATTCAAATAGAGTTAAACACGTAAGAGTTAATTGAATATTAGTTATTCAATTAGAGTTAAATCGAATTTAGTTATTCGAAAGGAGTTAATTAATTTGAGTTAAGTTAATCGATTTGAATTAAGTTGAATCGAAATGGAGTAAATCGATTAGAATTAAGATAATCGAGTTAGAGTAAATCGAATATGGGTTATTCGAAGGTAAGTTATTCGAATTAGTTATTCGAAGGAGTTAATCAAATGAGTTGATCCAAAGGAGTTAGTCAAATATTAGTTATTCGAATAGAGTTAAAGGAGTTATCGATTTTAGTTTGATCGAAAGGAGTTATCGATTAGTAAATCGAAAGGAGATTTTCGAATATAGCATATTCGAAAGAAAGAGATCGAATATTGTTTATTCGAAAGAGAGAGATTTCGAATATGAGTTATTCGAAGAGAGATAATCGAATATAGGTTATTCGAAGAAGAGTTAATCAAATAGAGATTGCTCGAAAGAGAGTTATACATCGAATTCAATTATAGCGAATTCGGGAAAGTACTATTTACTTTCCAGGGTTTAAATCAAGATTTAGTTATTGATTTAGAAATTAGGTGTCTGTTAAATTATTCGAGTTAGGAGATAAAGTTATAATTTAGGAGATATTGCAGAAGTAGGAATTATAACGTTATAGTTATAATCAAACGTTTTCATTTAAGAAGTAGATTCGTAACCTGAATCTGAGAATTTGCGTAAACAGATGATTGGGAAAAGTGAGTGACGAGCTTCATCTATTTCACAGTAAAGGACGTTGTTCATTTAAGGTCTGAGAGGTAATTGTACCCCAACTTGATTGACTTCAGAATTAACAAAGGAATAGTTGTGGTTCGATCTAAAAAGTTGATTAGGAATAAAGTTAAGGAATAAGCGATAAATGGATTAAGCAAAACGATGTTTTATACAACGTTCATTGGAAATCCGTAAATGAGTTTTGGAAACGTTTTCCAAATATAGTCAGATATGTTTTCTAAACATAGAAAATGAAATGTTTTCATAATAAGAATTTAAGAAATAGAGTTAAGCAAATTCAGAAACTAACTGGAGAGGGTAAGTTGAACGGTTTTCTAAGTGACGATCTGATGTTGGTTTCGACCTTCCGGATTGATACTTAGAGAATTGTTCTCATACTAGTTACAGTTAGGGACTGATAGTTGCGAAATAATAGTGATGTGAAAATAAGCTATGGAAATGTTTTCCAATGATTAATAACATATATTTTCTAAATATATGAAATAAGGAAATATGAACATATATATGTATATGAGGATTGATCGATCGAATTTCCATTTGGAAATAAGATCGTTGTTTGTACACCGACATGTTTCCATTTGATAGTTGAATCACAGACTATCAAAGTTTTTACCATTTTAACGTTGTTAATATGGAGAGACCGGTTGGATTATTATCCAAAGAACCACTCTATATTGGCATAAGCGTTGCGAGCAATATCTGCCAAAGATAAATTGAAGACGGAGTAAAGTGCAAGGGCTGTTGTATAAGTCTTAGATAACAGTGACTAAGATGGATATACTGAATAGTGCCTTCGGTTTGTCCAGTCCCAGGACAACGTATATGGAAGAAGGTCTGACAGAGTATATCCAATGGATCGCGTAAGTTGATCTGTTCAAACGTATTCACGTTTGGTGGCGGAGGAATTCGTTTCTCTTAGCTGTATACCCGTGTTATTTTTGGGTAAGTCAATTTGTGATTTGGCGGGTATGACGATGTGGCATTCAAAGTGAATGGTGATCAGATGTTCTGAAGATAGACGTAGCTTCTAGCCTCACACCAGGAAGTAACAAAAGTTGGGCTAGGCAGCATGGCTAGTTGGGTCATCCCCAAGCAGGGTGTATTGTCACCGATCTAGGGAATATCCATATTTATACTTCTTTTTGATTCTGTATCTTCGGATGACGGTTTGATGGCCTACAACCGTGGTGGCAATATATTCGTGACACTCAAGCTAAATGAGTGAGCGGTCATGTGTGGCCGGGTTGCAAGACGTTCTTGTTGAACCCTGAGTGTATCACCTCTAGAGTACACTATTCAGAAGGTGCTCCCATACCTTGTCTGTTGGAATCCATTCTCCGATAAGCGCCCTGCGGTTTATGATTTTATACTATGTATGTAGAACGTGAGATGCAAGCGTTTCTGCTAGATTGATACCTACTTGTACTTAGACATTATTATAATATCACAATGATATGCTTGTCAAAGTTGTTCAGATACTCATAAGGGAAAAACCCGTTCCGTATTCACGGCGTGGTCTTATGAGATATCCTATACCTGTTTTAAACTATTTTACTCACACCAGTCCCATGACTGACCCGGAGTTTACTTTGTTGTTTTCCCTAAACTCTTGGGTGCCTAAATTTGTACGGGCAGTCAAGTAGTCGGGATTTACAGATATACTTGGAGAGCTTGGAGCAGGAGGCTGCAAGATTTTATAGCTATAGTTATTTCCGCTGTGTTGTAAGTGTTGTACTCTGATAAGTGCTATTGTATATATATAACTGTTTACTTCAAAGTTATGTTATATATTATATGTTATTCGTTCCGCTGTGAGATTCGTGTTACTCTGATGATTCTGATGTTCTTCTTCTTCTTCTATTCTATTAGTTCTATCTTTTCTTTCTCACCTTCTAAATTCTTTCACTAACGTCTCGGAATTTCCGACTCTCGAGGAGTCGGAAATTTCCAGCCGTTACAGTTGGTATCAGAGCTTAAGTTAAGTGATTACCTTGACTCTATGGCATAACTCGATAGAGATGGGATTAGTAATATCCTAGATTGAGTTTGAGTGTATATATATGAGCGCGTAATTGTTATTCAATATAAAATGGTTTTATATTGTGGAGACTCATTGGTTGAGTGGCTTATGAATTCTGGTCGATCAGTTGATCCACTGTATCGATAAGGGTTACTAAACACTCGAATACGATGAACCGTCATGGTATGTTTTGAAAGGGGGTAAATGAAATAATTTTTCCCAAAATATATTTGTTTATAGAAGAAATATATATCTTGAAATTATTATAGTATACTGATTGTGTTGGTTGTTATTATAATCGAATAAGATTATAAAAGGGTGAAATGGTTATAAATGACCAATCAGAATTCATATGAATGTAATATATGAAATAGTTTGAATTAAATATGAATTTAAATCATATTTGGAATTAAAATAAGGAAATTTTAAGTTCCTGGGAGATTTTGAAAATGTTTTTCAAATTGAAAATGATATAGTATTGAACTCACTTCGATAGCTGGAAAATAGATTCTGATGATGAATCTAGACGTCATCAGTGTTCATTTTCGAGTTCTAAGTGACGGATTACTACCAAAGGTTTTGTTTTTGAATTGTTTTGAGAAAACAAGTTGTTTAGAAATTCAAAGATTTTGAATTGGCATTATGATTTCAAATTGATTTGAAAGAAACCCAGGAACTTAAGTTCTGGAATTAGAATTTAACTAATGAAGTTAAATAAAATGAGATGGTAAAAATAAATTGAAATTTAACTTGAACCGAGTTAAATAAAAATGAATTGGATTAGAGATAATCTAGAATGGAACCAAATTGATAAGTCAATAATTTGGAATTTGATATTAGAGTTCGAATGAAATTCGATTTGGATTTGAGGATATGAACTGATTGGAGATCAATTGGAATGGATAACATTGGTATATGTTGAAGTGGTAGCAGATGAAAGGGATAGAGTTAAATGCCCGACAAAAAGGTACAAGTTTATATCATATATGAGTTTGGATTTTATGAGCCGAATTTGCAAGCCGCTTGGCTGCTTGATTTTCTTTTGGGTTGGAGAAGGCCTAGAGAGGCGAGGGGTGGTTTGTCATATTAACCAATACAAAGGAGGTTATGGCGAAATTTTTCAAAAATTCCAGGCGTTAGAACATTCTCATGATTTATGGAAATTCAGTTAGCCAGAATGAATTAATAATTTAAATTAAAATTAAATAGGTCTAGTCGAAACTGAAATTTAGAGGTAAAGAGATTTTTTAAATCTAGTTAGTAGAGTTAGTAGCATTTTTCTAACTTAGCAATTTCGAGGACGAAATTTTTTCAAGGGGGGAAGTCTGTAATGGCGCGTTTTGTTAGCTGTCGAATAATTAATTTATTTAATGTTTTATATATCGATTTGGCGATATCGATAACTTAAAGTAAAACGTTCGAACTTATAATTTATAATTATAATTAAAACGAACTTGAAATGGCGCTGCAGTTCGTTAATTGGCGATTCAAACTTCAACTGAATATACAGGGACCGTTTGAAGTCGGATTTCTGTGAAACAAGAAACGTGTGGAGCTGGTGGAGTATATCTTTCTAGTAGAAGAGAAAAATCGGGATTTCATCGTGTAGATTTTGGTGTATGTCCAAATCAAATTCTGAAATAGTCGCTATAGAATCGTTTATCGACCATAACTGTATATTCGATATAACTGGAGATCGGGTTTGAATTTAGACGAGGTTCTTTAGAGACATAACGATAATTAAATTTTTAGAATTTTTCTGTAATTTTTAATTAATTTAATAAGCGACTTTTTATTTGAAGTATTTTGCACCCTGAATCGATATTTTTGGGGTTTCAAAATATGAGTCCACCTACCGGTATTATTATATTTTCGGGATGGCACCGAGTTAATTACAACGACATGTTTACTTCGGTCGACAACAGTTTGTAAAGGGAGGAAATTCTTTATTTCGTGATGGGGTACATTTAAACTTTTACACATAAAAATATCCTAATTCATGTGTGACCAAACAGAAGCCACGAACCACCTCCTCAAGCCGGCCGTTTCCTTTGGTTCAAAATAAAGTACTTGGCCCTTTGAAAATCCTCACAAATAAATATATAACATATAAATATACGTCCATCTCTAAAACCCATTCGGACCTCTCTATTTTCTATCTTCAGCAAAATAAAAGTAGCCGCCTCCTTCCAATCCTAAAATCAACGAATCTTAACAAAATACTAAACCGAATCGAACCCTACTGGAGTGCGGAGTTTTTTCTTGTTTTAAAGAGACTGGCGGTCAGGGTTTAAAACAAATGGGAATGGAAGATGTGTAACTGGAAGCGGGGTAATAGTGTTGCAAATGGGAACGAAAGGGTCTGTGTTCATATGGATGAGGATGATGGCTTTCTAGAAGAGGCCGTGAAGTCTGTAGTCAAGGTGAGGAGTGGTACGACTTTTCTGGTTCCGTGAATGGCCATTTCTTTTGATGAGCGGTTACTGGAGTCGCGGATATCATTTGAGGAAGAAGTCGGGTCGAGATTTGAGGGGATGAGTACATGTAATTTGTGAAGAGGAGTATGATGGTTATTACAGGTTTCGATTTAGTGGAAGAACGAGTTAAAGGACGAGGTTGAAATGTCCATTTGAAAGAGGAATTCACATCTGTTCTCCCTGGAGGAAGGAGATTTTACTATAGGGTGGGTGGTTACGTGGTATGTGATGAGCGATGTAAGGGACGGCTGAGGTGAACTGGAGTTTCCATCGCGATGTTTTACTGAGGAGCCGCATTTCTAAGAGGAAGAAGTAAGCTACGGGTTTGGGTATCCAAGTTGAAAGTGGGCCGTGTGTTATAAGGGTAAGGCCCATATAAATATAAACTCAATTTAGTTTAAATTAAATAGTACGTTAACTTGTAAAATCAATATCTTTTGCGTACGTTAACAGAATTCAGCGAAACAAGATCCTTTAGGATCATATGGACGAGAGCAACACAATGGAACTGACTGGGAGTGAATCCGAGCTCGTTACAATTTATGGCGAAATAAATTGTCCGACTGAATCAAATAACGCAAACCGTTATTCAACGGCTAACGCGCAAAAGTGAGTAAATCTCACAAACTCTAAACAGTTTTATTTTCACGTTGTATTCTTAGAACTGTTAAAATATTATCTGTTTGACTGTTTGACTGTGTGTTGACTGTTTGATTTAACTGCTGGTCAGTTAGTAGAGATTTTATATATATATTTACGTATATATATAAACCGTTAAATAGTCATATGTTGATTCTGCTATCAGAATATTTCACAGTGAAGTGAAATCGATGTTGTTGTATTGTCTAACATCTGTGGTGCAGGGAAACAGGTTGGAGGAATCCAACTGGATTCCTCAACAGTTATTTTACTGTGATTTTTATTTGTGATATATAATGTGATGTATATAATCTGTGTAATTATGTGTGGTGGGACGATATTTATCGTTGTTATATGGTGTGTTAAATACCATGAGAAATACCAGACTGTAGGAGAGGGGTTTTCAAAGTATATTTTGAAAATAGTTTATTTATATAAAATCAAGGGATTTTATATATATATATATATATATATATATATATATATATATATATAAGAAAAAGGATTTTTGAATATTAAGGAATATAGTTGGTAAAACAAATATAAAAGAGTTTTATTTGTAAATCAATATAAGGGAATATATATATGTTAATCGAATATAAGAGGATATATTTGTTAGTCAAAATATAAAGGAATTATATTCGTTAGAACAAATATAAAGGATATTTATTTAGAGATTAAATAAATAGAATATTATAAAGGGTATTTATTTAGAGATTAAATGAATAGAATTAAACTAAAGAAGATATTTATTTGTTAAATAAATAGGAGTTAGCCAAGTGAATTGGTCGAGTTAACCAAGTGAATTGGTTGAGTTAAACGAAGTGAATTAGTTAAGTAAACTAAGTGGTTAATCAAAGTGAATTAGTTAAGTTAAACTAAGTGGTTAACCAAAGTAAATTAGTTAAGTTAAACTAAGCGGTGAATCAAAGTGAATTTGTTAAGTTAAACTAAACGATTAATCGATGTGAATTAGTTGAGTTAAACTAAAGGATTAATCGATGTGAATTAGTTAAGCTAAACTAAAGGATTAATCGATGTGAATTAGTTAAGTTAACTAAGTGGTTAATCGAAGTAATTTAGTTGAGTTAAACTAAGTAAACCGGCTAGAGTTAATCAGCGTGAATTAACTAAGTTAAACTAAGTGGATTAGTTCAGTTAATCGAGACAAGTAAATCAAGTTAGGTTAAACCATTTGAGTTAACCAGTTAGGTTAAACCATTTGAGTTAACCAGTTAAAGTTTACCAGTTAAAGTTGACCAGTTAAAGTTGACCAGTTAGAGTTGACCAGTTAGAGTTATCCAAGTGGAGTTAATCGAGTAGAATTGCCGAATATCACTTATTCGAAGTAGGGTTATCGAATATAGTGTATTCGAGGGAAGAGTAATCGAATATAGTTTATCCGAGTGGAGAAATCAAATGTTATACATTTGAAGAGTTACCGAATATTATTATTCGAAGAGTAGTTATCGAATATGGGTTATTCGAAGTTAGTTAATCCAAAGGAGTTATTCGAAGTTAGTTAATCCAAAGGAGTTATTCAAAGTTAGTTAATCCAAAGGAGTTAGTCGAAGAGTAAATCGAATATAGTTATTCGAAAGAAGGTGTTAATCGAATATAGTTATTCGAGTAAAGTTAAAAGAGTTAATCGAATTTAGTTATTCGAAATGAGTTATTCGAATTAGATATTTGAATAGAGTTAAACACATTAGAGTGATTTGAATTACTTATTCAAATAGAGTTAAACACGTAAGAGTTAATTGAATATTAGTTATTCAATTAGAGTTAAATCGAATTTAGTTATTCGAAAGGAGCTAATCAATTTGAGTTAAGTTATTCGATTTGAATTAAGTTGAATCGAAATGGAGTAAATCGATTAGAATTAAGATAATCGAGTTAGAGTAAATCGAATATGGGTTATTCGAAGGTAAGTTATTCGAATTAGTTATTCGAAGGAGTTAATCAAATGAGTTGATCCAAAGGAGTTAGTCGAATATTAGTTATTCGAATAGAGTTAAAGGAGTTATCGATTTTAGTTTGTTCGAAAGGAGTTATCGATTAGTAAATCGAAAGGAGATTTTCGAATATAGCATATTCGAAAGAAAGAGATCGAATATTGTTTATTCGAAAGAGAGAGATTTCGAATATGAGTTATTCGAAGAGAGATAATCGAATATAGGTTATTCGAAGAAGACTTAATCAAATAGAGATTGCTCGAAAGAGAGTTATACGTCGAATTCAATTATAGCGAATTCGGGAAAGTACTATTTACTTTCCAGGGTTTAAATCAAGATTTAGTTATTGATTTAGAAATTAGGTGTCTGTTAAATTATTCGAGTTAGGAGATAAAGTTATAATTTAGGAGATATTGCAGAAGTAGGAATTATAACGTTATAGTTATAATCAAACGTTTTCATTTAAGAAGTAGATTCGTAACCTGAATCTGAGAATTTGCGTAAACAGATGATTGGGAAAAGTGAGTGACGAGCTTCATCTATTTCACAGTAAAGGACGTTGTTCAATTAAGGTCTGAGAGGTAATTATACCCCAACTTGATTGACTTCAGAATTGACAAAGGAATAGTTGTGGTTCGATCTAAAAAGTTGATTAGGAATAAAGTTAAGGAATAAGCGATAAATGGATTAAGCAAAACGATGTTTTATACAACGTTCATTGGAAATCCGTAAATGAGTTTTGGAAACGTTTTCCAAATATAGTCAGATATGTTTTCTAAACATAGAAAATGAAATGTTTTCATAATAAGAATTTAAGAAATAGAGTTAAGCAAATTTAGAAACTAACTGGAGAGGGTAAGTTGAACGGTTTTCTAAGTGACGATCTGATGTTGGTTTCGACCTTCCGGATTGATACTTAGAGAATTGTTCTCATACTAGTTACAGTTAGGGACTGATAGTTGCAAAATAATAGTGATGTGAAAATAAGCTATGGAAATGTTTTCCAATGATTAATAACATATATTTTCTAAATATATGAAATAAGGAAATATGAACATATATATGTATATGAGGATTGATCGATCGAATTTCCATTTGGAAATAAGATCGTTGTTTGTACACCGACATGTTTCCATTTGATAGTTGAATCACAGACTATCAAAGTTTTTACCATTTTAACGTTGTTAATATGGAGAGACCGGTTGGATTATTATCCAAAGAACCACTCTGTATTGGCATAAGCGTTGCGAGCAATATCTGCCAAAGATAAATTGAAGACGGAGTAAAGTGCAAGGGCTGTTGTATAAGTCTTAGATAACAGTGACTAAGATGGATATACTGAATAGTGCCTTCGGTTTGTCCAGTCCCAGGACAACGTATATGGAAGAAGGTCTGACAGAGTATATCCAATGGATCGCGTAAGTTGATCTGTTCAAACGTATTCACGTTTGGTGGCGGAGGAATTCGTTTCTCTTAGCTGTATACCCGTGTTATTTTTGGGTAAGTCAATTTGTGATTTGGCGGGTATGACGATGTGGCATTCAAAGTGAATGGTGATCAGATGTTCTGAAGATAGACGTAGCTTCTAGCCTCACACCAGGAAGTAACAAAAGTTGGGCTAGGCAGCATGGCTAGTTGGGTCATCCCCAAGCAGGGTGTATTGTCACCGATCTAGGGAATATCCATATTTATACTTCTTTTTGATTCTGTATCTTCGGATGACGGTTTGATGGCCTACAACCGTGGTGGCAATATATTCGTGACACTCAAGCTAAATGAGTGAGCGGTCATGTGTGGCCGGGTTGCAAGACGTTCTTGTTGAACCCTGAGTGTATCACCTCTAGAGTACACTATTCAGAAGGTGCTCCCATACCTTGTCTGTTGGAATCCATTCTCCGATAAGCGCCCTGCGGTTTATGATTTTATACTATGTATGTAGAACTTGAGATGCAAGCGTTTTTGCTAGATTGATACCTATTTGTACTTAGACATTATTATAATATCACAATGATATGCTTGTCAAAGTTGTTCAGATACTCATAAGGGAAAAACCCGTTCCGTATTCACGGCGTGGTCTTATGAGATATCCTATACCTGTTTTAAACTATTTTACTCACACCAGTCCCATGACTGACCCGGAGTTTACTTTGTTGTTTTCACTAAACTCTTGGGTGCCTAAATTTGTACGGGCAGTCAAGTAGTCGGGATTTACAGATATACTTGGAGAGCTTGGAGCAGGAGGCTGCAAGATTTTATAGCTATAGTTATTTCCGATGTGTTGTACTCTGATAAGTGCTATTGTATATATATAACTGTTTACTTCAAAGTTATGTTATATATTATATGTTATTCGTTCCGCTGTGAGATTCGTGTTACTCTGATGATTCTGATGTTCTTCTTCTTCTTCTATTCTATTGGTTCTATCTTTTCTTTCTCACCTTCTAAATTCTTTCACTAACGTCTCGGAATTTCCGACTCTCGAGGAGTCGGAAATTTCCAGCCGTTACAAAAATTCACGTGTCCCATCCGTTGTGTAAAGTGGGAAAAAGATTTGCATCCCCAAATTTAACCTATGCAATTTTAATTCCATCTAGTTGCGGTAACCTAATTGTGCAAATAAATATAGTTGCATCGAATATCATTTATAACCGGTGCAATTACAACTATTTGCATCCATTTATTTTCATCAGTTTTTACATAAAACCAATTTAAATTGCAATTTTGTATTATCTTCTACTTCCCTCTTATCAATTGCATCGAATTGTCACATGGAACTAATGCAGTTATGACTATTTGCATCGGTTTTTGTCACAACTGATGCAAATGAGGTGAAGCAATAGGCCTGTTTTATAGTAGTGCTTCATGAATCCTTATCGTCATCAGCTTCCAATCTAACCTGTAATTACTCGGGTTTGACCTAGACCAGAGAAAAACAAAAACTCAGGTCAGATTGTATCTTTATTCAAGTAAATCAATAATAATTAAATATTTAATTATGTAAATGTATGGTCAACACATAATACTATAGTTACATAAGCAAGGTAGCAACAAAATTGACAAGATCATTATGGAGACATGCAAAATGAAGCGTCAATAATATTTACCAAAGAAGTTTGGTAAACCTCGGTTCCATAGTAAAATAATGCAAGGTAAATGCCCTAACTGTTGGATCTAGATTAACCCTAAAGAGAGGTGAATAGGGTTTATTGAATTAATTAGAGATATTAAAAATATCACAACGTAGATTATAACAAAGAAATAAAAATGCAGAAGTAAATAACACAGTTTTTACCCAGCTTCGGCAAAACCTGCCTACTGCTGCATTCCGAAGATTTTTACTAGGTATTAAAATAGAACCCACTTACAAAACCCTCTAAACTCGCAAACCCTGCTCCTGTTCTAATCCTACGCTCAAAACCCTAGACTGATCTTTATTCCCAAGACCAGATTTTCCTCTAGCTACAAACCGGTAGCTGGTAAACCATAGTTATTACAAACACTAGAAAACTTCTAGTTAAAATCCTAAAACTAGATGACCTAGTTTTATAGAAAACTAGAAAGCCCTAGTTTTACAGAAAACTAGAAAACTGTTGTATGATTACAATTGTGAAAAAAACAAAACAATAAAAAAACAATGGAGAAAACCCCTTTGCCCTTAATAAAACAAGTCAGTCCCTTTACATTTTATTCCATTTGAAAGCTTTGCTTTCAAACAAATGTCGGCAGACTTAAATGAAATTAGGGTTTCTCTGAAATCCCCAAATCTCGATCGATTGTTTGATGATTTGATTCTCCTATGGCTTCGAATTCTTGTGGCTTGCTTCATGCCAGATTTGGGCACTCTTGCAAACAAAACCTTATGAGTATATTTGATTCTGAGTTTTTTTGCTTTTGATTTGGTTGTGGTTTCGATTCATTGCCTGTGATGAATATGGCGTAGTTTATATAGGTTATAGAAAGCCTAAAACATTCTCTAACTTCACTAAAATTGGTTGCTCCGATTTTGCGTGATTTCCTATGGCTTTGAATTCTCTGACTGATTGGAAAAATATATCGTGAATACCATGTTAACATCTGGAAATACTTGAATTGATTTGGATTGCTCCCTTGCTTGAACGTCATGAATATTGACTTAATTGGGATTGAAACACTAGAAATTTTCGAATGAGTTTTTGCCCAAAATTGTCTTTGATTTTACTTGAATTAAGAGAATAAATTTGTGTTATATCTTCAATATTGATTCCATGCCATATTTTTACTCATTTCTATAATTCATGAAAATCTAGAATCATTTAAAATTATTCTCTTGGACTTTGTTGTATTCTGGCCAAATACACTTGCGTGTTTTTTCTAGAAACAAATTTGTTTCTTTCCATTTTTGTTCTTGCCGAATACACCATACTATATATCCCTGAAAACTACCAAATTGATCTTTATGCACGAATATATGAATTTATAGAAATCAGTTGTTGCCAAAAACAGATTTGGAAACAGTTGATTTCTAGAAATAATTTACATGATTTCTAACCTTAATTCTTGCGAAAAAACTCTGATTTCTTGGACATAAATTTGAATGATTCTACTTTGATGACATGTGATTTTCAAATATATTTTCATGGTAATGAAGTGTTGCAAGATTTTGTATGACAGATTTTAAAAACTTGCCTTATTGGTAGCATGAAAACAAATTGAATTGATTTCATCCCTTAGACGAGTATTGTGATTTCTGGAAACACATGAATTGTTTTGCCATTTATTTCAATGCTCAAAAACTGGAAACAAAATAATTTGTTTCTGTAATGAAAGCTTTCCAAAAAAACAAAAATTACTTGCCCCCTTTTCCAATTGCCAACAAAAACATACTTGCAACTTGTTCTTGATTGTGGTTTGGCATGATATATTGGCATGTTCCATATATTTGTACATCTATTTCTGAACTGCTCCATATTCTAGCCTTTGATGATGTTTTCGGCTACATGCCATACCCAAGTTGCATTGTTCCCTTCTGCCTGAACCTTTGTGTATTCGGAATGAACTCCATTTGACTTTGAGTCACATGGATGTTACATGAACACTTGAATTTTCTGTGCAACCCTTTGTCCTTAATGTTGCTTGTTGTGCTTTGTTATGTCACTATCACTTGTTGTGTGCCTTGTGAGTTGTTTCACAGGTTGTACATGCTGCTTGTTTAGTGAATTCATGTTGAGATCTCTCTTAACCAGTTTTCATGAATATGCACCTTCCTTGTTGTGTGGACTCTTGTCTATGTTTGGCATTTGTCATTTGCGCTCGACATGCTTGCTTTATGCTCGACCCTATAAGTACACTTGAGCATGCATCTGGTTCGACATGTGTATTAGTACTTTGTCTCATACATACATGTGTGTGCGAGATGAATCATTTCATGATCTGGCTTGTGCATATCCTGCTGCATCGTGAATGCTGAAAGTTTGGCCATGTTGAATTTGTATTTTTGTACATTTGAATTAATTCCTGGCCTCACTTCATTGTCCCCTTTGTGTTGTTCATGGACACTTGACCCATGCACCATGCATGTGTGTCGGGCTTCACCTGAACGTAACTTGTTTGATATATTTGTCCTTTGCTGACCATACTGCTCCTGCTGCCCCTGCACAAAATATGTGTATATACAAACACATGTATGTGTACATGTATAGTGCATGTGCAGTTTATATATGTGAGCACTAGCGGATTTGTCTACCTTGTGGTATTTACAGTGTATCACTGTGAATGTCACAAGCTATCTAGACACAGATGGATGTCCATATAAATCATATCAAGTCATGAAAAATGATGAGAAACACACCAAAAATCTGAGGCAAATAAAATTTTAAAATAAAAATTATATCTGCTAGAATTTAAAATATTTTATTCTAGATTATTATGTGTTTCTTCTATGACAGGTAGGCAAAAGATTTGACTGACAGTGAAGACAAACACAGTAAATAGAAGTGAGTGAAAGTGAGTAAATGAGTCTGTATAAGAGTTAGCCGAGTAAAACAGAATGTATATGTGTTTGTACAATTGTGTGATTGAGTAACTGAGTGTTGTAGTGAGGAATAATGTATCAAATGAATTTGAATTTAAATGTATTGTATTATAGTGAGTTTTATAAATAATGGAGTTATAAATTTGTATTGTTTGAAATGTTGAAATAAAATATTATATTTCAATAAAATACTATTTGAATATTTAAATTCTTGTGTAGTAGTATTATGTTTAAATGTAAATATTTATCTTTGTCTATGATGTAGTATAACAGTACAATTATAAAAACATTTATTATAATAAATATATGTTTGTTTCATTAAACAAAAGTCATAGAATTGTTTGATACAACACTAACCTGTGGAAAAATTTGTTTCAAGTTTAGAAACAGGGTAGCAAAATTTAACCTGTCATCATATTGCACATTCGGAACATGACACCATGTTTCAGGGAAAAGGAAATGTCATGTGAAAATCTATGAACTAGGCATGTTTTTAATAACAAGATAGAGTCATATCCACATGGCCAAGCAAACATGGCTAACACGAAATTGGTGCAAATATGGTCACATGTGAAAACATGCCAATCACAGCGAAAACACATGCATTAGGCTAGGTATCCAAACAGATATTTTATATTCATGCATAATGGACCTCAAATAAATGGTTAAATGTAACAACATGGTCACATGTTTATTATTTTCAATAAGACTAAGCACATACTGATGGTTATAAAACAGACACTGTTTTCTCTCTTTAGAAGCCAAACACAAGGAGTATTTCCATCTACCCTAACCAAGTCTTACTCGACCATGAACAATATGATGCATAAGCATCAAAGCGAAGTGATTTCACACAGGAAAAATATATATGCAGCAGGTTTCCTAACTAAAACAAATATATGGACTTATCTAATATTCACAATTGTAAGTACCTATGAATGAACAAGAGGACGAGAGGTAAAAAAACACAAAACAAAGCTGGACACTCACCTATGCGACGTTCTGGTCGGAGCAATTTTTGCGGCAGCTCACCGTCAGTAGGGTGATAGAAGATGGCTAAACAAAGAGGTCTGGTGGCGGTTGTGATAGGGGAAAGAGGAGCTGTGGACTTTCGGGTTTAAGGTTTGTCAGGACTTCGGAGGTTTGATGGTTTTGGAGGCAAAGGCGATGGCTTTGCTTGCGGGTTGAAGGTGAGCGGTGGTTCACGGCAGCGCGCGTTCTCGCGATGGGGGAGGAACGGTTGGTGGCATGAGGTTATTGCATATAATGATTCACGAAGGCGATAGGGAGAAAGCCATAAACGGGATGGTGGATGTTGCAGTGGAGTTTGCGCTCAACGCGAGAATAGGGTGGCATGGAGACAGGAGGCGACGGTCGATTGCTGGGGAGGAGCGGGATTTTTCTGGAATTTAGGGAAAATGGGAATCAGCTAAAGTAAATAAAAAAAAGGGAATGGGTTGTCTTTGTATGAAGTGTAACAAAAAAATAGGATGCATGGTGGAAAAATAGGGACACGCGATGAATCATTCAGAAACAATTTAACAAGTGGCAACCAATTTCAATTAAGTGCAACAAGTGGCAAATCTACACTAAACAAATATTTTCCTAGAATATATACCATATATTATACAAGCACAATACTAGCATAAAAATTTTCAAATACAATCTCAAATAAAATTTTAAAACAAAATTTAAATCTAATTAAATTTATTTAAATCAATTATAATTCTCAAGTTAAAAGGAAAAACAAATTTTATAGTTTCACTAATAATATATTTCAATTTGTTTAAAATATTACTAACATTTAAATTTAATCAAACAACTTAGATTCAAATATTAAAATTTTAAATTTATACATACAAAAATCAAACTAAAACCAAATTAACGTAGAATAAATTTCAAATTTTAACCAAATATAGATTGGAAATATCAATTCAAATAAATTTCATATATTTAAAACATTGAAAAACTAATTTATTACATTCTCCCCACAAGGCTTTTCCTCCTCGAAAAGGAGAAGTTGTTAAAATCTACATATACATAAAACAAAATAAGATTTAAAATTTAATTGCAAATGATAAATTTGAAACCAAAGTATGAAATAGTTCCTTCGAACTAAAATCCTCATTTATTTTCAATCAGTTGAAATCCTATATCTTCTTTTCCATATCAAATCATACTTGCTTCGGGATTTAAAAACCAAAAATCACTTCAGAAATTTTAAATATTTTACGATAAATTGACATAACAACATTTATGTCCCAAGTCGAGAGGTTTCTCCTAATGACTAGGCCACTAGGCACGACCTATGAACGCGTCAATATAAATAAATGATGTCTCTCCGGACCCTAGAGCAGACCATTGTCAAGGGTTTATACCCACGTCGTACCTTTCTTTAGTCACGGGTTTCTTGAATCTTAGTAACAAATCATTTCATATCTCGAAGTTATAAATTATTTCGCAACACTAATAATTTATAAATACTTTCAAATAGTATTATTGTTTTTCCAAACATTACAAAATTTTGGGATTACAGTCGTCAAAATATCTATGTTTAAAACCACCTTATAAACCATTTCAATTTATAAGTCAGATCAAGTTTCATACAAATAAATTTCAAATTATCCTGAATCATTCTTGAAAAAAAATCCAGTAATTGCACATAAGATAATTTTTTTTCAAGAGATTCATACAATCATAAAATTTCCCTTTTCAAATTTCATGTCCTTAAATAATTTGCACAAAATATAGGATTTTATTCATTTTGGTATCAAATATTTACATCTCGTTTGAAAAGTTACATTATTCAAATAGTTGGAAAATAACTTGTAACAATTTTATTTGAAAATATCTTCACGCTTCGCTGTGCAACACTGATCCGGTATATACATATTTAAACTAGTTTCCCTCGAAATATTTAACGTAGTAGTTTGGATCAAATTCGACAATTTGAAATTCATTTCTACTCATTTCAAAATTCAAAGTAAGGGATAATTCAAAACACTTGTTTCCATTCCAAAATGATATTGTTAATCCACTTGTCCAAGAATTTGTCAAAGCAAGGAAAGGGATTCAGAGATAAGGATTGGATAATTGCAAATTCCAAGCATGAATAGATCGAATGATAAGAGAAATATGACGGCATTTCAAGGAATAGCGAACAACAAGCGAAAAGGTAATATTATATTTTCAAAATATTCATTACTTATGCACATTTTATTTAACTTATTCCTTATTACAACTTATATCATTTGCAAATTCAATTTATTCTCTACAAACAATGAATTCATCACTTATTTAAATTTTCTGATCTATTCCCGCTCATATTAGCTTATCAAAACAGTTTAATACAATTTATTCAAACATTTATCTAACATTTCAAAGTATTTTCTCGACATTTCAATTGCAATCATATAGTAATCACACTTTCAAAACTTGAAAATAAATATTTGATGATAATCGATCAATCAACAGAATTATCTTCCAGTGACTAGAATGTGACTCTATATCTATCTAGCATATATTGGATTTCGTATATACGTTGATCAGGCTTATATGCAAAATCTTCACATACTAAATAGTCCAATCTTCACATCCTATAATATACTCAAAACTCTTATCATAGGTTATATTTCAAAATAATTATGTTCTCAAAATGATTTATTTAATTTCAAAACAATTATGATTTCAAAATACGCTCTCTCTACAGTAATTCTTGTGATAATTCCACTCATTTTAGAGTATTGCTACTCTATCTCTAATGAGTTTTTAAACCCAATAAGCTAAGCTTTGTCAAACCAAAGCTCAGATACCACTGTAATGAATCAGAATTTTCGGCATTTAAAATTTTAGAGTTAATTTAATTTAGTGTTGAAAATTTATGTTTATACTTGATATCCGTTTATAATTTTGAATCTAGTTCGATTTTGAATTAATTTGTAAGTTTTAAATTTAATTTTCAATCATTGAATCAAAATTTGTTTTGTTAAATTTTTATGATATTAACATTTTAAACTAATTGAACATGTTGACTTAGAAATTATAAAATTTCTGTAACGACCTGGGAATTCGCGTTCCTGGATATCGGCATACAGCACTATGTCGACTATTCAAGCATCAGAAACACCGGATTGTCATGAAAGAAATTAGAGGATGAGAATAGATAAGATAGAAACTTAGAATAGAAGAAGAAGAAGAACATACAACATCGGAGTAAACACGAATCTCACAGCGGAACGAATAATATATAAAAGACACATATCTTTGAAATAAAATCAGTATATGTATACAGTAACATTATCTGAGTATAACACTTACAACACGGCGGAAATAAACAATAGTTATATATTCTTGAAGACTCCTGCTCCAAGCTCTCCCAGTATATCTGTAAAATCCTGACTACTTGACTGCCCGTACAAAATTGGGCACCCAAGAGTTTAGGGAGAACAAAACAAAATAAACATTGGGTCAGTCAAGGGACTGGTGTGAGTAAAACAGTTAAAGCAATTAAACGATATCTCATAAGACCACACCGTATAACAGAACGGGTTTTTCCCTTACGAGAATCCAAATAATCTTTATATCAAAATTCTTTTGATATTATAATAGTGCCTATCAACCCCAATATAATAATCATCTAGCAGAAACGCTTTCATCTCACGTTCTACATACATAGTATACAATCAAAATCGCGAGGCACTTATTGGATAATGGATTTCCAATTATAACAAGGTATGGAACCACCTTCCTATAGTGTACCTTTAGAGAGGAATACACCGGGCTCAACAAGAACATCTTGCAACCCGGCCACACATGACCGATTACTCATTTCGCTTGAGTGTATCGAATGTATACCACCAACGATTGGGATCAGCAAACGTTTCCCAAATGGGACAACATCGAATAGATTAAAGAATGAAATGAATACCTCTAGATAGGTGATAATACACCATACTTAGCAGTCAACCACTTAGCCTTGCTGACTGCCCGATTTTTGTCATTTCTCGGTTGTGAGGCTAGAGGCCACGCTTATCTCTGACAGATCACACAATTGTTCACTTTGAATGTCACATCGTCATACCCGCCAAATCACAAATTGATTTCCCTAAAAGTACAACGGGTATACAGCCAAGAGAAACGAATTCCTCTGCCACCAAACATACATACATTTGAAGAGACCAACTTACGTTATCCATTACATATACTCTGTTAGATATTCTTCAATACAGGTTGTCCTGGGACTGGACAAACCGAAGGCACTATTATGTAAACAAGATAGCCGTTTCATAACTCCATCTTCAATTATCTTCATCATATTTGATTCGCAACGCTAATGCCATATGAAGTGGTTTTCAGATAATATATCTAATCCCGGTCTCTCCATATTGACGACGGAAAAATGGTCAAAAACTTCGGTATTCGTTGAGTTAACTATCAAAGAAAAACATATGTGCAAACAACGGTCGTATTTCCAAATGGAAATCTTGCCGAGCAAATCATCAATCAACACTGATCCGCTTTAATTTAATTTGTCATTCAATTATCCATTACCCTAATCCTGTTTCCATATATTCAACATTTCTTATTTTCTAAATTTAGAAAATATACGTTATTAACATTGGAAAACATTTCCATTTCTTATTTTCTATATTAGAAAACATTCTGATTCTTATTTGGAAAACATTTCCCAAACCTACATTTGGATTTAAATAGATGTTTAAATAAAACATTGCTATGCCAACTCAAACCATTTTACTCGTTAACTAAATTCACTTAACCAATCCTCACTGTCGAACCTTAACCATTCTTTAGTTAAAAATGGAGTCAATCAAGTTAGGGTACAACTACCTCTCAGACCTTAACTGAACAACATTTCTAACTTCGAAAATAGATAAAGTTCACCTTCTAAATCTTTAACAAACTTCCTTACGTAACTCTCGGATTCTATTTACGAATCCACTTCTTTATTGAAACACTGATTATAACTATAGCGTTATAATCCCCACTTCCGAAATATCTAACTTCAAAATATAACTTTTATTCCTTAATTTAACTAAATAACTAAATAGACAATTTATTTATAAAATAAATAAATCTTGATTAAAAATGGAAAGTGAATAGTTCTTTCCCAAATTCGATATAATCGAATTTCAATGTATAACTCTCTTTCGAAAAATCTCTATTCGATAACTCCTTTTCGAATAAACTATATTCGATTAACTCTCTTCGAATAACTAATATTTGATAATCCCTCTTTCGAATAAACTATATTCAATAATCTTCTTTCGAATAAACTATATTCGATTAACTCCTTTCGAATAAATTATATTCTATTAACTCCTTTCGAATAAAGTATACTCGGTTAACTTCTTTCGAATAAACTATATTCGATTAACTCCTTTCGAATAACTAATATTCGATTAACTCCTTTCGAATAACTAATATTCGATTTACTCCTTTCGAATTAACTATATTCGATTAACTCCTTTCGAATAAACTAATATTTGATTATCTCTCTTCGAATAACTAATATTCGATAACTCTTTCTTCGAATAAACTATATTCAAATAACTCCTTTTCTGACTAGCTCTAATTCAATCGACTCTTTTCGAATAACTAATATTTGACTAACTCTTGTTCGAATAACTCTGTTTAATTAACTATATTCGAATAACTAATATTCGACTAACTCTAATTCGATTAACTCTGTTTAATTAACTCTATTCAATTAACTCTATTCGAATAACTAATATTCGACTAACTCCTAATCGATTAACTCTGTTTTATTAACTCTATTCAATTAACTCTAATCGATTAACTCTAATCGATTAACTCTAATCGATTAACTCTAGTCGATTAACTCTAATCGATTAACTCTAATTCGATTAACTCTAATCGATTAACTCAAACTGATTTACTCTTCGTCCATATTTAGTTTCAAATATCGATATTGAAATCGATTCTTACTTCTCTATATAAGTCCTGACTTATATATTCTATTTATCCAATGATAAATATTTTACTTAATTTATAAAACCTTATTTATAAATTAATCTTCTTACTTTATCTGTTAGAACGGATTTCTCTTAAATATTCACTTTGAATTCATATTCTATTATACCCGTGAGCGAAGCACGGGTCTAAACCTTCCTAGCGTAAAATTCTCTTTTTATACAATTCTATTCATTTTTCAAGTATTTCCTTTTATAATCTATTTATTTTCTAAGTATCCCTTTTTCTATTCTATTTGTTTCACAAATATTTCCTTTCCTATTTATTTCACAAATATTTTCCTTTTATATTTGTTTCCCAAATATTTTCCTTTTATATTTGTTCTCACAAATATTTTCCTTTTATAATTGTTCTTTGATTTTATAAAAATATTTTCTTTTATAAAATCCTTCTCCTTTTACATATAAAATCCATTGATTTGATATAAATACTTTATTTTCAAAATACACTTTGAAAATCCCCTTTTCTACATTCTAGTATTTCTTACGGTATTTAAAATACCCAAATAACAATGATCGATATCATTCAACACACGTAATCAACACATTATATATCACATCATATATTACGATATATGAAAACAACAGTAAAATGAATGTTGAGAAATCCTGTTGGATTCCTGCGACCTGTTTCCCTGCATCCACAGATGTCAAACAATACAATTAGCATCAATTTCATTTCACTATGAAATATTCTGCTAAACAGAATCAGTTTATATATATATATATATATAACCAGAACTTACAATTTCAACCAATTACTTAGCAGTTCAACAAAACAGTCAATACAAGCAATCAATCATCATTTATCAGTTCTAAATATACCTTATAAAAATATAACTGATAGAGTTGGTGAGTTTTACTCACATTGGACAGTTATCGTTAAATAACGATTAACTATCATTGATTCAGACACTCAATTTATTTTGTAAATTGTCATGAGCTCCAATTCACGCCCGGTCTGTTCCATTGTGTAGTCGCCGTCTATACGATTTTAACGGATCTGACCGTTCGGAACTCTGACCATGTATGAGCGAGATACAATAATTATAAGTTCATAGGAACATTTAAATGGTTTAAATTAAAACTAAGTTAATTAAATTTCAAATCGGGCCTCATACCAATTTAACCCGGCCCACTACCAAAGTAAACCCGTTCAATCCTTCTTCCTTCTGAAACTAATGCGAGCTCCAGTAATCCTCCTCACCATGTCGATTTCTTCCATCACCCTTATCGAGCTAGTTCCTTTACGTAATCCACTTCTGAGACCACAGATATGTCTCTCGTCACCATTTCCATCACCCCACCACTATGAAGCTCAACTCGAGCTCATGCATTGCTTCACGGTTTTAGGCGAACCGTACGCACCTCCAAGTGAAAATCGCATCACTTTATATCACGAAATACCCCAAGAAAATGCACCTCTCTCCCCCCTCTATCCAAATATACAACCAAAAACTGAAATAAATGTTTGTTTTACCCAAACTCGTAAGCCCTAGAGTCCGCTGTTGGAAAAATCAATGAATGAAAAATTGATACGAACATAGTGATATTAATATGGAGTTGAAAATCAAAGCTTGAGGATCACAACCATATAAGTCTTGGAATTTATAGATTTATGTTTGATTTGTTATCAATTTATGAAATGATGATTTTCTGTGATGAAGATAAAAGTAGTGGCGGATTTTATTTGACCACTGATTGAATTTTTCTTAGGTTAGAAAATGTTAAGGAGTATTTATAGGCAACTTATAATATTTTTATATTCCATTATTATATTTAATTTTAACCAACCGCTATTTTATTTGTTAATTAAAAATCCATACGATCACATACAATACCCAATTTTGATAAAAATGGACATGCAATTATAGTTCGACATTACGGACCCAACGAAACTTGTTTCATTGAATTCCAACTTGTTTGCTAACACAACGTATTTTTAACCGTCAAAATACTGACTATTTTTCACATTAAAAATCCGTACGGCCAAACACTGACCCCCAAAAGCATGAAAATTGAAATCTAATAATAATTTAATATTGCGGATCCAACAAAATTAATTTTGTCGAAAACGGAGGTCGTTTGCAAAAATGGCTATTTTTAAAGCTCTAAATAACCCATTTAAATATATAAATATATTTAAAAATAATTAAATTAAACATTTATAAATAAATATTATCGTATATATTCAAAATATATATCATACTGCTTCAAAATAAATATATCGGGTTTTCTAACTCGATATTTCAAAACTAGGCTATATCGATATTCAATATATAATAAAATCCTTTTATTATATAAATATATCGTTATAAATTATAAAGGAATTCCATAGCAACTTTTCTAAAATTTGATTTGGACATAAATCAAAATCCACACGATGAAATCCAGATTTTTCTCTTCCATTAGAAAATTATACTTCACCAGCTCCGAACATTTCTTGTTTCACAGAAATTCGATTTAAAAAGGATTCTGTATATTCAATTGAAGTTTGAATCGCTAAATGGCGAACTACGCGCCATTTCGAGCATGATTATAATTATAATATAAATTATACGTTCAGCTGTCGTTCAAATAATATATTTGTTATTCTAATTCAAATTCTAAGCTAAATTAAATAATTTAAATTGTCCAGTTCACATTATATTGTCAATTCACTATTTTCGACTATTTCGGAATTAAATATATTATTATATTATTTAAATTAATTAATTATTCAATATTATTTAATTAAACAACCCTTTAATTCTCTAAATCGTTATTTAAATAATTAAATAAATAAATTATAATCCGTAAAAATGCGGGACATTACATTCTTCCCCCCTTAAACAAATTTAGTCCTCGAAATTGCTAAGGTAGAAAACAAACCCTATTAGCTAGGTAATATTTATTTATTCACTTCATTTTTAACTGAACCAACTAATTTAGATTAAAATATTAATTAATTCTTATCAACGAAAAATTTCAAAAATTCTGAAAATTTTCTAACACCCGAAATTTTCGAAAAATTTCGCCAGCACCTCCTTTGTACTGGTCAATCGGTACAACTACAAATCGCCTCTCTAGGACTTCTTCAACCCAAAAGAAAATGAAACAGCCAAGCGGCTTGCCAATTCGGCTCATCAAAATCTCAAACCCATATGTAATATAAACTGTACCTTTTTGTCGGGCATATCAATACATCTTTTCCATATGTTTCTGCATATACCAGTGTCATCCCAATCATTTGATTATATCCAAGACGAATTCTGTTCTTAACTTAGATTCCATTTTTATATTCAACTCTTAACTTACCAGTCCAATTTCATTTCAGATTGTCTCTAATCCAATCTAATTCGATATTTTCTATCTCAATTCATCTTCCACTTAACTGGTTTCAATTCAATTTCTATTTCTATTTGCTTTTACAAATTATAATTTAATTTTTTTAATTTGAACAATCTTTCCCAGGGAATTTCAAACGGTTTAGCTTTTCTAAAACCAAATATTCCCTTTTTCAGGATTCAAAACAACTTGCTTTCACAAAACAATTCACAAACAAAATCTTCGGTAATAATCCATCACTTAGGAACTCGAAAATGACACTGATGGTGTGGCCATCATCAACAGGGTTATTTTCCAGCTTATCGAAGTGAGTTCAATACTATAACAATTTCAAAACCATTTCTAAACACCTCCATTTTGAAATCAATTCAAAATATCATTTGCAATGCTTTAAACAATTTAAAATCTCCCAGGATTTTAAAATTCTCATATATTTAATCCAAATCCGTTTACAAACACTTATTCAAATTTCCAGGGTTATAATTTCAATTCAGATTTAAATTCAGATTTAATTCATTTCATAACACTTATATGAATTTTGATTGGTTATTACATAACCGTTTATTTTATAATCTTACCTAATTGTAATTACGACCAACACATCCAATATACTATAATACTTCAAATATTTATACTTTGTTTATATCACAATATAATTTGGGTAAAATTATTTCGTTTACCCTCTTTTCAAAAATACAGTGTCGGTTCATCGTATTCGAGTGTTTATAAACCCCTACCGATACAGTGGATCAAACTGATCGACATGAACTCATAAACAACTCAAACAATAAATCTCCACAATATAAAACAATTTTATATTGAAATCTACAAATACGTTCTCTCGTATATATACACTCAACTCAATCTAGGTTATTACTAACCCCATCTCTATTGAGTCACGCCACAGAGCCAAGGTAAAACTTAATCATAAGCTCTGATACCACTGTAACGACTCGAAAATTCGCGATCCAAAATATCGGCATACAACATTATGTCGACTATTCAAGCATCAGAAACACTGGATAGTCCATGAAAGAAATTAGATGGCAAGAATAGATAAGTTAAAAACTTAGAATAGAAGAAGAAGAAGAAGAACATACAGCATCAGAGTAAACACGAATCTCACAGTGGAACGAACAATATATAATAGATACATATCTTTGAAATAAAATCAATATATGTATACAGTAACATTATCACAGTATAACACTTACAACACAGCGGAAATAAACAATAGCTACATATTCCTGAAGCCTCCTACTCCAAGCTCTCCCAGTGTATCTGTAAAATCCTGACTACTTGACTGCCCGTACAAAATTGGGCACCCAAGAGTTTAGGGAAAACAAAACAAATAAACTCTGGGTCGGTCATGGGACTGGTATGAGTAAAACAGTTTAAAATAATTTAGGCAATTAAACGATATCTCATAAGACCACGTCGTATAACGGAACGGGTTTTTCCCTTACGAGAATCCAAAATAATCTTTATATCAAACTTCTTTTGATATTATAATAGTGTCTATCAACCCCAATATAATAATCATCTAGCAGAAACGCTTTCATCTCACGTTCTATATACATAGTATACAATCAAAATCACGAGCACTTATTGGATAATGGATTTCCAACTATAATAAGGTATGGAACCACCTTCCGATAGTGTACCTCTAGAGAGGAATACACTGGGTTCAACAAGAACATTTTGCAACCCGGCCACACATGACCTACCACTCATTTCGCTTGAGTGTATCGAATGTATATCACCAACGATTGGGATCAGCAACCGTTTTTCGAAAGGGACAACCTCGAATATATTAAAGAATGAAATGCATATCTCTAGATAGGTGATAGCACACCCTACTTGGCAGCCAACCACTTAGCCATGCTGCCTACCCGATTTTTGTCATTTCCCTTTTGTGAGGATAGAGGCCACGCTTATCTCTGATAGATCACACGATTATTCACTTTGAATGTCACATCGTCATACTCGCAAAATCACAAATTGATTTCCCCAAAAATACAACGGGTATACAGTTAAGAGAAACGAATTCCTCCGCCACCAAACGTACATACATTTGAAGAGATCAACTTACGTGATCCATTACATATACTCTGTCAGATATTCTTCCATACAGGTTGTCCTGGGACTGGACAAACCGAAGGCACTATTCTGTAAATAGGATAGCCCTTGCATAGCTCCATCTTCAATTGTCTTCATCATATTTGATTCGCAACGCTAATGCCATATAGAGTGGTTTTCAGATAATATATCTGATCCCGGTCTCTCTGTATTGACGATGGAAAAATGGTAAAAAAAACTTCGATAGTCGGTGAGTTAACTACCAAAGAAAAACATGTATGCAAACAACGGTCGTATTTCCAAATGGAAATCTTACCGAGCAAATCATCAATCAACACCGATCTTCTTTAATTTAATTTGTCATTCAATTATCCATTTACCTATTCCTGTTTCCATATATTCAACATTTCTTATTTTCTAAATTTAGAAAATATACGTTATTAACATTGGAAAACATTTCCATTTCTTATTTTCTATATTAGAAAACATTCTGATTCTTGTTTGGAAAACATTTCCAAAACTCCTACATTTGGATTTAAACAGATGTTTAAATAAAACATCGCTATGCCAACTCAAACCATTATACTCGTTACCTAAATTCACTTAACCAATCCTCATTGTCGAACCTTAACCATTCCATAGTTAAAAATGGAGTCAATCAAGTTGGGGTATAACTACCTCTCAGACCTTAACTGAACAACATTTCTAACTTCGAAAATTGATAAAGTTCACCTTCTAAATATTTAACAAACTTCCTTACGTAACTCTCGTATTCTATTAACGAATCCACTTCTTTATTGAAACAGTGATTATAACTATAGCGTTATAATCCCCACTTCTGAAATATCTAACTTCAAAATATAACTTTTATTCCTTAATTTAACTAAATAACTAAATAGACAATTTATTTATATATAAATAAATCTTGATTAAAAACGGAAATTGAATAGTACTTTCCCAAATTCGATATAATCGAATTTCAATGTATAACTCTCTTTCGAAAATTCTCTATTCGATAACTCCTTTTCGAATAAAATATATTCGATTAACTCTCTTCGAATAACTAATATTTGATAATCTCTCTTTCGAACAAACTATATTCGATAATCTTCTTTCGAATAAACTATATTCAATTAACTCCTTTCGAATAAACTATGTTCGATTAATTCCTTTCGAATAAACTATACTCGATTAACACCTTTCGAATAGACTATATTCGATTAACTCCTTTCGAATAAAATATATTCGATTAACTCCTTTCGAATAACAAATATTCGATTTACTCCTTTCGAATAAACTAATATTCGATAATCTCTCTTCGAATAACTAATATTCGATAACTCTTTCTTCGAATAAACTATATTCGAATAACTCCTTTTCCGACTAGCTCTAATTCAATTGATTCTATTCGAATAATATTCGACTAACTCTTGTTCGATTAACTCTGTTTAATTAACTCTATTCGAATAACTAATATTCGACTAACTCTAATTCGATTAACTCTGTTTAATTAACTCTATTCGAATAACTAATATCGACTAACTCTAATTCGATTAACTTTGTTTTATTAACTCTATTCGATTAACTCTAATCGATTAACTCTAATCGATTAACTCTATTTGATTAACTCTAATCGATTAACTCTAATTCGATTAACTCTAATCGATTAACACTAACTGATTTACTCTTTGTCTATATTCAGTTTCAAATATCGATATTGAAATCGATTCTTACTTCTCTATATAAGTCCTGACTTATATATTCTATTTATCCAATGATAAATATTTTACTTAATTTATAAAACCTTATTTATAAATTAATCTTCTTACTTTATCTGTTAGAACTGATTGCTCTAAAATATTCACTTTGAATTCATATTCTGCTATACCCGTGTGCGAAGCACGGGTCTAAATGTTCCTAGTGTAAAATTCTCTTTTTATACAATTCTATTCATTTTTCAAGTATTTCCTTTTATAATCTATTTATTTTCTAACTATCTCCTTTTTTATTCTATTTGTTTCACAAATATTTCCTTTCCTATTTGTTTCACAAATATTTTCCTTTTATATTTGTTTCCCAAATATATTCCTTTTATATTTGTTCTCACAAATATTTTCCTTTTATATTTGTTCTTTGATTTTATAAAAATATTTTCTTTTATAAAATCCTTCTCCTTTTGTATATAAAATCCATCGATTTTATATAAATACTTTATTTTCAAAATACACTTTGAAAATCCCCTTTTCTACATTCCAGTATTTCTTACGGTATTTAAAATACCCAAATAACAATGATCGATATCGTTTTACACACATAATCAACACAGATTATATATCACATCATATATTACAATATATGAAAACAACAGTAAAATAAATGTTGAGGAATCCAGTTGGATTCCTCCGACCTATTTCACTGCATCCACAGATGTTAAACAATACAATTAACATTAATTTCATTTCACTATGAAGTATCCTGCTAAATAGAATCAATTTATATATATATATATATATTTATTTATTTATATATATATATATAACCAGAACTTATAATTTCAACCAGTTACTTAGCAGTTCAACCAAACAGTCAATACACAGCAATCAATCATCATTTATCAGTTCTAAATATATGTTATAAGATATAACTGATAGAGTTGGTGAGTTTTACTCACACTGGACAGTTATCGTTAAATAACGATTAACTATCTTTGATTCAGACACTTAATTTATTTTGTTGTAAATTGTCATGAGCTCCAATTCACTCCCTGTCTGTTCCATTGTGTAGCCACCGTCCATATGATCCTAACGGATCTGACCGTTCGAAATTCTGACCATGTATGAGCGAGATACAATAATTATAATTTCGTAGGAACATTTAAATAATTTAAATTAAAACTAAGTTAATTAAATTTCAAATCGGGCCTTATACCAATTTATCCCAGCCCACTACCAAAGTAAACCTGCTCAATCCTTCTTCGTCCAGAAACTAACGCATCTCCAGTAATCCTCTTCACCGTGTCGATTTCTTCCATCACCCTTATCGAGCTAGTTTCTTTACGTAATCCACTTCCAAGACCACAGACATGTCTCTCGTCACCATCTCCATCACCCCACCACTATCAAGCTCAACTCGAGCTCATGCCTTGCTTCGTAGTTTCAGGCAAACCGTACGCACCCCAAAGTGAAAATCGTGTCACTTTATATCATGAAATACCCCAAGAAAATCACAGGAAGCACCTCTTTATCCCCTCTATCCGAACGTACAACCGAAAACAGAAATAAATGTTTGTTTTACCCATAAGCCCTAGAGTACGCTGTTGGAAAAATCAACGAATGAAAAATTGATTCGAACACAGTGATATTCATATGGAGTTGAAATCAAAGCTTGAGGATCACAACCATATAAGTCTTGGAATTTGTAGACTTATATTTGATTTGTTATCAATTTATGAAATGAAGATTTTCTGTGATGAAGATAAAAGTAGCGGCGGATTTTATTTGACCACTGAATGAATTTTTCTTAGGTTAGAAAATGTTAAGGAGTATTTATAGGCAACTTATAATATTTTTATATTCCATTATTATATTTAATTTTAACCAACCGCTATTTCATTTGTCAATTAAAAATCCATACGATCACATACAATACCCAATTTTGATAAAAATGGACATGCAGTTACAGTTCCACATTACAGACCCAACCAAACTTGTTTCATCGAATTCCCACTTCGTTTTCTCACATAGTGTATTTTTAACCATCAAAATACTGACTGTTTTTCACATTAAAAATCCGTACGGCCACACACTGACCCAAAAATAACGAAAATTGAAATCTAATAATAATTTAATGTAGCATATCCAACAAAATTAGTTTCGTCAAAAATGGAGATCGTTTGCAAAACTGGCTATTTTTAAAGCTTTGAATAACCCATTTAAATATATAAATATATTTAAAAATGAGTAAATTAAATATTTATAAATAAATATTATCGTATATATTCAAAATGTATATCATACTACTTCAAAATAAATATATCGCGTTTTGTAACTCGATATTTCAAAACCAGGCTATATAGATATTCAATATATAATAAAATCCTTTTATTATATAAATATGTCATTATAAATTATAAAGGAATTCCATAGCGACTTTTCTAAAATTTGATTTGGACATAAATCAAAATCCACACGACGAAATCCATATTTTTCTCTTTCGTTAGAAAAATATACTTCACCAGCTCCGAACGTTTCTTGTTTCACAGAAATCCGATTTAAAACGGATTATGTATATTCAATTGAAGTTCGAATCGCCAAATAGCGAACTACCGCTCCATTTCGAGGTCGATTATAATTATAATATAAATTATACGTTCAGTTGTCATTCAAATAACATATTCGTTATTCTAATTCAAATTCTAAGCTGAATTAAATATTTTAAATTGTCTAGTTCACGTTATATTGTCAATTCACTATTTCCGACTATTTCGGAATTAAATATATTATTATATTATTTAAATTAATTAAATATATTATTTAATTAAATAACCCTTTAATTCTCTAAATCATTATTTAAATAATTAAATTATAATCCATAAAAATACGGGACATTACATTTTCTTTCCAATTTAATTAGAAAATTACAATTATATTTAATAAATTTATTTGGCCTTGAATTTGGTTTTTTAAAATATTTATTTGACATTGTATTCGAAAATATATATACATTAGTATTGTGCTATATACTGAGTAGAATAGTGGTATATATTTAGGAATATATTTGTTTATGTAGTGTTACACATGTCATTGTTAGCTGAAATTTGTTGCCACCTGTTGGAATGGTTCTGAATTGTTTTAATGTGTCCCTTTCTTTATTTGCGTCCCTTTTATTTTCTCTTATGAAGCGAATATTGGCACCCTTACCTTTCTTTATATTTATTTTCATTCAGCAAAAAGAAATCCCTAAATCTCGTTAATGACTTCTGCCCTAAAATCAACGTCGCTTCTCCCCACTTTGATTCAATATCGGCCACCGCTCAGACCAGACACCTTCCTTCGAACCCGAAGCTCCACCGTCGCTCTTCTTACTTTGTCGATCTCGGCCTCCACCAAATCAGCTGTGTCACTCCACCTGAACCCTGCAATGATGCACTGACTAAATCAGCACTCGCGACCACCTTTGAAGCCACCGAACCCACATCGAGTCACCTATTGCTGAGCTTCCCCAATCACTCACACCACCACCTTCGTTATGGACAAATCGAGTCCGCCTTGCTCGCAGCTGATCTGTTGCTATTCTTGTAGCCTGCCAGCATTGCAGACCCTGCTTTCCACATTCCACCATCGTTTGCATCTCTTTCCCGCTGTATAAGGTGAGTTATCTCATGATTTCTTTTACTCAAGTTTTTCAACATCAAAGCTACACAAGTATAGTAGCTAATCCTATCATTTTGGTTGCCTAGTGGTTGATTTACATTAATAGTGTTGCATGCCTGTTTTTATTTATCCCTTTGTTTTTCATACGATACGTTATAGCTATGACTTACGTTGTTTTCCCCTATCTTGAGCGCATTTGTACCTGCACATTTTCATTGCACTGTGCCAATAAATTTTGTTGTCTGCCATCCTTTGTAGCTGATTTGGGAATGTTGCATGATTTGTTACTTTATTTAATTTGTCTTGAACCCATAGCTGCTTCATTTTTTTGCCGAAATGGAGAACATAAAAGGCATACTATTTTACTATGCACATCTTGCTGCCATAAGCTCTTCTATTTTAATCGCATATAAACATACATATGTAATTATGTGCAACACTATTTTATTTTATGGCGTCTACCTGGGTTTCTCATCATGCTTGTGTAACGGCATTTATTTATTTTATTTCTTGCTGCATCTAATATATAGGTTGGTATGTGCTTCATAAAGTTAGTGCGTGACCATCATTTAGTTATTTGATTATATGATACACGCATGGTTAAAGCTAGACATGCATGTATGCTTTTAAATTTAACTCGAAATGCCCAGTTATGATATCCTTTAAATGTCCTAGTTGCTGAAAGACAAGCATACCCCTAGGCATTTTATTTTAGTTAAAACATGTTTAGGCAATTTTAGTTGTACCGGTGGGGCACTCGCTAATTTAATAGATGCACATTTATGTTAGATTTGATTACCATATTTCAGTTCTATTGAAGTTGATTTACTTGAACAAAAGATTAATCCTAACTCGAGTGTTTTATATTTTCGAATGGAATGCTCGAGTTAGATATGAGTGTTGCAGATTTTAGAGACTTTGGCTATCGAAGCTAGAAGCATGTTAAGACGCACTCGCTTTGGTTCACTCCTCCATTTTATTTCTAATTTAATATGTATGTATATTAATCTTCCGTTGTAAAATAAAATATTTATATAACTCTGATTTTGTAAGTAAAATATTTCGTTGTGAGATATTGTTGTCTTTTTATTCTGTGATTTCTGTGTTTGATTCTATTTAAACCCGTAAGCTAAATAATTACTTGTCATTTCGAGTTGGTTTAATTGCCGACTTGGAGCGGTCGAAAAAGGTAGGTCATTACAGTTTAGAGGTTAGATGAACTGGAATTCACAGAATTCCAATCTCATTTCTAGAATAAGGAGAAAACTCTAATTCTCTTCTAAAACCTCTTATTTATATCTACAAATCATTAGCCTGATGAACCCATTAATCATCCTATTAGCCTTTAATTAATCTGCCTGCAAAAGAGGGAACTTAAAATAGTCATTTTTTTCAAACCATTGAGCCAAATATTTAGTTGACTACTCTACGAAATGGCTAACCATCATCTTGTTCCAATGAGACTAGCTAGAGCATCTAATTCAGTCCCTATTAAAAGTTATATCTAAAAAACTAATTTATAGAAGCAAAATGGTCACCAAATGATTCAGTAAAGATTATGTACATGTTTCACATCCTAATGTACAACATATTAAATATGAGAATGATACGACCATTAGGGAATTAAATACAATTATTAATGATCTTTCGATATGTAAAATACAGTCAAAACACCCTCTCTCCTTTTTTTAGGAATTTTTCCCTTAAAATCCCTAACAAACACAAGTAAACATAGTATCCCACATGTCTATCATCCACAAGTAGCCAATTTATCATCCAACAATCGATGCACTCAAAATCCTATCCTAGAATGTGGAACACTAATAGTACAAGGCGCAATGGCACAAGTAAGACACGGTATATCCGATATACCACTCGAAGAATTTTGGATGGGTCGACTTCATGCTCTTTTGTTTCCCATATGCAATCATGATCATCCTCGCTTCATTGAACCTTGACTAGCTTAACACCGTTCCTTCAAATTATTTCATGTCATTCCTAACAACACAAATTGTCTTACAAGGTTCAGAAACTTCTGCCTATATCACAAAGTCTTCTATTAGATTTGAAGATATCATGATACTTCAGTCATTCACAAACTCCCATAGATGCAACATGATAAAAATATTATTCACACCTTCCATCTTCTTAGGTAAATCCACTCTATAAGCAAGCTTCCTAGTATGCTCAATAATATGAATTGGTCCAATAAATCTTGAAGATAACTTGCATTTAGTTCCAAATCTAATAATATTTCTGGGAAGTGGAACCTTCACAAACACCAAATCTTCTACCGAGAGTTCCAATCCTTTCTTTTCTTAACCCTTTGGCGGTCCCGGGTTGTCATCATCGTTACCAAATGATCTAAATCTTATTTATAGTTTACCTTATCATCTTTTACTTAAGCACTAACATTTCTCCAATCTCTAACAGTAAGAGAGTAAATTACATGGTCTACCATACGATGCCTCATACAATGTCATACCAATACTCGACTAATAGCTATTTTTGTAGGAAAACTTAACTAAACGAAGATGGTCTTCCCATAATCCTCCAAAATATAATACACAAGCTCTTAGAAGATCTTCCAATACCCGGTTGACTCTCTCAGTCTGACCATTAGTTTGGGGGTGATAAGTCGTACTCATATGTAGCTCAGTTCTCAATGCCTTTTGCAAACTCTTCAAAAATCCACTAGTAAACAAAGTATCTCAATCACTTACCATTAAATCCAACTATCCATTTAATATATAACTCTACCAACTTGGACGTCATCTTGGTAGATTTAATAGTAATAAATCTCGCGCTTTTAGTCAAGTGAAGCACAATAACCAATATATCATCATATCATGCCCTAATCTTCGACAATCCATCAATGAAATCTATTGACACTTGCTCTCACTTCCATATAGGAACCTCTAATGGAAGAAATAATTCACTTGGCTTTTTTGTTTAGCTTTAACCAACTGACAATTCATACACTTCAAGATGAATCTTCGTACATCCCTTTTTATACCTTCCAAATGGTAAACCCTCCTTATATCGAGTACATCTTGTCACCACTAGGATGAATAGTCAATCTAAGGTGATGAACTTCTCTTAGAACTTCATCTTTCAGTCTGTCTATATCAGGAATAACCAATCTTTCATCCTTATGAAGCTAGCCATCTCGATTAACTACATAACTCTTCATTTCCTCATACTCGATTCGTTTCCGACTTATGAATGATCTTAACAAGCTTGGCATCACGCTTTTGGATTTCACCAATCCTTTCAGTGAGAGTTGGTCTTATAGATAAGCTCATCAGCATCTCAGGCTCTAACTCACAACTAGACCTAAATTCAAATCCAGCCAAATGCTCTAGGTGTTTCCATTCGTTAAACAAAGCTCCCAAAGTCGCATGTCACCTTCTTAATGCATCGACAACTGCGTTTTTTCCTGGGGTATAAGAAATACCAAAATCTTAAGATGCTAGAAACTTTAACCATGTTGCAGCGAGAGATTCAAAACCTTTTAGGAGAAAAGATACTTCAGTGAATTATGATCTGTAAATAACTCGCATCTAACTTGTAACAAATGATGCCTTCACATCTTCAGAGAAAACACTATCGCCGCTTAATCTAAATCACAAGTCAGGTAATTTCTTTTGTGGGGCTTCAATTATCGGCTCGCTTAAGCCACAACTTTCTCTTCTGCATTAGCACTGATATTAATCCATACCGCATGCATCGGTATACATAACCATCTCTTCATTTCCGCTCGGAATAACCAATAAATTTGCACTTATTAATCTCTTTTTCAAGGACAAAAAAGCATGCTCACATTTAACATCTTATGCAAAAGACCTAATTCTTCATCAATCTAGCCAATTGTGCAGCTATCTTCGAAACTTCCATGATAAACCATTGATAGTATCCAGCTAGACCAAGGAAGCTTTGAACATCCATAACACTCTTACGTCAATCCCAGTCCTGGATTATTGCCATTTTAGCGAGATCTATCGCTATTCCTTACCCTGATACAACGTGGCCTAAGAACACTTCTTCCTTCCAGAAGTGAACTTTGAAAACTTACCTCTTAAATATTGCATTTGCAAGATTTAAAAATATATTCTCAAATGCATCTTGTGCACTTCCTCAGTTCTGGATTAAACCAATATATAATTCATGAACAGAAGCATGAACTTATTCAACTGATCTCTGAAAACTCTATTCATAAGGTTCACAAAATATGATGGTGTGTTAGTCAATCCAAATGGCATCATCAGCCACTCGTATAATCTCGATGGTGTCTTGCAAGCAGTATTTAGCACACTATCCCTAGCCACTCTAGTGAAATCTCGTCGTCAAATCCATTTGGGAAAACAACTTGGCTTTGTGAAGTTGATCAAATAATTCATTGATCCTTGGTAATGGATGCTTGTTCTTCTTGATCACCTTATTCAGCTCACGATAATCCATGCACAACCTCAAAGATCCAGTAGTCTTGGTTGATAACACAACTAGTGCACCCCACTCAGATATGCTTCCCCGAATGAATCACTTATTCAAAAGATCGTTCACTTGCATCTCCAACTCCAACTATTCCCTAGGTGCCATCCGCCTAAGAGGCATAACAATATGCCTGGCTCCATCTACTAGATCAATCTGAATCTCAATTTTCCCCTTGCGGCGGAATTCCTTTGACCTCATCAAATACATCAGAAAACTCTCTAACGATCGACGCCGATGACAACCCATAATGTGGGATCACAAGCAAATATAAGAAGCTGACTAGGACCCCATCCTCTAGTAGGCAGCGAACCACAACCATTTTCCCTTCCATGTTCCCGATTTTCACCTTAAGCTTCTCACAATCCAATATAACTACGTATCTCTTGAGCCAGTCCATACCCAGAATAATTCCAAACTCAATGAAATTCGAAACAAAGCAATCGCAAACAAAAATGCAACCATGACTCGATAAGAATAAACCACGGAAAAGCATACAATGACTAGATGATCCCTTTACTGGGTATGTCACAACTAATGGTCTATCCACAATCTCAAGTTCTAAACCTAACTTGCAAATAAGCTCATTAGAGATAAAAGAATGTGATGCTCCAGTATCAAACAAAACTCAAACTTAAGCACATCCAATAGAAATCATACATTGTACAACAATACTCTTCACCTTCTCTATTGCAGTTGGAGTTCTCGAGGAAAATGACACACCATCCAATGCACATGCCTTCAAAACTGGCTTGTCCTTTGGCAGTTTTGGGCAATTCTTCTTTACGTTCCTACCTTGTTGTAGTTGAAACACTTCTTCTCCGCCTCAAGAGCCTTACAATCCTTAGAATAATGGCCCTTCTTATGACAGTTAAAGTTGGTAACCTCATCGTTATTTTTCTAGACCGTAGAAATGAATTTCTCCTTGAACTTAGTCCTAAATATTCCCAAGTAATCCGACCCTCTGTAGTCCCAAGAATAATGGAGTTCCACCAATCCATAGCTCGACCCTGAAGCTCCCTTGACGCAAGATTTCTCTTCATTGGATCCTCGATCCCTAAGTCTCTGAAGATGCGAACGCAAGTATCCAACCAATTATATACTTTGATCGAAGATTCCATTCCAGCAAACGGCTTTGCACCTAGAGAAGTATAATTATTGCACAGCTTGGCAAAATCAAAATCCTTAGGTTCCCTCATAAAAGCACTACCATCTATCATCGACTGTGGAGTGGGTATCCTTATCATGATCGACGCTATAATGGCCTCGAACATGGATGGAAAATAGGATGCAGTAGCTCCCGATCGACCATCTCCTTCGAACCCTCCAGGTGCAGACTCATCCCAAGTACCGTTCCTCATATTTCAATCACTCGTTCTATATCATAAATAAGAAATCTCAATCCATATCAAAGAAAGATCACAATGGTGCTCAAGTGCTTGCTAACTACCATACTATATATCATATAACATAGATACCATTCAAATAAAATTACAAATATGTCTCTCATATGCTTTTATGCTCTCGAACTCGGGTAAACTCGATTAACCAAAGCTTTGATACCAAGTGTGACAACCTCCCTATAACTCCTTCATTAAACCATGGGAAAAGTGCGTTGTATGACATGGTAGAAGGATATTGGATTATTATCAAGGAAAGTAAACCAAAACCTTTCATATAACTCACAATGCATGGATGATATATAATAATATATACAACATGATATAGTAGTGAAGCATTGTTAAGCAGAAAATCCCATCTTTACAAAAATATTAGAAGTCATGTACAATACATCTCAAAATATAAATATTTGAATACATCAAGCCTCCATACTGGCCTCGCATTCGGAGCTAAATCAATTCTGAAGCTGATTTCTCTATGCGGAGGTAAGCCCTCAACTTCTTGGAATACATCAGCGTAATCTTTGATGATAGGGATATCCTCAATAGAAGTATGGGCAACTTCTAGAGAAGACCAAAATGCCTTTCTGTCGGTGGCTGAGCCATGGCATGGGATAGTAATATTTTGAAGCTTAGTTTTAACTTTGATGATTCTCTCCGCACATAATAACTCAGCCTCGTACTTTGTTAGCCAATCAATCCCTAGTATGACATCATAACCGGAGAAATTCATAACGATCAAGTCAAAGGGGAACTGGTAGCAAGAGTAAGAAACAGGTACTCTACAATACTGATCAAGAATAAGAGAACCTCCTATTGGACTATTAGCTCTAATCAATTTTTTGAGGTTTCTTGGTTTCACTTTCAACTTTTTAATTGCATCATTAGAAATAAAGCTTCGCGTAGCACCAGTATCAAATAAGACAGTAATAGGGATGTTCTTAATATTAAGAGTACCTCCTAAGACATATGGTTTACCTGGCCCCTCGGTCATAGCTGGTGCATCTGCTCCCTCATAAACTTGTGCCACCTGAGCATTCTTTAGCAGTGGGCAGTTTGCCTTAATGTGCCCCTTTTGATGACAATTGTAGCATTCCCTCTTGTCTTGAGAACTCTGGCCACGATTTTGGGAACTCTGACCACAGTTCTAACTAGGGCCCGACTCATTTCTCTTGACCTTTTTAGGTGCTTTACACTCATAATCAAAATGTCCAATCTTGCCGTAGTTATAGCAGGTCACCTTGCTCCTGTCTCTCTTCTTCCCTTGGGGCTTAGCGGTAGAAGAATTGCTCGCCTCCGGTTTCTTATTAGCCTGTTCCTTCTGGTTGTTGCCTTGGCTTTTCACTCTATCCTGCGGTCCGGACTCGTCATTTTCCTCGTAGCGGCACGCCATCTCTACTACTTCATTGAAGGGAAGCTTGATATGAGCAGTGACACAGTTCAAATATTTCTTTGACAGACCCTTGATAAAAAAAAATTTCTCCTCTACCGGATCTTGAATCAAACCAGGAGCATATCGTGAAAGCTTATCAAACTTCCTTACATACTCAGAAACGATCATATTCCCTTGCTGTAGGTTAACGAACTGCTCGCGCAGGCGCTCTCTAGCTTGTGGGGGTACATACTTCTCATTGAAAAGTTCCTTAAATTTGGCCCAAGACATATTGGCCACGTCATTGCAAATCTTGATCGTATCCCACCAATGCCCAGCTTCCTCTTTTAATTGCCATACTCCCAGGTAACGCTTTCGCTGATCTTCCAGTTCTAAGCCCTCTAGGATCTTTTCACAATCTTTAAGCCATTCCTCTGCCTGAATCACAGACTCTCGCCCCGTGAAAGGTACACCTCCTAGGTTTTTGAATTTCTTCGACATTCTCTCCAAATCGAAGGGCTGTGGAGGTGGAGATGGTTGTGCTACGACCTCTGAAGTATGTTGTTCCTGAGTGATGGGGGTCTCGTCTCTGGCTTGCCCTCCAGCTCCCACTCGGGCTCCTCCTCTAGCCCCGCCTCGAGTTCCACCTCGGGCTCCGCCCCGGGCTGTTCTTGCTCTAGTATCCATTTAAATCAGTCTGTACCATCAAGGAAAGAGTCAGACCAACCGAAATAAAAAATCTCTAGAAAATATAAGGTAAGGACAAGATGGAAAGGCAATGATGTAACGACTAATAAATATGTGTTATTCTGTTGTGCTCATTCTAGGACATTACCAGTCCTATCTCTACTAAGCTACTTGCCTTAGAATAATGTGGATTCTATCTAGACGAAATGTTCTAAATATGTTATATTCTGAAGCTAAGGTTAACCTTAGGCTCTGATACCACTGTGATGACCCCAAACTTCCGAGAACCGAAAGTAAGGATAATCATTTGGAATACAACATATTTATAACAACAACAGATCTCAGACAATATCATAACACATAATTATTGCAGCGGAAAGATATAAGTCATAAACATCACATCAACAGAACCACAGAGTACGCAGTTTACAGGATACAACTTAGCAAAATAAAAGTCTGAATCAAAGGAAATAAGTTCCAACTCCAAACGTACATCAAAATCCAAGATAGAATAAAGTCTCTAAAAGCAGAAGATAAAAATAAAAGAGAGTCTTCGCCTTCTCCTTCCAAGTAGTCTTCAATCCAGCAAATGTCTCCCTAAGAACCTGTCACTTGGCTGCCCATGTAAAGAGAGGGCACCCGAGTTTGCAAAGTGAAACAAACATCGAGTCAGTCGTGGGACTGGTATGAGAAAACTTTCTATACTAGCTAACATTATGGCAAATCACAGGACCACGCCATCAACGCGGAACGGGTATACTCCATTGGATTGTCAGTGCATGATTTAATAAAGTTTATATAAAACAACGAAATGACTTTTGAAAAAATGAATTCATCATAAGACTCAAGTCCTATCACACAATGCAACGCACACAGAAGGATAGAGTTTTCCCTCATGATGATCAAACATGCTTAATACGTGTAAAATACTATTTTAATATTATTGTTAGTGTCTAAGCAGAATTAAAATACTCCAGTATAAATGTATCAATCCTAGATGGCATAGTACCCCATCCTACTATGTTACACCCCACGTCCGCTAGGGTCACTCGCAAAGGGAATGCCATAGCGTTGGTGGAGTATTTTAGTGAATATAGAACAGAAAAATTACAACAAGACAGATATAAATAGTACTTGAAATTTTAAAACATCATCTCATAACAGCGGAAAATAAACATGTCTGGTTACATCATAAACCATGATAAAAGTCAAGTACAATATCCATCAAAATAAAGAAGTACATAATCCCACTCTCTCATACAATAGCCATAACAAAAGAAAAGATAACTGGATAACTGGAGCTTTATATCTACCCAAGCTCCGAAAGACTGGAACAGCAATCCGATCAAGCTCTACTACCGCTAGGATCCACCGTAGGACCTGAGGGTTGGGAAAAAGATAAAAACAACGGGGTCAGACATAAGTCTGAGTGAGTCCTATAACCTTAACAATACAATTATTAAAGTAATTAGGGTATGACATGAACTCGGTACGGTACCTTTGGGGGTAATAACTACACTAAGTAGCCAACAACATAGGATGAACTAAGATAACCGTCAGGACGCATCTACCCACCCAAGGATAATTACTAACTGCACCACACCGGTCATTCCTAATTAAAGGTTGATCCCTTCCAAGGACTTAGAAAATTTCCCCAGTGGTTTCATGTACCCCTAGCCCACTACATAGGTGCCGTCTGCCCCTATCTCCACTAGGTGTACCCAGTAATTCTTATCCAGTAGTTTCGTGTACCCCTACATAGGTGTCGTCTGCCCCTATTCCCACTAGGTGTACCCACTACTCCCCAAGCGATCGGCTCCCTACCGTAGATACCCGTGCTGGTCCCACAGTGGGGTGTATCACTCCCCTAAAGTGGCTACCCAATACTAACGGTGCACGGCTTTATATCTACACGATGCAACAACGGCTTATCTACCAGCCCGGGCCCACACACGCATATGAAGCCCGTTGGACTTGCGTTGCCACCGCTAACCCGTTTTGGCCTCTTATAATCAAGCCCAATATGCGTGTCCCGTCACTCGACATGGGTCGAGCCCACAAAGATACGTTTTGGGATATTGGTTGAAATGGGCTCCCACAAGCTACCCACTTAAGCTTGTCAAATATCTAGTGTGTCCCACTTAACCCTTTAATCATGTTTAATTACATGTTTCCACTTGGTTAAGTATTCTAATCGTATTTTCTATTGCCACCCAAGGCAACCCACTAGATTCCACATGCCACCCAAGGCAACCACAAAATTTCCTCATGCCACCCAAGGCACCCACTTAACCCCTCATGTCCCACTACATGCTATTATGGTTAAGTGTTTCTTAATTAATTAAGACCGTGATCTCCCGTAAAGACCTCCCACATTAGACTGGCTGTTATGACCGCCTGGTTAAGCCGGTAGAATCCGGGCAGTCTTACGTCATAACAGAGTCTAACCTCGTGTCTTTACCTTAATCACGTATTTAATTTATGGCTAAGACCTCTCACATTGGGCTGACATTTGTAGCAACTGGTTAAGCCGGTCGGGTCCGGGCAGTTTTACACTACAAATGAGTCCAACCTCGTGTCTTAGTCGATTTATTTCACCTAATTAATCACCCCCATATTAATTATCCCTAATTAATATCAAGTTTACCATAACATGGGTAGACCTAACTCAATAGGTAAATTCCCATGGGGTAGACCTAACTCAATAGGTAAATTCCCACTTATGGTAATTTATTTTTTTATGGTATGCTTAATCATACCCAATCATCCATTTATTAACATATTTACCCACCCCATCGTTCCCCACGTAAATCGTTCTCATTTCATGACATATAAAAGGGGAAGATCCATCACACATATCATGGGTTTAGCATATAACTTTGTCATGGGTTAAGAGGATGTCAACTTGCATATATGAACACATATTAACCCAACTTGCTCTTAAGCATCTACATAACTTGCATAATTATTCATATGACCTCATAAGCATGCATAACATGGTAATCTTGCATTGGAGCATACACCTAACTTGCATAATCATTCACATAACTTCATATGCATGCATAACATGTTAATCTTGCATTTAAACATACACATAACTTGCATCATTATTCTCATAACTTCATATGCATGCATAACATATTAACCTTGCATTTGATCATACACATAACTTGCATAATCATTCACATAACTTCATATGCATGCATAACATATCAATCTTGCATTTGAGCATACACCTAACTTGCATGTTTATTCACATAACTTCATATGCATGCATAACATGTTAATCTTGCATTTGAACATACACATAACTTGCATATTTATTCACATAACTTCATAAGCATGCTTAACATGTTGCATACTAGATCAATGTCCAACTTAGTGTTTTGCATCATAATCATCATGAAACATAGCACCAAACTTGCATAAAGATATAACATTAAACTTGCATAAAAATGTTATGAACACATATACTAAACTTGCATGACATAGAGCATATAACTTGCAAAACACATGACATATACAATATTAAGTTTGCAAAAACACATTGATCCACAAACGTAACCATACATCATCATATCCTATCTTAATCAATTTAACAATTGATTATTAAGGGGATAGAAGCTCACCAAAACAAAATTAGCAAACTAATGAAGAAGATTAAGAGGCTAGAAGTTGATTTGGAATGCTATCCCTTCTCAAATTTTGGTGGAGGCTCTCTCAAGTTTCAATTTGCCATAATTTAGTTACTAGATTTAATTATGAATGAATTAGTGTAGGGTTAGGGTCTTATTTATAGGATTAGGTGAGTGTTTTAGGCCCTTAGATTAACCCTAGATTAGATTAGGACCCTTAGATTTAGGAAATCTCTAGAACCAGCCCTCCTAGCCAGCCTGAAACCCAACCTGGTGCAACCTGGTGCACCCAGGTTCACAGAACGGTGCCACCCTGTCGACAGGCATGTCGACACCCCTGTCGACAGGCCTGTCGACAGCCCTGTCGACATGGGCTGGGCGGGAAGCTTCCCGCCTGACCCCGCCTGGCCCATCCCAAATCTGAATATTTGAATTTTCAAATCTGTTTTAGTTTTAAATTTTTCTGCTAACTTCATTGGGCCATAACCGGGCCATACGGACTCCGATTTTCGAAAACTCGGACTCTATTTCGCGTATTTTTCCGAGACGAACGCAATTACGCAGCCCGTTACCCCTAATTCCCACGTCTGAGATTATTTATCCTGTAATTAGTGAATTTTAGTATTAACTAAAATTCGGGGTGTTACATTCTCCCCTCCTTAAAGGATTTCGTCCCCGAAATCTCTAGGCTAAGGAGAATGCATATCCTACCATCCAAACAACCATCTACTCAAATCATCAACCACGGGCATCCATTGTCCTTAAAACAATTTCTAATGATGTATGAGCATATGCAAAAAGTGTGTGTATATGTTCCCTATCTAATGTATGAACATATGCAAACCATGATAGTGCCATGCATTCATTATGTATGCGAGAAAACCCTATCGACACATACAATATCTACATGAGTGCACAATCATTCACCAAAATGCATCATCCATGTGATAACACAACCATTATACATCCATAAATATATTTTCCTACACACAATTTTATGCAATATGCAATATGAAGTGACTGAGCCGATCCAGTGCCTAGAGTGTGTGTATATGCATCCACGAGCAACCACTAGCAAACACTTGCATCCACTTGCATCCATCAACCATAACATGTCTCAAACACATGTTTCAACCATAGGTTTACCCTATTTAAAGGTCAAAGGTACTAACGAGAGGACTTACCAAAGATAAGATAAGTACTAGACAAGCGATAAAGGAGAAAGTAAAGACATACCCTCAAAAAGAAATTGGTACAATGAACGCATCTTCGCTTCTGTCTCCCAAGTCGCGTTGCTTTCATCTTCTCCCCATTGCACTTTGACTAGCTGAACCTCTCGATTCCTCAATTTCCTAATCTCTGACCCAAGGATGCGAGTAGGAGCTCGTCGAATCGTCGCATCACGCTCAACCTCCATATCCCTAAGCAAGCTCGGCTCTACCACCTCTGCGGTCTCATGTAAGCATTTCCTCAAATGGGACACATGGAATACATCATGGACACCGCTGAGTCTGTCAGGCAACTCCACTCTATATGCCATCCGTCCAACCCTTTCCTTGATAGGAAACGGCCCAACAAACCTTGGTGCTAACTTCCCAACGGATCCGAAGCGAACAACATTTCTCAACGGAGATACCTTGACAAAAACCATATCCCCAACCTCAAACTCAAGATCCGTCCTTCTCTTGTCCGCATAAGATTTTTGCCTATCCTGCGCTGCTTTCATCCTTCTTCGAATCAAGTCAATCTTCTCTGAAGTCTCCCTAACCATATCAGGTCCAAGCAAGATCTTATCCGTAGATTCCCACCAACATGTAGGTGATCGACAAGGCCTTCCATAGAGAGCTTCGAAAGGAGCCATACCAATACTGGACTGAAAGCTGTTATTATATGCGAACTCCACCAGTGGAAGATGCTCTTCCCATGTACCTCCAAAATCTAAGATACAAAGCCTCAAAAGGTCTTCTAGAACACGATTCACCCTCTCAGTCTGGCCGTCTGTCTGAGGATGATATGCGGTGCTCAGACACAATTGAGTCCCCACTGCTTCTTGCAAACTTCTCCAGAATTCGCTAGTGAAGATAGGATCTCGATCACTAACTATGCTAGAGGGTACCCCATGTAATCGAACTATCTCTCGAAGATATACTGAAGCTATCCATGGAACAGTCCTCTTGCTCTTTACAGGTATGAAATGGGCGCTCTTAGTAAGTCTATCTACCACCACCCAAATTCCTGTATTACCCTTCCTCGACCTGGGTAACCCGTCAATAAAATCCATCGAGACGCTATCCCACTTCCATTGCGGAACCTCCAATGGGTGAAGCAACCCACCTGGTTTCTTTTGCTCCGCCTTCACTTGCTGGCACACCAAACATTGAGCGACATACTCGGCCACATCTTTCTTCATACCGGCCCAGAAGAAAACCCTTTTCATGTCTTGGTACATCTTATCCCCACCGGGATGAATGGTCATCCTAGAACGGTGTGCGTCATCAAGAATAGCCTTCCTCAAACCCTCGTCTTGCGGTACACAAAGTCTACCGTCTCTGCGCAAGCACCCTCTATCATCTAGGGTGTACCTACTCAAATGGCTGGACGACTCCCCCCTTATGAGCTTCTCTACTAACTCAACCAACTGTGGGTCGCCCCTCTGTGCTTCTCCAATCCGCCCTGAGAGAGTAGGTCTAACCTCCAAAGAAGCTAGCAAACCAGGTACATAGTCAACAGAAGGTCTGAAATCAAACATCGAGATAAATTCCAAGCTTCGTCGTTCCACGAACAATGGACTCAAGGACAACCTCTTCCTGCTCAAGGCGTCCGCCACCACGTTACCCTTGCCAGGGGTATACGATATCTCGAAGTCATAGGATGCTAAAAACTCCATCCACCTTTGCTGCCTTAAGTTTAAATCTTTCTGAGAGAATAAGTACTTCAATGATTTATGGTCAGTGAACAACTCGAATCTCTCACCAAGAAGATAATGACGCCAAATCTTAAGCGCAAAAACAATAGCGGCCAGCTCTAGATCATGGGTAGGGTAATTTTTCTCATGCGCCCTCAACTGCCTTCCACCATAGGCTATTACCCTTCCCTCTTGCATTAAGACTGCGCCAAGTCCTGTCCCACAGGCATCGGTATAGACAACAAATGGTTTGCTCCCATCTGGCAACACTAAAACTGGAGCGGTGGTTAAAGCTCTCTTTAACCGTCGGAACGCATCATCACAATCTACGTCCCATGTGAAAACAAGATTCTTCTTTGTTAAGCGGGTTAATGGGGCTGATATCTTCGCGAAGTCTTTGATAAACTTCCTATAATAACCCGCCAACCCCAAGAAACTTCTTACTTCGGTAGCATTCTTCGGAACCTTCCAATCCTGAATTGATACTACCTTCGCGGGATCCACAGCTATCCCTTCCTTGGAGACCACGTGCCCCAAGAACCGTACTTCCTTCCTCCAGAAGTGACATTTAGAGAATTTAGCCTTAAGGCTATGTGCTCGAAGAGTCTTCAATACTTCCCCAAGATGTAGGGCATGCTCTTCTTCACTCTTAGAAAACACTAAGATGTCATCCACAAAGACCACCACGAATTTATTAAGGAACTCCCTGAACACCCTACTCATCAAATCAACAAAGTATGCAGGGGCGTTCGTTAACCCAAATGGCATCACCAGCCACTCATAGAAACCATCCGGAGTCCTAAAGGCAGTCTTGTCTATGCTATCCTCAGCCACCCTCAACTGATGAAACCCCGTGGCCAAGTCCAACTGAGAAAATACTGAAGCGCCAACCAACTGATCGAAAAGATCATCAATCCTCGGCAATGGGTGTCTATTCTTCTTTGTGAGCTTGTTGAGTTCTCTATAGTCTACACAAAGTCTGAGGGACCCATCTGCCTTTGTAGCAAATACTACTGGAGCACCCCACTCCGATATGCTCCGTCTTATGAACCCCTTCTCAAGCAACTCCCCTACTTGCTTATGGAGTTCCCTCCTCTCACGAGGAGCCATGTGGCGCACTGGTAAAGATACCGGTTTAGCATTATCCACCAAATATATTCGGAAGTCAATCTCCCGCTTCGGAGGTAAGCCCTTCACCTCCTCAAACACATCCGGATATTCCCGGACTACTCTAACAGATTTCAAACTCTCGACCGAAGCGTCAAGCGATTCAAGATAACTTAGCATAACAGAGTCCATGGGATTACAAGAAATCTCGAGAGTGTTACCCAAGCGGGTCATCAGCCTAACAACTCTCCTTTCGCAATCAAGAACGGCACCATTACTGGATAACCAGTCCATGCCCAAAATCAACCCATAGCCCGTGAAGCCCAATACAAAAGCATCACATCTAAACTCAATGCTAAGTATAGAAATCTTCAAACCCAAACATATCATGGACAAATAAGTGGAGCCCCCAATTGGGTTTGAAACAACCAAGGGATCATCTACCAGACTGGTGTCTAAGTGCAGTAACTCTACTAATGATGATGAGATAAACGAGTGCGATGCGCCTGAATCAAACAATGTACGGACAGGATGGTCAAATAGAAAAACCAGACTTTCAACGGAAATAGTTCTACCTCTCTCCTGAATCGGCGGAACCGCGAGAGCCTGTACTTGCCCCCTAGCCTGACTCGGTGCCATAAGAGCTTGCACCTGTCCTCCTGAGGTAGATCCCGTCCTTTGCCCCTTCTTAGGGCAATCCTTCACTAAGTGCCCTGCTTCGCCACAGTGGAAGCAGCCAGTCTTCTTCTTCTTGCGACAATCCTTGCTTAGGTGGCCAGGTGTCCCACAATTGAAACACTTCTTCTTCTTGCCCTTGCCACCGTTGCCTTTCCCACCTTTGCTTTGTTGTTGTTGAGGTCTCTTTTGATCTCCCTTCTTCTCGGGTGCCTTATTAGCATTAGGACCCTTCTCTTCCTCATACATGAGTGCCATGTCAACTAGCTTCTCAAAGGTGGCCCCCATAGGGATGTGAGTCATAGCCAACCCATGCATCGGTTCATTTAAGCCTTTCACGAACCTCAAAGCCTTCTTCTCCGGTGTATTCACCATATCTAGACCAAACCTTGCCAATTGATTAAACTTATTAACATACTCCTTCACCGAGAGATTTCCTTGCTTTAGAGTCAAGAATCTTTCCATATACAAGTTTTCCTCCGCCCTTGAGAGAAACTTTGCCACAAATCTTTGCCTAAAATCCGCCCAAGAGTCAACGGGGCGTTCTCCATTAGTAACCTCCCACCAGAATGAGGCCTCTCCCTTCATTAACCAAGCAGCCAACTTGACTTTCTTCCCTTCTTCCATCTCAAAGATATCTATCAACTCTTCCACCTCTTTAAGCCAATCTCTAGCCTCCACAAAGGTTTCAGATCCTTGAAAAGATTTCCCTCCCATAGCTTTAAATTCCTTGCAAGTCTTAGCAAAAGTATCCGTGCGAGGAGGAGGGGGAGGAGGAAGATCGGGTGCTACGGTTGGTGGAGGAATATTTGCTGGACCCGTAGTGGTGGCCCTAGCCTCCATCAATCTCCTATACCATACTGGTACCGCTACACCCTCCGGAAGATTAATATTCTCGGCCATGCTGAAACGAAAAAGGAGAGATTCAAAACGGAGAATTCGAAGGATATAGATATGGCTATTGGGGATTATGCTTTTCTTTCAAAAACTTTTCTCTTAAAAGACATGTTTTTGAAAATATCTTTTCCAAAAATGTTTTTAGAAAAATAGTTTTCTAAAAATTTTATCTGTTCCGGTAACCTTTGCTCTGATACCACGTGTTACACCCCACGTCCGCTAGGGTCACTCGCAAAGGGAATGCCATAGCGTTGGTGGAGTATTTTAGTGAATATAGAACAGAAAAATTACAACAAGACAGATATAAATAGTACTTGAAATTTTAAAACATCATCTCATAACAGCGGAAAATAAACATGTCTGGTTACATCATAAACCATGATAAAAGTCAAGTACAATATCCATCAAAATAAAGAAGTACATAATCCCACTCTCTCATACAATAGCCATAACAAAAGAAAAGATAACTGGATAACTGGAGCTTTATATCTACCCAAGCTCCGAAAGACTGGAACAGCAATCCGATCAAGCTCTACTACCGCTAGGATCCACCGTAGGACCTGAGGGTTGGGAAAAAGATAAAAACAACGGGGTCAGACATAAGTCTGAGTGAGTCCTATAACCTTAACAATACAATTATTAAAGTAATTAGGGTATGACATGAACTCGGTACGGTACCTTTGGGGGTAATAACTACACTAAGTAGCCAACAACATAGGATGAACTAAGATAACCGTCAGGACGCATCTACCCACCCAAGGATAATTACTAACTGCACCACACCAGTCATTCCTAATTAAAGGTTGATCCCTTCCAAGGACTTAGAAAATTTCCCCAGTGGTTTCATGTACCCCTAGCCCACTACATAGGTGCCGTCTGCCCCTATCTCCACTAGGTGTACCCAGTAATTCTTATCCAGTAGTTTCGTGTACCCCTACATAGGTGTCGTCTGCCCCTATTCCCACTAGGTGTACCCACTACTCCCCAAGCGATCGGCTCCCTACCGTAGATACCCGTGCTGGTCCCACAGTGGGGTGTATCACTCCCCTAAAGTGGCTACCCAATACTAACGGTGCACGGCTTTATATCTACACGATGCAACAACGGCTTATCTACCAGCCCGGGCCCACACACGCATATGAAGCCCGTTGGACTTGCGTTGCCACCGCTAACCCGTTTTGGCCTCTTATAATCAAGCCCAATATGCGTGTCCCGTCACTCGACATGGGTCGAGCCCACAAAGATACGTTTTGGGATATTGGTTGAAATGGGCTCCCACAAGCTACCCACTTAAGCTTGTCAAATATCTAGTGTGTCCCACTTAACCCTTTAATCATGTTTAATTACATGTTTCCACTTGGTTAAGTATTCTAATCGTATTTTCTATTGCCACCCAAGGCAACCCACTAGATTCCACATGCCACCCAAGGCAACCACAAAATTTCCTCATGCCACCCAAGGCACCCACTTAACCCCTCATGTCCCACTACATGCTATTATGGTTAAGTGTTTCTTAATTAATTAAGACCGTGATCTCCCGTAAAGACCTCCCACATTAGACTGGCTGTTATGACCGCCTGGTTAAGCCGGTAGAATCCGGGCAGTCTTACGTCATAACAGAGTCTAACCTCGTGTCTTTACCTTAATCACGTATTTAATTTATGGCTAAGACCTCTCACATTGGGCTGACATTTGTAGCAACTGGTTAAGCCGGTCGGGTCCGGGCAGTTTTACACTACAAATGAGTCCAACCTCGTGTCTTAGTCGATTTATTTCACCTAATTAATCACCCCCATATTAATTATCCCTAATTAATATCAAGTTTACCATAACATGGGTAGACCTAACTCAATAGGTAAATTCCCATGGGGTAGACCTAACTCAATAGGTAAATTCCCACTTATGGTAATTTATTTTTTTATGGTATGCTTAATCATACCCAATCATCCATTTATTAACATATTTACCCACCCCATCGTTCCCCACGTAAATCGTTCTCATTTCATGACATATAAAAGGGGAAGATCCATCACACATATCATGGGTTTAGCATATAACTTTGTCATGGGTTAAGAGGATGTCAACTTGCATATATGAACACATATTAACCCAACTTGCTCTTAAGCATCTACATAACTTGCATAATTATTCATATGACCTCATAAGCATGCATAACATGGTAATCTTGCATTTGAGCATACACCTAACTTGCATAATCATTCACATAACTTCATATGCATGCATAACATGTTAATCTTGCATTTAAACATACACATAACTTGCATCATTATTCTCATAACTTCATATGCATGCATAACATATTAACCTTGCATTTGATCATACACATAACTTGCATAATCATTCACATAACTTCATATGCATGCATAACATATCAATCTTGCATTTGAGCATACACCTAACTTGCATGTTTATTCACATAACTTCATATGCATGCATAACATGTTAATCTTGCATTTGAACATACACATAACTTGCATATTTATTCACATAACTTCATAAGCATGCTTAACATGTTGCATACTAGATCAATGTCCAACTTAGTGTTTTGCATCATAATCATCATGAAACATAGCACCAAACTTGCATAAAGATATAACATTAAACTTGCATAAAAATGTTATGAACACATATACTAAACTTGCATGACATAGAGCATATAACTTGCAAAACACATGACATATACAATATTAAGTTTGCAAAAACACATTGATCCACAAACGTAACCATACATCATCATATCCTATCTTAATCAATTTAACAATTGATTATTAAGGGGATAGAAGCTCACCAAAACAAAATTAGCAAACTAATGAAGAAGATTAAGAGGCTAGAAGTTGATTTGGAATGCTATCCCTTCTCAAATTTTGGTGGAGGCTCTCTCAAGTTTCAATTTGCCATAATTTAGTTACTAGATTTAATTATGAATGAATTAGTGTAGGGTTAGGGTCTTATTTATAGGATTAGGTGAGTGTTTTAGGCCCTTAGATTAACCCTAGATTAGATTAGGACCCTTAGATTTAGGAAATCTCTAGAACCAGCCCTCCTAGCCAGCCTGAAACCCAACCTGGTGCAACCTGGTGCACCCAGGTTCACAGAACGGCGCCACCCTGTCGACAGGCAAGTCGACAGGCATGTCGACACCCCTGTCGACAGGCCTGTCGACAGCCCTGTCGACATGGGCTGGGCGGGAAGCTTCCCGCCTGACCCCGCCTGGCCCATCCCAAATCTGAATATTTGAATTTTCAAATCTGTTTTAGTTTTAAATTTTTCTGCTAACTTCATTGGGCCATAACCGGGCCATACGGACTCCGATTTTCGAAAACTCGGACTCTATTTCGCGTATTTTTCCGAGACGAACGCAATTACGCAGCCCGTTACCCCTAATTCCCACGTCTGAGATTATTTATCCTGTAATTAGTGAATTTTAGTATTAACTAAAATTCGGGGTGTTACATACTATATCGCGGTATATAAGTTTACAATCAAGACCGAAATGTCGTAGTATTGGGAAATGGTTTTCTGTCATGAAATCGAGGCTAGGGATCGTCCGCTTCCGATTCGAGACACTCTAGCAAATGCCTCAGGATCCCCCGTAGTGAACCCTTGGATCTTCAGGGCCGGTGCCCACCTAACAGTAGTGGATTGGAAATTCCTGAACACACGTTTCCCGGTTCCTTTGAACCTATAGTATGACCACTTCCGGCCTATAAAAACCCGAGGTACCTCAATCCAACATCCACATAAGTAAAATGCCAGCCAGTTTAAGCACTGACATTACCCATAGCTAGAAAGAAACGTGTGCACTCCCTGCAGTCCTAATCCCGTTTTTGACCCATACCAAGGTGTGAGGCTCGCGAAGTCACCTTCTACACAAAGCTATGCCTAAACAGGCTATGCTTTGATCATCAACCACAAAGCCTGCTTTTCAACAAAGCCTTGATCATTGCATCTTGGCATGCCACCTTGACAATTCATGCCATGTGATCGACAACTATTACTATATACCAGGGTGTTAAGTAGAGAATAAATACTCCACCACCAAACAGACATATATTAATACAAATCGATTTAATTACATGGAGTGAATTCCAACATCAGACACGCATCCATTTATAAGTCCGTTCTGGGTCTGAGCGGAACCGGAGACACCAAAAAGGCGCTCTCTTATCCGCACGACCAACACACACGTCCGGACAACTACTGTTTCAACCCCTCCCTGGGAGCAAGTCAGCCCAAGGCATCAGTAGTCGTCGCCCATTCGATGTGAAGATCGCCGGTCTTCTACCATCGTCTCCTTACATCTTTGATTTAATCGCTGTGCAATTACTTGAAATGAGTTAAACTCGGTCTTTTCAAATAATTGTCGCATTTAAAACATTTCATATATATTAATAACGACTTATCGCAATTTTTATTTATTTGAAAATAGCTCAAAATAAATAAACGACGCTTCGGGTCAGTGGGCGGCCCTGGCGCTGTTTTTACCACATTTTGATTTACACATATCTTAAAATCTAACCGTCGGATTTTGATGAAATTTATATCGTTGGAAAGATCTTCCCAAAGCGGTCCTAACGGTTCCAGTTTTGGGAAAAACCAACGGTCGGATCTTTCGGTACAACCGTTTAAAGTCACAATTGTCGATACGCGAACTGCCGTGCGCGTTTCGTTTAATTTTATATTTATATATAAATATAAATATAGAATATAAAGGGATTTCAACTATTAAAATCTATCCTTTTATCGCGCCTAAACTGACGATAAAAGTATTGCTTTAATTTCACTCTTTTCCTCTATCCCAATTTTATTTCATAAAAACGTACTTTTTCCCACATTCATTTTTAATACATAAAAATGTACTTTTATCCTATTCATTCTTAATACATAAAAATGTACTTTTTTCCTATTCATTTTTAATACATAAAAATGTACTTTTATCCTATTCATCCTTAATACATAAAAATGTACTTTTTTCCTATTCATTTTTTATACATAAAAATGTACTTTTTTCTATTCATTATTAATACATAAAAATGTACTTTTTTTCCTATTCATTTTTATTACATAAAAATGTACTTTTTTCTATTCATTCTTAATACATAAAAATGTACTTTTTTCTATTCATTCTTAATACATAAAAATGTACTTTTTTCCTATTCATTCTTAATACATAAAAATGTACTTTTATCCTATTCATCCTTAATACATAAAAATGTACTTTTATCCTATTCTTAATACATAAAAATGTACTTTTTATGTTTATATATAAAATGTAAATATTTTATATCTTTTTCTTTTACATTGAAAATGTAAGTTCTTGCCTCTTTTTCTTTTACATTGAAAAATGTAAATTCTTTACCTTTACATTGAGAAATGTAAATCTTTCATTTTTACATAGAAAAATGTAAATCTTTCATTTTTACATTGAAAAATGTAAATCTTTCATTTTTACATTGAAAAATGTAAATCTTTCATTTTTACATTGAAAAATGTAAATCTTTCATTTTTACATATAAAAATGTAAATCTTCCATTTTTACATGTAAATCTTTTATTTTTATATTGAAAAATGTAAATCTTTTATTTTTACATAGAAAAATGTAAATCTTTTATTTTTTACATAGAAAAATGTAAATCATTTATTTTTATATTGAAAAATGTAAATCTTTCATTTTTACATTGAAAAATGTAAATCTTTTATTTGAGATATTTTCCTATCTAACACACATGTCAATTTGGTGTCAAAATATGATAATAAAAATATAATGGTTTTTGTCTAACCATTTCTATAATTTATCCAACGTCGTGATTTTCAATGTCAAACACATGATAATATGGTTTTTTTCTAACCATTTCTATAATTTATCCAACGTCGTGATTTTCAATGTCAACCCAAACAACCCCACATATGATTTGGTGTGTAATTCTCATGAACCAAGATAAAGGTCTCATCTTTATTTAATTTTTAAAACAAAATAAAATATCTAAACTTTATGTATCTTTTAATTAAAATTTGGGAGGTCTAAACTTTCTTTATATTATAAATCCTAAGTCAAAATTAAAGATTTAAGTTTCCTTTTATATTTGTAAAACAAAATAAAAATCCTAACTTTTTTTTATTTGTGAAACAAAAATTCAAGCCTTTCTTTTTATTTGTAAATCAAAGATAAAGATTTACCTTTCTTTTATGTTGTTAATAAAAATAAAGTTTCAATTTTTCATTTACTGTTGTGAATCAAAAATAAGGATTTAAACTTTCTTTTGTAAACCAGAATGAAGATTCAATTTTTCATTTTAATTTGTAAAACAAAATAAAGATTCAAAATTTCATTTTTTTTTTGTAAAACAAACAAATATTCAATTTTCATTTCTATAAAGGAATAAAAATAAAAATAAAAATGGTAAAGATGAGAACTTTATAGAGATTACATCAGAATTTATAGATCTAGACTAACATAGCCATCTCATGACATCACAACACCTTTTAATAACCATACGACAATCACAACATCGCAGATCAGAAATAATAACATACAGATCAGAAATAATAACATACAGATCGTGATGTCATAATTATAATTAATTTAATAAATCAGAATTCTCACAGTTATAGGTCCGCTTTGAATTTGGTCAAAATTTAGACTTGCTCAGAATTGCCCTCTTTTAGTCTAGAAACGAAGATCTCTGAATTACGATCCCGACGGTCTTGAAATCGTCAAATTCTGAGTTCGAATGAATGAGTTATGGTTTAATTTGTGTAATAAAATTTAAAAGAAAGAGCATCAAAAGGGAATATTCCCTCTTCTTCTGCCTCAATCCTTGGCCGACGTATACACTATTTGGTTCAATACTAGGTCTGAGATTATCGAGCGCCACAGGCAGTCGGATCACGATCAGGAGATGGGACGTCGACGGGCAAAGGGAAGCGCACGTGCGCTGGCGAGGTGGGCCCGCTCGATGGTGGCCCTGGCGCTCGGCGGCGGTAGAAAACTGACGCCTTTGGGGCGTTGGTGCTATCGGTTCGGGCGACTAGGGGACGATCAGGTCGTATGGATTTATAGAGGAGGAAACTCTCTTCGATATGGTGTATGTGAGGAAGTTTAATTCGTTGAGATGAAGGAGAATTTAAGGGAGGAAGGTAAGACAATTTCGGCCATGGGTTTTCTGAAAGAGGCGGCTGGAAGATGATGTACAGTGTTAGGGTTTGTATTTTTCTATTTTTATAATGTTTTATGTGTAATTTTATAATAAAAACTGTAACTTTTAAACCGTACTGATTTCAGTCCAAAAGAAAGTGTCCCTAACCGATAGCCCATGTCCCGGATCCAACGGGACAGGTCCCATCAGCTCAAACGGCTGTCTACGGCCTGTTTTATTTAATTTAATAATTAAATCATTTATTAAATTAATTCTTTCGTACAATTAAATTTACCGAGGCCACATACGGACTCAGAAAAATCCAAAAAAAATATATTTGTCTTTGTTATGACGATACGGTCCTAACAAAATTAATTTCGTCGAATTTTGAGACTATTTGAAAAATGGCTATTTTTCAGTCGATTAAATTTGACTGAAACCGACAAAACACATTTTCCTTCGCCACGCTCACATGCTAACTCGGAATATTCTAAAAATTGAAAACTAGCAATAATTTGACATTCCGGTTCCAACAAAAGTGTTTTCGTTGAAAACAGAGATCGTTTGAAAATTGACTATTTTCACTGGCTTTAATATTATTTACAAATGAAAATTTTAAATTTCTGCCACATTTTCCCCCCAAATTATTTAAAATAAAAGTTTTAAATTGGTTCGGATTTTCCGGGTTGTTACAATCGTAGACTTTTGAAGTCTCTAGATGTCATGCCAAAATCCTTAACTCCATTCGGGATGGTATGATGGATCTATACTAGTCCATAGTTTTAGATCGATACTAGTCCATATACTTAGAGAAATTTCACTTCAAAAAATTTTTGTTGCCTCTAAAGGCAACCTACACAGCTCTTCAGCTAAGTTTGATCTGAATCCAATCATCGAACCTCCAATTCGCTACGTTCTTCATTCTAAGTCCTAAAACACGCAATTTTAAATGAAAAAATCATGTGTAACTTACAATTTAACCATACAAACAGTAATTCAACCAATTTAAATAAAATATAATCATTTAGGTATATACAAGCACGATTCATATCACAGATTCAACATAATTTGATAGTAAACATATGTAAAACATGATGGATTTAATCAAATTACATAGCATATGATAATATTAGGCTATCCTAGGATGCTTAGATCTAAAATAAATATACATGATCTAGTTTTATGTTAGAATTAACTATGATGTGTAAAATAATCCTAATTAACACATATAATCCTTAGGCTTTGTCTGTTTAAAATGTAAAATCTGAATTCTGATTGCTGAATTCTAAAGTCTGATTGCTGAAATCTGATTGCTGAATTCTGAATAATCACATAATTGTTTGTTTAATTAAGCATTCAGAACAAAATTAACATATTCAGCATTCAGAACAAGAAATAAGAAGTAAAAAAGTTCTGAATGAAAAGATCTGAATGCTTAATTTATTCAGAACGTTAACAAAAAAACAAACAACATACAAAGTTCTGATTAATTAATCAGAAGTCAGATTCAGAACAAATTGAGAAAAACAAACGCACCCTTAGTAGTTATGTGAGAAAATCTCTATCACTCACCAAAACCTAGATACAATGCAAATAAGAAGAAATCAAATCTGGACAATGAAAAAAATCCTTCGATTCCAGTGCTATATGATGAGATCCAATCTTTCCTGATGTAGAGCTTGCCTCTAGATGTGATTTTGAATGATTTGAAGAAAAAAGGATTTGTGTTTAGAGATTAGGTTGAACCGGAGATTCGCAGATGCCCAGTTAATAATTAGAATGAGAAGACTATAATTCTCTTCCCAAGCCCTCTTATTTATATTTGTAGGTCATTAGCCTAATGGGCTCACCAATTAGCCCGTTAGCTATTAATTAAACTACCTTGCAAAAGAGAAAACTTAAAACAATGATTTCTCCTAAACCGTTGAGCTAAATCTTTAATGTGACCACTCTACGGAACGGCCAACCATCATCCTATTACATTAAGACCAGTTAGTGTGCTTAACTCGGTCGCTAGAAAAAGGTATAGCTAAAACAGTTAGTTACAGGGGAAACAGTCATAAAACGATTCGATAAAAATCATCAACATGTCTTGCATCCCTATGAACAATGTACTAAAATATGAAAATGAAAAGACTTATAGGGAATTAAATAGAATTATTTTATGATCCTCCGATATGTGAAATACGGGTCGTTATAGTATATCAAGGGGTGATTTTCTTGACTTCTTTAGGTAGACTAAAAGATCTATCGAAGGTTACCTAATCATTCGACACATAGCCTGATGCTCGTAGGAAAACCCAAAAGGATAGTACTCGTAGGATTAGTAAGTTATTATCTGCTAGATGAATAGAAAGGGAAGGATATGGGTTATGCGTTTGGGCCTAGGTGATCTTTCACTTTCGGAATGTCTAAGAGAGGTTGTGCAACATCACATGGCTTGTTTATATTGTTTGTTTAGGGGCATGGCTATTAATCATGTAAAAAAGATACCTTCCAAACTAGTAAAAAAGGCTATGCGGAGCCGGTTCGCGACAAAAACAAGCCATATATTAAATCACTGATTGAATTCTCATGCACCATCGGCAATGAAGCACCTTGTTGTCGAACTAAGGAAGATTCATGATAGGTCGGAGATGTGTACATCTGTAATGTAGGCAAATGAGGGTCCACTGCGGATGTATTTTGCACATTCTTGTGGCATATGATAGGACACCCGTAGTGTAGGCATACGGTGGTCCATTACGGATGTAGTTTATAAGCTCATGTGGCAAAATGATGGAATCCCAATCGAAGGATTACGAAAGATACTATGGGTGATATCTAAGATCAAATTGCTCTAAGGGGATATATATATATATATATATATATGTTTATTATATATTTGGTTAGATCTACCGGGGAATTGATGGATATGATACATGCACAGTGATGAGGTCTAGACGACATTAATGAACCTAATATAAAATGAATGGTAAACACTCGGTGTGTATAGTGTTATGTATAAAAGTGTACAATTTTTCGTCATGAGAATAATTGTTCATGCCGGCTCATTAAAACAACCTATAGGTTAGATAGAAGATAGGTATTAGTAATCTATGCATGATTGAGAAGATTTAGGGACATCTGACTTGGAAGTGCCAATAACTTGGCAAGAATCTATATATTATTATATTTTAAACTATCTCATTATGAGCTATTTATTTGAGCTTTGATAAATATTTCTTTATTTTTAGAATACCAAACAATTGATTCATGCTTTGGTGGTTACCATTTCTTTTTGCTTTTTGCAGAAATTATGGTCCATTAGGTGCTATTTATTACAAACAATGTCATCTCTATATCCACAACTGAAATTATTTTCGAATATTAGATATTTTCATCTGTGAATATGAATGAATATAGAGTAATTATCTTACCCATTAGCGATCGATAAAATTAGAAACATAAATTATTATTATTTTAGTTCAACATACACTTTTTTCAGTCTCATTGATAATCAAAGTATCATAAATAAACAAACATGATAACAACAAATAGCTTTGAGCACTTAATATGCATTAAGTGCATGTAATATAAACATCTAATTTAATGTAACGTTAATTTTTTAAGATGAAAAGGTGTTTATTTTATGCCCTTATATCTTATCTTTTGTATGTAAATAAATATTACTTGGATATTATTTTGTCACTTTTACAGATATGCCAACTAAGCCACATGCAATCCAAAAAATAGAAAATAGTGATCAAATTGTTGTGTGTACATATATTTGAAGACTTGCAGATGAGGATCTCACATCAAGATACTTGTTGGACAAGAAATTTTTTGGTAGAAAGGCTATGCATATCACAAATCAATGAAGAATGATCAAAGAAGTAAGAGGAAAAGAGGAAAGGCCCAATTATAATAGAACTAACTAAGGCCCATTTGTGATTGTATTAGGGTTTAGATTGGCTATCTATCCTATAAATATCCATGTATTCTCATTGTAAATCATCATCCAATAATTGAGAGTTTTCTTTTACTTTTCTGCGTTTTTATTTTATTAGCAACTAGTGTCATCTACACAATTAGGTTTGGTAGAGTACTAGTTGTCTTTTGCACTAATTTTCATTAGTCATTGACCGTTTGATTAGGTTTAGCGATAATCCTAATTTTATTTTTGTTTGTTATTTAATTTCTGCAATTTTAATTTCTGCTTTTTAACTGCTGTGACACCCCACGTCCATTAATGTCACTCACTAAGGGAATGCACTAAGTTTCATAAAGCGTTATAGGTAAACAAAATAGAAATATTACAAGACAGATACAAAATAGCAGAGGAATTAAAAAAAAAATAACCATAAAGCACGGTTACACCATATGTCTGAAAATATATAAACTCGGTACATCATTAAAACTTTTGTCTTATACTTTAAATATCAGAGTACAATAACGAAGAAAGCATGATCCCCATATCATAAGCCGTAGTAGCAAAGATAGAAGCTTGAGCAATACATCTAGAAGCTCCAAGCAAGACGATAGCAGAATCCTGACTAAGCTTGAGAATTTCCTCCCTTGAGAACCTGGGGGGAGGAGGGGTAGAAAACGGAAGAAAGAAGGAGAAACTAAAAGGGTCAGACATAAAGTCTGGCTAGTCTAGTTACTTTTAGCCAGTAAATAAATAAAAGTAACATGATAGGCATATAAAGTGGATAAGCGAGAGAGATAGCTACATAAAAGGTAGGAGTGACAAGGTAAGAAAGATAAGATGTATGTGCCTCACTAATGATTACTCTGCACTATTACTAAAATGAGATGATCCATTCCACTATAAGTTGGTAAATTTAGGCAATACGTCCGAGTGTACCCTAACCACTACCCTAATCAATCGGCTCCCTACCCATAGATATCATGTGCTGGCCCCACAGTAGGAGGTATCAGTTCCTAAAGTGGAAACCATTAAGGTGTGCACAACCGTACCTACCGGTGTCACGGTCGTCTTATCCCCTTTTGCCTGGCTAATGCACGCACATGGCCCAGTCGGTTTTCGCCGCCCACATCATCCGTCTCATTTGGATCTCTTATAATCAACCGGTAAGCGTTCCCCTTCTCCGCCTAGTACGGAGTTCTTTATTTGATACCAACTCTGGGTTACTAACTGAAGTAGGTCCAACACAATATGATACAAGCTCTCCCCTTTGTCTTGTATCCCCACTAAGTTTTTCACTGACTATGTATACCCTTAGGTTTCTTTAATTACATATCCCTATGTTAGTTATGCTTACCCTAAAAGGGTGTCTTTAATTACATAACTCCAATCTTTCTACTGGTTATGCTTACCTATAGGTGTCTTTAATGCATAACCCCCAATCTTCCAACCGGTTATGCTTACCTATAGGTGTCATTAATACATTACCCTATCATTTCTACAAGTTATGTTAACCCTAAAAGGTGTCTTTAATTACATAACTTTATCGGGTTAAGTTTGTGGGCCTATATATACTAATATTACCTACCTACCCAAGATTTACTTAGCCCCCCCATTGATCCAAGCATGCTTGTTTAATGGTTATGTTTATGGGCCTATATATACTAATATTACCCACTTTCCCAAGATTTAATTAACCCTCCCACCGATCCAATCATATTTGTTAAATGTTAAGTTAGTGGGTCTATATATACTAATACTGCCCACCTACCCAATATCTACTTAACCCTCCCACTGATCCAAGCATGTTTGTTTAATGGTTAAGTTTGTTGGCCTATGTATACTAGTATTACCCACCTACCCAAGATTTACTTAACCCATCCACTATTCCAATTAATTTACTTAACTGTAACCTTAGTTCAGTATCATACAATCTCTATGAATTAGATTTGGTTAAGTAGTCCAATTTGTTACCATGTCCATTTATGGTTTATAATGGGCTAGACCTCCCATATTAGGCCTACAACGTGTGGATGTTGGATATGCCGGTAGGATCCGAGCAGTCTTATTCCACAGTTGGGCCTAACCTCTTGTCTTAGCCCAATTCGTATTTGCGTACTTAGACCTCTCATATTAGGTTCAACATTAGTGGCTGCTGGATATGCCGCTCGGGTCCGGGCAGACTTCCACCACTAATGCAACCTAACCTCATGTCATAAGTACAATTACAATTCCTAATTGTAATTACTAGACATTCCATTTTTAATTAATTAATCCTTTCCTTTTATAGGTTTCAATACCTATTTTACTCAATAATTTGAATTACATGTCCAAAAATGTTCATATTCAAATTATGCCATTTTCAACCCTTTTTCCCCCGTTCCTTAACTAGCGCCCTCACAAAATTGGCAACATGCCAAGGCTAGACAATAGCCTAGTCATAAACGATAATACGGAAAATAATGGGAATATAACTAAATTGATCATCTTGGCATAAACATATACTAGCATGATAATAAGGTGAACATACATACTGGCATGGACATGAAATTGTCATCATAACAAGCGGGACATAAAACTGATGAATGGTTGGGAGTCAATAACTATGATGTCATAATAAGCATAGTAAGATCTAAATTAAAGCAATTTAGAGGTCCAATCAGTTTAGATCTAACGTGATAACACAAGGTGATAAATTAGATCACATAATTCAGATCTAGAGTCTAAAATAGATCTAACATGATAACACAAAGTGATAAATTAGATCACATGAAATAGATCTAACATGGTAACATAAGGTGATAATTTAGATCACGTAAAATAGATCTAACATGATAACATAAGGTGATAATCTAGATCACATAAAATAGATCTATCATGATAACATAAGGTGATAATCAAGATCTGTCTAACAGTTTCAATGTCCACATAAATTAGATCTACTAATTTAGAAATAGATCTACAAAAATTCACATCATAACATGTCATAGAAGTTACAATTTCGATAAAGATTTAGATTCGATCCTAACCAATTCAAGGTGGCATATGTTCTTGATTTACATAAATGATTAGATCTATCCAATGTTATAATTATCCAAATTAACAGATCTATATTAACCACAATATATTTACAAACCAAGATCCATAATAATAACATGATATAATAATTACAATTGAATTGGATCTAGAGAAATAGATCTATCGTGACATAGCATAAGATCTAACAATAATATAGATTCAAGGTTTACAATGTATCCAAATCATAATCTTTCATAATTTACTTTTATTTATCTAAACCTAAAAGCAACTAGAACTCACAGCGTTATGTTTAGAGAATAGAGAGAATGGATCTTGAATTTCTGGATTTGATTTGTAAAGTATGTTGTTGTAGAAAATGGCTCTGTCTTAGTTCGCACTCCGACAGCATATGGCTCCCATAGTTTTCAATGAAGAAATAGGAGAATTGAGCATATGTTTATAGCTATAGAACCCTCTGAAATCGACTGCCACCTCAGCCCTAGGGGTGTCGACACTTCTGTGGGTGGGTCGACCCATAGGTCGACACCCCTTAACGGGGGTCGACCCATAGGTCGACACCCCTCTAGGGGGTCGACCACCTAAAGCAGGAATTTTGCCGCTCTGACGAATTATTCAAATTCGATCAGTTCTAGATAAAATTCTGACTCATCTCTAACTCATGCATATGTATAAAAAAATTATGCGCGTATACAAACTTAAAACCCTCATAACTTCCTCATACGGTGTCCGTTTTACGCAAACCAAATGTCTATCTTGACCAGAATTTCGAGACGCAATGGTGCAGTCCATTTCCTCTAATTCTGTATATTAAATTTATTATTTAATTTATCCTCTTTTAGTGTCGGTACAAATTCGGGGTGTTACATTCTCCACTACTCAAAGGATTTCGTCCCCGAAATCTCTTAGTTGTGAAGATTGCATATCCTACCATCCATCATCCATCTACTCATCCACCAATCACTAGCATCCATTGTCCTTAAAGATTTCTAATGCTTATATGAATTTATGCAAAGGTGTGTGTATATGTCCCAACACTAATGCGAAGATCAGGCGGTCTACTGATTCAGTTGACCTCCTTAATGCAATGTATGTTAGTGCCATGAATCCATTATGTATGCAAATTATCCTATTATAACATGTAAGCTTTATATGTGTACACACTCATTCGTCCAAATGCAACATCCATATGCTAATACATCCATTTCCGTCCATAAAAGAAAAGAAAATGCACACACATCCGTATGTAGTATGAAAGTGATTGAGCCGATCTTAGTGCCTAATGTGTGTGTATATGCGTCCACAGGCAACCACTAGCAAACACTTGCATCCACATGCATCCATCAAACATAACATGTTTCAAACACATGTTTACATCCATAGGATTCCTATCTAAATGTCGAAAATACTATGGATAAGATATACTCTAGTGATAGAAACAAGCACTGATAAAACTTAGGAAGAGGAGTTAGAACATACCATCGAAAACAAAAGAGTACGAAGCACGAATCTTGTCTTCGGTCTTCCAAGTCGGATCTTCTGGGTTATCTCCCCACTGAACCTTTAGCAACTTGATCTCCTTATTGCGCAGCTTTTTAACTTCTGATTCAAGAATATGGGTAGGGACTCGCCTAACTGTCGCCTCCCATTCCACTTCGACTTCTTCCAACATACTCGTCTCAACAACTTTTGCGGTGTCATGCAGGCACTTCCGCAGATGAGAGATGTGGAAAACATCATGAACATCGGATAGATTTTCTGGGAGTTTCACTCTATAGGCCATTTGGCCAATTCTCTCGATTATGGGAAATGGTCCCACAAACCTAGGTGCCAACTTCCCTATTGCTCCGAAGCGAACTACATTCCTCAGAGGTGATATTTTGATAAAAATTAAGTCTCCTACTTCGAATTCGATGTCAGTCCTTCACTTGTCTACATAGGACTTCTGCCTATCTTGAGCTGTCTTCATCCGCCGTCGAGTAAGGTCAATCTTTTCAAATGTTTCTCTAACCACACCTGGTCTAAGTAATAATCTTTCTACAGATTCCCACCAACAAGTTGGTGATCTACCGGGTTGCTCGTATAATGCTTCGAAGGGCGCCATGCCGATGCTAGCTTGATAACTGTTATTATAGGCAAACTCTACTAAAGGAAGATGAACTTACCAAGTCCCTCTGAAGTCTAGGATACACAGTCTTAAAAGATCTTCAAGAATCTTATTCACCCTCTCCGTCTGTTCGTTGGTCTGAGGATGATAAGCGGTGCTCAAACACAACCGTGCACCTAATGCTTTTTGCAAGCTCCTCCAAAAATTTATTGGTGAAAATGGAATCTTGATCACTTACGATACTGGAAGGTACTACACGAAGACGAACTATCTCTCAGACATAAATTGCTGCCAACCATGGAGCCGCCCTCTTACTCTTAACTGGAAATAAAATGGGTACTCTTAGTAAGTCTATCTACTACCACTGAAATGCTGGTGTTGCACTTTGTTGATCTAGGCAAACCATCTGTGAAATTTGTGGAGACTCTCTCCCACTTTCAATGCGGGCCCTCTGAAGGATGGAGTAAGCCACTGGGCTTCCTTTACTCAACTTTGAATTGCTGGCAAATCAGACCTTGAGAAACGACGCTGCTACATCTTTCTTCATCCCATCCCAAGGAAAACCCTTTCTCAATTAGCTCCCCTACATGCTAAATCAGCTCCCTCCTTTCCCTTGAAGCCATATGGTGCACTGATAATGCAATCGGCTTAGCATTGTCCACCAGATATATACAAAAATCAATCTCGCGCCTCAAAGGTAAGCCCCGTACTTTAGAAAATACGTCAGAATAATCTCGGACTACTGGAACAGATTGCAGATCTTTGACAGATGCATCAAGAGACTCTGGGAAACTAAGCATAACCATCCCTTGTTGGTCATAAGAAATCTCGAGGGTCCTCCCATGACAAGTCAAAAGCCTAATGACCCTCCTCTCACAATCCAGAATGGCACCATATGTGGTAAGCCAGTTGTAACAACCCGTATTTTCAATAAGCTGTTATAACGTAAATCGAGGTAGAATTTAATTTATAAATTTGAATCAAGGGAAACGGGCTAATCCATTGCGTTTGTCTCGGAAAAATACGCGAAATAGAGTCCGAGTTTTCGAAAATCGGAGTCCGTATGACCCGATTAAGGCCCAACGAAGTTTTCAGAAAATTTCAAAGTAAAAACAGATTTCAAATTCAAGTTTGAATTTGGAAATTAGGGCAGATTGGGCCAGGCGGGAAAATTCCCGCCAGAGCACCCAAGTCGACAGCCCTGTCGACTTGGGAGTTGACTTGGTTGGACCCAAGTCGACAGCCCTATCGACTTGGCTGTCGACTTGGTTCAGCCGGGCAGTTTTGCCTGGTGCACCATTTTGAAGTTGTGTTGAGTTTGGGGGCCAGATTCGGTTTTGAGGGCTGAGATTAGAACTAAGGTTTAATCCTAAGGTTGAAACTAATCCTAATCTCTATAAATAAGCCCCTAACCTAACCCTAAATCATCATTAATCAATCCTACAACTAAACTATGGCAAAATCAATCCTCTCATGGCCTCCACTCTCTTCATAAAATTCCTAAGTTATTTCTATGAGAGATTTTCCATGCATACAACTGTTTTCAAGCTTGTATGAGTGTCATTAGCTTGCATTCAAGTCAAGTTTCTATATTTGCATCATAAAGCAAGGGTTTTGATCATTTTGGCTCAAGGGTTTTTCTATTAGAGCTTGCATTTTGGGTCTAATTGATTGCATAAGGGCTTTGTCATATTTTTGTGTCTTCATAAGCATTGTAAGCCCTTTTCTACTTTCATATTTAAACTCTAAAGTTAAATGAATGATGCAAGTTTGGTTGATCATTATGATATGCAAGTTTGCCATGATATGCAAGTTTACTATGTCATGTTATGCAAGTTTGATATGTTATGCTATGCAAGTTTGCCATGTTATGATATGCAAGTTTATCATGTTATGTTATGCAAGTATGCCATGTTATGATATGCAAGTTTATCATGTTATGTTATGCAAGTATGCCATGTTATGATATGCAAGTTCACCATGTTATGCTATGCAAGTTTGCCATGTTATGATATGCAAGTTTATCATGTTATGTTATGCAAGTATGCCATGTTATGATATGCAAGTTTATCATGTTATGTTATGCAAGTATGCCATGCTATGATATGCAAGTTTACCATGTTATGCTATGCAAGTTTGCCATGTTGTGATATGCAAGTTTATCAAGTTATGTTATGCAAGTTTGGGTTGATCATTTTGTTCATGTTACCATGTTATGCAAGCTTATCTTGGGCTTATGAGCTTAAAACTTCAAGCTTTATGCTAAAGGTTGCATTTTGGCAACATGTAAGTTATCATATCCATTACGATAACTTGCATGTGAGGCTAAATGCGAACTTATGGCAACCTCTACATGTCATTTATCACCATGTATCACTTATATGCTAAGTTTGGTTTTATGCATACTTTTTAGGCCTAATGATGCAATATGCAAGTATATGAACATATGTACATTTCATATGCCACCATGTTAAACTTGTGGCTTCAACACCTTTATGTCATGATTATGCCAAGTTCCCTCTTTCTATCCTTTATGCGCTATTGCGATATGTAAGCGATGGGATTGCGTTTGGGGTTAGGTAAACTTAAAAGACATAAAAACATAAGATTGGGAATTTACCTATTAAGTTAGGTCTACCCATTGGGAATTTACCTATTAAGTTAGGTCTACCCAAATTCTTGAAAACTTGTATTATGTTTTGGAAACATGATGGACATGACACTTAGAAAATATAAGTGTGACCAACTCGAGGTTGGGTTGAGTTTGTAGCGTAAAACTACCCGGAACCGACCGGCTTAACTAGTTGCTACAAACAATAGGACCCAATGTGAGAAGTTGGTCATGTTGTACCTTGAACCCGAGGTTAGACCAAGTTGGGGTGTAAAGCTACCGGGACCCGCCCGGCTTAACTAGTAACCACAACAAGGTCTAATGTGAGAGGTTAAGGCACATTAAATTAATTAATGCCTCGTGATTAGGGTTAAGTCATGGTCCACTTAATACTTAACCAATTTGGGCTTGGTAGATTAATCAGGGTTAAGTCGTGAACTCATCGTTACACTTAACCAAGTTAATCCATGATTAGCAAGAGGGTTAAACCGTACTTAACCCACTAGAAAATCCTAGCAATGGGGGTCCACTCCAGCAGTAATCCCAAGTTTTTATCATTATGGCCCTAGGGACTAGGCTAGGGTGGGGGCACGATTACTGGACTTGAGGTAAGTGACCAAAAACGACGGCAGAGTGGTACGCCGGTGTAGTTCCGGGCGGACTATGGTCGTGCACATAGTCCGAAGCCGGGGAAAACATGCACGGGTACCAGTAGATCGAGACTGTGCACTTATGTTTATGGTGTCCAGGGGTTGACACCCTAGGGCTTGATACACCCGACGGGAGACCCTGCACAGTCTGACTACAATTATGTTTTGGGCCGCATTGACACCAACACGTGACGAGTTAGGCTTATAGGGAGCCGATCGACTAGACCTTTTGGTTGGACCGCGTATTAGGGTCACTTCATGTTATTGGGCCAAAGCTTGGGCCAAGGGATCAATACTTGTTTATTCAAGTCATGTTAGTTTGCTAGTACACCTGTGGTGCAAAAACCTTAAACCTGAGTATGCGATGACACCTTTATCTACCTTGTTAGTTAATCATCATGCTAGTATGTTGTTATCCTTATGTTCATCCCTGCTTCTCATGCCAGTTAACTTTATCAGTTTACATTGATTGTAGTAGGGCTTACTCAGTCTTTTTGACTGACCTGTTTTCCTTTCGCCTCTTTTCTTCCGTTCCCCCCCACCCCCCCCCCCCCCAGGTTCTCAGGGTGGGAATATTGGAGCTTAGCTTGGATTTCTGATCGCTTGCTTGTGGGATTTTAGCTCATGTACGGTCTTGACATGAAGCTAGCTATGGTTATCACTTATTTTGGGGATAGTACTTATGTATTTCAGTTTTTCAGTGATGTTGTTTTTATCTAGAATTGTGTATTTGGAAAGTGACATTATGTTGTATCAGACTTGTTTTGAAATAGTTTGAAATCTTCCGCTGTTTTACTTATCTTATTTTCTCTATTTATATATATACATATGTTCTTGTTATGCCTTGATATATCATTATGCATGTTTACCTGATTCAAACGCCCCTCCAAAGTCAGAGTGCTTGCAAGAGCCACCCTGGCGGAGGTGGGGTGTTACATTTGGTATCAGAGCATATGGTTTACGAGAAGGAACAAAAAGGTTTTTAGAAAACTTTTGGAAAACTATTTTCAAAACCAAGTATAAAGTATTTTCCAAAGGAAAGTCTAGTTTATTTTAAAGGCTATTCCCCAAAAAGCCATTAGCAAAATTCCTTCGTTTTTCTCCATTCTGAATCTGTCTATTTCTTCGTTTTCAGTATGGCCGATAACTTTGCTATTCCGGAGGGAGTACACGTACCTGTTTGGTATTGGAGACTTTTGGAGGCTAGGGCGACCGAAGCCGGCCCCGCAGATGTTCCTCCTCCTCCTCCTCCGGTAGTTAATGTTCCTCCTCCTCCTCCTCCGGTAGTTAATGTTCCTCCTCCTCCTGTCGCTGAGGTTCCTCCTCCCCCTCAGCATCCTCAAGCTGACTTCGCAAAGACTTGCAAATATTTCAAAGCAATGGGTGGCAAGAACTTTCAAGGCACTGAGACTTTTGTAGAGGCCAGAAATTGGTTGAAAGAGACCGAGTATTTATTTGCTATCTTTGGGTTAGACGATCAGAGGAAGATCTTGTTGGCGGTTTGGCTTATGAAGGATGAAGCCGCTTATTGGTGGGAAGTCACCAATGGTACTTGGCCTGTTGAGACTTGGGCCGATTTCAGGGCAAGGTTCGTGCTTAAGTTTCTATCTTCTGCTGAGGAGAATCTGCAAATGGAGAGGTTCATAACTTTGAAACAAGGAGATATGTCTGTCAAAGAATATGTGAACAAGTTCAATCAGTTAGCTCGTTTTGGCTTGGATATGGTGAATACTCCTCAGAAGAAGGCTCTTCATTTTGCTAGAGGATTGAATGAGCCGTTGCAGGGATTGGCTATGTCACATATTCCCCATGGGGCCACGTTTGAGAGCTTGGTTGATATGGCGTTACTTCAGGGAGATGTCAAGAAAGAGATCAAAATGAATGATACTTAAGCCAAGAAGACTGATTCCCAGTGGAAAGGAAATCAGGGTAATCCAAGTGGTCAGAACAGTCAAGGCAATCAAAACAAGAACAAGAACAAGAGTCAAGGCAACAAGGGGAACAACAACAAGGGCAATAACAACAAGGGGAAGTGCCATTATTGCGGTTCAGTTGGGCATCTTATTAAGGATTGTAAGAAGAGGAAAAGGAAGAATGGTGAATGCTTTTTCTGCGGAGAGACTAGACATTTCAGTAAGGATTGCCGGAAGAAGCAAGGGCAAGGCCAGGGTCAGACTCAGCGTGCTGGACCTTCAGGAGGGCAAGTTCATGCTCTCAATGCCTCTCCAGTTCCCGATCGAGGTAGTATTTCTGTTGAGAGCCTTGTATATATTTCTGATTTTCCAGTTCGTACCTTGTTTGATTCTGGTGCATCGCATAGCTTTATCTCATCTGATCTTGTTGATAGTTTGCACCTTAGTACTAGCTTGGTAGATGATCCTGTCTGTGCTTCAAATCCAATTGGAGGTTCCGCCCATTTGTCTATTATCTACGTGGATTTGAAAATCTCTATCTTGAGTATAGAGTTCTCGCGTGATGCTTATATTCTCGGTTTCATGGGGTATGGGTTGATTTTGGGCATGGATTGGTTGTCAAGTTTTGGAGCCATTCTTGATTTTTGAGCATAGGGTTGAGAGGCTCATGACTCGCCTCGGTAATACCCTAAAAATTTCTAGTAACCCTACGAGTCCCGTCATGTTGTGTTATCTTGAATCCCTCAACTCGTCTATCGATAGTTTGTAATCGGTGAGGGTGGTCCGAGAATATCCTGATATCTTGGGTGAAGTGAAGGGAGTTACCCCTAAACGAGAGATAGATTTCCGCATTTATCTGGTTAATAATGCCAAGATAGTTTCGTGGCCGGTTAGGCACATGCCCCCGCAAGATGAGAGTTAAGAAAGCAAGTCAAGGAGTTGCTTGAGAAGAACTTCATTAGACGAAGTATATCTGAATGGGGAGCGCCTGTAGTATTTACTACCAAGGCAGATGGTTCTCTTCGGCTTTGTGTTGATTATCGTGAGTTAAACAAAGAGAATAGACAACCATTGTCAAGGATCGATGATTTGTTTGATCAGCTTGTAGGAACATCTGTTTTCTCTTGATCTTGCTACTGGATTCCATCAGCTCAGAGTAGCTGAGGATAGTATAGGCAAAACTGCGTTCAGAACACCAGATGGTGTAACACCCCACATCCGTTAGTGTCACTCACAAAGGGAATGCACTAAGTTCTGTGGAGCATTATGGGTAAAAGATGCAGATAAATTACAAGACAGACAAACATTAAACAGCGGAAAATAAAATTTTGCTTTATTGACAAAATAATTTGTACAAGGTTCCTTTACAATATCAGAGTATCAACCGTCTTTACAAAATAAAGAAGCATAAAATACATTTATATTCCCCAATGTAACAAAAGCCAGCCATAGCAATCCAAAGCTGATGCATCCAAGATTCTTCAAGCTTGGAAAGAGAAATCATCCCAAAACAAATCTGAGCTATCCTATTTCCTCCTTAACAAGCTGGGGGGGAGAACGGAAGAAAGAAGACGAAAGAAAAACAGAGTCAGACATAAAGCCTGAGTAAGTTCAGTAACTTCTAGCATGTGAACATGAAAAACAAAACGACATGAATTAACTGAATACAAGATTACATCATGACGATAGGGTCAACAAGATTAGACAAGGTAGTCACAAGATATGCTAAGATAAGCTGGATACGCTCTAATACTTTCGCTGCTTCACTATTTACTTGTTATACTGGTTTCTATATCTCTGCACCGCCTAACTAGTGTTTCAACTAGTAACGATAACGTGATCCCAATCCCTGTATTTTCCATCGCCTTCAGGCATCCATTTATTAGTTGTTACCTAGATCTAATCTAGAGTTTTCTATCCACTGCTTTCTAGATTTAACTATAGTTTTACGCTATCTGCTGAACGCTTTTCGAGTTCAGGGTTTATGCCACCTAGTCCAACTAGGGATTACGCTACCTGTCGAACAATGCCCCCAAGTCTAGGACACACTACCTAAAGTGGTATATGTTCCTAGGCTTCCCCACGTATGTATCGCGAATCGTTATCGCTTGTCTAGATGCACATGTCCTGTAATGTGCGATCTGAGTCCTGTGACAGGGCAAATCAAGGAATACAGAACTCGGTCGGGAGCTTTCAGATATCTGTCGATGCAGATGCTAAGGTCTGTTTTTACTCCAGTGGCTATGGTCCCACTTGACCCCTCCCTCAGCTAATGAAAGGCACACCTTGTAAAATGAGAACTATACGCCGGCCCCCGGTGCCCCACTATCCTACGGCCATCCGCAACCATAACTAGATAGCAAGTATATGGTCTTTTGGAGTTCTCCGCCTTTCCGCTTCACGTATCTCGATTGACTCAAGATGGATGGTAGACGACGAGTTGCTATCACAGGGCTACCGTCTTCTCGTCGAATCACGCTGGTCCATCCTAGTCTTTAGGTTGCCACATATATATATTGCAACCAAGGCATACCCTCGGTTCTTCTAACGCAGACCTTAACCTCTGTGAGCCCAGGATGATCATCTGCAGCCTCACAGAGGGATACCAAGAGCACCCTCACGTCCCCTCGAAGCCTCGGGCTTCGTAACCCAATTCGTTGGAGCCTTCTTAAAACCAGATGGATGTCTGCTCCTTCGTGTTATACTAAGAATTACTACTTAGTTCTACTAACTAAGGTTTACCACTTAGTTTCCAAATTCCTTGTTTTCTTAACTAAGTTTTACTACTTAGTCCCTTTTTCAACTGAGGTCTACTACTTAGTTTTCTTTCTCGCCAGGTTGGGCTGGTTAAGTGTATTTAGTCGATTCAAGCTATCTTAACCCTCTTCCCTTATCCTATTACACTGGTTAAGTGTTATCCCTTCATGCTTTTTACTTAACCCTATTCATTTATCATATTCTGATGGTTAAGCGTTCAAGTTTACTTAACCTTATAGTCTAGTCCAGTTAACATATTAATTTGGCTAAGTGTATTACTTAACCCCGACCTCTAGTCTAATTAACATGTTAAATTGGCTAAGTGTATTAACTTTACTTAACCCCACCTTCTAGTCTAGTCAACATGTTAATTTGGCTAAGTATTCCCATGGACTTAACCCTCCCATTCTAGCTTTAACTGTGCTAAGTTGGTTAAGTGTTCCTTAACCTTCCCACTCTAGCTTAACCATGTTAGGTTGGTTAAGTGTTCCTATAGACTTAACTCTCCCATTCTTGTTCTAGCTTTAATTAATAAATTAAAGCCACAACCTCTCACATTAGACAAATATTGCTGCGGTTACTGGATGTGCCGGTCGGTTCCGGGCAGGTTTACACCGCAACTCAATCTAACCTCGGGTTAGGCATATTCATGTTTTCTAAGTTCAAAAGGGTTTTTGATTAATTTCCAAATCTGGTTTTGAAAACAACCATCCCGTCCTTCGGATCAGTTAGGGATAGCCAGGGAGGGCAGGAAACTTGTATTTTCCAAACCCAAGCCTAGACACTATCCTCTCTATCACCCTAGAACCTTCTGGTCTATGTGTTATAAAAAGGGATGTTATCAAAATACTTTTCTTTTGTTTATAAATTGTTAACAATTTATTTCAAAAGCCCATTTCCCCTTTTTAGACAAATTTGGCCTATATTTATTTGTCAAGCCTACTAGTATACTTATATTCTAGGCCCAAGTCCTAACCCAACATGCAGTTTAGGCCATTTCCTATTTCATTGCCGAAACTAGATTAAATATCCTAGTTTATAATTTATGGCCAAAACTTAACCAAGTTACATATTTTGTGGTAAATGAACAATTTAACATTTATGACGAATTCTATAAGTAAATTACTCCTAATTTGCTTATTTCATTACTACTCTTTTAATGTACATTGTCACATTTATTATTATGGTCCATTCTCTCTTATTTATCATATTTATATTTTTTGGTATGTAAATTATACCAAATTTAGTGTCGCTAACCATAATTTATTCTAAACATGACAATTGCTCACAATTATGAATAAATTCAAAATTGTGCTAATATACTTATTCCAAATCAACCTTAATTAACCCAATCTTGGTTTAACTTCCTAATTCACAATTTATGGCAAAACTAGAATTATTTTTCTAGTTTACATTTTATGCCTAAAATTTAGCTTACTTACTAACGCTAAATTTAATATGTCAAAATCACATATTCCCTAATCCATGTCAAATTTCCCCGTTTTCATTTTAATATGCATGTCATAATACATATTCCAAATTATGCCAATTTCCAAGTTTACAATTACGTTCATATTCATTTCCATGTTTTTCCCCAAATCGCATTCCCACCGTTCGAATAATCGTGATTCAACCTAGATTATAAATAAATCTAGATTCGTAGATAAAAAGGGAATGAATCAAAATGACAAGAAGGAATAATTGGCATAAAAAGGTTTGGATAACAATGTAGGTTCAAGAATATGGGTAGACCTAACTAAATAGGTAAATTCCCACTGTCTTAAAACCAAAGAATGGGCAAAATAGGTTCAAGAACGTGGGTAGACCTAACTTAATAGGTAAATTCCCACTGTCTTAAAACCAAAGAAAAAACCAAGGAACAGGTAGAATAAATAATTGGGTTTAGACCCAATTTCACAATCACCAAACTAAAGCAATATTTTCCTAATCATGAATCATGGGTGTCAAAATCACAATTGTCCTCATTATGTCATAAGCAATAGTTTATGTCTAATTCAAAGGCTTATGTTCTTAGTCATAAGTAATGTCCATGGTCATAGGCAATATAGGCGATGTTCATGGTCCAAAAGGGAAAATAATTCCCATAGTCCTAAGTCATTGTCATAGGCAATGTTTATATGTCCCAAAATCAAAGGCTTATGTCATAGTCCAAAGGCATATGCTTTCAAAGGCCACAGTTCTATAGTCATAGTCACGGTTACAGTCTTATTTGTCCTCGAATCATAACAGTTCTTAATTCAGTCCAAGAGTATAAACACAGATTCGAAGAGAGAGAGAGACTTGGCATATTCCTTTATTCCTTTAATTTCATGTCACAAATAAAACAAAATATTCAGATCTAGAAATAACCAACTTACAGAAAATAGATCTAGAAAAGAAGGAAAGCGTGGCTATGATTCGTGCGTCGTTGCTTGAAACTTGTTTGAGCTAGCCTTTGAATTCTTCACTTGAAACTTTGATTTGAATCCCTCCTTAAAAGTCTTTTAGCAGCATCTCCTCGTCTTGAATCATATTTTATTTCATTTATTTAAGAGAATTTAGAAGAGGGGAAGAAGCCATGAATCTTAGCAGCATAAGGATAGAAGAGAATTGGTGCAAAGAGAATGAAGACTAGGGCTGTTTATATAGTTGCTCAAGACCTTATCGTACACGCAGCGCTGAGTCAGCATTGAACCTAGTTAAGAAAATAGTCCAGGTACGTAGATGAATCTAGCCAAACCTTATCATACACGCAGTGCTGAGTCAGCATTGGGTCCCACAAGCTATTTTGGCGTAAAAGTTTGATTTTCAAACTTTTGAATTTCTGGAATTTATTTAACTGTTTTATTCACATGAAATATTCTTATATGTATACAATTCCTCTAACGACCATTTTACGCATATATATATACGCACAACTTTCATTTTATTTTCAAAATTCAAATGATGTTGCCATATTTCATTGACTGTAGCCTTATCTTGAATTTTATCTTTCGTATACATATATTTTTGTATATATATATATATTTATATTTCTCATATGTATATATATATATTTTCTTTATTTCCTTATACGTACGTTCTTATCCTTTCAAATTTTGAATTTGTATACGTACATATATTTGCATGTTTAGTTGGCCCTCTCTAAAACAATGATAAAAAATTTATGCCGCCGCCGGGGTTCGAACCCCCGACCTCCATGCTACCAATCCAATGCCTTAACCAACTGAGCTACAGAGGCTTTTGTTAATAAGTCTTAGAACGATAATAATTATTGTTCTCTCCTTACCTCTTTTTTTTTCATGTTAGTTACAATACTTAAATTAAACAACTGCATGGATCTTTTTCTTTTAATTTTTCTTTTAAAAATTAATTATACTTTAATTTGAGAATCTTAATGTCGCAGAATTACGGGGTGTTACATTCTCCCCCACTTAAAAGGATTTCGTCCCCGAAATCTTCAAGTTTGGAAGAATGTGTCCTACCATCCATTCACCCATCTACTCAACCATTCAATCACAGGCATTCATTGTCCTTAAAAGATTTCTAATGCTTTCATGTTCATATGCATAGTGTGTGTATATGTCTCTATCTAATGCAAAATCAGGCGGTCTACTGATTCAGTTGACCTCCTTAATGCAAATCATGTTAGTGCCATGCGTCCAATCATGCATGCAAACATCCCTAGTCATGTAAATACTACATGCGTGCACAGCCATTCATCCATATGCAACGTCCATATGATATCATATCAAGTTCAACTTATAAACAAATGCATATATGTAAATGCAATATGAGAGCGTCCAAACTTGATCTAGTGCCTAATACGTATGCATATGCATCCACGAGCAACCATTTGCAACCACTTGCAACCATTCAACCATAACATGTTTCAAATACATGTTTACATCCATTGGCTTCTACCTAAGGATCGCAGATACGACCTAGAGGATATACTTTGGAAAGAGAGAAACAACTACGCGTAAAGCTCCTAAACAGAGAAATCAAGGATGCACCCTTAAGGAAAAAGGGCATGTTGCTAGTATCTAGCCTTCTTGAGCTTTACTCCACCGTATCTTAACCAATTTATCTTCACGATTGTGAAGTTCCTAATCTCCATTTCCAAAATAAACAGATGTCAATCACGGCGCCAAGTATATGTACTAAGATGATTAAAGGCCTCCCTCTTAGCTTATCCATCACGCCATAACTATGAGAGTCAAAAGATCACTTCGTACTTTTTAGAGTACCTACCACAACTATTCATCTTTCATGCAAACCATCCAAACCGAACTCGACATTCCTCAAGTACAAGCCCCAAAGGCCTAAACCAATATCAGACAAGCATCCAAGGAATATCTTCACCGAATTTAGACGATCTACGTGAGATGATATAAGCAAACTCGATAGCTATCCTCAAATCCCTACTAACCAAAAACTGGTCGGACCACCAATTGGATTTGAGACTCTAGTGGGATCTTTCTACTATACACGTACTATGGTGCAGAGACTCAACTATGGAAGTGGGTATGAACAATTAAGAAGCGCTGGAACCTAAGGAAATAGTACGAACAGAAAACTAGACTCTTCCAACAGAACTTTACTACCTTTCTCCTAGGTACGCATAGTATGTACTTTCCCTTCTGAAAATCTTGTCCTTTGTTCTTGCCCTCGTCCTTAACTATATGCCCTATCATACCCGAGTAAAGATACTTCCTCTTGTCTTAGTTTTTATAATCCCTTCCTCCTTTGTGAGCCAAGTCTACATCCATGATTTTCCTCATCCTTGGGTTGTGCTCTTTTGCCAAACTCCTCATCCTTTTCCGTGTGTAACCACATTGGCAAATCTCTCGAAAGCCACCTCCATCGCACGCAAAACCCTATAACCTTGAAAGAAGACTGGCCGTAAGTGAAACAACTACGGCTATAGACGGAAGTCGGGCACTACTTCGCCCTTCGATGAGGTTACCTCCCAGAAAGCTAGGAGCCCCAGAGACTCAAGAAAGAAGGAGACAAGAATTCAAACAGAGGAAGAGGAGACAATGCGTATGGCTTTGTGGAATATGCCTTTAAAACAAATCCTTTCTTTTAAAAATGCTTCTTTAAAAACCTTTTGAAAATAATTTTTCAAATCTTTTATCTGATCCGGTAACCTTCAGCTCTGATACCACGTGTAACACCCCACATCCGTTAGTGTCACTCACAAAGGGAATGCACTAAGTTCTGTGGAGCATTATGGGTAAAAGATGCAGATAAATTACAAGATAGACAAACATTAAACAGCGGAAAATAAAACTTTGCTTTATTGACAAAATAATTTGTACAAGGTTCCTTTACAATATCAGAGTATCAACTGTATTTACAAAATAAAGAAGCATAAAATACATTTATATTCCCCAATGTAACAAAAGCCAGCCATAGCAATCCAAAGCCGATGCATCCAAGATTTTTCAAGCTTGGAAAGAGAAATCATCCCAAAACAAATCTGAGCTATCCTATTTCCTCCTTAACAACCTGGGGGGGAGAACGGAAGAAAGAAGACGAAAGAAAAACAGAGTCAGACATAAAGCCTGAGTAAGTTCAGTAACTTCTAGCATGTGAACATGGAAAACAAAACGACATGAATTAACTAAATACAAGATTACACCATGACGATAGGGTCAACAAGATTAGACAAGGTAGTCACAAGATATGCTAAGATAAACTGGATACGCTCTAATACTTTCGCTGCTTCACTATTTACTTGTTATACTGGTTTCTATATCTCTGCACCGCCTAACTAGTGTTTCAACTAGTAACGATAACATGATCCCAATCCCTGTATTTTCCATCGCCTTTAGGCATCCATTTATTAGTTGTTACCTAGATCTAATCTAGGGTTTTCTATCCACTGCTTTCTAGATTTAACTATAGTTTTATGCTATCTGCTGAACGCTTTTCGAGTTCAGGGTTTATGCCACCTAGTCCAACTAGGGATTACGCTACCTGTCGAACAATGCCCCCAAGTCTAGGACACACTACCTAAAGTGGTATAGGTTCCTAGGCTTCCCCACGTATGTATCGCGAATCGTTATCGCTTGTCTAGATGCACATGTCCTGTAATGTGCGATCCGAGTCCTGTGACAGGGCAAATCAAGGAATACAGAACTCGGTCGGGAGCTTTCAGATATCTGCCGATGCAGATGCTAAGGTCTGTTTTTACTCCAGTGGCTATGGTCCCACTTGACCCCTCCCTCAGCTAATGAAAGGCACACCTTGTAAAATGAGAACTATACGCCGGCCCCCGGTGCCCCACTATCCTATGGCCATCCGCAACCATAACTAGATAGCAAGTATATGGTCTTTTGGAGTTCTCCGCCTTTCCGCTTCACGTATCTCGATTGACTCAAGATGGATGGTAGACGACGAGTTGCTATCACAGGGCTACCGTCTTCTCGCTGAATCACGCTGGTCCATCCTAGTCTTTAGGTTGCCACATATATATATTGCAACCAAGGCATACCCTCGGTTCTTCTAACGCAGACCTTAACCTCTGTGAGCCCAGGATGATCATCTGCAGCCTCACAGAGGGATACCAAGAGTACCCTCCCGTCCCCTCGAAGCCTCGGGCTTCGTAACCCAATTCGTTGGAGCCTTCTTAAAACCAGATGGATGTCTGCTCCTTCGTGTTATACTAAGAATTACTACTTAGTTCTACTAACTAAGGTTTACCACTTAGTTTCCAAATTCCTTGTTTTCTTAACTAAGTTTTACTACTTAGTCCCTTTTTCAACTGAGGTCTACTACTTAGTTTTCTTTCTCGCCAGGTTGGGCTGGTTAAGTGTATTTAGTCGATTAAAGCTATCTTAACCCTCTTCCCTTATCCTATTACACTAGTTTAGTGTTATCCCTTCATGCTTTTTACTTAACCCTATTCATTTATCATATTCTGATGGTTAAGCGTTCAAGTTTACTTAACCCTATGGTCTAGTCCAGCTAACATATTAATTTGGCTAAGTGTATTACTTAACCCCGACCTCTAGTCTAATTAACATGTTAAATTGGCTAAGTGTATTAACTTTACTTAACCCCACCTTCTAGTCTAGTCAACATGTTAATTTGGCTAAGTATTCCCATGGACTTAACCCTCCCATTCTAGCTTTAACTGTGCTAAGTTGGTTAAGTGTTCCTTAACCTTCCCATTCTAGCTTAACCGTGTTAGGTTGGTTAAGTGTTCCTATAGACTTAACTCTCCCATTCTTGTTCTAGCTTTAATTAATAAATTAAAGCCGCAACCTCTCACATTAGACAGATATTGCTGCGGTTACTGGATGTGCCGGTCGGTTCCGGGCAGGTTTACACCGCAACTCAATCTAACCTCGGGTTAGGCATATTCATGTTTTCTAAGTTCAAAAGGGTTTTTGATTAATTTCCAAATCTGGTTTTGAAAACAACCATCCCGTCCTTCGGATCAGTTAGGGATAGCCAGGGAGGGCAGGAAACTTGTATTTTCCAAACCCAAGCCTAGACACTATCCTCTCTGTCACCCTAGAACCTTCTGGTCTATGTGTTATAAAAAGGGATGTTATCAAAATACTTTTCTTTTGTTTATAAATTGTTAACAATTTATTTCAAAAGCCCATTTCCCCTTTTTAGACAAATTTGGCCTATATTTATTTGTCAAGCCTACTAGTATACTTATATTCTAGGCCCAAGTCCTAACCCAACATGCAGTTTAGGCCATTTCCTATTTCATTGCCGAAACTAGATTAAATATCCTAGTTTATAATTTATGGCCAAAACTTAACCAAGTTACATATTTTGTGGTAAATGAACAATTTAACATTTATGACGAATTCTATAAGTAAATTACTCCTAATTTACTTATTTCATTACTACTCTTTTAATGTACATTGTCACATTTATTATTATGGTCCATTCTCTCTTATTTATCATATTTATATTTTTTTGGTATGTAAATTATACCAAATTTAGTGTCGCTAACCATAATTTATTCTAAACATGACAATTGCTCACAATTATGAATAAATTCAAAATTGTGCTAATATACTTATTCCAAATCAACCTTAATTAACCCAATCTTGGTTTAACTTCCTAATTCACAATTTATGGCAAAACTAGAATTATTTTTCTAGTTTACATTTTATGCCTAAAATTTAGCTTACTTACTAACGCTAAATTTAATATGTCAAAATCACATATTCCCTAATCCATGTCAAATTTCCCCATTTTCATTTTAATATGCATGTCATAATACATATTCCAAATTATGCCAATTTCCAAGTTTACAATTACGTTCATATTCATTTCCATGTTTTTCCCCAAATCGCATTCCCACCGTTCGAATAATCGTGATTCAACCTAGATTATAAATAAATCTAGATTCGTAGATAAAAAGGGAATGAATCAAAATGACAAGAAGGAATAATTGGCATAAAAAGGTTTGGATAACAATGTAGGTTCAAGAATATGGGTAGACCTAACTAAATAGGTAAATTCCCACTGTCTTAAAACCAAAGAATGGGCAAAATAGGTTCAAGAACGTGGGTAGACCTAACTTAATAGGTAAATTCCCACTGTCTTAAAACCAAAGAAAAAACCAAGGAACAGGTAGAATAAATAATTGGGTTTAGACCCAATTTCACAATCACCAAACTAAAGCAATATTTTCCTAATCATGAATCATGGGTGTCAAAATCACAATTGTCCTCATTATGTCATAAGCAATAGTTTATGTCTAATTCAAAGGCTTATGTTCTTAGTCCTAAGTAATGTCCATGGTCATAGGCAATATAGGCGATGTTCATGGTCCAAAAGGGAAAATAATTCCCATAGTCCTAAGTCATTGTCATAGGCAATGTTTATATGTCCCAAAATCAAAGGCTTATGTCATAGTCCAAAGGCATATGCTTTCAAAGGCCACAGTTCTATAGTCATAGTCACGGTTACAGTCTTATTTGTCCTCGAATCATAACAGTTCTTAATTCAGTCCAAGAGTATAAACACAGATTCGAAGAGAGAGAGAGACTTGGCATATTCCTTTATTCCTTTAATTTCATGTCACAAATAAAACAAAATATTCAGATCTAGAAATAACCACCTTACAGAAAATAGATCTAGAAAAGAAGGAAAGCGTGGCTATGATTCGTGCGTCGTTGCTTGAAACTTGTTTGAGCTAGCCTTTGAATTCTTCACTTGAAACTTTGATTTGAATCCCTCCTTAAAAGTCTTTTAGCAGCATCTCCTCGTCTTGAATCATATTTTATTTCATTTATTTAAGAGAATTTAGAAGAGGGGAAGAAGCCATGAATCTTAGCAGCATAAGGATAGAAGAGAATTGGTGCAAAGAGAATGAAGACTAGGGCTGTTTATATAGCTGCTCAAGACCTTATCGTACACGCAGCGCTGAGTCAGCACTGAACCTAGTTAAGAAAATAGTCCAGGTACGTAGATGAATCTAGCCAAACCTTATCATACACGCAGTGCTGAGTCAGCATTGGGTCCCACAAGCTATTTTGGCGTAAAAGTTTGATTTTCAAACTTTTGAATTTCTGGAATTTATTTAACTGTTTTATTCACATGAAATATTCTTATATGTATACAATTCCTCTAACGACCATTTTACGCGTATATATATACGCACAACTTTCATTTTATTTTCAAAATTCAAATGATGTTGCCATATTTCATTGACTGTAGCCTTATCTTGAATTTTATCTTTCGTATACATATATATTTGTATATATATATATATATATTTATATTTCTCATATGTATATATATATATATATATATATTTTCTTTATTTCCTTATACGTACGTTCTTATCCTTTCAAATTTTGAATTTGTATACGTACATATATTTGCATGTTTAGTTGGCCCTCTCTAAAACAATGATAAAAAAATTATGCCGCCGCCGGGGTTTGAACCCCCGACCTCCATGCTACCAATCCAATGCCTTAACCAACTGAGCTACAGAGGCTTTTGTTAATAAGTCTTAGAACAATAATAATTATTGTTCTCTCCTTACCTCTTTTTTTTTCATGTTAGTTACAATACTTAAATTAAACAACTGCATTGATCTTTTTCTTTTAATTTTTCTTTTAAAAATTAATTATACTTTAATTTGAGAATCTTAATGTCGCAGAATTACGGGGTGTTACAGATGGATTCTTAGAATGGCTGGTCATGCCATTCGGTTTGACTAATGCACCCGCCTACTTCATGGACTTGATGAGTAGGGTGTTCAGGGAGTTCTTGAACAAGTTTGTCGTGGTCTTCGTAGATGATATTCTGATCTTCTCTAAGGATGAGGAAGAGCATGCAAGGCATCTCGTGGAGGTGATGGATACGCTTAGAGCGCATCAGTTGAAGGCCAAGTTCTCCAAGTGTCACTTTTGGAGAAGGGAAGTTAGATTCCTTGGGCATATAGTTTCTAAGCAAGGCTTAGCGGTGGATCCCGCTAAGGTAGTTGCAGTTCAGGATTGGAAGACTCCAAGGAATGCAACCGAAGTAAGAAGTTCTCTCAGTTTAATTAGTTAGTTAGTGTCCCTTGAGCTTAGACCTACCCTTCTGGATCAAGTAGGGACTTCACAGAAAGAAGACCCGCAGTTAGTCGAGATCATGGACAAGTTGATTCGAGGCGAGATGGTAAGTCACCTCGCTATAGATGACAAGGGATGGCTAAGACGCGATGAGAGAAAGAAGGCTCTTGAAGATGCACATCACCCGAGGAGGTGGCCGAGTTTGTCCCAAGGTGCATGTTGTGCCAACAGGTTAAAGGCCGAGTCATAAAAGCCCGGTGGGCTATTACATCCATTGGAGGTCCCCGCAATGGAAGTAGAAAAGCGTCACAAAGGATTTCGTGGATGGACTGCCTAGATCAAGAAAGGGAATAAGAGCATGTGGGTCATAGTAGGTAGACTCACGAAGAGTGCTCATTTCACTCCGGTAAAGAGCGAAAGGACTACATCATAGCTAGCGACAGTTTACTTTCAACAAATAAAGCGGTTGCACGAGTTTCCCTAAAGTATAGTTAGTAACCATGACTCAATCTTCACTAGCCAGTTTTGGGATAGTCTACGGGAAGTCATGGGCAAGCACGGAATCTAAGTACGGCCTATCATTCACAGGCGGATGGTTCATTTCGTTCAAGCATGAGTTATAGAAAATCACGTTAGTAAGAGCAATTGGCAACGTGGATTGGTATTTCCAAGAAAAGTTCTGCTGCGTGGAATACTTTATAGTAAGTAAACGAGATCCAGGATTCACTGGTGAATTTTGGAGAGCTTGCATGAAACCATGAGGTCATAGTTATGTTTAAGCCAAGAATGATAGAAGAGTAAGTGAAAAAGGAAGACGAGAGGCGACAATGAAATGAGTTCCAACTCATATTTGGAAATAAGAGTTAAGAAGCTAAGAAATCATGAGGTAAAAGACGGTCAAAGCACAGTGGAGTTAAGCTCAAGGAAACGTGACTTAGAAGACTGAAGGCAAGATACGCGCATCATATCTCTTTTTAAGAGCATATCCTTGATCCATGTTTTCCTGTGGAACTTACTCGCATGTTATCTTTTTACGTATATCCTCTCGGTCCCATTCTCGGTCCTATTTCTGTCGGGAGGTATGACTTATTGGCTAGTAATACATGTCAGGGTTCGAAGGAGTCCGTTAGGTTGACTAAACCTTTTGGGCTTTCATAGAATATGGGTTGGGTTAGGAAGGGATTTCTTGTAATCCAAAAGGAGTATATCTTGCTTATCTTCCCGATCTCTTTGTAGCATATCTTTTGCTATCCGTGTTTGTCTTGATTATCTAGTTTATCATGTTAATCTTGTCATGAGAACCTTAGGTAGAAACCCTTTGGATGAAACATGTGTTTGAAACATGTTATGCTTGATGTTTGCAAGTGGTTGCAAGTGTTTGCAAGTGGTTACTCGTGGATGCATTATACATGTTAGGCACTAGATCGGCTCACACACTCCTCATATTGCATATGCATGAGTGTTTATGCTTATTCATGGATGAAAATTTTTGTGTTATCACATGGATGTTTCATATGGATGTATGTTATGTGCACACATATAGATGTTATACATTATGTTAGGAATTGCATACATATGGATTCATTTCACTAACATAATTTGCATTGATGATATTTGCATTAGATAAGTACATATACACACACCTTTGCATATGTTCATACAACATTTAGAATCTTGTAAGGACAATGATTGCTCGTGGATGATGTTTTGAGTAGATGGATGTTGGATGGTAGGATACGTTCTTCCTAACTTGAAGATTTCGGGGACGAAATCCTTTAAGGAGGGGAGAATGTAACAACCCGTATTTTCAATAACCTGTTATAACGTAAATCGAGGCAGAATTTAATTTATAAATCTGAATCAAGGGAAACGGGCTATGCCATTGCGTTCGTCTCGGAAAAATACGCGAAATAGAGTCCGAGTTTTCGAAAATCGGAGTCCGTATGACCCGATTAAGGCCCAACGAAGTTTTCAGAAAATTTCAAAGTAAAAACAGATTTCAAATTCAAGTTTGAATTTGGAAATTAGGGCAGATTGGGCCAGGCGGGAAAATTCCCGCCAGAGCACCCAAGTCGACAGCCCTGTCGACTTGGGAGTCGACTTGGTTGGACCCAAGTCGACAGCCTTGTCGACTTGGCTGTCGACTTGGTTCAGCCGGGCAGTTTTGCCTGGTGCACCATTTTGAAGTTGTGTTGAGTTTGGGGGCCAGATTCGGTTTTGAGGGCTGAGATTAGAACTAGGGTTTAATCCTAAGGTTGAAACTAATCCTAATCTCTATAAATAAGCCCCTAACCTAACCCTAAATCATCATTAATCAATCCTACAACTAAACTATGGCAAAATCAATCCTCTCATGGCCTCCACTCTCTTCATAAAATTCCTAAGTTATTTCTATGAGAGATTTTCCATGCATACAAGTGTTTTCAAGCTTGTATGAGTGTCATTAGCTTGCATTCAAGTCAAGTTTCTATATTTGCATCATAAAGCAAGGGTTTTGATCATTTTGGCTCAAGGGTTTTTCTATTAGAGCTTGCATTTTGGGTCTAATTGATTGCATAAGGGCTTTGTCATATTTTTGTGTCTTCATAAGCATTGTAAGCCCTTTTCTACTTTCATATTTAAACTCTAAAGTTAAATGAATGATGCAAGTTTGGTTGATCATTATGATATGCAAGTTTGCCATGATATGCAAGTTTACTATGTCATGTTATGCAAGTTTGATATGTTATGCTATGCAAGTTTGCCATGTTATGATATGCAAGTTTATCATGTTATGTTATGCAAGTATGCCATGTTATGATATGCAAGTTTATCATGTTATGTTATGCAAGTATGCCATGTTATGATATGCAAGTTCACCATGTTATGCTATGCAAGTTTGCCATGTTATGATATGCAAGTTTATCATGTTATGTTATGCAAGTATGCCATGTTATGATATGCAAGTTTATCATGTTATGTTATGCAAGTATGCCATGCTATGATATGCAAGTTTACCATGTTATGCTATGCAAGTTTGCCATGTTGTGATATGCAAGTTTATCAAGTTATGTTATGCAAGTTTGGGTTGATCATTTTGTTCATGTTACCATGTTATGCAAGCTTATCTTGGGCTTATGAGCTTAAAACTTCAAGCTTTATGCTAAAGGTTGCATTTTGGCAACATGTAAGTTATCATATCCCTTATGATAACTTGCATGTGAGGCTAAATGCGAACTTATGGCAACCTCTACATGTCATTTATCACCATGTATCACTTATATGCTAAGTTTGGTTTTATGCATACTTTTGAGGCCTAATGATGCAATATGCAAGTATATGAACATATGTACATTTCATATGCCACCATGTTAAACTTGTGGCTTCAACACCTTTATGTCATGATTATGCCAAGTTCCCTCTTTCTATCCTTTATGCGCTATTGCGATATGTAAGCGATGGGATTGCGTTTGGGGTTGGGTAAACTTAAAAGACATAAAAACATAAGATTGGGAATTTACCTTTTAAGTTAGGTCTACCCATTGGGAATTTACCTATTAAGTTAGGTCTACCCAAATTCTTGAAAACTTGTAATATGTTTTGGAAACATGATGGACATGACACTTAGAAAATATAAGTGTGACCAACTCGAGGTTGGGTTGAGTTTGTAGCATAAAACTACCCGGAACCGACCGACTTAACTAGTTGCTACAAACAATAGGACCCAATGTGAGAAGTTGGTCATGTTGTACCTTGAACCCGAGGTTAGACCAAGTTGGGGTGTAAAGCTACCCGGACCCGCCCGGCTTAACTAGTAACCACAACAAGGTCTAATGTGAGAGGTTAAGGCACATTAAATTAATTAATGCCTCGTGATTAGGGTTAAGTCATGGTCCACTTAATACTTAACCAATTTGGGCTTGGTAGATTAATCAGGGTTAAGTCGTGAACTCATCGTTACACTTAACCAAGTTAATCCATGATTAGCAAGAGGGTTAAACCGTACTTAACCCACTAGAAAATCCTAGCAATGGGGGTCCACTCCAGCAGTAATCCCAAGTTTGTATCATTATGGCCCTAGGGACTAGGCTAGGGTGGGGGCACGATTACTGGACTTGAGGTAAGTGACCAAAAACGACGGCAGAGTGGTACGCCGGTGTAGTTCCGGGCGGACTATGGTCGTGCACATAGTCCGAAGCCGGGGAAAACATGCACGGGTACCAGTAGATCGAGACTGTGCACTTATGTTTATGGTGTCCAGGGGTTGACACCCTAGGGCTTGATACACCCGACGGGAGACCCTGCACAGTCTGACTACAATTATGTTTGGGCCGCATTGACACCAACACATGACGAGTTAGGCTTATAGGGAGCCGATCGACTAGACCGTTTGGTTGGACCGCGTATTAGGGTCACTTCATGTTATTGGGCCAAAGCTTGGGCCAAGGGATCAATACTTGTTTATTCAAGTCATGTTAGTTTGCTAGTACACCTGTGGTGCAAAAACCTTAATCCTGAGTATGCGATGACACCTTTATCTACCTTGTTAGTTAATCATCATGCTAGTATGTTGTTATCCTTATGTTCATCCCTGCTTCTCATGCCAGTTAACTTTATCAGTTTACATTGATTGTAGTAGGGCTTACTCAGTCTTTTTGACTGACCTGTTTTCCTTTCGCCTCTTTTCTTCCGTTCCCCCCCGCCCCCCCCCCCCCCCCCAGGTTCTCAGGGTGGGAATATTGGAGCTTAGCTTGGATTTCTGATCGCTTGCTTGTGGGATTTTAGCTCATGTACGGTCTTGACATGAAGCTAGCTATGGTTATCACTTATTTTGGGGATAGTACTTATGTATTTCAGTTTTTCAGTGATGTTGTTTTTATCTAGACTTGTGTATTTGGAAAGTGACATTATGTTGTATCAGACTTGTTTTGAAATAGTTTGAAATCTTCCGCTGTTTTACTTATCTTATTTTCTCTGTTTATATATATACATATGTTCTTGTTCTGCCTTGACATATCATTATGCATGTTTACCTGATTCAAACTAAGCATAACCGTCCCTTGTTGGTCATAAGAAATCTCGAGGGTCCTCCCATGACAAGTCAAAAGCCTAATGACCCTCCTCTCATAATCCAGAATGGCACCATATGTGGTAAGCCAGTCCATTCCTAGAATCAACCCATAGCTCATAAACCCAAGCACATATGCATCGCACTCAAACTCGACGCCTAACACAGGTATTCTCAAACCCCCACAAATCATAGATTAATGAGCCAAACCACCTATGGGGTTTGAGACAATAACGAGATCCACTACCATACTAGTATTTAAGTAAAGAGATTCAACTACAGAACTAGATATAAACGAATGCGAAGTGCAAGAATAAAAAAGAGTTCTTACAGGAAGATTGGGAAGAGAAATCAAACCTTCCATGGAAACTTTCCTACCTCTATCTGGTGCACTAGCCACGAGAGCATTCACTTGCCCTCCAGAGGTTCCTGTCATTTAACCCTGCCCTTGCTTCCTTGGGCACTCCTGAAACACCCCACCTCCATTAAGGTCACTCACAAAGGGAATGCCTTAATTTTGGTGGAGGTTTATAAGTAAAAGCCACAGATAAACTCAAGACATATATAAATACACATATTTTAAACAGCGGAAACCAACAGACTTTTATTTCATCAATACTTGTTCAAAACAAAACATTCCATAATTGTCTCAAAATATTTCCATCATTACAACCTCATAACTGTCTTGATTATTAAAGAAGCATAAAACATAAATACAATGACAAAAATCCCCATAGTGATATCCAAAGCCATAGTCCAAGCAAAAGAGACCCAAATCATACATCTACGTTCTTGGAGCTTGTACAGAGCCTGACTGAGCTAAGCTGTTTCCTCCCTGCGGACCTGGGGGGGAAACGAAAGAAAAGAAGACAAAAAGAAAATAGGGTCAGACATAAAGCCTGAGTAAATCTAGTAACTCTTCAGTATGTGAATAAGAAAAGGGCATGATAGATATATACTGAAAATAGGATGGTGTCACAAGCTAAGGGAGTGTCGAATGTACTATCGCACCCATACTATATCTCTGCATCTACTTGAGTTTACTCTAACTGGCACCCCATGGTGAGGGTGAAGTGATCTCCAACTTAATTTAAAGATCGGCTCCTACTCGTTAACATGTGTCATACGGCCCCCAAGAATTGTAGAGACCTATGCTGGTCCCACCATGGGGTGTATCAAGACCTAAGGTGGTGGCCCCGACACAAATTCTAGAAGGCATAGGTTATACTACTGGTGTCCCCTCTGCCCTGGTTGTCTTCTTCGGAGTGTGTGCACGCCCGCACCCCATTAGACCTGCACTGTGCACCCACCGTCGTCGTTCGACCGCTTATAATCAGCCCAGTAATCGTGCCCCACCCTACCAAGTTTCAGGGTACCATTGATACCTAATTTAGGGTTACTGCTGAAATGGGTCCCTCGTTACCAGGATTTTCTAGTCAAACATGTTAAGTGGTTAAGTGTCTGTATTTACCTAACCCCCACCCATCAATTCTTGTCAACATGTTGAATTTGGTCAAGTGTTATAGTTGACTTAACCCTGCCATCTATCCTTAGCCTCTTAGGAGCACCTGACCACTCACGTTAGACAGGTATTGCTACGGTTACTGGATATGCCGGTCGGTTCCGGGCAGGTTTACACCGAAGCTCAGTCTAACCTCGGGTCATTATTGGGCTCAATGCTTAACCACCTACATTGGATAGGTATTGTTATGACTACTGGACAGCCGGGCGGTTCCGGGCAGGTTTACATCACAACTCAATCCAACCTCGGGTTAAGCATATCGTGTTTTCTAAATTTACAAATTTTATTATTATATATGTAAATGTCATATCTTTTATTCTTGGGTATAACAATTCATACCGCTTTAAATGTCATTGTCGTTGGCCTGTGCCAAACATGCCAACATATATTTTCATGTTTTACACCCAACGTTATTACCCCCGTTTATACGTTCGCAACGTTATAACAAATGTTGGGCTCGACATAATTCAGCCCAACTTTATAAGCGTAAGAAAAGGGGAAATCAAGAACATGTAATATTTTGCAACATATAAGGGTGTGTGGCGCATGAACTTGCAATTTAACGATTCAACTAACATATAATATGAGTCATGTGAACTTGCATTCAAATCAATGTATAACTAAGTAGGTGACATATGAAATGGCATAGTTTAGGCCTACACAACTTGTGTTTAAATATGTTTAACTTGGCATAATGTCAAACACAAAACTAGCATGTTGTATATTCACCAAAATGTCTAATTATAGCATCTAGTCACATAGCCTATTTCAACATGAACTTGCATAGTTTATGAAACCCAAACGATACTCAACATAGATCCAATTACACTTGCAAATAAACATGAACTTGCATGCTTTATGAAACCCAAACGATGCTTAACATAGATCCAATTATACTTGCAAATAAACATGAACTTGCATGATTTATGAAACCCAAACGATGCTTAACATAGATCCAATTATACTTGCAATTAGACATGAAAATGACATCATAGGGTTTGGGTCATGTAGGCATAAAAGGTTTCAAATCTAGAACATGTTTACATAAACTCTAATTTAGACTTAGGGAATATACATAGTCCATGCCATTGACATATACATAAAAGGATCAATTTCTAATTTTTGCCACAAACTTGCAAGTGTCATTATTTCATATACAATTGTTCAATAGGCTTGCATCAATCAATTTATGCCACAAACGTCAATACACAAGTCATGATAGAACCATCGCAATACATAAAATTTATACAATACAATAACACAATTCTATTTTCATTTACATCGAATCACATCACAATTCCTATTCATATTCTGAAAGGTCACTATACTTACAACGAATGCAGAATCTTGAATTCTGGATTCTGAATTCTGAAATTGAGATGCACTCCTTTGGGTAGACTAACATTGCATTGATAAATTTGATTTGAACTTTAATCTTCTTCTTATTTTGAATCATTTCTAGGCTTTTATCTTGACGGCTATGTTCAATTCCTCACTAGCAGCATGACAACTCCTTTCTCATTTTTTTGTGTGAATTTTCAGTTGAGACTTAGGGTGTATTTATAGATTTTTAAGTTGTTTTGAGCCGTCAGATGAAGACAGGAGGAATCTAGACTGTTCAAAGTTCAAAGAGCCAATCAAGAGGTGACACGTCAGCCCTAGTGACACAGAGAGCCACAGAAATTCGAGCCAGAGCCAGACCTGGCCAGCCAGGTCGACCAGGCAGGTCGACACCCAGGTCGACACTATGGTCGACATGGGGGTGACCAGGTCGACACTATAGTCGACCTGGGGTGACCAGGTCGACACCATGGTCGACCTGGTCTCTTGGCAGAAAATTTCCCGCCCAGCCCAGTTGAACCTGAAATTTGAAATTTTGAAATTAAACTGAGTTGTTTGAATTTAAATTTGATTCTGAAACTTCCGAAGGCCATAACTGCTTCATACGGAGTCTGATTCGCGCAAACTCGGACTCTTTCTCAAGCAGAATTCCAAGATGAACGCAATGGCATAACCCGTTTCCCTTAATTCTTTCATTTAGAATTAATTATACTTTAATTTGTGAAGCTTAGCATTATAGAATTCACAGGGTGTTACATTCTCCCCCCTTAAAAGGATTTCGTCCCCGAAATCTTCAAGTTAGGAAGAATGTATATCCTACCATCCAACAGTCCATCTACTCAACCAACAAACACAGGAATCCATTGTACTTAAAAGACTTCTAATGCTTCGTGATCATATGCATAGTGTGTGTATTTGTCGTTATCTAATGCAGAAATCAGGCGGTCTACTGATTCAGCTGACCTCCTTAATGCGAATCATGTTAGTGTCATGAATCCATTATGTATGCAAATTTTTCTACTCATAATTCTACATGAGTGCACAACTATTCATACAAATGCGACGACCATATGACAGCATATCAAGTTTCAACCATATACAAATGAGAATACATATATATGCATATGCAATATGAAGTGACTGAGCCGATTTATAACCTAGGGTGTGTGTGTATATGCATCCATGAGCAACCACTAGCAACCATTTGCAGCCATCATCCATAACATGTTTTCAAATACATGTTTGCATCCATTTGTTTTCTACCTAAGGAGTTAGGAAAAGGACCGAGGAGATATACCTAAAAAGATAGATAAAGCATAACTTAAGGAAAAAGAGAGATCAAAGATGTACCCTCGAAAAGAAGAGGGTAGGCAGCGCATATTCTGTCCTCAGTTTCCCAAGTCGCGTCTTCCTCGACGTCGCTTCACTGAACTTTAACGAGTTTGACTTCGCGGTTGCGTAGCTTTTTCACTTCATCTCCTAAGATGCGGGTTGGAACTTTCCTCACAGTTGCTTCACGTTCCACTTCGGCTTCTTCTAGAATGCTAGGTTCCACCACTTCCGCAGACTCATGCAAACACTTCCGGAGGTGAGATACATGAAAGACGTTGTGAACTCCGGCCAGTCTCTCGGGTAGCTCTAATCTATAGGCCATCTTTCCAACCTTCTCGATGATAGGAAATGGTCCTACAAATCTTGGTGCTAGCTTTCCTGTGGATCCAAAACGAACGACGTTCCTTAAAGGTGATACCTTAAGGAAAACCCTGTCCCCAACCTCAAACTCAAAGTCGGTCCTTCTTTTGTCGGCGTAGGATTTCTGTCTGTCTTGGGCAGTCTTCATTCTCCTACGTATCAAGTCCACTTTCTCCGAGGTCTCTCGAATCATGTCTGGCCCAAGTATAAGCTTATCTGTAGACTCCCACCAACAAGTTGGTGATTTGCACGGTCTTCGATACAAGGCTTCGAAGGGTGCCATACCGATGGTAGCTTGGTAGTTGTTGTTATAGGCAAATTCCACTAAAGGAAGGTGATCCTCCCATGTCCCTCCAAAGTCAAGAACGCAAAGTCTCAAAAGATCTTCTAAAACTCTATTCACCCTTTCCGTTTGGCCATCGGTTTGGGGGTGATAGACCGTGCTCAAACATAACTGTGTGCCTACAGCTTCTTGCAGACTCCGCCAAAACTCGCTTGTGAAGATAGGGTCTCGGTCACTAACAATGCTGGAGGGTATCCCATGGAGTCGAACTATTTCCTTTAGATAAAGAGATGCTAGAGATGAGGCAGTCCTTTTACTTTTGGTAGGTATGAAGTGGGCACTTTTTGTAAGCCTATCCACTATTACCCAAATGCTAGTGTTGCCTCTTCTCGACCTAGGCAGTCCATCAATGAAGTCCATTGAAATGCTCTCCCACATCCACTGTGGGACCTCTAAAGGATGAAGTAGTCCTCTAGGCTTCTTCTGTTCCGCCTTGACCCATTGGCAGGTCATGCACTTAGAGACGAAATCTGCCCCGTCTTGTTTCATGCCGCTCCAAAAGAAAGTCCTTTTTATATCCTTGTACATCTTATCACCGCCAGGGTGTATGGTCATCTTGGAATGATGCGCTTCCTCGAGAACCTTCTTTGTCAACTCCCTTGCTTGTGGGACGCATAACCTTCCATCTCGCCTCAGCCAACCCTTATCATCTATGGCGTACCTACTGAGGTGACTAGAAGTCTCACCCCTAATAAGTTTATCAATCACATCAACAAGATGAGGGTCTTCACGTTGTGCAGCCCCTATTGAGTCCAAGAGAGTAGGGCGTAGTTCGAGAGATGCTAGCAAACCCGGTACAAAATCTGAGGAGGGCCTAAAGTTAAAATTGGCTATATACTCCAAGCTTTGCCTTTCCACAAAGAGCGGACTTCAGGTCAGTTTCTTTCGGCTCAACGTGTCTGCTACTACGTTGCCTTTGCCGGGAGTATAGGAAATTTCAAAGTCATACAAGGCAAGAAACTCCATCCATCTTTGCGGCCTCAAGTTAAGGTCCTTCTGCGAGAAGAGATATTTCAACGATTTATGGTCAGTGTGTAATTCGAACTTCTCACCTAGGAGATAATGGCGCCAAGACATAAGCGCAAAGACGATGGCGGCTAACTCAAGATCGTGGGTTGGGTAGTTCTTTTCGTGAACTTTTAATTGTCTTCCACCATACGCTACTACCTTTCCTTCTTGCATTAGAACAACGCCTAGTCCCGTTCCACATGCATCCGTGTATACTGTGAACATTTTGCTTCCATCTGGCAAGGTCAGAACTGGGGCTGTTATGAGAGCCCTTTTTAATCGTTGGAAAGCAAACTCGCAGTCCAAATCGCAAGTGAACGCCAGATTCTTCTTTGTTAGCCTTGTGAGTGGGGCTGAGATTTTCGCGAAATCCCTAATAAATTTTCGGGAAAAACCGGCTAGCCCAAGAAAGCTTCGAACTTCAGTTGCATTTCTTGGTGTCTTCCAATCTTGCACTGCCACCACTTTCGCGGGGTCCACGGCCAACCCTTCTTTGGACAATATATGCCCCAAAAATCTTACTTCTTTTCTCCAGAAGTGACACTTGGAGAATTTGGCTTTTAGTTGATGAGCTCGAAGAGTTTCCATGATTTCTTTCAGAGGCTGAGCGTGCTCTTCCTCATTCTTTGAGAAGATTAAGATATCATCTATGAAGACAACCACAAATTTGTTGAGGAATTCTCTAAACACCCTCCTCATTAGGTCTACGAAATAAGCGGGTGCATTTGTCAAGCCGAAAGGCATGACAAGCCACTCGAAGAAACCGTCTAGGGTTCTGAACGCCGTTTTATCAATGTTATCTTCAGCTACTCTTAGCTGATGGAACCCAGTTGCCAGATCAAGTTGGGAGAAGATCGTCGCACCTACAAGCTGATCAAACAAATTGTCGATTCGGGGAAGAGGGTGCCTATTTTTCTTGGACAATTTGTTTAACTCCCTATATTCGACGCAAAGGCGAAGTGAACCGTCCGCTTTGGTTGCGAACACCACTGGAGCACCCCATTCCAAAATGCTCCATCTAATGAACCCTTTTTCGAGAAGTTCTTTAACCTGCTTACTGAGCTCCTTTCTCTCCTTGGAGCCATGAGTCTGACAGGTAAAGCTACAGGCTTTGCGTTATCCACAAGATATATGCGGAAGTCTATTTCCCGCCTCGGAGGTAAGCCTTTCACCTCCTAAAAGTCATCCGGATATTCCCGGACTACTCTTACTGATTGCAAATTCTCATCAGAAGCATCAAGCGACTCTAGATAACTAAGCATAACAGCATTCAAGGGATTACAAGAAATTTCTAGAGTGTTACCAAGCCGAGTTAAGAGTCTAACCACTCTTTTCTCACAATCAAGAATGGCACTATTACTGGATAACCAGTCCATGCCTAAGATCAAACCACATCCCGAGAATCCTAAGACAAAGGTATCACAACTAAACTCAACGCTGAGAATAGAGATTTTCAAACCCAAACAAACCATTGACAAGTAAGCGGAGCCCCCAATTGGATTTGAAACTACTAAGGGATCTTCTACCATACTAGTGTCTAAATGCAGAGATTTTACTAAGGCAGATGAAATAAAAGAGTGTGATGCGTCAGAGTCAAAAAGTGTACGGACTGGATGATCATAAAGATAGACTACACTTTCTACAGAAATATTACTACCTCGTTCCCGCTGAGGTGCCACTAGCGCATGAACCTGACCCCCTGAAGTGGATCCGGCTTTCTGTCCCTGCCCTTTCTTCTTTGGCCAGTCCTTAGCTTGGTGCCCAGTCTCTCCACAATGAAAGCAACTGCCCATCTTCTCCTTTCTTTTCCGGCATTCTTTTGATATATGGCCCACAATGCCACAGAAATTGCACCTTCTCTTCTCATGGGGCTTATTGTTCTTCCCTCCTTTCTTAAAGTCTGTTTTCTTTGTTTGTAGACCCTCTTTCTTCTCTTCCACCTTAGTTTCTTTCTTACCGTGGTCTTCCTCATGTAGCAATGCCATGTCCACCAAGCTTTCATAAGTCGCTCCCGTGGATACATGGGTCATGGCAAGGCTGTGTAGAGGCTCATTCAAACCCTTGACGAAGCGAAGTGCCTTCTTATGTTGGGTGTTTACTAAGTCTAACCCAAATCTAGCGAGCTGATTAAACTGATTAAAATATTCCCTGATCGTCATGCTCCCCTATTTCAGAGTTAGGAACTTCTCCATGTGCAGGCTTCTTTCAGCTTGGGAGAGAAATTTCATTTCAAACCTTGTCCTGAAATCTTCCCATGTTTCCACCGCCCTTTGAGCATTGGTAACTTCCCATCAATAGGAAGCTTCATCCTTAAGCAACCATACCGCTAGTTGTATCTTTTGCCTGTCATCAACCCCGAAGATGACAAACAGATCCTCAGTCTCCTTTAGCCAGTTTCTTTCCCCTACAAAGGATTCTGTCCCATAAAAGTCTTTTCCACCCATAGCCTTGAAGTCTCTACATGGTTTTGCGAAGGCATTTCCACGAGGAGGTGGAGGAGGAGGTACCGCGACCACTGGAGGGGGGATGTCTGCTGGGCCCGCGCCACTGGCCCTTGCTTCTAAGTTCCTCCTAACCCAGCCGGGAATCGGCACTCCTTCCGGGAGGTTAAGGTCTCCAGACATGCTGAAACAGAAAGGAAAAATTCAAAACGAAGGATAGAGAAAGATAGATGGGGCACATGGCTTTGGGGGATTTTGTCTTTTATAAATATAACACTTTTTCTTGAAAAATGCTTCTTTAAACTTTCTTTTTGAAAACAATTTCAAAAATTTTATCTTGTCTGGTAAACCTATGCTCTGATACCAAGTGAAACACCCCAACTCCGTCAAGGTCACTCACAAAGGGAATGCCTTAATTTTGGTGGATGTTTATAAGTAAAATCCACAGATAAACTCAAGACAGATATAAATACACATATTTTAAATAGTGGAAACCAACAGACTTTTATTTCATCAATACTTGTTCAAAACAAAACATTCCATAATTGTCTCAAAATACTTCCATCATTACAACCTCATAACTGTCTTGATTATTAAAGAAGCATAAAACATAAATACAATGACAAAAATCCCCATAGTGATATCCAAAGCCATATTCCGAGCAAAAGAGACCCAAATCATACATCTACGTTCTTGGAGCTTGAACAGAGCCTGACTGAGCTGAGATGTTTCCTCCTTGTGGACCTGGGGGGGAATGAAAGAAAAGAAGATGAAAAGAAAATAGGGTCGGACATAAAGCCTGAGTAAATCTAGTAACTCTTCAGTATGTGAATAAGAAAAGGGCATGATAGATATATACTGAAAATAGGATGGTGTCACAAGCTAAGGGAGTGTCGAATGTAATATCGCACCCATACTATATCTTTGCATCTACTTGAGTTTACTCTAACTGGCACCCCATGGTGAGGGTGAAGTGATCCCCAACTTTATTTAATGATCGGCTCCTACTCGCATTAACATGTGTCATACGGCCCACAAGAATTGTAGATACCTATGCTGGTCCTACCATGGGGTGTATCAAGACCCATGGTGGCGGCCCCGGCACAAATTCTAGAAGGCATAGGTTATACTACTGGTGTCCCCAGTGCCCTGGTTGTCTGCTCCAAAGTGTGTGCACGCCCGCACCCCGTTATACCTGCACTGTGCACCCACTGTCATCGTTTGACCACTTACAATCAGCCCAGTAATCGTGCCCCACCCTGCCTAGTTTCAGGGTACCGTTGATACCTAATTTTGGGTTACTACTGAAATAGGTCCCTCGATACCAGGATTTTCTAGTCAAACATGTTAAGTGGTTAAGTGTATGTATTTATCTAACCCCTACCCATCAATTCTTGTCAACATGTTGAATTTGGTTAAGTGTTATAGTTGACTTAACCCTACCATTTGTCCTTAGCCTCTTAGGAGCACCTGACCACTCACATTAGACAGGTATAACTACGGTTACTAGATATGCCGGTCGGTTCCGGGTAGATTTACACCGTAGCTCAGTCTAACATCGGGTCATTATTGGGCTCAATGCTTAACCACCCACATTGGATAGGTATTGTTGTGACTACTGGACAGTCGGGCGGTTCTGGGCAGGTTTGCATCACAGCTCAATCCAACCTGGGTTAAGCATATCGTGTTTTCTAAATTTACATATTTTATTATTATATATGTAAATGTCATATCTTTTATTCTTGGGTATAACAATTCATACCGCTTTAAATGTCATTGTCGTTGGCATGTGTCAAACATGCCAATATATATTTTCATGTTTTACACCCAACGTTATAACAAATGTTGGGCTTGACACAATTCAGCCCAACTTTATAAGCGTAAGAAAAGGGGAAATCAAGAACATGTTATATTTTGCAACATATAAGGGTGTGTGGCGCATGAACTTGCAATTTAACGATTCAACTAACATATAGTATGAGTCATGTGAACTTGCATTCAAATCAATGTATAACTAAGTAGGTGACATATGAAATGGCATAGTTTAGGCCTACACAACTTGTGTTTAAATATGTTTAACTTGGCATAATGCCAAACACAAAACTAGCATGTTGTATATTCACCAAAATGTCTAATTATAGCATCTAATCACATAGCCTATTTCAACATGAACTTGCATAGTTTATGAAACCCAAACGATACTTAACATAGATCCAATTATACTTGCAAATAAACATGAACTTGCATGCTTTATGAAACCCAAACGATGCTTAACATAGATCCAATTATACTTGCAAATAAACATGAACTTGCATGATTTATGAAACACAAAAGATGCTTAACATAGATCCAATTATACTTGCAATTAGACATGAAAATGATATCATAGGGTTTGGGTCATGTAGGCATAAAAGGTTTCAAATCTAGAACATGTTTACATAAATTCTAATTTAGACTAAGGGAATATACATAGTCCATGCCATTGACATATACATAAAAGGATCAATTTCTAATTTTTTCCACAAACTTGTAAGTGTCATTGTTTCATATACAATTGTTCAATAGGCTTGCATCAATCAATTTATGCCACAAACGTCAATACACAAGTCATGATAGAACCATCGCAATACATAGAATTTATACAATACAATAACACAATTCTATTTTCATTTACATCGAATCACATCACAATTCCTATTCATATTCTGAAAGGTCACTATACTTACAATGAATGCAGAATCTTGAATTCTGGATTCTGAATTCTGAAATTGAAATGCGCTCCTTTGGGTAGACTAACGTTGCGTTGATAAATTTGATTTAAACTTTAATCTTCTTCTTAGTTTGATTCGTCTCTAGGCTTTTCTCTTGACGGCTATGTTCAATTCCTCCCTAGCAGCATGACAACTCCTTTCTCATTTTTTTGTGTTAATTTTCAGTTGAGACTTAGGGTGTATTTATAGATTTTTAAGTTGTTTTGAGCCGTCAGATGAAGACAGGAGGAATCTAGGCAGTTCAGAGTTCAAAGAGCCAATCAAGAGGTGACACGTCAGCCCTAGTGACACAGAGAGCCACAGAAATTCGAGCCAAAGCCAGACCTGGCCAGCCAGGTCGACCAGGCAGGTCGACACTATGGTCGACCTGGGGGGACCAGGTCGACAATATAATCGACCTGGGGTGACCAAGTCGACACCATGGTCGACCCTATGGTCGACCCGGTCTCTGGGCAGGAATTTTCCCACCCCGCCCAGTTTGAACCTGAAATTCGAAATTTTGAAATTAAACTGAGCTGTTTGAATTTAAATTTGATTCTGAAACTTCCGAAGGTCATAACTCCTTCATACAGAGTCCGATTCGCGCAAACTCGGACTCTATCTCAAGCAGAATTCCGAGACAAACGTAATGGCGTAACCTGTTTCCCTTAATTCTTTCATTTATAATTTATTATACTTTAATTTGTGAATCTTAGCGTTATACAATTCACGGGGTGTTACAATTCCCCAGAATAGTGTCTAATCTCTTCACAAACGAAGCAGTCATTCTTCCTTTTCCTGCAGTCCTGGGACAAGTGACCCTGTCACCCGCAACTATGGCATTTCCTCTTATCCTTAGCCTTGTCCTTCTTTCCGCCCTTCTTCTTTTGTTTTTGTTGTCCTTTCTTGGGCCATACCTTTTTATTTTGTGTTTCCTCAATCTTAACTTCTTCCTTTCAGATTTATTTGAACTTTATCTGTGTTCCCTTCCTGGGCCATCATTTTTCCCATCCTTAGGTTGTGCTCCTTAGCCCTAACTCCCTTGTTCTCCTTTTTACCATCCTTGTGTAACAATTTAACAAATCTCTTGAAATTTGCCTCCATCACACGAAAATCCTTACGAAGCTCAAGAAAATTAGCTGCAAGTGGTACTACTGCAGCTACAGACGGGGTTTAGGCACTTCATTTCCCTTTGACATGTGCCGCAGTTTAAACATGCCCACGACATTGTGCCGGAATGGGGACACCTTTCAAGAAGAATCGGTTTCCCAGACAAAAAAAGAAAAAGGAATCAAGCAGAGAATAGAGAGATATTTCCTATGGCTTTGGGGAATACGTTTTTCAAAATAGACTTTTCTTTTTGAAAATGCTTTCTTTTAAAACCTTTTTGAAAATAATTTTCAAAATCTTTATCCAATCTGGTAACCTTCAGCTCTGATACCAAGTGTGACACCCCACGTCCGTTAATGTCACTCACTATGGGAATGCATTAAGTTTCGTGAAGCGTGATAGGTAAACAAAATAGAAACATTACAAGACAGATATAAAATAGAAGCGAAATTAAAAACTTTTATTAATCATAAAACATGGTTACACCATATGTCTGAAAATACATAAACTCAGTACATCATTAAAACTTTTGTCGTGTACTTTAATATCAGAGTACAATAACAAATAAAGCATAATCCCTAAATCATAAGCCATAGTAGCAAAGATAGAAGCTTGAGAAATACATCTAGAAGCTCCAAGCAAGATGATAGCAGAATCCTGAATAAGCCTAAGAACTCTCACCCTTGAGAACCTAGGGGGGACGGAAGAAAGAAGGAGAAACAAAAAAGGGTCAGACATAAAGTCTGGCTAGTCTAGTTACTTTTAGCCAGTAAATAAATAAAACTAACATGATAGGCATATAAAGTGGATAAGAGAGAGAGATAGCTACATAAAAGGTAGGTGTGACAAGGTAAGCAAGATAAGGTGTATGTGCCTCACTAATGATTACTCTGCACTATTACTAAAATGAGATGATCCCTTCCATTATAAGTTGGTAGACATAGGGAATACGTCTGAGTGTACCCTAACTGCTACCCTAATCGATCGGATCCCTACCCCGTAGATATCCTGTGTGAGCCCCACAATAGGAGGTATCACTTCCTAAAATGGCAACCATGAAGGTGTGCACAACCATACCTACTGGTGTCACGGTCGTCTTATCCCCTTCTGCCTGGCTCATGCACGCACATGGGTCGGTCGGTTTGCGCCACCCACACCATCCATCTTGTTTGGATCTCTTATAATCAATCTGTATGCGTGCCCCTTCTCCGCCTAGTACGGAGTTCTTTATTTGATACCAACTCCGGGTTACTGACTGAAATGGGTCCCACACAATATCATACAAGCTCTCCGCTTTGTCTTGCATCCCCACTAGGTTTTTCACTGACTATGTATACCCTTAGGTGTCTTTAATTACATAGCCCTATGTTAGTTATGCTTAACCTAAAAGGTGTCTTTAATTACATAACTTCAATCTTTCTACCGGTTTTGCTTACCTATAGGTGTCTTTAATGCATAACCCCCAATCTTCCAATCAGTTATGCTTACCTATAGGTGTCTTTAATAAATAACCCTATCATTTCTACAAGTTATGTTAACCCTAAAAGGTGTCTTTAATTACATAACTTTATCGGGTTAAGTTTGTGGGCCTATATACACTAATATTACCCACCTACCCAAGATTTACTTAACCCTCCCACTGATCCAGGCATGATTGTTTAATGGTTAAGTTTGTGGGCCTATATATACTAATATTACCCACCTACCCAAGATTAAATCAACCCTCCCACTGAACCAATCATATTTGTTTAATGGTTAAGTTTGTGGGCCTATATATACTAATATTATCCACCTACCCAAGATTTACTTAACCTATCCTCTATTCCAGTTAATTTACTTTAACCTAACCTTAGTTCAATATCATACAATCCTTATGGATTGGATTTGGTTAAGTAGTCTAATTCGTTACCATGTCCATTTATGGTTTATAATGGGCTAGAGCTTCCACATTAGGCCTATAACATGTGGATGCTGGATATGTCGTTCGGGCCCGATCAGTCTTATTCCACAGTTGGGCCTAACCTCGTGTCTTAGCCCGATTCGTATTTGCGTACTTAGACCTCTCACATTAGGTTCAACATTAGTGGCTGCTGGATATGCCGGTCAGGTCCAGGCAGACTTCCACCACTAATTCAACCTAACCTCGTGTCATAAGTACAATTCCTAATTGTAATTACTAGACATTCCATTTTTAATTAATTAACCAATTAATCAATCCTTTCCTTTTATAGGTGTCAACACCTATTTTACTCAATAATTTGAATTACATGTCCAAAAATGTTCATATTCAAATTATGCCATTTTTAACCCTTTTTTCCCCATTCCTTAAACAGTGCCATCACAGAATTGGCAACATGCCTAGGCTAGACAATAACCTAGTCATAAATGATAATAGGGAAAATAATGGGAATATAACTAAAATGATCATCTTGGCATAAACATAAACTAGCATGATAATAAGGTGAACATACATACTGGCATGGATATGAAATTGTCATCATAACAAGGGGGACATAAAACTGATGAACGGTTGGGAGTCAATAACTATGATGTCATAACAAGCATAGTAAGATCTAAATTAGCTTTAGAGGTCCAATCGGTTTAGATCTAACGTGATAACACAAGGTGATAAATTAGATCACATAATTCAGATCTAGAGTTTAAAATTGATCTAACATGATAACGCAAGGTGATAAATTAGATCACACAAAATAGATCTAACATGATAACATAAGGTGATAATTTAGATCACATAAAATAAATCTAACATGATAACATAAGGTGATAATTTAGATCACATAAAATAAATCTAACATGATAACATAAGGTGATAATCTAGATCACATAAAATAGATCTACTATGATAACATAAGGTGATAATCAAGATCTATCTAACAGTTTCAATGTCCACATAAATTAGATCTACTACTTTAGAAATAGATCTTCAAAAATCCACATCATAACATGTCATAAAAGTTACAATTTAGATAAAGATTTAGATCCAATCCTAACTAATTCAAGGTGGCATATGTTCATGATTTACGTAAATGATTAGATCTATCCAACGATATAATTATCTAAATTAACAGATCTATATTAACCACAATATAGTTACAAACCAAGATCCATAATAATAACATAGCAGAATAATTACAATTGAATTGGATCTAGAGAAATAGATCTATCATGATATAGCGTAAGATCTAACAATAACATAGATTTAAGGTTTACAACGTATCCAAATCACAGTCTTCCATAATTTACTTTTATTTATCTAAACCTAAAAGCAACTAGAACTCACAACATTAGATTTAGAGAATAGAGAGAATGGATCTTGAATTTCTGGATTTGATTTACAAAGTACGTTGTTGTAGAAAATGGTTTTGTCTCAGTTCGCACTCCGGCAGCATGTGGCTCCCATAGTTTCATTGAAGAAATAGGAGAATTGAGCACATATTTATAGCTGCAGAACCCACTGAAACTGATTTCCACCTCAGCCTCAGGGATGTCGACCCCCATATGGGTAGGTCGACCCATAGGTCGACACCCCTTGAGGGGGGTCGACCCCTTGGTAGACACCTCTCTAGGGGGTCGACCCCCTAGAGCCGGAATTTTGCCGCTCTGACGAATTTTTCCAGTTCGAATAGTTCTGGATAAAATTCTGACTCATCTCTAACTCATGCGTTTGCATATAATATTTCTGCGTGTATACAAACTTAAAACCTTCATAACTTCCTCATGCGGTGTCCTTTTTACGCAAAAAAATGTTTATCTTGACCAGAATTTCGAGACGGACGCAATGGTGCAGTCCCTTTCCTCTAATTATGTATATTAAATTAATTATTTAATTTATCCTCTTTTACTATCGGTACAAATTCGGGGTGTTACAATTGCTTTCTTAGGTCATATTGGATTGAATATAGATTTGATTAGATTCAGATTAGATTCAATTCAATAATAATTTTATTTGTTGTTTTTTTTTCAAAATCAATCTCCAAGTTTTGTCTAACTCACCCATGAAATATATAAATAATAAAAATATATTTTCCTCCCTCTGTTCGACCTACATACTACACTCATGTGTGCTTGTAGTTTAAATTAAATCTACACTTTTTTTATTCATAGAAAAGTGTCAATCAAGTTTTTGACGTCGTTGTCGGGGAGGGAATAATTAAATTTAATTATTTATTTAATTTCTAATTTTGTGCTAGTTTTTATTTTTCCCTTTGTTTTATTTTATATATAGAAAAAATTCTAGATTGGTTGATTGGATATTATACTCCAATCTTCTAATTAAAAAAACTTGCCTTTTGATTTCAATTCCTTCCTTTATTACCTTCCAAAATTTCAGTACATTTCTTTCCCTTTGTTTTCATACAAACTTTCTAAAAAAGAGTACTTCATTTTTTTATTGATTTCTTTCCGATTACAACTCTCTTTCCCTTCCTGTAGTCTCTCTTTCCATTTTCTTTTAATTTGTTTCTTTCCTATTCTCTCTTTTACAACAACAAAAAAGAATCATAAAAAGATACTTCTTTTGCAATTCTTTTTCCCTGCATTATTTCTTGCCTTTTGTTTTCTCTTTCAGTACCACATACAAATCTCCATGCCATCATCTAGATCAGAAATCCCATAACCATCCTCTTTATAAAAAAAACTTGCTAAATTGTCTTGATTTTTTTATTTCCTTCCCCTTTTCAATTTTTTGCCTTTTACATTTTTTTCCCTTTTCTACTATCAAAACAACAACAAAAATAGCCATTTTTTCTTTAATTTCTTCCTCTTATTCCTTATTTACTTTTACTTCTTTCTAACTGTCAATACACTGGTTTTCATTCTTTTACAACAATAAAATAAAAAATTATCCTTTTTTTACAAAGATTCCTTTCTAATTTTTTTTTTCTTCTATTCCTTACCAAAACTAAATTGCAAACCACCTGTTATCTCACAATCTTCTTTACCAGTCACCCCATCATATATTCACTACGTTCATCTTCGTACCCTCACCATCACACCTACACCCAGAACACAACATATTCATCATCAGCAACCTCCTTTCTCCACATCTTCACTACGCAATACCTTCCACCATGACCTACTACCCTCACAACAGTTCTGCCAACCACTCCACCCACTTGCCTCACCTTTACACCGTCAACAATCACCCAACTGTTCACCAAAACTCATCTGCAAATACCCCAATTGGCAAAAAAAAACATAACATCTGAAACCAAAACGCAAGCACCAAATCTACACAGACCATCTCGCAAACTCCAAACCCATTGCAACACCATCAGAGCCATCGGCCGAATAATTTAGAACACCTTTCGAAGATCCCAAAACCTTTCATCATCGCAGACACAAATTCATAAACCCCAATTCACCACACTCAAAAACCCCAATCGCACCCATTGATCTACACTGCAACAACCAACCCTAGCATGAACCTTAAATCAAATTCAAAAAAAGAATGGGTAAATCCAATTCGATAGCCTCTCATAGATCAGAACCCGTTCATAAAGAGAACCAAAGATTTTTTTATTGTTGCATAAATCATTCTTGAAAAAAAAAAGGACATGGAAGAGTAAACTGATTTTGGAGGGTTCTGTTGTATCCAAAGTTATAAAAGGATCGTAATTGTATTCGTTTGGTATCGAAAAGAAAGTAATTTTCATTTTCAGGAGTCAGCAAAACTGCCATATTTACTTGCATACTACAAGGAATAAGTGGATCGATTTAATTTTATCTTTGGGGTCGACTTTGTTTTTGAGTAGTGGGTTGGATTTCGAGCGTTCCATTCCAGCTGTTCTCCTTGTTGAGTCTTGAATTTTTCTTATTTTAGCTTAATTTGTTTGTTTTGTTTTCTTCCTTTTTTTGTTTTGTATTTTTAATGGTTTGAGTCTAGTCTTGTTTTTGTTGAGTTGTTGATTTTGTTAAGTCTTAGTTAGTTAGTTTGTTGTCTTCGAGTTCAGTGCTTTTGTTTCTCTTTTTTTTTTGAACTTTTTTTTTTCCAATTTAGTTTTTTTTAGTTTCCTTTTTTTGTGTTTTTTTGTTTGTTTAGCTCATTCAAAAAAAGAACTAATTAAAGGCCAAAGTAAAGAAGGAATTCAAGCAAACAAATCAAAGGAATTGAAATCAAGAAAAAGCAAATAGTGGATTTTAATTGCTCTAGACAGACAACCATACCCCACTGTAAAATTTTCTGAACTCTACAGGTGCTACAACTGCTTAAAAATATATAGAAATTGCTTGTAAAGATTTCCTGCATGTGCCGCGACACGCTTGTAAAAAATTTATTTCTGCAATTTATTATTCCGTGACCGTTCTGTGATTGAAATTTCTGAATCTGTTTGTTATGAATTAATTTTCATAACTTAAATCATCACTCTCATTAGTTCTCAACTTTAAAATTCATTAAACGTTGATTATAGGAAAACATGAGCTCATATAAAATATTATAATTGAAAAGTGGTGCTTTGTGAAGTTGACTGTCTCGTATAATTGGATCGCGTATCATAACAGCCAATTTAGTACACAACGCTGCAGAGATAAAATATGGGTTATAGCCGTATCATATTTGATAGTGCTTAGATCCATATCAAACTATATTTTTGCGATCCGCACCAACCTAAGCACCTTAAATTTGACCATCCATCAACGAAGCTCCAGATCAGTTAATTTGATACGACTTTGGGCCAAAACGAATACATATCATATTGTTCATCACATTAGGCACTTAGAATTAAATTTTGGCCACTCCCTTTTCCTTTTGTTTTACTTTAATGGTGACCGAAAATCCAAATTAGGGTTTTCGGTCACCAAATCGTGCCTCCACCTTTCTCTGGGATCTCCTCCTCCAACAGAGATTAACAACCCTCTCGACAGAAACACAGCAACTCTTGGTCCCTAGACCTTTCCTTCGATAGCAGGTATGTGTTTCAATTGAATTGTGGCATGCATGCCTGATTGTAGGGAACAAGTTGAAATCTTGGTGTATTAGTTGATCGCTACTTTATGTTAGTGTGTTAGCTATTTCAATTGAATTGGTATGTACGTGTGTTAGTTGTTTCAATTGAACTGGTATGTACGTGTGTTAGCTGATTACTACTTTGTGTAAGAAACGGATCTATGGTTATACCCTGGAATCAGAGAAATCAAATTTGAATCATACTTTATGATAATGTAAAATATATCTGAATTGCTATCGGAAACATGTATGGTACAATTTTAGATTGCGGTATAACCATGAAACAAAGATATAACAATGAGTTAGTCATAAGGATGCAGTAACTTTTACTACTGTTAAGATGTTTAATGTCAATTGTCCATAACCTAATTCTATTTGCAATAGCCATTTGATTGTTTGTTGTCCATTTCTTAAACTAAATGACAAGCCAAGAATATAGTTGTATAATTATAGCTTTGATGTCAAAAATGGAAAACAGACATAATATATTACCTGATGTGGCGGAAACTAAGAAAATGGATAATTATAGTTCAATTTTAACTATGATTTCATCGTCATTTGATTGTTTGTTTTCCTTATGCTCGAAATTTAAATTTGGTTGTCTTATAACTGTAACACCCCGTGTATTCTATAACAGTGAAATTCACAAATTAAAGTATAACTAATTTCAAATCAAAGAATTAAGGGAAATGGGATACGCCATTGCGTTCATCTCGGAATTCTGATTGAGATAGAGTCCGAGTTTGCGTAAAACGGACTCCGAATGAAGAAGATATGGCCTCCAGAAGTTTTAGAATTTAGATTAAAATTCGAACAGACGAAAACAGCTCAGAAAAACAAATTTAAAATTCAAAAATCGGGCCCAATTGGCCAGGGCGGGAAAAATCCCGCCCAAGTCACCCAGGTCGACTTGGCAGTCGACCTGGGGCTAGCCAGGTCGACTGGGCAGTCGACCTGGGTAACCCGTGTCGATTGCCAAGTCGACACGGTGTCAACTGGGGTGTCGAACTTGCCCCTGAGCCAGGTCGAACCCAGCCCACCCTGGCTGGCCTGGTCTGTGTTCGGTCGATTTTCTGATCCTTGCCTTGTCACTAGGGCTAGGTGTCAGCTCCTGGTTGGTCCCTCCTTTGAACGAACGGCTATTATTAAACCAAGCTTCATCGACGGTCTAAATCAACTCACAAACTCTATAAAAAGGGCCTAAGACTAACCCTAATTCACACAAACAAAAATGGAGATGAGACCGTCATGCTGCTGAGGAGAGACTAAGGATAGCAATCAGAAATTGGGAGACAATTAGGAGATAAATCAAAAGCTTAAAGCAACGTTAATTGAATCAAAGCAACGCCTACAACAAAGGATAGCATCTCCAAATTCAGAATTCAGATTCCTGAATTGAAGATTCGTCATACGTTGTAAGTAGAGTGCTATTCCGATGTGAATAATTAATTGCGTTTGATTTGTGTAAAATGCGAAATGGAATTGTGGCGATAATAATCTATACTTGTATGTTATTTTGATTATAAACGATTTGGAAATGTTATGGTATACGATTGGATTCATACAAGTATATGATTTATGTTGACAACCATATGTTGTGAAATTTTAATTGGGATTCATGCAAGTATATGATTCATTATTATGCTAGTATGATGTACATACTTTTATGATCACTTTTAGTATGTAATTGGATATGACTAAGTACTATAGTTTATATGAATCTATGTTGGAATTAGCATATCATACTTTTGTATTATAAACAAAAGTAAGCACCTTTATGAACATGACTAAACTATGTTTGGTATTATGCCTAGTTGAAACATGTTTTAGGCCTAAGTTGTTATCAAAACCATATGGTGATATATGCGACACAATTAAGTTAGATTTACATTCCAATTGCAAGTTTACATGAATAGAATGATTCATGTTTAAGTATTATTTATGCCATGATTACATGAATAAAATGATTCATGTTTAAGTATTATTTATGCCATGATTATATGAATAGAATGATTCATGTTTAGGTATCGTTTATGCCATGATTATATGAATAGAATGATTCATGTTTAAGTATTGTTTATGCCATAATTATATGCTGTTACAATTGCAAGTTCACATGTGTCTACTTTATGTTAATTGAATCGTTAGTTGCAAGTTCATGCGTTAACACTCCCCTTTTTCATGTTACCTTATAAACACCATGTTATAAGCCTCCCCTTTTCATATGGCTAAATTGGGTTTAAATATTAAACCCAACACACCTTACATTGTAGCGAACGTGTAAAACGGGGGTAATGACGTTTGGGTTAAAATATAGAACATATGTGTTGGCATGTTTGACGCATGCCAACAACCTTGAAAAACAATTAAGTGGCATAAATAAATTTTAATCAATAAAGATGAATTTGAATAATGGGCCGCAAATATTTACATATAAAAAGAAAAGATACAAAATATGTAAATGTAGAAAATACGATGTGTTTAACCCGAGGTTGGATTGAGTTGTGATGTAAACCTGCCCAGAACCGCCCGGCTGTCCAGTAGTCACAACAATACCTATCCAATGTGGGTGGTTAAATACGGAGCCCAATAAGGACCCGAGGTTAGACTGAGTTGTGGCGTAAAACTGCCCGGACCCAACTGGCAACAGGCAGCCACAACAATACCTGTCTAATGTGAGAGGTCGAGGCTTTAATAAGACAATTAAGGCTGAGTCAGGATTGGTAGGATTAAGTAAATTATATTAATACTTAATCAAAATGGAACATGCTAAACTATACAGACTGATTGGGGGTTAGGTTTATAAAACACTTAACCAACTTAGCATGTTGGCTAGAAATAGAAAACCTAGTAGCGGGGGACCCTTTTCAGAAGTAACCCTACAAGGTGTATCAGGATACCCTGAACTAGGCAGGGTGGGGCACGATTACTGGGCTGACTGTAAGAGGTCAAATCAACGGCGGTGGTGCAGCAGTGTAGGTTCTAACGGGGTGCGGGCGTGCACACACTCCGGCGCAGAAAAATAAGGCACTGGACACCAGTAGCATACCTGTGTGTTCTAGAATTGTGTCGGGCCGCCACCATAGGACTTGATACACCCCATGGTGGGACCAGCATAGGTAACTACAATAACAGGAGCCGTAAGACACATGCAACTATGCGAGTAGGAGCCGATCATCAGAAATGGATCACTTCACCCTGATTATGGGGTGCCTGTTGGGAACTAGTTTATATGGGTACAGAGATTAATATGGGGTATGATAGTATATTCGACCCTAGACAACTTAACTTAGTTTATGGTGCTTTCCCATTTCCAGTTTATACTTATCATTCCCAGTTCTTTATTCATAGACTGAATAGTCCTAGACTTACTCAGGCTTTATGTCTGACTCTACTTTTCTTTCGTCCCCCCCCCAGGTCCATAGGGAGGGAATACCGCAGCTTGACCAGATTTCACATCCAGCTTGAAGAGAAAGAATGTATTGCTTGGATCTTTTCCGTTTTGGACTATGGCTTTGGACAACAATTATGGGACTTTTGCAGTTTATTTATGTTTTCTTTATGCTTCTTTAATAATGTAATCAAGACAGTTATGAAGATGTTATGTTTTTGGAAGAATTGTAAGACAAGTATGGCATGTTTTTGTGAACACGTATTTTAATGAAATAAAAGATGTTATTGTTTTTCGCTGTTTAAAAATATGTGTTCTTATATCTGTCTTGTATACCTGTGACTTATACTTATAAACCTCCACCAAAATTAGGGCATTTCCTTTGAGAGTGACCCTAACGGAGGTTGGGTGTTTCACTTGTTTCAGAGCCAGGTTTATCAGATAAGATAAAAAGTTTTGAAAATTTATTTTCAAAAGAAAATTTAAAGAAGCATTTTTAAAAGATAAAATATTATATTTTAAAAAGGCAAAGTCCCCCAAAGCCATAGGTACTATCTCTTATCCTTCATTTTGAATCTATCATTTTTGTTTCAGCATATCCGAAGAGCTTAACTTGCCAGAGGGTGTACCAATACCTGGTTGATTTAGACGGTTCTTAGAAGCAAGGGCCACTCAGCCAGGTCCTACCGTTCCTCCTCCCCCAGCTGCAGGAAATCATCCAGCCGTAGCAGCACCTATTCCTCCACCTCCTCCACGGGGAAACACTTTTGCTAAGATATGTAAAGATTTTAAAGCTATGGGAGGAAAGGATTTTTCATGGAACTGAGTCCTTCGTGGCAGCTAGAAATTGGCTGAAAGAAACCGAGGACTTATTCGTCATCTTTGAGGTAGAAGATAGGCAGAAAGTACAACTGGCAGTATGGCTACTAAAAGGTGAGGCTTCCTACTGGTGGGAAGTCACCAATGCAGAAAGACCAGTGGAAACATGGGAGGACTTTAGGGCAAGGTTTGAGGCTAAATTTCTCTCAGACGCGGAAAGGAGTTTGCAGTTGGAAAAATTCTTATTTCTTAAGCAAGGGAACAAGACAGTCAAAGAGTATGTTAATTAGTTCGATGAGCTAGCTAGGTTCGGATTGGACCTAGTCAACACCCCGCACAAGAAGGCTCTCCGTTTTGTCAAAGGGTTGAATGAGCCATTACACAGTTTGGCCATGACCCATATACCCATGGGAGCTATATATGAAAGGCTAGTACAGATGGCATTGTTGAACGAAGAGGATAAGGGCAAGAAGGAGACAAAGGCAGAAAGCTCTCAAGGGAAGAAAGAGGGTTTACAGCCTAAGAAGACAGACTTTAAGAAGGGCGGGAAAGACAACAAAGAGAAGAGGAAGTGTAATTTCTATGGCAAAGTGGGGCACTTAGTGAAAGATTGCCGGAAAAAGAAGGCCAAGATGAATGGTGGGTGCTTTTCTTGCTGTGAGACAGGCCACATGGCTAAGGACTGCCCAAAGAAACGAGGACAGGGGCAGAGGGCTGGGTCCACCTCAAGGGCACAGGTTCATGTGCTAGAGGCGCCACCTCTGTAACAGCGAGGTATAAATACTTCTGTAGAAAGTGTAGTTTATCTTTATGGTCACCCCGTTCGCACTTTATTTGATTCTGGCGCATCTCACTCCTTTATCTCGTCTTCTTTAGTAGAATCTCTGCACCTAGAAACTAGTATGGTAGAGGACCCCTTAATTGTTTCAAACCCAATTGGGGGCCTGGCTCATTTGTCTATGATCTGTGTGGGATTGAAAATTTCTATTCTAAGCGTAGAATTTAAATGTAGTGCCTTTGTTTTGGGCTTTTTGGGATAGGGTTTGATTTGGGCATGGATTGGCTATCCAGTAATGGGGCCATCCTTGATTGTGAGAAAAGGGTTGTTAGGCTTCTGACCCAGCTCGGTAACACTTTGGAAATTTCTTGTAATCCCTCGTATGCGGTTATGCTTAGTTATCTTGAATCGCTAGATGCCTCTGTCGACAATTTGCAATCGGTTAGAGTGGTCTGGGAATATCCGGATGTCTTCGAAGAGGTGAAGGGCTTGCCTCCGAAGCGGGAGATAGACTTCCGCATATATCTTGTAGATAATGCAAAGCCCGTTGCGTTGCCCGTTAGACACATGGCTCCACGGGAAAGGAAAGAGCTCAGTAAACAGATTAAAGAGCTTCTAGAGAAGGGGTTCATTAGAAGGAGCATCTCAGAATGGGGCGCTCCAGTGGTGTTCGCTACAAAGGCGGATGGTTCACTCCGTCTATGTGTTGACTATAGGGAGCTCATCAAGCTAATGAAAAAGAATAGGCACCCTCTCCCCAGAATCGACGATCTGTTTGATCAACTTGTAGGAGCGTCTGTTTTCTCCCAACTCGATTTAGCGACCGGTTTTCATCAGCTAAGGGTGGCTGAAGATAGCATCGATAAAACGGCATTCAGAACCCCAGACGGCTTCTTTGAATGGCTTGTCATGCCTTTTGGCTTGACAAACGCACCTGCTTACTTCGTGGACCTGATGAGTAGGGTGTTCAGAGATTTCCTCAATAACTTTGTAGTGGTTTTCATAGACGATATCTTGATCTTCTCAAAGAGTGAAGAGGAACATGCCCAGCACTTAAGGGCAATCATGGAAACTCTGCGAGTCCATCAGCTAAAAGCCAAATTCTCCAAATGCCACTTTTGGAGAGAGGAAGTAAGATTTCTTGGGCACATAGTATCCAAGGAAGGGTTAGCTGTAGACCCGGCTAAGGTAGTAGCGATGCAGGATTGGAAGACACCAAAGAACGCAACAGAGGTCCGAAGCTTTCTCGGGCTAGCAGGCTTTTATCGAAAATTCATCAGAGACTTTGCAAAGATATCAGGTCTGCTCACAAAGTTGACCAAGAAGAATCTATTGTTCAATTGGGACTTGGATTGCGAGTTTGCTTTCCAGCGACTGAAAAGGGCTCTTACAACAGCCCCAGTTTTGACATTGCCAGATGGAAGCAAGATGTTCATCGTTTATACAGATGCATGTGGTACAGGGCTAGGCGCTGTCTTAATGCAAGAAGGAAGGGTAGTAGCTTATGGTGGGAGGCAATTGAAAGTGCATGTAAAGAACTACCCGACCCACGATCTTGAGTTAGCCGCCATCGTCTTTGCACTCAAGTCTTGGCGACACTATCTCCTAGGTGAGAAGTTCAAACTTTACACTGATCATAAATCGTTGAAATACCTTTTCTCGCAGAAGGACCTTAACTTGAGGCAACAGAGATGGATGGAGTTTCTTGCCTCGTATGATTTCGAGATCTCCTACACTCCGGGCAAAGGCAACGTAGTGGCAGACGCGTTGAGCCGAAAGAAACTGACCCTAAGCCCACTGTTTGTTGAAAGACAAAGCCTAGAGTTTATAGCCAGCTTTGACTTTAGGCCCTCCTCCGATTTTGTACCAGGCTTGCTAGCATTTCTCGAAGTACGCCCGACTTTAGTGGACTCAATAGGGACAGCACAACGCGAAGACCCTCAGCTTGTAGAAACGATTGATAGGCTAATTAGGGGTGAGACTTCAAGTCACCTCAACAGATACTCCATCGACGATAAGGGTTGGCTAAGGCGAGAGGGAAGACTATGCGTCCCATAGACAAGGTATTTAGTAAAGAAGGTTCTCGAGGAAGCACATCACTCCAAGATGACAATACACCCAGGCGGGGATAAAATGTACAAGGACATAAAGAGAACTTTCTTTTGGAACGGCATGAAGAAGGACGTGGCAGATTTCATTTCTAAGTGTATGGTGTGCCAACAGGTTAAAGCGGAACAGAAAAAGCCTGGCGGTCTGCTCCATCCTCTAGAGGTCCCACAGTGGAAGTGGGATAGCATCTCAATGGACTTCATCGATGGGCTGCCTAGGTCTAGGAGAGGCAACACTAGCATTTGGGTAATAGTGGATAGGCTTACTAAAAGCGCCCACTTTTTACCTGTCAAAAGTAAAAGAACTGCCTCATCTCTAGCATCTCTTTACCTCAAGGAAATTGTTCGACTCCATGGAATACAATCCAACATTGTTAGTTATCGAGACCCTATCTTCACAAGTGAGTTTTGGCGGAGTCTACAAGAAGCAGTAGGCACACAGTTATGCTTAAGCACAGTCTATCATCCCCAAACCGACGGCCAAACAGAAAGAGTGAACAGAGTTTTGGAGGACCTTTTAAGACTGTGCGTCCTTGACTTCGGAGGGACATGGGAAGACCATCTTCCTTTGGTGGAATTTGCCTACAACAACAGCTACCAAGCAACCATCGGAATGGCTCCCTTCGAAGCTTTATATGGAAGGCCGTGCCGATCACCCACTTGTTGGTGGGAGTCTACTGATAAGCTCATACTTGGACCAGATATGATCCGAGAGACTTCAGAGAAAGTAGACTTAATACGAAGAAGGATGAAGACGGCCCAAGACAGACAAAAGTCCTACGCCGACAAGAGGAGGACCGACCTTGAATTTGAGGTTTAGGACAGAGTTTTTCTTAAGGTATCTCCGCTAAGGAACGTTGTTCGTTTTGGAACCACAGGAAAACTAGCACCAAGGTTCATAGGGCCATTCCCTATCATCGAGAAGATTGGAAAAATGGCCTATAGATTAGAGCTACCCGAAAAATTGGCCGGAGTTCACAACGTCTTTCACATTTCACATCTCCGAAAATGTCTACATGAGTCTGCTGAAGTGGTAGAGCCAAATATCCTAGAAGAAGCTGAAGTGGAACGTGAAGCAACCGTAAGGAAAGTTCCAATCCGCATATTAGGAACAGAAGTGAAGAAGCTACGCAACCGCGAAGTCAAACTCGTCAAAGTTCAGTGCAGCGACACCGAAGAAGATGCAACTTGGGAAACTGAAGCTAGAATACGCGCAGCCTACCCTTTTCTTTTCGAGGGTACATCTTTGATCTTTCCTTTTTCCTTAAGTTGCGCTTTTATCTATCTTTTTAGGTATATTTCCTCGACCTTATCTTTTAGGTAGAAACCCTTTGGATGGAAACATGTAATTGAAACATGTTATGGATGATGGTTGCAAGTGGTTGAAAGTGATTGCTAGTGGTTGCTCGTGGTTGCATATATACACACAATCTAGGTTCTAGATCGGCTCAGTCACTTCATATTGCATATGCATATATGTTTGCATTCGTATATGGTTGAACTTTAATGTGTTGTCATATGGATGTTGCATTTGTATGAATGATGGTGCACTCATATAGAATCATGAATAGGAAAATTTGCATACATAATGGATTCATGGCACTTACATAATTCGCATTAAGGAGGTCAACTGAATCAGTAGACCGCCTGATTTTGCATTAGATAAGTACATGTACACACACACACACACACACTTCGCATATGATCATGAAGCATTAGAAGTCTTTTAAGGACAATGGATGCTCGTGTTAGATGGATGGATGTTTGGATGTTAGGATATACATTCTTCCTAACTTGAAGATTTCGGGGACGAAATCCTTTTAAGAGGGGGAGAATGTAACACCCCGTGTATTCTATAACAGTGAAATTCACAAATTAAAGTATAACTAATTTCAAATCAAAGAATTATGGGAAACGGGATAAGCCATTGCGTTCTTCTCGGAATTCTGATTGAGATAGAGTCCGAGTTTGCGTAAAACGGACTCCGTATGAAGAAGATATAGCCTCCGAAAGTTTCAGAATTCAGTTTAAAATTCGAACAGACGAAAACAGCTCAGAAAAACAAATTTAAAATTCAAAAATCGGGCCCAATTGGCCAGGGCGGGAAAAATCCCGCCCAAGTCACCCAGGTCGACTTGGCAGTCGACCTGGGGCTAGCCAGGTCGACTGGGCAGTCGACCTGGGTAACCCGTGTCGACTGCCAAGTCGACACGGTGTCGACTGGGGTGTCGACCTGGACCCTGAGCCAGGTCGAACCCAGCCCACCCTGGCTGGCCTGGTCTATGTTTGGTCGATTTTCTGAGCCTTGCCTTGTCACTAGGGCTAGGTGTCAGCTCCTGGTTGGTCCCTCCTTTGAACGAACGGCTATTATTAAACCAAGCTTCATCGACGGTCTAAATCAACTCACAAACTCTATAAAAAGGACCTAAGGCTAACCCTAATTCACACAAACAAAAATGGAGATGAGACCGTCATGCTGTTGAGGAGAGACTAAGGATAGCCATCAGAAATTGGGAGACAATTAGGAGATAAATCAAAAGCTTAAAGAAACGTTAATTGAATCAAAGCAACGCCTACAACAAAGGATAACATCTCCAAATTCAGAATTCAGATTCCTGAATTGAAGATTCTTCATACGTTGTAAGTAGAGTGTTATTCCGATGTGAATAATTAATTGCGTTTGATTTGTGTAAAATGCGAAATGGAATTGTGGCGATAATAATCTATATTTGTATGTTATTTTGATTATAAACAATTTGGGAATGTTATGGTATACGATTGGACATATGCAAGTATGTGATTTGCGTTGGAAGTTAACAACGAAATGGAATTGTGGCGATAATAATCTATACTTGTATGTTATTTTGATTCTAAACGATTTGGAAATGTTATGGTATACGATTGGATTCATACAAGTATATGATTTATGTTGACAACCATATGTTGTGAAATTTTAATTGGGATTCATGCAAGTATATGATTCATTATTATGCTAATATGATGTACATACTTTTATGATCACTTTTAGTATGTAATTGGATACGACTAAGTACTATAGTTTATATGAATCTATGTTGGAATTAGCAAATCATACTTTTGTATTAGAAACAAAAGTAAGCACCTTTATAAACATGACTAAACTATGTTTGGTATTATGCCAAGTTGAAACATGTTTTAGGCCTAAGTTGTCATCCAAACCATATGGTGATATATGCGACACAATTAAGTTAGATTTACATTCCAATTGCAAGTTTACATGAATAGAATGATTCATGTTTATGTATTATTTATGCCATGATTACATGAATAAAATGATTCATGTTTAAGTATTATTTATGCCATGATTATATGAAAAGAATGATTCATGTTTAGGTATCGTTTATGCCATGATTATATGAATAGAATGATTCATGTTTAAGTATTGTTTATGCCATAATTATATGCTGTTACAATTGCAAGTTCACATGTGCCTACTTTATGTTAATTGAATCGTTCGTTGCAAGTTCATGCGTTCACACCCCCCTTTTTCATGTTACCTTATAAACACCATGTTATAAGACTCCCCTTTTCATATGGCTAAATTGGGTTTAAATATTAAACCCAACACACCTTACATTGTAGCGAACGTGTAAAACGGGGGTAATGACGTTTGGGTTAAAATATAGAACATATATGTTGGCATGTTTGACGCATGCCAACAACCTTGAATAACAATTAAGTGGCATAAATAAATTTTAATCAATAAAGATGAATTTGAATAATGGGCCGCAAATATTTACATATAAAAAGAAAAGAGACAAAATATGTAAATGTAGAAAATACGATGTGTTTACCCGAGGTTGGATTGAGTTGTGATGTAAACCTACCTGGAACCGTCCGGCTGTCCAGTAGTCACAACAATACCTATCCAATGTGGGTGGTTAAACACGGAGCCCAATAAGGACCTGAGGTTAGACTGAGTTGTGGCGTAAGACTGCCCGGACCCAACCGGCAACAGGCAGCCACAACAATACCTGTCTAATGTGAGAGGTCGAGGCTTTAATAAGACAATTAAGGCTGAGTCAGGATTGAAAGGATTAAGTAAATTATATTAATACTTAATCAAAATGGAACATGCTAAACTATACAGACTGATTGGGGGTTAGGTTTATAAAACACTTAACCAACTTAGCATGTTGGCTAGAAATAGAAAACCTAGTAGCAGGGGACCCTTTTCAGCAGTAACCCTACAAGGTGTATCAGGATACCCTGAACTAGGCAAGGTGGGGCACGATTACTGGGCTGACTGTAAGAGGTCAAATCGACGGCGGTAGTGCAGCAGTGTAGGTTCTAATGAGGTGCGGGCGTGCACACACTCCGGCGTAGAAAAATAAGGCACTGGGCACCAGTAGCATACCTGTGCATTCCAGAATTGTGTCGGGCCGCCACCATGGGACTTGATACACCCCATGGTGGGACCAGCATAGGTAACTACAACAACGAGAGCCGTAAGACACATGTAACTATGCGAGTAGGAGCCGATCATCAGAAATGGATCACTTCACCCTGATTATGGGGTGCCTGTTGGGAACTAGTTTATATGGGTATAGAGATTAATATGGGGTACGATAGTATATTCGACCCTAGACAACTTAACTTAGTTTATGGTGCTTTCCCATTTCCAGTTTAAACTTATCATACCCAGTTCTTTATTCGTAGACTGAATAGTCCTAGACTTACTCAGGCTTTATGTCTGACTCTACTTTTCTTTCGCCTTCTTTTCTTTCGTTTCCCCCCTCCCCCCCCCCCAGGTCCACAGGGAGGGAATACCGCAGCTTGACCAGATTTCACATCCATCTTGAAGAGAAAGAATGTATTGCTTGGATCTTTTCCATTTTGGACTATGGCTTTGGACAGCAATTATGGGACTTTTGCAGTTTATTTATGTTTTCTTTATGCTTCTTTAATAATGTAATCAAGACAGTTATGAAGATGTTATGTTTTTGGAAGAATTGTAAGACAAGTATGGCATGTTTTTGTGAACACGTATTTTAATGAAATAAAAGATGTTGTTGTTTTTCGCTGTTCAAAAATATGTGTTCTTATATCTGTCTTGTATACCTGTGACTTATACTTATAAACCTCCACCAAAATTAGGGCATTCTCTTTGAGAGTGACCCTAACGGAGGTGGGGTGTTTCAATAACAAGTATACTTTGTTTTGAGAGATAACAAGTCCACTGAAAATATATTAACAGGTTTGTTGAAAATTTTGGTAGATGGATGATTACTCGACTTTCTGATTAATATTTTAATGGGAGATCCACTAGGTGGATGTATTTTAGCTCACGCGTAGGGTCGGGTATCCATGCTTATTAGCTTCATCCAAATGACGGATGCTATTCCACTTAACTTAGTAAAAAGCTGCTTTCACTAGCAACTTTCCCCTACTTTGCAGTAGAGACTGTAGTGTAAGTTAACTTGCACTACACAGTCTGCTTCAAAGAAACTGAAAGTTGCAAGTGAAAGCAGCTTTTTCCAAAGGTTAAGTGTAGCGGCATTCGACATTTGACTGAAGCAAATAAGCATTGATTACTGACCCTGTGCGTGAGCTAAAATGCATCCACTTGGTGTATCGCCCAGTAAATTCTTAATTAGAAAGTCGAGTATGTGTGTCAACCGAAGATGATGATTCGATCTCTTTAGATGTTGGGGCAGGTATATATTATTTTACACTTATCTCTACGTAGTATCTTGTATGGACGATGCCTTGCATTTTTAGAGACTGACATTTCATTCATCTTTGAGACATATACTTACTGACTACACAAATACGTGGATGTGCCTTAAAGTGCTATTTTTGACTTGTTACAATGTATTGACTAAGTTAAACATAAAAGACATTATCAGTCAGTAATTAAAGTGTTATTTTTGACTTGTTTCAGTGTAATTTGAGTTAAACTCGGTTAGTACATAATCAGAAGACATTTCAGTTCGTATATCATTTCTATATATATTTCATAAAATAAGTTCCATTCCAGCTCATTTCTGTATGCTAGTGGGTTACAATGTCAATCTCCTGTCCAGTGACGTATTTGTGACTTGTTTAATGAATTTATATGCAGTCCTGTTGGAGAAAACAGAAAAAGTGGGGAGGTGTATCAGCTATATACGATGTTGGAGGTCACGTTAAACTACAAAGCATACGAGATGCTAGTATGTTTCTAGGTTACAAGTTCATGAAATAATGTCAGTAGTATCATAAACATGTCATAGATATAATTAACAAATATGCACACATGAACACAAAGACACGATATGCCCTTCATTGTTATCAGTACGACGCTTGGCTAGTCGTGATTAGTCATCGACTAGTCGAGTAATCTAGATCGAACCATCGACATGAAGTCTCAACTTGCCTTTTTTATGAATTTTGGGCGCATGTGCAGAAATTAGTCGAGTAATCGAGTCGACTAGTGTTGACTAGTTTTGTGTGCAATCAGGCATAAAATTACTTCTTTTTTTCTATAGATTTTGGTGCTTTTGTGTTGCTAGAACTCAGGCTGGCTATCACGATTCAGTTTTGCTGCCAATCATCTGGTTGGCGTTTTAAGCATTTATTTTAAACTATGTGTGTGTGTGTGTGTGTGTGTGTGTATATATATATATTTATGTTGTTATAAAATTTTATCGTCACTAGCTAGCTTATTCTCATACTGCTTTGATTTACAACAAACACATGAATTTCAACGGCATGATCAACACGTACGCTCAATCTTCTCGGCCTCGATTGGAGTTATATCAGGCTAATCATATGTTTTTACCTTTTTTTGTTAGTTCTAATGTTATGAAAATCTTTGACAATTTCCTTATATACGTTTGTATGTTATACATTGTGTTCGTGTTATGAAAAATCTTGTAATGCTTTGAGTGTGTGTGTGTGTATATATATATATTGTGATATTCTTGTGTATAAATTGTTAAATTGTGGTATATATGATGTGTTATAAAAAATATGTGCTATAGTTTCTGTTTATATATATATATATGCATGTATATATATATGTACACACACATATAATTAGATATGGTCAAAGGCGATGTCTAAGTACGATTTAGATACGGCTACGAGCCATACGTTATTACTAGTGAGATACGGTTTATAGCCGTATCCAAAAATTTAACATACCATTTTTTGATACGGCTTTTTCCCGTGCCTAGTTGCTTTAGATACGGCTAGAAACATAGCTCAATTAACATATATGGTGTAGTGATAGTAGTTCAATTTGTTGAACTATTAGCAAAAGAGGTTGCATACTACCCGTAAAATATTGTCCGTATCCCTTAGTATTTATACTATGTGAACGGCCATAAGACCTTTTTCCCCTTCTAATTGAATCAGTTAATTAATAGAGCACAATATAGTATTTTATACTATTTTGAAGTGAAAATATTTTCTTTCTTCTCTTGGCTTCACTAAAATGTGTGATTCAAAAAAATCCCTTAGAGAATTGTGTGATAATAACCTGAGTTAATGTCCTTTGGAAGAGTATGAGTATGAATTACAACTTATGAGGCAAAATTTTCCGAAATTTTGTGAGCCCAATACCAAAAAATTTCCAACTGACCAACATTTTCAAGATCGTAGAAATGATCGAAATTGCGATTTCAATTCAAGTTTCAATAATTTCGATTATAGGCCACATCCACATCAAAATAACTTTGAATCCCAACATAGCTTTGATCAACAACAATATGGGGATGTAAACCAAAATTTTCAAAGTTATAGCCCATATCAACATCTTGAAAATAACCAAAATTGGAATTTTCCTTCGAATTTCGATAGGTTTGGTTATGAATATAATTTTTATAATCAAAATGATTTCCAACATCAATGTCATTTTTCTGAAAATTCAAACAACCACCACATTGGAAATAATATTGATCGTGAAATTTATGTGGACTATAATTTTGAGAATCAATAAACCAAAACGGGAGTTCTCAATCAACGATTCTGAAGAATATCATCTTAACATTCTTAGAGAGAGGGTAGAAAGGCAAGATAGATAGCTTGATGAACTTCTTTGTTCAATGACATCTTTTAAAGAACAACTCGAGCAACAAAATAAAATTCAAATATGCGATGAATCAGAAAATAATCCATTCTTTATTGATAGTGAAAATTTTCAAACAAGAACTCTGGAAATTGAGAATAACGATCTAAATGAAGTTGTTAAAAATTCAATAAATGATTTGGACTTCAACTCTTTTCCGGAAAAAGATTTAAGCTCTGATTTTGATCTTTCTCTTTCAGACTGTGAGAAACTTGAAATTTTAGAAATTGAACAAAATAAAAATGTTGAATTTTTCAAAAACCCAAAATTGGAGAAGGAATTTAATGAACATGAATTTTTCGAATTGTGTGAGGATGAGTTTCCAAATGAGGATGAAACAGAATCAAGTCACCAATCCAAGTCTAAAAATTTCAATTTTGAGGTTTCAAACGAACTTGAAATTGTCAGTGTCGAAAATATGTTGTCAACTAATAAAATTGAGAAATGTAATCACATAGTATTAAGCATTACTCAGAATTTAAATTTCACGATTGCAACTAATTTTATATACGATCACAAATTTTTGGACAATTACACTGATAAATTTGTCGAACACATGAATCATCTTGGAAACATTATTTCTGTAGGAAAACTTCGGGTTAAGATGACATTGGACATTTACCTACCGGACTATAAATCTAGGTATAAAGATGAGATGGCTTTCAAAAATCTTTGCTTATTAGACAACATGCCTAGACGTAGTGAGAATGAGATTCATCGGGATAGAACCAAGTGTAAGGAGAAAAGTTGGTGGCATTCTTTGCTTTGCATGCATCGCAAACACTTAATCATTATACATATGATCTATTCTTACATATAGTTAGACTGCATTTCATTCTACAAATAATTTTGCATCTCATCCATCTTTAGGTGTTATCTTTCACATTTTGGAAACGTGTTAAGAGTATGGACACTGTTTTATCCAAGTGTAGGGGGAGTCTGCATTGCATCCTTTTTCTTTTTTCTTTTCTTTTTCATTTTCATGCATTTAGATAGGACCATCATACATTTTAGATCATAGTAACATACCATTTTTTTTGAAAATATGACTCATTTTAGATTGATACAACAAAATAAATTAGCAATTGTTAATTAGTTGATAGTATTTTTTCTCTCAACTAAGATCGAATAAGAAATATAATGAAAAGTTGAATTTTGAGGGATAATAGCGTAGCCGGTACATAGTGAGATTCTTAGGTGATAGTCGTGAAGTTTATTCTAAATTGTAGTCTTTTTTAATGAGTAAAGGACCTAAAATACTTATATTGGCTTTTTGAGCCTTTAAAACTAAGTTCTGTTAAGGTGAATTCGTGTAATTCTCTTGTTCTTGTATTTTCAATAATAATAATAAAAGTAATCCAAGGGTATCCAACATTGCCTGTAAATCTAGAGTTGGTGTTCAAACCTGCTAAGCTCTATTCGACATATTGATGACAAAGTCAGCATCGGTGTATCTTGGTCTCATTTTATGAACCGAAGAATTACCAAATTGTTGTTGACTAAGTCAGCGTCGGTCAGCACAATCCGCAAAGCTCTGTTCCATCTGTCATGGGTGGTATACCTTGGTCTTTTAAGTTAGGTGTATGTAATTAGTCATAAATTTTAATTTTTATAGAGATAGAATAAGCGATGAAGCCTAAGCACTTCTTGATCTTATTATTTTGACTAGTCATACATAAGGAAATTAGAATACCACTTTGCGAACTATGACAAACAAAGTAAGAATTTATTTCATTGCTGCACTATGTTATCAACCGAACCAACTGGCCAAACTAGAACATAACATTTGAAAAATTGAATTATATTGAAAATTTGTGACAAGTTGAGGTATCTAAAATAAAATCAACTGACTAGAAATTGTTAAATTAATTTTTTATACCACTTTCCCGAAACAAGTTGTGTGTTCATTTTTTGTTTTCATTTGCATAAGTTCATTGCATTCATTTAGTTGCATTAGAACCACAACATTCTGCATTCGGATTTCTGGGTAGTACCCACTGAAAACCCTCATGAGACACCACTTGTCCTACTAGGGATACCTAGAGGTTTAACGACTTGTTGCATACGCTCAACGCAATCGTGCTTCCTATGAAAGTGTGACATATCTAGTTTAGTTTTGTAACACCCCGAATTTTCAACGACATTAAAGAAGACAAATTAAAGAATGAATAATTTAATATTAAGAATTAAGGGAAATTAATTACGTTATTACGTCTGTCTCGAAATTTTGGTCAGGATAGACACCTAGTTTGCGTAAAACGGATAACATATGAAGAAGTTACGGACGATAAAAAGTTGAGAATCAAAACCAGGTAGTTGGCGCACTTGCCAAGTGTGCCAAGGCAATTTTGCACTGGTGCACCTGCAAAGTGCGCCCAGAACAGTTTCTGGGTATTCGGGCCTTTTTTTCGAGAGAGTGACGACTGGTGACCTGACCCAATTTCATTAGGGCTGAGGTGGCATCTGAATTCTGTAACCCAGCAGCTATAAATATATCTCATATCCTTTGTTTTCTTGAAAAAGAAATAATGGTGGCCGGAATCTACTGGACTCTGAACTGAATTAGGATCTCTCATCTTCTTCTAAACCGTATCAAATTCAGAGATTCAAACATAGACCCAGCACCTTTTCTATCATCTTAGCAATCCAATCATAGTGAGTTCCAGTTGCTTTTAGGGTTAGATAAATAATAGTGAATTATAAAAGACTGTGATTTGGATACGTTGTAGACTTTAAATCTATGTAATTTTTAGATCTTATGCTATATCATGATAGATCTATTTCTTTGGATCCAATTCAAATTGTTCTAGTATGTTATCATTATGGATCTTGGGTTGTAACTTTTATGATATGTTATGATGCAGATGTATGTAGATCTATTCTATGTGATCTAAAATTATCATGTTAGATCTATCCTATGTGATCTAAAATTGTCACCTTATGACTCATGTTAGATCTATCCAATGTGATCTAAAATTGTCACCTTATGATTCATGCTAGATCTATCCTATGTGATCTAAAAATTGTCACCTTATGATTCATGTTATATCTATCCTATGTGATCTAAAATTGTCACCTTATGATTTATGCTAGATCTATCCTATGTGATCTAAAATTGTCACCTTATGATTCATGTTGGATCTATACTATGTGACCTAAAATTGTCACCTTATGATTCATGTTAGATCTATACTATGTGATCTAAATTGTCACCTTATGTTAACATGTTAGATCTATCCTATGTGATCTAAAATTGTCACCCTATGTTATCATGTTAGATATAAATCGATTGGATATCTAAAATGGCTAATTTAGATATTGTGACATCATAGTTCATCAGTTTTAGGTCCACCTTGTTATGATGACAATTTCATGTCCATGCCAGTATGTATGTTCACCTTATTATCATACAAGTATATGTTTATGCCAAGATGATCATTTGAGTATATTCCCATTATTTTCCCTATTATCGTTTATGACTAGGCTACTGTCTAACCTAGGCATGTTGCCAATTTTTTGATGTCTCTAGTTAAGGAAAGGGGAAAAAAGGGATAAAAATGGCATAATTTGAATATAAACATTTATGGACATGTAATTCAAATTATTGGGCAAAATAGGTATTGACACCTATAAAAGGAAAGTAATAATTAATTGGTAAATTAATTAAAAATGGCATCATTTGAATATAAAAATTTATGGACATGTAATTCACATTATTGGGCAAAATAGGTATTGACACCTATAAAAGGAAAGGATTAATTAAATGGTAAATTAATTAAAAATGGCATAATTTGAATATGAACATTTATGGACATGTAATTCAAATTATCGGGCAAAATATGTATTGACACCTATATAAGAAAAGGGTTAATTAATTGATTAATTAATTAAAAATGGAATGTCTAGTAATTACAATTAGGAATTGTAATTGTACTTATGACATGAGGTTAGGTTGCATTTGTAACAACCAAGAAAATCAGAACCGATTTAAAATTTTTATTTTGGCAATTTTAATGAATTTTGAATATTTAAACTGATTTATTTTAAATAATTACAACGAGAGATTTATTTTGAATAGAATTAGAACATAAATATTTCTTTAAATCGAAGTTAGAATATAAATATTTATTTTAATTATAAAAGGAATTGGAAATGGCACGGTAGTTTGAAAATTCGATTTCAAATTTCAAATGAATGCAAATGATTCAAAATAAACCGGATTTTAGTGAAATCAGAAATATTTGAATCTATTTGAAAATATCTTTCCAAAGAATCTGAAAAATCCAAATTTCATAGCGGGAATAAAATGTTATGTACAGTTTAAAATTCAGAATAGTCACTATGGAAATATAGCCCTTAAAAATAGCGATTTTGCAAACGACCACGACGAAACCACTTTTCTTGGATCTGGAATGTCAAATTATTGCTAGTTTCTAATTTTCATAATTTTTGGAATTAATATGTGAGTGTGGTTAATTTAAACGTGTTTAGACATTTCAATTTGAATTTAGTCGACTAGAAAATGACTGTTTTTCAAATGGTATCCAAATTCGATGAAATTTGTTTTGTTAGGACCGTATCATCGAAACATAGGCAGATTTATTTTTCTGGAATTTATGGAGTCAGTGCGTGGCCCCGGTAAATTATAATAATCGTTTGAATTTAAAATATAATGATTTATATTTTAAATTTAGCGGAAACAAATCGTAACAGCCAAATTGGGTTACAAAACATATCCTATTGTGTTCGGGGTTCGAAATAAAAAGTTACTTTTTGAAAATAAATTAATATATATTTTATATAATCCCCCACATTGCTTTATCTCTCTCTCCCTCTCCCATTTGAAGTCAACGCTCAGAAGAAAAAAAGAAAAAAAGAAAACAAAACCCTCGATTTGGCGCCCCCTTTTTCTCCCGTCACCTTCACCTCCGCCCACCGCCGCGATGAACCACCACTGTCTCTGTTCTGGTGCCCTCCTCCATCGCAAACCCGAGCTACCCCCAAAATCGATAGCCACCTCTTGCAGCATCCCTAAAACCAGCGCCACCCATCACCGACGCCCCACAACCCCTCCGCCGCTGGTCAAAGGCGCCGCCGCCTCTTGCTCCACCTCCAGCGTTACATCTCCGGCCCCCTGCGATTGATGAAGGTGGTTTTTGTTTTATTAAATCAGTTTTTAATTTAATTTCAGTTTTATTAAGTCAGCCTTTAGTTTTGAATTCAATCTATTAAATCAGTTATTAGTTTTATTATAAATCAGTTTTAATGTTTATAGAAAATCAGTTTTTAAATATGTAAAAAGCAGTTTTTAAATAGGCTTTAAAAGCGGTTTTTAAATAGGTTTTAAAAGCAGTTTTTAAATAGGTTTTAAAGCAGTTTTTAAATAAGTATCTAAATCAGTTTTAATTTATAGAAAAACATTATATAAAGATCTGATTTTTATAAAGGAAAGTAATGATTTTTATTTATGAAAAGATACGATTTTTAATGATACAAACTGGATTTTTATATAAATGAAAGCAATATAAAAGTATGAATTTTATAATTTAGATTTCGAAATAAAAATATGATCATTTATATATATAACATATAAAGATTTGATTTTCATTTATATGAATAACATATAAAAAAGTGATTTTTAGATATTTAACAATGATATAAAAAAATTTATTTTTATAATCAAGTAGCGAACTAATTTTTATATAATGAAGTAGTGAATGTAAAAATATGAACTTTTTACTATTAACGACGTTATAAAAATATGATTTTTTATATATGTAGAGTTGAAATAAAAATATGATTTTTAATATAAATTTCGTGGAACAGATTGCGTTGGAATCAAAACAGCGAATCAGAGCGACATTAAAACACGGCGGAGTGGAAACCCAAGGTGAGAACTCCTCACTTAAATTATTTCTTGTACAGTTATTTATTTTATAACTGCATATATGAACTGCTCCCCGTTGTCCACAGACCATGGACGACTTGTTTGATTGTATTGCGTTGTGGTTGATGATTGTGATGTGAAATGAAGATTATAAAATATTCATGTGTGGAAATAAATATTTTATAGTTAAAAATATAATTTTTAATGTGTATATGAATAAAATAAATATTCATTTACAAATCAGACGAATTGTTATGTATACCCATTTGGCTGATATGGATTGGGACGATAAAATTTTACACATCGCCCAACTGCACAAATAATATTCAGTATTTGTTGGTTGAAAACCCATACGGGTATTGGGATGATATTTGACGCACACTAATCCCAATTATTTAGTGGTATGTCGATACATTGGTTGACAGACTGTTGTAAGCGTCAAATATTTATATTTGATGCTTATGCAGTGCAGAATGCACTCTAGATGATGGTTTATTGTTTATCATTATGGATGTATACATGTGTTATATGAAATCCATATAAATAACATTATATGATAATTGATTGTGTCCGATTCCAGTTCATAAAGAATGAATATTTTAAAATAATGAATATTTAAAAAAAACGAATATTTTAAAATAATGAATATTCTAAAATAATATTCAGTAAAAGATCAAAATAGGATTTTGATGTCCGATTTGGGATGGACACAAAAATATTTAAATATATAAAGCCGTTTTGATTAGATTAACGCCATTTTGATGTGAATGATATTTATATCGGTTTTATTCATTTTTATAATGAATATCGAAAAGGAAATGATTTCAAAATCTAATGTTTTGAAAATAATATCATTTATATATTAACGATATGGAATGTTCAATTTTGATTTAAAATTGAATATGAAGTTGGAATCGTTTTGAAAACGAATTTAAAACGATTTATAAAATATGTTTTAAATGGAAATCGACCAAATATAAATATTATATATATATATATAATGGCCTGAATAGAACGCGCCGCACCGCGGTAGTTCGTGAATTTCGACCATTGACTTTGAATGGACGTTACAGGAGATTCGACCGCCGGATTCTCCTAAAACCGGAACCGTTGGGTTGGTATCGAAAATAGCTTTCCGACGAATATAAGAGATTTGAAATATAACGGTTGGATTTGGAATTATTTCTAAATCAAATTTGGAAAAGGTCGCTGTAAGTGCAGTTCGATGACCGTTTATGGAAATCGAATGTACGGGCCTTGATAAAATTATTAAAAATATCCATAATTTGTGTAAAATCATAATAAATGATTTGGAAAGAATTGGGAAGAAAAATTCCATATTTGAAAAGATAAAAATATATTTTTATCGAAATGAACTAGTTATGAACTAGAATTATAAATTCAATATTTTTAGATAAATAAATTCGATCTGAAATGGTTTTAAGAATAACCAGAATTTCCAATATATGAATTGCAATGGATTGAATCGAAATTATCTTCAAAATATTTCGATATTGGATTCCGTGATTATACTGATATTGTGGAGGAATTTGGAATATATATATATATATATATATCGTTATTCCCAATACGATATTTGTTGATTTCAGAATTTGATATTGAATATAAGCCGATATAATTTCTATTCAGAGCCTTCTATTTAATATTGAATTGGATTTTGGGTTTATCGTAAATGGTGTCTTAAATAACATTGTTCTTAAACCCCGTGTGAAAGGAATAAATCTTTTAATTAAGATTATTAGAGTTTCCAATTAATTAACATTTAATTGGAATTGAAAATGGAATGTGAATTGGGTTTATTGTGAATTGTGTTTTTAATGACATTCGTTATTTAACCTGATTTACAATGAAATGGGATTTGGAATTTATAAATCTTTTTATTAAGATTTAACGAGAATTTTCCAAAGTAAAGTTTTCCAATTTAATATATTAAATTGGAATTGAGTGGAATTTGGTTTGATAATAATTGAGGTGAACTTCTGTGGAGGAAGACTGTTAATACAAATGGAATTTAAAAGGCTTTGTCGTTATTCCATTTATATTATTAGTCGGATACGGAGATTGATATCGATTATATATTGATTTGTTTTTCCGTGAAGATACCATAATAATGGAATGTGATTTAGGTTTTATATGAACTGTGTTTTTAAATGGCATTAGTTCTTTAACCCAGTTAAAGACAGGGTTACATGTCTAACATCGTATTTCGAACTGTATGGTTGATCTCTGCTAAATATATGTTAACCTACTTTGTGAACTAGGCAACACAAAGTCAAGAAACCAACCATTGAAGAGTATTTTAAGTTATAAGACTTCGGTTCGGATTGGAAGAAAACACCACAATTCAGATTGATAGCAGCATATTGGTTCGGATCGGATAGAGTTCTCTGATCGGATCGGTTGTCTCTTACTGGATAGATTGGCAAAGCATATCCAATTGGATCGGAAGGCCATCTGCTTGCCACGACGCTGGAGCGGAGCGGAGTAGGTCAGAGAAGGAGAGACGTCCAAGCCACTCCGGTTCGGATCGGGTATTCCGATCCGAACCCCCAACCTTCACGCCTCCGACCCGCACCCATGATCCAGGTTAATCTCCTTTAATATCGCCTGGAGAGCCGGACCGGCTATGACTAATTCCTACCCCTAACGTTCATCTCTTTGATGTGTTGTCAGCTTGATAGTTCATCCGAACCCGAAGAGAGTGCGATGGATAACACGTGGTCCGACCCGGATTGAATCTCAGGCAAATTCACACCTATAAATACCCCATCTGGAGACAAAGAGAAGGATCTTTTTTGAGCACTAAAAGAATTCAATCACCTCCAACATCCGAACTCCATTACTCCCGGAAAATCCAAATCATCTTTTATTTCTTGTTTTAGTCAATTGAGTGAACAAAAGTGAGTTGTGAGTGAATCTATCATTGTATTTGCAACGGAATTATTAAATATAGCAAAGAATAAGTGGACGTAGGCATTTGATCGCCGAACCACTATAAATCTTGTGTGTTCATTTTTATTTTTATCTCATTTTATCTTGTTTCAAATCAATTTGGGTGTTAGAACCACATTTGGGTCTAACATTTTGGTGCTTTCACTGAGAGTCCTCATCTAAATTCTTTATTTTCCGGGATCTCTTTCTACTTTTTGGACCGTCGAGTTCAAAGAAGTGAATCCTTAAGTTTCTCCGCTTTCTTACATTCGTTGAAGTAATTGTCAAAAACTCATGGCCAAAGGAAAAGGCAAGGAAGTTCAATCTTTTCGAGGAAATGGAGCTGGCGAAGATCAGCAAAATGCTGTTGTAACAAGGTCTCGGGGGCAGAGTTCAGCAGCAGGAAGAATCAATGCAGGAAATCCGAGCCGCCAGCAAGGGAGAGCTCCGATCCGATCCGAGTAGGAGACTCAGAAGCAGTGCATTCCCCCAATCTGAACCGACCCGAACTGCCTGCTGCGCTCCGATCCGACCAGGCACCCCAGCTCCGATCCGACCCGACCTCTTACCTCCGACCCGACCCGATGCTTGGTGAAGCTGGAACCTCTACTCGAGTCCCTACGAATGCTCCAATTCCAGCTGCCAGGGTTAGAGATCAGGTCAATCCATCTGCACCCATCACTCAAGGAGATTTTTCGCGCTTGCTTGACATGCTTGAGAGCACAAGGGAAACTATGAGAGTTCATGAGCGCACTAATCTCATGATGCAGGAAAATATGAGGCTCATGAGTCGGGAGATCAATGAGCTCCGTCGACAACGGACTCCGTCACCGGTTCGTCACACACCCGTAGATCAATCTTCATCTTCCGAGGAAGAGAGGCCCCGTGAACGAAGGCCACTCGAACGACCTCAGAACGTGGAGCAGCTAACATTTGGATCTTTGGGATCTCGCGAGGATATCGCACGAGCATTAGGAAACGATGACCCCACTCGGGGGCAAAGACTCCAGTCCCCTCTTCCCGAGATCGACCGGGAACACAGGGAACGGAATCGAGCAGAGGCAGCTTGAAGAAGAAGGGCATCTCCTGAGCATGAGCCCAGAAGGAACTCGGACACTAGGGCCAGGGAACCTGAGCAGCCCCTAACTAGTGCCGATGTACAGGCAATGGTTCGCCGAATTATGTCCGAGAGCCGGAATTATACAAATGAAGACTATGGCATTGAGCGAAGCCATACTCCGTTCACTGACGATATCCTCGACTTCCAGTTTCCCCGACGCTTTAACTTGCCACAGATGGACAAATATAACGGAAGGACTGATCCAGGACAGCATTTGATGCGGTATTCGTGGCTCATGAATGCCGTTGCTGCCCCTGATGAAGTGAAGTGCAAAGCATTTCCAATTTACCTGGAAGATGTGGCATTATTCTGGTTTACCCGACTTCCTCCTCGTTCAATTTCTAATTACAAAGAACTAAGCGAGCGTTTCATGAACCAGTTCCGACTACATGCCCGAAAGTCCAAGAGTGTTATTGAATTGTCAAGAATCAAACAGGCACCGGGAGAGTCTTTAAGGGCATATCTAGATCGTTTTAACCAAGCCGTAACTGAGGTCAGTGACCCTCACGAGCCCACTATTCTGATGGCGTTAAAGGAAGGAGTCGATCCTGAATCCGAGTTTGGAGACTACCTTTCTGGGAAAACACCCCCCACAAGGGCGATATTCTACGAAAAAGCCGATATTTATCTAAGACGAGAGGAAGCCAGGGCAAACCGAAAGAGAAAGTCTGAGACAGCTTCAAAGGAGAATGTGCAGAGTAATATTGCCGTGAAGCAGTCTGGGGAAAGTTCTGGCAAAGTTGAAGTAAATGTAGGAAATAAGGGTGGAAACAGCAATACTGGAAATGGGGGAAACAACAATAACCGTAATTCGAACGGTAACAGAAGAAACAGAAATAGGGGAAGTGACCCTAACAAAAGGCCCCGATTCCAGAATTACGAGAACTATACACCATTGAATGACACCCTGGAAAATATTTACCTGGATACGTACAATGTGTTGCAGTACAAAAGACCGCCACCTCGTGATTCGACCGAGAAAGAAATGGCGACAGGGAAATTTTGCTTGTTTCACGGAACACATGGACATTCGATCAATGAATGTCGGCATTTGAGGGATGTAATTGAAAAGATGCTGCGTGAAGGAAAGTTGGATGAGTACAAAGTTGCCCCGAGGGATAGGGGGCAAGGAGAGCAGGCTCCAAAACAGATCCTACCTGCTCCTAAGCCTACCGCGCAGCAGAAAGGTAAAGGGATTGTCATCAACTCTATAGTAGGCGGACCTCACCCGGCAATCCGAAGTTTTAGGTCAATGGACCAAAATGTGAATGCTGCCAAGCATCTAGATGTGAATGAAGGTGACGATTTGGAAGATGTCACCCCCATAAAACAACAAAAAATTATGTTCGATGACGTGGTATTTCGCAGCCGAGACAACACGGGGATACAATCTCCCACCAATGATCCGTTGGTTATTACTACCACCATTGGGCCGGCCTTGGTCCATAAGGTATTAGTAGACAACGGAAGTTCCGTTAATATTTTGTTCAAGAAGTCATTTGATCAGATGAAGCTTGAGCCAGAAGATCTGAAACCTTGTGAAGGATGGATTAGAGGCTTCAACGGAGCGACGACAGCTCCCATGGGATATATAGAGTTGCCCGTGACCCTAGGGCAAGGAGAACGTAGAAGAGTGCGAATGCTTCAGTTCGTAGTATTGGACGTAGATTCGCCATATAACGCATTTTTAGGGAGACCTGCCCTCGCTGAATTTAGAGTTTGTATCGCCCCTTGGTGCTTGTTACTAAAGTTCCCAACAGAAGCCGGGACTGGAGTAATAAGAGGGGATCAGGTTTCTGGACGGGCCTGCTATGTGGCCGAACTGAAGATGTTGATGAAAGGAGTTAATGCTGAGAGTAAGGATGCCTCGTCTCCCTCAAAGGGGGACTCGGCATAGCAATTAGAGAGATTGAACCCGAGGGAGTTGCCCAAAGGAACGCCTGAAGACCTGGATCCTAGAAAAGACGAGGAACCAGAGGCTAGGAATGCAACTCCTAACGAAGCGACAGTGGAAATTCCCATTGAGGAAGCTGATCCGACGAAAGTTTTGAAGATTGGTACTCAATTGGATCCACGCCGCGCTGAAGAACTGACGGACTTCTTGAAGGCAAACTTAGATGTGTTCGCCTGGACCCATGCTGACATGTGTGGGATATCACCTTCCATTATTAGTCACAAATTGAATGTAAATCCGAAGCATCCGCCTGTGAAGCAAAAGAGACGCGTGCTGGGCCCAGAGAGGTCGGCTGCTCTCAAAGAGGAAGTAGAGAAATTGAAGCAAAATGGATTTATTCGAGATTCGACTTATCCCGACTGGATATCGAATCCCGTCCTGGTAAAGAAGCCAAACGCAAAGTGGCGAACTTGTATTGACTTTTCGGATTTAAATAAGGCTTGCCCAAAGGATAGTTTTCCACTTCCCAGGATTGACCAGCTTGTAGACTCGACAGCAGGTCATGAACTTCTCTCTTTCATGGATGCATACTCTGGATACAATCAAATTCCTATGCATGTACCAGACCAAGAGCATACAAGTTTCATTACGAATTTGGGGCTATATTGTTATGTTGTAATGCCATTCGGATTAAAAAACGCTGGAGCTACTTATCAGCGGTTGGTAAATAGAATGTTTTATGATCAAATAGGAAAAACTATGGAAGTTTATGTGGATGATATGCTTGTTAAATCAAAGCAGTCTTCTAGTCATACGCAAGAATTAGCGGAAATGTTTGGTATCTTGCGAAAATACCGTATGAAATTGAATCCTTTAAAATGTTCATTTGGAGTGGCGTCGGGAAAGTTCCTTGGCTTCATTGTGAGTTCCCGAGGAATTGAGATCAACCCTAGCCAGATAGCGGCGATTAGAAACATCGAAGAACCAAGGAGAATTAAAGACGTCCAAAGTCTGGCAGGGAAGGTAGCGGCGCTGAGTAGATTCATCTCCAAAGCCACCGATAAATGTGTTCCGTTTTTTGATTTGATAAAAAGGGGAAAGAAGAACTTCCAGTGGACTCCCGATTGTGTCGAGGCCTTTCAAAATCTGTTAGAGCTGTTAGAGAAACCGCCAATCTTATCAAAGCCCGTAGATCACGAAGAACTATTTGTTTATCTAGCAGTCTCGGCTCACGCTGTCAGCACAGCCCTGGTTCGAGAAGAAGACAAAGTACAAAGGCCAGTATACTATGTGAGTAAGAAATTAGCAGCGGCAGAGCGCAACTACCCAAAGATCGAGAAGCTTGCTTACAGCCTCCTGATTGCATCCCGAAAGCTTCGTCACTACTTCCAAGCCCATCCAATAACCATATACACCGATCAGCCGTTAAGACAGGTGTTGCAGAGACCCGAAGCGTCGGGAAGGTTGATTAAATGGAACATAGAACTAAGCCAGTTTGATTTGAATTTTCAACCACGAAAGTCAATCAGGGGGCAAGCTCTAGCAGACTTTATTGCGGAGTTCACCATTCCAGAGGAAGAAATAATCAATGACCGAGTGGTCAAACCCGAGGATAAGCTAGAGATGAATCCGTGGAAATTATATACAGATGGAGCTAAAAATGACCGAAGATCCGGAGCTGGAATTGTCTTAGTCACTCCCGAGGGACGGTCGTTATATTATGCCCTGCGATTAGAATTTTCGGCAACAAACAATGACTCTGAGTATGAAGCCCTGATTGCCGGGCTGAAACTCGCTAAAGACCTCGGAGTAAAAATGATGGACATATTTTTTGACTCTAAGATTGTTGTTTGTCAAGTGCGAGAGGAATTCGCGGCTCGAGGACCTCGACTTGTCGCTTACCTCAAGAAAGTGAAAGAGCTATTAAATAGCTTAGAGCGGTACAACATAACACATATTCCCAGAGTAGAAAACCAGAAAGCGGATAGACTAGCAAAATTGGCTAGTTCTGACAATCCAGAAGAGACTGAGGTAATTCCAATTGAAACATTGGAGTCGCCAAGCTTTGAGTCAATGGAAATTGAATTCGTTCTTGAAGCGGAACCAGAGAAGGAGTCATGGATGACTCCAATCAAGAGTTTTCTTAAGAATGGGACACTCCCATCGAAGAAAAGTGAGAAAAGAGCTGTAGTTCGCAAAGCTGCCAGATATGTTATGCAAGACGATACTCTCTATAGACAAGGATTTTCTATGCCCCTGTTACGATGTATCGCACACGACGACATCAAGCGTGTACTGAGAGAAGTGCACGAAGGTGAGTGTGGAGATCACACAGGAGGTCAAACTTTAGCAAAGAAAATATTGCGGTACGGATACTTCTGGCCTACGATCAACAAAGATGCAGCTGATTATTCACGACGCTGCGATAAGTGCCAGAGATTCGCCAAAATCCCCAGGGCACCGTCAACCCAGCTTAAATCGATGGTGAGTCCTTGGCCATTTGCCACATGGGGGATCGATATCATTGGAGTTTTACCAATTGCTAAAGGAGGGGCTAAGTATGCCATAGTAGCCGTGGATTATTTCACAAAGTGGGTGGAAGCTGAGCCCTTGACTAAGATCACCACAAGAAAGGTGGTAAGTTTTGTGGTCAGAAATATTATATGCCGATTCGGGATCCCAAGGACGATTATTACTAACAAAGGGACCCAATTTGATAGCACTGAATTCAGAAATTTTTGCCGGAAATATAAGATAGACAAACGATATACTGCAGTTGCCTACCCATAATCGAATGGGCAAGTAGAGGCAATAAACAAGGTAATAAAATCCATCCTCAAGAAGCGATTAGAGCGTGCAAAGGCAAAATGGGTTGATGAATTGCCCCTAGCCTTGTGGGCATATCGAACAACGTTTAAAACGGCTACCGGTCATACCCCTTTCCCTCTCTCCTTTGGCTCAGAAGCAGTAATTCCAGTTGAATTGGAAGTTCCTTCCCACAGGGTGACGTATTATGACCCGATGACGAATCGGGCACTTTTACTTGAGTCTCTTGATGAAATCGAAGAGAAAAGGGACGAAGCAGACTTGCGTGCAGCAAGACATCGGCGTCAGATGGCACGCTATTATGACAAAAAAGTTCGTCTCAGAACTTTTGAACCAGGAGATTTGGTGCTAAAGAGAGTTTTTCCATCCCTTCCTCACTTCGGCTCAAAATGGGAAGGACCCTTTGTCATCCAACGGAAACTTGAAAAAGGAACCTTCAAGTTAACGACCGTAGATGGCGAAGAAGTTCCTCGAGCATGGAATGCCCAACGCTTAATGCGATATTTGGATTAGAAATGCTATATTTTTTGTTATTTTTACTGTGGATTCTGTAACAAGACATGCTTTGCCTTGGGAAAATCCGATGATACGAATAAAGGACTATAAAGTGGACGTAGGCTACGACTTAGCTGAACCACTATAAAAATATTGCGTGTTATTTACTTTTATGCATTTACATTCATTAGTTGTTCTGTTGTGATTATAAAATACAGGATAACTAAGAGCCTAAAAAAGGTTGAAAACAGTCTGGACATAAAAAGAAGCACAATGATTATTTGTGCAATAAGACGTAAAAGAATGAGAAAACGACATTCTAACTCTAACTCTCCAGAGAAAGAGAGAGAGTATAAAAGCGTCTCAGACTGAGCGCTGAAAAAGAAATTCTATTCTTAACTCTAACTCTCCAGAGAAAGAGAGAGAGTATAAAAGCGTCTCAGACTGAGCGCTGAAAAAGAAATTCTATTCTTAACTCTAACTCTCCAGAGAAAGAGAGAGAGTGTAAAAGCGTCTCCGACTGAGCGCAGAGAAAGAGGTTCAACTCCGAACTCTAACTCTCCAGAGAAAGAGAGAGAGTATAAAAGCGTCTCCGACTGAGCGCAGAGAAATAGGTTCAACTCCGAACTCTAACTTTCCAGAGAGAAAGAGAGTATAAAGGCGTCTCCGACCGAGCGCCGATAAAGAAATCTTTTCCCGTTGAACGACCGGGGAATAATCAAATAACTGAACTCAAACTCTAACTCTCAAGAGAATGAGAGAGAGTATAAAAGAAATGACAGGAAAAACAACAGGTATTGATGACACAGGAAATGCTATCCCGTTAGAGAATCGGGAGCATTCAGATTGCATAGCTGAGCATTAAATAACTTATGGAAATTGACTGGGGACACATATACATACACATATCTCCCCTCTCCCCAACTTTGTTTCATAACTATAGACATGCATTTTTACATGAGTGCAGAACTGCTAACAGATAAACATTGCAAAGAGTGAATTATTTTTATTTACAAATGAATGAATTTGTACAGGGAAATAACTAATAAAGAAAGTGCGGAAGCTGCTGTTGTAGCAGCACTTATTGGTTTACAAAGATGCTAAAAGGACACAGGGGAACCCACTATTTGGGTTTGGGATGAGCCTTCGATTTCTTGGCAGCTTTTTCCGCATCCTTTGCTTCCTTCTCGGCTTCAGTCAAGATTCGCTTTGATTTCTTTTTCCCTGAAGATGTAGTACTGGAGCCAGCAGACTTCTTCCCGGAGGGCGGGGCACTGGAATCAAGAGAAGATTTTTTAGCAAGTTCTTCGGTAATAGATCTAGTTGAGAGCTTAACAACTAACCTTGAACCTGCATCCACAACCGCGAGGGGCTTGAGGACCTCAGGGTCTAATTCTTCAGCCTTTAATTGCAAGCGCTTGTCTTGATCGGCCTTCATGGCCGCCAAGGTAACGTCATCGGCGCTTTTTGACTCCCCAGTTATTGTAACCTCCGGTTCCTCATCATGCCCCTCGTCTCCTCCGTCGTCTTTTAAAGCTGCAATCATTTCTTCATCATGGGGAGTAGTGACCTTAGTTGGCTCACTTCTTTCCCCCAGGTCTGTGGAAGCAGCCTTGTCTTCCCCTTCTTTGACCCTATCAGCGGGCTTTGTCCCAGCGGTAGTTCCTTGAGCTACATCTGTCTTCGCGGAGGATTCAACGCCTACAAAATGAGAAACATCGGTTATCAACTTAGGCGAAAGCAAAGGATTTCTCATCGAACGTTCCATCATGTAGCCAAAGGTAGTAGTAGCCTTGGCAAATTGAGGAGAAAAGATAGGGATACCTTCTGAAGACTTTTCAGCGGGGGTGACTACTACCTCTGGAGTTATTTCAGGAATGGGAGATAGCAGAGTTGTTCGGGGAATTCCCGGGTTTTCGGGATCGTACCCTTCTACTTCGGGAGTTACAGGAGCAGAAGAGGAGGAACCAGCTTCAGGAATGGTTTTCTGTTTAGACTTCCGCCTCTCTTCTTCCATGGCCTCAGCAATTAGACGGCGCCCTTCAGCTAGGCGCTCCGGTTCGTCGTCTCTCAAGTATTTCTCCATCAGCTTATCTTCATCGAGGGAATCGACCTTAAGTTCTTCTTTTTCCCACTCGACGATTTGATTCCACACTTGAACCAGAGTGGACGGATAGTCCTCGATCCAGAAAATGTTTCGACGACGAATAATGTGCGCGAAGAATTCTATCATTAGCTCGCCGAAGCCCTGAATATCAGCCTCCGCCTCTGATAGTTGTCTGCGGGTTTCCTCCGCAGATTTAATAGCGCATTCCACGTTGCCCTCAGCCAGAGCAGCCCTGTTTTCCGCCTCCAACAATTTTGAAGCCAAGTCAACGTTCTTCTTTTCTAACTCAGCACTCCTTTTCGCTAACTCGGCGTTTTTCTGTTCAAGCTCAGCATAAGCAAGGCGTGTCTTAGCAGCCTCTGATTTGGCCTCGTCAGCTTGCTTCTTCAACTCAGAACGCTCCTGAGTGTGGGACTCAAGTAATTCATGATAACGCTTTTGCATGTCCTCAAACTGTTGTTTGAAATTAGAAGCGTTCTTTTGAGCGACAGCTAGTTGGGCTTGAGTGTGTTCTAGGTCCTTTCCTAAGGTCTTTAAGGCCTTAGCATCCTCCTCCGCAGTTTTGTGCATTGAGTCAGCATTTGTCATTAGAGTGCGGATGATTCTGGAAAGATTGCGAGAATACTTGAACATCTCGGAATATTGTTTTTCTACCAAATCAATTTTTGCCTTAGCCTCATCTGCCCAATTAGAAGAAATAGGTTCAAGGGTAGGTAGAAAGGTCAGAGTCTCGAAGTAGTGCTCGGGAAATTGCTCCTTTAAATATGCCAGCCTTACTGCAGTTCCCGCATCTGGTGGAGGAGGAGCAAGGATTGTTAGTTCGGTGTCCCTTCCTGAAGAAGATTCTGTAGAACCCTTGTCTGTCCTAGGTCGTTTAGTAGCAGGGACTTTTTGCTTACTTCGAGACCCAGTTTCCTTTGGAGGAGTTTTCTCTCTACTCCGCTTTTCATGGGAGGAAGTGGAATCCCTAGATTGTGGTCTATCCTCCTCCCTACGACCTTGATAGCTCTTGTATTTCTCTTGTTCCGGTCGAACTGGTGAGCGGGAGCGTGAGGTTCGAGATCGATAGGGATCATAGGGTCTTCTTTCCTCCCTACCACGGTCATCCCGGCGATCATACTCGACATCCTGAGGAGGATTGGACATGCTGCGACGAAGCTTTCTTATATCATAATAGGACCGAGACATTGTACCTGCACGATAAAATAAGCGAAGTTTAGAATCAATGGATTCATGGAGAAAGAAGTGCAATGAATGCTAATGTTGTGGTGTAAAGTGCATCCTAAGTGGTGTGTGTGTCCCCCCAACCAACCCGAGTCTGAAGCTAGATTGGTGCGGGCAGGCTCTTTGGCCTTAGCAGGAGTAGTTTCTTCAGAAGAAGTGAAGACTAAAGGGTCCTTCCTGAAATCTTCTGAAGTATATATAGTCTCAGGTAAGGGGAGATCCCCCAAACCCTGAAATATGTGCTCGTCGGTGCTAGGAACATCCCCTTCGGAAGCGCGAAGTGGCGACTCTTGGAAAGACTTTGACTTGTCTGGAGAAGTAGTCTCCTCGGGGGCAATATACCCTTCACGATGTTTTTCGGCCAGATTAGCCAGTTCGTCATCTTGTGTGAAAGAGGGAGAAGGTGAAGTTTGAAGAGGAGCTGCAGGAATTCCCGAGCCTTCTCCTATCTCTGGAACTGTTTCCACTGGAGGAATGTATGCATAAGGGACCGTCCCATGACCGATGCTACGGAAAACGGATAGCAGCCCGTGAAAATGAAGGTATTCATCTTTAAGGACCTCGTCGATAGTCAGGAATTTTTGGTCGCCATTTAGAAGACGGTGCATCCGATCAAAGAACACTTGGTCTGATACCTGTTTGGGATTGTCGACTGCAAACAAAAAGGAAAACAGGTCAGGGTGATGATTCAAGTGTATAAAGTCCGGGTTCAGAAAATCAATGCTTTACTTGATTTTGTCCATCTCCTGGCGCATCCAGACTGTTGCTTTATATAGAACCACTCTAGTCTGGAATCTCCAGCTTTACTACTAAACGGCGTAGAGATTATCTTCCTTTTTGGGACTGATTCAAAGTAACAGAAAGATGGAATTTCTCTAGTCCGATGTTTGAAATTATAGAAGAAATGAACATCATCAAACGTGAGCTCTACGCCAAGAATTTCACGATATGCTATGAATAAGGTATGCAGATAGGCATATGAATTGGGATGCAACTGCATGGGTGCAATCCGCATTTGTCTTAAGAAGTCAACGATGAAAGGCGAGAATGGAGGAATGGCGCCAACCATGCACATCAGTCGAGTGACCGTCATATATCCTTTTGGAGGGTTGTGGGGACGGTCAGAGAGTGAGGGCACTAAGGTGTCCCTTTTCATTATTCCATACTTCAAGCAAATTCTAACAAGTCGGTCGTTGTCAATTGTCGATTCTACGGAATCTGGAGGTGACTCCAATATGATGGCTGAGTCAAATTCATCGGGTGCTCGATTGTCACCAATCCCTCCTTCCTCCTCAAAGCCCAGGGAAACTTCATTTTCTAAAGACATTTCGTCGCTTTCCCGATGACCAATTCCGTAATCCGAACCCTCACTGTCCCATTCCGGGTCAGATGAAGAAGATATATCCTCAAGAGTGGTTTTGTTGGAAGTTTCCGGAGCTTCTTTCCTCTCAGCTAGACGAGAAGAGCGTCTGGGCCTCATTGTCATAGAACTATTGAAGAAGCAATAGCACGAATTAGAGTAAATTATCTCGTGTCCCCCTTTTGTGCATGTGTGTGAACTAAAGTGTGTGCAGCAAATGCGGGAAATACAAAATAAAAGTACAGCAATGTAAGACGAAGCTTTAAAGAGAAGGTGATAGTCAGAGTTGTTCTTAATTCTCGTTTATGTTCACAAGGCACTATCCTAACTGTCCGCGAAGCATATTCGTCTAGAGTAAATGTTAGTTGAATTAGTTGGGTAGTCTTTATGTGCCAAATTTGATACGTTCGGTTCGGTTCGGATATGCATATGATGACTGGCTCAATACAAATACAGATAACAGTCGGTTCGGATGCTTCATTAACGCAAGGTCAGTTCAAGACAAGGGAAGCAACGGGTTCGGAAGCAGGACTGATCTGATCGGATCGGGTGACCCGATCCGAACCGAACCAGTATCGCTTAACCGGACCATTTACTTCAACCTCTTATCCCATTCACTTCTCCGACCCGAACCGACGTTTTCTTTCCTTCTCGTCTTTCTAAAGTGTGCAACCCGAACCGATCCCCTATCCTTCTCCTTCTTTTTTGCTTCTTCGTATTCTCCCCGAATCAACCCCGATTTGTCATCACGCTCTTCGTCTTCTTCCTCTTTCCTCCCTACTCACAAACGAATCCGTTTTATCACCAAAGCTATCGTTGAGGGCAAATGTTTGCCCTCTCCAGCCTCGCAACGCCTCGAAGCGATGGCGCATCCACCAGTAACGACGTGGAGTTCAAGCAAAGCCTGTGACTAAACCATCCCAATCCAACACAAATGGAAATCAAGAGCAGTTACTATGAAGCTATTCGAGATTAAAGAGCTACCTATGTGTTCGATTTAAGAAATCTACAAGGAATGGTTTCAGGATATGGGAGTTTTTGAAGTTTTCAATGCTAGGCTTGGAAGCGGCGACAGAAAAGAAGGAGAAAAGAATGAAGACAGTAGTGAGTTTATAAAAGGAATGGTGTTGACTCCTCGTATTCCTATTCTGTCTCACCCGCTCGGACCGGAGTGAAGGCCCAGTAGCACAACTCTGCCTGAAGGCCCACTGTCTAAGAACCAAATCCACGAAAACGCTTCGGATCGGAATCCGAACCGAGCAAATTTCACACATTAATTTAGCATCCGACTCGAATTGAAGAGAGGAAGAATAAAGGAAGAGCATACCTGCAAGAAGCATTACATGGCGAGAAGAGTTCCCAAATTTGCTCAGAAATGAAGAAAATGTGCTCGGGTCGGATGCCGAACCGAATGGAAATCTGTGCATTACTCCTGACTGTTCTGATTCAAGAACTAGCGTTTAAACAACATCAAAGCACACTTTGTACAACAGAAGCATCCTTTGAGGGGGCAAAATGTTAGCCTACTTTGTGAACTAGGCAACACAAAGTCAAGAAACCAACCATTGAAGAGTATTTTAAGTTATAAGACTTCGGTTCGGATTGGAAGAAAACACCACAATTCAGATTGATAGCAGCATATTGGTTCGGATCGGATAGAGTTCTCTGATCGGATCGGTTGTCTCTTACTGGATAGATTGGCAAAGCATATCCAATTGGATCGGAAGGCCATCTGCTTGCCACGAAGCTGGAGCGGAGCGGAGTAGGTCAGAGAAGGAGAGACGTCCAAGCCACTCCGGTTCGGATCGGGTATTCCGATCCGAACCCCCAACCTGCACGCCTCCGACCCGCACCCATGATCCAGGTTAATCTCCTTTAATATCGCCTGGAGAGCCGGACCGGCTATGACTAATTCCTACCCCTAACGTTCATCTCTTTGATGTGTTGTCAGCTTGATAGTTCATCCGAACCCGAAGAGAGTGCGATGGATAACACGTGGTCCGACCCGGATTGAATCTCAGGCAAATTCACACCTATAAATACCCCATCTGGAGACAAAGAGAAGGATCTTTTTTGAGCACTAAAAGAATTCAATCACCTCCAACATCCGAACTCCATTACTCCCGGAAAATCCAAATCATCTTTTATTTCTTGTTTTAGTCAATTGAGTGAACAAAAGTGAGTTGTGAGTGAATCTATCATTGTATTTGCAACTGAATTATTAAATATAGCAAAGAATAAGTGGACGTAGGCATTTGATCGCCGAACCACTATAAATCTTGTGTGTTCATTTTTATTTTTATCTCATTTTATCTTGTTTCAAATCAATTTGGGTGTTAGAACCACATTTGGGTCTAACAATATATATCTATTTGGTGGCGGAGAATTTATTCTCTTTCTTAACACCCTTCTCTAAGATGTACGAGCTTAGAGGTTATATATCGGCAGAAATCAATAGAACATTGTAGATTGTCGATGCAACATGTCTGTGTTTCCAAAGTTAAATAATCATTAATATTAATTTTTGGAAAGATTAAAACCAAGTGGAGTTTTAATGAATCTTTAATTAGATTGAAATGTGAATTGATAATTTAAATTATCAAATTTGGGAAATGATCAAGAATGGAGCATCACCAGTTTTGCTCCTAGCGATAGTTAAATCTTTAATTAGATTTGAACGTGAAATGGTAATTAAATTTACCAATAACACTGTGGTGTTAGATATGAGGTATTACTAGTTTTTCTCCATGGGATGAATAGGTTGGGATTGGGAAATATAATAAATGATTACTTTGGTAAGGTTCGCTAATCCCGACTAGTTCGGGTAAACTTTAATTTGGTTTGAATTGATGTCCAATGGAGGATTAAAGAATAAATTTTAAACAATTTATCTTTGATAAAATTAATGGGAACCTTTCCCAAAGGATATGAATATTTAAATAAAAGAATATTCAGAATTGGAATGAGGCGTATGTTGTGTTTTTATAGCACTTGTTTATTATTTACGTGAGTTATTCAGAAAGGCCGGGTTTATACCCATTATGAATAACTGATTCGACGATAAGTCGACGATGAAGACGGTGGTTGAAGACCGGAGGTCTTCACATCGTTTGGATGATTACTGATGTCTTGATTGGGCTATACACCAAAGACAAGGTAATAAGTGGTGATCGTCCAAACGTACTTGAAGATCGACCGGATATGCGAGGACCTCTCTTCCATATTAGACATATGGAATGAGGAATAGTGTGCCTCCGGTTTCGTTCAGACCCAGAACGAACTTGTAAATGGACTGTGTGTCTGACATTGGATTTTAATCTGTGTTGATTGATCTTTATTAAATATATATCTGCTTGGCGGCGGAGAATTTATTCTCTTGCTTAACGCCCTTCTCTGAGACGTACGAGCTCAGAGGTTATATATCGATAGACGTCAGTCGCATGGCGTGGCATGCCTGAGTGGCAAATGATCAAGGCTTCTATTGAAAAGCAGAGTTTTGTGGTTGATGATCAAAGTACGGCCTTAAACGGCATAGCTTTGTGTGTAGCATTAATTCGTGAGCCACACATCTCGGTATGAGTTAAAAACGGGATAAGGGAGCCAAGGAGAACATGACATTTCTTTCTAGCTATGGGTGGTGTCGGGGTTTTGCAAGCCCATACATTTATATTATTTTTACCATTGTGGTTGTTGGAATGCGAGGCGCCTCGGTTATATCTGTCTCTACGGAGCCGATGGATAGGTCTGATAGGACTGGGAAACGTGTGTTCAGGAATACTAATCCACTAACATAAGTGTGGACCGGCCCTGGAGGATCCAGCGGTTGCCCAGGGTGTGCAGTCTCAAGACATTTGCTAGAGTGTCTCGAAGTGGAAAGGAGTACATCCCTTGCCTAGACTCATGACGGAAATCCAATTTCCAATACGTGACATTTCAGTTTTGATCGTAGAGCCAAGTATTGGCGACATAATAGCATGGGATGCTATGCCATCTATGATTGATACATTTATATTTGAAGTTGTTTTCATACACTTTACACTATAATAGTATCAAAATGATTTGTTTTACACGTACCAAGCATGTTTGGCTATTATATGGTAAAACTCTATCCTCCGGCTTGCGTTGCATTGTGTGATGGGACCTGAGTCTTATAATAGCTTCATTTTTCCAAAAAACATTGCGTTGTTTGTTTTATGCACTAGTATTCTTAGGAGGAAATCCGTTCCATTTTCCATGGCATGGTCCCTTGATTTACTTTATTTTTAAAGTAAAGTTTTAAATAATTGTTTTAGTTCTCACACCGGTCACATGACTGATCTGGAGTTTATTGTTTTTGGGTGCCCTTATTTTCCACACGGGCAGCTATTAGTTTTCGTTTTGCAGATTTATATTCACAGGATCCTGGTTTACAGCTGGAATGATATTCAGAAAGCTATGTATTCATGTATCTCTTTTAGCTGTGTTTTGTATTATTTTCCACTGCTATGTAATGTATTTTAATCTCTGTTATTTATCAAATGTATATTATTTGCTCATACTCTGTATATTCTTATACTCTGATGCAAATTGTTGTAATAAGCAATGAATGTTCTTCTGTTTACGTCCTGATTTATCGTGTTCTCAACTAAATCCATTCTTTCTCTTCTCTTCGGAGACCGAGGAAGTTCGGGTCGTGTTAGTTTGGTATCAAAGCTTTGGTTTACAGAGCTCGAGAACAAGACACATTAGAACCAAATGAAAGAATTCATCAGAGATTGGATTAACAATATCCAATAAGAACGACTCATTAGAGATGGGATCAGCAGTATCCTAGAATGAGTTGAAAGAGTGTTATTTTTCAAAAAAAAAAGTGAAAACAAATTTTGTTTTGAAAATTTAAACCATTTTATACGTATTTGAATATTTATTTTATATTGAATTAGGACAATCGAGTATATAAAGATTTTGCATATATGCCTTGCAAACGTATATTCAAAGTTTTGATATACTGGATAGATATATCAACGCATTCTAGTCGCCCGAAGATGATCCTGGTGATTAGTGCATTATCATCAGTATCTATGTTCGAGTTTCGAAAGTAAAATATCTATATATTTCCAATTGACTGGTGTGAGAACCCAAAACTAAATAGGGTTTATTGTTGTGAGTCGGCATCAAAAATATGATTTTTGACTATATATTAAAGTTATATGTTTGAAATGATAATCAACTAATTGATTGCTGATTGTGTTGTTTGATTATTGGTTGATTAATTAAAATTTTGAACCATTATGCCAAATTGTATCGAGTGTTGAACTGACTTGAAAATGGATTGAAATTGCATACATGTACATGCATATATATTGAACAGGATATGGATAAAATGCTAAGAAGAGAAATAAAATTGTATGCATGAAAAATAGGCATGTGTTTAATAATTTTCTTTTTCTTTTAAAAGGTTTATGAGCCTAAGGCTGGCCGCTTGGGATTTTTCCTTTTCTTTTAAAAGATTTATGAGCCTAAGGCCAGCCGCTTGGCATTTTTCCTTTTCTTTTAAAAGATGTATGTGCTTAAGGCTGGCCGCTTGGCATTCTCTTTTTTTTTGGATTGATGAGGGACCTGTGAGGCTAGTTGCGGTTTTAAATGTCTCCCCGTAAAAAGGAGGTTATGGCGATTTTTTTCGAAAATTTAGGGTGTTAGCAAAGAAATTGAAGAACTGGAAAAATTTTAGAAACTGAAAAGTTGAAGAATGAAAGCCAAACTGAAAGTTAGGTTGACTGGTTAAACAACTTTCAGCTCCGTTCCTTTTCGAGGAAGAAAAGATCTTAAGTGGGGGAGATTGTAACAACCCGGAATATTAGAACCAATTTAAAATTTTTATTTTGGCAATTTTAATGAATTTTGAATATTTAAAAAGATTTATTTTAAATAATTACGACGAGAAATTTATATTGAATAGAATCAGAACGTAAATAATTATTTAAATCGAAGTTAGAATATAAATATTTATTTTAATTATAAAAGGAATTGGAAATGGCGCGTGTAATAACCCGGAAAATCTGAACCAGTTTAAAAATTTTATTTTGGCCATTTTAGCGAATTTTGAATATTTAAAATAGATTATTTTAAATGATATCAACGAGAAAATTTATTTTGAATATAATTCGAACGTATATATTATACGCATCGTCGATAGAATATAAATATTTATATATAATTATAAATAGAATTGAAAATGGCGCGGTAGTTCGATAATTCGATTTCCAACTTCAATTGAATGTACCGGGTGCAAAACAATCTGGATTTTAGTGAAACCAAAAACATTAGGATCTAATTGATGATATCTTTCCAACGAATCCGACAAATTGAAATTTCATAGCGGGAATCAAAAGATATGTCCAGTTGAAAATTCTGAATAGTCGCTATGGAATTCAGGCCCTTAAAAATGGAAATTTTGCAAACAACCTCGGATTTCGACGAAACCACTTTTGCTGGGTCCGTGATGTCAAGTTATTGCTAGATTCCAAATTTCATAATTTTTTGAATCAATATGTGAGTGTGGCAAAGGAAAACGCGTTTGACCAGTTTCAGTTGATTTTAATCGACTGGAAATTGGCCATTTTTCCAACGGTCTCAGAATTCGACGAAACTAGTTTTGATTAGGACTGTATCGTCAATACGAAGCTAGAAAATATTTTTCTGCAATTTTTAGAGTTAGTATGTGACCCCGGTAAATTGAAATGCGCGTTCAAATTCAATATATAGAGTTACATGTTGATTTTAACGAAAACTGATCGAAAGGATCAAATCAGCTTGCGATACATATCCCATTGTGTTCGGAATGGGGGTAATACGTTATGGACGACAGGCGGTGGGCCTCGTTTAGAGGTCGTATGTAAAAGTCAACTTTTTGCAAATTAAATTAAATAAAAAAATAATATCTTCTCTCCCTCCCCTTAAATCCTCCTGGCCCCCCCATTTCGATTGAAATCAGAAAAGGAAAAAAAAAACTACAGCCCCTCGTCGTTGAGGAACGCGCGCCTCCTCCCCCTCATGGCGTCGCGCCCCCTTCTCCGGCCACCCTCCCTTCTCCGCTCCACTCTCTCTTCCTCCTCTTCTAAAATTAATCTCAACCCCCTCACCCTTAAACCCCCAATTCCCCTGAACGCCACCGCAAATCGAAACCCCCCTGACTGCAACCGCCCTCTAGGCGATGTCCAGACTCCGGCGCCCCAATGGCCACTGACCCGACCGCGACGCAGCACCCCTTCCTTCAGCGACGCAGAAAACCTCCCTTCCCTTCGAACGGTGAGTTTTATATATTCATTTTAGTTTACCCAAGTTGTGAAGTACGATTTAAAATCAGTTATATATATAAATATATACATATATATATATATATATATATATATATGAAAGGCTAGGAATTTTATATTTAAATAAAGATTTGATTTTTATCGTCAAAAAGAAAAGTCGAGATTCTTAATTCGATAAAGGTAAGGTTTTTAATTCGAGAAAGGAGGGATCTTTAAAAGAGATAAAGAAGCGATTTTTAAAATATGAAAGCCATGATTTTTGTTTAGGTAGAGAATTAAAAATATAATTTTTACATGATAGGAATATTAAAAATATCATCTTTGTATATGTAGCAAAATAAAAATGTGATTTTTATAATGATATATTTGAAAAGGCAAAATCTTTAAATTTGAAAAGGCGAGATTTTTATATATTGAATAACGAAGTAAAAATTTGATTTTTATATATTGAATAGTATAATAAAAATTTGATTTTTATATATTGAATAGTATAATAAAAATTTGATTTTTATATATTGAATAGCGAAGTAAAAAATTCGATTTTTACATATGTAGTGGCTACAGCAACGAAGATGACAAAAGGCGAGAACGAAGAAGATTTCTATCAATGAAGTGTCGTGAAGTTGGATAGCTATTGGTGAGAACTTCTCACTCTTCAATTTCTTTTTCTAGTTATATATATATATATACTAGGATGCAGACGGTGTTTAGTAGCACCCGACACCCGTCATCCACAGACCATGGATGGCTTGTTTGTTAAATTGTTTGGCTGAGTAGTTAGTCAAAATATTTGGTTTGAATTGAATTGTTTGGTGAAATGAAATTGATTTGATTGATGTGTGAATGGCGTGGGCCTTCACTAGACCGGGGATAAGGCTAGGCCTTGTCCCGTTTCTAGTATCGTGCCGTTATGCCGCCGAAATTTTCTAAAATAAATTAGAAAATAAAATTATCATTTTATTTAAACAATGAACTGAATAGAAATTCATATGTTAAAATAAAATGTTTTATCGTTAAAAAAAATATAATTTTTAAAGTGAATATGAATATAGTGAATGTGAATAAATAAATATTCATTTACAAACCGGACGGTTTGTTTATGTACACCTATTTGAACGACATTGATTGGGACGATAAATTTTACACATCGCCCAACTGCACAATTAAAATCTGTGTTTGTTGATTTGAAACCCCACACGGGTGTTGGGATGAAATTTGAAGTTCACTCATCTTGATTGATTAAATATGTCGATCGATTGATTGACAGACTGTTATAAGCGTTAGATATCTATATTTGATGCTTATACAGTGTAGTGCACTTTGGTTGATGGTTGATTATCTTTCAATGCTATTATATACATGTGTTGTATGGAATCCATATAGTTGACGCTATATGGTAATTGATTGGGCCTCATTCCAATTTAGAAGATAAAGAATATTATAAAATAAATGTTCAGGTGTTAACTGTACTCATTCGTGGGATTAGTCATGTGTTGAACGTAACATTTTAACAATAAATTTTATATCTTTATCAATATAAAATAAAGGTTCATGTGTTGACAGTACTCATTCGTTGAGATTAGTCATGTGTTGAACGAAAATTTTGAAATAGAAATATTTGAAAACGAAATATTTGAAATAGAAATATTTGAAAACGAAATATTTGAAATAGAAATGTTTGAAAAGGGAATGTTTGAAAAGGGAATGTTTGAAATAGAATATTTGAAAAGAGAAATATATGAAGCCGTGTTGGTTAGATTGACGCCATTTTGACGTGAACGATATTTATATCGATTTTATTCATTTTAAAAGGAATATTGAAAAGTGATTTCGAAATCGAATATTTTGAAATGAAATTTGGATTTGAATAGAATAGAAAATCAATCGAATTTGAATAGAAAAGAAAACGATTTCGAAATGAATTGAATATAAAACGATTTCGAAATGAATTGAATATAAAACGATTTCGAAATGAATTGAATATAAAACGATTTCGAAATGAATTGAATTGAAAACGATTTCGAAATGAATTGAATATAAAAATATTTCGAAATGAATTGAATTGAAAACGATTTCGAAATGAATTGAATATAAAACGATTTCGAAATGAATTGAATATAAAACGATTTTGAAATGAATTGAATTGAAAACGATTTCGAAATGAATTGAATATAAAACGATTTCGAAATGAATTGAATTGAAAACGATTTCGAAATGAATTGAATTGAAAACGATTTCGAAATGAATTGAATATAAAACAATTTCGAATTGAATTGAATATAAAGCGAATTTGATTTCAATTGAATATATAACGAATTTGATTTGAATAGAAAACGAATTTGATTTCAATTGAATAGAAAACGAATTTGATTTCAATTGAATATATAACGAATTTGATTTCAATTGAATATATAACGAATTTGATTTGAATAGAAAACGAATTTGATTTCAATTGAATATATAACGAATTTGAATCAAATAGAAAACCAATTTGAATTGAATCGAATAGAAAACCAATTTGAATTGAATCGAATAGAAAACCAATTTGAATTGAATCAAATAGAAAACCAATTTGAATTGAATCCAATAGAAAACCAATTTGAATTGAATCGAATAGAAAACCACTTTGAATTGAATCGAATTGAAAACGAATTCGAATTGAATTTAAAACGAAGTGAAATGAATTCAAATTGAATTGAAACTTGAATTGAATAGAAAAGAATTTTAAAAGGAATTTATAAGGAAAAATTCAATTTTGATTTGAATTGAAATAAAGATCGAAATTGTTTTTGAAACGAATTAAAAACTATTTATATAATTCTTTTTAAATAGAAATCGATGAAATATATATTATATATATATATAATATAATGGCCTGAATAGAACGCGCCACGCAGCGGCAGTTCGTGAATTTCGACCATTTATTTCAAACGGGCATTACGGGAGATCCGACCGTCGGATTCTCCTAAAACCGGAACCGTTGGGTTCATATCGAAAAGAGCTTTCTAACGAATACTAGAAATTCAAAATCTAACGGTGGATTTGGAGTTACGTCCAAATCAAATTCGAAAAAGGTCGTTGTAAGTGCAGTTCGATGGCCGTTGATGGAAATCGACTGTACGGGCCTTGATAAAATTATTAAAAATAGTAATAAATTGTGTAAAATCATAAGAAATGATTTGGGAAAAATTTGGGTGAAAAACTCCATATTTGAAAAGATAAAAATGGATTTTTATCGAAATGAACTAGTTTTGAACTGAATTTAAAACCCAATTATTTTTAAATAAATAAATTAGATTTAAAAAGGGGTTTTAAATAATCGGAATTTCTAATATATTTGATTGGATTTGAAATGGGTTTATCGTGAACGGTGTTTTAAATAACACTAGTTCTTTAACCCGATAATAAATAGAATGTGATTTGGGTTTGTCGTGAACTGTGTTTTAAATAACACCTAGTTCTTTAACCCAGTAAAAGGAGTTTTAATGAACCTGCAATTAGGTTGAAATGTGAATCTATAATCTAAATTATCAAATTTAGAAATGAGCGAGAATGGAGTACTACCAGTTTTGCTCCAAAGCGATAGTTAAATCTTTAATTAGATTTGAACGTGAAATGGTAATTAATTTTACCGATAACATCATAGTATTAGATATGGAGTATTACCAGTTTTGCTTCATGGGATGAATATGTTGGGATTGGGAAATAAAATAAATAATTACTTCTTTGTGGTTCGCTAATCTCGACTAGTTCAGAAAACCATAATTTGGTTTGAAATGACATCCAAAGGAAGATTAAAGGATAAATTTTAAAGAATTTATCTTGGATAAAATTAATGGGAACCTTTCCCTGAGAATATGAATTGGAATGGGGCGTATGTTGTGTTTGTGTACCATTTGTTTTAATATACGCGGGTTGTTCGGAAAGGCCGGGTTTATACCCATTCTGAATAACCGATTCGACGATATGTCGAAGATGAAGACGGTGGTCGAAGACCGGAAGTCTTCACATCGTTTGGGTAATTACTGACGATCCTGATTGGGCTGTACACCCAAGAGGATGGAAATAGTTGGTGGTCGTCCAGACGTACTTGGAGATGGATGGATATGCGAGGAAAGTGCCTCCGGTTTCTTTCAGACCTAGAACGGACATGTATATGGATGGTGTGTCTGACATTGTATTCCTTTATATTGTATTTGTTGATCTCTGCTAAAAATATATCTGTTTGGCGGCGGAGAATTTATTCTCTTGCTTAACGCCCTTCTCTGAGACATATGAGCTCAGAGGTTATATATTGGCAGAAATCAGTGGTACGATATGGATTGATAGTGTGGCATGCTGAGATGCAGTGATCCAGACTTTTGTTGAAAAGCAAAGTTTGGTGGTTGATGATCAAAGCGCAGCTGATATAGCATGGCTTTGTGTATAGCGTTGTTCCGCGAGCCTCACACCCCGGTATGGTGGTAAACTGGTGGTTTGATCAGTATGCTTTTTAGTGGATGGGCACCTTAGTGGTGTCGTGGATTCGGTCGACCGAGATGAGCCTAGTGCTCAGGGATATATAGAGTAGGCGGTGTTTTCTCTCGCTGGGACGTAAGCCGCGATGGTACTCTGGTCCCAAATGTGCGGATGTGCAGACGGTGTTTTCTCTTGTGGGGACGTAAGCCGTGGTGAATTGCATTACGCGATCGCTCTTTCGAATCAAGAGCCACCATGATGGAAATCCAATTTCCAATACGTGTATTACGGTTTTAATTGTAGAACTAGTATGGCGACATAGTAGATGGTAGCTATGTCGTCTATGATTTATATTTATGATTGAAATTGTTTTGACACTATACACATATTATAGTATCAAATGATTTGTTTTAAACGTACCAAGCATGTTTGGCTATTATAAGGGAAAACCCTATCCTCCGGCTTGCGTTGCATTGTGTGATGGGACCTGGGTCTTATAATAGCTTCATTTTTCCAAAAAAACATTGCGCTGTTTATTCTATGCAATAGTATTCTTGGGAGGAAGCCCGTTTCGTGTTATACGGCGTGGTCCCTCGAATTACTCTCTTTTAAAGTAAAGTTTTAAATAACTGTTTTAGTTCTCACACCAGTCACATGACTGACCTTGAGTTTATTGTTTTAACCTAAACTCTGGGTGCCCCTATTTTCCGCACGGGCAGCTAGTAGTTTTGGTTTTGCAGATTTATATTCACAGGATCCTGGTTTACAGCTGGAATGATATCCGGAAAGCTCTGTATCCGTATATCACCTTCAGTTGTGCTTTGTATTATTTTCCGCTGTTATATAATTAATTGTAATCTCTGATATTCATTCGAATATATAATATTCATTTATACTCTGTATATTCTTGTATCTGATGGAATTGTTGTAATAACAATGAAATGTTCTTTTGTTTGTGTTCTGATTTGTCTTGTCCTCACAGTAATTCGTTCTTTCTCATCTCTTCGGAGACCGGGGAGTTTCGGGTCGCTTCATTTGGTATCAGAGCTTTGGTTTACAGAGCTCGAGAACAAGACACATTAGAACCATACGAAAGAATTCATCAGATATTGGATTAGCAATATCCAATTAGAATGACTCGTTAGAGATAGGATCAGTAGTATCCTAGAACGAGTGTGAAGAGTATATTTTTCAAATGAAAACAATTTTGTTTTGAAAATTTAAATCAAGTATACGTATTTGAATAATTTATTTTTATTGATATGGACAATCGAGTATATAAAGGTTTTGCATATACGCGTCATGAACGTATATTCGAAGTTTTAATATATTAGATAGATACAGAGTCACACTCTAGTCGCCCGGAGATGATTCTACTGATGACTATATAGCATCAGTAGTGTGTGTTCGAGTTTCGAAGGTGTGATTTTCTATATATTTCCATTAGACTGGTGTGAGAACCAAAACTTATATAGTTAGAACACTTTGTTGTGAATTGGCATCAAAAACATGATTTTTTGTATATATATCAAAATTATGAATTTGAAATGTTAAATTCACTAATTGATTGATGTTTGTGTTGTTTGTTCATTTGTTTGATAATTTTTGAAACATTATGCCTAATTGCATCAAAAATTGAATTGTATTGAAAATTGGTCGCATTTGCTTGCATATACATATACTTACATTGAACAGGTCATAGCAAGGAGGCTAGAGCCGAAGAATAAAATTTGTTTGCCCGACAAATAGGTACATGTTTATCATAATTTACTGTTTTGTTTGGGTGATGATGATTTTATGAGCCTATTGGCTAGCCGCTTGGCTTTTTCTTTTTCCTTTTGAGATCTAAAGGCCTATATGGCAATTTCGGGATTTTCCCGTGGCTCCCGGTGCAGGGGAGGTTATGGCGAAATTTTTCAAAAATTTAGGGTGTTAGCCAAATTTTTGAAAATTTGAAAATTCTCAGAAACTGAAAAGTTGGAGAACGGAAGCCAGATCGAACGTGGAGCTGATTAATCAAACCGCTTTCGACTTTGTTCCTTTTCGGGGACGAAAAGTTATAAGTGGGGGAGATTGTAATAACCCGGAAAATCTGAACCAGTTTAAAATTTTTATTTTGGCAATTTTAGCGAATTTTGAATATTTAAAATAGATTATTTTAAATGATATCGACGAGAAGATTTCTTTTGAATATAATTCGAACGTATATATTATACGCGTCGTCGATAGAATATAAATATTTATATATAATTATAAATAGAATTGAAAATGGAGCGGTAGTTCGATAATTCGATTTCAAACTTCAATTGAATGTACCGGGTGCAAAACAATCCGGATTTTAGTGAAACCAAAAACATTAGGATCTAATTGATGATATCTTTCCAACGAATCCGACAAATTGAAATTTCATAGCGGGAATCAAAATATATGTCCAGTTGAAAATTCTGAATAGTCGCTATGGAATTCAGGCCCTTAAAAATGGAAATTTTGCAAATGACCTCGGATTTCGACGAAACCACTTTTGCTGGGTCCGTGATGTCAAGTTATTGCTAGATTCCAAATTTCATAATTTTTCGAATCAATATGTGAGCGTGGCAAAGGAAAACGCGTTTGACCAGTTTCAGTTGATTTTAATCGACTGGAAATTGGCCATTTTTCCAACGGTCTCAGAATTCGACGAAACTAGTTTTGATTAGGACCGTATCGTCAATACAAAGCTAGAAAATATTTTTCTGCAATTTTTAGAGTTAGTATGTGACCCCGGTAAATTGAAATGCGCGTTCAAATTCAATATATAGAGTTATATGTTGATTTTAACGAAAACTGATCGAAAGGATCAAATCAGCTTGCGATACATATCCCATTGTGTTCGGAATGGTGGTAATACGCTATGGACGACAGGCGGTGAGCCTCTTTTAGAGGTTGTATGTAAAAGTCAACTTTTTGCAAATTAAATTAAATAAAAAATAATATCTTCTCTCCCTCCCCTTAAATCCTCCTGGCCCCCCCATTTCGATTGAAATCAAAAAAGGAAAAAAAAGAAAAAAAACTCCAGCCCCTCGTCGTTGATGAACGCGCGACTCCTCCCCCTCATGGCGTCGCGCCCCCTTCTCCGCTCCACTCTCTCTTCCTCCTCTTCTAAAATTAATCGCAACCCCCTCACCCTTAAACCCCCAATTCCCCTGAACGCCACCGCAAATCGAAACCCCCCCTGACTGTAACCGCCCTCTAGGCGATGTCCAGACTCCGGCGCCCCAATGGCCACTGACCCGACCGCGACGCAGCACCCCTTCCTTCAGCGACGCAGAAAACCTCCCTTCCCTTCGAACGGTGAGTTTTATTTATTCATTTTAGTTTACCCAAGTTGTGAAGTACGATTTAAAATCAGTTATATATATAAATATATACATATATATATATATATATATGAAAGGCAAGGAATTTTATATTTAAATAAAGATTTGATTTTTATCATCAAAAAGAAAAGTCGAGATTCTTAATTCGATAAAGGTAAGGTTTTTAATTCGAGAAAGGAGGGATCTTTAAAAGAGATAAAGAAGCGATTTTTAAAATATGAAAGCCATGATTTTTGTTTAGGTAGAGAATTAAAAATATAATTTTTACATGATAGGAATATTAAAAATATCATCTTTGTATATGTAGCAAAATAAAAATGTGATTTTTATAATGATATATTTGAAAAGGCAAAATCTTTAAATTTGAAAAGACGAGATTTTTATATATTGAATAACGAAGTAAAATTTTGATTTTTATATATTGAATTGTATAATAAAATTTTGATTTTTATATATTGAATAGTATAATAAAAATTTGATTTTTATATATTGAATAGCGAAGTAAAAAATTCGATTTTTACATATGTAGTGGCTACAGCAACGAAGATGACAAAAGGCGAGAACGAAGAAGATTTCTATCAATGAAGTGTCGTGAAGTTGGATAGCTATTGGTGAGAACTTCTCACTCTTCAATTTCTTTTTCTAGTTATATATATATACTAGGATGCAGACGGTGTTTAGTAGCACCCGACACCCATCATCCACAGACCATGGATGGCTTGTTTGTTAAATTGTTTGGCTGAGTAGTTAGTCAGAATATTTGGTTTGAATTGAATTGTTTGGTGAAATGAAATTGATTTGATTGATGTGTGAATGGCGTGGGCCTTCACTAGACCGGGGATAAGGCTAGGCCTTGTCCCGTTTCTAGTATCGTGCCGTTATGCCGCCGAAATTTTCTAAAATAAATTAGAAAATAAAATTATCATTTTATTTAAACAATGAACTGAATAGAAATTCATATGTTAAAATAAAATGTTTTATCGTTAAAAAAAATATAATTTTTAACGTGAATATGAATATAGTGAATGTGAATAAATAAATATTCATTTACAAACCGGACGGTTTGTTTATGTACACCTATTTGAACGACATTGATTGAGACGATAAATTTTACACATCGCCCAACTGCACAATTAAAATCTGTGTTTGTTGATTTGAAACCCCACACGGGTGTTGGGATGAAATTTGAAGTTCACTCATCCTGATTGATTAAATATGTCGATCGATTGATTGACAGACTGTTATAAGCGTTAGATATCTATATTTGATGCTTATACAGTGTAGTGCACTTTGGTTGATGGTTGATTATCTTTCAATGCTATTATATACATGTGTTGTATGGAATCCATATAGTTGACGCTATATGGTAATTAATTGGGCCTCATTCCAATTTAGAAGATAAAGAATATTATAAAATAAATGTTCAGGTGTTGATTGTACTCATTCGTGGGATTAGTCATGTGTTGAACGTAACATTTTAACAATAAATTTTATATCTTTATCAATATAAAATAAAGGTTCATGTGTTGACAGTACTCATCCGTTGAGATTAGTCATGTGTTGAACGAAAATTTTGAAATAGAAATATTTGAAAACGAAATATTTGAAATAGAAATATTTGAAAACGAAATATTTGAAATAGAAATGTTTGAAAAGGGAATGTTTGAAATAGAATATTTGAAAAGAGAAATATATGAAGCCGTGTTGGTTAGATTGACGCCATTTTGACGTGAACGATATTTATATCGATTTTATTCATTTTAAAAGGAATATTGAAAAGTGATTTCGAAATCGAATATTTTGAAATGAAATTTGGATTTGAATAGAATAGAAAATCAATCGAATTTGAATAGAAAAGAAAACGATTTCGAAATGAATTGAATATAAAACGATTTCGAAATGAATTGAATATAAAACGATTTCGAAATGAATTGAATATAAAACGATTTCGAAATGAATTGAATTGAAAACGATTTCGAAATGAATTGAATATAAAAATATTTCGAAATGAATTGAATTGAAAACGATTTCGAAATGAATTGGATATAAAACGATTTCGAAATGAATTGAATATAAAACGATTTCGAAATGAATTGAATTGAAAACGATTTCGAAATGAATTGAATATAAAACGATTTCGAAATGAATTGAATTGAAAACGATTTCGAAATGAATTGAATTGAAAACGATTTCGAAATGAATTGAATATAAAACGATTTCGAATTGAATTGAATATGAAGCGAATTCGATTTCAATTGAATATATAACGAATTTGATTTGAATAGAAAACGAATTTGATTTCAATTGAATAGAAAACGAATTTGATTTCAATTGAATATATAACGAATTTGATTTCAATTGAATATATAACGAATTTGATTTGAATAGAAAACGAATTTGATTTCAATTGAATATATAACGAATTTGAATCAAATAGAAAACCAATTTGAATTGAATCGAATAGAAAACCAATTTGAATTGAATCGAATAGAAAACCAATTTGAATTGAATCAAATAGAAAACCAATTTGAATTGAATCGAATAGAAAACCAATTTGAATTGAATCGAATAGAAAACCACTTTGAATTGAATCGAATTGAAAACGAATTCGAATTGAATTTAAAACGAAGTGAAATGAATTCAAATTGAATTGAAACTTGAATTGAATAGAAATGAATTTTAAAAGGAATTTATAAGGAAAAATTCAATTTTGATTTGAATTGAAATAAAGATCGAAATTGTTTTTGAAACGAATTAAAAACTATTTATATAATTCATTTTAAATAGAAATCGACGAAATATATATTATATATATAATATAATGGCCTGAATAGAACGCGCCACGCAGCGGCAGTTCGTGAATTTCGACCATTTATTTCAAACGGGCATTACGGGAGATCCGACCGTCGGATTCTCCTAAAACCGGAACCGTTGGGTTCGTATCGAAAAGAGCTTTCTAACGAATACTAGAAATTCAAAATCTAACGGTTGGATTTGGAGTTACGTCCAAATCAAATTCGAAAAAGGTCGCTGTAAGTGCAGTTCGATGGCCGTTGATGGAAATCGACTGTACGGGCCTTGATAAAATTATTAAAAATAGTAATAAATTGTGTAAAATCATAAGAAATGATTTGGGAAAAATTGGGGTGAAAAACTCCATATTTGAAAAGATAAAAATGGATTTTTATCGAAATGAACTAGTTTTGAACTGAATTTAAAACCCAATTATTTTTAAATAAATAAATTAGATTTAAAAAGGGGTTTTAAATAATCGAAATTTCTAATATATTTGATTGGATTTGAAATGGGTTTATCGTGAACGGTGTTTTAAATAACACTAGTTCTTTAACCCGATAATAAATAGAATGTGATTTGGGTTTGTCGTGAACTGTGTTTTAAATAACACCTAGTTCTTTAACCCAGTAAAAGGAGTTTTAATGAACCTGCAATTAGGTTGAAATGTGAATCTATAATCTAAATTATCAAATTTAGAAATGAGCGAGAATGGAGTACTACCAGTTTTGCTCCAAAGCGATAGTTAAATCTTTAGTTAGATTTGAACGTGAAATGGTAATTAATTTTACCGATAACATCATAGTATTAGATATGGAGTATTACCAGTTTTGCTTCATGGGATGAATATGTTGGGATTGGGAAATAAAATAAATAATTACTTCGTTGTGGTTCGCTAATCTCGACTAGTTCAGAAAACCATAATTTGGTTTGAAATGACATCCAAAGGAAGATTAAAGGATAAATTTTAAAGAATTTATCTTGGATAAAATTAATGGGAACCTTTCCCTGAGAATATGAATTGGAATGAGGCGTATGTTGTGTTTGTGTACCATTTGTTTTAATATACGCGGGTTGTTCGGAAAGGCCGGGTTTATACCCATTCTGAATAACCGATTCGACGATATGTCGAAGATGAAGACGGTGGTCGAAGACCGGAAGTCTTCACATCGTTTGGGTAATTACTGACGATCCTGATTGGGCTGTACACCCAAGAGGATGGAAATAGTTGGTGGTCGTCCAGACGTACTTGGAGATGGATGGATATGCGAGGAAAGTGCCTCCGGTTTCTTTCAGACCTAGAACGGACATGTATATGGATGGTGTGTCTGACATTGTATTCCTTTATATTGTATTTGTTGATCTCTGCTAAAAATATATCTGTTTGGCGGCGGAGAATTTATTCTCTTGCTTAACGCCCTTCTCTGAGACATATGAGCTCATAGGTTATATATTGGCAGAAATCAGTGGTACGATATGGATTGATAGTGTGGCATGCTGAGATGCAGTGATCCAGACTTTTGTTGAAAAGCAAAGTTTGGTGGTTGATGATCAAAGCGCAGCTGATATAGCATGGCTTTGTGTATAGCGTTGTTCCGCGAGCCTCACACCCCGGTATGGTGGTAAACTGGTGGTTTGATCAGTATGCTTTTTAGTGGATGGGCACCTTAGTGGTGTCGTGGATTCGGTCGACCGAGATGAGCCTAGTGCTCAGGGATATATAGAGTAGGCGGTGTTTTCTCTCGCTGGGACGTAAGCCGCGGTGGTACTCTGGTCCCAAATGTGCGGATGTGCAGACGGTGTTTTCTCTTGTGGGGACGTAAGCCGTGGTGAATTGCATTACGCGATCGATCTTTCGAATCAAGAGCCACCATGATGGAAATCCAATTTCCAATACGTGTATTGCGGTTTTAATTGTAGAACTAGTATGGCGACATAGTAGATGGTAGCTATGTCGTCTATGATTTATATTTATGATTGAAATTGTTTTGACACTATACACATATTATAGTATCAAATGATTTGTTTTAAACGTACCAAGCATGTTTGGCTATTATAAGGGAAAACCCTATCCTCCGGCTTGCGTTGCATTGTGTTGGGACCTGGGTCTTATAATAGCTTCATTTTTCCAAAAAAACATTGCGCTGTTTATTCTATGCAATAGTATTCTTGGGAGGAAACCCGTTTCGTGTTATACGGCGTGGTCCCTCGAATTACTCTCTTTTAAAGTAAAGTTTTAAATAACTGTTTTAGTTCTCACACCAGTCACATGACTGACCTGGAGTTTATTGTTTTAACCTAAACTCTGGGTGCCCCTATTTTCCGCACGGGCAGCTAGTAGTTTTGGTTTTGCAGATTTATATTCACAGGATCCTGGTTTACAGCTGGAATGATATCCGGAAAGCTCTGTATCCGTATATCACCTTCAGTTGTGCTTTGTATTATTTTCCGCTGTTATATAATTAATTGTAATCTCTGATATTCATTCGAATGTATAATATTCATTTATACTCTGTATATTCTTGTATCTGATGGAATTGTTGTAATAACAATGAAATGTTCTTTTGTTTGTGTTCTGATTTGTCTTGTCCTCACAGTAATTCGTTCTTTCTCATCTCTTCGGAGACCGGGGAGTTTCGGGTCGCTTCATTTGGTATCAGAGCTTTGGTTTACAGAGCTCGAGAACAAGACACGTTAGAACCATACGAAAGAATTCATCAGATATTGGATTAGCAATATCCAATTAGAATGACTCGTTAGAGATAGGATCAGTAGTATCCTAGAACGAGTGTGAAGAATATATTTTTCAAATGAAAACAATTTTGTTTTGAAAATTTAAATCAAGTATACGTATTTGAATAATTTATTTTTATTGATATGGACAATCGAGTATATAAAGGTTTTGCATATACGCGTCATGAACGTATATTCGAAGTTTTAATATATTAGATAGATACAGAGTCACACTCTAGTCGCCCGGAGATGATTCTACTGATGACTATATAGCATCAGTAGTGTGTGTTCGAGTTTCGAAGGTGTGATTTTCTATATATTTCCATTAAACTGGTGTGAGAACCAAAACTTATATAGTTAGAACACTTTGTTGTGAATTGGCATCAAAAACATGATTTTTTGTATATATATCAAAATTATGAATTTGAAATGTTAAATTCACTAATTGATTGATGTTTGTGTTGTTTGTTCATTTGTTTGATAATTTTTGAAACATTATGCCTAATTGCATCAAAAATTGAATTGTATTGAAAATTGGTCGCATTTGCTTGCATATACATATACTTACATTGAACAGGTCATAGCAAGGAGGCTAGAGCCGAAGAATAAAATTTGTTTGCCCGACAAATAGGTACATGTTTATCATAATTTACTGTTTTGTTTGGGTGATGATGATTTTATGAGCCTATTGGCTAGCCGCTTGGCTTTTTCTTTTTCTTTTTGAGATCTGAAGGCCTATATGGCAATTTCGGGATTTTCCCGTGGCTCCCGGTGCAGGGGAGGTTATGGCGAAATTTTTCAAAAATTTAGGGTGTTAGCCAAATTTTTGAAAATTTGAAAATTCTCAGAAACTGAAAAGTTGGAGAATGGAAGCCAGATCGAACGTGGAGCTGATTAATCAAACCGCTTTCGACTTTGTTCCTTTTCGGGGACGAAAAGTTTTAAGTGGGGGAGATTGTAATAACCCGAAAAATCTGAACCAGTTTAAAATTTTTATTTTGGCAATTTTAGCGAATTTTGAATATTTAAAATAGATTATTTTAAATGATATCGACGAGAAGATTTCTTTTGAATATAATTCGAACGTATATATTATACGCGTCGTCGATAGAATATAAATATTTATATATAATTATAAATAGAATTGAAAATGGCGCGGTAGTTCGATAATTCGATTTCAAACTTCAATTGAATGTACCGGGTGCAAAACAATCCGGATTTTAGTGAAACCAAAAACATTAGGATCTAATTGATGATATCTTTCCAACGAATCCGACAAATTGAAATTTCATAGCGGCAATCAAAAGATATGTCCAGTTGAAAATTCTGAATAGTCGCTATGGAATTCAGGCCCTTAAAAATGGAAATTTTGCAAACGACCTCGGATTTCGACGAAACCACTTTTGCTGGGTCCGTGATGTCAAGTTATTGCTAGATTCCAAATTTCATAATTTTTCGAATCAATATGTGAGCGTGGCAAAGGAAAACGCGTTTGACCAGTTTCAGTTGATTTTAATCGACTGGAAATTGGCCATTTTTCCAACGGTCTCAGAATTCGACGAAACTAGTTTTGATTAGGACCGTATCGTCAATACAAAGCTAGAAAATATTTTTCTGCAATTTTTAGAGTTAGTATGTGACCCCGGTAAATTGAAATGCGCGTTCAAATTCAATATATAGAGTTATATGTTGATTTTAACGAAAACTGATCGAAAGGATCAAATCAGCTTGCGATACATATCCCATTGTGTTCGGAATGGGGGTAATACGCTATGGACGACAGGCGGTGGGCCTCGTTTAGAGGTCTTATGTAAAAGTCAACTTTTTGCAAATTAAATTATATAAAAAAATAATATCTTCTCTCCCTCCCCTTAAATCCTCCTGGCCCCCCCATTTCGATTGAAATCAGAAAAGGAAAAAAAAGAAAAAAAAAACTCCAGCCCCTCGTCGTTGATGAACGCGCGACTCCTCCCCCTCATGGCGTCGCGCCCCCTTCTCCGCTCCACTCTCTCTTCCTCCTCTTCTAAAATTAATCGCAACCCCCTTACCCTTAAACCCCCAATTCCCCTGAACGCCACCGCAAATCGAAACCCCCCCTGACTGCAACCGCCCTCTAGGCGATGTCCAGACTCCGGCGCCCCAATGGCCACTGACCCGACCGCGACGCAGCAACCCTTCCTTCAGCGACGCAGAAAACCTCCCTTCCCTTCGAACGGTGAGTTTTATTTATTCATTTTAGTTTACCTAAGTTGTGAAGTACGATTTAAAATCAGTTATATATATAAATATATATATATATATATATATATATATGAAAGGCAAGGAATTTTATATTTAAATAAAGATTTGATTTTTATCATCAAAAAGAAAAGTCGAGATTCTTAATTCGATAAAGGTAAGGTTTTTAATTCGAGAAAGGAGGGATCTTTAAAAGAGATAAAGAAGCGATTTTTAAAATATGAAAGCCATGATTTTTGTTTAGGTAGAGAATTAAAAATATAATTTTTACATGATAGGAATATTAAAAATATCATCTTTGTATATGTAGCAAAATAAAAATGTGATTTTTATAATGATATATTTGAAAAGGCGAAATCTTTAAATTTGAAAAGACGAGATTTTTATATATTGAATAACGAAGTAAAAATTTGATTTTTATATATTGAATAGTATAATAAAATTTTGATTTTTATATATTGAATAGTATAATAAAAATTTGATTTTTATATATTGAATAGCGAAGTAAAAAATTCGATTTTTACATATGTAGTGGCTACAGCAACGAAGATGACAAAAGGCGAGAACGAAGAAGATTTCTATCAATGAAGTGTCGTGAAGTTGGATAGCTATTGGTGAGAACTTCTCACTCTTTAATTTCTTTTTTTAGTTATATATATATACTAGGATGCAGACGGTGTTTAGTAGCACCCGACACCCATCATCCACAGACCATGGATGGCTTGTTTGTTAAATTGTTTGGCTGAGTAGTTAGTCAGAATATTTGGTTTGAATTGAATTGTTTGGTGAAATGAAATTGATTTGATTGATGTGTGAATGGCGTGGGCCTTCACTAGACCGGGGATAAGGCTAGGCCTTGTCCCGTTTCTAGTATCGTGCCGTTATGCCGCCGAAATTTTCTAAAATAAATTAGAAAATAAAATTATCATTTTATTTAAACAATGAACTGAATAGAAATTCATATGTTAAAATAAAATGTTTTATCGTTAAAAAAAATATAATTTTTAACGTGAATATGAATATAGTGAATGTGAATAAATAAATATTCATTTACAAACCGGACGGTTTGTTTATGTACACCTATTTGAACGACATTGATTGGGACGATAAATTTTACACATCGCCCAACTGCACAATTAAAATATGTGTTTGTTGATTTGAAACCCCACACGGGTGTTGGGATGAAATTTGAAGTTCACTCATCCTGATTGATTAAATATGTCGATAGATTGATTGACAGACTGTTATAAGCGTTAGATATCTATATTTGATGCTTATACAGTGTAGTGCACTTTGGTTGATGGTTGATTATCTTTCAATGCTATTATATACATGTGTTGTATGGAATCCATATAGTTGACGCTATATGGTAATTGATTGGGCCTCATTCCAATTTAGAAGATAAAGAATATTATAAAATAAATGTTCAGGTGTTGACTGTACTCATTCGTGGGATTAGTCATGTGTTGAACGTAACATTTTAACAATAAATTTTATATCTTTATCAATATAAAATAAAGGTTCATGTGTTGACAGTACTCATCCGTTGAGATTAGTCATGTGTTGAACGAAAATTTTGAAATAGAAATATTTGAAAACAAAATATTTGAAATAGAAATATTTGAAAACGAAATATTTGAAATAGAAATGTTTGAAAAGGGAATGTTTGAAATAGAATATTTGAAAAGAGAAATATATGAAGCCGTGTTGGTTAGATTGACGCCATTTTGACGTGAACGATATTTGTATCGATTTTATTCATTTTAAAAGGAATATTGAAAAGTGATTTCGAAATCGAATATTTTGAAATGAAATTTGGATTTGAATAGAATAGAAAATCAATCGAATTTGAATAGAAAAGAAAACGATTTCAAAATGAATTGAATATAAAACGATTTCGAAATGAATTGAATATAAAACGATTTCGAAATGAATTGAATATAAAACGATTTCGAAATGAATTGAATTGAAAATGATTTCGAAATGAATTGAATATAAAAATATTTCGAAATGAATTGAATTGAAAACGATTTCGAAATGAATTGGATATAAAACGATTTCGAAATGAATTGAATATAAAACGATTTCGAAATGAATTGAATTAAAAACGATTTCGAAATGAATTGAATATAAAACGATTTCGAAATGAATTGAATTGAAAACGATTTCGAAATGAATTGAATTGAAAACGATTTCGAAATGAATTGAATATAAAACGATTTCGAATTGAATTGAATATGAAGCGAATTTGATTTCAATTGAATATATAACGAATTTGATTTGAATAGAAAACGAATTTGATTTCAATTGAATAGAAAACGAATTTGATTTAAATTGAATATATAACGAATTTGATTTCAATTGAATATATAACGAATTTGATTTGAATAGAAAACGAATTTGATTTCAATTGAATATATAACGAATTTGAATCAAATAGAAAACCAATTTGAATTGAATCGAATAGAAAACCAATTTGAATTGAATCGAATAGAAAACCAATTTGAATTGAATCAAATAGAAAACCAATTTGAATTGAATCGAATAGAAAACCAATTTGAATTGAATCGAATAGAAAACCACTTTGAATTGAATCGAATTGAAAACGAATTCGAATTGAATTTAAAACGAAGTGAAATGAATTCAAATTGAATTGAAACTTGAATTGAATAGAAATGAATTTTAAAAGGAATTTATAAGGAAAAATTCAATTTTGATTTGAATTGAAATAAAGATCGAAATTGTTTTTGAAACGAATTAAAAACTATTTATATAATTCGTTTTAAATAGAAATCGACAAAATATATATTATATATATAATATAATGGCCTGAATAGAACGCGCCACGCAGCGGCAGTTCGTGAATTTCGACCATTTATTTCAAACGGGCATTACGGGAGATCCGACCGTCGGATTCTCCTAAAACCGAAACCGTTGGGTTCGTATCGAAAAGAGCTTTCTAACGAATACTAGAAATTCAAAATCTAACAGTTGGATTTGGAGTTACGTCCAAATCAAATTCGAAAAAGGTCGCTGTAAGTGCAGTTCGATGGCCGTTGATGGAAATCGACTGTACGGGCCTTGATAAAATTATTAAAAATAGTAATAAATTGTGTAAAATCATAAGAAATGATTTGGGAAAAATTGGGGTGAAAAACTCCATATTTGAAAAGATAAAAATGGATTTTTATCGAAATGAACTAGTTTTGAACTGAATTTAAAACCCAATTATTTTTAAATAAATAAATTAAATTTAAAAAGGGGTTTTAAATAATCGGAATTTCTAATATATTTGATTGGATTTGAAATGGGTTTATCGTGAACGGTGTTTTAAATAACACTAGTTCTTTAACCCGATAATAAATAGAATGTGATTTGGGTTTGTCGTGAACTGTGTTTTAAATAACACCTAGTTCTTTAACCCAGTAAAAGGAGTTTTAATGAACCTGCAATTAGGTTGAAATGTGAATCTATAATCTAAATTATCAAATTTAGAAATGAGCGAGAATGGAGTACTACCAGTTTTGCTCCAAAGCGATAGCTAAATCTTTAATTAGATTTGAACGTGAAATGGTAATTAATTTTACCGATAACATCATAGTATTAGATATGGAGTATTACCAGTTTTGCTTCATGGGATGAATATGTTGGGATTGGGAAATAAAATAAATAATTACTTCATTGTGGTTCGCTAATCTCGACTAGTTCAGAAAACCATAATTTGGTTTGAAATGACATCCAAAGGAAGATTAAAGGATAAATTTTAAAGAATTTATCTTGGATAAAATTAATGGGAACCTTTCCCTGAGAATATGAATTGGAATGAGGCGTATGTTGTGTTTGTGTACCATTTGTTTTAATATACGCGGGTTGTTCGGAAAGGCCGGGTTTATACCCATTCTGAATAACTGATTCGACGATATGTCGAAGATGAAGACGGTGGTCGAAGACCGGAAGTCTTCACATCGTTTGGGTAATTACTGACGATCCTGATTGGGCTGTGCACCCAAGAGGATGGAAATAGTTGGTGGTCGTCCAGACGTACTTGGAGATGGATGGATATGCGAGGAAAGTGCCTCCAGTTTCTTTCAGACCTAGAACGGACATGTATATGGATGGTGTGTCTGACATTGTATTCCTTTATATTGTATTTGTTGATCTCTGCTAAAAATATATCTGTTTGGCGGTGGAGAATTTATTCTCTTGCTTAACGCCCTTCTCTGAGACATATGAGCTCAGAGGTTATATATTGGCAGAAATCAGTGGTACGATATGGATTGATAGTGTGGCATGCTGAGATGCAGTGATCCAGACTTTTGTTGAAAAGCAAAGTTTGGTGGTTGATGATCAAAGCGCAGCTGATATAGCATGGCTTTGTGTATAGCGTTGTTCCGCGAGCCTCACACCCCGGTATGGTGGTAAACTGGTGGTTTGATCAGTATGCTTTTTAGTGGATGGGCACCTTAGTGGTGTCGTGGATTCGGTCGACCGAGATGAGCCTAGTGCTCAGGGATATATAGAGTAGGCGGTGTTTTCTCTCGCTGGGACGTAAGCCGCGGTGGTACTCTGGTCCCAAATGTGCGGATGTGCAGACGGTGTTTTCTCTTGTGGGGACGTAAGCCGTGGTGAATTGCATTACGCGATCGATCTTTCGAATCAAGAGCCACCATGATGGAAATCCAATTTCCAATACGTGTATTGCGGTTTTAATTGTAGAACTAGTATGGCGACATAGTAGATGGTAGCTATGTCGTCTATGATTTATATTTATGATTGAAATTGTTTTGACACTATACACATATTATAGTATCAAATGATTTGTTTTAAACGTACCAAGCATGTTTGGCTATTATAAGGGAAAACCCTATCCTCCGGCTTGCGTTGCATTGTGTGATGGGACCTGGATCTTATAATAGCTTCATTTTTCCAAAAAAACATTGCGCTGTTTATTCTATGCAATAGTATTCTTGGGAGGAAACCCGTTTCGTGTTATACGGCGTGGTCCCTCGAATTACTCTCTTTTAAAGTAAAGTTTTAAATAACTGTTTTAGTTCTCACACCAGTCACATGACTGACCTGGAGTTTATTGTTTTAACCTAAACTCTGGGTGCCCCTATTTTCCGCACGGGCAGCTAGTAGTTTTGGTTTTGCAGATTTATATTCACAGGATCCTGGTTTACAGCTGGAATGATATCCGGAAAGCTCTGTATCCGTATATCACCTTCAGTTGTGCTTTGTATTATTTTCCGTTGTTATATAATTAATTGTAATCTCTGATATTCATTCGAATGTATAATATTCATTTATACTCTGTATATTCTTGTATCTGATGGAATTGTTGTAATAACAATGAAATGTTCTTTTGTTTGTGTTCTGATTTGTCTTGTCCTCACAGTAATTCGTTCTTTCTCATCTCTTCGGAGACCGGGGAGTTTCGGGTCGCTTCATTTGGTATCAGAGCTTTGGTTTACAGAGCTCGAGAACAAGACACATTAGAACCATACGAAAGAATTCATCAGATATTGGATTAGCAATATCCAATTAGAATGACTCGTTAGAGATAGGATCAGTAGTATCCTAGAACGAGTGTGAAGAGTATATTTTTCAAATGAAAACAATTTTGTTTTGAAAATTTAAATCAAGTATACGTATTTGAATAATTTATTTTTATTGATATGGACAATCGAGTATATAAAGGTTTTGCATATACGCGTCATGAACGTATATTCGAAGTTTTAATATATTAGATAGATACAGAGTCACACTCTAGTCGCCCGGAGATGATTCTACTGATGACTATATAGCATCAGTAGTGTGTGTTCGAGTTTCGAAGGTGTGATTTTCTATATATTTCCATTAGACTGGTGTGAGAACCAAAACTTATATAGTTAGAACACTTTGTTGTGAATTGGCATCAAAAACATGATTTTTTGTATATATATCAAAATTATGAATTTGAAATGTTAAATTCACTAATTGATTGATGTTTGTGTTGTTTGTTCATTTGTTTGATAATTTTTGAAACATTATGCCTAATTGCATCAAAAATTGAATTGTATTGAAAATTGGTCGCATTTGCTTGCATATACATATACTTACATTGAACAGGTCATAGCAAGGAGGCTAGAGCCGAAGAATAAAATTTGTTTGCCGGACAAATAGGTACATGTTTATCATAATTTACTGTTTTGTTTGGGTGATGATGATTTTATGAGCCTATTGGCTAGCCGCTTGGCTTTTTCTTTTTCTTTTTGAGATCTGAAGGCCTATATGGCAATTTCGGGATTTTCCCGTGGCTCCCGGTGCAGGGGAGGTTATGGCGAAATTTTTCAAAAATTTAGGGTGTTAGCCAAATTTTTGAAAATTTGAAAATTCTCAGAAACTGAAAAGTTGGAGAATGGAAGCCAGATCGAACGTGGAGCTGATTAATCAAACCGCTTTCGACTTTGTTCCTTTTCGGGGGACGAAAAGTTTTAAGTGGGGGAGATTGTAATAACCCGGAAAATCTGAACCAGTTTAAATTTTTTATTTTGGCAATTTTAGCGAATTTTGAATATTTAAAATAGATTATTTTAAATGATATCGACGAGCAGATTTCTTTTGAATATAATTCGAACGTATATATTATACGCGTCGTCGATAGAATATAAATATTTATATATAATTATAAATAGAATTGAAAATGGCGCGGTAGTTCGATAATTCGATTTCAAACTTCAATTGAATGTACCGGGTGCAAAACAATCCGGATTTTAGTGAAACCAAAAACATTAGGATCTAATTGATGATATCTTTCCAACGAATCCGACAAATTGAAATTTCATAGCGGGAATCAAAAGATATGTCCAGTTGAAAATTCTGAATAGTCGCTATGGAATTCAGGCCCTTAAAAATGGAAATTTTGCAAACGACCTCGGATTTCGACGAAACCACTTTTGCTGGGTCCGTGATGTCAAGTTATTGCTAGATTCCAAATTTCATAATTTTTCGAATCAATATGTGAGCGTGGCAAAGGAAAACGCGTTTGACCAGTTTCAGTTGGTTTTAATCGACTGGAAATTGGCCATTTTTCCAACGGTCTCAGAATTCGACGAAACTAGTTTTGATTAGGACCGTATCGTCAATACAAAGCTAGAAAATATTTTTCTGCAATTTTTTGAGTTAGTATGTGACCCCGGTAAATTGAAATGCGCGTTCAAATTCAATATATAGAGTTATATGTTGATTTTAACGAAAACTGATCGAAAGGATCAAATCAGCTTGCGATACATATCCCATTGTGTTCGGAATGGGGGTAATACGCTATGGACGACAGGCGGTGGGCCTCGTTTAGAGGTCGTATGTAAAAGTCAACTTTTTGCAAATTAAATTAAATAAAAAAATAATATCTTCTCTCCCTCCCCTTAAATCCTCCTGGCCCCCCCATTTCGATTGAAATCAGAAAAGGAAAAAAAAGAAAAAAAAACTCCAACCCCTCGTCGTTGATGAACGCGCGACTCCTCCCCCTCATGGCGTCGCGCCCCCTTCTCCGCTCCACTCTCTCTTCCTCCTCTTCTAAAATTAATCGCAACCCCCTCACCCTTAAACCCCCAATTCCCCTGAACGCCACCGCAAATCGAAACCCCCCCTGACTGCAACCGCCCTCTAGGCGATGTCCAGACTCCGGCGCCCCAATGGCCACTGACCCGACCGCGACGCAGCACCCCTTCCTTCAGCGACGCAGAAAACCTCCCTTCCCTTCGAACGGTGAGTTTTATTTATTCATTTTAGTTTACCCAAGTTGTGAAGTACGATTTAAAATCAGTTATATATATAAATATATACATATATATATATATATGAAAGGCAAGGAATTTTATATTTAAATAATGATTTGATTTTTATCATCAAAAAGAAAAGTCGAGATTCTTAATTCGATAAAGGTAAGGTTTTTAATTCGAGAAAGGAGGGATCTTTAAAAGAGATAAAGAAGCGATTTTTAAAATATGAAAGCCATGATTTTTGTTTAGGTAGAGAATTAAAAATATAATTTTTACATGATAGGAATATTAAAAATATCATCTTTGTATATGTAGCAAAATAAAAATGTGATTTTTATAATGATATATTTGAAAAGGCGAAATCTTTAAATTTGAAAAGACGAGATTTTTATATATTGAATAACGAAGTAAAAATTTGATTTTTATATATTGAATAGTATAATAAAATTTTGATTTTTATATATTGAATAGTATAATAAAAATTTGATTTTTATATATTGAATAGCGAAGTAAAAAATTCGATTTTTACATATGTAGTGGCTACAACAACGAAGATGACAAAAGGCGAGAACGAAAAAGATTTCTATCAATGAAGTGTCGTGAAGTTGGATAGCTATTGGTGAGAACTTCTCACTCTTCAATTTCTTTTTCTAGTTATATATATATACTAGGATGCAGACGGTGTTTAGTAGCACCCGACACCCATCATCCACAGACCATGGATGGCTTGTTTGTTAAATTGTTTGGCTGAGTAGTTAGTCAGAATATTTGGTTTGAATTGAATTGTTTGGTGAAATGAAATTGATTTGATTGATGTGTGAATGGCGTGGGCCTTCACTAGACCGGGGATAAGGCTAGGCCTTGTCCCGTTTCTAGTATCGTGCCGTTATGCCGCCGAAATTTTCTAAAATAAATTAGAAAATAAAATTATCATTTTATTTAAACAATGAATTGAATAGAAATTCATATGTTAAAATAAAATGTTTTATCGTTAAAAAAAATATAATTTTTAACGTGAATATGAATATAGTGAATGTGAATAAATAAATATTCATTTACAAACCGGACGGTTTGTTTATGTACACCTATTTGAACGACATTGATTGGGACGATAAATTTTACACATCGCCCAACTGCACAATTAAAATCTGTGTTTGTTGATTTGAAACCCCACACGGGTGTTGGGATGAAATTTGAAGTTCACTCATCCTGATTGATTAAATATGTCGATCGATTGATTGACAGACTGTTATAAGCGTTAGATATCTATATTTGATGCTTATACAGTGTAGTGCACTTTGGTTGATGGTTGATTATCTTTCAATGCTATTATATACATGTGTTGTATGGAATCCATATAGTTGACGCTATATGGTAATTGATTGGGCCTCATTCCAATTTAGAAGATAAAGAATATTATAAAATAAATGTTCAGGTGTTGACTGTACTCATTCGTGGGATTAGTCATGTGTTGAACGTAACATTTTAACAATAAATTTTATATCTTTATCAATATAAAATAAAGGTTCATGTGTTGACAGTACTCATCCGTTGAGATTAGTCATGTGTTGAACGAAATTTTTGAAATAGAAATATTTGAAAACGAAATATTTGAAATAGAAATATTTGAAAACGAAATATTTGAAATAGAAATGTTTGAAAAGGGAATGTTTGAAATAGAATATTTGAAAAGAGAAATATATGAAGCCGTGTTGGTTAGATTGACGCCATTTTGACGTGAACGATATTTATATCGATTTTATTCATTTTAAAAGGAATATTGAAAAGTGATTTCGAAATCGAATATTTTGAAATGAAATTTGGATTTGAATAGAATAGAAAATCAATCGAATTTGAATAGAAAAGAAAACGATTTCGAAATGAATTGAATATAAAACGATTTCAAAATGAATTGAATATAAAACGATTTCGAAATGAATTGAATATAAAACGATTTCGAAATGAATTGAATTGAAAACGATTTCGAAATGAATTGAATATAAAACGATTTCGAAATGAATTGAATTGAAAACGATTTCGAAATGAATTGAATATAAAACGATTTCGAAATGAATTGAATATAAAACGATTTCGAAATGAATTGAATTGAAAACGATTTCGAAATGAATTGAATATAAAACGATTTCGAAATGAATTGAATTGAAAACGATTTCGAAATGAATTGAATTGAAAACGATTTCGAAATGAATTGAATATAAAACGATTTCGAATTGAATTGAATATAAAGAGAATTTGATTTCAATTGAATATATAACGAATTTGATTTGAATAGAAAACGAATTTGATTTCAATTGAATAGAAAACGAATTTGATTTCAATTGAATATATAACGAATTTGATTTCAATTGAATATATAACGAATTTGAATCAAATAGAAAACCAATTTGAATTGAATCGAATAGAAAACCAATTTGAATTGAATTGAATAGAAAACCAATTTGAATTGAATCAAATAGAAAACCAATTTGAATTGAATCGAATAGAAAACCAATTTGAATTGAATCGAATAGAAAACCACTTTGAATTGAATCGAATTGAAAACGAATTCGAATTGAATTTAAAATGAAGTGAAATGAATTCAAATTGAATTGAAACTTGAATTGAATAGAAATGAATTTTAAAAGGAATTTATAAGGAAAATTTCAATTTTGATTTGAATTGAAATAAAGGTTGAAATTGTTTTTGAAACGAATTAAAAACTATTTGTATAATTCGTTTTAAATAGAAATCGACGAAATATATATTATATATATAATATAATGGCCTGAATAGAACGCGCCACGCAGCGGCAGTTCGTGAATTTCGACCATTTATTTCAAACGGGCATTACGGGAGATCCGACCGTCGGATTCTCCTAAAACCGGAACCGTTGGGTTCGTATCGAAAAGAGCTTTCTAACGAATACTAGAAATTCAAAATCTAACGGTTGGATTTGGAGTTACGTCCAAATCAAATTCGAAAAAGGTCGCTGTAAGTGCAGTTCGATGGCCGTTGATGGAAATCGACTGTACGGGCCTTGATAAAATTATTAAAAATAGTAATAAATCGTGTAAAATCATAAGAAATGATTTAGGAAAATTTGGGGTGAAAAACTCCATATTTGAAAAGATAAAAATGGATTTTTATCGAAATGAACTAGTTTTGAACTGAATTTAAAACCCAATTATTTTTAAATAAATAAATTAGATTTAAAAAGGGGTTTTAAATAATCGGAATTTCTGATATATTTGATTGGATTTGAAATGGGTTTATCGTGAACGGTGTTTTAAATAACACTAGTTCTTTAACCCGATAATAAATAGAATGTGATTTGGGTTTGTCGTGAACTGTGTTTTAAATAACATCTAGTTCTTTAACCCAGTAAAAGGAGTTTTAGCGAACCTGCAATTAGGTTGAAATGTGAATCTATAATCTAAATTATCAAATTTAGAAATGAGCGAGAATGGAGTACTACCAGTTTTGCTCCAAAGCGATAGTTAAATCTTTAATTAGATTTGAACGTGAAGTGGTAATTAATTTTACCGATAACATCATAGTATTAGATATGGAGTATTACCAGTTTTGCTTCATGGGATGAATATGTTGGGATTGGGAAATAAAATAAATAATTACTTCGTTGTGGTTCGCTAATCTCGACTAGTTCAGAAAACCATAATTTGGTTTGAAATGACATCCAAAGGAAGATTAAAGGATAAATTTTAAAGAATTTATCTTGGATAAAATTAATGGGAACCTTTCCCTGAGAATATGAATTGGAATGAGGCATATGTTATGTTTGTGTACCATTTGTTTTAATATACGCGGGTTGTTCGGAAAGGCCGGGTTTATACCCATTCTGAATAACCGATTCGACGATATGTCGAAGATGAAGACGGTGGTCGAAGACCGGAAGTCTTCACATCGTTTGGGTAATTACTGACGATCCTAATTGGGCTGTACACCCAAGAGGATGGAAATAGTTGGTGGTCGTCCAGACGTACTTGGAGATGGATGGATATGCGAGGAAAGTGCCTCCGGTTTCATTCAGACCTAGAACGGACTTGTAAATGGATGGTGTGTCTGACATTGTATTCCTTTATATTGTATTTGTTGATCTCTGCTAAATATATATCTGTTTGGCGGCGGAGAATTTATTCTCTTGCTTAACGCCCTTTTCTGAGACATATAAGGTCAGAGGTTATATATTGACAGAAATCAGTGGTACGATATGGATTGATAGTGTGGCATGCTGAGATGCAGTGATCCAGACTTTTGTTGAAAAGCAAAGTTTGGTGGTTGATGATCAAACCGCAGCTGATATAGCATGGCTTTGTGTATAGCGTTGATCCGCGAGCCTCACACCCCGGTATGGTGGTAAACTGGTGGTTTGATCAGTATGCTTTTTAGTGGATGGGCACCTTAGTGGTGTCATGGATTCGGTCGACCGAGATGAGCCTAGTGCTCAGGGATATATAGAGTAGGCGGTGTTTTCTCTCGCTGGGACGTAAGCCGCGGTGGTACTCTGGTCCCAAATGTGCGGATGTGCAGACGGTGTTTTCTCTTGTGGGGACGTAAGCCGTGGTGAATTGCATTACGCGATCGATCTTTCGAATCAGGAGCCACCATGATGGAAATCTAATTTCCAATACGTGTATTGCGGTTTTAATTGTAGAACTAGTATGGCGACATAGTAGATGGTAGCTATGCCGTCTATGATTTATATTTATGATTGAAATTGTTTTGAGACTATACACATATTATAGTATCAAATGATTTGTTTTAAACGTACCAAGCATGTTTGGCTATTATAAGGGAAAACCCTATCCTCCGGCTTGCGTTGCATTGTGTGATGGGACCTGGGTCTTATAATAGCTTCATTTTTCCAAAAAAAACATTGCGCTATTTATTCTATGCACTAGTATTCTTGGGAGGAAACCCGTTCCGTGTTATACGGCGTGGTCCCTTGAATTACTCTCTTTTAAAGTAAAGTTTTAAATAACTGTTTTAGTTCTCACACCAGTCACATGACTGACCTGGAGTTTATTGTTTTAACCTAAACTCTAGGTGCCTCTATTTTCCGCACGGGCAGCTAGTAGTTTTGATTTTGCAGATTTATATTCACAAGATCCTGGTTTACAGCTGGAATGATATCCGGAAAGCTCTGTATCCGTATATCACCTTCAGTTGTGCTTTGTATTATTTTCCGCTGTTATATAATTAATTGTAATCTCTGATATTTATTTGAATGTATAATATTCATTTATACTCTGTATATTCTTGTATCTGATGGAATTGTTGTAATAACAATGAAATGTTCTTCTGTTTATGTTCTGATTTGTCTTGTCCTCACAGTAATTCGTTCTTTCTCATCTCTTCGAAGACCGGGGAGTTTCGGGTCGCTTCAGCGCGGTAGTTTGAAAATTTGATTTCAAATGAATGTATAGGATTCAAAATAAACCAGATTTTAGTGAAACTAGAAATATTTGAATCTGTTCGAAAATATATTTCCAACGAATCTGAAAAATCCAAATTTCATAGCGGGAATAAAAAAATTTGTCCAGTTGAAAATTCAGAATAGTCGCTATGGAAATATAGCCCTTAAAAATAGCGATTTTACAAACGACCTCCGTTTTCGACAAAACCACTTTTGTTGGATTCGAAATGTCAAATTATTGCTAGATTCCAATTTTCATAATTTTTGGAATTAAGATGTGAGCGTGGTGAATTTAAAAGCGTTTGGACATTTCAGTTTGAATTTAATCAACTGTAAAATGACTGTTTTTCAAACGGTCTCCAAATTCGATGAAATTAGTTTTGTTAGGACCGTATCGTCAAAACATAGCCAGATTTATTTTTCTGGAATTTATGGAGTTAGTGCGTGGCCCCGGTAAATTAAAATGCTCGTTTGAATTTAAATATAATGATTTATATTTTAAATTTAGCGGAACCAGATTGTAACTGCCGAATTGGGTTATGAAAAACATCCCATTGTGTTCGGAATAGGGGTATTTAGCTAGGGATGACAGTCGATGGGTCTTGTCAGGGGTTCGAAATAAAAAGTTACTTTTTGAAAATAAATTAAGTTAATATATATTTTATATAATCCCCCCATAGCTTTCTCTCTCTTCCATTTGAAGTCAACGCTCAGAAGAAGAAAAAACGAAACCCTCAATGTCGCGCCCCCTTTTTTCTCCCATTTCCTTCACCTCCGCGAGGAACCACCGCCGTCTCCGTTCTGGTCCCCTCTCCCATCGCAAACCCTAGGTACCTCCAAATTGATAGCCACCTCTTGCAGCACCCCCGAAACCCACGCCACCCATAACCGACACCCCACAGCCCCTCCGCCACTGGTCAAAGGCGCTGCCTCCCCTTGCTCTACCTCCAACGTTCCAACTTCGGCCCCCTGCGATTGGTGAAGGTGATTTTTATTTTATTAAATCAGTTTTTAATTTCAATTTTATTAAATCAGCCTTTAGTTTTGAATTTGGTCTATTAAATCATTTATTAGTTTTATTGTAAATCAGTTTTAATGTTTATAGAAAATCAGTTTTTAAATATATAAAAGCAGTTTTTAAATAGGTTTTAAAAACAGCTTTTAAATAGGTTTTAAAGAAGTATTTAAATCAGTTTTAATTTATAGAAAAACATTTTATAAAGATCTGATTTTTACAAAGGAAAGTTATGATTTTTATTTATGAAAAGATATGATTTTTAATGATAAAAATTGGATTTTTATATAAATGAAAGCAATATAAAAATATGATTTTTATAATTTAGATTTTGAAATAAAAATATGATCATTTATATATATAACATATAAAGATTTGATTTTTATTTATATGAATAACATATAAAGAAGTGATTTTGATATATATAACAAAGATATAAAAATTTGATTTTTATAATGAAGTAGCGAACTAATTTTTATATAATGAAGTAGCGAATGTAAAAATATGATTTTTATACTATTAATGTTGTTATAAAAATATGATTATTATATATGTAGCATTGAAATAAAAATATGATTTTTAATATAAATTTCGTGAAATAGATTACGTTGGAATCAAAACAGCGAATCTGAGAGACAGTAAAGCACGGCGGAGTGGAAACCCAAAGTGAGAACTCCTCACTAAAATTATTTCTTATACAGTTATTTATTTTATAACTGTATATATGAACTGCTCCCCGTCGTTTACAGACCATGGACAACTTGTTTGATTGTATTGCGTTGTGGTTGATGATTGTGATGTGAAATGAAGATTATAAAATATTCATGTGTCAAAATAAATATTTTATAGTTAAAAATATATTTTTTAACGTGTATATGAATAAAATAAATATTCATTTATAAATCAGATGATTTGTTATGTACACCCATTTGATTGATATGGATTGGAACGATAAAATTTTACACATCGCCCAACTGCACAAATAATATTCAGTATTTGTTGGTTGAAACCCCACATGGGTATTGGGATGATATTTGACTTATACTGATCTTAATTATTTAGTGGTATGTCGATCGATTGGTTGACAGGCTGTTGTAAGCGTCAAATATTAATATTTGATGCTTATGCAGTGTAGAATGCACTCTGGATGATGGTTGATTGTTTATCATTGTGGATGTATACATGTGTTGTATGAAATCCATATAAATAACATTATATGGTAATTGATTGTGTCTGATTCCAGTTCAAAAAGAATGAATATTTTAAAATAACGAATATTTTAAAATAATATTCAGTAAAAGATCGAACTAGGATTTTGACGTCCGATTTGGGATGGACACGAAAATATTTAAATATATAAAGCCGTGTTGATTTGATTAACGCCGTTTTGGCATGAATGATATTTATATCGATTTTATTCATTTTTATAATGAATATCAAAAAGGAAATGATTTCAAAATCTAATGTTTTGAAAATAATATCATTTATATGTTAACGATATGGAATATTCAATTTTGATTTAAAATTTAATATGAAGTTGGAATTGTTTTGAAAATGAATTTAAAAATGATTTATAAAATATGTTTTAAATGGAAATCGACGAAATATATATTATATATATCATATATATATAATATAATATAATGGCTTGAATAGAATGCGCCGCGCCGCGGCCGTTCGCGAATTTCGACCATTAACTTCGAATGAACGTTACGGGAGATCCGTCCGTCGGACTCTCCTAAAACTAGAACCGTTGGGTTCGTATCGAAAAGTGCTTTCCAACGAATATAAGAGATTTGAAATATAACGGTTTGATTTGGAATTATGTACAAATCAAATTTGGAAAGGTCGATGTAAGTGTAGTTCGATGACCATTTTTGAAAATCGACTGTACGGGCCTTGATAAAATTATTAAAAATATCCATAATTTGTGTAAAATCATAATAAATAATTTGGAAAGAATTGGGATGAAAAATTCCATATTTGAAAAGATAAAAATATATTTTTATCGAAGTGAACTAGTTATGAACCAGAATTATAAATCCAATATTTTTAAATAAATAAATTGGATCTGAAATGGTTTTAAAAATAACCATAATTTCCAATATATGAATTGGAATGGATTTGAACCAAAATTACCTTCATGTTATTTCGATATTGGATTCCGTGATTTTATGGATATTGTGAAGGAATTTGGAAGATATATACTGTTATTCCCAATACGATATTTGTTGATTTCAGAATTTGATATTGAATATAAGCCGATATGATTTCTATTCAGAGCCTTATATTTAATATTGAATTGAATTTTGGGGTTGTCGTGAATGGTGTCTTAAATAACACTGTTCTTAAACCCCGTGTGAAAAGAATAATTTTTTAATTAAGATTATTAGAGTTTCCAATTAATTAACATTTAATTGGAATTGAAAAAGGAATGTGAATTGGGTTTATTATGAACTATGTTTTTAACGACATTCGTACTTTAACCCGATTTATAGTGAAATGAGATTTGGAATTTATAAATCTTTTTATTAAGATTTAACGAGAATTTTCCAAAGTAAAGTTTTCTAATTTAATATATTAAATTGGAATCATATGTAATTTGATTTGATAGTAATTGAAGTGAACTTCTGTGGAGGAAGACTGTTAATACATATGGAACTTAAAAGGCTTTGCCGTTATTCCATTTATATTATTAGTCGGATACGGAGATTGATATCGATTATATATTGATTTGTTTTTCCGTGAAGTTTCCATAATTAATGCAACGTGATTTGGGTTTAATGTGAACTGTGTTTTAAAATGGCATTAGTTCTTTAACCCAGTTAAAGGCAGGATTACATGTCTAACATCGTATTTCGAACTGTATGGCTGATCTCTGCTAAATATATATCTGTTTGGTGGCGGAGAATTTATTTCTTGCTTAACACCCTTCTCTAAGATGTACGAGCTTATAGGTTATATATCGGCAGAAATCAATAGTACGGTGTAGATTGTCGATGCGACATGTATGTGTTTCCAAAGTTAAATAATCATTAATATTGATTTTTGGGAAGATTAAAACCAAGTGGAGTTTTAATGAATCTTTAATTAGATTGAAATGTGAATTGATAATTTAAATTATCAAATTTGGGAAATGATCGAGAATGGAGCATCACCAGTTTTGCTTCTAGCGATAGTTAAATCTTTAATTAGATTTGAACGTGAAATGGTAATTAAATTTACCAATAACACTGTGATGTTAGATATGGGGTATTACTAGTTTAGCTACATGGGATGAATATGTTGGGATTGAGAAATATACTTTGGTAAGGTTCGCTAATCCCGACTAGTTTGGGTAAACTTTAATTTGGTTTGAATTGATGTCCAATGGAGGATTAATGATTAAATTTTAAACAATTTATCTTTGATAAAATTAATGGGAACCTTTCCCAAAGGATATTAATATTTAAATAAAAGAATATTCAGAATTGGAATGAGGCGTATGTTGTGTTTTTATAGCACTTGTTTATTATATACGTGAGTTATTCAGAAAGGCCGGGTTCATACCCATTATGAATAACTGATTCGACGATAAGTCAACGATGAAGACGGTGGTTGAAGATTGGAGGTCTTCACATTGTTTGGATGATTACTGTTGTCTTGATTGGGTTGTACACCCAAGACAAGGTAATAAGTGGTGATCGTCCAGACGTACTTGGAGACCGACAGGATATGCGAGGACCTCTCTTCCATATTGGACATATGGAATAAGGAATAAGGTGTTGGTTCATTCATACCTAGAACAAACTTGTAAATGGACTGTGTGTCTGATATTGGATTTTATTCTGTGTTGATTGATATCTATTAAATATATATCTGTTTGGCGACGGAGAATTTATTCTCTTGCTTAACGCCCTTCTCTGAGATGTACGAGCTCAAAGGTTATATATCGATAGACATCAGTCGCATAGCGTGAATTTCCTGTGTGGCATGCCTGAGTGGCAAAAGATCAGGGCTTCTGTTGAAAAGCAGATTCTTGTGGTTGATGATCAAAGAACAGCCTTAAATGGCATAGCTTTGTGTATAGTGTTAATTCGCGAGCCTCACACCTCGGTATGAGTTAAATACGGGATAAGGGATCCAGGGGTTGCCCAGAGTGTGCAGTCCTGAGACATTTGCTAGACTGTCTCAAAGCGAAATGCAGTACATCCCTTTCCTAGACTCATGATGGAAATCTAATTTCCAATAGTGACATTTCAGTTGATTATAGAGCCTTGTATTGGCGACATAGTAGCATGTGATACTATGTCGTCTATGATTGATACACTTATGTTTGAAGTTTTGTTCATACACTTTACACTATAATAGTATCAAAATGATTTGTTTTAAACGTACCAAGCATGTTTGGCTATTATAAGGTAAAACTCTATCCTCCGGCTTGCGTTGCATTGTGTGATGGGACCTAAGTCTTATAATAGCTTCATTTTTCCAAAAAGCATTGCGCTGTCTGTTTTGTGCACTAGTATTCTTGAGAGGAAACCCGTTTCGTGTTATATGGCGTGGTCCCTTGATTTACTTTATTTTTAAAGTGAAGTTTTAAATAATAGTTTTAGTTCTCACACCAGTCACACGACTGACCTGGAATTTATTGTTTTAACCTAAACTCTGGATGCCCTTATTTTCCACACGAGCAGCTAGTAGTTTTGGTTTTCAGGTTTATATTCACAGGATCCTGGTTTACAGCTGGTATGATATTCGAAAAGCTCTGTATCCATGTATCTCTTTCAGTTGTGTTTTTTATTATTTTCCACTGCTATGTAATGTATTTTAATCTTTGATATTTATCAAATGTATAGTATTTGCTCATACTCTGTATATTCTTGTACTCTGATGTAAATTGTTGTAATAAGCAATGAAACGTTCTTCTTTTTGCGTCCTGATTTGTCGTGTTCTCAACTCAGTATGTTCTTTATCTTCTCTTCGGAGACCGGGGAAGTTCGGGTCGTGTCAGCATTTGTGTTGGAAGTCTGCCCGGACCCGACCAGCATATCCAGCAACCACTAATGGTAAATCTAATGTGGGAGGTCTAAGTACGTAAATACGAATTGGGATATGACATGAGGTTAGGCCCACCTGTGGAATAAGTCTGCACAGACCAGAACGGCATATCCAGCATCCACATGTTGTAGGCCTAATGTGGGAGGTCTGGCCCGTTATGAAACCATAAATGGACATGGTAAAGAATTGGACTACTTAACCTAAGTTAATCCATAGGGATTGAATGAACTTAAATTTAGGTTGGAGGTTAAGTAAACATGGTTGAGGGGTGGGTTAAGTAAATCTGAAGAGGGGATAGGTAATAGGCCAACAAACTTAACCCGTTAAGGTTATGTAATTAAAGGCACCTAGTGGTATACATAATCGGTGGAAATAATAAAGTTATGTAATTAAAGACACCTCTTAGGGTAAACATAACTTGTAGATGTAATAGGGATATGTAATTAAAGACACCTATAGGTAAGCATAACCGATTGGAAGATTAGGAGTTATGTACTAAAGACACCTATAAGTAAGCATAACCGGTAGAAATAAATAAGGCTATGTAATTAAAGACATCTAGTGGTATACATAGCCAATGAAAACCTAGTCGGGGATACTAGAAAAAGGGGAGAGATTGTATCATAGTGTGTGGGACCCATTTTAGTCAGTAACCCACAGTAGGTATCAAACAAAGTATTCCGTACTAGGCGGAGAAGAGGCACGCTTACTGACTGATTGTAAGATATCCAAACATGGAGGACGTTGTGGGCGGCGTGAACCAACTGGGCCATGTGCGTGCATGAGCCGGGCAGAGGGGGATAAGACGACCGTGACATCTGTAGATATGGTTGTGCACATTGTTACGACGAAGTGTTGCCACTTTAGGAAGTGATACCTCCTACGGTGTGGCCAGCACAAGGTATCTACGAGGGTTAGGGAGCCGATCAATCAGGGTAGTAGTTAGGATACATTTGGACGTATACCTAAGTCTACCACCTTATAGTTTGAGGGATCGTCTCTTTCTGGATATACTAGCAATAGTGCAAAGTAATCATTAGTGAAGCATGTACACCTTATCTTATTTACCTTGTCACACCTGCCATTTATGTAGTGATCTCTCTCTTATCCACTTTATATGTCTATCATGTAACTTTTATTTATCTACTGGCTAAAAGTAACTAGACTCGCCAGACTTTATGTCTGACCCTTTTTGTTTCTCCTTGTTTCTTCCGTTCCCCCTCCCCCCCTCCAAGTTCTCAAGGGAGGGAATTCTCAGGCTTAATCAGGATTCTGCTATCATTTTGCTTGGAGCTTCTAAGTGTATTGCTCAAGCTTCTATCTTTGCTACTATGGCTCATGATTTAGGGATTATGCTTTCTTTGTTATTGTACTCTGATATTTAAAGTACAAGACATAAGTTTTAATGATATGATGAGTTTATGTATTTTCAGACATATGGTGTAACCATGCTTTATAATTAATAAAAGTTTTTAAATTTCCTCTGCTATCTTATTTATATCTGTCTTGTAATTATTCTGTGTCTGATTACCTATAACGCTTCACGGAACTTAATGCATTCCCTTGTGAGTGACATTAACGGACGTGGGATGTCACATTTGTTATCAGAGCTGAAGGTTACTAGATTAGATAAAAGTTTTTGAAAATTATTTTCAAAAAGGTTTTAAAAGAAAGCATTTTCAAAAAGAAAAGTCTATTTTGAAAACATATTCCCTAAAGCCATAGGAAGTATCTCTCGATTCTCCCCTTAATTCCTTTTTTCTCTTTTTGTCTAGGGGGGCGATTCTTCCCGAAAAGTGTCCCCATTCCGGCATGATTCCATAGGTATGTTTAAACTGCGGCACATATCAAAGGGCAATGAAGTGCCTAACCTCTATCTAATGCTATAGTAGTATCACCTACGGCTAATTTTCTTGAGCTTCATAAGGATTTCCATGTGATGGAGGCAACTTTCAAGAGACTTGTTAGCCTGTTACACAAATATGGTAAAAAGAAGAATAAGGAAGCTAGGGCTAAGGATTACAACCCAAGGATGAGGAAAATGATGGCCCGGGAAGGGAACATAGATAAAGTTCAAATAAATCTGAAAAGAAAGAAGTTAAGGTTGAGGAAACACAAAATAAAAAGGTATGACCCAAGAAAGGGTAGAAAAAATGATAAAGGCAAGGATAAGAGAAAACATCAACATTGTGGGAAGGAAGATCATCTGGTTAAAGACTGTAAGCGAAGGAAGAATTCTTGCTTCCACTGTGGAGAGGCCGGACACTTTGCTAAAGAGTGCCCGAAGAAACGGGGAACACAGGGACAAGGTCAAAGGGCAGGAAATTCTGAGGGCTGGTGCATGCTTTCGCGACCAGTGCTCCTGATAGAGGTAGAAAAATTTCTGTAGAATGTTTAATTACTCTTTCAAACCATCCTGTTAGAACACTTTTTGATTATGGTGCCTCACATTAATTTATATCAAGTTCTGTAGTTGAATCTCTGCATTTAATTACTAGTATGGAAGTAGATCCCATAGTTGTTTCAAACCCCATTGGTGGTTCGGCTCATTAATCGATGATTTGTCGGGGTTTGAAAATATATGTGTTAGGCGTCGAGTTTGAATGCAACGCATATGTGCTCGGGTTTATGGGCTATGGGTTAATTCTAGGGATGGATTGGCTTACCACTTATGGTGCCATTCTGGATTATGTGAAGAGGGTTGCTAGGTTTCAAACTTGTCATGGGAGAACCCTCGAGATTTCGTGTGACCCACAAGGGTCGGTTATGCGTAGTTTCCTAGAGTCTCTTGATGCATCTATCGACGATCTGCAATCTGTTCCAATAGTCTGAGATTTTTTAGATGTTTTTGATGAGGTTCGGGATTTACCTCCAAGGTGCGAGATCGACTTTCGCATATATCTGGTGGACAATGCAAAGCCAGTTGCATTACCAGTGCGCCACATGGCTCCAAGGGAAAGGAGGGAGTTGAGTAAGCAAGTAAGGGAGCTACTTGGGAAAGGGTTTATCAGACGAAGTATATGTGAATGGGGTGGTCCAGTGGTATTCGCAACTAAAGCGGATGGTTCGCTTCGTTTGTGTGTTGATTATAGGGAGCTGAATAAGCTCAATAAGAAGAATAGGCACCCGCTTCCAAGGATTGATGATTTGTTTTATCAGCTTGTTGGTGTCGAAATTTTCCCAGTTAGACTTGGCCACGGGGTTCCATCAGTTGAGGGTGGCTGAGGACAGCATAGATAAGACTGGCTTTAGGAATCCGGACGGTTTCTTTGAGTGGCTAGTTATGCCTTTTGGGCTGACGAATGCACCAGGCTATTTTGTCGATCTGATGAGTAGGGTGTTTCGGGAGTTCCTAAATAAGCTTGTGGTAGTCTTTGTCAATGATATTTTGGTCTTCTCCGAGAGCAAAGAAGAGCATGCACAACATTCGTGAGAAGTTTTGAAAATTCTCTGCGACCATCAACTTAAAGCAAAGTTCACCAAATGTCATTTTTGGAGAAAAGAGGTGAGATTCTTAGGGCATGTGGTCTCCAATAAGCGATAGTTGTAGATCCCACGAAGGTGTAGTGCAAGATTGGCAGGTTCCAAAAAATGCAACCGAGTTGAGAAGCTTTCTTGGGTTAGTAGATTACTATAGGAAGTTCATTAAGGACTTCGCAAAGATATCAGCCCCACTCACCAGGCTGACGAAGAAGAACTTGGCATTCTCATGGGATATAGACTGTGACATTGCTTTCCAACGACTGAAGAGGGCTATGACAACAGCCCCAGTCTTGACCTTGCCTGATGGTAATAAGGTGTTTACTGATTACACTGATGCGTGTGGTACAGGGCTTGGTGCGGTTCTAATGCATGAACGGAAAATAGTGTGTTATGGAGGTAGACAACTGAGAGTTCACGAAAAGAACTACCCCACCCATGATCTAGAGCTAGCTGCCATAGTGTTTGCATTAAAGACGTGGCGTCATTATTTGCTTGGAGAGAAGTTCGAGTTATACACCGATCATAAATCTCTCAAGTATCTGTTCTCACGGAAGGATCTCAACTTAAGGCAACAGCGGTGGATGGAGTTTCTAGCTTCTTATGATTTTGAGACTTCTTATACCCCTGGCAAGGGTAATGTGGTGACAGACGCACTAAGTAGGCAGAGGGTGGCCCTGAGTCCTCTGTTTGTGGAAAGAAAGAACTTGGAGTTCATATCAACTTTTGATTCTAGACCCTCTATCGAGATTTTGCCATATTTGTTTGCATCCTTGGAGATACGACCGAATTTTATGGACCAGATAGTAGCTCCGCAACAAGGTGACCCACAGATTCTAGACATCATGGATAAGCTCAGAAGAGGGGAGACTTTTAGTCACCTCAGCAGATATGCCATGGATGAAAATGGGTGGTTGCGACGATGGAAGGCTTTGTGTTCCTCAAACTGGAAGCTTGATAAAGGAAGTCCTAGAAGAAACCCACCATTCTAAGATGACCATTCATCCAGGCGGTGATAAGATGTACAGGGACATGAAGAGGGTTTTCTTTAGGGCTGGGATGAAGAGAGATGTGGTCGAATTTGTTTCTCAATGTTTAGTTTGCTAGCAAATTAAAGCTGAGCAAAAGAAGCCTGGTGGTTTATTTCATCCGTTGAAGGTTCCTCAGTGGAAATGGGAGAGCGTCTCTATGGATTTCATAGATGGTTTGCCTAGATCGAAGAAAGGCAACACCAGTACTGGGTTATGGTAGATAGACTCACTAAGAGCGCTCACTTTATTCCAGTTAAGAGTAAGAGGACGGCATCATGGTTAGCAGCAATTTATGTCCGAGAGATAGTTCGTCTTCATGGAGTTCCTTCCAGCATCGTGAGTGATCATGACTCCATCCTTACCAGCGAATTTTGGAGGAGCTTGCAAGAAGCATTAGGTATACGGTTGCGTATGAGCACCGCTTATCATCCTCAGACCGATGGGCAAACGGAGAGGGTGAACAGAATCTTAGAAGATCTTTTAAGGCTGTGTATCCTAGACTTCGAAGGGACTTGGGAAGAGCATCTCCCTTCTATAGAGTTTGCCTATAACAACAGCTATCAGGCCAACATCGGCATGACACCCTTTGAAACATTGTACGGACGACCCTGTAGATCACCAACTTGTTGGTAGGAGTCTATAGAAAGATTATTACTTGGACCAGATATGGTTAGAGAAACATCCAAAAAGATTGACCTTATTCGACGGCAGATGAAGACAGCTCAGGATAGGCAGAAATTCTATGCAGACAAGAGAAGGATTGACCTCAAATTTGAAATAGGAGACTTGGTTTTTATCAAAGTGTCACCTCTGAGGAATGTGGTTCGCTTCGGATCAGTAGGGAAGTTAGCACCTAGGTTTGTGGGACCATTTCCCATAACCGAGAGGGTTGGCCAAATGGCCTATAGAGTAAAGCTTCCTGAAAATTTATCTGGTGTTCATGATGTTTTCCATGTTTCTCTTCTGCGGAAGTGCTTGCATGATGCTGCGGAAGTTGTTGAGCCGAGTATATTGGAAGAGATAGAAGTGGAACGGGAGGTGACAGTCAGGCGAGTTCTTTCCCATATTCTGGGATCAGAAGTTAAGAAGCTACACAATAAAGAGATCAAGTTGCTAAAGGTTCAATGGGGAGGTAACCCATAGGATGCGACTTGGGAGACCGAAGACAAGATTCGTGCTTTGTACCCTTTTCTCTTCGAGGGTATGTTCTTAACTTCTTTTTCCAAAAGCTTTATCAGTACTTGTTTCTATCATTTGAGTACATCCTATCCATGGTATTTTTTACCTTTAGATAGGAATCCTATGGATGTAAACATGTGTTTGAAACATGTTATGTTTGATGGATGCAAGTGGATGCAAGTGTTTTCTAGTGGTTTCCTATGAATGCATATACACACACATCAGGCACTAAGATCGGCTCAATCAATCTCATACTGCATATGGATGTGTGTGCAGTTTCTTTTCTTTTATGGATGGAAATGGATGAACTAGCATTTGGACGTTGCATTTAGATGAATGAGTACGCACACATGTAGATCTTATATGTTATAATAAACTTATTTGCATACATATTGGGTTCATAGCACTAACATACATTACATTAAGCAGTTCAACTGAATCAGTAGACCGCCTGATTTTCGCATTAGTGTCGAGACATATACACACTGTTTTGCATATATTCATGAAAGCAATAGAAATCCTAAAGGACAATGGATGCCAATGATTGATGCATGAGTAGATGGATGACGGATGGTAGGATATGCATTCTTCTCAACTTGGAGATTTCGGGGATGAAATCCTTTGAGTTGGGGAGAATGTAACACCCTGAATTTTTAATGACATTAATTAAAGAAGAAAAATTAAAGCATAAATAATTTAACATTAATAATTAAGGGAAACTTATTACTTCATTATGTCCGTCTCGAAATTCTAGTCAGGATAGACACCTAGTTTGCGTAAAACGGATAACATATGAAGAAGTTACGGACGATAAAAAGTTAAAAATCAGAACCGGATATAACTGGTGCACTTGCCGAGTGCGCCAAGGACATTTTGCATTGGTGCACCTATAAAGTGCGCCTATAACAGTTTCTGGGTATTTGGGCCTTTTTCGAGTGAGTGACGACCCGTGACCTTACCCAACTTCATTAGGGCTGAGGTGGCATCTGAATTCTGTAACCCAGCAGCTATAAATATACCTCATATCCTTTGATTTCATCAAAAAGAAACAATGGTCGATCTATGCTGGATTATGAACTGAACTAGGATCTCTCATCTTCTTCTAAAGCATATCAAATTCTGAGATTCAAACATAGACTCAGCACCATTTCTATCATCTTAGCAATCCAATCACAGTGAGTTCTAGTTGCTTTTATGTTTAGATAAATAATAGTGAATTATGAAAGACTGTGATTTGGATGCATTGTAGAATTTAAATCTATGTTATTGTTAGATCTTATGCTATATCATGATAGATCTATTTCTGTGGATCCAATTCAAATTGTTCTACTATGTTATCATTATAGATCTTGGGTTGTAACTTTTATGATATGTTATGATGCAGATGTATGTAGATCTATTCTACGTGATCTAAAATTACCATGTTAGACCTATCCTATGTGATCAAGTTATGATGCAGATGTATGTAGATCTATTCTATGTGATCTAAAATTACCATGTTAGATCTATCCTATGTGATCTAAAATTTTCACCTTATGATTCATGTTAGATCCATCCTATGTGATCTAAAATTGTCACCTTATGATTCATGTTAGATCTATCCTATGTGATCTAAAATTTGTCACCTTGTGATTCATGTTAGATCTATCCTATGTGATCTAAAATTGTCATCTTATGATTTATGTTAGATCCATGGTCTAAATTTATCACCTTATTATTCATGTTAGATCTATCCTATGTGATCTAAATTTGTCATCTTAGGATTGTTAGATCTATTTTATGTGATCTAAATTGTCACCTTATGTTAACATGTTAGATCTATCCTATGTGATCTAAAATTGTCACCCTATGTTATCATGTTAGATTTAAATCGATTGGACATCTAAAATGGCTAATTTAGATATTGTGCCATCATAGTTCATCAGTTTTATGTCCACCTTGTTATGATGACAATTTCATGTCCATGCTAGTATGTATGTTCACCTTATTATCATACAAGTTTATGTTTATGCCAAGACGATCATTTTAGTATATTCCCATTAGTTTCCCTATTATTTTTTATGACTAGACTATTGTCTAGCCTAGGCATGTTGCCAATTTTGTGAGGGAGCTAGTTAAGGAACAGGGGAAAAGGGATAAAAATGGCATAATTTTAATATGAACAAGTATGGACATGTAATTCAAACTATTAGGCAAAATAGGTATTGATACCTATAAAAGGAAAGGATTAATTAATTGGTAAATTAATTATAAATGGCATAATTTGAATATGAACATTTATGGACATATAGTTCAAATTATTGGGCAAAATAAGTATTGACACCAATAAAAGGAAAGGATTAATTAATTGATAAATTAATTAAAATGGCGTAATTTGAATATGAACATTTACGGACATGTAATTCAAATTATCGGGAAAAATAGGTATTGACACCTATAAAAGGAAAGGGTTAATTAATTGGTTAATTAATTAAAAATGGAATGTCTAGTAATTACTATTAGGAATTGTAATTGCACTTATGACACGAGATTTGGTTGCATTAGTGGTGGAAGTCTGTCCGGACCCGACCGACATATCCAGTGGCCACTAATGGTGAGCCTAATGTGGGAGGTCTAAGTACGTAAATACGAATCGGGCTATGACACGAGGTTAGGCCCAACTATGGAATAAGTCTGCCCTGACCCGACCGGCATATCCATCATCCACATGTCGTAGGCCTAATGTGGGAGGTCTGGCCCATTATGAAGCCATAAATGGACATGGTAAAGAATTGTATTACTTAACCTAAGTTAATCCATAGGGATTGTATGAACTTAAATTTAAGTTGGAGGTTAAGTAAACATGGTTGAGGAGTGGGATAAGTAAATCTGAAGAGGGATGGGTAATAGGCCCACAAACTTAACCCGTTAAGATTGTGTAATTAAAGACACCTAGTGGTATACATAATTGGTGGAAATAATTAAGTTATGCAATCAAAGACACCTCTTAGGATAAACATAACTTGTAGAAGTAATGGGCCTATGTAATTAAAGACACCTATAGGTAAGCATAACCGGTTGGAAGATTAGGGATTATGTATTAAATACACCTATAGGTAGCATAACCGGTAGAAATAAATAAGGCTATGTAATTAAAGACACCTAATGGTATAAATAGTTAGTGAAAACATAGTGGGGGATACAAGACAAAGGGGAGAGCTTGTATCATATTGTATGGGACCCATTTTAGTCATTAACCCAGAGTAGGTATCAAACAAAGTATTCCGTACTAGGCGGAGAAGAGGCACGCTTACTGACTGATTGTAAAAGATCCAAACGTGGAGGACGGTCTGGGAGGCGCAAACCGACCGGGCCATGTGCATGCATGAGTCGGGCAGAGGGGGATAAGACGATCATGACACCAGTAGATATGGTTGTGCACATTGTTACGACAAAGGTTTGACACTTTAGGAAGTGATATCTCATACTGTGGGGCCAACACAAGATATCTACGAGGGTTAGGGAGCCGATCGATCAGGGTAGTAGTTAGGTATACCTAAGTCTACCTCCTTATAGTTGGAGGGATCATCTCTTTATGGATATACTAGTAACAGTGCAGAGTAATCATTAGTGAGGCATGTACACCTTATCTTACTTACCTTGTCACACCTACCATTTATGAAGTGATCTCTCTCTTATCCACTTTATACGCGTATCATGTTACTTTTATTTATCTACTGGCTAAAAGTAACTAGTCTCACCAGACTTTATGTCTGACCCTTTTTGTTTCTCCTTCTTTCTTCCATTCCCCCCCCCCCCCAAGGTTCTCAAGGGAGGGAATTCTCAGGCTTAGTCAGGATTCTGCTATCATCTTGCTTGGATCTTCTAGATGTATTGCTCACGCTTCTATCTTTGCTACTGTGGCTCATGATTTGGGGATTATGCTTTCTTTGTTATTGTAATCTGATATTTAAAGTACAAGACAGAAGTTTTAATGATATACCGAGTTTATGTATTTTCAGACATATGGTGTTACCATGCTTTATGATTAATAAAAGTTTTTAAATTTCCGCTGCTATCTTATTTTTATCTGTCTTGTAATTATTCTGTGTCTGATTACCTATAACGCTTCACGAAACTTAATGCATTCCCTTGTGAGTGACATTAACGGACGTGGGGTGTCACAAATTTTTCATTTTTGTTTTACTCGAGGACGAGTAAAAGATAAGTGTGGGGTTATTTGATTAACATGAAAATGTGTTTATTTTATGCTCTTATATCTTATATTTTGTATATAAATAAATATTACTTGGATATTATTTTGTCACTTTTACAGATATGCCGACTAAGCCACATGCAGTCAGAAAAATAAAAAATAGAGATCAAATTTTTGTGTGTGTGTATATATATATAAAGACTTACGGATGAGGATCTCACATCAAGATGCTTGTTGGACAAGAAAATGTTTGGTAGAAAGGCTGTGCATATCACAAATCAATGAAGAATGATCAAAGAAGTAAGAGGAAAAGAGGAAAGACCCAATTTTAATAGAATTAACTAAGGCCCATTTGTGATTGTGTTAGGGTTTATGTTGGCCATCTATCCTATAAATATCCCTGTATTCTGATTGTAAATCATCATCCATGAATTGAGAGTTTTCTTTTACTTTTGTGCGTTTTTATTTTATTAGCAACTAGTGCCAACTACACAATTAGGTTTGGTAGAGTACTAGTTGTCTTTTGCACTTATTTTCATTAATGGCTGACCGTCTGATTAGATTCAGTGGTAATTCTAACTTTATTTTTGTTTGTTATTTAATTTCTGCAATTTTAATTTCTACTTTTTAATTTCTTTCCTAGGTCACATTGGATTGAATTTAGATTTGACTAGATTTAGATCTGATTCAATTCAATAGTAATTTTATTTGCAGTTTCAATTTTTTTGTTTTCAAAATCAATCTCCAAGTTTGTCTAACTCACCCACGAAATATATAAAATTTAAATTTTCTCCATGTGTTCGACTTGCATAATACACACCTCTGCGTTTGCAGTTTAAATTAAATCTACACTTTTTTTAATTCATAGAAAAGTGTCGATCATTAATACATATTGGCAAGTGTACAAACATACAAATAATTAAACGATAATCTTGAAAAAACTGAACAAATAATTTGTTAATGAAGATATCTTTGTATTCGAGCCCGCATTCATTTTTCGAATATTGGAAATTTATCCATTGATAGCCTAACCTAACATATATTACATACCACTAGGGGCTCTACTTCTATCGGTCGTGTAAGGCAAAAACTTCTTTTTACCTGGAATGTTGGACTTCATAATGTTACTACTAGGGGTTGGCTTCTTGACATAAAATAAAACATAAGAAGATAAAAAAGTTTATGTTTTTATATGAAAAGCAAAAATAAGATGGCAAACCAAAGGTGAAATCCATAAGTTATGGGAGACTTAATGGCACATGCAATGAATATGCATATAAAGTAATTTATTAAATTATTAAATTTGTAATTTATGTGTAGTTCAATAAAAATAACTGAGAATAGAAAAGGAAAAGTGTGGTATTTTGTTGAAATAATGTATAAACCTACAACCTTGTTTATTTTTGCAATTTCTATTTGAAGATATATATTAGTTTTTTTCATGGTGAGAATAGAACTCCTGGTTTTTTTGTTTATATGAAAAGATTTTTTGAGAACTTCGTGATCGAACCACAGAATTGCGCTTTCAAGCCAATTCTATTTAAGACGTTTACTTTTCTTTTGGCATGACCGAATGGTTTTTAATGTGATCTATAACACTTAATATTATAACAAATAATAATAATAATAGGATTACAGGAGACTGGTTGGATACCAACCTACTATGATTTTTATGGTGGACTGTCCGTCACCATCTCTACGCAGGGAGCAACATACATTTCATCAACTCATAGGGAGACACTTCCTACTACCAAGGAAAAGAAAAAATATCATATAGTATATTCCTAAACCTAACACAAAAGGAAGGCCTATACAAGATGTGACATAATGCAATAAGTGCAGTAGACTAACAAAAGTTACCAAAGCCCAAAAAGCAACAGCACACTATAGGTAATTGTACCAAAGGAAAGAAGCTTCACATCCAAAAACTATAGCTAGGAAGGAGAGAACCTATGGCACATCACATCTAAGAATAACAGCACAACCATAACAGTATGTTGCTACACATTTGCATAACACAGCTATGATAACCACCATCACCCAAAACCCATGACATAGGCGGCATTGATGTTGAGCAGCACCACAACAAGGGGGCCTACCAAGTCCAACACAGAAGACAACATATTCAGATTACAGATAAGCAACGATCGACGAAAGCAAAGAAAATGCCACCAATACAACAGAGATATAAGCATAACTTTACATGAACTACTGAGAGAGGGGACAAATTACTCACGAAGGAAAGGCCAATCATCACTAGATACCAACCAGGCCAAGAGCTTCCTGGGACACAACCAAGCAAAGACGAAACCACAACTCCTAAGCAAACCCTATTGAGTCATCATCAGAAAGCCAAATAACAACCCAACACAAATTTTTAACATTATATCCAAAAACCCAGAAATACAGCCAAAACCACTACAACACAACCAAATACCCCATAACATAACATTTGATCATCAACTTGAAAGCTAACAAGATGACTCCCAAACTAAACAGAACAGCCAAAACCCCTATAGAGTACCAACTTAGGCCTACCTTAATAGAAACTAGAGTACGTGTAATGACCTGAATTTTTAAGAGTTAAATTTCAAACATTTAAATTAATTTCAAATGTTGAATTGTTAATATAAATGGATTTGTATAGAAAATTTATTTATAAACGAAGTTTGAATGTAGTAATTATAATATAATTAAAAACGAGCTCGTAACATCATGGTAGTTCGTAGTTTTATGTTTTGAACCTTAAATGAATATACAGGATTCATTATAAGTCGAAAATTATTGGAACAAGAAACGTTCGTATATATTGAACTATAGTTTTCTAATGAAAGTGAAAATTCAAGATTTCGTCTTGTAAGTTGTGAGTTATGTCCAAATCAAATTTTAAGAAAGTCGTTATAGAATCGTTTCAAACCATAACGATTTATTTGATAAAAAGGTGTTTTTAATATAAAATGGTCGTCGTTTTAACTTGAAATTTAAGTGTCAAATATAAATCCATATTTTTGTTCATTTTTGAAGTTGTATAAATTCTATTTGAATATATATAAGATAATAACAACTTATTATTATAAAATTGGGTTATTTTAAAATCGATGTATATTTTATCAATTTAATATGAATTAAGAATAACTAATTTTCAAATGACCTCCGTTTTCGATGAAACAAATTTCATTAGATCCATAGTGATTAATTGTTGTAAGAATTTCAATTTTATATCAATAGGAGTTATTTTGTGACCATGCACAATTTAAACACATATTATTTAACCATTTGAAATTAAAAAGGAAGTTTTACAAATAGAATCGGTATTCGACGAAACCAAATCCATTGTGTCTGAAATATTAAGTAAGTGTAGGATTACAAGTTTCACTGCTATTGGAGTTCATATATGGTCGTTAGAGTGTGTTACTTCATGCGTAAGTTACATGTGTATATTAAATATATATATAAAAAAAAATCGTATCGAAATCAACTTGATATCTTTTTAAATAAAATAAAAATCTCTTCGAAATCAAATCGTGTTAATAAAGAAACCAAATCGCATCCTTTTAAAATCAAGTCGTATATTAAAATCAAATAAATAAATATAAATCCACTCAAAAATTAATTTTTATATTTTTAAAACCCTACTTTGCACATGCCTAACCTATCCTGTGCAGACCTACATCGTCCCCTTTCCTCTTCCTATTTATACGTGCTCTATCTTTTCAATTTTCCATTCCAGAAACAAAGGAAATAAAATCGTAAGCTTTGAAAAATTCCAACAATTCAAATAAATTTCAGTAAATTGTAAAGTGAGCATATTTGGGATCCTCATTGCAAGAACTTCATTTCTATACCCATTTCATTGGGATCAAACACCATTTCATTCATGGGTTTTTATAGTAGAAACTAGGGCCAAGGATTTTGGGAAAGGGAAGCACCTATTTGCAAATCGGAGTTTAGTGTTGTGTATGTAGCATCGATTAGCACTTGTTTTTATTTTTGGAGAATTTATAAAAAAATGTCGTTTAAAGCTTTGAGGTAGCGCGTAATGCATGGAAACCGTGAAGGGTGTGGTGATTTTGAGTTGTATGAAATAGGGATGAGAGTGAAGCTTTTGTAAAGGGGATGTCAGTGGTGATCTCAATTCGTGATGTACTAGAATATGGAGGAAGATATGGTGAAGGGAATTCACGGTAATGGTGAAAGATTACACTTGAGAGGGATTTCCAGTTACGAGAAGAAGACACTATAGGAGTTTGGGCCGGTTTAGGTTAGTAGTGAAGCCCAATTGAATAAATTTAAGCTTATTTTAAATTAAATAAGTGTATTAACTCGTAGTATAATATCTCACTCATCCGATGTCAGATTGACGAACCATCCGTCACGTTGTAATCATATGAACGCAGGTTATGCGATGAAAATAGTTTGGCGTCATTTGGAGCTCGTGAGGATTTATGGTAGAACAAAACACCTGACTATTTTAATTGACAGTTGATCGATATTCAACGATTAACGACCAATGTGAGTAAACTCACTAACTCTGTCCAGATTTATGATATTATAAACATATGTTAATGTCGATAAATGATAATTGAATGTTGTGTAATGGTTGTTTGGATGAATTGATATATTATTATCAATTGTTGTTATAAGATATATTAGTTAGATGTAAGGTTGGTAGTTGGATATTCTCACACATTTTAGTGGATAAGACCCTATGCCCCCCCACGTAATAGTGGATGACCTTCTATACCGCGATATCCCACTTCGAAGTTGGATTGGTATTATTTATGTTGTCTAACATTAGTGGATATAGGAAAAACAGGTTGGAGGAATCCAACTGGATTCCTTGAAATATGTTAGATATATGATATGTTAGATGTTATGTGATAGAATTGTTGTACTTGGATATTCGATCGGATTGCACTGGCCCTAAATATTGATATTTAAAATATCATAAGCAGGGATTTTGAGATTTAAAAGAAAAAAATCTGTTTTCCCAAAATAGAAATTGAATTTCGAATGGGCTAGAATATAATAACTTGTTTTAATAATAAAAACAAATAGTTCAATTTATAAGTAATGTTTATATATGAAGTAAAATAATTATCGCTGGACAATTTGTGAATGTAAATTCAAGAGTGAATTAAAAAAGGAAATCGAAAATCATTTAAAAAAGGAAACGATGAAATTTATTCCGACGTTCGGAATGTGAATAGAATTGAAATAAATCCATAAGGATTTATAATTGGTATTCGACTATGTCGAAGTTTATAAAAATGCTTATTTTCAGAAATTAAATATTATATAATTTGGAACCTGATAAGATAGTAAATATTTGGTTCGAAACTGATATTTTATAATCGAATGTAAAATCAATATAGAATTATAAACTTATTAAGTAAAATAGACTGGAAGGTTGATGTGTAAACAAGATTTGGTAATAAATTTAATGTTAAGGAGAAGTTATAAAATGACTGGATAAATGGAATTTGAACCTGTAATAGTATTACAATTGAAATCAAGATTGATTTGATATAACGAGTCCAGATTTCTATAAAGAAATAACATTCTCATTTTAACGTGGATAATGTTTTAAAAGAAAATGTTTTGAAGGTTGAAAGGATTATAAAGGGAAATTGGTAAGAGTTTGAAAGTGATAAATTCCAAGGTGAATTTAGAATGAAAATGAAATTTGAGTTGAACTGAAATAATAAATTTATTCCGAAGTCGGAACGTTGATCAAATAGAAATTATTCGAAAGAGAGTTGTACATTGAAATTCGACTTTATCGAATTCAAAAAATACTATTTACTTTTCATTTTAATTAAAGACTTATTTATTTATTTACTTATTTATTCAAAAAAATGAATAAAGGTTATATTTTAAAGTTAAATATTTCGAAAGCGGGGATTATAATGCTATCGTTATGATCAATATTTTCCTAAAAAAAAGTGGATTTTTAAACTGATTCCAAGAATTTCGTAAGTAATGTTTGTTAAAGGCTGAAGTTGTGGGTCTTGGCAATTTCAAAGTTAAGATTGTTGTTCAATTAAGGTCGGAGAAGCAATTATATCTCAACTTGATTGACTTCACTATTGACTAAGGATTGGTTAAGATTCGATGGCGAAGATTGATTAGAGATACGGTTAGCTAATGAGTGATTAATGGGTTGAGCTGTCATTATGATTTTTTATACAACATTCGTTTAAATCCATATAAATGGATTTTGGAAACGTTTTCTAAATATAATCATAGATGTTTTCTAAGCGTAGTAAATGAAGTGAGCTGGTTGATGAAAATAAGAAATTTGAATGTATGGAAATGTTTTCCCACTACGATAAGAGATATTTTCTAGAATATAGAAAATAAATAATTTATGATATATGAAAACGTTTTTTAGGAATCGTGAGAGGCCAAAGGAGTTTTGAGAAATATATGGGGAAAGATATAGAAAACAAAAAAAACGTGAATTTGGGAAATGATAAATTAATAAGGAATTAATTTAAAGGGTTCAATGTTGCTTGATTGGTAGGATTTCCATTTGGAAATAGGATCGCTGGTCGTATGGATGTTTCCTTTAATATTTAAATAACTGACTATCAAAGTTTTGGCCTATTTTATATTTTCGTTGTCAATACGGAGAGACCTAGATCAGGTTTATTATCTGAAAACCACTTCGTATGGGCATAATTGTTGCGAATCAAATATGGTTAAGATAATTAAAGACGGAGTAAAGTGCAAGGGTTGTTCTGTTAATCCTAGGTAGGAATTGCCAAAGATGGATTGATGGGATGATGCCTTCGGTTTGTCCAGCCTTAAGACAACTATTATGGACGAATGTCTGACAGAGTATGCCTAACATATCATATACATTGATCTCTTCAAATGTATTTACATTTGGTGGTGGAGGAATTCATTTCTCTTAGCTTTATGTTCGTGATATTTTTGAGGAAATCAATAAATGATTTGGCGGGTTTGACGATGTGTCATTCAAAGTGAATGATGTTGTGGTGTTAATAAGGTAAGTATGGCCTCAAGTCTCACAACCGCGAAATAACAAAAATCGCGCAGGCAGCATGGCTATGTGTGTCGCTCCCATTAGTGTGTATTATCACATAATCTAGACAAAAACCATTTGCTTCTTTATTTTATAATTGTTGTATGCTTCGATAACAGTTGTTGATCCCAACCGTTGGTGATAATACATTCTGTACACTCAAGCGAAATGAGTGGCTAGTCATGTGTGGCTTGGGTTGCAAGATATTCTTGTTGAACTCTGTGTATTCCTCACTAAAGATACACTATGAGAAGGTGATTCAATACCTTGTCATAGTTGGAAATCCATTACCCAATAAGCGCTCACGATTTTGATTATAGACTATATAAGTGGAGTGTGAGATGCAAGCGTTCCGCTAGATTTCTATTTATTTAATTTACGCACTATTATAATATCAGAATTGTATTGATACAAAGAAAGTTTTGGTTTATCGTAAGGTAAAAACCATTCGTATTTATGTGTGGACTGGTCTTACGATTATCCTTTCTTTTAAAAAGGATTTATAAAAGTTAAACCAAGTAGTTGGAATTTACTCACATTAGTCCCATGACTGACCCAAAGTTTATTTTGTTTTGTTTTACCCTAAATTCTTGGGATGTACAAATTTGTATAGGCAGTCAAGTAGTCGGTATTTTACAGATACACTTGGAGAAGCTTGAAGCAGGAGGCTTCAACATTAGATACCTACAATTTGTTTTCGCTGTGTTGCATCGTATTTTACTCTGATGATGGTATGTATATTCAGACAGATTTATATTTCAAAAGTTATGTTATATAATATATTTTATTCATTTCACTGTGAGATTTGTGTCTTCTCTGATTTTGTCGTTTTGTGTTCTTCATTTTCTTCCATTATAACTTTTCTTTCGTATCTCTTCTAACCCGATAATTACTTTCCTTGGCATCTGGGTTTTAGCATTTTGAGTTGGACTTGTGTTGTATTTGGTTTACTCAAAGGGTGTTGAAATTCGAGTGTCTACGATACAAGAACAAACTCCGATGGCGCGCCAAGCTAAAGACTACAAACTACCTTCCCTAAGCAGACTTGGTTGAATAGAGTAAGACCAACAACCCAGAAGAGGAGGTAGGGCAAGTCGCGAAACTTAACGGAGCACCCAACTACATTGAGAAATATCGGAACTCCACGAAAGCAACAGTACGACTACAACGCAGACGGACAAAAACTCCACAAAACAAATAGATTCCACAAACACAAAGCTAGTCCAGTACGCACCAACAAACTAAGCAATCCCAATCGACAAGGGCCAGACAACACTAGATAAAAGTTCACTAAGAAATGAAGGTCTTGCTCGCTTAGATACCAGATGTTGTAGATGCAAACATTTGGAAGGAAAGGGAAGAGCTGGAAAGTCGTGAGACAAACTAGATAAGACAGCGCCATGGAATAAGCTACAGCCTGAGATTAACTCTGCGCAAGGATTTGAAGTGATGGTTGAAGGATGATATGGTACTAGATGGGGAGTAGGGACGGAGGAACATGAAGAAAAGAAGGGCTTTAGAGACAAAGGGAGTTCAGATCTGACGTAGGACTAGATCTGAAAAGCGGAAACGAAAATGTCTCCCACATGTGGAGAAAGCAAGGCAGATTTGGAAGGGATGAAGAGACCTTGTGAATGGAAAGGGAAAGTGGAAGAACAGAGGAAGTTGAGTAGAAGAAATCAAAGAAAAGGAAGAAAGGAAGGGATGTCATGTCTCCATTTACGGGAGGAAGCATGTGATTTAAGATGTTTTAATATCTTTATTAATAGTTGTAACACGTTTGGTGTCATATCTTTTTAGTATCTACATGATCTACCAAAAAATTCTCATCTATCTTGATATCACCATGAAAATTGGATCTAGCCTTTTTTATAAATTCGAAATTTTCTTAAATTTTAGATTTACGTTCTTTTATAAATTCAAAATTCTCCATGAAAATTAGATCCAACTTCATTTAAAATTCAAGATTTCCCTTTACAAATATTATAAAATATTAGTATCATTTGTATTTAATAAACGAACTTTTATAGATAACATTATACTGAAACAAACTACAGCTAATGCACGTGTCGCTATCACATTTAACCTACACACGTGTCATTCTCATGTTACTTATTTTCCCGCATTTCTTTCTCTAACCTAATTTAATATACCTACAAACAATAAATTTCTCTTTTCTCTCTAACATAATTTAATATACCTACTAATAATAAATATCTCTTCTCTCTCTCTCTCTCTCTAACCTAATTTAATAATAATAAAACACCTATACTAAAAGCTCTCTAACCTAATATATACACGTCCCTCAATGAATAAAAGTTGTCTCACATATTAAAAAAATGAACGGATAAAAGCTGTCTCACATATTAAAAAAATGAAAGTTGTCTCACATGTTAATGCAGAAATAAAATAAAATTGCAACCGTGCATCCGCATGGGAACTAACCTATTAAAAAAATCTATCACCAACAGGGACTAGGTCAAATTCCCAGTTGTCTTATCTTTGAATCATTTTCTCTCACTCGTTTGTTCTCTCTTTTTTATATGTCTTTTTCTTTATCTACCTAGCTTTTCTCATCATTCATAGGGTCTCTTTCCTTTCCGCCTTTATTAAATTTCCTCGGCTTATTCATTTTTGCCTTCAAATCCACTACTGCTTCCGATCCTATAACGTTGTGTCAGGTTTGCTTTCTATTTCAATTTCCTAATCCTCTTTGTCATCCCTCCTCCGTATGTTTTTCCCAATCGTTCTCCTTAACCCTTTGTTTTCCTTAGAAACGAAGCCAGCCCGCCCAAAATTACCCATTACATTTGTAGATACTTGTCTGGGTGTTTGGTTTTTAGATCGATTTATCGACATGTTTAGTTAAGCCCAGGGTTTCTTGAAGTTCTTTGGCTTCTTTACTATCGAAGCTAGTTCGGGTATCGGTTTGGGATTTCCGTTGTTGCTTTGAGGCCTTGCTACGTGCTCTCGGCTTGCTTTCACCTTGGGATTTTCAGTTGATCTGGTCGGCTATCTATTTGGCTTGCTTGGAAAGTTTGTTTTTATAACTCAATATTTAGTTTTTTGTTGATTGCTATTCTTGGTTTGTTGTTGTACATCATGCTTGTTTAGTAGATAATGTATAAGTATGATTGCCTTTGCAATTTTGAACTTCTATTTTCATACTATTGACACCGTACGTGGTGCTTATTCATAGAATTGTGTCTATGATGTATTAATGCTTGATTTTAGATGATGTATTAGCTTTGGCTTTGTATTTCATCTTGCGTGGTGTTTCAGACTAGCGAAGGAAGCTAGGGGTGAGCAATTGGTTGGTTCGGCTTGAAACCGATTAAAAGTATTGAAACCAAAATAACCATTCAAGAAATATAAATTGAACCAAACCGATATTTTTTGAAACCAAAACCAACCGTACCGATAATATTTGGCTCGGGTTCGTTAATTTGTTTGGTTTATCTTAAAATGAAATAGGTCTTCTAGTTGTTGATATAACATAGGATTTTAAAATAAAATCGAGTTAATATAATGTAAGTATTTTAGAAATCAAACTCTTCTTCTAAAAATATTAATATGAAATTAAAGAAAAAATAATATTGTTCTAGAAATATTATTGCTAATAACATTGTTAGCGCTAATTTTTTAACTTCTAAATAAATTAAATTTATATATTTGGTTTAATTGGTTGCTTCGTTTTTCAAATATTAAAAACCAAACCAAACCAATAAACTGAAGTAATATAAAAATAAAAACCAAAACCAACCAATTAACTTACAAAACCAAACAAAACCGATCAAGCTTAACAGGTTGGTTGTTTTAATTGTCTTTAACCAATAAATGCTCAACCCGAGTACAACTTGTTCTAAAGTGCACCCTGCATGGTGTATTTCTTTTAGATTGTTGGTTTTCGTCTTCAGCTGCGTGGTGTTACAAAGATGGTTGTAGCAGATAGATAATCAGTATGTCTCCTGTATCTAAATGTATTTATTACTTGTTGTAATGAAAAGTGGATGGAGCATAATAAAAACCGGCTGCTCTTTCCTAATAAAAAAATGAACTTTTATAAATATTATCGAATGTTAGTCGTTTAACTATATGATCTAGCGAAAAAAAAACTTCAATTACAAGGATTACAAAATCATATATCACTTAAAAATAAGATTCAATAAATAAACTTCTTTTACATATTAATAAAAAATTAGACTAAGAATACTTTTTTAGCTATTCAACTAAGGAATAAAAATTCAAACTATGATTTCAACACAGAAAAGTGGCTCAAATTTTATGCAAATCAATTATTTTCAACATGTTAAACGTACCTGGTGTATTGAAAACTATTCATGCTACAGATAATCAATTAATGGAAAATTTAATGCAAGCGTGAACTACGAAAAATGATATCTATAGAAATCACAGAATTTTAACATTATGAATTTAACTGATAAATTTCCTTTATAAATTCGGAAAGCTTCACCATAAATATTATCAAAATTTAATATCACTAAAAAACACAAAATCTAATAAATAAAAAAATTAACTAACATAAAAATTGGACTTAGAACTTAAAAGTAAAAATTTAAAGTAACTATATATGACTTCAATGTAATAACATAACTAAATATCTACGCATAATATTTTCAATTAAATGTGTTGAACATGTACAATTGTAGAAAAATGATGCATGCGTGTATGCCATGTCATGCTTGTATGAAAAGCAAATATAAGATGCAAAACGAAGATTAAATCCATATCTTATAATATTGCTAAAGTATGGACAACACTATCAACATTTCGTACTAATTTGTTGATCCTTCAAAATTGAGCTCTAGCGGAACGATTTTGAACTAAGTAGTAATAGTTTTTATCCAATCATCGTCTCTAACAAATCCTAGCACTGCCAACCATTTTGAACTAATAGGAAATTAGTTCAACTGACATAGCAGTGTCAATGTTCAGTTGATCATAACTATCATTCGACTGATCACAACACCAAACCATCAAAACCATTTATCATCATACTACAATATCAAGTTGTTGTTTGTAAGCATCCCTATCTTGATCTCCCTCTATTATTTCGAAATTTACATAAAGCAAACTAAAATGATGAATATAATGTTATAAACATCATATAACAATAAAGGTCTAGCTCTGTTTATTGATAATGAAAATTGATAGCTTAAAAATATATTTATGTACATATAGAACCTTGCAAACTAGGTAAAGTGTAGATTCTAATTTGTAGCTTAAAAGGAGGCTACTGACTTTACATATAACAGTGCTTTTGCTTAACAAATAATACAAGATTAATTCCTTACATGGTATCAGAGTCGCCATCTCTCTTATTCTTCCTTCCTTGATATATTCCCCTCATATCTCCACTCTTCTTCACAACGATCCATAATATTTGACCTAAAATTTCACTCAGCCTTGTCGATTACCAATGTAAAATCACTTATTCGGATTACGTTGGACAATGTGTTCAGACAGTATAATTCCTGGGCAGCTTTGTTCAAGGTACACACCAGGGTTCATAATCTATTGAACCATCTAATTCCTCCCATGGAGGAAAAAGCAAAGAAAAAGAATGATCAACGAAAGGTGGTAGATCCTGACCTTTGGGATCGTCTTAATGCAGTTGTCCTCCAATGTACATTTGGGACGAATCTCCAAAGATCTTCTTCACACCATTCTCGTGAAAGATGACTCGGCCGCAAAAGCTTGGAAAATGTTAGAAAACATATTTTAGGATAACAAGCATTCTAGAGCCGTTCAACTTGAGAATGAATTTTCTGCCACCAACTTCAAAGAATTTGCAGATGCTTGATGCTGTGACGGCACACCCCGAATCAGCCAACATTTCCCCAAATTTGCGGTGCTAATGCCCGTGTAACACCCCGTAATTTTAAAATATTAAAATTAATAGATTAAAGAATACTTAATTTTTAGAAGAAGAATTAAGGGAAACAGGCTGCGCTATTGCGTTCATCTCGGAATTCTGCTTCGGATAGAGTCCGGGTTTGCGTAAATTGGATATCGTATGGAGAAGTTATAAGCCTTAGAAGTTTGTATATGCATAAGGAAGTGTGTATATATATAATAATTCCAGAACCCTCAAAATATTTCAAAAATCAAAAATCCGACCAAAGCGGGTTGAGCGGGAAAATTCCCGCTCGTGGATGTTGACTCCCCCCAGGCGGTGTCGACATGGCTGTTGACCCACCTTAGGGGTTGTCGAGAGGGGTGTCGACCCCCCTATAGGGGTGTCGACCCCCCGGGGAAGATCTGGGCAGAATTGTTTTTACGTACCTGGACTTGATTCTGGGTCTGATTCATTGGTTCTAGGCTATAAATATGGTCCCCTATTCTCCTATTTTCTTCATTAGAGATCATGGGAGCCATATTCTTTCGGGTTGCAAACTGAAACAGAATCAAGTCCTACAACAGCGGTTTAGCTAATCAAATTCAAAATTCAGAATTCAGATCTATTCTCTCTGAATTATCTAACGATGTGATTTTCTAGTCACTTTTAGGTTTAAACAGATAAATGTGAATTATGAAAGACTATGAATTGGGTATATGTTGTAATCATGAGCCTATGCAAGTATATTATGTCATTTTTCCTAGATCTAATATGATTATGGACATTCTACTATGTTGCCTATATAGATCTTGATAGATCTATCTCTCTAGATCTGAAATAATTGTGGTTATTCTATGATGTTGCCTATGTAGATATTGACTTGTAATTGTATTATGGAAAAGGTGATTATGTTCATTTGGACAATTTATGATATTGATTAGATCTAGTCCTTTATGTAAATCACCTTCCACCAGTCATATTGTGATAAATCTGGATATGCTATAAAATTTGACATGAGAATTTATCCTTAGATCTAAACATGCTACTATGTCACCCTTACTATGATAGATCTGAATTGCTGGATATTTAAATGATTAGTTTAGATCTCATTTTTGTTCACCTTGACATCATAGAAATTGTCACAAGTTCATATGCCAACCTGATGACTATGCTAATCAATGTTATGCCAAATCATATTCAATGATCACTTGTGTTACATCCCTATTAGCTTTCCTTTTCTTCGCTTATGGCTAGGCTAATTATTTAGCCTAGGCATGATATTAGTTTTGTGAGGACGTCAGTTAGAAACGGGGGAAAAGTAAATATTGGCATAATTGGGAAATAAACATCTTTGGACTAGTAATTCAATTTTTTGTTAAAATGGGCAATAACACCCAAAAAGGTAAGATTAATTAATTGGTAAATTAATTAATAAATGGAATGTTTAGCAACTACAATTAGGAATTATATTAACACCTATGACACGAGATTAGGTTACATTAGTGGTGGAAGTCTGCCCGGACCCGACCAGCATATCCAGCAGCCACTAATGTTGAACCTAATGTGTAACAACCCGGGGATTTCGCGATCCTGGATATCGGCATACAACAATATGTCGACTATTCAAGCATCGGAAACACTGGATAGTCCATGAAAGAAATTAGAGGGTGAGGATAGATAAGATAGAAACTTAGAATAGAAGAAGAAGAAGAACATACAACATCAGAGTAACACGAATCTCACAGCAGAACGAACAACATATAATAGATAACATATCTTTGAAATAAAATCAGTATATGTATAAAGTAACGTTATCAGAGTACAACACTTACAACACAGCGGAAATAATAATAGCTATAAAATCCTGAAGTCTACTTCTCAAGTATATATGTAAAATCCTGACTACTTGACTGCCCGTACAAAATTAGGCACCCAAGAGTTTAGGGAAAACAAAACAAACTCTGGGTCAGTCATGGGACTGGTGTGAGTAAAACAATTTAAAACAGTTTGAGCAATTAAACGATGTCTCATAAGACCACGTCGTATAACAGAACCGGTTTTTCCCTTATGAGAATCCAAAACATTTGATTTAACTTTCAAAATCTATTTGAAAGAAATGATAAACATTATATCAAAACTCTTTGATATTATAATAATGTCTATCAACCACAATATAATAATCATCTTGCAGAACGCTTTCATCTCACGTTCCACATATATAGTATACAATCAAAACCGCGAGCACTTATTGGGTAATGGATTTCCAACTATGACAGGGTATGGAACCACCTTCCGATAGTGTACCTCTAGAGAGGAATACACTGGTTTCAACAAGAACATCTTGCAACCCGACCACACATGACCGACCACTCATTTCGCTTGAGTGTATCGAATGTATATCACCAACGGTTGGGATCAACAACCGTTTCCCGAATGGGACAGCATCGACAATAGATTATAGAATGAAAAGAATATCTCTAGGTAGGTGATAATACACCCTACTTGGCAGCCAACCACTTAGCCATGCTGCCTGCCCAATTTTTGTCATTTCCTAGTTGTGAGGCTAGAGGCCACGCTTACCTCTGACAGATCACACATTTATTCACTTTGAATGTCACATCGTCATACCCGCCAAATCGCAAATTGATTTCCCCAAAAATACAACGGGTATACAGCTAAGATGTAATAACCCGGAAATCTGAGCCAATTTAAAATTTTTATTTTGGCAATTTTAGTGATTTTTGATTATTTAAAATGAATTATTTTAAATAATAGCGACGAGAAATTTATTTTGAATATAATTCGAATGTATATATTCGTTTGAATCGACGATAGAATATAAATATTTATTTATATTTATAAAAGGAAATGAAAATGGCGCGGTAGTTCGATAATTCGATTTCAAACTTCAAATGGATGTACAGGATTCAAAATAAACCGGATTTTATTGAAACCAAAAATATTTGAATCTAATTGATGGTATCTTTCCAGCAAATCCGAAAAATGGAAATTTCATAATGGGTATAAAAAGTTATGCCCAGTTGAAAATTCAGAATAGTCGCTATGGAATTTCGGCCCTTAAAAATAGCCAGTTTGCAAACGACCTCGGATTTCGACGAAACCACTTTTGTTGGATCCGTAATGTCAAATTATTGCTAGATTCCAAATTTCATAATTTTTCGAATCAATATGTGAGCGTGGCAAAGGAAAACGCGTTTGACCAGTTTTAGTTGATTTTAATCGACTGGAAAATGACCATTTTTCAAACGATCTCAGAATTTGACGAAACTAGTTTTGTTAGGACCGTATCGTAAATACGAAGCTAGAAAATATTTTTCAGAAATTTTTAGAGTTAGTGTGTGGCCCTGGTAAATTGAAATGTGCGTTCAAATCCAATATACATTGGTTTCTAATTTAATTTGAATGAAAACTGATCGTAACGATCAAACTGGCCTATGAAACAAATTCCATTGTGTTCGGAATGGGGGTATTTGGCTAGGGGTGACAGTCGTTGGGTTTTAATTGGAGTTCGAACATGTAAATTTCAATAAAGAGAAAAATAGAATTAAATAATAATAATAATTAATACAAATACTCACACCCACCCCCCCCCCCCCATTTAAAACCCTAATTTCTGATTCAGCGCCGTCACCCCCAAATAGAACGGCGGAAAACACCCCAATGCAAATCCCTTTTGATCTCCCAAATTAATCAATGAAATCCAAAAATTGTTAAGAGGAAATGGAAGACAAATCGGAGAGCTTGAAATTAGTGCTAGGGTGATCGTTTCTAATAGGACGAGGAGAGAGAATTTCCATCACAAATCACAGCTGTTCGCAGCCAAATCATAGGCGCATCAGAGGCGCGGGTGGGCCCAATCTCCGGGTGGAGGAAGCTGACGCGAGCTGCTACAGGGTGGCACCCTCCGATCTTCCTCCTGCGGTCCTCAAGCGACGGGAACAGGAACCCTACTTTTTGGGGTGGGTTACGGCGGCTACAGATGTATAAGGAGATGCAGGTAGTTTTTTTTATGTGAATGCATTGTTCAGATTAGTTCTATAAATAGAATCAGCATATAATTTTATAAAAAATATATATATTTATATTTGGAATAAAATATGTTTTGAAATATGAAATGCACTTCTTTTAAAAAAAATCAGAAATTTATTTAAAATAGTATCGTTATTAAAATCTTATTAGCATTGTTCTTATAAAATAAAATTATCATATCAAAGAACAAATTTTTATCATATCAAAGAAGAAATTTTTACCATATCAAAGAAGAAATTTTTATCATATTAAAGAAGGATTTTTTACCATATCAAAGAAGAAATTTTTATCATACAAAGATTTAATCTTTTTATCATGTGAAGATTTGATTGTAGATTATATAAAGTTAATATTATTATTATATAATATGGAATAGTAAAAATATGATTTTGATTATATACTAGAGGATATAAAAATATGATTTTTATATGAGGGGCGTTATAAAAATACAACCTTTATATAGGAAGTAGCGTTGTTAAAATATAATTTTTAACATATACTTCGTGAAACAGACTGCGTTGGAAGAACGACGAAGACTTCTTCATATGAAGAGTCGGGGCGTTTGGTATAGCTTGGGTGAGAACTCCTCACCTTTTATTTAATTTTTATAGTTAAAATATATACTACTATGCAGACGGTGTTTAGTAGCACCCGACACCCATCGTCCACAGACCATGGACGGCTTGTATGCTTGTTTGTTTGATTTTGCTGTGTAGTTGATTGTGTGACGTGATGTGAAATGAAATAAAATATTTATATAGTCAATAATATTTTATAGTTGAAAATAGAAATTTTAACATGTATATGAAATGAAATAAAAATAAACAAATCGGACGATTTGTTTATATACACACATTTGACTGATACTGATTGAGACGATAAATTTTACACATCGCCCAACTGCACAAATAAAATCTGTGTTTGATTGTTTGAAACCCCACACGGGTATTGGGATGATATTTGATGTACACTAATCCCGATTATTAGTTGTATGTCGATCGATTTATTGACAGACTGTTATAAGCGTCGAATATTTATATTTGATGCTTATACAGTGTAGAATGCACTTTGGATGATGGTTGATTATTCATCGTTGTTATTGTATACATATGTTGTAGAAAATCCATATAATTAACATTATATGGTAATTGATTGGGCCTCATTCCGGTTTTGAAAAGGAAATATTTGAAAAGAAATATTTAAATAGAAATATTTAAAATAGAAATATTTGAAATAGAATATTTGAAAATAGAAACATATGAAGCCGTGTTGATTAGATTGACGCCATTTTGACGTGAACGATATTTATATCGATTATATTCATATTTTTATGAATATTGAAAAGTGCTTTCAAAATCGAATATGTAGAAATGAATTCGAATTGAAATTGAATAGAAATGAATTCGAATTGAAATTGAATTTAAATGAATTTGAATTGAAATTGAATAGAAATGAATTCGAATTGAAATTGAATAGAAATGAATTCGAATTGAAATTGAATATAAATGAATTCGAATTGAAATTAAATATAAATGAATTCGAATTGAAATTGAATATAAATGAAATCGAATTGAAATTGAAAAAAATTGAAATTGAATTGAAAACGAACTGAAATTGAATTCGAAATCAATTTGAATTGAAATCAATTTGAAATGAATTTATAAGGAAAAATTCAATTTTGATTTGAATTAGAAATGAAGTTGAAATCATTTTGAAAACGAATTTAAAACGAATTATAAATATACGTTTTTAAAAGGAAATCGATGAAGTATATATTATATGTATTTTATATATAATATAATGGCCTGTCGACCATTGACTTCGAACGGATATTAGGGGAGATCCGACCGTCGGATTCTCCTAAACCTGGAACCGTTGGGTTCGTATCGAAAAGAGCTTTCTAACGAATATTAGAAATTTGAAATATAACGGTTGGATTTGGAATTATGTCCAGATCAAATTTGGAAAAGGTCGCTGTAAGTGCAGTTTGATGGCCGTTGATGGAAATTGACTGTGCGGGCCTTGATAAAATTATTAAAAATAGTAATAATTTGTGTAAAATCATAAGAAATGATTTGTGAAGATTTAGGATGAAAAACTCCATATTTGAAAAGATAAAAATAGATTTTTATTGAAATGAACTAGTTTTGAACTAGAATTATAATTCTATTTGTTTTTAAATAAATAAATTGAATTTGAAAAAGGTTTCAAAAGTAACCAGAATTTCCGATAATTGAACTAGAATAGATTTGAATCGAAATTGTCTTCGGAATATTTCGATGTTGGATTTCATGATGATACAGATATGGTTATGGGAATTTGAAAGATATATTTATATCGTTATTTCCAATACGATATTTGTTGGTCGTAGAATTTGATATTGAATATAAGCCGATATATTTTCTATTTAGAGCCTTGTATTTAATATCAAAGGTGATTTGGGTTTGTCGTGAATGGTGTCTTCATTAACACTGTTCTTAAGCCTAGTTGAGGAAAGATTAAATCTTTTTATTTAGATTTAATGAAGTGTACTAATTAAATAATATTTAATTGGAGTTGAATTGATATTGATTTTTGGGTTTATCGTGAATAGTGTTTTAAATAACACTTGTTCTTTAACCCGATAATTAATGGAACGTGATTTTGGGTTGTCGTGAACGGTATCTTCAATAATAATGTTCTTAGACCTAAAGGAGTTAAGAAAATCAGAAACTAACTGGAGATTAGTTAAGTTGAATGGTTTCTGGGGTATTGATCTGATGTTGGTTTCGGCCTTCGGGGTTAATATTTTGGGAATTGCTCACTTGCTAATTTATGGTTAGGGACTGATTGAAATGTGATGTGATTTTGGTGTTTATCGTGAACCGTGTTTTAAATGACACTGATTCTTTAACCCAGTTAAAGATTAAAACTAAGTGGAGTTTTAATGAATCTTTAATTAGATTGAAATGATCGAGAATGGAGTATCACTAGTTTTGCTCCAGGCGATAGTTAAATCTTTAATTAAATTTGAACGTGAAATGGTAATTGAATTTACCAATAACACCATGGTGTTAGATATGAAGTATTACCAGATTTACTTCATGGGATGAATAGGTTGGGATTGGGAAATTAAAACAAATGATTACTTCGGTAAGGTTCGTTAATCCCGACTAGTTTGAATTGATATTCAAAAGTAGATTAAAGAATAAATTTAAAAGATTTATCTTTGATAAAATTAATGGGAACCTTTCCCTAAGAAAGTGAAATTTAGAAACTAACTGTCGGTTAGCTAAGTAGAATGGTTTTTCTGGATATTGATCTGATGTTGGTTTCGGCCTTCGGGGTTAATATTTTGGGAATTATTCTCTTGTTAATTTACGGTTAGTGACTGATGAATTGGAACGAGGCGTATGTTGTGTTTGTGTAACACTTGTTTATAATATACGCGAGTTATTCGGAAAGACCGGGTTTATCCCATTCTGAATAACTGATACGACGATAAGTCGAAGATGAAGACGGTGGTCGAAGATCGGAGGTCTTCACGTCGTTTGGGTGATTACTGATGATCATGATTGGAATGTACACCCAAGAAGATGGAAACAGTTGGTGATCGTCCAGACGTATTTGGAGATCGATGGATATGCGCGGTACTAGGTGCCTCCGGTTTCGTTCAGAACCAGAACGGACTTGTAAATAGACTGTGGGTCTGACATTGGATTTTAGTCTGTGTGATTGATTTCTATTAAATATATATCTGTTTGGCGGCGGAGAATTTATTCTCTTGCTTAACGCCTTTCCCTGAGACGTACGAGCTCAGGGGTTATATACTGATGGATATCAAATGCATAGAGTGAATTGCCTGTGTGGCATGCCTAAGTGGCAAATGATCAAGGCTTCTGTTGAAAAGCAGAGTCTTGTGGTTGATGATCGAAGCACGGCCTTTGTGGCATAGCTTTGTGTAACGTTTACTTCGCGAGTTTCACACCCGGTATGAACCAAAAAGGGAGACGGACCTCAGGGAGGACATGCGTTTCTTTCTAGTTAGAAATGGCGTCAGCGGTTTTACATGCCTTGACGAGTTTGACTTATGTGGTTGTTGCTGTTGCGAGGCGCCTCGGTTTGATCGGACGATCAGGGTCCGATGGAGTCATTTATTGGCTCATTTACACCCCATAGGGTGGAGAAACGTATTGTTCAGGCATTATAATCCACATCGGTGGATTGGCCCTGAGTCCAAGGGACGATGCGTTCTGTTCCTGAGACTCGGACTAGACAGTCTCGAATCGTTAGAGGACTATCTTTTGCCTCGGTTCATACTATAAATGATAACCCAATTTCTAAATACGTGACATTTGCGGTTTTATTTGTTGAGCCTAGTATGGCGACATAGTGGGATGGGGCGCTTATGCCGTCTATGATTGATACTTATGATTCGAAGTTGTTTTATACACTATGCACTTATAATAGCATCAAATGATTTGTTTTAAACGTATCAAGCATTCTTTGCTATTATAAGGTAAAAACCCTATCCTCCGGCTTGCGTTGCATTGTGTGATGGGACCTGGGTCTTATAATAGCTTCATTCTTCTTTATTTAGCATTGCGATGTTCGTTTGATGCACTGGTATTCTTGGGAGGAAACCCGTTCCGTGTTATACGGCGTGGTCCCTTGATTTACCGAACTTTAAAATCAAGAATAATAACTGTTTTAGTTCTCACACCAGTCCCATGACTGACTTGGAGTTTATTGTTTTGACCTAAACTCTGGGTGCCCCTATTTTGACACGGGCAGTTAGTAGTTTTGGTTTTGCAGATTTATATTCACAGGATCCTAGTTTACAGCTGGAATGATATCCGGAAAGCTTTGTATCCGTATATCTCTTCTAGTTGTGTATTGTATTATTTTCCGCTGCTATGTAAAAATGTAATTTAAATCTCTGATATTTCTGTGTAATATTTGTTTATACTCTGCATATTCTTATATTCTAATGGAATTGTTGTAATTAACAATGAAATGTTCTTCCATCTGCGTTCTATTTTGTCGAGTTCTGAAAACAATTAGGCATTTCGAACGATCTGGGTCGGTTTAGCGACTGATTCGGATCGAGCGAAATTCCTTGTTGTCACATGTGGTATCAGAGCTTTGGTTTACAAAGCTCAGAGAACAAGACACGTTAGAACTATACGAAAGAATTCATCAGATATTGGATTAGTAATATCCAATGGGAATGACTCGTTAGAGATGGGATCAGTAGTATCCTAGAACGAGTGTGAAGAGTATATTTTCGAAATGAAAACAAGTTTTGTTTTGAAAATTTAAATCAATCATTCGTATTTGATTATTTATATTGATGTGGACAATCCAGTATATATAGATTTTGCATATACGTCCGACCCACGTGTATTCGAAGTTTTAATATATTGGATAGATATAGATTCGCACTCTAGTCGCTCGGGGATAATTCTGGTGATGTCCTGACATCATCAGTATTTATATTCGTGTTTCGAAAGTGGGATATCTATATATTTCCATTGGACTGGTGTGAGAACCAAAGCTATATAGGATTTATTGTTGTGATTTGGCATCAAAAATGTGTTTTTTTGACTATATATCAAAGTTATGAATTTGAAATGATAATTCGCTAATTGATTGCTGATTGTGTTGTTTGATTATAGTTTGATTAATTAAATGTTTAACCTTTAGCCAAATTGACCAAAAAGTGAATTGTATTGAAATTTGGTCGCATTTTCTTGCATATACATGTACTTAAATTGAACAGGTCATAGCAAGGAGGCTAGAGCAGAGAAATAAAATTGTTTGCCCGACAAATAGGTACATGTTTACTATAATTTACTGTTTTGTTTGGGTGATGATGATTTTATGAGCCGCTTGGCTTTTTCTTTTTCTTTTTGAGATCAGAGGGCCTATATGGCAATTTCAGGATTTTTCCCGTGCTCCCGGTGCAGGGGAGGTTATGGCGAAATTTTTCGAAAATTTAGGGTGTTAGCCAAATTTTTGAAAATTTTGAAAAGTTCTTAGAAACTGAAAAGTTGAAGAACTTAAGCCGTAATCAAAATAAGAAAGTTGAGTTGGTATTTAAAACAACTTTCGGCTTCGTTCCTTTTCGGGGACGAAAAGTTTTAAGTGGGGAAGATTGTAATAACCCGGAAATCTGGGCCAATTTAAAATTTTTATTTTGGCAATTTTAGTGAATTTTGATTATTTAAAATGAATTATTTTAAATAATAGCGACGAGAAATTTATTTTGAATATAATTCGAACGTATATATTCATTTGAATCGACGATAGAATATAAATATTTATTTATATTTATAAATGGAATTGAAAATGGCATGGTAGTTTGATAATTCGATTTCAAAATTCAAATGGATGTACAGGATTCAAAATAAACCAGATTTTAGTGAAACCAAAAATATTTGAATCTAATTGATGGTATCTTTCCAGCGAATCCGAAAAAAGGAAATTTCATAGCGGGGATAAAAAGTTATGCCCAGTTTAAAATTCAGAATAGTCGCTATGGAATTTCGGCCCTTAAAAATAGCCATTTTGCAAACGACCTCGGATTTCGACGAAACCACTTTTGTTGGATCCGTGATGTAAAATTATTGCTAGATTCCAAATTTCATAATTTTTCGAATCAATATGTGAGCGTGGCAAAGGAAAACGTGTTTGACCAGTTTCAGTTGATTTTAATCGACTGGAAAATGACCATTTTTCAAACGGTCTCAGAATTTGATGAAACTAGTTTTGTTAGGACCGTATCATTAATATGAAGCTAGAAAATATTTTTCAGAAATTTTTAGAGTTAGTGTGTGGCCCTGGTAAATTGAAATGTGCGTTCAAATCCAATATACATTGGTTTCTAATTTAATTTGAATGAAAACTGATCGTAACGATCAAACTGGCCAACGAAACAAATTCCATTGTGTTCGAAATGGGGGTATTTGGCTAGGGGTGACAGTCGTTGGGTTTTAATTGGAGTTCGAACATGTAAATTTCAATAAAGAGAAAAATAGAATTAAATAATAATAATTATTAATACAAATACTCACACCCCCCCCCCATTTAAAACCCTAATTTCTGATTCAGCGCCGTCACCCCCAGATAGAACGGCGGAAAACACCCCAACGCAAATCCCTTTTGATCTCCCAAATTAATCAATGAAATCCAAAAATTGTTAAGAGGAAATGGAAGACAAATCGGAGAGCTTGAAATTGGTGCTAGGGTGATCGTTTTTAATAGGACGAGGAGAAAGAATTTCCATCACAAATCACATCCGTTCGCAGCCAAATCGTAGGCGCATCAGAGGCGCGGGTGGGCCCAATCTCCGGGCAGAGGAAGCTGACGCGAGCTGCTACGGGGTGGCGCCCTTCGATCTTCCTCCTGCGGTCCTCAAGCGACGGGAACAGGAACCCTACTTTTTGGGGTGGGTTATGGCGGCTACAGATGTATAAGGAGATGCAGGTAGTTTTTTTTATGTGAATGCATTGTTAATATTAGTTCTATAAATAGAATCAGCATATAATTTTATAAAAAATATATACATATTTATATTTCGAATAAAATATGTTTTGAAATATGAAACGCATTTCTTTTAAAAAAATCAGAAATTTATTTAAAATAGTATCGTTATTAAAATCTTATTAGCATTGTTCTTATAAAATAAAATTATCATATCAAAGAAGAAATTTTTATCATATCAAAGAAGAAATTTTTACCATATCAAAGAAGAAATTTTTATCATATCAAAGAAGAATTTTTTACCATATCAAAGAAGAAATTTTTATCATACAAAGATTTAATCTTTTTATCATGTGAAGATTTGATTGTAGATTATATAAAGTTAATATTATTATTATATAATATGGAATAGTAAAAATATGATTTTGATTATATACTAGAGGATATAAAAATATGATTTTTATATGAGGGGCGTTATAAAAATACAACCTTTATATAGGAAGTAGCGTTGTTAAAAATATAATTTTTAACATATACTTCGTGAAACAGACTGCGTTGGAAGAACGACGAAGACTTCTACATATGAAGAGTCGTGGCGTTTGGTATAGCTTGGGTGAGAACTCCTCATCTTTTATTTAATTTTTCTAGTTAAAAATATATACTAGGATGCAGACGGTGTTTAGTAGCACCCGACACCCGTCGTCCACAGACCATGGACGACTTGTATGCTTGTTTGTTTGATTTTGTTGTGTAGTTGATTGTGTGATGTGATGTGAAACGAAATAAAATATTTATATAGTCAATAATATTTTATAGTTGAAAATAGAATTTTTAACGTGTATATGAAGTGAAATAAAAATAAACAAATCGGACGATTTGTTTATATACACACGTTTGACTGATATTGATTGGGACAATAAATTTTACACATCGCCCAACTACACAAATAAAATCTGTGTTTGATTGTTTGAAACCCCACACGGGTATTGGGATGATATTTGACGAACAGTAATCCCGATTGTTAGTTGTATGTCGATCGATTGATTGACGACTGTTATAAGCGTCGAATATTTATATTTGATGCTTATACAGTGTAGAATGCACTTTGGATGATGGTTGATTATTCATCGTTGTTATTGTATACATATGTTGTAGAAAATCCATATAATTAACATTATATGGTAATTGATTGGGCCTCATTCCGGTTTTGAAAAGGAAATATTTAAATAGAAATATTTGAAATAGAAATATTTGAAATAGAAATATTTGAAATAGAATATTTGAAAATAGAAACATATGAAGCCGTGTTGATTAGATTGACGCCATTTTGACGTGAACGATATTTATATCGATTATATTCGTTTTTTTATGAATATTGAAAAGTGCTTTCAAAATCGAATATATAGAAATGAATTCGAATTGAAATTGAATAGAAATGAATTCGAACTGAAATTGAATATAAATGAATTCGAATTGAAATTGAATAGAAATGAATTCGAATTGAAATTGAATAGAAATGAATTCGAATCGAAATTGAATATAAATGAATTCGAATTGAAATTGAATATAAATGAATTCGAATTGAAATTGAATATAAATGAATTCGAATTGAAATTGAATATAAATGAATTCGAATTGAAATTGAATATAAATGAATTCGAATTGAAATTGAAATTGAATTGAATTGAAAACGAACTGAAATTGAATTAGAAATCAATTTGAATTGAAATCAATTTGAAATAAATTTAAAACGAATTTATAAGGAAAAAATCAATTTTGATTTGAATTAGAAATGAAGTTGAAATCGTTTTGAAAACGAATTTAAAACGAATTATAAAAATACGATTTTAAAAGTAAATCGACGAAGTATATATTATATATATTATATATATAATATAATGGCCTGAATAGAACGCGTCGCGTCGCGGCAGTTCGCGAATTTCGACCATTGACTTCGAACGGATATTACGGGAGATCCGACCGTCGGATTCTCCTAAACCCGGAACCGTTGGGTTCGTATCGAAAAGAGCTTTCTAACGAATATTAGAAATTTGAAATCTAGCAGTTGGATTTGGAATTATGTCCAAATCAAATTTGGAAAAGGTCGCTGTAAGTGCAGTTCGATGGCCGTTGATGGAAATCGACTGTGCGGGCCTTGATAAAATTATTAAAAATAGTAATAATTTTTGTAAAATCATAAGAAATGATTTGTGAAGATTTGGGATGAAAAACTCCATATTTGAAAAGATAAAAATAGATTTTTATCGAAATGAACTAGTTTTGAACTAGAATTATAATTCTATTTATTTTTAAATAAATAAATTGAATTTGAAAAAGGTTTTAAAAGTAACCAGAATTTCCAATAATTGAACTGGAATGGATTTGAATCGAAATTGTCTTCGGAATATTTCGATGTTGGATTTCGTGATGATACAGATTTGGTTATGGGAATTTGAAAGATATATTTATATCGTTATTTCCAATACGATATTTGTTGGTCGTAGAATTTGATATTGAATATAAGCCGATATATTTTCTATTCAGAGCCTTGTATTTAATATCAAATGTGATTTGGGTTTGTCGTGAATGGTGTCTTCATTAACATTGTTCTTAAGCCTAGTTGAGGAAAGATTAAATCTTTTTATTTAGATTTAATGAAGTGTACCAATTAAATAATATTTAATTGGAATTGAATTGATATTGATTTTTGGGTTTATCATGAACAGTGTTTTAAATAACACTTGTTCTTTAACCCGATAATTAATGGAACGTGATTTTGGGTTGTCGTGAATGGTATCTTCAATAATACTGTTCTTAGACCTAAAGGAGTTAAGAAAATCAGAAACTAACTGGAGATTAGTTAAGTTGAATGGTTTTTGGGGTATTGATCTGATGTTGGTTTCGGCCTTCGGGGTTAATATTTTGGGAATTGCTCACTTGCTAATTTATGGTTAGGGACTGATTGAAATGTGATGTGATTTTGGTGTTTATCGTGAACCGTGTTTTAAATGACATTGATTCTTTAACCCAGTTAAAGATTAAAACTAAGTGGAGTTTTAATGAATCTTTAATTAGATTGAAATGATCGAGAATGGAGTATCACTAGTTTTGCTCCAGGCGATAGTTAAATCTTTAATTAAATTTGAACGTGAAATGGTAATTGAATTTACCAATAACACCATGGTGTTAGATATGAAGTATTACCACATTTACTTCATGGGATGAATAGGTTGGGATTGGGAAATTAAAACAAATGATTACTTCGGTAAGGTTCGTTAATCCCGACTAGTTTGAATTGATATTCAAAAGTAGATTAAAGAATAAATTTAAAAGATTTATCTTTGATAAAATTAATGGAAACCTTTCCCTAAGAAAGTGAAATTTAGAAACTAACTGTCGGTTAGCTAAGCAGAATGGTTTTCTGGATATTGATCTGATGTTGGTTTCGGCCTTCGGGGTTAATATTTTGGGTATTATTCTCTTGTTAATTTACGGTTAGTGACTGATGAATTAGAATGAGGCGTATGTTGTGTTTGTGTAACACTTGTTTATAATATACGCGAGTTATTCGGAAAGACCGGGTTTATCCCATTCTGAATAACTGATACGACGATAAGTCGAAGATGAAGACGGTGGTCGAAGACCGGAGGTCTTCACGTCGTTTGGGTGATTACTGATGATCTTGATTGGGATGTACACCTAAGAAGATGGAAACGGTTGGTGATCGTCCAGACGTATTTGGAGATCGATGGATATGCGGGGTACTAGGTGCCTCCGGTTTCGTTCAGACCTAGAACGGACTTGTAAATAGACTGTGTGTCTGACATTGGATTTTAGTCTATGTGATTGATTTCTATTAAATATTGTTAGCCTACTTTGTGAACTAGGCAACACAAAGTCAAGAAACCAACCATTGAAGAGTATTTTAAGTTATAAGACTCCGGTTCGGATCGGAAGAAAACACCACACTTCAGAGTGATAGCAGCATATCGGTTCGGATCGGATAGAATTCTCTGTTCGGATCGGATGTCTCCTACTGGATAAATTGGCGAAGCATATCTGATCGGATCGGAAGGCCAATAAATCTCAAGTGAATCGGAAAGCCATCTGCTTGCCACGACGCTGGAGCGGAGCGGAGTATGATTAGAGAAGGAGAGACGTCCAAGCTACTCCGGTTCGGATCGGGTATTCCGATCCGAGCCCCCAACCTGCACGTCTCCGACCCGCACCCATGATCCAGGAAAATCTCCTATAAAGTCGCCTGGAGAACCGGACCGGATATGACTAATTCCTACCCCTAACGTCCATCTCATTGATGCGTTGTCAGCTTGATAGCCCATTCGAACCCGAAGAGAGTGCGATGGATGACACGTGTTCCGACCCGGATTGAATCTCAGGCAAATTCACACCTATAAATACCCCATCTAGAGACAAAGAGAAGGATCTTTTTTCAGCATTTTTGAGAATCCAAGTACCTCCATCATCCGAACTCCTTAACTCCCGGAGAATCCAAATCATCTTTCATTTCTTGTTTTAATCATTTGAGTGAACAAAAGTGAGTTGTGAGTGAATCTTACATTGCATTTGTAATTGAATTACTGAATATAGTGAAAACTAAGTGGACGTAGGCATTTCTTCGCCGAACCACTATAAATCTTGTGTGTTCATCTTTATTTCTGTTTTATTTTATCTTGTTTCTAATCAATTTGGGTGTTAGAACCACATTTGGGTCTAACATTTTGGTGCTTTCACTGAGAATCCTCATCTAAATTCTTTATTTTCCGGGATCTCTTTCTACTTTTTGGACCGTTGAGTTCAAAGAAGTGAATCCTTAAGTTTCTCCGCTTTCTTACATTCGTTGAAGTAATTGTCAAAGACTCATGGCCAGAGGAAAAGGCAAGGAAGTTCAGTCTGTTCAAGGAAATGGAGCTGGTGAAGATCAGCAACATGCTGTTGTAACAAGGTCTAGGGGGCAGAGTTCAGCAGCAGGAAGAAACAATGCAGGAAATCCGAACCGACTGCAAGGGGAGAGCTCCGATCCGATCCGGGTAGGGGACTCCGAAGCAGTGCACTCCCCCAGTCTGAACCGACCCGAATTGCTCGCTGCACACCGATCCGACCAGGCACCCCAGCTCCGATCCGACCCGACTTCCTACCTCCGATCCGACCCGATGCTTGGTGAAGCTGGAACATCTACTCGAGTCCCTACGAATGCTCCAATTCCAGCTGCCAGGGTTGGAGACCAGGTCAATCCATCTGCTCCCATCACTCAAGGAGATTTCTCGCGCTTGCTTGATATGCTTGAGAGCACGAGGGAAGCTATGAGAGTTCACGAGCGCACTAATCTCATGATGCAGGAGAATATGAGGCTCATGAGTCGGGAGATCAATGAGCTCCGCCGGCAGAGAACTCCATCACCGGTTCGTCACACACCCGTAGATCAATCTTCATCTTCCGAGGAAGAGAGGCCCCGCGAACGAAGGCCACTCGAACGACCTCAGAATGTGGAGCAGCTAATGTTTGGATCTTTGGGATCTCGCGAGGATATCGCACGAGCATTAGGAAACGATAGCCCCACTCGGGGGCAAAGACTCCAATCCCCTCTTCCCGAGATCGACCGGGAACGCAGGGAAAGGAATCGAGCAGAGGCAGCTCGAAGAAGAAGGGCATCCCCTGAGCAAGAGCCTCGGAGGAGCTCGGACACTAGGGCCAGGGAACCTGAGCAGCCCCTAACTAGTGCCGATGTACAAGCAATGGTTCGCCGAATTATGTCCGAGAGCCGGAATTACACAAATGAAGACTATGGCATTGAGCGAAGCCATACTCCGTTCACTGACGATATCCTAGACTTCCAGTTTCCCCGACGCTTTAACTTGCCACAGATGGACAAATACAACGGAAGGACTGATCCAGGACAGCACTTGATGCGGTATTCGTGGCTTATGAATGCCGCTGCTGCCCCTGATGAAGTAAAGTGCAAAGCGTTCCCAATCTACCTAGAAGATGTGGCATTATTTTGGTTTACCCGACTTCCTCCTCGTTCAATTTCTAATTACAAAGAACTAAGCGAGCGTTTCATGAACCAGTTCCGATTACATGCCCGAAAGTCCAAGAGTGTTATTGAATTGTCGAGAATCAAACAGGCACCAGGAGAGTCTTTAAGGGCATATCTAGATCGTTTTAACCAAGCTGTAACTGAGGTCAGTGACCCGCATGAGCCCACCATTCTGATGGCATTGAAGGAAGGAGTCGATCCTGAATCTGAGTTTGGAGACTACCTTTCTGGGAAGACACCCCCCACAAGGGCGATATTCTACGAAAAAGCCGATATTTATCTGAGACGAGAGGAAGCCAGGGCAAACCGAAAAAGAAAGTCTGAGACAGCTTCGAAGGAGAATGTGCAGAGTAATATTGCCGTGAAGCAGTCTGGGGAAAGTTCTGGCAAGGTCGAAGTAAATGTAGGAAACAAGGGTGGAAACAGCAATACTGGAAATGGGGGAAACAACAACAACCGTAATTCGAACGGTAACAGGAGAAACAGAAATAGGGGAAGCGACCCAAACAAAAGGCCCCGATTCCAGAACTACGAGAATTACACACCATTGAATGACACCCTGGAAAATATTTACCTGGATACGTACAATGTGTTGCAATACAAAAGACCGCCACCTCGTGATTCGACCGAGAAAGAAATGGCGACAGGGAAATTTTGCTTGTTTCACGGAACACATGGACATTCGACCAATGAGTGTCGGCATTTGAGGGATGTAATTGAAAAGCTGCTGCGTGAAGGAAAGTTGGATGAGTACAAGGTTGTCCTGAGGGACAGGGGGCAAGGAGAGCAGGCTCCAAAACAGATCCTACCTGCTCCTAAGCCTACCACGCAGCAGAAAGGTAAAGGGATCGTCATCAACTCCATAGTAGGCGGACCTCACCCGGCAATCCGAAGTTTTAGGTCAATGGACCAATACGTGAATGCTGCCAAGCATCTAGATGTGAATGAGGGTGACGATTTGGAAGACGTCACCCCTATAAAACAACAAAAAACCATGTTCGATGACGTGGTATTTCGCAGCCGAGACAACACGGGAATACAATCTCCCACCAATGACCCGTTGGTTATTACTACCACTATTGGGCCGGCCTTGGTCCATAAGGTATTAGTAGACAACGGAAGCTCCGTTAATATTTTGTTCAAGAAGTCATTTGATCAGATGAAGCTTGAGCCCGAAGATCTGAAACCTTGTGAAGGATGGATTAGAGGCTTCAACGGAGCGACGACAGCTCCCATGGGATATATAGAGTTGCCCGTATCCTTAGGGCAAGGAGAACGTAGAAGAGTGCGAATGCTTCAGTTCGTAGTATTGGACGTAGATTCGCCATATAATGCATTTTTAGGGAGACCTGCCCTCGCTGAGTTTAGAATTTGTATCGCTCCTTGGTGCTTGTTACTAAAGTTCCCAACCGAAGCCGGAACTGGAGTAATAAGAGGGGATCAGGTTTCTGGACGGGCCTGCTATGTGGCCGAACTGAAGATGTTGATGAAAGGAGTTAATGCTGAGAGAAAGGATGCCTCATCTCCCTCAAAGGGGGATTCGGCATAGCAATTAGAGAGATTGAACCCAAGGGGGTTGCCCAAAGGAACACCTGAAGACCTGGATCCTAGAAAAGACGAGGAACCAGAGGCTAGGAATGCAACTCCTAATGAAGCAACAGTGGAAATTCCTGTTGATAAAGCTGATCCGACGAAAGTTTTGAAGATTGGTTCCCAATTGGATCCACGTCGTGCTGAAGAGCTGACAGACTTCTTGAAGGCAAACTTAGATGTGTTCGCCTGGACCCATGCTGACATGTGTGGGATATCGCCTTCCGTTATCAGTCACAAATTGAATGTAAATCCGAAGCATCCGCCTGTGAAGCAAAAGAGACGCATGCTGGGCCCAGAGAGGTCGGCTGCTCTCAAAGAAGAAGTAGAGAAATTGAAGCAAAATGGATTTATTCGAGATTCGACTTATCCCGACTGGATATCGAATCCTGTCTTGGTGAAGAAGCCAAACGGAAAGTGGCGAACTTGTATTGACTTTTCAGATTTAAATAAGGCTTGCCCAAAAGATAGTTTCCCACTTCCCAGGATTGACCAGCTTGTAGACTCGACAGCAGGTCATGAACTTCTCTCTTTCATGGATGCATACTCTGGATACAATCAAATTCCTATGCATGTACCAGACCAAGAGCATACAAGTTTCATTACGAATTTGGGGTTATATTGTTATGTTGTAATGCCGTTCGGATTAAAAAACGCTGGAGCTACTTATCAACGGTTGGTAAATAGAATGTTTTATGACCAAATAGGAAAAACTATGGAAGTTTATGTGGATGATATGCTTGTTAAATCAAAGCAGTCTTCCAATCATACGCAAGACTTAGCGGAAATGTTTAGTATCTTGCGAAAATACCGTATGAAATTGAATCCTTTAAAATGTTCATTTGGAGTGGCGTCGGGAAAGTTCCTTGGCTTCATTGTGAGTTCCCGAGGAATTGAGATCAACCCTAGCCAGATAGCGGCAATTAGAAATATCAAAGAACCAAGGAGAATTAAAGATGTCCAAAGTCTGGCAGGGAAGGTAGCGGCGCTGAGTAGATTCATCTCCAAAGCTACCGATAAATGTGTTCCATTTTTTGATTTGATAAAAAAGGGAAAGAAGAACTTCCAGTGGACTCCCGATTGTGTTGAGGCTTTTCAAAATCTGTTAGAGCTGTTAGAAAAACCGCCAATCTTATCAAAGCCCGTAGATCACGAAGAACTATTTGTTTATCTAGCAGTCTCGGCTCACGCTGTCAGCACAGTTCTGATTCGAGAAGAAGACAAAGTACAAAGGCCAGTATACTATGTGAGTAAGAAATTAGCAGCGGCAGAGCGCAACTACCCAAAGATCGAGAAGCTCGCTTACAGCCTCCTGATTGCATCCCGAAAACTTCGTCACTACTTCCAAGCCCATCCAATAACCATATACACCGATCAGCCGTTAAGACAGGTATTGCAGAGACCCGAAGCGTCGGGAAGGTTGATTAAATGGAACATAGAACTAAGCCAGTTTGATTTGAATTTTCAACCACGAAAGTCAATCAGGGGGCAAGCTCTAGCAGACTTTATTGCGGAGTTCACCATTCCAGAGGAAGAAATAATCAATGACCGAGTGGTTAAATCCGAGGATAAGCTAGAGATGAATCCGTGGAAATTATATACAGATGGAGCTAAAAATGACCGAAGATCCGGAGCTGGAATTGTCTTAGTCACTCCGGAGGGACGGTCGTTATATTATGCCCTGCGATTAGAATTTTCGGCAACAAACAATGACTCTGAGTATGAAGCCCTGATTGCCGGGCTGAAACTCGCTAAAGACCTCGGAGTAAAAATGATGGACATATTTTGTGACTCTAAGATTGTTGTTTGTCAAGTGCGAGATGAATTCGCGGCTCGAGGACCTCGACTTGTCGCTTACCTCAAGAAAGTGAAAGAGCTATTAAATAGCTTAGAGCGGTACAACATAACACATATTCCCAGAGTAGAAAACCAGAAAGCGGATAGACTAGCAAAGTTGGCTAGTTCCGACAGTCCAGAAGAGACTGAGGTAATTCCAATTGAAACGTTGGAATCGCCAAGCTTTGAGTCAATGGAAATTGAATTCGTTCATGAAGCGGAACCAGAGAAGGAGTCATGGATGACTCCAATCAAGAGTTTTCTTAAGAATGGGACACTCCCATTAAAGAAGAGTGAAAAGAGAGCTGTAGTGCGCAAAGCTACCAGATATGTTATACAAGACGATATTCTCTATAGACAAGGATTTTCTATGCCCCTGTTACGATGTATCGCACACGACGACATCAAGCGTGTACTGAGAGAAGTGCACGAAGGTGAGTGTGGAGATCATACAGGAGGTCAAACTTTAGCAAAGAAAATATTGCGGTACGGATACTTCTGGCCTACGATCAACAAAGATGCAGCTGATTATTCACGACGCTGCGATAGGTGCCAGAGATTCGCCAAAATCCCCAGGGCACCGTCAACCCAGCTTAAATCGATGGTGAGTCCTTGGCCATTTGCCACATGGGGAATCGATATCATTGGAGTTTTACCGATCGCTAAAGGAGGGGCTAAGTATGCCATAGTAGCCGTGGATTATTTTACAAAGTGGGTGGAAGCTGAACCCTTGACTAAGATCACCACAAGAAAGGTGATAAGTTTTGTGGTCAGAAATATTATATGCCGATTCGGGATCCCAAGGACGATTATTACCGATAACGGGACCCAATTTGATAGCACTGAATTCAGAAATTTTTGCCAGAAATATAAGATAGACAAACGATATACTGCAGTTGCCTATCCACAATCGAATGGGCAAGTAGAGGCGATAAACAAGGTAATAAAATCCATCCTCAAGAAGCGATTAGAGCGTGCAAAGGCAAAATGGGTTGATGAATTGCCCCTAGCTTTGTGGGCATTTCGAACAACGTTTAAAACGGCTACCGGTCATACCCCTTTCTCCCTCTCCTTTGGTTCAGAAGCAGTAATTCCAGTTGAACTGGAAGTTCCTTCCCACAGGGTGACATATTATGACCCGATGACGAATCGGGCACTTTTACTTGAGTCTCTTGATGAAGTCGAAGAGAAAAGAGACGAAGCAGACTTGCGTGCAGCAAGACATCGGCGTCAGATGGCACGCTATTATGACAAAAAAGTTCGCCTCAGAACTTTTGAACCAGGAGATTTAGTGCTAAAGAGAGTTTTTCCATCTCTTCCTCACCTCGGCCCAAAATGGGAAGGACCCTTTGTCATCCAACGGAAACTTGATAAAGGAACATTCAAGTTAACGACCGTAGATGGCGAAGAAGTCCCCCGAGCATGGAATGCCCAACACTTAATGCGATATTTGGATTAGAAATGCTATACTTTTTGCTGTTCTTCCTATAAACTCTGTAATAAGGCACGACTTGCCTTGGGAAAATCCGGTGATATGAATAAAGGACTATAAAGTGGATGTAGGCTATAACTTAGCTGAACCACTATAAAAATATTGTGTGTTATTTACTTTTATGCATTTACATTCATTAGTTGTTCTGTTGTGATTATAAAATACAGGACAGCTGAGAGCCTAAAGAAGGTTGAAAACAGTCTGGACATAAAAAGAAGCACAATGATTATTTGTGCGATAAGACGTGAAAGAATGAGAAAACGACATTCTAACTCTAACTCTCCAGAGAAAGAGAGAGAGTATAAAGGCGTCTCCAACTGAGCGCTGAAAAAGAAATTCTACTCCAAACTCTAACTCTCCAGAGAAAGAGAGAGAGTATAAAAGCGTCTCCGACTGAGCGCTGAGAAAGGTTCAACTCCGAACTCTAACTTTCCAGAGAGAAAGAGAGTATAAAGGCGTCTCCGACCGAGCGCCGAGAAAGAAATCTTTTCCCGTTGAACGACCGGGGAATAGACAAATAACTGAGCTCGAACTCTAACTCTCAAGAGAATGAGAGAGAGTATAAAAGAAATGCCAGGAAAAACAACAGGCATTGATGACACAGGAAATGCCATCCCGTTAGAGAACCGGGAGTATTCAAATTGCATGGTTAAGCACTGAATAACTTATGGAGATTGACTGGGGATACCTATACATACACATATCTCCCCTCTCCACAACTTTGTTTCATAACTATAGATATGCATTTTTACATAAGTGCAGAACTGCTAACAAATAAACATTGCAAAAAGTGAATTATTTGTATTTACAAATGAATGAATTTGTATAGGGAAATAATTGAAAAATAAAGTGCGGAAGCTGCTGGTATAGCAGCACTTATTGGTTTACAAAGATGCTAAAAAGATACAAGGGAACCCACTATTTGGGCTTGGAATGAGCCTTCGATTTCTTGGCAGCTTTTTCTGCATCTTTTGCTTCCTTCTCGGCTTCAGTCAAGATCCGCTTTGATTTCTTTTTCCCTGAAGATGTAGTACTGGGGCCAACAGACTTTTTCCCGGAGGGCGGGGCACTGGAATCAAGAGAAGATTTTTTAGCAAGTTCTTCGGTAATAGATCTAGTGGAGAGCTTAACAACTAACCTTGAACCTGCATCCACAACTGCGAGGGGCTTGAGGACCTCAGGGTCTAATTCTTCAGCCTTTAATTGCAAGCGCTTGTCTTGATCAGCCTTCATGGCAGCTAAGGTAACGTCATCAGCGCTTTTCGACTCCCCGGTTATTACAATCTCCGGTTCCACATCATGCCCCTCGTCTCCTCCGTCGTCTTTTAAAGCTGCAATCATTTCTTCATCATGGGGAGTCGTGACCTTAGTTGGTTCACTTCTTTCCCCCAGGTCGGTGGAAGCAGCATTGTCTTCCCCTTCTTTGACCCTATCAGTGGGCTTTGTCCTAGTGGTAGCTCCTTGAACTACATCTGTCTTCGCGGAGGATTCAACGCCTACAAAATGAGAAACATCGGTTATCAACTCAGGCGAGAGCAAAGGATTTCTCATCGAACGTTCAGTCATGTAGCCAAAGGTAGTAGTAGCCTTGACAAATTGAGGAGAAAAGATAGGAATACCTTCTGAAGACTTTTCAGCGGGGGTGACTACTACCTCTGGAGTTATTTCAGGAATGGGAGATAGCAAAGTTGTTCGGGAAATTCCCGGGTTTTCGGGATCATACCCTTCTACTTCGGGAGTTACAGGAGCAGAAGAAGAGGAACCAGCTTCAGGAATGGTTTTCTGCTTAGACTTCCGCCTCTCTTCTTCCATGGCCTCAGCAATTAGACGGCGCCCTTCAGCTAGGCGCTCCGGTTCGTCGTCTCTCAAGTACTTCTCCATCAGCTTATCTTCATCGAGGGAATCGACTTTAAGCTCTTCTTTTTCCCACTCGACGATTTGATTCCACACATGAACCAAGGTGGATGGATAATCCTCGATCTAGGAAATGTTTCGACGACGAATAATGTGCGCGAAGAATTCGATCATTAGCTCGCCGAAGCCCTGAATATCGGCCTCCGCCTCTGATAGCTGTTTGCGGGTTTCCTCCGCAGATTTAATAGCGCATTCCACGTTGCCCTCAGCCAGAGCAGCCCTGTTTTCCGCCTCTAACAATTTTGAAGCCAAATCAGCGTTTTTCTTTTCTAACTCAGCACTCCTTTTCGCTAACTCGGCGTTTTTCTGCTCAAGCTCAGCATAAGCAAGGCGTGTCTTAGCAGCCTCTGATTTGGCCTCGTCAGCTTGTTTCTTCAACTCAGAACGCTCTTGAGTGTGGGATTCAAGCAAATCATGATAGCGCTTTTGCATGTCTTCAAACTGTTGTTTGAAGTTAGAAGCGTTCTTCTGAGCGATAGCTAGTTGAGCTTGAGTATCTTCTAAATTTTTTCCTAAGGTTTTTAGGGCCTTAGCATCTTCCTCCGCAGTTTTGTGCATTGAGTCAGCATTTGTCATTAGCGTACGGATGATTCTAGAAAGAGTGCGGGAATACTTGAACATTTCGGTATATTGTTTTTCCACCAAATCAATCTTTGCTCTGGCCTCCTCTGCCCAATTAGAAGAAATAGGTTCAAGGGAAGGTAGAAAGGTCAGAGTCTCGAAGTAGTGCTCGGGAAATTGCTCCTTTAAATATGCCAGCCTTACGGCGGTTCCCGCATCTGGTGGAGGAGGGGCGAGGATTGTTAGTTCAGTGTCCCTTCCTGAAGAAGATTCTGTAGAACCCTTGTCTGTCTGAGGTCGCTTAGTAGCAGGGACTTTTTGCTTACTTCTAGACCCAGTTTCCTTTGGAGGTGTTTTCTCTCTACTCCGCTTTTCATGGGAGGAAGTGGAATCCCTAGATTGTGGTCTATCCTCCTCCCTACGACCTTGATAGCTTTTGTATTTTTCTTGTTCCGGTCGAACTGGTGAGCGGGAGCGTGAGGATCGAGATCGATAAGGATCATAGGGTCTTCTTTCCTCCCTGCCGCGGTCATCCCGGCGGTTATATTCGGCATCCTGGGGAGGATTGGACATGCTACGGCGAAGCTTTCTTATATCATAAGAGGATCGAGACATTGTACCTGCACGATAAGTTAAACGAAGTTTAGAATCGACGGATCCATGGAAAAAGAAGTGCAATGAATGCTAGTGCTACGGTGCAAAGTGCATCCTATGCGGTGTGTGTGTCCCCCCAACCAACCCGAGTCTGAAGCTAGACTAGTGCGGGCAGGCTCTTTGGCCTTAGCAGGAGTAGTCTCTTCAGAAGAAGTGAAGACTAAAGGGTCCTTTCTGAAATCTTCTGAAGTATATATAGTCTCGGGTAAGGGGAGATCCCCCAAACCCTGAAATATGTGCTCGTCGGTGCTAGGAACATCCCCTTCGGAAGCGTGAAGTGGCGACCCTTGGGGAGATTTCGATTTGTCTACCGAGGTAGTTTCCTCGGGGGCAATATACCCTTCACGATGTTTTTTGGCCAGATTAGCCAGTTCATCATCTTGAGTGGAAGAGGGAGAGGGTGAAGTTTGAAGAGAAGCTGCAGGAATTCCCGAGCCTTCTCCTATTTCTGGAACTGTTTCCACTGGAGGAATATATGCATAAGGGACCGTCCCATGACCGATGCTACGGAAAACGGATAGCAGCCCGTGAAAATGAAGGTACTCATCTTTGAGAACCTCGTCAATAGTAAGGAATTTTTGGTCGCCATTGAGGAGACGGTGCATTCGATCAAAGAACGCTTGGTCTGATACCTGTTTGGGATTGTCGACTGCAAATAAAAAGGAAAACAGGTCAGGGTGATGATTCAAGTGTATAGAATCCAGGGTCAGAAAATCAGTGCTTTACTTGATTTTGTCCATCTTCTGGCGCATCCAGACTGTTGCTTTATATAGAACCACTCTAGTCTGGAATCTCCCGCTTTGCTGCTAAACGGCGTAGAGATTATCTTCCTCTTTGGGACCGACTCAAAGTAACAGAAAGAAGGGGTTTCTCTAGTCCGATGTTTGAAATTATAGAAGAAATGAACATCGTCAAACGTAAGCTCCACGCCTAGAATTTCACGATATGCTATGAATAAGGTATGCAGATAGGCATATGAATTGGGATGCAGCTGCATGGGGGCAATCCGCATTTGTCTTAAGAAGTCGACGATGAAAGGCGAGAATGGAGGAATGGCGCCAACCATGCACATCAGACGAGTGACCGTCATATATCCTTCTGGAGGGTTATGGGGACGGTCAGAACGTGAGGGCACTAAAGTGTCTCTCTTCATTATTCCATACTTCAAGCAAATTCTCACGAGTCGGTCATTGTCAATTGTTGATTCTACGGAATCTGGAGGTGATTCCAATATAATGGCTGAGTCAAATTCATCGGGTGCTCGATTGTCACCAATCCCTCCTTCCTCCTCAAAGCCTAGGGAAACTTCATTTTCTGGAGACATTTCATCGCTTTCCCGATGACCAACTCCGTAATCCGGACCCTCGCTGTCCCATTCTGGGTCAGATGAAGAAGATATATCCTCGAGAGTGATTTTGTTGGAAGTTTCTGGAGCTTCTTTCCTCTCAGCTAAACGAGAAGAGCGTCTGGGCCTCATTGTCATGGAACTATTGAAGAAGCAATAGCACGGATTAGAGTGAATTATCCCATGTCCCCTTTTTTGTGTATGTGTGTGAACTAAAGTGTGTGCAACAAATGTGGGAAATACAAAATAGAAGTACAGCAATGCAAGACGAAGCTTTAAAGAGAAAGTAATAGTTAAAGTTGTCCTTGGTTCTCGTTTATGTTCGCAAGGCACTATCCTAACTGTTCGCGAAGCATATTCGTCTAGAGTAAGCGTTAGTTGAATTAATTGGGTAGTCTTTATGTGCCAAGTTTGATATGTTCGGTTCGGTTCGGATATACGTATGATGGCTGGCTCAATACAAACACAGATAGTAATCGGTTCGGATGCGTCATTAGAGCAGGGCCAGTTCAAGACAAGGGAAGCAATGGGTTCGGAAGCAGGACTGATCTGATCGGATCGGATGGCCCGATCCGAACCGAACTAGCACCACTCAACCGATCCATTTACTTCAACCTTCACTTCTCCGACCCGAACCGACGTTTTCTGTCCTCCCTGTCTTTCTAAAGTGTGTAACCCGGACCGACCCCTTATCCTACTTCTTCCTTTCCGTTCCTCCGTCTTCTACCTGAACCGACTTCAGTTGGTCACCACGCTCCTCGTCTTCTTCCTCTTTCCCCCCCTTTCACACAAACAAGTCCATGTTATCACCAAAGCTATCGTTAAGGGCAGAAATTTGCCCTCTCCAGCTTCGCAACGCCTCGAAGCGACGGCGCATCCACCAGCGGCGGCGGGGGGTTCAAGCGAAGCCTACGATTAAACCATCCCAATCCAACACGAATTGAAATCAAGTACGTTTACTACAAAGTTATCCGAGATCAAAAAGCTACCTATGTTCTTGATTTGAAAAACCTACAAGAAATGATTTCGGAATATTGAAGTTCTTAGAGTTTTCAATGTTATGGTTGGGAGCGGCAGCAAAAAAGGAGAAGGAAGGAATGAGGCAGTAGTGAATTTATATAAGGAATGGTGTTGACTCCTCGTCTCCCTATTTTGTCTCGCCCGATCGGACCGGAGTGGAAGCCCAGTAGCACAACTCTCTCTGAAGGCCCAGTGTCTAAGAACTAAATCCACGAATACGCTTCGGATCGGAATCCGAACCGAGTGGAAATTTCACACGTTGATTTAGCATCCGACTCGAATTGAAGAGAAGGAGAGTAAAGAAGGAGCATACCTGCAAGAGGCATTACATGGCGAGATGAGTACCCAAATTTGCTCAGAAACGAAGAAGATGTGTTCGGGTCGGACGCCGAACCGAACAGAAATCTGTGCATTACCCCTGACAATTCTGGTTAAACGACATCAAAGCACGCTTTGTACAACGAAAGCATCCTTTGAGGGGGAAAAATGTTAGCCTACTTTGTGAACTAGGCAACACAAAGTCAAGAAACCAACCATTGAAGAGTATTTTAAGTTATAAGACTCCGGTTCGGATCGGAAGAAAACACCACACTTCAGAGTGATAGCAGCATATCGGTTCGGATCGGATAGAATCTCTGTTCGGATCGGATGTCTCCTACTGGATAAATTGGCGAAGCATATCTGATCGGATCGGAAGGCCAATAAATCTCAAGTGAATCGGAAAGCCATCTGCTTGCCACGACGCTGGAGCGGAGCGGAGTATGATTAGAGAAGGAGAGACGTCCAAGCTACTCCGGTTCGGATCGGGTATTCCGATCCGAGCCCCCAACCTGCACGTCTCCGACCCGCACCCATGATCCAGGAAAATCTCCTATAAAGTCGCCTGGAGAACCGGACCGGATATGACTAATTCCTACCCCTAACGTCCATCTCATTGATGCGTTGTCAGCTTGATAGCCCATCCGAACCCGAAGAGAGTGCGATGGATGACACGTGTTCCGACCCGGATTGAATCTCAGGCAAATTCACACCTATAAATACCCCATCTAGAGACAAAGAGAAGGATCTTTTTTCAGCATTTTTGAGAATCCAAGTACCTCCATCATCCGAACTCCTTAACTCCCGGAGAATCCAAATCATCTTTCATTTCTTGTTTTAATCATTTGAGTGAACAAAAGTGAGTTGTGAGTGAATCTTACATTGCATTTGTAATTGAATTACTGAATATAGTGAAAACTAAGTGGACGTAGGCATTTCTTCGCCGAACCACTATAAATCTTGTGTGTTCATCTTTATTTCTGTTTTATTTTATCTTGTTTCTAATCAATTTGGGTGTTAGAACCACATTTGGGTCTAACAAATATATATCTGTTTGGCGGCGGAGAATTTATTCTCTTGCTTAACGCCTTTCCCTGAGACGTACGAGCTCAGGGGTTATATACCGATGGATATCAAACGCATAGAGTGAATTTCCTGTGTGGCATGCCTAAGTGGCAAATGATCAAGGCTTCTGTTGAAAAGCAGAGTCTTGTGGTTGATGATCGAAGCACGGCCTTTGTGGCATAGCTTTGTGTAACGTTTACTTCGCGAGTTTCACACCCGGTACGAACCAAAAACGGGAGACGGACCTCAGGGAGGACATGCGTTTCTTTCTAGTTAGAAGTGGCGTCAGTGGTTTTACACACCATGACGAGTTTGACTTATGTGGTTGTTGCTGTTACGAAGCGCCTCGGTTTGATCGGATGATCCGGGTCCGATGGAATCATTTATTGGCTCATTTACACCCCATAGGGTGGAGAAACGTATTGTTCAGGCATTATAATCCACATCGGTGGACCGGCCCTGAGTCCAAGGGACGATGTGTTCTGTTCCTGAGACTCGGACTAGACAGTCTCGAATCGGTAGAGGGCTATCTTTTGCCTCGGTTCATACCATAAATGATAACCCAATTTCCAAATACGTGACATTTGCAGTTTTATTTGTAGAGCCTAGTATGGCGACATAGTGGGATAGGGCGCTTATGCCGTCTATTATTGATACTTATGATTTGAAGTTGTTTTATACACTATGCACTTATAATAGTATCAAATGATTTGTTTTAAACGTATCAAGCATTCTTGGCTATTATTAGGTAAAAACCCTATCCTCCGGCTTACGTTGCATTGTGTGATGGGACCTGGGTCTTATAATAGCTTCATTCTTCTTTATTTAGCATTGCGCTGTTCGTTTGATGCACTGGTATTCTTGGGAGGAAACCCGTTCCGTGTTATACGGCGTGGTCCCTTGATTTACCGAACTTTAAAATAAAGAATAATAACTGTTTTAGTTCTCACACCAGTCCCATGACTGACCTGGAGTTTATTGTTTTAACCTAAACTCTGGGTGCCCCTATTTTGACACGGGCAGCTAGTAGTTTTGGTTTTGCAGATTTATATTCACAGGATCCTGGTTTACAGCTGGAATGATATCCGGAAAGCTTTGTATCCGTATATCTCTTTTTGTTGTGTATTGTATTATTTTCCGCTGCTATGTAAAAATGTAATTTAAATCTCTGATATTTCTGTGTAATATTTGTTTATACTCTGAATATTCTTGTATTCTGATGGAATTGTTGTAATTAACAATGAAATGTTCTTCCTTCTGCGTTCTATTTTGTCGTGTTTTGAAAACAATCAGGCGTTTTGAACGGTCTGGGTCGGTTTAGCGACTGATTTGGATCGAGCGAAATTCCTTGTTGTCACATAAGAGAAACAAATTTCTCTGCCACCAAACGTAAATACGTTTGAAGAGATCAACTTATGTGATCTATTAAATATACTCTGTCAGGCATTCTTCCATACAGGTTGTCCTGGGACTGGACAAACTGAAGGCACTATTCTGTAAACAGGACATCCTTTGCATCACTCCGTCTTCAATTATCTTCATCAAATTTGATCACAACGCTAATGCCCATACGGAGTGGTTTTCAGATAATTATTCTGATCTCGGTCTCTCCGTATTGACGACGGAAAAAGGGTCAAAAACTTCGATAGTCGGTGAGTTAACTATCAAAGAAAAACACGTGTACAAACAACGGTCGTATTTCCAAATGGAAATCTTACCGATCAATCATTAATCAACATTTTCTCTTTAGTTCATTTTTCATCTCCTATTTTCATATATTCAACATTTCTTATTTTCTAAATTTAGGAAATATACGTTATTACCATTGGAAAACATTTCCATATCTTTTTCACGTGTCACAGTCATTCTAGTATTCTTTATCATCAAACATTTCATTTTCTATGATTAGAAAATATCTCTGATTATATTTGGAAAATATTTCCAAAACTCCTTTATTGGATTTAAACAGATGTTTAAATAAAACATCGCTATGCCAACTCAACCCATTACCTTTATTAACTAAATTTACTTAACCAACCTTCACTATCGAACCTTAACCATTCCTTAGTTAAAAACGAAGTCAATCAAGTTGGGGTATAACTACCTCTCAGGACTTAACTGAACAACATTTCTAACCTCGTAATAGACAAAGTTCACCCTTTAAATCGTTAACAAACTTCCTTACGTAACTCTCGGATTCTATTTACGAATCCACTTCTTTATTGAAAAACATTGATTATAATTATAGCGTTATAATCCCTACTTCTGAAATATCTAAGTTCAAAATATAACTTGATTAACTCAAATCAATTAACCCTAACTCCATTAACTTTAACTCGATTAACTCAATTCATTAACTCTTATCACTTAACTCCTTTCGAGTAAACTATATTCAATTAACTCCTTTCGAATAAATATATTCGATAACTCCTTTAACTCTATTCGAATAAACAATATTCGATTAACTCCTTTAACTCTATTCGAATAAACTATATTCGATTAACTCCTATTCGATTAACTAATATTCGACAAATTCTTATTCGAATAACTAATATTCGATTAACTCTCTTCAAATAACTAATATTCGATTAACTCTCTTCGAATAACCAATATTCGATTAACTCTCTTTTTTCGAATAACCAATATTCAATAATCTTCTTTCGAATAAACTATATTCGACTAACACCTTTCTTCGAATAAACTATATTCGATTACTGCTTTCGAATAAACTATATTCGATTACTCCTTTTCGAATAAACTATATTCGATTAATTCCTTTTCGAATAAACTATATTCGATTAATTCCTTTCGAATAAACTATATTCGATAGTCCTTTCGAATAAACTATATTCGATAATCCTTTCAAATAACTAATATTCGATAATCCTTTCGAATAATTAATATTCGATAATCCTTTCGAATCACTAATATTCAATAACTCTTTTCGAATGATTAATATTCGATAACTCCTTTCTTCGAATAACTATATTCGATTAACTCTGTTTGAATAACTCTAATTCGATTTAACTCTAACTCTAATCGATTAACTATAATTCGATTAACTCTAATTCTAATCGATTAACTCTAATTCTAATCGATTAAGTATAATTCGATTAACCCTTATTCTATTCAATTAACTCTAACTCGATTAACTCTAATTCTAATCGATTAACTATGATTCGATTAACTCCTCTAACTCATTATGATTAACACATTTTGATTAACTCTACTTCCATATTCAATTTCAAATATCGATGATGAAATCGATTCTTAGTTCTTTATATAAGTCCTGATTTATATATTCTACTTATCCAATGATAAATATTTTATTTAATTTATAAAATATTATTTATAAATTAATCTTCTCAATCTACCAGTTAAAACAGATTCTATTTAAAATCCTTGCTTTAAATCCATATCATGTTATACCCGTGTGCAAAGCACGGGTCTAAACTTTCTCGATGTAAAATTCTGTTCGTTTGCCGAATATTTCCTTATATGACATTCTTTTCATTTTCCAGTAAATTCCTTTTATAAATCTATTTATTTTCTGAATAAATATTTCCTTTTTATAACTCTATTTATTTTCTAAATAAATATTTCCTTTTTATAACTCTATTTGTAAATGTTTTACAAATATATCCTTTTCTATTCTATTTGTAAATGTTTTACAAATATTCCCTTTTCAATTTGTTTTCACAAATATTTCCTTTTCTATTTTTTTCACAAATATTTTCCCCTTGTATTTGTTTCACAAATATTTCCTTTTCCCTAATTCTTTGATTTTGTAATTATTTTCTTTTATAAAATCCTTTTCTTTTTATATATAAAAATCCATTGATTTTATATAAACAATTTATTTTCAAAATACACTTTGAAATCCCCTTTTCTATATCCCAGTATTTCTTACAGTATTTAAAATACCAAATAACAATGATCGAGTTAATTCAACACATATAATCAACAATAGATTATATATCACATCATATATCACAACATATGAAACAAAACAGTAAAATAAATGTTGAGGAATCCAGTTGGATTCCTCCGACCTGTTTCCCTACATCCACAGATGTTAAACAATATAATTAACATCAATTTCATTTCACTATGAAATATTCTGCTAAACAAAATCAATTTATATATATATATATATATATAACCAGATCTATAATTTCAACCAATTACTTAGCAGTTCAACCAAACAGACAACACACAACAATCAATCATCATTTATCAGATCTAAAAATACGTTATAAAAATATGAACTGATAGAGTTGGTGAGTTTTACTCACATTGGATGATCATCATTAAATAACGATAAACTTTCTTTGATTTGATTTAGATCCGACAATTTATTTTGCTATAAATTGTAACGAGCTCGAATTCACTCCCAAATAGTTTCGTTGGGTAGCTCCTGTCCATACGATCCTGACGGATCTGACCGTTCGAAATTCTGATATAGTATGACAAAGATATACGATTTATAAGTTTGATTCAATTTAAATTAAATTAAACTGTATATACATATACTTAACATTGGGCCCTTACCCATATTTCTTGGCCCGTTCAGAATAGATAGCCCAACCCGCCAAACATCTTTCTTCCCCAAACTATGGACTCGCGCTCCTCTGTATTATCCTCCACCATTCGCTGATCTTCCCTTCAAACTATCTCCTCCTTCTTATCATTATAAAATCAATAAAAATCACCAAAATTCTTAGCTTGAACTCCTCTTTCACTCCATGTCAAAAAGACTACACTCGATTTTACCATCCTAAATGCGTCACACTCCCTTACTGTTCAAGTACAGGAACTCGCGATAGGTTTTTCCCCTGAATCCTTCAATACTTTGAACGCAGGTGCTACTTAATACCATAAACTCCGTTCCGAACTCAAATCCAAGCATACATGCCTTTATACCTCGAATTGTTGAACCCTAACATCACATTATATATAGAGCATCGAACCTAAATTGTGTTCGAGCACTTCATGAATCATATCAGCTCGAAGCAAATGATCAGAGGAGTGTAGAAATGTAGGTTTTGAGATTTATCGATTTACTTTTGATTTGTTTTGAATTTAAGAAGATGAAAACTTTTCACTGAAAGAAAGAAACCAACGACGCATTTTCTCATTGACTAATGACTGAGGAGAATTAGGTTTTAACAGTAAGTAGGGTATATATATAGGAGATTTAAATATATTTTTATTTATTATTATATCCAATTTTAAGCAGTCGTTATATGCAATTGTCCTTTAAAAATTCCTGTGATCACATACGATACACCAAAATCACAAAATTTGGCACGCAGCTACAATTCATCATTACGAACCCAACGAAACTAGTTTCATCGAATTCCGACTCTGTTTGCTCACATAGCATATTTTTAACTGTCAAAATACTGACTATTTTTCACATTAAAAATCCATACGAGCACATACTGACCCCAAAAATAACGAAAATTGAAATATAGCAATAATTTAATATTGCGGATCTAACAAAATTAGTTTCTTCGAAAATAGAGGTCGTTTGCAAAACGACTATTTTTAAAGCTCTGAATAACCCATTTAAATATATAAATATATTTAAAAATAATTAAATTTAATATTTAAAAATAAATATTATCGTATATATCCACACTAGAATATCATACAACTCCAATTGGATTACAACTCGATGTTTCATCATTCCTAGTTATATCAATATTCGATTTATATATAAAATCCTTTTATAATATAAATATATATTTATAAATTTCAAAGGAATTCCATAGCGACTTTTCTAAAATTTGATTTGGACATAAATCAAAATCTACACGATGAAATCCCGATTTTTCCCTTCCATTAGAAAAGTATACTTCACTAGCTCCATACGTTTCTTATTTCACAGAAATCTGATTTAAAACGGGCCCTGTACATTCGGTTGAAGTTCGAATCGCCAAATTGCGAACTGTCGCACCATTACGGGCTCGATTATAATTATAATATAATTATACGTTCAAACTTCATTTAAATAATATATTCGTTATTCGAATTTAATTCCAAACTGAATTATATATATTTTAAATTGTCCAGTTCACACCATATCGCCATTTCAGCTAATTCTGATTATTTCATAATTAAATAAATATTCACTATTATTTAATTAACCGACCATATAAATCTCTAAACCATTATTTAAATAATTAAATAAATTAATTATTATATCGTAAAAATACTGGACATTACATAATGTGAGAGGTCTAAGTGTGTAAATACGACTCGGGCCAAGACACGACGTTTGGCCCAACTGAGGAATAAGACTGCCCGGACCCGACCGGTATATCCAGCATCCACACTTTGTAGGCCTAATGTGGGAGGTCTAGCCCAATATAACCATAATTGGACATGGTAATGAGGAAGGACTACTTAACCTAATTTGATCCATAAGAACTGTATGATTATGAACATAAGTTAGGGTTAAGTAAAATGGATTGGATAGTGGGTGGGTTAAGTATAACTAAAGCGGGTAGGTAATATTTATATATATAGGCCCACAAACTTCACCCGGTAAAGCTATGTAATTAAAGATCACCCTTTAGGGTATACATAGTCAGTGGAAAACCTAGTAACCCGGTAAAGTTATGTAATTAAAGATCACCCTTTTAGGGTAAGCATAACTGGTATAGGGCTATGTAATTAAAGATCACCCTTTAAGGGTATACATAGTCAGTGGAAAACCTAGTGGGGATACAAGACAAAAGGGGAGGGCTTGTATCATATTGTGTGGGACCCATTTCAGTCAGTAACCCATATTCGGTATCAGAGTAGTGAACTCCGTACTAAGCGGAGAAGGGGCACGCTTACTGATTGATTGTAAGAGATCCAAAACGTGATAGATGGTGTAGACGGCGCAAACCAACTGGGGACATGTGCGTGCGTGGGCCAGGCAGAGGGGGGACAAGACGACCGTGACACCAGTAGATATGACTGTGCACCTCTTGGGTTGCCACTTTAGGGAAGTGATACCCCTTACTGTGGGACCAGCACAGGGTATCTATAGAGCAGGGAGCCGATCAAATAGGGTAGTGGTTAGGGTACACTCGGATGTATGCCCTAAGTCTACCAACCTATAGTGGAATGGATCATCTCATTTTAAATTATACTAGTAATAGTGCAGAGTAGTTATTAGTGAAGCATGTGTACACCTTACCTTATCTGTCTTGTCACACCTGCCATTTGTATAGTGATCTCTCTTATCCACTTTATGTCTGTCATGATTACCTTCATTTATTTACTGGCTAAAAGTTACTAGACTCACCAGACTTTATGTCCGACTCCTTTTTTTTTCCTTCTCTCTTCCGTTCCCCCTCCCCCCAAGGTTCTCAGGAACGAAACACTCGGGCTTGACCGTGATTTTGCTTGATTACTGGAGCTGCTGCTATGTATGGATCAAGCTCATATTCTCGTTGTAATGGCTATATTTTGTTATTGGGGAATTTTTTCTTTTATGTACTCTGATATTTCTGAAGTACAAGACAGTGGTTTTTATGTTGTGATGGGTTTTTATATTTTAGACAAATGATGCTTTGGACCACGGTATTTTGATGATTAATAAAGTTGTTTATTTTCGCTGCAAAAAATTTTATATCTGTCTTGTAATATTCTGTCTCTGATTACCTAAACGCTTCACGAAACTTAATGCATTCCCTTTGTGATTGACATTGACGAACATTGGGTGTCACAGCCCGAGTAGCACGGGACGGTCGTCAAAGGAAAAGAGTTTAAAACTATAAATCACCAAGAACCTGTAGTATGTCTCATAACCCATGGAATAAAATATAATAGTAACATAACTTGATATAAAACAGGTAAGACAGTGCATAAGCTGAAAACTAAACCATCATAGCAGCGGAATCCAAAATACATCTTATGATCCAAACCATCATTATTAACTTCAAAATATTGTCTCTAAAGCAAAATAGAAAAGGTACACTACTGTGCCCAAAGTAGTGACCAGCAACAACACATGGAGGATATATGTAAATAGTACGTGGAAGCCTCCTACTCGTCTCTGGATAGCTACTCGTGCATAACCACCTAACATGTCTCTAGTCTGCTCGTTTAGGAGCACCCAGAGTAATAAGAAGAGACATAAAACTCTGGGTCAGACAAAAGTCTGGTATGAGCGATAGCAGCAAAATAAAACAATAACAGGTATAAATAATCATACCTGAACCTGCACCTGCCACCAAAGAGTTAGCACAATAGGATGTATAGTACTCTAAGGTAACACTAACATAAAGTGTAAAAAAAAAGGAAGTATGTGTGTCATGGTGATAGCAAACATCAAACATAGCAATCATCCTCACATCACTGATTCAGTGCGTAAAGCATACGACATCCACCACTTTGATCACTAGAACTATTGGGACCACGACGGTAACTCCGTACAACTATCACTACGACCACTTTGCCTTTGGGGGCCCTGATGGAGTACGACTCCATGCAACCTCTGACCCCACTGGTCCATAGTCAGTGCCCCCTACCTCAATAGTGAACCAAAATTATAGGTATTGATAACCCCTTTGCACATGTCCCGCAGCAAAGCCCAACTTTAGAAGTTAACTCGTTGGTTCCCATCTCTTGGGTAATAACTTCCTACTTGGATTTCCTTTGCATCTCGGGTTCTGGTTGGTTGAAATTGATCTTCAGAAGAATCCACAATCATCATCGCGTAGTCGAAGTTCGAATCTGGTTCGGTTTGGAGTCATCGTGGTTCGGGTCGTGATCGTGGTCCACTTCAAGGTCGGTTCGTGGCTCGTGACCCCCCCCCCCCCTCGTTCATGACCCCCCTTCCCCGGTTCGTGAACACCCCCCCCCCCCCCCCCCCGATCATGACCATCATCTTGGAGCGGTTCATGAGACATACCCCCTTCAGGGATCGAAGTTCCCCTGGGCGATTCGTGAGGCATACCCCCTTCAGGCTCCGGTTTTCTGCAGTTTTTCCTACGAGCTAATTTCGCCAAACGACGGCATTTTCAACCATTTTAACCTTCCTACGACATCACAAAACATTACAAATAGCAGTAACAACATATAGAATCAATCAAAAACATTAAAACATCATTCACATGAAATATTTTGGATCAAACATACCCAAAAAGCATGATTTTCCCCTTAATCCACTTAACCATGTTTTAACTATAAGATTAGCAAACTTAGTCCAAATTAATCCAAATTTTCATTAGTGACATAAAATAATATTTAAGAATTTCTACATATTTTTCCAGATTTTTATAATGGATAATTTTGCTAATTATCACTAATCACCCCTAATTAGCCATAATTAGTGAATAAAAGTGCAAATCATTCACCTTAGCCACAAATGAATATTAGATCTGAAACTATGACTGATATGGCATGAATTCCAATGTATAACAGTAGCTCTATCTGTGATTTGATGTTAGTTACTCTTAATTTGATGTAGTTTTGGCTAATATGTGATTAGAAAGTGATTGAAGATGAATTTAGAAGGTGGAGGCCATTGCTAGGTTTGAAGAGATGAAAGTGGCGGCTAGGAAAATGAAATGAGATGGTTTCCTAACTCATTTCAGCTTCCTTATAACCCTAATCCCGAAATGGGTAATGGGCCCATCCAGTAATTACCCTACTAAGCCTGCCTAAACAGTTTTTCACCTTCTAAACCTTGTTTCATCCATTTCTCCCAAACAGTAAGTGGGTTTGATTAATGTGACCACTCTACGGAAAGGTAAACCATCATCTGAATCCAATGGAATTTGTTTTAGGTCAAAACTTCTTACTAATCAAAAGTTATAGTCAAAACAAGATTCGCCATGGGTAAAACGTTCATTTAAAATTCGGCAAAAATCGTGAACATTGGAAATGACCCCAATAGACGTTCGTCGAAGTTACACGACCATACGACTTCGTATAAAAATGAAATAAATATTCTACGATCCTCCGATGCATAGAATGCGGGTCGTTACACTCTCCCCCCTTAAAAAAATTCGCCCCCGAAATTCCTTAGCTAACAAAACAGCCAAAAGGTCCCGCACAACAAGCCTATCCTAGAGTGCGGAATAATTACATTGCGATTAAAACCTTACGAGGTAAAGAGCTCTGGATATGACTTCCTTATGTTCTCCTCGGTTTTCCAAGTGCAGTCACTCTCATTATCACCGCACCGTACCTTAACCAGTTTCACCGTCTTCCTCCGGAGTTGCTTCGTATCGTGTCCGACAATCAGTCTACGGATTTCAACTGCCTCAGGTTCTACCTCGATATCATCCATCTGATTGGGTGAGATAGTCATATCAGAATCGTGCACGAACTTCCTTAACTGAGAAACATGAAATACATCGTGCACTCCCGCCATCTTGTCAGGCAATCCAACTTTATATGCTAAATTCCCAATTTGTTTAAGAACTAGGAATGGACCAACAAACCTTGGTGCCAATTTACCTCTCCTACCAAACCGAATCACACTTTTCAATGGGGAAATCTTGACGAACACCAAGTCGCCAATGTAGAATTTCAAATCTCTTCGTCTCTTATCAGCATAACTCTTCTGTTTATCTTGGGTAGCCTTTATTCGTTATTGAATAACCTTGATCTTGTCTGAAGTTTCTCTTATTACATCTGGCCCAAGCACAAATTTCTCACTGGTTTCCAACTAACATGATGGTGAGTTGCATGGTCTTCCATACAAAGCTTCAAATGGAGCCATACCAAGACTGGACTGATAACTATTATTATATGCGAACTCAACCAAATGCAAATGGTCGTCCCATGACCCTCCAAAAATCCAGTATGCAAGCTCTCAAGAGGTCCTCCAATACACGATTCACCCTCTTTGTTTGGCTGTCGGCTTGAGGATAGTATGCGGTACTGAGATGTAATTCTAACCCTAAAGCCTCTTGTAAGCTCTTCCAAAACCCACTAGTAAATAAGGGATCTCGGTCACTCACAATACCTTTAGGTACTACGGTTGCTTATATTCAAGAAACATAGCCTCCATAATGGCATGTCTCCTACTCAATGCATCAGCTACCGCATTCCCCTTCCTGGGTGTGTATGCGATATTGAAATCATATGAAGCCAAGAACTCTAACCGTCTCTGCTGACGAAGATTTAAATCCTTTTGAGAGAAAAGATACTTTAATGACTTATGATTGGTAAACAACTCAAATCTTTCTCCCAAGAGATAATGTCTCCACATCTTTAACGCGAACACAATCGCTGCAAATTTCAAATCATGGGTAGGATATCTTTTCTTATGCGGTTTCAGTTGCCGACTAGCATAAGCTACTACCCTACCTCCTTGCATCAGTACAGCACCTAGTCCGGTACCACAAGCATCCGTGTATACCGTCATCTCTTCTTTCTACTTAGGAATAACTAACACTGGTGCGCACGTTGACTTTTCCTTTAGACTTCTAAATGCATTCTCACACCTTTCGTCCTAGACGAAAGCTTGATTCTTCGTAGTCAACTAAGTTAACGGTGCTGCTATCTTGGAGAAGTCTTGGATAAACATACGATAGTATCCAGCTAACCCCAAGAAACTTCTCATGTCCGTTGCATTCTTAAGCGTAGACCAATCTTGTACCGTAGCCACCTTCGCAGGATCCACGGCAATACCATTCTCTGAGACAACATGGCCCAAGAATCTCACTTCACTTTTCCGGAAGTGACACTTAGAAATTTTTGCTTTCAATTAGTGTTTCCTCAACACCTCCATCACTATCCTCAAATGTCCCTTATGTTCTTCCTCTGTCCTCGAGTAAACCAAGATATCGTCCACGAACACAAGAACAAAATTATTTAACTAATCTCTGAAAACCTTATTCATAAGATCCACCGAACAAGTCATATCCATCCGCTGCAAAAACCATGAATACGTCGATACTCGTATGACTAGTTCCACCAACATCAAGGGCTAATGGAAACCTGGCTCCAAACGGACTACCGCACGTCCCACGTACATTTATCCTCCCAGGATAACTAGATCGTGCCCAACGGATCCAAGGTAAATGGGCGTCCCAGATACCCTTGCTTCGAGTCCGCTTAGAACACTCCGAACTATCGACGATTCCTTGGCACTCTCATCAGAAGAGCTATCCTCAACTCCATCTCCAACTCGATTCCATGCATAAGCGAGGGGAATCACCGGCGTTGGTAGCAAATACAACAGGTGCTCCCCACTTGGAAATACTTCTTTGGATAAATCCCTTCTTCAAAAGATCACTTACTTGCACCTCAAGCTCTCGCTGCGCCATAAGACGAAGTGGCATCACTAAAGGTCTGGCATATTTCACTAAATCAATCTAAAACTCAATCTCTCAGTGTGGTGGTAGTCCGTTCACTTCCCCGAAGATGTCCGGATACTCGCCAGCAATAGGCACATCTGACAACTCATCAAGCGGGATGTCGAGGGAATTTAGAAAAATAGCCATCACCCCATCACTAGGTAGGCAACCAAACAATACCATCCGCCCACCATCCGCTCTAATGATCACCGAAGACCCCTCACAGTCTACCACCACCACATACCTTTGGAGCTAATTGACTCCCAAAATAATGTCAAACCCAGTAAAGCACAAAACAAAGCAATCACAAACAAGCATGCATCCACGACTCGATAAGACCAAATTACAATAAACCATACTAAGGCTAGTCGAACCACCGATCGGGTTGTCACAACTAAAGGTCTATCGACAATCTTGGATTCCAATTCCAGTCTATCTACCAGGTCACTAGATATGAAGGAATGGGAAGCCCATGTATCAAACAATACTCAAACAGGAACATCATAAATAGAAAGCATACCTTGAATGACGACATTCTTTCCCTTCTCCGCTGCAGTTAGGCCATTCAACGAAGAAGGAACAACGTTGATAGCATATGCTTCCACAATCTGCTTCTTCTTAGGGGGTTGTTGACATTCTTTCATGAGATGTCCCACTTGTCCACAATTGAAACCCTTCTTTTCCCCTGGCTTCGCTCGACGGTCTCTGGCATAGTGGCCCTTCTTGCCGCAGCTAAAGCATTGGATATCCTTCCTATTCTTCTTCTTCTGACCAGCCATGTCTTGGTTCTGCTTTCTCTTATTCTGGGACTCCTTGTTAAGCTTGGCGGGATCATCCCTAGGCGCCTGCACTACTGCACCACCACCGTTAGCAGCATTAGGAACCGCGCCAAGAGCATCCCTGAGCATCTCTCGCATGAAGGCAGTAAACATCGTCCTTATATCAGGGACATTCCCATTGTTATCCCCTGAACCTGCTCCCTCTTCAACTCCCGATGCGGTATTCCTCACCATACTCCCCGTATTTTGGCTCGTCGTTCAATCTGTATAGAGAAAATGATTAACCATTTCCTTAATGGTGCCAGTGCAATGCGACTTCATCCTTAGATATACTAATAGTATATATATTGTTTTTGAAAATCAAAATATCAAAAATACGCGCTCTGATATATGTATACTATCTCTCCCTGATGTCTTCCCCTAGGTTAAACTACGTAACCTAGGCTCTGATACCAAGTGTGACGGCCCGCCCTGAACTAGCCGCCATTTCCCCAAAATGCATTGTGCTAATGCCCGACTAGCACGGGACGGTCGTCAAAGGAAAAGGGTTTAAGATTATGAATCACCAAGAACTTGTAATATATCTCACAGCGCATGGAATAAAATATAATAGTAACATAACTTGATATAAAACAGGCAAGACAGTGCATAAGCTGAAAACTAAACCATTATAGCAACGGAATCCAAAATACAGCTTATGATCCAAACCATCATTATTACAACTTCAAAATACTGTCTCTAAAGCGAAATAGGAAAGGTACATTACTAATGCCCAAAGTAGTGACCAACAACAACACATGGAGAATATATGTAAATAGTATGTGGAAGCCTCCTGCTCGTTTCCGGATAACTACTCATGCATAACCACCTAACATGTCTCTAGTTTGCTCGTTTAGAAGCACCCAGAGTAATAAGAAGAGACATAAAACTCTGGGTCAGACAAAAGTCTGGCATGAGCGATAACAGCAAAATAAAACAATAACAGGTATAAATAATCATACCTGAACCTGGACCTGCAACCAAAGAGTTAGCCCTAACAGGATGTACTGTACTCTAAGGTAACACTAACATAAAGTGTAAAAAAAATGGAAGTGTGCGTGTCATAGTGATAGCAAACATCAAACATAGCAATCATCCTCACATCACTCACTCAGTGCGTAAAGCATACGACATCCACCACTTTGATCACCAAAACTATTGGGGCTATGATGGCAACTCCTACAACTATCACTACGACTGCTTTGCCTTTGGAGGCCCTGATGGAGTACGACTCCATGCAACCTCTGACCCCACTGGTCCATAGTCAACGACTCTTACCTCAATAGTGAACCAAAGTTATAGATATCGATAACCCCTTTGCACACGTCCCATAGCAAAGCCCAACTTTAGAAGTTAACTCATTGGTTCCCATCTGGATCCTGAGTAGTAACTTCCTACTTGGACTTCCTTTGCATCTCGGGTTCTGGTCGAGTTGGAATTGATTTTCAGAAGAATCCACAATCGTCGTGTAGTCGAAGTTCGAATCTGGTTCTTTTGGAGTAATCATCTTGGTTCGGATCGTGGTCCTCGTCAGGGTCGGTTCGTGGCTCGTGACCCCCCCTCCCCGTTCGTGACCACCCCCCAGCCCGTGACCACCCCCGGTTCATGAATAACCCTCCCCCTCCCCCCCCCCCCCCCGCTCGTGACCATCATCTTGGAGCGGTTCGTGACCATCATCTTGGAGCGGTTCGTGAGACATGCCCCTTTCAGGAATCGAAAATCTCCTGGGCGGTTCGTGAGGCATACCCCCTTCAAGAACCGATTTTCTGCAGTTTTTCCTAATTTCGCCAAACGACGATGTTTTCAACAGTTCTAACCTTCCTACGACATCACAAAACATTCCAAACAGTAGTAACAACATATAGAATCAATCAAAAACATTAAAATATCATTCACAAAAAATATTTTGGATCAAACATACCCAAAAAGCATGATTTTCCCCTTATTCTCCTTAAACATGTTTTAACTATAAGATTAGCAAACTTAGTCCAAATTAACTCAAATTTTTACTAGTGACATAAAGTAATATTTAAGAATTTCTACATATTTTTCCAGATTTTTATAATGCATAATTTCGCTGATTATCACTGATCACCCCTAATTAGCCATAATTAGTGAATAAAAATGCAAATCACTCACCTTAGCCACAAATGAATATTAGATCTGAAACTATGACTGATATGGCACAATTGATTTTATGTAGTTTTGGCTAGTATGTGATTAGAAAGTGATTAAAGATGAATTCAGAAGGTGGAGGCCATTGCTAGGTTTAAAGAGATGAAATGTGACGGCCCGCCCCGCACAGACCGACATTTACTCCAAAGGTGCGCTGTACACATGTCCAGTTAGCACGGAACGGGTCGCCAGAAGGAAAAGGAAGAAGGAAATGAACATACAAAGAACCTGTAGAATGTCTCACAGTGCATAGAACAAAATATAATAATAACATACTTGACATAAAATAGGAGAGACAATGCATAAGCTGGAAATCAGAACTAAACATCATAGCAGCGGAAATCCAAAATACAGCTTATTACAACTTTCCAACTGTCTCAAAGCAAAAGTAAGGTAAATGAGGTACACTACTAATGCCCAAGTAGCGACCACCAACGACACAGGGAGAATGTGAATATATATATATATATATAATACGTGGAAGCCTCCCGCCCGCCTCCGAATCAGCTACTCGCGCATCACCAGCTAACCTGTCTCTAGTCTGCTCGTGTGAGCACCCAGAGTAATAAGAGGAGACATAAAACTCTGGGTCAGACATAAAGCCTGGTATGAGCGATAAGCATCTAAAGTGAACAATAACAGGTAGACTAAAACATACCTGAACCTGGACCTGCAACCAAAGAGTTAGCACTACATACTGTACAACACTCTAAGGTATCATATCAAACGGTATAAAGATACGGAGGTGGGGGAGGTGTGCATGTCATAATGATGGCAAACAATCAAGCATAGCATCCATCCTCACATCTCTCACTCAGTGCATAAAGCATACGATATTCACCACTTCGATCACCCAACATTCCTTGCTACGATCACTTTGCCCCATGAAGTCATAAATGGCTTCACTGCACTGATAACGTAGCCACTAATTCCTCGCTATGTCCACTTGCCCCATGGAGTTATTCACCCCATCTGCGCTGGCTCATAGCCTTACTAATCCTTACTATGTCCACTTGCCCCATGGAGTTATTCACCCCATCTGTGCTGGCTCATAGTCTTACTAATCCTTACTATGTCCACTTGCCCCATGGAGTTATTCACCCCATCTGTGCTGGCTCATAGTCTTACTACGCATCACCTTGCCCCTCAGGTCATAATGACCCTACTGCACTGATAACGTAGTCTTGCTACCATCACTTTGCCCCTCAGGTCATAATGACCCTACTGCACTGATAAGTAGCCCATCATTCCTTTTTAGTGGTGAATCGAAGTTATGAACGTCGACAACTCCTTAGCACACGTCCCGCAGCAAAGTCCAACCATGAAGTGAACTCATTGGTTCCCAACTGGTTCCGGGATCCTGAGCTCTAACTTCCATTTGGACTACCTTTGCATCTCAGGTTATTGATCATCACAATCGAATCGGATCGGATCAGCCTTCACATTCTTCGTCGGATCGGGTCGCGCCTCCTACGTCGGATCGGGTCGTGGTCCTCCTTTCCTTTGCTTCGGATCGTGCTCCCCTTCTTGGTTCGGATCGGAACACCCCATACGGATCGGATCGTGGTCCTTCAAGCGGTTCGGATCGGATGCTCTTCTCCAGGTCGACGGATCGTGCTCACCCTTCATGGACGGATCAGGTCGTAATGCTTATTCGCGATCCGGATCGGAGTACTTCAGTTTGGCACGGCGCTGCATCGATTCGCTTCGTGGGCCTTGCACAGACGGTTCGGTTCGGAGGAGGGGACTCGACTCGTGGGGATGCCCCCACGATCCCATAGGGTGATCCGATCGTCCCTCAACCCCCTATGCGATCCGAACCCCTGCACCTTGTCCAGCGAGCTGTTTACGCCCCTCGACGGCGTTTTCGACCATTCTAACTATTCTAAACAGTCACAAAGCATTTCATACAGTCATAGCAACATACATAATCAACCACAAACATCAAAACATCAATATGATAGGTAAAAATGGATCAAACATACCCAAAATCCCATACTTCCCCTTAAGCATATTTAGGTGAAACTGATGATAGGATTAGCAAATCTCAACCAAATTAACCCAAATTCGTATCAGAGGTCTAAAACATCATTCCGAATTTTATAATTATTTTTCCAAAATTTTATCATGTTTAAATTCGCTAATTAACACTAATCACTCCTAATTAGCCATAATTAGTGCAAAATTAAGCAAATCACTCACCTTAGCCACAAAACAAACTAAGATCTGAAATGATTCTCTGATTTGGTGCGAATTTCAATACCAAACAGCAGCTCCTTTGTTGATTTGGTGAAGATCCTTCTTGATTAGGGGTTGCTAAGCCAAATCCTTAACCTAAAGGTGATTTGGAGGTGATTTAGAGGTTGGAGGCCATTTTTAGGGATCCTTGGTGATAAGTGGAGGCTAGAAAACTGAAATGGAATGATTCTCCATCTCATTTCAGCCCTCCCATAACCCTAATCCCGAAATGGGTTTTGGGCCTACTCACTAATCACCCGATTTGGCCCGGCTAAGCAGTTTTCACACTCCAAACCTTGTTTCAGCCATATCTCCCAAACGGTAAGTCCGTTTGGCTAATGTGAGCACTCTACGGAAAGAGAAACCATCAAACGAATCAAATGGAAGTGGTTTCAGGTCAAAATTCCTTTCCTTTCAAAAGTTATGGCCAAAACAGTACCAACTAGGGGCAAAATGGTCATTTAAAAATCGACAAAAATCATAAGCATGGGAAATGACTCTAATAGATGTTTCCCAAAGTTACATGACCATACGACTTCACATGGGAAAGAAATAAATATTCTACGATCCTATGATGTGTAGAATACGGGTCATTACACTCTCCCCCCCTTAAGAAATTTCGCCCCCGAAATTCCCTAATCCAAACATACACAAAGGTTCCCGCATGCCTATCAATCATAAAACAACAATCAAACATGCAAACAAGCAAAGCAAGTCTATCCTAGCATGCGGAAAACTAAATTGCAAAGTAAATCTTACCAGGCAAAGAGTTCTGGATAAGCCTTCCTAATGCCCTCCTCTGTCTCCCAAGTACAATCATTCTCGTTCTCGCCCCACTGAACCTTGACTAGCTTCACCGCCTTCCTTCGAAGTTGCTTCGTATCATGCCCCACAATACGAATCGGCTTGCGGTTCCCAACCGCCTCGGGTTCTACTTCGAAGTCCTCTAACTGATCAGGTGAAATAGTCACATCTGAGTCGTGAACGAACTTCCTTAGTTGGGAAACATGAAATACATTATGAACTCCCGCCATCTTCTCTGGTAAGCCAACTCTATACGCCAAATTCCCGACTAATTCAAGAACAGGGAATGGCCCAACAAATCTTGGTGCCAACTTGCCTCTCCTGCCAAATCGTATCACGCTCTTCAACGGAGAGATTTTTACAAACACCAAGTCACCAACGGAGAATTTCAAGTCTCTTCTCCTCTTATCGGCATAGCTTTTCTGCCTATCTTGAGCAGCTTTCATTCGTTGCTGAATGACCTTAATCTTATTCGATGTTTCTCTCACCACATCTGGTCCAAGCACAAACTTCTCGCCGGTCTCTATCCAACATGATGGTGAGTTGCACGGTCTTCCGTACAAAGCTTCATATGGAGCCATACCGATACTGGATTGGTAGTTATTATTATATGCAAACTCTACTAGATGCAAATGGTCATCCCATGATCCACCAAAATCCAATATACACGCTCTCAAGAGATCTTCCAATATACGATTCACCCTCTCCGTCTGACCGTCGGTCTAAGGATGATATGCGGTACTGAGATGTAATCTTGACCCTAGAGCCTCTTGTAAGCTCTTCCAAAACCCACTAGTGAACAACGGGTCTCGGTCACTCACAATGCTTTTGGGTACTCCATGAAATCTCACTACCCACCTCATATACAATTCGGCCAACTTGGCTGCCGTTCTGGTGGATTTGACTGGTATAAATCTTGCACTCTTGGTCAATCGATCCACAATTACCCAAATGCTATCATATCCCGATCTAGTCCTTGGTAAGCCATCGAAGAAATCCATCGAAACTTGCTCCCATTTCCATTCGGGAATTTCTAATGGTTGCAATAACCCACTAGGCTTCTTTTGCTCGGCTTTAACTAGTTGGCAATTCATGCATTTGGATATAAACTTCCCAACGTCTCTTTTCATCCCTTCCCAGTAGTAAGTCTGTCTCATGTCTCGATACATCTTATTACCACTGGGATGTATAGTCAGTTTTGAGTGATGACATTCTCTAAGCACTTCATCTCTCAAACCATTCACGTTGGGCACAACTAGTCTTCCATTCTTTCGAAGCCATCCATCTCGATCAAGCCCATACACATTCATCTCCTCATCAATACCCATCTCTAACTTGGAGATGATTTCTAATAGATTAGGATCGTCCCTCTGGCTAGAACCAATCCGCTCTATCAAAGTGGGTCTGATCGTCAAACTAGCTAGCATAACCGGATCCAATTCGCACCTTGGTCTGAAATCAAACCTTGCGATATACTCCAGTTGCTTCCATTCAAGAAACATTGCCCCTAAGCTGGCATGTCTCCTACTCAAGGCATCGGCTACCGCATTACCTTTCCCAGGCGTATACGCGATATCAAAATCATACGAAGCCAAGAACTCTAACCATCTCTGCTGACGGAGATTCAGATCTTTCTGAGAGAAGAGATACTTCAACGATTTATGATCGGTAAACAACTCGAATCTTTCTCCCAAGAGATAGTGTCTCCACATCTTCAGCGCAAACACGATCGCTGCCAATTCCAAATCATGGGTAGGATACTTCTTCGCATGCGGCTTTAGCTGTCGACTAGCATAAGCTACAACCCTACCTCCTTGCATCAATACTGCACCTAGTCCGGTACCACAAGCATCCGTGTATACCGTCATCTCTTCATTCCCTTTAGGAATGACTAACACTGGCGCACGCGTCAACCTCTCCTTTAGACTTTTGAAGGCATCCTCACACACTCCGTCCCAGACGAAGGACTGATTCTTCTTAGTCAACTGAGTCAACGGTGCTGCTATCTTGGAGAAGTCTTGGATAAACTTACGATAATATCCAACTAATCCCAAGAAACTTCTTACATCTGTAGCATTCTTGGGCGTAGGCCAATCCTGTACCGTAGCCACCTTCGCAGGGTCTACGGCAATACCACTCTCGGAAACAACATGACCCAAGAATCTTACTTCCCTTCTCCAAAAATGACACTTAGAGAATTTCGCTTTCAATTGGTGTTTCCTCAACACCTCCATCACTATCCTCAAGTGTCCCTTGTGTTCCTCCTCTGTCCTTGAATAAACAAGGATATCATCCACGAACACAAGAACAAACTTATTCAACTGATCTCTGAATACTCGATTCATAAGACCCACAAAATAGGTTGGTGCATTGGTCAACCCAAATGGCATAACCAACCACTCATAAAATCCAGACGGCGTCCTAAATGTCGTTTTCGGAACACTCTCATCTGCTACTCGAAGCTGATGAAACCCTGTCGCGAGGTCCAACTGGGAGAACACTCTAGCTCCTTCCAGCTGATCAAACAAATCATCTATCCGCGGTAGAGGATACTTATTCTTCCTCGTCACCTTATTCAACTCGCGATAGTCCACACACAAACGAAGGGAACCATCCGCCTTAGTGGCAAACACAACTGGTGCTCCCCACTCAGAGACACTCCTTCTAATAAATCCCTTCTTTAAAAGATTGCTGACTTGCACCCCGAGCTCTCGCTGCTCCCTTGGTGCCATACGACGAAGTGGCATTACTATAGGTCTGGCATCTTTCACTAAATCAGTACGGAACTCAATCTTTCGGTGTGGTGGAAGCCCGGTCACCTCCTCGAAGACGTCCGGATACTGGTCAACCACGGGCACATCTGACAACTCATCCTACGGGATGTCGAGGGAATTTACAAAACTAGCCATAACCCCATCACTAGGTAGGCTACCAAACACTACCCTCCGCCCATCATCCGCCCTCACTGTCACCAAAAAGCCCTCACAGTCTACCACCACCCCGTATCTTTGGAGCCAATCGACTCCCAATATAATGCCATACCCAGTAAAGCCCAAAACAAAGCAATCACATACAAACATACATCCATGACTCGATAAGACCAAATTCCTGCAAATCATACTAAGGCTAGTCGAACCACCAATCGGGTTCGTCACAATCAATGGTCTATCGACTATCTCGGGTTCCAGTCCCAATCTATCTACCAGGTCACTAGATATGAAGGAACAGGAAGCCCCAGTATCAAACAAAACTCGAACGGGTACATCATAAATAGAAAGCATACCTTGAATAACAACATTCTTTCCTTTCTCCGCCGCAGTTGGGGCATTCGACGAAGAAGGAACAGCATCAAGAGCATATGCTTTCACAATCTGCTTCTCCTTAAGAGGTTGCGGATACTTGTCCTTGAAATGTCCCACTTGACCACAGTTGAAGCACTTCTTATCCGCTGGCTTGGCCCGGCAATCTTTAGCATAATGGCCCTTCTTTCCACAGCTGAAGCACTCAACATCCTTCTTGCTCTTTTTCTGGCCACCATTAGATTGGTCCTGCTTCCTCTTATTCTGAGAGTTATTCTTGCCTCCACCGCCTGCTTGTGGCTTTGGCCCTTCTGCAGATGCAGCCTCGGTCTTTGACTTAGGGTAAAGGCTCTCTGACCCCAAAGCTTTTCCCACGATCGATTCAAAAGTCTCATCGATGTGGTTAATAAGCCTCTCCCCCAAGTACCCATCCAGACCAGTAATGAACTTCTCATTCTTCTTTTCAGGAGTATCAATAAGAGACAGTCCATACTTCGACAAAGTGTCGAACTCAGCGATATAATCAGAAACTGCCCTCCCATTCTGCTTGAGTTCCAAGAACCTCTTGAACAATACTGACTTCTGGGCAGCTGGGATAAACTTCTCGCTAAAGCGAGCCTTGAACTGAACCCAAGTAACTTGGTCCTCTGGAGTAGCTGTTCTAATGGCATTCCACCAATTCATCGCTCGCCCTTGCAGCTGACGAGACGCTAGCCTTCTCTTCATCGCATCCTCGAGACCCAAGTCATCAAAGATACGGTCACAGCTATCCATCCAGTCTTGAACATCCGTGGCCGACTCTGTTCCGTGGAACGGCTTCCCACCAAGATTAGTGTAATCCTTGCACAACTTGGCGAAATCGACCCTAGGCGCCTGCACTACTGGGCCAACACCAACTCCGGGATTGGGAATTGCCCCTTGCACTTCTCTAAGCATGTCTCTCATGAGGTTAGTAAACATAGCCCTCATGTCAGCGGCATTCCCTAGGTTGGTCCCTCTACCAGCACCCCTCGTCTCTCGGCTCATCGTTAATCTGTAAAAAGGGAAACGATTAACGACCCCACAGTGGTGCTAGTGCAGTGCGACTTCATCTTTATACTACTAATAGTATATACATACATAGTTTTTTTTTTTTTGAAAACCAAAGTAATCACAAATACGCGCTCTCATATACGTACTAACTCTCCCTAGTGTCTTTCCCTAGGTTAACTACGCAACCTAGAGCTCTGATACCAAGTGTGACGGTCCGCCCCGCACAGACCGACATTTACTCCAAAGGTGCGCTGTACACATGTCCAGTTAGCACGGAACGGGTCGCCAGAAGGAAAAGGAAGAAGGAAATGAACATACAAAGAACCTGTAGAATGTCTCACAGCGCATAGAACAAAATATAATAATAACATACTTGACATAAAACAGGAGAGACAATGCATAAGCTGGAAATCAGAACTAAACATCATAGCAGCGGAAATCCAAAATACAGCTTATTAAAACTTTCCAACTGTCTCAAAGCAAAAGTAAGGTAAATGAGGTACACTACTAATGCCCAAGTAGCGACCACCAACGACACAGGGAGAATGTGAATATATATATATATATATATATATATATATATATATATATATAATACATGGAAGCCTCCCGCCCGCTTCCGAATCAGCTACTCGCGCATCACCAGCTAACCTGTCTCTAGTTTGCTCGTGTGAGCACCCAGACTAATAAGAGGAGACATAAAACTTTGGGTCAGACATAAAGCCTGGTATGAGCGATAAGCATCTAAAGTGAACAATAACAGGTAGACTAAAACATACCTGAACCTGGACCTGCAACCAAAGAGTTAGCACTACATACTGTACAACACTCTAAGGTATCATATCAAACGGTATAAAGATACGGAGGTGGGGGAGGTGTGCATGTCATAATGATGGCAAACAATCAAGCATAGCATCCATCCTCACATCTCTCACTCAGTGCATAAAGCATACGATATTCACCACTTCGATCACCCAACATTCCTTGCTACGATCACTTTGCCCCATGAAGTCATAAATGGCTTCACTGCACTGATAACGTAGCCACTAATTCCTCGCTATGTCCACTTGCCCCATGGAGTTATTCACCCCATCTGCGCTGGCTCATAGCCTTACTAATCCTTACTATGTCCACTTGCCCCATGGAGTTATTCACCCCATCTGCGCTGGCTCATAGTCTTACTAATCCTTACTATGTCCACTTGCCCCATGGAGTTATTCACCCCATCTGCGTTGGCTCATAGTCTTACTACGCATCACCTTGCCCCTCAGGTCATAATGACCCTACTGCACTGATAACGTAGTCTTGCTACCATCACTTTGCCCCTCAGGTCATAATGACCCTACTGCACTGATAAGTAGCACATCATTCCTTTTTAGTGGTGAATCGAAGTTATGAACGTCGACAACTCCTTAGCACACGTCCCGCGGCAAAGTCCAACCATGAAGTGAACTCATTGGTTCCCAACTGGTTCCGGGATCCTGAGCTCTAACTTCCATTTGAACTACCTTTGCATCTCGGGTTATTGATCATCACAATCGAATCGGATCGGATCAGCCTTCACATTCTTCGTCGGATCGGGTCGCGCCTCCTACGTCGGATCGGGTCGTGGTCCTCCTTTCCTTTGCTTCGGACCATGCTCCCCTTCTTGGTTCGGATCGGAACACCCCATACGGATCGGATCGTGGTCCTTCAAGCGGTTCGGATCGGATGCTCTTCTCCAGGTCGACGGATCGTGCTCACCCTTCATGGACGGATCGGGTCGTAATGCTTATTCGCGATCCGGATCGGAGTACTTCAGTTTGGCACGGCGCTGCATCGATTCGCTTCGTGGGCCTTGCACAGACGGTTCGGTTCGGAGGAGGTGACTCGAATCGTGGGGATGCCCCCACGATCCCATAGGGCGATCCGATCGTCCCTCAACCCCCTATGCGATCTGAACCCCTGCACCTTGTCCAGCGAGCTGTTTACGCCCCTCGATGGCGTTTTCGACCATTCTAACTATTCTAAACAGTCACAAAGCATTTCATACAGTCATAGCAACATACATAATCAACCACAAACATCAAAACATCAATATGATAGGTAAAAATGGATCAAACATACCCAAAATCCCATACTTCCCCTTAAGCATATTTAGGTAAAACTGATGATAGGATTAGCAAATCTCAACCAAATTAACCCAAATTCGTATCAGAGGTCTAAAACATCATTCTGAATTTTATAATTATTTTTCCAAAATTTTATCATGTTTAAATTCGCTAATTAACACTAATCACTCCTAATTAGCCATAATTAGTGCAAAACTAAGCAAATCACTCACCTTAGCCACAAAACAAACTAAGATCTGAAATGATTCTCTGATTTGGTGCAAATTTCAATACCAAACAGCAGCTCCTTTGTTGATTTGGTGAAGATCCTTCTTGATTAGGGGTTGCTAAGCCAAATCCTTAACCTAAAGGTGATTTGGAGGTGATTTAGAGGTTGGAGGCCATTTTTAGGGATCCTTGGTGATAAGTGGAGGCTAGAAAACTGAAATGGAATGATTCTCCATCTCATTTCAGCCCTCCCATAACTCTAATCCCGAAATGGGTTTTGGGCCTACTCACTAATCACCCGATTTGGCCCGGCTAAGCAGTTTTTCACACTCCAAACCTTGTTTCAGCCATATCTCCCAAACGGTAAGTCCGTTTGGCTAATGTGACCACTCTACGGAAAGAGAAACCATCAAACGAATCAAATGGAAGTGGTTTCAGGTCAAAATTCCTTTCCTTTCAAAAGTTATGGCCAAAACAGTACCAACTAGGGGCAAAATGGTCATTTAAAAATCGACAAAAATCATAAGCATGGGAAATGACTCTAATAGATGTTTCCCAAAGTTACATGACCATACGACTTCACATGGGAAAGAAATAAATATTCTACGATCCTATGATGTGTAGAATACGGGTCATTACATGAAACTGGCGGCTAAGAAAATGAAATGAGATGGTTTCTGTGAAAACCCGTAACTTCCCCGTAAAGGAAAGTGTCGGATAGTTCGAGAACAAGCCACAACAGGACGCATATAAAAGAACATTTCATTGTATATCACAACAATGCATCAGATTACAAGAATATACAGAGTATAAACAAATAAATATTACACAGAAATATCAGAGATTTAAATTACATTTAAATTATATAGCAGCGGACAATAATACAATACACAACTAGAATGAGATATACGGATACAAAGCTTTCCGGATATCGTTCCAGCTGTAAACCAGGATCCTTTGAATATAAATCTGCAAAACCAAAACTACTAGCTGCCCGTGTCAAAATAAGGGCACCCAGAGTTTAGGTTAAAACAATAAACTCCAGGTCAGTCATGGGACTGGTGTGAGAACTAAAACAGTTATTAATCTTTGTTTTTAAAGTTAGGTAAATCAAGGGACCACGCCGTATAACACGGAACGGGTTTCCTCCCAAGAATACCAGTGCATAAACAAACAACGCAATGCTAAATAAAGAAAAATGAAGCTGTTATAAGACCCAGGTCCTATCACACAATGCAACGCAAGCCGGGGGATAGGGTTTTTACTTATAACAGCCAAAGAATGCTTGATACGGTTAAAACAAATTGTTTGATACTATTATAAGTGCATAGTGTATAAAACAATTTCAAATCATAAGTATTCATAGGCGGCATGAATGCCCCATACCACTATGTCGCCATATATAGGTTATACAATCAAAATCGCAAAGTCACGTATTTGGAAATTGGGTTTCCATCTATGAACCGAGGCAAAAGATAGTCCTCAACCGATTCGAGACGCTTTAGCCCGCCCCTCAGGATCAGAGCTCGAGTGACCCTTGGATCGTCAGGGCCGGTCCACCGATGTGGATTAAACTTAAACCCTGAACATGCGTTTCCCCGCCCTATGGGGCGTAAACGAGCCAACTAAATGACTCCATCGGTTCGAGAACGACCGATCAATCCGAGGCGCCTCGCAACAGCAACAACCACATAAGTCAAACTCGTCAGGGCGTGTAAAACCACTGACGCCACTTCTAACTAGAAAGAAACGCATGCCCTCCCTGAGGTCCTCTCCCGTTTTTGGTTCATACCGGGTGTGAAACTCGCGAAGTAAACGTTACACAAAGCTACGCCACAAAGGTCGTGCTTTGATCATCACCACAAGGCTTTGCTTTTCAACAGAAGCCTCGATCAATTGCCCCTTAGGCATGCCACATAGGCAATTCACTCCATGCGTTTGATATCCATCAATATATAACCCCTGAGCTCGTGCGTCTCAGAGAAGGGCGTTAAGCAAGAGAATAAATTCTCCGCCGCCAAACAAATATATATTTAATAAAAATCAACCACACAGACTAAAATCCGATGTCAGACACACAGTCCATTTACAAGTCCGTTCTGGGTCTGAACGAAACCGGAGGCACCTAGTACCCCGCATATCCATCGATCTCCAAGTACATCTGGACGATCACCAACTGTTTCCATCTTCTTGGGTGTACAGCCCAATCAAGATCATCAGTTATCACCCAAACGACGTGAAGACTTCTGGTCTTCGACCACCGTCTTCATCTTCGACACCACGTCGAATCAGTTATTCAGAATGGGATAAACCCGGTCTTTCTGAATAACTCGCGTATATATTATAAAAGTGTTACACAAACACAACATACGCCTCATTCCAATTCAGAATATTCTTTTATTCAAATATTCCTATACTTTGGGAAAAGTTCCCATTATTTTATCCAAGATAAATTCTTTAAATTTATTCTTTAATCTCCTTTGAATATCAATTCAAACTAGTCGGGATTAGCGAACCACACCGAAGTAATCATTTATTTTATTTCCCAATCCCAACCTATTCATCCCATGAAGTAAAACTGGTTATACTTCATATCTAACACCACGGTGTTATCAGTAAATTCAATTACCATTTCACGTTCAAATCTAATTAAAGATTTAACTATCGCCTGGAGTAAAACTGGTGATACTCCATTCTCGATCTTTTCAATCTAATTAAAGATTCATTAAAACTCCACTTAGTTTTAATCTTTAACTGGGTTAAAGAATCAGTGTCATTTAAAACACGGTTCACGATAAACCCAAAATCACATTCCATTAATTATCGGGTTAAAGAACAAGTGTTATTTAAAACACTGTTCACGATAAACCCAAAAATCAATACCAATTCAATTCCAATTAAATATCGTTTAATTGGTGCACTTCATTAAATCTAGATAAAAAGATTTAATCTTTTCTCAACTGGGTTCAAGAACAGTGTTAGTGAAGACACCATTCACGACAAACCCAAATCACATTTGATATTCAATATAAGGCTCTGAATAGAAAATATATCGGCTTATATTCAATATCAAATTCTACGATTAACAAATGTCGTGTCGGAAATAACGATATAAATATATATCTTTCAAATTTCCATAACAAACCCTGTATAATCACGAATTCCAACATCGAAATATTCCGAAGACAATTTCGATTCAAATCCACTCCAATGCAATCATTGGATATTCTGGTTATTTTCAAAACCCTTTTTAAATTCAATTTATTTATTTAAAAATAAATAGAATTATAATTCTAGTTCAAAACCAGTTCATTTCGATAAAAATCTATTTTTATCTTTTCAAATAGGGAGTTTTTCATCCCAATTTTTCCCAAATCATTTCTTATGATTTTACACAAATTATTACTATTTTTAATAATTTTATCAAGGCCCGTACAGTCGATTTCCAACAATGGTCATCGAACTGCACTTATAGCGACCTTTTTCCAATTTAATTTGGACGTATCTCCAAATCCAACCGTTAGATTTCAAATTTCTAATATTCGTTAGAAAGCTCTTTTCGATACGAACCCAACGGTTCCAGTTTTAGGAGAATCCGACGGTCGGATCTCCCGTAATGTCCGTTTGAAATATTTGGTCGAAATTCACGAACTGCCGCGGCGCGGCGCGTTCTATTCAGGCCATTATATTATATATATTATATATATAATATATACTTCGTCGATTTCTATTTAAAACGAATTATATAAATAGTTTTAAAATTCGTTTCCAAAGCAATTTCAACTTTCATTTCAATTCAAATCAAAATTGAATTCTTCTTTATAAATTCGTTTTAAAATTCATTTCTATTCAATTCAAATTTCAATTCAATTTGAATTCATTTCAATTTGCTTTCAATTTAATTTGAATTCGTTTTCAATTCAATTCATTTCGAAATCGTTTTCAATTCAATTCATTTCGAAATCGTTTTCAATTCAATTCATTTCGAAATCGTTTTCAATTCAATTCATTTCGAAATCGTTTTCAATTCAATTCATTTCGAAATCGTTTTCAATTCAATTCATTTCGAAATCGTTTTCAATTCAATTCATTTCGAAATCGTTTTCAATTCAATTCATTTCGAAATCGTTTTCAATTCAATTCATTTCGAAATCGTTTTCAATTCAATTCATTTCGAAATCGTTTTCAATTCAATTCATTTCGAAATCGTTTTCAATTCAATTCATTTCGAAATCGTTTTCTATTCAATTTATTTCGAAATCGTTTTCAATTCAATTCATTTCGATATCGTTTTCAATTCAATTCATTTCGAAATCGTTTTCAATTCAATTCATTTCGAAATCGTTTTCAATTCAATTCATTTCAAAATCGTTTAAAATCGATATAAATATCGTTCACGTCAAAATGGCGTCAATCTAATCAACACGGCTTCATAAATTCCTATTTTCAAATATTCTATTTCAAATATTTCCTTTTTCAAAATAGTTGTTATTATCAAAATATTTCGTTCAACACATGACCGATCTCAATGGATGAGTACTGTCAACACATGAACCTTTATTTTATAATATTCTTTATTTTCTAAATTGGAATGAGGCCCAATCAATCACCATATAAGGTTAATTATATGGATTTCATACAACACATGTATATAGTAGCATTGAAAAATAATCAACCATCAACCAAAGTGCACTACACTGTATAAGCATCAAATATAGATATCTAACGCTTATAACAGCATGTCAATCAATCGATCGACATATTTAATCAATCAGGATGAGTGAACTTCAAATTTCATCCCAACACCCGTGTGGGGTTTCAAACAATCAAACACAGATTTTATTTGTGCAGTTGGGCGATGTGTAAAATTTATCGACCCAATCAATGTCCTTCAAATAGGTGTACATAAACAAACCGTCTGGTTTGTAAATGAATATTTATTTTATTCACATTCACGTTAAAAATTATATTTTTAACGGTAAAAACATTTTATTCCAACATATGAATTTCTATTCCGTTCATTTATTCAATAAAATGATATTTTTATTTTTCTAACATATTTTAGAAAATTTCGGCGGCATAACGGCACGATACTAGAAACGGGACGAGGCCTAGCCTTATCCCCGGTCTAGTGAAGGCCCACGCCATTCACACATCAATCAAATCAATTTATTTCACCAAACAATTCAGTTTCAAATCAAATCATCTAACTAATCTATGCAACCAAACAAACAAGTCCATGGTCTATGGACGATTGTGTCGGGTGCTACTAAGCACCGTCTACATCCTAGTATATATATATAAATAGAAAAAGAAATTGAAAGGTGAGAAATTCTCACATATAGCTATCCTAGCTCCACGGCACTTCATTGATAGAAATCTTCATCGCTATCGCATCTTCGTCACCTTCGTTGCCCGCATTCTCTACATATGTAAAAATCGAATTTTTACTTCGCTATTCAATATATAAAAATCGAATTTTTACTTCGAAGTTCAATATATAAAAATCATATTTTTATTTCGAAGTTCAATATATAAAAATCATATTTTTATTTCGAAGTTCAATATATAAAAATCATATTTTTATTTCGAAGTTCAATATATAAAAATCATATTTTTATTTCGAAGTTCAATATATAAAAATCATATTTTTATTTCGAAGTTCAATATATAAAAATCATATTTTTATTTCGAAGTTCAATATATAAAAATCATATTTTTATTTCGCTATAAATAGAGAAAAGATTATATTTTTCTTATCATAAAAATCCGACCTTTAACACTTTAAAAATCTAATCTTTATTTGACTAAAGATCTAAACTTTTTGTTTCTTAAAATCTATAATTTATATGTTCAAAAATCCATACCTTTTATGTTCAAAAACTAATTACTAAATTAATTAAACTAAGCACATAAGAAAACACTCACTGTATAATTTTCTTTCTAGACAATGCTTCATCTTCACTGTATCGCGCTACAGGTTGCTTGCTTCCTAGGGTTCGGTATTGCACCACCCTGAAATGACCGGAGGTCCATCTAGCGGCGGCGAACGAAGCACCCGACCCTCCTCCACGAACGCCTAGAAGGGCGTGCCATTCGGTGGTGGAGCCGCCTGATCTGAACGGAGCGAAGGCGGGTTTTGGGCGTGGGTTCTATCAGAGGGGGAGAGAGAAACGCGAAGGAGGGGGGCTCTTGTCGGATCGTCGGCGCGAGGGGGATGGAAGCGGAGGGCGGTGGCGCGGTTCCGCCTGGAGGCGCGATGGCCATCGTCGGTCCCCTTCCTTTTTTTTTTTCTTTAGAAACTGAATCGAGTAAAATGGGGGGGGGCAGAAATATAAGGGAGGAAAAGAGAGATAATTTAGTTTTTTAATTTATTTTAATTATTTTATTTTTGAAAAAGTTGACTTTTACATACGACCTCTAAACAAGGCCCACCGCCTGTCGTCCATAGCGTTTCACCCCCATTCTGAACACAATGGGATATGTTTCGTATGTTGATTCGATCGTTTGAATCAGTTTCCGTTAAATTTACATTTAAATCTCTATATTGAATTTTAAACGTACATTTCAAATTACCGGGGTCACACTCTAACTCTAAAAATTCTCGAAAAATATTTTCTAGCTTTGTATTGACGATACGGTCCTAACAAAACTAGTTTCGTCGAATTCTGAGGCCGTTGGAAAAATGGCCAATTTCCAGTCGATTAAAATCAACTAAAACTGGTCAAACGCGTTTTCCTTTGCCATGCTTACATATTGCTTCGAAAATTTATGAAATTTGGAATCTAGCAATAACTTTACATCACGGACCCAACAAAACTGGTTTCGTCGAAATCCGAGGTCATTTGCAAAATGTCCATTTTTAAGGGCCTGAATTCCATAGCGACTATTCAGAATTTTCAACTGGACATATCTTTTGATTCCCGCTATGAAATTTTGATTTGTCGGATTCGTTGGAAAGATATTATCAATTAGATCCTAATGTTTTTGGTTTCACTAAAATCCGGATTGTTTTGCACCCGGTACATTCAATTGAAGTTTGAAATCGAATTATCGAACTACCGCGCCATTTTCCATTCTATTTATAATTATATATAAATATTTATATTCTAACGATGACGTATATAATATATACGTTCGAATCATATTCAAAATAAATTTCTCGTCGATATTATTTAAAATAATTCATTTTAAATAATCAAAATTCGCTAAAATCGCCAAAAAAAAAATGTAAACTGGCCCAGATTTTCGGGTAATTACAATCTCCCCCACTTAAAACTTTTCGTCCCCGAAAAGGAACAAAGTCGAAAGTGGTTGATCAATCAACTCTACGTTCGATCTGGCTTCCATTCTCCAACTTTTCAGTTTCTGAGAATTTTCAAAATTTCAAAAATTTGGCTAACACCCTAAATTTTCGAAATTTTTTGCCATAACCTCCCCTGCACCGGGAGCATCGGGGAATTTCAAATAGCTTCCCCGGTCCTTCAGATCTCAAAAAGAAAAAGAAAAAGCCAAGCGGCTAGCCAATAGGCTCATAAAATCATCATCACCCAAACAAAACAGTAAATTATGTAGTAAACATGTACCTATTTGTCGGGCAAACAAATTTTATTCTTCGGCTCTAGCCTCCTTGCTATGACCTGTTCAATATAAGTATATGTATATGCAAGCAAATGCGACCAAATTTCAATACAATTCATTATTCGATCAAATTAGGCATAATGGTTCAAAATTTAGCAAACAAATAAACAACACAAACATCAATCAATTAGTGAATTAGAGTTTCAAATTCATAATTTGATATATATACAAAAATCATGTTTTTGATGCCAATTCACAACAATAGGCCCTATCTAATTTTGGTTCTCACACCAGTCAATAGGAAATATATAGATATTACACGTTCGGAGCACGAACATAAATATTGATGATGCCATGGTCATTATCAACATCATCTCCGGGCGACTAGAGTGTGATTCTATATCTATCCAGTATATTAAAACTTCAAATACACATTTGCAAGGCGTATATGCGAAATCTTTATATACTGGACTGTCCTAATCAATATAGATAAATAATCAAATACGAATAATTGATTTAACTTTTCAAAACAAAAATTTGTTTTCATTTTAAAAATATACTCTTCACACTCGTTCTAGGATACTACTGATCCTATCTCTAACGAGTCATTCTCATTGGATATTACTAATCCCATTTCTGATGAATTCTTTCGTATGGTTCTAATGTGCCTTGTTCTCTGAGCTTGGTAAACCAAAGCTCTAATACCAACTGTGAAAACCCGTAACTTCCCCGTAAAGGAAAGTGTCGGATAGTTCGAGAACAAGCCACAACAGAACGCATATAAAAGAACATTTCATTGTATATCACAACAATGCATCAGATTACAAGAATATATAGAGTATAAACAAATAAATATTACACAGAAATATCATAGATTTAAATTACATTTAAATTATATAGCAGCGGACAATAATACAATACACAACTAGAATGAGATATACGGATACAAAGCTTTCCGGATATCGTTCCAGCTGTAAACCAGGATCCTTTGAATATAAATCTGCAAAACCAAAACTACTAGCTGCCCGTGTCAAAATAAGGGCACCCAGAGTTTAGGTTAAAACAATAAACTCCAGGTCAGTCATGGGACTGGTGTGAGAACTAAAACAGTTATTAATCTTTGTTTTTAAAGTTAGGTAAATCAAGGGACCACGCCGTATAACACGGAACGGGTTTCCTCCCAAGAATACCAGTGCATAAACAAACAACGCAATGCTAAATAAAGAAAAATGAAGCTGTTATAAGACCCAGGTCCTATCACACAATGCAACGCAAGCCGGGGGATAGGGTTTTTACTTATAACAGCCAAAGAATGCTTGATACGGTTAAAACAAATCGTTTGATACTATTATAAGTGCATAGTGTATAAAACAACTTCAAATCATAAGTATCAATCATAGGCGGCATGAATGCCCCATACCACTATGTTGCCATATATAGGTTATACAATCAAAATCGCAAAGTCACGTATTTGGAAATTGGGTTTCCATCTATGAACCGAGGCAAAAGATAGTCCTCAACCGATTCGAGACGCTCTAGCCCGCCCCTCAGGATCAGAGCTCGAGTGACCCTTGGATCGTCAGGGCCGGTCCACCGATGTGGATTAAACTTAAACCGTGAACATGCGTTTCCCTGCCCTATGGGGCGTAAACGAGCCAACTAAATGACTCCATCGGTTCGAGAACGACCGATCAATCCGAGGCGCCTCGCAACAGCAACAACCACATAAGTCAAACTCGTCAGGGCGTGTAAAACCACTGACGCCACTTCTAACTAGAAAGAAACGCATGCCCTCCCTGAGGTCCTCTCCCGTTTTTGGTTCATACCGGGTGTGAAACTCGCGAAGTAAACGTTACACAAAGCTACGCCACAAAGGCCGTGCTTTGATCATCACCACAAGGCTTTGCTTTTCAACAGAAGCCTCGATCAGTTGCCCCTTAGGCATGCCACACAGGCAATTCACTCCATGCGTTTGATATCCATCAATATATAACCCCTGAGCTCGTGCGTCTCAGAGAAGGGCGTTAAGCAAGAGAATAAATTCTCCGCCGTCAAACAGATATATATTTAATAAAAATCAACCACACAGACTAAAATCCGATGTCAGACACACAGTCCATTTACAAGTCCGTTCTGGGTCTGAACGAAACCGGAGGCACCTAGTACCCCGCATATCCATCGATCTCCAAGTACGTCTGGACGATCACCAACTGTTTCCATCTTCTTGGGTGTACAGCCCAATCAAGATCATCAGTTATCACCCAAACGACGTGAAGACTTCTGGTCTTCGACCACCGTCTTCATCTTCGACACCACGTCGAATCAGTTATTCAGAATGGGATAAACCCGGTCTTTCTGAATAACTCGCGTATATATTATAAAAGTGTTACACAAACACAACATACGCCTCATTCCAATTCAGAATATTCTTTTATTCAAATATTCCTATACTTTGGGAAAAGTTCCCATTATTTTATCCAAGATAAATTCTTTAAATTTATTCTTTAATCTCCTTTGAATATCAATTCAAACTAGTCGGGATTAGCGAACCACACCGAAGTAATCATTTATTTTATTTCCCAATCCCAACCTATTCATCCCATGAAGTAAAACTGGTTATACTTCATATCTAACACCACGGTGTTATCGGTAAATTCAATTACCATTTCACGTTCAAATCTAATTAAAGATTTAACTATCGCCTGGAGTAAAACTGGTGATACTCCATTCTCGATCTTTTCAATCTAATTAAAGATTCATTAAAACTCCACTTAGTTTTAATCTTTAACTGGGTTAAAGAATCAGTGTCATTTAAAACACGGTTCACGATAAACCCAAAATCACATTCCATTAATTATCGGGTTAAAGAACAAGTGTTATTTAAAACACTGTTCACGATAAACCCAAAAATCAATACCAATTCAATTCCAATTAAATATCGTTTAATTGGTGCACTTAATTAAATCTAGATAAAATGATTTAATCTTTTCTCAACTGGGTTCAAGAACAGTGTTAGTGAAGACACCATTCACGACAAACCCAAATCACATTCGATATTCAATATAAGGCTCTGAATAGAAAATATATCGGCTTATATTCAATATCAAATTCTACGATTAACAAATGTCGTCTCGGAAATAACGATATAAATATATATCTTTCAAATTTCCATAACAAACCCTGTATAATCACGAATTCCAACATCGAAATATTCCGAAGACAATTTCGATTCAAATCCACTCCAATGCAATCATTGGATATTCTGGTTATTTTCAAAACCCTTTTTAAATTCAATTTATTTATTTAAAAATAAATAGAATTATAATTCTAGTTCAAAACCAGTTCATTTCGATAAAAATCTATTTTTATCTTTTCAAATAGGGAGTTTTTCATCCCATTTTTTCCCAAATCATTTCTTATGATTTTACACAAATTATTACTATTTTTAATAATTTTATCAAGGCCCGTACAGTCGATTTCCAACAATGGTCATCGAACTGCACTTATAGCGACCTTTTTCCAATTTAATTTGGACGTATCTCCAAATCCAACCGTTAGATTTCAAATTTCTAATATTCGTTAGAAAGCTCTTTTCGATACGAACCCAACGGTTCCGGTTTTAGGAGAATCCAACGGTCGGATCTCCCGTAATTTCCGTTTGAAATATTTGGTCGAAATTCACGAACTGCCGCGGCGCGGCGCGTTCTATTCAGGCCATTATATTATATATATTATATATATGATATATACTTCGTCGATTTCTATTTAAAACGAATTATATAAATAGTTTTAAAATTCGTTTCCAAAGCAATTTCAACTTTCATTTCAATTCAAATCAAAATTGAATTCTTCTTTATAAATTCGTTTTAAAATTCATTTCTATTCAATTCAAATTTCAATTCAATTTGAATTCATTTCAATTTGCTTTCAATTCAATTTGAATTCGTTTTCAATTCAATTCATTTCGAAATCGTTTTCAATTCAATTCATTTCGAAATCATTTTCAATTCAATTCATTTCGAAATCGTTTTCAATTCAATTCATTTCGAAATCGTTTTCAATTCAATTCATTTCGAAATCGTTTTCAATTCAATTCATTTCGAAATCGTTTTCAATTCAATTCATTTCGAAATCGTTTTCAATTCAATTCATTTCGAAATCGTTTTCAATTCAATTCATTTCGAAATCGTTTTCAATTCAATTCATTTCGAAATCGTTTTCAATTCAATTCATTTCGAAATCGTTTTCAATTCAATTCATTTCGAAATCGTTTTCAATTCAATTCATTTCGAAATCGTTTTCAATTCAATTCATTTCGAAATCGTTTTCAATTCAATTCATTTCGAAATCGTTTTCAATTCAATTCATTTCGAAATCGTTTTCAATTCAATTCATTTCAAAATCGTTTAAAATCGATATAAATATCGTTCACGTCAAAATAGCGTCAATCTAATCAACACGGCTTCATAAATTCCTATTTTCAAATATTCTATTTCAAATATTTCCTTTTTCAAAATAGTTGTTATTATCAAAATATTTCGTTCAACACATGACCAATCTCAATGGATGAGTACTGTCAACACATGAACCTTTATTTTATAATATTCTTTATTTTCTAAATTGGAATGAGGCCCAATCAATCACCATATAAGGTTAATTATATGGATTTCATACAACACATGTATATAGTAGCATTGAAAAATAATCAACCATCAACCAAAGTGCACTACACTGTATAAGCATCAAATATAGATATCTAACGCTTATAACAGCATGTCAATCAATCGATCGACATATTTAATCAATCAGGATGAGTGAACTTCAAATTTCATCCCAACACCCGTGTGGGGTTTCAAACAATCAAACACAGATTTTATTTGTGCAGTTGGGCGATGTGTAAAATTTATCGACCCAATCAATGTCCTTCAAATAGGTGTACATAAACAAACCGTCTGGTTTGTAAATGAATATTTATTTTATTCACATTCACGTTAAAAATTATATTTTTAACGGTAAAAATATTTTATTCCAACATATGAATTTCTATTCCGTTCATTTATTCAATAAAATGATATTTTTATTTTTCTAACATATTTTAGAAAATTTCGGCGGCATAACGGCACGATACTAGAAACGGGACGAGGCCTAGCCTTATCCCCGGTCTAGTGAAGGCCCACGCCATTCACACATCAATCAAATCAATTTATTTCACCAAACAATTCAATTTCAAATCAAATCATCTAACTAATCTATGCAACCAAACAAACAAGTCCATGGTCTGTGGACGATTGTGTCGGGTGCTACTAAGCACCGTCTGCATCCTAGTATATATATATAAATAGAAAAAGAAATTGAAAGGTGAGAAATTCTCACATATAGCTATCCTAGCTCCACGGCACTTCATTGATAGAAATCTTCATCGCTATCGCATCTTCGTCACCTTCGTTGCCCGCATTCTCTACATATGTAAAAATCGAATTTTTACTTCGCTATTCAATATATAAAAATCGAATTTTTACTTCGAAGTTCAATATATAAAAATCATATTTTTATTTCGAAGTTCAATATATAAAAATCATATTTTTATTTCGAAGTTCAATATATAAAAATCATATTTTTATTTCGAAGTTCAATATATAAAAATCATATTTTTATTTCGCTATAAATAGAGAAAAGATTATATTTTTCTTATCATAAAAATCCGACCTTTAACACTTTAAAAATTTAATCTTTATTTGACTAAAGATCTAAACTTTTTGTTTCTAAAAATCTATAATTTATATGTTCAAAAATCCATACCTTTTATGTTCAAAAACTAATTACTAAATTAATTAAACTAAGCACATAAGAAAACACTCACTGTATAATTTTCTTTCTAGACAATGCTTCATCTTCACTGTATCGCGCTACAGGTTGCTTGCTTCCTAGGGTTCGGTATTGCACCACCCTGAAATGACCGGAGGTCCATCTAGCGGCGGCGAACGAAGCACCCGACCCTCCTCCACGAACGCCTAGAAGGGTGTGCCATTTGGTGGTCCCATCGGTGGTGGAGCCGCCTGATCTGAACGGAGCGAAGGCGGGTTTTGGGCGCGGGTTCTATCAGAGGGGGAGAGAGAAACGCGAAGGAGGGGGGCTCTTGTCGGATCGTCGGCGCGAGGGGGATGGAAGCGGAGGGCGGTGGCGCGGTTCCGCCTGGAGGCGCGATGGCCATCGTCGGTCCTCTTCCTTTTTTTTTTTTCTTTAGAAACTGAATCGAGTAAAATGGGGGGGGGCAGAAATATAAGGGAGGAAAAGAGAGATAATTTAGTTTTTTAATTTATTTTAATTATTTTATTTTTGAAAAAGTTGACTTTTACATACGACCTCTAAACAAGGCCCACCGCCTGTCGTTCATAGCGTTTCACCCCCATTCTGAACACAATGGGATATGTTTCGTATGTTGATTCGATCGTTTGAATCAGTTTCCGTTAAATTTACATTTAAATCTCTATATTGAATTTTAAACGTACATTTCAAATTACCGGGGTCACACTCTAACTCTAAAAATTCTCGAAAAATATTTTCTAGCTTCGTATTGACGATACGGTCCTAACAAAACTAGTTTCGTCGAATTCTGAGGCCGTTGGAAAAATGGCCAATTTCCAGTCGATTAAAATCAACTGAAACTGGTCAAACGCGTTTTCCTTTACCACGCTTACATATTGCTTCGAAAATTTATGAAATTTGGAATCTAGCAATAACTTTACATCACGGACCCAACAAAACTGGTTTCGTCGAAATCCGAGGTCATTTGCAAAATGTCCATTTTTAAGGGCCTGAATTTCATAGCGACTATTCAGAATTTTCAACTGGACATATCTTTTGATTCCCGCTATGAAATTTTGATTTGTCGGATTCGTTGGAAAGATATTATCAATTAGATCCTAATGTTTTTGGTTTCACTAAAATCCGGATTGTTTTGCACCCGGTACATTCAATTGAAGTTTGAAATCGAATTATCGAACTACCGCGCCATTTTCCATTCTATTTATAATTATATATAAATATTTATATTCTAACGACGACGTATATAATATATACGTTCGAATCATATTCAAAATAAATTTCTCGTCGATATTATTTAAAATAATTCATTTTAAATAATCAAAATTCGCTAAAATCGCCAAAATAAAAATTTTAAACTGGCCCAGATTTTCGGGCTATTACAGTTTCCTAAGTCATTTCAGCCTCCCATAATCCTAATTCCGAAATGGGTTATGGGCCCATCCACTAATTACCCTACTAAGCCCGCTTAAGCAGGTTTTCACCTTCCAAACCTTGTTTCATCCATTTCTCCCAAACGATAAATCTGTTTGATTAGTATGACCACTCTATGGAAAGGTAAAACATCATCCGAATCCAATAGAAGTGGTTTTAAGTCAAAAATCCTTACTAATCACAAGTTATAGTCGAAACAAGATTCGCTAGAGGCAAAACGGTCATTTAAAAATCGGCAAAAACCGTGAACATGGGAAATGACCCCAATAGTCGTTCCCCAATGTTGCACGACCATATGACTTCATATGATAATGAAATAAATATTCTACGATCCTCCAATGCATAGAATGCAGGTCGTTACAACTGCACTCATCTGAAAATGTTGGGTGACCAACTTGTCAACGTCGATGTATCGGTTTCTAATAGTTGTTTAGTTTTAAATATGATAGGAGGCTTAACTGATGAATATGATGGGTATGTTACGATGATTCAAAATCAAGATCTTCTTCCTGAATTTGAAACTGCCCGTTCAAAACTTAGGATGGAAGAAACAACAATTAAGAAACGAGCAACTCATGAATCCGGAGGTTCAACCAGTTCAACTACCCTAACCGCCTCCACCAACGACTGTTTAAATGATGTTCATTCTTCCCAAACTCAGCTGAAAAATAGAAATAAAAATAATATTACCAAAGGGACGAAAAACAACCGTGGAAAAAGCGGAAGCCATCGGAGAAAGGTCGGCGCCAACCAGAAGAATGGCGAAAACGGATAGCAACAGGGCGACAGCCAGCAAACACCAGAGCAAAAGTCTAACTTATTGGGTCTACACCAGCAATTTCAACCAGTGTAATTTGGACAGTGGGTCCACAGTGGTCAACCCCCCTTATCTGTATCCCACCATCCCATGGCAGCAGCCCCGACCAGTGTAGTCCCGTCAATCGGGAGTTCTAGGCATTCGACCATCTCAAGCCTATATGGTAGCACCTTCAACAGTTGGTTATGCTTCGAGTTGTACTCCGATCAACATCGACGCCGCTATGCACACCCTCACACTCTTGCAACCGGATGGAAACGGGTACATGGATACCAGCGCAACATTTCACATGATTACGGATCAAGGTACACTCTCACCTTATTTTAATTCAAGCAATAGTAATCATAACATTGTTGTTGGTAATGGACACTTAATTCCAATTCAAGTTTATGGAAACACTAAATTTTCTGCACCGTACCCCCACTAAACCTAAATAATGTCTTACATGCACTGGAAGTTATCAAAAAATTGATTTCTGTTCGAAGATTTACAACTGACAATATGGTTTCTGTTGAGTTTGATTCGTCTGGTTTTTCTATGAAGGATTTACGGATAAGGATAGTTATAATGAGGTGTGATAGCACTGAGAGAGGCTTTTTCTATCTTCACCAAAAATCAAGCTAATTTTCCTTTGGTTTCTTCTTTAGCTTCTGTTGCTTTGTCTTCTGATTTATGACATAACTGCTTAGGACATCCAGGAGCTAATATTCTTAGCTCTCTTTGTAGTAAAAACTTCATTGAATGTAATAAAGCTTGTAGGTCTTTTGGTTCATCATGTCCTCTTGGAAAGCATGTTTAATTGTCATTTAAAAATTCCTTGTCTTTTACAACTTTTTCATTTGATATTGTTCACAGTGAACTTAGGACTTCGCCCGTAGCAAGCTCATTCGGGCATCATTATTACGTGTTATTTCTTGATGATTTCAGTAAATTCTTGTGGACTTTTCCAATTGTTGGAAAATCACAAGTCTTTTCTATATTCAAAACATTTAAAACTATGATTAAAACTTAATTTGACAGAGGTATCAAGACTATTCAATGTGACAATGGAACAGAGTTTATTAATGGTTCATTTCAAAAAAATTGCAAACAAAATAGAATGCAATTCCACCTTTCATACTTTCCCTCAAAATAGAAAAACAGAGTGCATATTAAATCAATCAATAACATTGGTCGTACTTTGTTTGCACATGCATCTATGCCACATTTCTTTCGGCATCATGCACTCCAAACATCAACTTATCTCCTCAACATTCTTCCAACTAAGGTTCTACGATTCTTATCCCCCACTCAAATTCTCTATCACAAACATCCCAATTATTCACATCTTCGAGTCTTTGGTTGCCTTTGTTATCCGTTGTTTCCTTCCACCACCATAAATAAATTGCAAGCAAGATCTACTCCATGTGCTTTTCTTGGATATCCTTCCAATCGTCGTGGCTATAAGTGTTATGGCATATCAAACTGAAAAATAATTGTTAGTCGTCATGTACTTTTAGATGAAACACAGTTTTCATTCTCAAAAATTCATGACCACGTTCCTCATATATATGATTTTCTAGAACACGACTGTTCTTCATATTTGATTAATTACAATACCAAATATGTTTCACATGTCAGCCAACATCAACAACTTACCACTCATGAGCCCAGGTCCACTTTAATTCCTTTACAATCTCCTCAACAAACCAGCTCTTCGGTTCCCTTGATTTCAGCCCAATCTCCTACTGTTCACCATCAGCAATCCACGTCCCCGCCAATCCAAACTGTATCACCTCTCTTTCCCTACCAACAACAACCACATTGTAACAACCCGTATTTTCAATAACCTGTAATAACATAAATCGAGGCAGAATTTAATTCTAAAATGGGAATCAAGGGAAACGGGCTATGCCATTGTGTTCGTCTCGGAAAAATACGCGAAATAGAGTCCGAGTTTTCGAAAATCGGAGTCCGTATGACCAAGATATGGCCTCGCGAAGTTTCACGAAAATTCCCAAATTAAAGTATACTTAATTAAGTGAAATGGGTTGTGTAGATATATATATATATATATATATATATATATATATATATATTGATATATATATATATATAATTGAAAATTTAATAAATAAATATGCAAAAATGCTCAAAACAGCGAATTGGGAGAGGGGAATAACCGAACCGGCCGATTTTTGAAGTCGACCCGAGCCCGCTGGGTCGACTAGGGGTTAATCCAGGGTGTTTGGCTGTCAACCCGTGGGCCGATTCGCTCAAGTGCAGATTTTGCATTTGAATGGTTCTCATGGTCCATCTTTAATCTAAAGGCCCTAGATGGTTCCTACACTTGACTTCTTCCCCAAGACATGCTTTGATGGCTTGGATTGAATCTAGGGTTAATCCTATGGCCTAAAACACTTGCCTAATCTATAAATAAGACCCTAACCTACCCTAATTCATTCATAATTAAACCTAGTGACTAAACTATGGCAAAATGCTAGCTCTCATGGCCTCCACTAATTTTATGAAGAGGGTTGCATACTAATCACTCTCTAATCAACTTCTAATCCCTTCTTAGCATCTTAATCTTCTTCATTTGGTGTTCAAAGTTGCTAGTTGTGAGTTTCTATCACTTTGATGATCTTTTGGTAAACTAATTAGATGAGATGTGATGAGATTTATGGTTTTGTATGTGGGTTAATGAGCTTTGAATCATATGATATGATGTTAGCATTAATCTTATGTTTATGCATGTTGAGTATGCAAGCTTATGCAAGTTTAATATGATGTATGTTATGTTTGCATGATGCTAAATATGCAAGTTGTGGGCTATGTAATCATATGCATGTTATGCAAGTTCATGGTAATATGCTATGCAAGTTACATGTTTGTTAATATGCAAGTTACATGTTTGTTAATATGCAAGTTACATGTATGTAAATATGCAAGTTACATGTTTCTTTATATGCAAGTTACATGTTTGTTAATATGCGAGTTACATGTATGTAAATATGCAAGTTACATGTTTATTAATATGCAAGTTCATGATGACACATTATGCAAGTCTATAAGCTAATATGCAAGTTTGTTATGCAAAATGAATATGTAAGTTATGTGACATATTATATGCAAGTTATGTGACATGTTATGCAAGTTCATATGCAAGTTATGTGTTTGTTAATATGCAAGATGGCACCTTTGAAACATGTTCATTCATATGCAAGTTGACACCTTTTATATGTGTTATATCATGAACGAAATTACGTGGGAACGATGGGGTAATTAAATGCATAAGTTAATAAGATTGTGTGAAATTAATATAATTATGCATAACACAAAATAAATAAACATAGTATGGGAATTTGCCTATTTGGTTAGGTGTACCCATACTATGTGTTGGGAATTTACCTATTGAGTTAGGTCTACCCCATGGGAATTTACCTATTAAGTTAGGTCTACCCATGTTAAGAAAACTTGATTAATTAGGGATAATTAATATAAAATTATGAGGGTGATTAATTAGGTGTAATTAATTGACTAAGACACGAGGTTGGACTCAGTTGTAGCGTAAAACTGCCCGGACCCAACCGGCTTAACCAGTTGCTACAAATGTTAGCCCAATGTGAGAGGTCTTAGGCACAAACTAAATACGTAATTAATGTAAAGACACGAGGTTAGACTCTGTTATGACATAAGGCTGCCCGGACCCAACCGGCTTAACCAGCGGTCATAAAAGACAGTCTAATGTGAGAGGTCTTTACAAAGGTTACGTTCTTAATTAATTAATTAAGAAACACTTAACCACATTAGCATGTAGAGGGACATGAGGGGTTAAGTGGGTGCCTCGGGTGGCATGAGAAAATCTAGTGGTTGCCTTGGGTGGCAATAGAAAATACGATTAGAATACTTAACCAAAATAGAACATGTAATTAAAACATGATTAAAGGGTTAAGTGGGATATACTAGAAAAAGGGACAAGCTTAGGTGGGTAGCTTGTGGAGGCCCATTTCAACCAGTAACCCATACGTATCTTTGTGGGCTCGACCCATGTCGAGGACGGGACACGCATACTGGGCTTGACTGTAAGAGGCAAACGGGTTAGCGGTGGCAACGCAAGTCCAACGGGCTTCATATGCGTGAGTGGGCCCGGGCTGGTAGGTAAGCCGTTGTTGCATCGAGTAGATATAAGCCGTGCACCTTTAGTTTCATCAGGTTGCCACATTGGGGAATGATACATCCCACGGTGGGGCCAGCACGGGTATCTACGTTAGGGAGCCGATCGAATGGGAAGTAGTGTGTACACCTAGTGGATTGTAGGGCCCCGTGGCGCCTACTTGGTCACCTAGGGGTACGCAGGTACTAATTAGTAAATTTTATAAGTCCTTGGGTGGGATCAACCTTTAAGTTAGGAACGACTGGTGTGGTGCAGTTTAGTAATTTACCTTAGGGAGGGTAGATGCGTCTTTATCCTTTATCTTCGTTTAGTTGACTGCTTAGGGTAGCCATTCATCCCTATATGTTACCGTATATCAGTTTATGTCTTCTCTGGTTACTTTAACGATTGTATTGTTAAAGTTATAGGACTCGCTCAGACTTATGTCTGACCCTGTTGTTTTTATCTTTTTCCCAACCCTCAGGTCCTACGGTGGATCCTAGCAGTAGTGGAGCTTGATCGGATTGCTGTTCCAGTCTTTAGGAGCTTGGATAGATGTAAAGCTCCAGTTATCCAGTTATCTTTTCTTTTGTTTGGCTATTGTATGAGAGTGGGATTATGTACTTCTTTATTTTGATGGATATTGTACTTGACCTTTATTGTGGTTTTATGATGTAACCAGACATGTTTTACTTCCGCTGTTATGAGATGATGTTTTAAAATTTCAAGTACTATTTATATCTGTCTTGTTGTAATTTTTCTGTTCTATATTCACTAAAATACTCCACCGATGCTATGGCATTCCCTTAGTGAGTGATCATAGCGGGAGTGGGGTGTTACACGTGGTATCAGAGCTTAAGGTTACCAGAACAGATAAAATTTTTGAGAAAAACTACTTTCTAAGAGTATTTTCGAAGAAAGTATTTTTAAAAGCATGTCTTCTAAGAGAAAAAGTTTTTGAAAAAGAAAAGCATAATCCCCAATAGCCATATCTTTATCTTTCGGAATCTCCTTTTTGAATCTTTCCTCTTTCGTTTCAGCATGGCTGAAGATCTTAACATCCCGGAGGGTTTAGTTATACCACTATGGTATAGGAGGTTGCAAGAGGCTAGGGCCGCGGCTGCGGGTCCGGCCAATGCTACTACACCAGAGACAACCGCTCCTCCTCCTCAGCCTAGAGTGGATAATTTTGCTAAGGTTTGCAAGGAGTTCAAGGCTATAGGAGGAAAACCTTTTCTTGGTTCAGAGACTTTCGTAGAGGCTAGAGATTGGCTTAAGGAAGTGGAAGAGTTGCTAGATATCTTTGAAGTGGAAGAGGGAAAGAAAGTCAAGTTGGCGGCTTGGTTAATGAAGGGAGAGGCCTCATTCTGGTGGGAGGTCACTAATGGAGAACGCCCTGTTGACTCTTGGGCAGATTTTAAGCAAAGGTTTGGGGCTAAGTTTCTCTCAAGGGCGGAAGAGAATCTGTTTATGGAGAAGTTCTTGAATTTGAAGCAAGGGAATCTCACGGTGAAAGAATATGTCAACAAATTCAATCAATTAGCAAGGTTTGGCATAGAGTTGGTGAATACACCGGAGAAGAAGGCTTTGAGGTTCGTTAGAGGCTTGAACGAACCATTGCAAGGAATAGCTATGACTCACATTCCTATGGGGGCCACTTTTGAGAAGCTTGTCTACATGGCACTTATGCATGAGGATGATAAGAATTCTAAGGCACCAGAGAAAAAGGGGGATCAGAAGAAACCGCAACAGCAACAACAAGGCAAGGGCGGAAAAGGCAATGGTGACAAAAAGAAGACGAAGAAGAAGTGCTTCAATTGTGGAACACCAGGACACCTTAGTAAGGATTGTCGCAAAAAGAAGAAGACCGGTTGCTTTCATTGTGGTGAAGCAGGGCATCTTGTGAAAAACTGCCCAAAGAAGGGGCAGAAGACGGGGTCTACCTCAGGAGGCCAGGTGCAAGCTCTCATAGCACCACCTCAGTCAGGGGGGCAAGTTCAGGTTCTCTCAGTTCCACCGATTCAGCAGAGAGGTAGAACTATTTCCGTTGAAAGTCTGGTTTTTCTGTTTGATCATCCAGTTCGTACTTTGTTTGACTCTGGCGCATCGCATTCTTTTATCTCATCATCGTTAGTTGAGTCACTGCACTTAGACACCAGTCTAGTTGATGACCCCTTGGTTGTCTCAAACCCAATTGGGGGCTCCATATATCTGTCTATGATATGTTTGGGTTTGAAGATTTCTATACTTAGCGTTGAGTTTAGATGTGATGCTTTTGTATTGGGCTTCACGGGCTATGGGTTGATCTTGGGCATGGACTGGTTATCCAGTAATGGTGCCGTTCTTGATTGCGAAAGGAGAGTTGTCAGGCTCATGACCCGCTTGGGTAACACTCTCGAGATCTCTTGCAATCCCATGGAATCTGTTTTGCTAAGTTATCTTGAATCGCTCGATGCTTCGGTCGAAAGTTTGTGTTCTGTCAGAGTAGTCCGGGAATATCCGGATGTGTTTGAAGAAGTAAAGGGTTTGCCTCCGAAGCGGGAGATAGATTTCCGAATTTATTTGGTGGATAATGCCAAACCAGTGTCTTTGCCAGTACGCCACATGGCTCCTCGTGAGAGAAGAGAACTTCATAAGCAAGTAGGGGAGTTGCTTGAGAAGGGGTTCATAAGGCGAAGTATATCGGAGTGGGGAGCTCCAGTAGTGTTTGCCACGAAGGCGGATGGGTCCCTCAGACTTTGTGTGGATTATAGGGAACTTAATAAGCTCACGAAGAAGAATAGACACCCATTACCGAGGATAGATGATCTCTTTGATCAGTTGGTTGGCGCGTCAGTATTTTCGCAGATGGACTTAGCTACAGGGTTTCATCAGTTAAGAGTGGCGGAGGACAGTATAGAGAAGACTGCTTTCCGGACTCCGGATGGTTTTTATGAGTGGCTAGTGATGCCATTTGGGTTGACAAACGCCCCCGCATACTTTGTTGATCTCATGAGTAGAGTGTTCAGAGAGTATCTGAATAAGTTTGTAGTAGTTTTTGTGGATGACATCTTGGTCTTTTCCAAGAATGAAGAAGAGCATGCCTTACATCTCAAGGAAGTGTTGGAGACTCTTCGAGCGCATAGTCTTAAAGCTAAATTCTCTAAATGCCATTTTTGGAGAAGAGAAGTGCGATTCTTAGGGCATGTGGTCTCTAAGGAAGGGATAGCTGTGGATCCCGCAAAGATAGTATCTATCCAGGATTGGAAAGTTCCTAGAAATGCTACCGAGGTAAGAAGTTTCTTGGGGTTGGCAGGATATTATAGGAAGTTCATCAAAGACTTCGCGAAGATATCAGCCCCATTAACCCGCTTGACGAAGAAGAATCTGGTTTTCTCATGGGATGTAGATTGTGATGATGCTTTCCGACGGTTAAAGAGAGCTTTGACCACCGCTCCAGTTTTAGTGCTTCCAGATGGGAGTAAGCCGTTTGTTGTTTATACCGATGCTTGTGGAACAGGATTAGGCGCAGTCTTGATGCAGGAGGGAAGGGTAATAGCCTATGGAGGGAGACAATTGAGAGTGCATGAGAAGAATTACCCTACCCATGATCTAGAGTTGGCCGCGATTGTTTTCGCACTTAAGTCTTGGCGCCATTATCTTCTTGGTGAGAGATTCGAGTTGTTCACCGACCATAAATCATTGAAGTACTTATTCTCTCAGAAGGATTTAAACTTAAGACAGCAAAGGTGGATGGAGTTCTTAGCATCCTATGATTTCGAGATAGCGTATACCCCTGGTAAGGGTAACGTGGTGGCAGACGCCTTAAGTAGAAAAAGGCTATCTTTGAGTCCATTGTTCGTGGAACGACGAAGCTTGGAGTTTCTTTCTTTGTTTGACTTCAGACCTTCTGTTGATTTTGTACCTGGTTTGTTGGCATCCTTGGAGGTTAGACCTACTCTTTTGAGACGGATTGGCGAGGCTCAGCGAGACGACCCACAGTTGGTTGTGTTGGTAGAGAAGCTTATAAGAGGGGAGTCGTCCAACCATTTGGGTAGATACACCATAGATGATAAGGGATGGTTGCATAGAGACGGTAGACTTTGTGTACCGCAAGATGAGGGTTTGAAGAAGGCTATTTTGGATGATGCACATCGTTCAAGAATGACTATTCATCCCGGTGGAGACAAAATGTACCAAGACATGAAGAGAGTTTTCTTTTGGGCCGGTATGAAGAAAGATGTGGCCGAGTATGTGGCTAGATGCTTAGTGTGCCAACAAGTTAAAGTGGAGCAAAGGAAACCCGGTGGGTTGCTACACCCATTGGAAGTTCCACAGTGGAAGTGGGATAGTGTCTCGATGGATTTCATCGACGGGTTACCGAGATCGAGGAAGGGCAATACGGGAATTTGGGTTGTGGTAGACAGACTTACAAAGAGTGCCCATTTTATACCCGTAAAGAGTAAGAGGACCGCTCCATGGCTTGCTTCAGTCTATGTTAGAGAGATTGTTAGATTGCATGGCGTACCATCCAGCATTGTGAGTGATCGAGATCCTATTTTCACTAGTGAGTTTTGGAGAAGTTTGCAAGAGGCGGTAGGGACTCAGTTGTGTTTGAGCACCGCATATCATCCTCAGACGGACGGTCAGACCGAGAGGGTGAACCGTATCTTAGAAGATCTTTTGAGGCTTTGTATCTTGGATTTTGGAGGTACATGGGAAGAACATCTTCCTTTGGTGGAGTTCGCATATAATAACAGCTTTCAGTCCAGTATTGGTATGGCTCCTTTCGAAGCTCTTTATGGAAGGCCTTGTCGATCTCCTACATGTTGGTGGGAATCTACGGATAAGATCTTGCTTGGGCCGGATATGGTTAGAGAGACTTCAGAGAAGATTGATTTAATTCGAAAAAGGATGAAAGCAGCGCAAGATAGACAGAAATCTTATGCGGATCGGAGAAGGACGGATCTTGAGTTTGAGGTTGGGGACATGGTTTTTGTCAAAGTATCTCCATTGAGAAATGTTGTTCGCTTTGGGTCCGTAGGGAAGTTAGCACCGAGATTTGTTGGGCCGTTTCCTATTAAGGAAAGGATTGGACGGATGGCATATAGGGTGGAGTTGCCCGACAGACTTAGTGGTGTTCATGATGTATTCCATGTATCACATTTGAGGAAGTGCTTACATGAGACCGCGGAGGTGGTAGAGCCGAGCTTGCTTAGAGATGTAGAGGTAGAGCGTGATGCGACGATTCGACGAGCTCCTACTCGCATCCTTGGGTCAGAAACTAGGAAGTTGAGGAACAGAGAAGTTCAGCTAGTTAAAGTGCAATGGGGAGATGACGAAAGCAATGCTACTTGGGAGACGGAAGCAAAGATGCGTTCTTTGTATCCATTTCTTTTTGAGAGTATGTCTTTTAACTTCTCCTTTATTGCTTGTCTAGTACTTATCTTATCTTTAGTATATCCTCTCGCTAATACCTATGACCTTTAGATAGGGTAAAACCTATGGTTGAGACATGTGTTTGAAACATGTTATGGTTGATGGATGCATATGGATGCAATTGTTTGCTAGTGGTTGCTCGTGGATGCATATACACACACATTAGGCACTAGATCGGCTCAGTCACTTCATGTTGCATATTGCATAAATGGATGTGGTAGTTAGATTGATGGATGTATCATGGCTGTGTTATCATATGGATGATGCATTTTTGTGTATGGTTGTGCACGCATGTAGAAATTTGTATGTGTCAATAGGGTTTCGCATACATATTGGATGCATGGCACTATCATGGTTTGCATTAAGGAGGTTTACTGTATCAGTAACCGCCTGATTTTCGCATTAGGTAAGTACATATACACACACTTTTGCATATATCCATCCAGCATTTAGAATCTTGTAAGGACAATGATTGCTCGTGGATGATGCTTTGAGTAGATGGATGATTGGATGGTAGGATACGTTCTTCCTAACTTGAAGATTTCGGGGACGAAATCCTTTAAGGAGGGGAGAATGTAACAACCCGTATTTTCAATAACCTGTAATAACATAAATCGAGGCAGAATTTAATTCTAAAATGGGAATCAAGGGAAACGGGCTATGCCATTGTGTTCGTCTCGGAAAAATACGCGAAATAGAGTCCGAGTTTTCGAAAATCGGAGTCCGTATGACCAAGATATGGCCTCGCGAAGTTTCACGAAAATTCCCAAATTAAAGTATACTTAATTAAGTGAAATGGGTTGTGTAGATATATATATATATATATATATATATATATATATATTGATATATATATATATAATTGAAAATTTAATAAATAAATATGCAAAAATGCTCAAAACAGCGAATTGGGAGAGGGGAATAACCGAACCGGCCGATTTTTGAAGTCGACCCGAGCCCGCTGGGTCGACTAGGGGTTAATCCAGGGTGTTTGGCTGTCAACCCGTGGGCCGATTCGCTCAAGTGCAGATTTTGCATTTGAATGGTTCTCATGGTCCATCTTTAATCTAAAGGCCCTAGATGGTTCCTACACTTGACTTCTTCCCCAAGACATGCTTTGATGGCTTGGATTGAATCTAGGGTTAATCCTATGGCCTAAAACACTTGCCTAATCTATAAATAAGACCCTAACCTACCCTAATTCATTCATAATTAAACCTAGTGACTAAACTATGGCAAAATGCTAGCTCTCATGGCCTCCACTAATTTTATGAAGAGGGTTGCATACTAATCACTCTCTAATCAACTTCTAATCCCTTCTTAGCATCTTAATCTTCTTCATTTGGTGTTCAAAGTTGCTAGTTGTGAGTTTCTATCACTTTGATGATCTTTTGGTAAACTAATTAGATGAGATGTGATGAGATTTATGGTTTTGTATGTGGGTTAATGAGCTTTGAATCATATGATATGATGTTAGCATTAATCTTATGTTTATGCATGTTGAGTATGCAAGCTTATGCAAGTTTAATATGATGTATGTTATGTTTGCATGATGCTAAATATGCAAGTTGTGGGCTATGTAATCATATGCATGTTATGCAAGTTCATGGTAATATGCTATGCAAGTTACATGTTTGTTAATATGCAAGTTACATGTATGTAAATATGCAAGTTACATGTTTCTTTATATGCAAGTTACATGTTTGTTAATATGCGAGTTACATGTATGTAAATATGCAAGTTACATGTTTATTAATATGCAAGTTCATGATGACACATTATGCAAGTCTATAAGCTAATATGCAAGTTTGTTATGCAAAATGAATATGTAAGTTATGTGACATATTATATGCAAGTTATGTGACATGTTATGCAAGTTCATATGCAAGTTATGTGTTTGTTAATATGCAAGATGGCACCTTTGAAACATGTTCATTCATATGCAAGTTGACACCTTTTATATGTGTTATATCATGAACGAAATTACGTGGGAACGATGGGGTAATTAAATGCATAAGTTAATAAGATTGTGTGAAATTAATATAATTATGCATAACACAAAATAAATAAACATAGTATGGGAATTTGCCTATTTGGTTAGGTGTACCCATACTATGTGTTGGGAATTTACCTATTGAGTTAGGTCTACCCCATGGGAATTTACCTATTAAGTTAGGTCTACCCATGTTAAGAAAACTTGATTAATTAGGGATAATTAATATAAAATTATGAGGGTGATTAATTAGGTGTAATTAATTGACTAAGACACGAGGTTGGACTCAGTTGTAGCGTAAAACTGCCCGGACCCAACCGGCTTAACCAGTTGCTACAAATGTTAGCCCAATGTGAGAGGTCTTAGGCACAAACTAAATACGTAATTAATGTAAAGACACGAGGTTAGACTCTGTTATGACATAAGGCTGCCCGGACCCAACCGGCTTAACCAGCGGTCATAAAAGACAGTCTAATGTGAGAGGTCTTTACAAAGGTTACGTTCTTAATTAATTAATTAAGAAACACTTAACCACATTAGCATGTAGAGGGACATGAGGGGTTAAGTGGGTGCCTCGGGTGGCATGAGAAAATCTAGTGGTTGCCTTGGGTGGCAATAGAAAATACGATTAGAATACTTAACCAAAATAGAACATGTAATTAAAACATGATTAAAGGGTTAAGTGGGATATACTAGAAAAAGGGACAAGCTTAGGTGGGTAGCTTGTGGAGGCCCATTTCAACCAGTAACCCATACGTATCTTTGTGGGCTCGACCCATGTCGAGGACGGGACACGCATACTGGGCTTGACTGTAAGAGGCAAACGGGTTAGCGGTGGCAACGCAAGTCCAACGGGCTTCATATGCGTGAGTGGGCCCGGGCTGGTAGGTAAGCCGTTGTTGCATCGAGTAGATATAAGCCGTGCACCTTTAGTTTCATCAGGTTGCCACATTGGGGAATGATACATCCCACGGTGGGGCCAGCACGGGTATCTACGTTAGGGAGCCGATCGAATGGGAAGTAGTGTGTACACCTAGTGGATTGTAGGGCCCCGTGGCGCCTACTTGGTCACCTAGGGGTACGCAGGTACTAATTAGTAAATTTTATAAGTCCTTGGGTGGGATCAACCTTTAAGTTAGGAACGACTGGTGTGGTGCAGTTTAGTAATTTACCTTAGGGAGGGTAGATGCGTCTTTATCCTTTATCTTCGTTTAGTTGACTGCTTAGGGTAGCCATTCATCCCTATATGTTACCGTATATCAGTTTATGTCTTCTTTGGTTACTTTAACGATTGTATTGTTAAAGTTATAGGACTCGCTCAGACTTATGTCTGACCCTGTTGTTTTTATCTTTTTCCCAACCCTCAGGTCCTACGGTGGATCCTAGCAGTAGTGGAGCTTGATCGGATTGCTGTTCCAGTCTTTAGGAGCTTGGATAGATGTAAAGCTCCAGTTATCCAGTTATCTTTTCTTTTGTTTGGCTATTGTATGAGAGTGGGATTATGTACTTCTTTATTTTGATGGATATTGTACTTGACCTTTATTGTGGTTTTATGATGTAACCAGACATGTTTTACTTCCGCTGTTATGAGATGATGTTTTAAAATTTCAAGTACTATTTATATCTGTCTTGTTGTAATTTTTCTGTTCTATATTCACTAAAATACTCCACCGATGCTATGGCATTCCCTTAGTGAGTGATCATAGCGGGAGTGGGGTGTTACACACATGTTGCATCCTCAAGCCCAAATCAAACATTCCAAACTCCTGCTAGAAGTAGCGACTCACGAATAGTAGTTTCCTCACCTACTCAACATACTCATTTCACTCCAGGTGTTACATGCGACTCGCCCACAATCAGCCTACAGACCCGATGACCTACTCAACACAACATTCTCATGCCTCACCTCAACCGGCTATTACTTCCATGGTCTAAACACCGCAAAGCAGGTTAAGACCTATTAATCTGGTACTTCATCGTATGACCGCACGAAGTCAAAATGATACATTCAAGCCTAACCAAAAATACACTACCAACTTGAACACATCAACCACTACCTCCATGTTTCCACTACCAAAAAATCCACTTAGGGCTCTTCATGACTCGAATTGGAAAAGTACAATGTTAGATGAATATGTTGCTCTTATTAAATATAAGACATGGGAGTTAGTACCTCATCCACCTAATGTGAATGTTATTCGATTTATGTGGATTTTTTGTCATAAAAGAAAATTTGATGGTTCTTTTGAGAGGCATAAAGCCCGTCTTGTATGTAATGATAGGTCTCAGTAAAATGAAATGGACTGTAATGAAACTTTTAGCTCTGTGGTCAAACCAACTACTATTCGGGTAGCATAGCATTATCTCATTCCTGGCTCATTCATTAGTTGGATGTTAAGAATGCCTTCTTGCATGGTAATCTCAATGAAACAGTATATATGTATCAACCATTAGGTTTTAAAGATACGGGGTATCCTAACTATGTTTGCTTATTAAAGAAATCTTTCTATGATCTTAAACAAGCTCCTCGGTCTTGGTACCAGCGATTTGTAGACTGCGTTGCCACAATCAGTTTCTCGCATGGTAAATCTAATCACTCATTGTTTATTTGTCAAAGAGGGTCTAACATTGCACATATTTTGCTCTATGTTGATGATATCATTCTTACAGCTTCATCTGATGCTCTACGTAAGTCTATTATGACACTCTTGGGTGTAGAGTTTGCTATGAAAGATCTTGGTCCACTCAGTTAATTCTTAGGCATTGTTGTTACTTGAAATGCGAATGGTTTATTCCTATCACAGAAACAGTATGCTGAAGACATTATTGTACGGGCCAATATGTCTAATTGCAACAGTTGTTCAGCTCTTGTTGGTACTAAGCCAAAACTTAGTCCTTCTGATGATGCCCCATACGAGGACCCGACTAAGTATCAACGACTTGGAGGAGCTTTGCAATACATTACATTCACTCGTCCTGATATTTCATATGTTGTGTAGCAAGTGTGTCTTCACACGCATAATCCGAGGAACGAACATATGAGGGTACATCTAATTTTGGTTTGCATCTTTGTAAGTCATCTATTGGTAAACTCATCTTTTATACTTTTGCGTATTGGGGTGGTTGTCCGAATACTAGACGATCCACCTCTGGCTATTGGGTATATCTCGGTGACAACTTGAGTTCATAGTCTTCTAAACGCCAACCCACTCTTTCTTGTTCCAGTGCCGAAGCTAAGTATAAAGGAGTAGCTAATGTTGACTCTGAATCTTGTTGAATCAGAAATTTTTATTAGAGATTCACTGTCCGATCTAGAAAGCAACGCTGGTTTACTTTGAAAATGTTATTGCGATATATCTATTTTAGAATCCAGTTCAACGTACTAAACATATTGAAATGGACATACACTTTGTTCATGATAGGTGATAGGTGCAGAAAGGAGAAGTGTGCGTCCTACATGTCTCGTCTTGATACCAGATTGCAAATATTCTTACAAAATGGCTCTCGCGCGTACTATTTGATGATTTTCGGACACTCTCAGCTTCAAACAACTGCCTGCTAAGACTGCGGGGATGTGATAACTTATAAATATATTTTTGTACATATAATATCTTGCAAACTAGGTAAACGGTAGATTCTATTTTTTAGCCTAGAAGGAGGCTGCTAACTTTGTATATAACAGTGCTTCTGCTTAATAAACAATACAAGATTAATTCCTTGCAAACATTCAGTCAATAGAATTTCTACCGTGTCTTCCTAAAATTTCAAGAATACAACGATCATAGGTACATGATCTAGTAAGACTGTTTGAGATAAAAACGTTGTGACCATCTTTTTTTTTTTTTTTTTTTTTTTTTTTTTTTTTCTTACACTTATAGAACACATCCTTCGTCAAATTCTGTCAAAACATCAAACAAATACATTTAGCTACTAAATGTATGTACCTACAATTTATACTAGTTATTAAATATATTTATGACCTACAAGGAGCACCATTAAACCGCCAGCCTCAGGTCCTCAGGCATAAATCCTAGCAAATATTCATGACTGTTGCTTTTTACCATTAGGCATCAGGCATCGGTTGCTGATGACCGTACGGAAAAGCCACTCTTTGTCCATTAGATAAGGTCCTAAGCACTTGCTGTCCATTCTTACTAATGAAGCCATGATTCTTGAACCCGTTAATTCTACCATTTTCACTCACAGACCTTGAAGTTGCAGATGCAATCTCTCTCTCTGCTTGTATGCTTTGAAAAATACTCGTACTACTAGCTGTGTCTTTAAGATCGGGCAGAGGTCGCAATGCTTGCACAACTAGACTCATACGAGGTCGAGCTTTAGGGTCTTTACTTAGGCAGTAGTTTGATATCTGTGCTGCCTTCCGTGCGGCTTTCATTGAGAAATTGCCCTCAAGCCGTGGATCTATCAGGTTATATAATTGACGTCTTTCTTTAAGATAAGGGCGTGCCCATACCACTAGGTTGTGTTCGCCATTTGGGCGGTTTTTGTCCATTGACCTTCGCCCGCTCATCATTTCTAGCAGGACAACACCAAAACTATACACATCGCTTTTTGAGGTGAGGTGCCCTAGAATGAATGATAAGGGCATCATATTTCAAGGAAACCTGGTACCATATTTTATGTTCCTTGTATTGTAGGGAAAAACAATACCTGTCATAACATACTCAGGAGCTGCATATCCGTATGTTCCCATTACACGTGTTGACACATGAGTTTTATCACCTTCGGGGCCATCTTTGGCAAGCCCAAAGTCTGACAGTTTTGCATTATATTCCTGGGGAATTAAAAGCTCCAAATTTCTGAAATAGGGACAGATGAGCGTAAGAATCGAGAAAATGAGGTTAAGAAGCTTACTGCATCTAACAATATGTTTGATGTTTTGAAATCCCTATATATAACTGGTCTCTCAGCTTCCTCGTGGAGGAAAGCTAAACCTCTTGCCGCACCAAGAGCTATCTTCATTCTAATTGTCCATGGAAGTGGAAGAGACCCTATTCATATGATATACATAATATTTAAAGAACAATGCAAAAACTACTGGGACTGAATATTCCTAGGATGTAAAATAAGATAATCATTCTAGGCACAGAGCAAGTAATCTTTAGTTGTACCAAAGTTAAGGTTTTTCGACACAGGATTTAGACTGCATGTTGTAAAAGTTTAAACTCTAAAGTGAAACTAAACGAGGACTGAGCATCGTAGATTCGAAGAGTTCATATCTTGGTGATATCATTGTCACATGTGTATTCGATAAACGTTTGCTTTTTGTCTGTTATCAATTAACTTTCTTATGCAAAATCATTGATTTTCTTTTCATAGTAACAGTTTATATTATTATTTTAATTGGTTGTGATGTTTGAGCTTTAAGATTTAATCTAAAACTTAATTTTCATATTTTATCTTTACTTTGGTTATAAAATAATAAATTTCGAATTGTAAATTTAGATAAGTATCTTGATTTTATATATTTTGATGTGGATTCAATGACTAATCTTAATTCTTAACAACAATTTTAATTGAGTTTTACATGGGAATTTGATAATCAAATCATAACGGGAGAGATTTGAAAAATCATGCTACTTAAGATTTTCTGTAGTAATGTGGAAAAATACATGCAAATAAAAGCATGAAATTGTATTAATTTGTGAATTCATGGATTGAACGAATCATCATTCAATAATTGAAAAGAATTGGCAAGCAAGTCGCGTATGGCCCATGGACATATGTAACATCTAAATAAGAAATTAAGGGAAATTATTCATTGATGAAATCAATGGAACACATAGACTGGTAATTGTGTCACATGAGAAGTGTCTCTTACAATATATAGCTATGATTCATAAAAAAGCGCACATCATGTATGATCCATAACACAAAGCCAAAGGGTATTGACAAATATAACACACATTCTAATACTCTTTAGCTTAGGGATGACTTGAATTATTATTAAATTTTACGTGTTTAAGTTAATTTGTCGATGCAACATTGATCCCCACAAAGAAGTTTTCACTGGAATCATTCAAAATATATAATTAGAGCATGTATAATGGTGTTATTACTGTTGTAACAGAGAAGGAGTTGGTACAAAACAAAAATCTGGATCAATCAGAAAATGTAGTACCTTAACCATGCTTTTGAATAAACTAACAAACTACAAAAGCAACTCGGAGCATATAAAAGCCAAAAAAAAGCACATATAGTACCAAAAATATAAATATAATTCCATTTCAGCAAGAGTCTCTTAAACCCACAGCCTAAACAGACCAACCAAACCAAGTTGAGCTTCGAAACCAACACAAAACATAACTTGTTTACAAGTTATAAAGCCTACATTACACAAAAATACGTCTTTCATGGATTACCATGTTTGTTTAGTACAGCGCACATATCCTCAACTTTTTGTTTCATAGTCCCTACGGAAACATTTTTGCTTCTTATCAATTCATTTCCCCACTTATTTTGCAATAATTTCTATCACATTTTTAGCTGTTCAAGCATATATACCCTTATAACTAAGTGATGGCATAGAACTCATGCAGTAACGACAAATTTATGGTTATCAACCTGATATGACTGAAAGTAAAAAAGATTTTATTTATTTATTTATTTCTTAACTACTTGAGCTGATTGTCCTCACACCACATAATTAAATCATCCAGGTTAAAGATATTTAAGGACTTTGAAGATGCGTACTTCTGAAAAGGTGGTTTTCCAAACTCCCGCGAGGCATAAACTCATAAGCAAGCAGCCTCTGATCATCCTCTATACAATATCCAATCAACTTAACTAAGTTAGGATGGAGAAGATCACCCAGGAAATTTACTTCAGCCTGCAAAATAGGTTCAGTTCGCACATTAGTTCATTTTATACTCTATAAGAAATTCAACATAATATAACAGCAATGTATGTGCACACCAGCCACTCTTTATGCCCTTGTAGCCCATCATGATTTAGAGTCTTTACGGCAACAGTAAGTCCTGTACCAGGTCTCATAGGAGCAGTTCCATTTACTTCTATCCAGCCTTTGAATACGCAACCAAAGCCACCTTCGCCTAAAATACTTTCAGGTCTAAAGTTTCTAGTGGCTGACTTGAGATCAAGAAAAGTGAACTTTCTAAGTTGAGATGCAATGTTCAATTCCTCTCCCACTTTGCTAGTAGACGAACTGCTTTCTGCGTCACTAGTCGTGGTCATTGCTGTGGATGTTGAACCGGAAACTACTGGAGCATTTGGTTGGTCAATGCTATCAGTTATGCGTTTATTTTCTGCTTAAAAAAAGAAAAAAAGGAGACTCTGAGTGTTAATTGTATTTGTGCCAACAAACACTATATTTAATCACAAATAACCAACCAAGGAGGCATATTTGAAGGCTTTATGGTTTAAGCAACGCCACTAACTTTTTTGGTACCTTTGTCTTCATTCTATACACTGAATGTGATCCATGAACAGATCCTTTCCAAATGGGTATAGTGTCTTCATTTTTTCCTTCTTCTTCCTTTTTTTTTTTTTTTTTTTTTTTTTTTTGGATTGGAAATTGATGCTTAATATACAAGTTTAGGTTTGTTGAATTTATTGATTCAAATATTTTACGAAGAGGATGTAATCAATTAATTGATTTTATTGACTGATTGATTGATTGAATCTATCATAGAAGAAAAGAAACGAATGATTGTATTCTGAAGATATTTTGAAGGGGCAATTTGAATATTTATCTAGGTCTTCTATTCTTATGTATATGCAGCTTTTTTGTTTAGATCAAGCAACAAGGAACCATGTGAGTCATAGTTTTAAGTTCATTCTTCATCGCTTTTCTTCTCCAACAATATTTGTAGTCATCTTTTCCCTTTCTCAATAAGGTTATTGATTCAACTGCATTTTGTTTATTTTTTATTTTGATCCATTAAGTGTAAACAAAATTTGTTTTTGATGAATCTATAAAGAAGGTAGTTGGATGGAATATTTGTGTATTGCTATTATTTCCGATTTATTGTGTTGTTAGTTTTAATCAAATTCATGGTAATTGGGTGAAAAAGATCATGTTGTTTTGTTAAACTTCCGTTGCGCACAAAACACCAACAAGGTAGCATATGGCAAGTGGGTTCGACCGTGCAAGGCAGGAATCAAACCCATGACCTCTTGCACCATGTTCAAGTATCTCAATCGGTTTGGGCAAGAGTTGCTTGTCACTTGCATATTTCTTGTTAAAAGGTAGGTATAAGTTTCAGCCTTGGGCATTAAAATTGCATGAAAAATATGCTCATACCCAACAGCCTCAAAATATTAAGTACAAATCTGAATCAAGCACGTTAATCATACCCTACAGCCTCAAAATATTGAAGTACAAATCGGTTTGGACCGTTAGGGAGGTTTGCTTACTGTCACTTGGCCAAAATCAATTTTTTCGAAGTCCAAAAAAATATGGAAAATGTTTATAACATGTCTCCTTGAATCTCTTTGATTTCACTTAATTCTCTCAACTTTTGTCTTCTTAGATCTCTCTAATATTTAATATCTTCTATCACATCATTTTTTGATGGTCAATTAAGATTAATGAAAAACTAGTTTTTTTTTTTTTTTTTAATTATGTAATTTAACGGTTTGTTCCCCACCGTTGTGCGGTTATACTGGTTCATGCATTTCATAGTTCATACTCACCGACATATCTACTACCTAACTGATATACTAAACGAAAACCATAAGCTATGCGCAATAAATTCTAAGACATGCAACTGAAATTCAAAATTAATGATTCGCTCTCTACGCCTAAATGCCAGTTCAATGAATAACATTCCTAAACAAGCTCACCAATTTTACCCCAAATTAACCATCTTTTTACCGACAATACAGAAACAGCACTTCCAAAATCAGGAAGGAAAAAAATTAAAATAAATAATAAGTTAGTAAGTAAAAATAATTACCATAATGGCCAACCGCACTAGCAGAAGAATCCACTTTATATCTCGGAAAAATGCAGCAGCCACTCTTCATCAACTCAAGCTGAATCCAGCACCCACCTGCATTTGAATCATTGTGCCTGGTCTCCTCTTCCTTTCCGGTAAGCTCACTCGTCTTCCTGGTCATTGTAGAAATAGAACCCTACTTCTCAAATTCGCATAAAATAGTATATCTATCCGGTGCTTTTAGACACAGAGAAGAAAGGGAAGACGCGCACATCTCATGTATTGAATTGGTAAACTGCCCGAAGAGCAGCGGGCAGTCCTTTCTGGGGGGAGAACGGGCAGGTAGGTTGGTTTTGTCGGGAAAGAGGGCTCAACATTTAAATTCTGTTTAAAAATTAGGTATGGAAATAAAATATACGGTTGTTTTTATTTACCGGCTGTCTCGTTGGATTCAGAACGCGATATCCATATTATGAACCGAACTACATAAGAATATCCCATGGTCAAAGATCATTTTAAACTCTTTATTAAGTCTCAAAATACACGAAAATTTTACATTTTAAAACTCTGTAAATTAAATTTATGTTTTTCGAAAATCATTAAAAATCAACGTAAAAAACTATCAAATTTCAAAACTTAATTCAATATATAAACTTCTTCATATTCATGTAAGAAAAGTACAGAAAATAATTTTAAAAAAATAGAAAAAAAAAATTGTGCTTTAGCGAAAATGTAGTAAAATCAATAATGTTTTAAAAATTTGCAAACATCACAACAATTATATCAAATATTGCATGTTTTGGTATAATTTTTGCTGATTGTTTCAAGGTTTCAAATTCAATGTTTACATTTATTCAAACATCACATTATCGTAGAAAAATCATCAAAAAATTATGAATATTTGCATAAAAATGGAAAATCTATCACTTTCAGTAAAATCGCAGAAATAATGGCAGCTATACAATAAAATTGCTAACATGTCGTATTTTGACATATTAAGACGTGTCTGTAATACATTGAGGGATTGTCGCAGATATGTCATGTGACGATCCCAAAACCCCGTGACACGGTGTTAAGGATAATCATTGGAATATAACACATTAATCATCATTAGCAGATCACAGATAATAGCATAAACCGAAAATAGAATAATTTACACACATATGACAGCGGAATCATATAGATATCATCACATCAGAGAAGCACAGTACAGGATACAACTTAGTGCATAATGTTACATAATCAGTCACCATCGCCTGAGGCGGAATCATACATAAAGATTACACAAAAGGAATATCAGTCTACATCGCCAGTGGCGGAATCATAATATAGATACAATAATGGCGGCGAAAATCCAAGTCAGCACAGTGTAGTCAAGCCTCGCCATGAGCCAAAAGGTGCGTCAGAAACCTGTAACTAGGCTGCCCGTGTGAAAATGAGGGCACCCGAGTTTGCAAGGTGAAACAAACTACGAGTCAGTCTTGGGACTGGTATGAGAGATCTACTCAACTTATTAACAACAATAATAAGGCAAATCAAAGGACCACGCCACTTTCGCGGAACGGGTTTACTCCAATGAGTGCTAGTGCATGAAATAAAGTAAATGATTAAATCAACGCAATGCTTTTTATAAAATGAAGCCATTATAAGACTCAGGTCCCATCACACAATGCAACGCAAGCCGGAGGATAGAGTTTTCCCTTATAATGGCCAAAAATGCTTCATACGTATAAAACAAAAGTGTTTGATATTATTACTAGTGCATATATGTTTCAAAAGCAATTCAATCATAAATATCAATCCTAGGCGGCATAGCTACCATCTACTATGTCGCCATACTAGTAATACAATCACATCCGCATATTTCGTATTGGAAATTGGATTCCTTCATGAGTCGAGGCAAGGGGCAAGCTCCTCTCCGTTCGAGACACTCTAGCAAATGCCTCGGGACCGCACACAGCAATCCCCTGGATCCTCCAAGGCCGGTCCTCTCTTACTTTTGAGGATTGGCAATTCCTGAACACACGTTTCCCGGTCCTTACAGACCTATAATCGAGGCGCCTCGCATTCCAACAACCACACAGGTGAAAAGTAGATATAAATGTCAGGGCTGAGAGGTCACTGACACCACCATAGCTAGAAAGAAACGTCATGCACTCCTTGGGTCCTTCTCCCGTTTTTGACTCATACCGGGGTGTGAGGCTCGCGAATTCACGTTATACACAAAGCTACGTCACACAGACCATGCTTTGATCATCAACCACAAGACTTTGCTTTGCAACAGAAGCCTTGATCATATGCCACTCAGGCGTGCCACACAGGCAATCCACTCCATGCGACTGATTTCTGTCAATACATAACCTCTGAGCTCGTACGTCTCAGAGAAGGGCGTTAAGCAAGAGAATAAATTCTCCGCCGCCAAACAGATATATATTTAACAGAGATCGATCAACACAGAACAAAATCCAATGTCAGACACACAGTCCATTTACAAGTTCGTTCTGGGTCTGAACGAAACCGGAGGCACCAATTCCTCGCATATCCGTACAATCAACAGTATGTGTGGACGGCTACTACTTCAATTCCTTCATGGTAGCTACTCCAATCACGAGCATCAGTAGCGCCCATCCATCCAATGTGGAGATCGTCGGTCTTCAGTCGTCTTCGACTCTTCGACTTCTCAACGTAGATCGATTATTTGAAATGAGATAAACTCGGCCTTTTCAAATAATCCACGTATATTTAGATTTTCAAACCAATTAATCACCTGGTTGAACTATTCAACATTCACATTTCAGTTATTTAGTTATAATTTTCATGTCAAATACATTCAACCATCACATATCAAGCAAACACAACAAAATTGGTTTATTTTCACTCTATATCGTCTATAGTACTTTATAACGATATATCGCCATTTTTATTTAATTAAAAATGACCAAATCTAATTAAACGACGATTCAGGTCGTATCGATGCACTGGCGCTGCTTTTCACTAATTTTGTTTTACACATATATGAAAATCTAACCGTTGGATCTTCACAGATTTTACATCATTAGGAAGGTCATTTCAAAACGAATCCAACGGTTTCAGTTTTGGGAAAATCCGACGGTCGGATCTTCCACACTAACCATTTGAAGTTACGATTTCAATTTACGAACTGCAGCGTCGTTATTCGATTTAATTAAATTATATTTATATATATATATATAAATATAATCGTTTCTGGCGCTGTTTTTCTTCAGTTTTGAATTAAACATTCCAGACAATCCAACCGTCGGATCTTCACAAAGTGGGTGCCGTTGGAAAGATATTTCCAAGGCGGACCCAACGGTTGCGGTTTTGGGAAAATCCAATGGTCGGATTTCCCGCACTAGTCGTTTGAAATCATGGTTTCAAAACACGAACTGCACGGCCACGTTTCGTTTTAATTCTATTTATATTTATATATTTATATAAATATAGTTCATTCAAAAATTCCCATATCGTTTCCACTTCAATTATTTCACTAACGCCTTTAAATTTTGGAAAATTTCGCCATAACCTCCTTTGTACGGGAGGGTCTGGGAAAATTCCCAAATAGCCACACGGGCGTCTCATATCAAAAAGAAAAAGAAAAAGCCAAGCGGCTAGCCAACAGGCTCATAAAATCATCACCCAAACAAAGCGGTAAATGTGTACCTATTTGTCGGGCACAAAATTCTATTTCTCTTCTCTAGCCCCTTTTTGCTTTAACTTGTTCAATAGATATGCATGTACATATATATCATTTCTAACATTCATCAATTTCCATTCAATTTCATATTTGATTTGCTTTGGTTTTAAAACACCATTCATTCTAATGTTGCATGCATAGGCTAAAATCATATCATTAGCTAGTTAATGTATATTTCAACTCATGCACGTTTATTTGAACAAGTGGCTATTTTTAACACTTTACATTTCAAAGATGATAATTTTGGCGAACTAAAATAGATTTCAACACATGATTATTTTATTTAGTTCCTATGCATGTTAAAAATAATATTTCTATCACAAATATTTATTTCAACGTCCACATATCTTTAGCATATCACAAATATGATAAAAATGATATTTTTATCGTTCAAAATATTTATTCTACCAATGGATGGTTTCAACACTTCATAGTTTCAATAAAAATGTAATTTTTATTGTTCGATCTTTTTATTCAACACATGAACTTTTCCACTACACACACTTCTCAACAAATGAGCATTTCCACACATGGACATTTTATTTATGTTGTTCATATTAGAAAGATGAAATTTTGATTGTTGAAACTATTTATATAAGGCAAATATTTTTCATACTTCGTATATATATAAAAATGTAATTTTTATTGTTTAAACACTTCATTCATTCACAAATGAATTTAATTTTCACACAACACTTTTCAACACATGAATATTTCCACACATGGATATAGTTTCAATATATGACTTTGATTTCAACGCATGAAAATAATTTCAACATATGAAAATAATTCTAACACACAAAGATTATTCAAAATTTCGGCAGCATAACGGCAGGGTAGTTAAAACCGGCACCGTCCCTAGTACGGCTCCTCGCTCTACCTTAAAACCTCGCGGTTTTTGACAATGGGTATTCATGCATCTAACTCGCACGCAGGCGGCATGTTTATTTTTATTTCCACAAATATTTTCAATTGATTTCAATCACCAATGGGTATTTTTCAACCACAACCAAACAATATCAACCACAAACAATTATTCAACCATTCGTATTTTTCATCCAATATTTCACACCAATTCACCACAATAAATATCGTCCATGGTTTGTGGACGAGGGGAGTATATATATATATATATATATATATATATATATATATATATATATATTTGCTATATTTCACTAGCATTTCTATGCATGTAAAAATTCATACTTCGCTTATATAGCTTACACTACGCATGTACATGAGGTATACAACACGTATGTAATTTATATTTCGCTTATATAAATTATACACGACATTTTCCATTCAATTTCACGTTAATTTAGATTTGTCACATTGGTTTTCTGAGTGCTAAAAATCGATACGATGTCAGAAAAATCCGCGGCTTCTTCTATTGGGTAGAGAGCTTCCTTGCGGTCTCGATGTTTCCTGTTTCATCGAATTTCGTCAACACATCAAAAAGATATGATTTTTCAAAGTGTAAAGATCAAAGAAAAACTCACTTTCACGAAGCTTCAAAACTAGGTTTGCGGTTTTCGCGAGAACCGGGGCACGAGGGGACGATCAGGGAGTTGGACGTGGAAGAGCTTCGAGAGGGCTACTGGCGCGCGGCGGTTTGGTGGCGTTCGGTGGTCCAGATCGGCGGCGGCGGCGGTTTAAAGGTCGGAACTTTGGAAGAGGATATCTCGACGTAGAAGCAACGATAGGGGGAGCTCCTTATATGGATTTGAAGAGGGGAAGGAGAACTACAAAAAGTTGAACTGGGGGAGGAGCTAATTCGGGCTGTGGCGATCGGAAATCGCCAGGGAAGGGGGGGAAACTTTTCCGTCGTCGATGTCGGGGTCGGGGGGGGGGGGGTTTCTGATTTTATTTTATTTTTTATTTATGAATGGAGAAATATGATTGGCCGAGGACTATATTAAATTTTTAAATAGTGTTTTCTCAAACGAACTCCTTTTTAAACCCAACGACTTTCGCCCCTAGCTAAATACCCCCATTCCGGACACAATGGGATATGTTTCGTAGGCCAATTCGACTGTTACAATCAGTTATTTTTCAAATTAAAGTATAAAACATTTAATTTTTAACTCTGAACGCACATTTCAATTTGCCAGGGCCACAAACTGATTCGAAAAATTCCAGAAAAATAAATCTAGCTATGTTTTGACTCTACGGTCCCAACAAAACTAGTTTCGTCGAATTCTGAGGTCGTTTGAAAAATGGCCATTTTCTGGTCGATCTAATTTAACAAAAATCGACCAAACACATTTTCTTTTGCCACGCTCACATACTAGCTTCAAAAATTATGAAATTTGAAACCTAGCAATAGTTTGACATCCCGGACCCAACAAAAGTGGTTTCGTCGAATTCCGAGGTCGTATGCAAAATATCAATTTTCCAGGGCTATATATTCTATATACCGACTCTTCTGAAAATTCATTCGGCCATAACTTTTGATTCCCGTTATGAAACTTCGATTTTTCAGATTCGTTAGAAAGGTATTGACTAACAGATTTAAATATTTTTGGTTTCGCTAAAATCCGTTATATTTTCCACCCTGCATAGTTGGTCAAAGTTTGAATTCAAATTTTCAAACTGACTCACTATTCCTAATTCACTATTTTATTGAAATATTCAATTTCAATTGTTCAAATTCCTTTGAAATAATCAATTTAAAAAAAATTAAATTGGCTCATATTTTCCGGGTTATTACAATCTCCCCTACTTAAAACTTTTCGTCCTCGAAAAGGAAACAACAGTAAAGTAGGAAATAAAATGTAAATGCAAAGTATTGTAAAGGTACCTTGCACCGGAGTTAGTCAGAGATATCCACTCTGCATTTGGGGTAAGCTTGCTTAATGCTTTCCTCAGTTTCCCAAGTACAGTCTCTAGGATCACTGCTCCACTGCACTTTAACTAAATGAACCTTTTTGCTTCTGAGTTCTCTAGTTTCTTTGCCAACAATTTTTAATGGCTCTCTTCTGAGTGCTAATTCTGGAGTTATCTCCACATCCCGTTGCGCTGCTTCTTCTACAACAAGATCTGGAACATGCACACGTCTTCTAAGTTGAGATACGTGAAAAACATTGTGCACTCCAGGCAACCAATCTGGTAATTGAACCCTATAAGCAAGAGTTCCAATTCGCTCAAGTATAGGAAAGGGACCAATAAATCTCGGTGCCAACTTCCCAGTCTTGCCAAATCTGATTACTCCTCTCATCGGAGAAACCTTCAAATAAACATAATCACCAACAGCAAATGTCAAATCTCTCCTTCTAGAGTCTGCATAACTTTTCTGTCGGCTTTGGGCGGTTTTCAATCGCTTCTTGATGAATTCCACTTTATCAGATGCTTCCCTAATCATATCGGGTCCTAGTACAAGTCTGTTGCCAGGTTCTACCCAACATGCAGGAGATCTGCAGGGTCTGCCATATAATGCTTCAAATGGTGACATTCTCAAACTTGCTTGATAGCTATTGTTATATGAGAATTCAGCCAAATGCAAATGATCTTCCCATGACCCACCAAAATCGATTATACAAGCCCGCAATAAGTCTTCTAGAATTCTATTCACCCGCTCAGTTTGGCCATCTGTTTGAGGGTGATAAGCGGTGCTCATATTCAGTTTTGTTCCCAATTCTGTCTGGAAAGCCTCCCAGAACTTGCTAGTAAATAGGGGATCTCTATCACTGACTATGCTGATGGGAATTCCATGCAGCTTAACAATTTCTCTGAAATATATCTGCGCTAGACTTTGAGCAGTTCTATTGGATCTGACAGGTATAAAATGGGCAGTCTTCGTGAAGCGATCTACGATTACCCAAATGCTGTCATTACCTTTCTTGGTTCGCGGCAAACCATCTATGAAATCCATGGAAATCTGTTCCCATTTCCAGCCTGGGACTTCCAACGGTTGCAATAATCCAGCTAGCTTCTGTTGGTCACTCTTGACCAATTGACAAGTAGGGCATCTGCTAACATACAAAGAAATATCTCTTTTCATTGCCTTCCACCAGAAAGTGCGTTAGATATCATTGTACATTTTACTCACCCCAGGATGGATGCAAAATTTGGATTTATGGCATTCGTCCAGCACTTCTCTTCGAAGGCCTGGAATATTTGGGATGCAAATCCTGTTATTTAACCTGAGAACCCCCTATTGTCAATACGGAAACTCGTGGTTTCACCTTCCTTGACTCTCTGACTGATTCTCTGAATGAATTCATCATCTTTTTGAAGGGCTGAAATCCTATCAATCAACCCAGGTGTAATTATAAGATGGGCAACGATTGCGGTCTTTCTACTAAGCGCATCCGCTACTACGTTAGCTTTCCCCGACGTATACAGGATATCAAGATCATACGCTGCAAGAAATTCTAGCCAACGCTGCTGTCTCAGATTCAGATCTTTCTGGGTATATAAATACTTCAATGATTGATGATCTGTGTACAATATAAATTTCTCACCCAATAAATAGTGCCTCCAGATTTTCAAGGCAAAAACAATGGCTAGCAACTCAAGATCATGAGTCACATAATTCTTCTCATGCGGTTTCAGTTGGCGGCTTGCATAAGCGACTACTTGGCCTCTCTGCATTAACACTGCACCAAGACCCCTAATAGAAGCATCTGTCCAAACCGTTAAATCCTGATTGCCATCAATAATTGTCAACACTGGAGCGGTGGTCAGCTTCTATTTCAATTCCTGGAAAGCTTCTTCACAGTCGAAAGTCCACTTAAACTTCTCGTGTTTCTTTGTGAGCTTCGTTAATGGACCGGATATCTTCGAAAAATCCTTAACGAACTTTCGATAATAACTAGCCAACCCCATAAAACTTCTAACTTCTGTGGGAGTAGTGGGTTGTTTCCAGTCTTGAATCGCTGTTATTTTGCTTGGGTCAACAGAAATTCCTTTCTCTGACACGACATGGCCAAGAAATTTAACTTCTTCTTGCCAGAAGACACATTTAGAGAATTTGGCTTTGAAGACGTTCTTCCTTAGAATCTCCAATACTTGTTCTAAGTGTTTTTCATGCTCGGGTTTTGATTTGGAGTAGATTAAAATATCATCGATGAATACGAGGACAAATTTATTCAGAACTCCCCTGAACACTCTATCCATTAGATCGACAAAGTATGCTGGAGCGTTACACAGGCCAAACGGCATTACTAACCATTCATAAAATATGTCTGGACCTCTGAAAGCTGTCAAAGGAACACACTCTTCTGCTATTCTCAATTGATGAAAACCTGTAGCTAGGTCCATTCGGGAAAATACTTTCGCCCCATTCAATTGGTCTAGCAAATCATCAATGCGGGGTAATGGATATTTGTTTTTGAGCGTCTGTTTGTTGAGGTCTCGGTAATCAACACATAATCTAAGAGTACCGTCTGACTTCGGGACAAACACAACAGCTGCACCCCAATTAGAAAAACTAGGTCTGATTAGACCCTTCCACAACAGTTGACGAGTTTGATCGCCTAATTCTTCTTTTTCTTTCGGAGTCATTCTACGAATTGGATGTACCACTGGTCTGGCATTGGGAATTAAATCGATTCGGAATTCTATTTCTCTGTGCGGAGGTAAATTCTCAACTTCTTCAAACACATCCGCATAGTTTCTAATAATCGGAATCTTTTCCATGGAAGTGGGGATAAGTTCCAATGCCGACCAAAATTCTTCTCTATTCGGATTCGAACCATGATAGGGAATATATATATGTCCAAGCTCCGTTCGGATTTTAACGATTCTTTCCGCACATTTCACTTCAGCTTCATACTTCGTTAACCAATGCAGCCCGAGAATGATATCGAATTCGGGAAAATCCATAACGATTAAATCAAAAGGAAATTTGTAGAAAGAATAAGAGATTGGCACTCTACAATATAAACCGAGAGTAATAGGACCCCCTATCGGGTTATGTACTTCAACCGATTCTTTGAGCTTTCGCTGTTTTAACTTTAATTTGTGCACTGTGTTTCTAGCAATAAAACTACGCGATGCACCTGTGTCAAATAATACAGAAACAGGAATATTTTTAATTGTAAGGGTACCTCCCAAAACATTGGGTTTACCTGCTCCATCGGAAGCAGCTGGCGGGCTAGACCCGTCATAGACATGAGCTACTGTAGCTTTCTTCAGCAAAGGACAGTCTTTGACTAGATGATCGGTCTTGCGACAGTTGAAGCACGAGCGAGGGTTCTGAGAGCCTTGGCTCGAGCCTTGAGAGTTTGTCTTCTGTCTCTTCGGAGCTGTGCAGACGTTTGAGTAGTGCCCCGGCTTACCACAGTTAAAGCAATTTTCTCTTGGCGGCCTGCCAGTCTGAGGCTTTGAAGATGCTGCTTGGCTTGACTCGCCTTGATTTACAGCAGGCTTGCGTTTGTTTTCGGCTTGGCTTCTAGCGCAATCCTGATCCAGATGCCTTTGATCAAGGTCTTCATAGTTGCAAGTCATTTCCACCAGCTCGTTGAATTCCAGCTTGACATGGGCCATGGCTCTATCATGATATTGTCGTCTTAGTCCAAGGATAAACCTCTTATTTTTGGATTTCGCGTTGGCGACGAGCTCTGGAGCATAGGGCGACAACATTGTAAATTTGTTCAGATAATCCTGCACGGAAAGATCCCCTTGCTGGAGATTGGCGAAGTCATCGTGCATTCTTTCTAGAGCTTGTTCTGGGACATATTTCTCCTTGAAGAGTTCTTTGAATCCATCCCATGTTCTTCTAGCTTCTCTATTCCCGGCGGTAAGAGATTCCCACCATAATTCAGCTTGTTCCTGCATAAGCCAGGCGCCCATAATAGCTTTGTCTTCGTCTCCAAGCCTCAGGCCTTCAAGAATTTTCTCGCATGTTTTGAGCCATGCAAGGGCCTCTATTACGGTGCCAGTTCCCAAGAAGGTCTTGCCTCCTAAGTTCTTATATCTCTTAGCTACACGGTCAAGCTCGAAGTATTGAGCTGCCGGAGGTTGTATCAAAGGTCCTTCTTGAGCTGGGATTTCTCCCCTTCCTCGGCCTCGGCCGGCACGGCCTCCTCTAGCGGCGGCTGCTCTGGTAGATATTTTTCAAATTCTGTATAAGCAACGAAAAAGTCAGCTAACAGAAATGATAGTCTATTGCATAATTAAGCAGAAAATTTACGAAAAGATAACGATGGACTGATCAATTGTTTTTGCTATTCTGCTAGGCTCATTCTAGGACTTTGCTAGTCCTATCTCTAATGAGCGACTCGCCTTAGAATCCTACTGATTCTATTTTGACGAAGTGTTTAATGTGTTAGACTCCAGAACTAAGGTTAACCAAAGCTCCGATACCAGCTGTGACGATCCCAAAACCCCGTGACACGGTGTTAAGGATAATCATTGGAATATAACACATTAATCATCATTAGCAGATCACAGATAATAGCATAAACCGAAAATAGAATAATTTACACACATATGACAGTGGAATCATATAGATATCATCACATCAGAGAAGCACAGTACAGGATACAACTTAGTGCATAATGATACATAATCAGTCACCATCGCCTGAGGCGGAATCATACATAAAGATTACACAAAAGGAATATCAGTCTACATCGCCAGTGGCGGAATCATAATATAGATACAATAATGGCGGCGAAAATCCAAGTCAGCACAGTGTAGTCAAGCCTCGCCATGAGCCAAAAGGTGCGTCAGAAACCTGTAACTAGGCTGCCCGTGTGAAAATGAGGGTACCCGAGTTTGCAAGGTGAAACAAACTACGAGTCAGTCTTGAGACTGGTATGAGAGATCTACTCAACTTATTAACAACAATAATAAGGCAAATCAAAGGACCACGCCACTTTCGCGAAACGGGTTTACTCCAATGAGTGCTAGTGCATGAAATAAAGTAAATGATTAAATCAACGCAATGCTTTTTATAAAATGAAGCCATTATAAGACTCAGGTCCCATCACACAATGCAACGCAAGCCGGAGGATAGAGTTTTCCCTTATAATGGCCAAAAATGCTTCATACGTATAAAACAAAAATGTTTGATATTATTACTAGTGCATATATGTTTCAAAAGCAATTCAATCATAAATATCAATCCTAGGCGGCATAGCTACCATCTACTATGTCGCCATACTAGTAATACAATCACATCCGCATATTTCGTATTGGAAATTGGATTCCTTCATGAGTCGAGGCAAGGGGCAAGCTCCTCTCCATTCGAGACACTCTAGCAAATGCCTCGGGACCGCACACAGCAATCCCCTGGATCCTCCAAGGCCGGTCCTCTCTTACTTTTGAGGATTGGCAATTCCTAAACACACGTTTCGCGGTCCTTACAGACCTATAATCGAGGCGCCTCGCATTCCAACAACCACACAGGTGAAAAGTAGATATAAATGTCAGGGCTGGGAGGTCACTGACACCACCATAGCTAGAAAGAAACGTCATGCACTCCTTGGGTCCTTCTCCCGTTTTTGACTCATACCGGGGTGTGAGGCTCGCGAATTCACGTTATACACAAAGCTACGTCACACAGACCATGCTTTGATCATCAACCACAAGACTTTGCTTTGCAACAGAAGCCTTGATCATATGCCATTCAGGCGTGCCACACAGGCAATCCACTCCATGCGACTGATTTCTGTCAATACATAACCTCTGAGCTCGTACGTCTCAGAGAAGGGCGTTAAGCAAGAGAATAAATTCTCCGCCGCCAAACAGATATATATTTAACAGAGATCGATCAACACAGAACAAAATCCAATGTCAGACACACAGTCCATTTACAAGTCCGTTCTGGGTCTGAACGAAACCGGAGGCACCAATTCCTCGCATATCCGTACAATCAACAATATGTGTGGACGGCTACTACTTCAATTCCTTCATGGTAGCTACTCCAATCACAAGCATCAGTAGCGCCCATCCATCCAATGTGGAGATCGTCGGTCTTCAGTCGTCTTCGACTCTTCGACTTCTCAACGTCGATCGATTATTTGAAATGAGATAAACTCGGCCTTTTCAAATAATCCACATATATTTAGATTTTCAAACCAATTAATCACCTGGTTGAACTATTCAACATTCACATTTCAGTTATTTAGTTATAATTTTCATGTCAAATACATTCAACCATCACATATCAAGCAAACACAACAAAATTGGTTTATTTTCACTCTATATCGTCTATAGTACTTTATAACGATATATCGCCATTTTTATTTAATTAAAAACGACCAAATCTAATTAAACGACGATTCAGGTCGTATCGATGCACTGGCGCTGCTTTTCACTAATTTTGTTTTACACATATATGAAAATCTAACCGTTGGATCTTCACAGATTTTACATCGTTAGGAAGGTCATTTCAAAACGAATCCAACGGTTTCAGTTTTGGGAAAATCCGACGGTCGGATCTTCCACACTAACCATTTGAAGTTACGATTTCAATTTACGAACTGCAGCGTCGTTATTCGATTTAATTAAATTATATTTATATATATATAAATATAATCGTTTCTGGCGCTGTTTTTCTTCAGTTTTGAATTAAACATTCCAGACAATCCAACCGTCGGATCTTCACAAAGTGGGTGCCGTTGGAAAGATATTTCCAAGGCGGACCCAACGGTTGCGGTTTTGGGAAAATCCAATGGTCGGATTTCCCGCACTAGTCGTTTGAAATCACGGTTTCAAAATACGAACTGCACGGCCACGTTTCGTTTTAATTCTATTTATATTTATATATTTATATAAATATAGTTCATTCAAAAATTCCCATATCGTTTCCACTTCAATTATTTCACTAACGCCTTTAAATTTTGGAAAATTTCGCCATAATCTCCTTTGTACGGGAGGGTCTGGGAAAATTCCCAAATAGCCACACGGGCGTCTCATATCAAAAAGAAAAAGAAAAAGCCAAGCGGCTAGCCAACAGGCTCATAAAATCATCACCCAAACAAAACGGTAAATGTGTACCTATTTGTCTGGCACAAAATTCTATTTCTCTTCTCTAGCCCCTTTTTGCTTTAATCTGTTCAATAGATATGCATGTACATATATACCATTTCTAACATTCATCAATTTCCATTCAATTTCATATTTGATTTGCTTTGGTTTTAAAACACCATTCATTCTAATGTTGCATGCATAGGCTAAAATCATATCATTAGCTAGTTAATGTATATTTCAACTCATGCACGTTTATTTGAACAAGTGGCTATTTTTAACACTTCACATTTCAAAGATGATAATTTTGGCGAACTAAAATAGATTTCAACACATGATTATTTTATTTAGTTCCTATGCATGTTAAAAATAATATTTCTATCAAAAATATTTATTTCAACGTCCGCATATCTTTAGCATATCACAAATATGATAAAAATGATATTTTTATCGTTCAAAATATTTATTCTACCAATGGATGGTTTCAACACTTCATAGTTTCAATAAAAATGTAATTTTTATTGTTCGATCTTTTTATTCAACACATGAACTTTTCCACTACACACACTTCTCAACAAATGAGCATTTCCACACATGGACATTTAATTTATGTTGTTCATATTAGAAAGATGAAATTTTGATTGTTGAAACTATTTATATAAGGCGAATATTTTTCATACTTCGTATATATATAAAAATGTAATTTTTATTGTTTAAACACTTCATTCATTCACAAATGAATTTAATTTTCACACAACACTTTTCAACACATGAATATTTCCACACATGGATATAGTTTCAATATATGACTTTGATTTCAACGCATGAAAATAATTTCAACATATGAAAATAATTCTAACACACAAAGATTATTCAAAATTTCGGCAGCATAACGGCAGGGTAGTTAAAACCGGCACCGTCCCTAGTACGGCTCCTCGCTCTACCTTAAAACCTCGCGGTTTTTGACAATGGGTATTCATGCATCTAATTCGCACGCAGGCGGCATGTTTATTTTTATTTCCACAAATATTTTCAATTGATTTCAATCACCAATGGGTATTTTTCAACCACAACCAAACAATATCAACCACAAACAATTATTCAACCATTCGTATTTTTCATCCAATATTTCACACCAATTCACCACAATAAATATCATCCATGGTTTGTGGACGAGGGGAGTATATATATATGCTATATTTCACTAGCATTTCTATGCATGTAAAAATTCATACTTCGCTTATATAGCTTACACTACGCATGTACATGAGGTATACAACACGTATGTAATTTATATTTCACTTATATAAATTATACACGACATTTTCCATTCAATTTCACGTTAATTTAGATTTCTCACATTGGTTTTCTGAGCGCTAAAAATCGATACGATGTCAGAAAAATCCGCGGCTTCTTCTATTGGGTAGAGAGCTTCCTTGCGGTCTCGATGTTTCCTGTTTCATCGAATTTCGTCAACACATCAAAAAGATATGATTTTTCAAAGTGTAAAGATCAAAGAAAACTCACTTTCACGAAGCTTCAAAACTAGGTTTGCGGTTTTCGCAAGAACCGGGGCATGAGGGGACGATCAGGGAGTTGGACGTGGAAGAGCTTCGAGAGGGCTACTGGCGCGCGGCGGTTTGGTGGCGTTCGGTGGTCCAGATCGGCGGCGGCGGCGGTTTAAAGGTCGGAACTTTGGAAGAGGATATCTCGACGTAGAAGCAACGATAGGGGGAGCTCCTTATATGGATTTGAAGAGGGGAAGGAGAACTACAAAAAGTTGAACTGGGGGAGGAGCTAGTTCGGGCTGTGGTGATCGGAAATCGCCAGGGAAGGGGGGAAACCTTTCCGTCGTCGATGTCGGGGTCGGGGGGGGGGGGGGGTTTCTGATTTTTTTTTTTTATTTATGAATGGAGAAATATGATTGGCCGAGGACTATATTAAATTTTTAAATAGTGTTTTCTCAGACGAACTCCTTTTTAAACCCAACGACTTTCGCCCCTAGCTAAATACCCCCATTCCGGACACAATGGGATATGTTTCGTAGGCCAATTCGACTGTTACAATCAGTTATTTTTCAAATTAAAGTATAAAACATTTAATTTTTAACTCTGAACGCACATTTCAATTTGCCAGGGCCACAAACTGATTCGAAAAATTCCAGAAAAATAAATCTAGCTATGTTTTGACTCTACGGTCCCAACAAAACTAGTTTCGTCGAATTCTGAGGTCGTTTGAAAAATGGCCATTTTCTGGTCGATCCAATTTAACAGAAATCGACCAAACACATTTTCTTTTGCCACGCTCACATACTAGCTTCAAAAATTATGAAATTTGAAACCTAGCAATAGTTTGACATCCCGGACCCAACAAAAGTGGTTTCGTCGAATTCCGAGGTCGTATGCAAAATATCAATTTTCCAGGGCTATATATTCTATATACCGACTCTTCTGAAAATTCATTCGGCCATAACTTTTGATTCCCGTTATGAAACTTCGATTTTTCAGATTCGTTAGAAAGGTATTGACTAACAGATTTAAATATTTTTGGTTTCGCTAAAATCCGTTATATTTTCCACCCTGCATAGTTGGTCAAAGTTTGAATTCAAATTTTCAAACTGACTCACTATTCCTAATTCACTATTTTATTGAAATATTCAATTTCAATTTTTCAAATTCCTTTGAAATAATCAATTTAAAAAAACAAAATTGGCTCATATTTTCCGGGTTATTACATGTCTGCACTTATTTACAATAAGTACTAATATTACAGCAACTTATTTTCCTTTTTGCAATACACTATGAAATAGCTGCTGATATATCTGCACTTTTTTTACAATAAGTGGAAATTTTTCAGTAAATTAATTTCTTTTTCCAATGTCAGCAATACTCCAGTAGTTAATGATACGTCTGCATTTTTTCAAAATAAGTGCAAATATTTTAGCAACTTTTTTCTTTTTCAACAATTTTTCGTTAATATTTACAATTTTTTGACTTTTTTTAAGTGGTAGAGCAAAATTCATGAAAATATGTTGCTATAGTAAAGTAGAGGTTCGTTTTACATTGAAACTTAGTGGAGAAGCCGCTAAGGATTAAGTTTCATTTAGAAACCAATCTCTGATATTCACTTCATAAAATAAGCCTTTAACTTTTTATGATCGTCTAAACTTTAACGATAAAAAATTAAGTTTAGAAGTTTAAATAAAAATATTGGAAATGGACACCTGAACTTTGGATGCTCCTAAAATAGGTTGAATTCTCACGATTGGAGATGCCCTCACGGTAATTGGGGTAAAAAGAAATTTCAATTCGTAATCAAATAACATGGTCGAGGGCATTGCGTTTTTGTTCTAGAATTTAGCAAATGAATTTCACTTTGTTATTCACTTTTTTTCTTATAATTTAACCAATCAATTTGATATCAATCTCAATAGTTATTTGCTTCAAAAATGGGATGCACCAAATTTGTAACAAACCAGAATTTTGTTGGTTTGATTTGGAGTATTTAGTTAATTCTAAATATTCCAATACAGGTGTTTTATAATCAAAATACCCTCCTTGAAGTTTTATTATATAATGTGAAAACCATTTTTAAATTTGGTTTACAAAAATAAATAGTTTAAAGTAAAACAATAAATGTGACTGAAAGAATTTTCCAAAGCACTAATTTATGATTATATAAAAATTGTTTAAATTGCTTAAATAAATATAACAAATACATATATTAAATAATAAACTTAGATTAGTGTTAATTAAGTAATTAATTAGTCAATAAAGTAAAAATAAGAAGTGATGTTATATAAGTTTTATTAAAATAATAAAGGAAAGAGTACTTAAAGTACACTTAAATTAAGGAAAGTAAGACACATATCTACTTTAAAGAAATGATGATGTTGGAAGAAAGACATTATGTGTAAAGTAGTGTGTAAGGAAGGAGGTGAGATGGCATGAAGTTAAGAACGGTAAAGGACTAAGTTTGGTTTGGTAATTTGGCAACTTTATTTTATATAAAAGAGATTTCTTCTTCTCCCTTCATTTTTCGTTTTACTTCTTCATTTTATTCCATTTCCTCTTCTTCCTTCAAACTTTTAAGAGAAATTTAATGGATTCTAAGTTTTCAAATTTAATTTCCATGGCTCTGAAACTAAATATTTATTTGATATCTTGCATTTTCAAACTCTAAATTCTATGCTTTTATTTTCCACTTTTACTCAGTTTTTACCTCCTTTTCTTTCGACCATACCTCTCTATAAAATACTTCAAATTAAGAATTTCTTTTTTCAACTTCAATACAATTGAGTTGGCTACAGTTTTTTTTCAAACATTGTTGCTGGTTTTGAATTTTACTATGCCAAAAGTTCAATTCTTTCAGGTTCATTTTCTGTCTCAGTTTTTAAGGTATGAAAATGGCTCTTATGATTTTGGCCATATCTCACCCTAAATCAATCAGAATTTAGATTTTATTTTTAAAACAGTAGAGGAAAGAAAATGAAAGAACTTACCTTTTAAGAAGTTCCAAAAATTCCTTTATTTTCATACTTGAAAATCAGTTTGAAAAAAAAATTTCGGACTTTTTTGTTGATATTTCAAGTCTTCAAACCCTCACCACATTACTTAGGCTGAGCTATTTTGGTCATGAAGCTTTCAAAGTCTATAATAGAATACGAAACTGTATATACTTGTGTTGATCCAAATTGTGGTGAAGTTAGAACTGGTTCGAATATGCTTAAGATGAGTAGAACTCACAGCTTTAAATTTAAAATTTTGGCCTTTAAAATATTTTATTTCTATGTTGCTAAATTGTTGTATGTTTAGATATTTGACTTGTTTGTGGTTATTTTTTTAATAAATGTTGTTAACATCATGTTGTGTTATATACTTGGAATGTTTGTACCTTTATGTGGTTTATGACTTGGAAATCCTTGGTTGGAAACATATTATTATTTTTAATCTAAAATCATTCTAAGGTTTCAAACTTTTTTCCTTTTTTATAAACAGTTGCTTTATGTTTTGAAAAGTTAGTAAGCATTCATTAGTAAGTTTTCAAAAGAAACTCAAAAGCTAAGATTTTAAAGTTGTGGGTTCTAGAGCGATAATTGCTATAAGTGCAGTGTAGCGACCCACACTTCCGGTACTCTTTGAGACAACCAAATAACACAAGTCCGACCCAAAGTGTACGAGAAGCATATTACTAATAGAAAGAAATTAGAGGATGAGAGAAAGGGAAGAAAGAAAGAGAAAAATATAAGAAAAGGAAGAAGGGTCAAACCAACTCATGCAACACATAGTCTTACATTGCAGCGGAAATAAATATAATACAAAACTAAAACTTTACAAAGAACTTGTATAAATACTTGCATTGATCAGAGTGTAGAAGACAACCAATATATCTGGACAATTATAGCAATTTGTCTTCATATACAACACACAGTGAAATAAACACTAAATGTGTATCATATATCTGAACTCCTCCAGCTCGTCTTTGGGACTTCACAGTATCCAATAACCTGAATCTGTAATAATCGGTCTGACCTAAGCATCATATAAAATACAATACTGGCTCAGTTTGTTCAACTAGCGTGAGAAAACTCACTCAGTACATTTGGTAACATTCAAATTAATATTATTTTTTTGAAAACTTCCTACGAAAGAAAGGTTTATAGTAAGACCAGTCCATACATAAACAAGGATTATTTTTACCTTACGATAATTCAAAAGTTTCTTTATATTAAAGTTATTCTGGTATTATAATATCGTTTATATCAAATAAATAATCATTTAGCAGATATGCTTTCATCTTACGCTCTGCATACTTAGTATATAATCAAAAATCGCAGGGCGCTTATTGGATAATCGATATCCGACTATGATAAGGTACGGGACTACCTCCGAACAGTGTACCTCTAGAGAGCAGTACACCAGGGTTCAACGAGAACATCTTGTAATCCGACCACACAAGATCGGCCACTCATTAAGTGTACCGAATATATTATCTTGAACGGTTGGGCTCAAACCACTGTTTCCCATATGCATACAAAAGCAACAGAATAAGGAATAAATGAATTTTCTTTAGATGGTAATAATACACCCTAATGGGAATGACCTACATAGCCATGTTATCTGCCCGATTTCTGTCATTTTCCCCGCTGATGAGTCCTGAGGTTACGATTTACCTTTATAGCACCACAACATTATTCATTTTAAATGCCACATTATCAGATCCACCAAAATCACTAATTGATTTCCACAACATCACTCTAGTGTTAAGCTAAAAGAAGTTGCCTTCTTCGCCACTATATCTGGTACAGTTGAAGAAATCAATGTATCTTACTTTTTGGAAATACTCTGCCAAGCATTCGTCCATACAAGTCATCCAGAAACAGGATGAAATGGAGGCACTTTCCAACCACATCTTATATAGGAATCATCATATGGATCAGTAGCGAGTAGTCCTTGCAAGTAGATTTAAACAACGACAGAATCACAGTATATCTTTGGGTGCAAATAAGAGATTTTAAGTAGTTCTTCCGTTTTATGAAGATCCACGGTCTTCAGTTTCTCCATATTAATCAGCATCTTATATCTTCCACGTTTACGTGTTTGCTGGTTCGGAATAGCTTTCAAATATATATATATTCGATCCCAGTTTTTCCATAACAGCAATCGATAATAGGCTAGATTTGATAGTCGACAATTTAACTATCAAAATAAACAATTATTCAACCATAAAAATAAAATGAATCCACTAGTTCAGTACACAGCGTCACTTGGTCTCTAATTAACCATCTGTTAATTAAAACTTATAAATCTTTCAATATTTGGAACACAACATTTTATGTCTTATTTTAATATAGGAGTATTCTCAAACCCATTTTATTTTAAATACTTAAGAAAATATCTTATACGCACCTTTCATTTTGGGTTCAAACAAATTTCGCGTTTTATGACAACTCAAAATAATAGTGTTGGGGTTTGATTACTATTTTCAATATAAATCTTTAGAATTGAATTTCCATTATTTATCAGTTAATAACAAAGTCAAACAAGTTGGTGTATATCTATACCTCTCAGACCTTGAATGAAAAACATTCTTACCTTCAAAACAGATAGAAATTTCCAATGTCAAATATCACATTAAATATGAGATATCCATCTAAATTTCATAACCATATAAAATATCATTTGCAGATCACTTGCTACAACAATTATTTATTTTCTGAAAAATAATAAGGATCTTTTTAGAAAAAGTATATATTTACCAGCCAAATCAGTTCAACTTAACCTTCTATTTGACAATTTCTGCTATTAAAGGAAATCCAATTTACAACTCTTTTCAATATAATTCAACTTATATATGTATTTTTATTTATAACTTCACTTTTGGAACACTTGACTTGCAATTTCAACCATTAAGTTCCAAATCCAATTTCAATTTCCATTGCCAAACCACATAACCAATCTACAGAGTCCTTTTTAATTTATATTTCGAAATTAACTTTAGTTATATTTAAACGATTATATAAAAAGAAAACATAAATTAAGCTTTGGAATTTATTTTGAAAGCAAAGTCGTAGTTTACCTCTTACGAGAATAAAATTTTCTTTATATACTTTAAACGACTAATTCAATATATATATATATATATAATCTTAAAACATCTCAAAATCATTTGAAAATCGTTTCCAACAATTTCTTATTATGCCAATGGAACTAAAGAGCCAAACAACAACTAAAGTACTAAATAATGAAATAAGGATTTTGTGTCATCCAATTTCACACCCAACCAAACATATCCATCACAGACGATAAACATTATCAATATTAGTGAGGAATCATGTTGGATCCCTCCAACCTGTCTTTTCCTGCATGACAAATTCAATATTTCAGCATAGATCATAATATATATGAAATTTAACAACTACTGGTGAGGAATCCAGTTGGATCCCTCGAACCTGATTCCCTGCATCACAAATATGTTACCTCAAATAAAATCATTTGTTATAATATAGAGATATAATTATTGTTATCTGCTTCAATAGGCGGGAATAATTGATAATTTTCAACAATCAACCAATAACAGCAACCCAAGCATCCATCTTTTAATCTAATATGTTTATATTACTATAAACGTGACTGATAAGGTTGGTTACCTCATTTGGCAATAATCGTTGAAATAATGATTTGATTTCAATTAAATTAGACAACATTCAATTTAACCAATTATTCCAATATATATATATACGTACATATAAGTATATTCCAATATATATATATATATAATATGTATATTCAGCACATATCCAACAATAATCAACCATACGCACAAATTAAAATCCAGACTTATATGAAATATAACTGGGTCAGACAGAGTAAGTTATACTCATCTTGATATCGTTTATTGCTAAAGCGATTCGGTTTTAGTTAAATTAAACCAGCGTTTAATTTAACTAAAAATTCCAGCTGATTCCAACTTCGACCAAAACAACTCCAGAATGTAGAGTTCGTCAACCCGATCCCAAAGCCACCTATTTTATTCAGTTCTGATAGCATATGTGAGAGTTATAAATAATATGAATTCATGGTTCAATTAAAATAATTAATACCTAATTAAAAATTAATTAACTTAATTACTTCGAATTAAGATTTATAGGTCGTATCCTACTTTCTTCTTCTTGGGACAAAATGCGATCTCCAGCTCTAAAAGAACATGCAATTCCCATCATCGCTGCTACTGCTTAAGGCCACTAGAGACCTCGCCACCACCGGCCATTGGAGCGTCTCCTTCACCACTACCATCACCTAGAACCTAGTGGCACTCAAACACCAATAGGCGCCAGAAAACGAAAACAATCCAAACCAGTTCGTCTCCCCTTCCGGCCACCACAGGCCACTGAGCTTTACCAAACTCCACCAGAACCTCCATCTCGTCACCCTCTACCTTTGACTTTCAGACACCACGACATAAAAATGCCACCACTGCACACAAATTAGAGAAATACGAACTGAACCCTACCACGTTCTTGGCTAGATTCTGGGCACCTTAGGCGACCCGTTGATCACCAAACTATGGCTGAAGGTCCATCTCCACATCCCCTACAAGTTCCTAGTTGATCACTTTGTCCAATTCACAACCAATTTTGATATTCAATTTGATTTTTGTTTGAGAGCAAGAAGGGAATACATGACTTCATAAAGAAGGAGACGTTGTTTTCGCCTAGTACAACATACATTGCGATATTTCAAACTTTAGGCTGCGTTTTAGGGTCACAACATAGGATGTATAAATTTTCAACGTAGGCAACCTTTATTTAATTTGATTAGAAAACTTAGCATTTTATTAGATTTTATTTTGTTTTTATTTGATTATTTTATTTCAATTTAATCTATCGCTATTTCCATTGAATTATCTTTATTCATATGATCACATACGAAATCCAATTGTGATGAAAATGTACGTCCTGCTATAGTTTGACATCCTGGACCTAATGAAACTTGTTTGGTCAAAATCCGAGTCCATTTGCAAAAATGGTGTCATTTTAATTTCAAATTGTCGATTGATACACATTTTAATTTCACACGCTCATAAAACAACTCCGATTGTCACGAAATTTGAAATAATTAACTATTACAAATTTGATAAAATTCATTTCATCAAAATTTGAGGTCTTTTGAAAAATGGATATTTTTAAGGTTAAATAATATCAATAAAATATTAATTAATTCCAAAACAATGCAATTTATTGTTAATAATTTATTATTTCATATATATATATATATATATCCAAATGGATTTATATATAGCTTCAAATTGAACCAATATGGAGTTTAAAACTCAACATTTAAAATTTCGGGTTAAATAGTACCCAAATTATATTAGAATCCCTTTTAATTTATTAAATAAATCGTTATGGTTTACAAACGGCCATACTGTGATTTTTTAGATAATTTGATTTGGGCATATCTCAAAATCTACAAGCTGAAATCTTGATTTTTCTTCTTTATTAGAAAACTATAATCCAATAGATCCGAACGTTTCTTATTTCAGAGAATTCTGACTTATATTAGATTCTATACATTCAATTGAAGTTCAAAACTAAATATTACGAACTACCGTGATGTTGCGGTCTCGTTTTTAATTAAATATAAATTTATACGTTCAAACTTCGTTTAGTTAATAATTCTAAATAATAATCCATTTATATTTCTAATTCAAAATTTAAAACAAAACTTAACGTTTGAAATTAACGCTTAAAAATCAGGGTCGTTACATTCCTCCCCCTTAAAAGATCGTCCCCGAAATTACTATGGCAAGAAAATACTACAATTCTTCTAACTTTCATAAACTAATTTAGTTAAAAACTTCATCCCAATTCTAAATTTTTGGTTCCAACTGATCAAATTTATTTCAGTCAAATCACAATTTCATTTTTGTTAATAGAATTTTCAAAAAAATTAAAATAAATTCTAACACCTTAAATTTTCAGAAAAATTCGGTAGACTCTTTTCTGTATGTATGGACTTTCGCAATATCACAAGAGAGATAAATCTGTATACATCGACCCACCAGGTCGAAAAACACAATTCATATATTTTATTCGTGTTTTTGCGTAAGCGTACCTTATATAAGCATTATCAAGTACATTCACTCAACTTGTATGCAATTTATGCAACCAAATCAATCTTCATAGCCTTTTGGTACCTATACTTAACTTACCATGTAAGTAATAAATACATGAAATTTTTAATAATTTTTCATTGATCAACAAGTGTAACCAAACATATAGCATCATACGTTTAGAAGGTATATGCAAAAACGAGTTAAATCATTTAGTTCCAATTCATAAGTGATCTTATTCAAATTATATTGGAATTCATTCAATTTCTTCATTAAACCGTTGATGAATTTTATTCAACCAATCTAACATCCAGTTAATAACAATGCACAATCAACTTAACCAAACTAATCAAATTTATATTCAACATTAATATTTACTTGTTTACATTCACTTTGGTTTAACATACCTTAATGTCAATCAGTTAATATCTGTGACGACATGGAATTTCGCTCGATCCGAATCAGTCGTTAAACCGATCTAGACCGTTCGAAACCCCTGATCGTTTTGAGAACAGGACAAATCAGAACGCAGACGGAAGAACATTTCATTGTTATTACAGCAATTCCATCAGATACAAGAATATACAGAGTATAATTGAATAAATTACAACAGAAAAATATCAGAGATTACAATAAATTACATAGCAGCGGAAAATAATACAAAGCACAACTGAAGGTGATATACGGATACAGAGCTTTCCGGATATCATTCCAGCTGTAAACCAGGATCCTGTGAATATGAATCTGCAAAACCAAAACTACTAGCTGCCTGTGCGGAAAATAGGGGCACCCAGAGTTTAGGTTAAAACAATAAACTCCAGGTCAGTCATGTGACTGGTGTGAGAACTAAAACAGTTATTTAAAACTTTATTTTAAAAGAGAGTAATTCAAGGGACCACGCCATATAACACGGAACGGGTTTCCTCCCAAGAATACCAGTGCATAGAATAAACAGCGCAATGCTTTTTCGAAAAATGAAGCTATTATAAGACCCAAGTCCCATCACACAATGCAACGCAAGCCGGAGGATAGGGTTTTCCCTTATAATAGCCAAACATGCTTGGTACGTTTAAAACGAATCATTTGATACTATAATAAGTGTATAGTGTCAAAACAATTTCAATCATAAATATAAATCATAGGCGGCATGGGTACCATCTATCATGTCGCCATACTAGTTCTACAATCAAAACCGCGATACACATATTGGAAATTGGATTTCCGTCATGATTCGAGGCAAGGGGCAAGCTCCTCTCCGCGTTCGAGACACTCTAGCAAATGCCTCAGGGTTACGCACTCTGGGCAACCCTGGATGCTTCAGGGCCGGTCCTCACTTACGTTAGAGGATTGGCAATTCCTGAACACACGTTTCCCGGTCTTTACAGACCTATAATCGAGGCGCCTCGCATTCCAACAACCACATAGGTGAAAAGTATATAAATGTCAGGGCTGGTAAGTCACTGACACCACCAAAGCTAGAAAGAAACGTCGTGCTCTCCCTGCAGTCCGTATCCCGTTTTTGACTCATACCGAGGTGTGAGGCTCACGAATTCACGTTATACACAAAGCTACGCCACAAAGGTCGTGCTTTGATCATCAACCACAAGACTTTGCTTTTCAACAGAAGCCTTGATCATTGCATCTCAGCGTGCCACACAGGCAATTCATGCCATGCGATTGATGTCCATCGATATACAACCTCTGAGCTCGTACGTCTCAGAGAAGGGCGTTAAGCAAAAGAATAAATTCTTCGCCGCCAAACAGATGTATATTTAATAGAAATCAATCAACATAGAATAAAATCCAATGTCAAACACACAATCCATTTACAAGTCCGTTCTGGGTCTGAACGAAACCGGAGGCACTTTCCTCGCATATCCATCCATCTCCAAGTACGTCTGGACGACCACCAACTATTTCCATCCTCTTGGGTGTACAGCCCAATCAGGATCGTCAGTAATTATCCAAACGATGTGAAGACTTCCGGTCTTCAACCACCGTCTTCATCTTCGACATATCGTCGAATCGGTTATTCAGAATGGGTATAAACCCGGCCTTTCCGAACAACCCGCGTATATTAAAAACAAATGTTACACAAACTCAACATACGCCTCATTCCAATTCAGAATATTCTTTTATTCATAAAATCACATTTTTAGGGAAAGGTTCCCATTAATTTTATCCAAGATAAATTCTTTAAAATTTATCCTTTAATCATCCTTTTGATGTCGTTTCAAACCGAATTATGGTTTTCTGAACTAGTCGAGATTAGCGAACCACACCGAAGTAATTATTTATTTTATTTCCCAATCCCAACCTATTCATCCCATGAAGCAAAACAAGTGATACTCCATGTCTAATACTATGGTGTTATCGGTAAAATTAATTACCATTTCACGTTCAAATCTAATTAAAGATTTAACTATCGCTTTGGAGCAAAACTGGCGATACTCCATATCTAATACTATGGTGTTATCGGTAAAATTAATTACCATTTCACGTTCAAATCTAATTAAAGATTTAACTATCGCTTTGGAGCAAAACTGGCGATACTCCTTATCTAATACTATGGTGTTATCGGTAAAATTAATTACCATTTCACGTTCAAATCTAATTAAAGATTTAACTATCGCTTTGGAGCAAAACTGGCGATACTCCATTCTCGCTCATTTCTAAATTTGATAATTTAGACTATAGATTCACATTTCAATCTAATTACAGATACATTTAAAACTCCTTTTACTGGGTTAAAGAACTAGGTGTTATTTAAAACACAGTTCACGACAAACCCAAATCACATTCTATTTATTATCGGGTTAAAGAACTAGTGTTATTTAAAACACCGTTCACGATAAACCCATTTCAAATCCAATCAAATATATTAGAAATTCCGATTATTTAAAACCCCTTTTTAAATCTAATTTATTTATTTAAAAATAATTGGGTTTTAAATTTAGTTCAAAACTAGTTCATTTCGATAAAAATTCATTTTTATCTTTTCAAATATGTAGTTTTTCACCCCAATTCTTCACAAATCATTTCTTATGATTTTACACAAATTATTACTATTTTTAATAATTTTATTAAGGCCCGTACAATCGATTTCCATCAACGGCCATCGAACTGCACTTACAGAAACCTTTTTCAAATTTGATTTGGACGTATCTCCAAATCCAACCGTTAGATTTTGAATTTCAAATATTCGTTAGAAATCCCTTTTCGATACGAACGCAACGGTTCCGGTTTTAGGAGAATCCGACGGTCGGATCTCCCGTAATGTCCGTTTGAAATAAATGGTCGAAATTCACGAACTGCCGCGGCGCGGCGCATTCTATTCAAGCCATTATATTATATATATAATATATATTTCATCGATTTCTATTTAAAACGAATTTTATAAATCGTTTTAATTTCGTTTCAAAAACAATTTCAACTTCCATTTCATTTCAAATCAAAATTGAATTCTTCCTTATAAATTCGTTTTAAAATTCATTTTTATTCAATTCAATTTGAATTGATTTCAATTTGTTTTAAATTCAATTCGAATTCGTTTTTAATTCGATTCAATTCAAAGTGGTTTCCTATTCGATTCAATTCAAATTGGTTTTCTGTTTGATTCAAATTCGTTATATATTCAATTGAAATCAAATTCGTTTTCTATTCAAATCAAATTCGTTATATATTCAATTGAAATCAAATTCGTTTTCTATTCAATTCATTTCGAAATCGTTTTATATTCAATTCATTTCGAAATCGTTTTATATTCAATTCATTTCGAAATCACTTTTCAATATTCATTTTAAAATGAATAAAATCGATATAAGTATCATTCACGTCAAAATGGCGTCAATCTAATCAACACGGCTTCATATATTTCTATTTTCAAATATTTCGATTTCAAATATTTCCTTTTCAAACATTTCTATTTCAAATATTTCCTTCAACACATGACTAATCTCAACGGATGAGTACTGTCAACACATGAACCTTTATATTATATAATATTGATAAAGATGTAAATTTTATTATAAAAATATTTCGTTCAACACATGACTAATCTCAACGGGTGAGTACAGTCAACACATGTACCTTTATTTTATATTGATAAAGATGTAAATTTTATTATAAAAATATTTCGTTCAACACATGACTAATCTCAACGGGTGAGTACAGTCAACACATGAACCTTGATTTTATATTGATAAAGATGTAAATTTTATTATAAAAATATTTCGTTCAACACATGACTAATCTCAACGGATGAGTACAGTCAACACATGAACCTTTATTTTATATTGATAAAGATGTAAATTTTATTATAAAAATATTTCGTTCAACACATGACTAATCTCAACGGGTGAGTACAGTCAATACATGAACCTTTATTTTATATTGATAAAGATGTAAATTTTATTATAAAAATATTTCGTTCAACACATGACTAATCTCAACGGATGAGTACAGTCAACACATGAACCTTTATTTTATAATATTCTTTATTTTCTAAATTGGAATAAGGCCCAATCAATCACCATATAATGTTAATTATATGGATTTTCATACATCACACGCATATAATAGTATTGAAAATAATCAACCATCAACCAAAGTGCACTACACTGCATAAGCATCAAATATAGATATCTAACGCTTATAACAGCCTGTCAATCAATCGATCGACATATTTAATCAGTCAGGATGAGTGAACTTCAAATTTCATCCCAACACCCGTGTGGGGTTTCAAACAATCAAACACAGATTTTATTCGTGCAGTTGGGCGATGTGTAAAATTTATCGACCCAATCAATGTCCTTCAAATAGGTGTACATAAACAAACCGTCTGGTTTGTAAATGAATATTTTATTTTATTTCACTTCCACTATATTCATATTCACGTTAAAAATTATATTTTTAACGATAAAACATTTTATTTAAACATATGAATTTCTATTCAGTTCATTCTTTAAATAAAATGATATTTTTATTTTTCTAACTTATTTTAGAAAATTTCGGCGGCATAACGGCACGATACTAGAAACAGGACAAGGCCTAGCCTTATCCCCGGTCTAGTGAAGGCCCATGCCATTCACACATCAATCAAATCCATTCATTTCACCAAACAATTCAATTTCAATCAAATAATCTAACTAATTTTTGAAATCAAACAAACAAGTCCATGGTCTGTGGACGATTGTGTCGGGTGCTACTAAGCACCGTTTGCATCCTAGTATATATATATAACTAGAAAAGAAATTGAAAGGTGAGAAATTCTCACCAATAGCTATCCAATCATCTTGACTCTTCATTTGCAGAAGTCTTCGTCGTTCTCGTCTTTTTGTCATCTTCGTTGCCCGTACTCTCTACATATGTAAAAATCGAATTTTTACTTCGTTATTCCATATATAAAAATCGAATTTTTACTTTGCTATACAATATAAAAAATCGAATTTTTTATTACGATGTCATATAGATAAAAATTCTATTTCAAAAATATAGACTTCGCCTTTATGAAAATAAAGATTTTGCCTTTATATAAATAAAGATTTCGCCTTTATATAAATAAAGATTTCACCTTTATATAAATAAAGATTTCGCCTTTATAAAAAATATAGATTTCGCCTTTTCAAAAATATAGATTTCGCCTTTTAAAAATCTAATCTTTTGCCTTTTAAAAATCTAATCTTTTGCTTTCCATTACATAAGATAAAAATCATGTTTTTATAATCTTCGTTATATAAAAATTATATTTCACACATATAAAAATCTTTCCTTTTCGCTATATAAAAAAAACTTATTTTTATTTCACTTTTCGTATTAAAAGAAAACATCACTCATGTTCATCATATATAAATAAAAACTAATTTAACAATGTGTTTTATATATAAAACCTGATTTAATAACACGTTGTAAATAAATAAAAATGATTTAAAGCAAACATAAAAACTTACATTCGCACTGGAAAAAGGGGGGGCGGCGTTCTGTCTGAGGGGAGGCTGGGGAAGGGCGCGCCGGAGGTCGTGGGGGAAGCGGTAGCAGGAGGAGGAAGGAAGAAGAGGGGGAGGTGGTCCTAGGGTTCGCGCGATGGGATTTGGGGCTTGGGGCTTTCGAGGAAGGCCGAGGAATGAACGGAGGTGGGGTGGTGGCTTGCTGCCAGCGACGGCGGCGCGTTCAGAGGGAGGGGCGATGGTGGCGTGCGGTGACAGGGGGCGGCGGGATCGACGTTCGTTTTCATTTTTTTTTCATTTTCTGCTGAATCAATTTTTAGATCGGGGGGGGGGGGGGTGGGGGGCAGAGATAAAAGAATAGGAGAGGAAGGGTTTATTTTATTTTATTTTGCAAAAAGTTGACTTTTACATACGACCTCGAAACGAGGCCCACCGCCTGTCGTCCATAGCGTATTACCCCCATTTCGAACACAATGGGATATGTATCGTAGGTTGATTCGGTCGTTTGAATCAGTTTCCGCTAAATTTACATCTAAATCGCTATATTGAATTTTAAACGTACATTTCAAATTACCGGGGTCACATACTAACACTAAAAATTCCATAAAAATATTTTCTAGCTTCGTATTGACGATACGGTCCAAATAAAACTAGTTTCGTCGAATTCTGAGACCGTTGGAAAAATGGCCATTTTCCAGTCGATTAAAATCAACTGAAACTGGTCAAACGCGTTTTCCTTTGCCACGCTCACATATTGATTCGAAAAATTATGAAATTTGGAATCTAGCAATAATTTGACACACGGATCCAAAAAACTGGTTTCGTCGAAATCCGAGGTCGTTTGCAAAATTTCTATTTTTAAGGGCCTGAATTCCATAGCGACTATTCAGAATTTTCAACTGGACATATCTTTTGATTCCCGCTATGAAATCTTGATTTTTCGGATTCGTTGGAAAGATATCACCAATTAGATCCTAATGTTTTTGGTTTCACTAAAATCCGGATTGTTTTGCACCCGATACATTCAATTGAAGTTTGAAATCGAATTATCGAACTACCGCGCCATTTTCAATTCCTTTTATAATTATATATAAATATTTATATTCTAACGACGGCGTATATAATATATACGTTCTAAATATATTCAAAACAAATTTCTCGTCGATTTTATTTAAAATAACCTATTTTAAATATTCAAAATTCGCTAAAATTGCCAAAATAAAAATTTTAAACTGGCCCAGATTTTCCGGGTTATTACAATCTCCCCCACTTAAAACTTTTCATCCCCGAAAAGGAATAAAGTCGAAAGTGGTTTGATTAATCAACTCTACGTTCGATCTGGCTTCCATTCTCCAACTTTTCAGTTTCTGAGAATTTTCAAATCTTCAAAAATTTGACTAACACCCTAAATTTTCGAAAAATTTCGCCACAACCTCCCCTGCACCGGGAGCATCGGGGAATTTCAAATAGCTTCCCCGGTCCTTCTAATCTCAAAAAGAAAAAGAAAAAGCCAAGCGGCTAGCCAATAGGCTCATAAAATCATCATCACCCAAACAAAACAGTAAATTATGTAGTAAACATGTACCTATTTGTCGGGCAAACAAATTTTATTCTCTGGCTCTAGCCTCCTTGCTATGACCTGTTCAATGTGAGTATATGTATATGCAAGCGAATGCGACCAATTTTCAATAATATTCAATATTTGATTCAATTAGGCATAATGGTTCAAAATTATCAAACAAATAACCAAACAACACAAACATCAATCAATTAGTGAAATAGAGTTTCAAATTCATAATTTTGATATATATACAAAAATCATGTTTTTGATGCCAATTCACAACAATGTGTCTATCTATATAAGTTTTGGTTCTCACACCAGTCTAATGGAAATATATAGATATCACACCTTCGAAACTCGAACATGAATACTAATGACGACTAGTTAATCATCAGAATCATCTTCGGGCCACTAGAGTATGATTCTATATTTATCCAATATATTAAAACTTCGAATATACGTTCATGACGCGTATACGCGAAATCTTTATATACTAGATTGTCCATATTCAAAATAAATAAATAATCAAATACGTAGAATTGATTTAAATTTTCAAAACAAAATTGTTTTCTTTTGAAAAATATACTCTTCACACTCGTTCTAGGATACTACTGATCCTATCTCTAACGAGTCATTCTAATTGGATATTGCTAATCCAATATCTGATAAATTCTTTCGTATGTTTCTAATGTGTCTTGTTCTCGAGCTCTGTAAACCAAAGCTCTGATACCAAATGTGACGAAATGTAATTTCGCTCGATCCGAATCAGTCGTTAAACCGATCTAGACCGTTCGAAACCCCTGATCGTTTTGAGAACAGGACAAATCAGAACGCAGACGGAAGAACATTTCATTGTTATTACAGCAGTTCCATCAGATACAAGAATATACAGAGTATAATTGAATAAATTACAACAGAAAAATATCAGAGATTACAATAAATTACATAGCAGCGGAAAATAATACAAAGCACAACTGAAGGTGATATACGGATACAGAGCTTTCCGTATAACATTCCAGCTGTAAACCAGGATCCTGTGAATATGAATCTGCAAAACCAAAACTACTAGCTGCCCGTGCGGAAAATAGGGGCATCCAGAGTTTAGGTTAAAACAATAAACTCCAGGTCAGTCATGTGACTGGTGTGAGAACTAAAACAGTTATTTAAAACTTTATTTTAAAAGAGAGTAATTCAAGGGACCACGCCATATAACACGGAACGGGTTTCCTCCCAAGAATACCAGTGCATAGAATAAACAGCGCAATGCTTTTTCGAAAAATGAAGCTATTATAAGACCCAGGTCCCATCACACAATGCAACGCAAGCCGGAGGATAGGGTTTTCCCTTATAATAGCCAAACATGCTTGGTACGTTTAAAACGAATCATTTGATACTATAATAAGTGTATAGTGTCAAAACAATTTCAATCATAAATATAAATCATAGGCGGCATGGGTACCATCTATCATCTCGCCATACTAGTTCTACAATTAAAACCGCGATACACGTATTGGAAATTGGATTTCCGTCATGAGTCGAGGCAAGGGGCAAGCTCCTCTCCGCGTTCGAGACACTCTAGCAAATGCCTCAGGGTTACGCACTCTGGGCAACCCTAGATGCTTCAGGGCCGGTCCTCACTTACGTTAGAGGATTGGCAATTCCTGAACACACGTTTCCCGGTCCTTACAGACCTATAATCGAGGCGCCTCGCATTCCAACAACCACATAGGTGAAAAGTATATAAATGTCAGGGCTGGTAAGTCACTGACACCACCAAAGCTAGAAAGAAACGTCGTGCTCTCCCTGTAGTCCGTATCCCGTTTTTGACTCATACCGAGGTGTGAGGCTCGCGAATTCACGTTATACACAAAGCTACGCCACAAAGGCCGTGCTTTGATCATCAACCACAAGACTTTGCTTTTCAACAGAAGCCTTGATCATTGCATCTCAGCGTGCCACACAGGCAATTCATGCCATGCGATTGATGTCCATCGATATACAACCTCTGAGCTCGTACGTCTCAGAGAAGGGCGTTAAGCAAAAGAATAAATTCTTCGCCGCCAAACAGATGTATATTTAATAGAAATCAATCAACACAGAATAAAATCCAATGTCAAACACACAATCCATTTACAAGTCCGTTCTGGGTCTGAACGAAACCGGAGGCACTTTCCTCGCATATCCATCCATCTCCAAGTACGTCTGGTCGACCACCAACTATTTCCATCCTCTTGGGTGTACAGCCCAATCAGGATCGTCAGTAATTATCCAAACGATGTGAAGACTTCCGGTCTTCAACCACCGTCTTCATCTTCGACATATCGTCGAATCCGTTATTCAGAATGGGTATAAACCCGGCCTTTCCGAACAACCCGCGTATATTAAAAACAAATGTTACACAAACTCAACATACGCCTCATTCCAATTCAGAATATTCTTTTATTCATAAAATCACATTTTTAGGGAAAGGTTCCCATTAATTTTATCCAAGATAAATTCTTTAAAATTTATCCTTTAATCATCCTTTTGATGTCGTTTCAAACCAAATTATGGTTTTCTGAACTGGTCGAGATTAGCGAACCACACCGAAGTAATTATTTATTTTATTTCCCAATCCCAACCTATTCATCCCATGAAGCAAAACTGGTGATACTCCATGTCTAATACTATGGTGTTATAGGTAAAATTAATTACCATTTCACGTTCAAATCCAATTAAAGATTTAACTATCGCTTTGGAGCAAAACTGGCGATACTCCATATCTAATACTATGGTGTTATCGGTAAAATTAATTACCATTTCACGTTCAAATCTAATTAAAGATTTAACTATCGCTTTGGATCAAAACTGGCGATACTCCATATCTAATACTATGGTGTTATCGGTAAAATTAATTACCATTTCACGTTCAAATCTAATTAAAGATTTAACTATCGCTTTGGAGCAAAACTGGCGATACTCCATTCTCGCTCATTTCTAAATTTGATAATTTAGATTATAGATTCACATTTCAATCTAATTACAGATTCATTTAAAACTCCTTTTACTGGGTTAAAGAACTAGGTGTTATTTAAAACACAGTTCACGACAAACCCAAATCACATTCTATTTATTATCGGGTTAAAGAACTAGTGTTATTTAAAACACCGTTCACGATAAACCCATTTCAAATCCAATCAAATATATTAGAAATTCCGATTATTTAAAACTCCTTTTTAAATCTAATTTATTTATTTAAAAATAATTGGGTTTTAAATTTAGTTCAAAACTAGTTCATTTCGATAAAAAATCATTTTTATCTTTTCAAATATGGAGTTTTTCACCCCAATTCTTCACAAATCATTTCTTATGATTTTACACAAATTATTACTATTTTTAATAATTTTATTAAGGCCCGTACAATCGATTTCCATCAACGGCCATCGAACTGCACTTACAGCGATCTTTTTCAAATTTGATTTGGACGTATCTCCAAATCCAACCGTTAGATTTTGAATTTCAAATATTCGTTAGAAATCCCTTTTCGATACGAACCCAACGGTTCCGGTTTTAGGAGAATCCGCTGGTCGGATCTCCCGTAATGTCCGTTTGAAATAAATGGTCGAAATTCACGAACTGCCGCAGCGCGGCGCATTCTATTCAAGCCATTATATTATATATATAATATATATTTCATCGATTTCTATTTAAAACGAATTTTATAAATCGTTTTAATTTCGTTTCAAAAACAATTTCAACTTCCATTTCATTTCAAATCAAAATTGAATTCTTCCTTATAAATTCGTTTTAAAATTCATTTGTATTCAATTCAATTTGAATTGATTTCAATTTGTTTTAAATTCAATTCGAATTCGTTTTCAATTCGATTCAATTCAAAGTGGTTTCCTATTCGATTCAATTCAAATTGGTTTTCTGTTTGATTCAAATTCGTTATATATTCAATTGAAATCAAAATCGTTTTCTATTCAAATCAAATTCGTTATATATTCAATTGAAATCAAATTCGTTTTCTATTCAATTCATTTCGAAATCGTTTTATATTCAATTCATTTCGAAATCACTTTTCAATATTCATTTTAAAATGAATAAAATCGATATAAGTATCGTTCACGTCAAAATGGCGTCAATCTAATCAACACGGCTTCATATATTTCTATTTTCAAATATTTCGATTTCAAATATTTCCTTTTCAAACATTTCTATTTCAAACATTTCCTTCAACACATGACTAATCTCAACGGATGAGTACTGTCAACACATGAACCTTTATATTATATAATATTGATAAAGATGTAAATTTTATTATAAAAATATTTCGTTCAACACATGACTAATCTCAACGGGTGAGTACAGTCAACACATGAACCTTTATTTTATATTGATAAAGATGTAAATTTTATTATAAAAATATTTCGTTCAACACATGACTAATCTCAACGGGTGAGTACAGTCAACACATGAACCTTTATTTTATATTGATAAAGATGTAAATTTTACTATAAAAATATTTCGTTCAACACATGACTAATCTCAACGGATGAGTACAGTCAACACATGAACCTTTATTTTATATTGATAAAGATGTAAATTTTATTATAAAAATATTTCGTTCAACACATGACTAATCTCAACGGGTGAGTACAGTCAACACATGAACCTTTATTTTATATTGATAAAGATGTAAATTTTATTATAAAAATATTTCGTTCAACACATGACTAATCTCAACGGATGAGTACAGTCAACACATGAACCTTTATTTTATAATATTCTTTATGTTCTAAATTGGAATGAGGCCCAATCAATCACCATATAATGTTAATTATATGGATTTTCATACATCACACGCATATAATAGTATTGAAAATAATCAACCATCAACCAAAGTGCACTACAATGCATAAGCATCAAATATAGATATCTAACGCTTATAACAGCCTGTCAATCAATCGATCGACATATTTAATCAGTCAGGATGAGTGAACTTCAAATTTCATCCCAACACCCGTGTGGGGTTTCAAACAATCAAACACAGATTTTATTCGTGCAGTTGGGCGATGTGTAAAATTTATCGACCCAATCAATGTCCTTCAAATAGGTGTACATAAACAAACCGTCCGGTTTGTAAATGAATATTTTATTTTATTTCACTTTCACTATATTCATATTCACGTTAAAAATTATATTTTTAGCGATAAAACATTTTATTTAAACATATGAATTTCTATTCAGTTCATTCTTTAAATAAAATGATATTTTTATTTTTCTAACTTATTTTAGAAAATTTCGGCGGCATAACGGCACGATACTAGAAACAGGACAAGGCCTAGCCTTATCCTCGGTCTAGTGAAGGCCCACGCCATTCACACATCAATCAAATCCGTTCATTTCACCAAACAATTCAATTTCAATCAAATAATCTAACTAATTTTTGAAATCAAACAAACAAGTCCATGGTCTGTGGACGATTGTGTCGGGTGCTACTAAGCACCGTCTGCATCCTAGTATATATATAACTAGAAAAGAAATTGAAAGGTGAGAAATTCTCACCAATAGCTATCCAATCATCTTGACTCTTCATTTGCAGAAGTCTTCGTCGTTCTCGTCTTTTTGTCATCTACGTTGCCCGTATTCTCTACATATGTAAAAATCGAATTTTTACTTCGTTATTCCATATATAAAAATCGAATTTTTACTTTGCTATACAATATAAAAAATCGAATTTTTTTATTACGATGTCATATAGATAAAAATTCTATTTAAAAAATATAGACTTCGCCTTTATGAAAATAAAGATTTCGCCTTTATATAAATAAAGATTTCGCCTTTATATAAATAAAGATTTCGCCTTTATATAAATAAAGATTTCGCCTTTATAAAAAATATAGATTTCGCCTTTTCAAAAATATAGATTTCGCCTTTTAAAAATCTAATCTTTTGCCTTTTAAAAATCTAATCTTTTGCTTTCCATTACATAAGATAAAAATCATGTTTTTATAATCTTCGTTATATAAAAATTATATTTCGCACATATAAAAATCTTTCCTTTTCGCTATAAAAAAAAACTTGTTTTTATTTCACTTTTCGTATTAAAAGAAAACATCACTCATGTTCATCATATATAAATAAAAACTAATTTAACAATGTGTTTTATATATAAAACCTGATTTAATAACACGTTGTAAATAAATAAAAATGATTTAAAGAAAACATAAAAACGTACATTCGCACTGGAAAAAGGGGGGGCGGCGTTCTGTCTGAGGGGTGGCTGGGGAAGGGCGCGCCGGAGGTCGTGGGGGAAGCGGTAGCAGGAGGAGGAAGGAAGAAGAGGGGGCGGTGGTCCTAGGGTTCGAGCGATGGGATTTGGGGCTTGGGGCTTTCGAGGAAGGCCGAGGAACGAACGGAGGTGGGGTGGTGGCTTGCTGCCAGCGACGGCGGCGCGTTCAGAGGGAGGGGCGATGGTGGCGTGCGGTGACGGGGGCGGCGGGATCGACGTTCGTTTTCATTTTTTTTTCATTTTCTGCTGAATCAATTTTTAGACGGGGGGGGGGGGGGGGGCAGAGATAAAGGAATAGGAGAGGAAGGGTTTTTATTTATTTATTTTATTTTGCAAAAAGTTGACTTTTACATACGACCTTGAAACGAGGCCCACCGCCGGTCGTCCATAGCGTATTACCCCCATTCCGAACACAATGGGATATGTATCGTAGGTTGATTCGATCGTTTGAATCAGTTTCCGCTAAATTTACATCTAAATCGCTATATTGAATTTTAAACGTACATTTCAAATTACCGGGGTCACATACTAACACTAAAAATTCCATAAAAATATTTTCTAGCTTCGTATTGACGATACGGTCCAAATAAAACTAGTTTCGTCGAATTCTGAGACCGTTGGAAAAATGGCCATTTTCCAGTCGATTAAAATCAACTGAAACTGGTCAAACGCGTTTTCCTTTGCCACGCTCACATATTGATTCGAAAAATTATGAAATTTGGAATCTAGCAATAATTTGACACACGGATCCAAAAAACTGGTTTCGTCGAAATCCGAGGTCGTTTGCAAAATTTCTATTTTTAAGGGCCTGAATTCCATAGCGACTATTCAGAATTTTCAACTGGACATATCTTTTGATTCCCGCTATGAAATCTTGATTTTTCGGATTCGTTGGAAAGATATCACCAATTAGATCCTAATGTTTTTGGTTTCACTAAAATCCGGATTGTTTTGCACCCGATACATTCAATTGAAGTTTGAAATCGAATTATCGAACTACCGCGCCATTTTCAATTCCTTTTATAATTATATATAAATATTTATATTCTAACGACGGCGTATATAATATATACGTTCTAAATATATTCAAAACAAATTTCTCGTCGATTTTATTTAAAATAACCTATTTTAAATATTCAAAATTCGCTAAAATTGCCAAAATAAAAATTTTAAACTGGCCCAGATTTTCCGGGTTATTACAATATCTGACAGGCTTCCATTCAATTATTATTTATTCGATTTCCCAACCCTAAATCTATTTTATTTAATTCCATCACTATATCCATTCTTAAATTTACTCCACTTAACCAAGTTAGGTCCCATTTCCATATTCAATTAACTAATTGATTTTCTAATTAGTTTACTACATAATTTATTTTTTGATTCATTCAATCTTGTTAACTTACCTAAATAAGAATTTGACTTCTCATTCAAAGAGATTCTAATTTGACACAAGTCAAATTTCCATTTCATATGATTCGTTTTAATTCCATATTAATATTCGCATTTACTAATTTCATAGGTGAAATCTTCGTCTATTATATTAAGCCATTCCAAATCTATAATCCAAATTGAATTCCATTCAAATCAATCAAACAAACCAATACTACTATAATTTGAGAATATTATTCTTTTCTATATAAAAATATAATTTGGGAAAAATTATTTTATTTACCCTCTTTTCAAAATAATATTTTGTCAGATGCTAGTTCAAACGTTGGTCACATGTACTTGATGGAGTCTCTAAACAATTGAAATGATCAAACAACACAATATAAAATATTATTATAAAATCTAAAAATATGCTCTCTCATATATATACACACACCCAAACTCATAATAAGGTATTCCATTACCTTATCTCTTACTAATTTTACCCTACAATGCCAAGGTTGTCACTTAACCATCAGCTTTGATACTAAATGTAGTGACCCAAACTTCCGGTACCCTTTGAGTCAACAAATAACGCAAGTCCGACCCGAAGTGCATGGGAAGCAGATTACAAACAGAAAGAAATTAGTGGATGAGAGAAAGGTAAGAAAGAAAGAGAAGAATAGAAGAAAAAGAAGAAGGATCAAACTAACTCACACATCACATAGTCTCACATTGCAGCGAAAATAAATATAATATAAAAATAAATCTTTACAAAGAACTTGTACGCATACTTACATTCATCAGAGTGTAGAAGACAACCAATATATCTAGATAGTTATAACAACTTGTCCTCATATAAAACACATTGGAATAAACACTAAATACGTATCATACGTCTGAACTCCTCCAGATCATCTCTAGGACTTCACAACATTCAATAACCTAAATATGTAATACTCGGTTTGACCCAAGCATCATATAAAATATAACATCGGGCCAGTTTGGTCAACCAGCATGAGAAATCTCACTCAATACATTTGCTAATATCCAAATTGATTTTTTTTTTGGAAAATTCCTTTGGAAGGTAGGTTTATCGTAAGACTAGTCCACACATAAACATGGACGGTTTTTACCATACGATAATCCAAAATATTCTTTATATCAAAGCTATTCTAATATTATAATAGTGTCTATATTAAATAAAAAACCATCTAGCAGAGACGCTAGCATCTCATAATCCGCATATTAAGTATATAATCAAAAACCGCAGGATGCTTAATGGATAATGGATATCCAATTAAGATAAAGTATGGGACCACCCTCGAATGGTGTACCTCTAGAGAGAAATACACTAAGGTTCAACAAGTACTTCTTGCAATCCGGCCACACATGACCGACCACTCATTCAACTTGAGTGTATCTAATATATTATCACCAACAGTTGGGCTCAAACTACCGTTTTCCGTAAGCATACTGAAGCAACAGAAGAAGGAACAAATGAATTTTCTCAAAATAGTGATAATACACCCTAATGGGAATGACCCACATAACTATGCTACCTGGCCGATTTTTGTCATTTTCCCATTTGATGAGGCCTAAGGTTACGCTTTACCTTTATAGCATCACAACATTATTCACTTTGAATGCCATGTTGTCAGATCCGCCAAAATCACTAATTGATTTCCACAATAGCATTATGGGTGTTAAGCTAAAGGAAGTTGCCTTCTCTGCCACCGTACTTGGTACGGTTGAAGAAATAAACATACATGACTTTTTGGAAATACTCTATCAGATATTCATCTATATAAGTCATCCTAGAACAGGATGGACCGAAGGCACTCTCCTACAACATCCTACATAGGAATTACCCTATGGATCAGTAGCGAGTAGTCCTTACAACCAGTAGATTTCAACCAGACAGAATCACAATATATCTCTAGGCACGAATCAGATATTTTAAGTAATTCTTCCATTTTATGAAGATCCGCGATCTTGGTTGCTCCATCTCGATCACCAACTGATATCTTCCACGTTTACGTGTTTGCTGGTTTGGAATGGTTGTCGGATATAAATTCGATCTCGGTCTTTTCGTACCAACAATCAGTAGTAGGCCAGATCTGATAATCGGTTATTTAACTATCAAAGTAAACAACCATTCAACCATGAAAATAAAATGAATCTGCTGTTTCAGTACACAACATCACCTGGCCTCTTTAATTAAACATCTGTTAAGTAAAACTTCTAAATCTTTCAATATTTGGGACACAACATTTTACTTTTTATTTTAATATAAGAGTATTCTCAAACCCATTTTATTTTAAACACTTTAGAAAATATCTCATATTTACTTCTCATTTTGGGTTCAAACAAATTTCGCGTATTATGACAACTCAAAATACTAGTAACGGGGTTTGATTACTACATTCAATATAAATATTTAGAAATAAATTTCCATTATTTATCAGTTAACAACAAAGCCAAACAAGTTGGAGTATAGTTACCTCTCATATCTTGAATGAGCAACATTCTTAACTTCAAAACAGATAAAAAATTCCAATCTCAAATATCACATTAAATATGAGATATCCATCTAAATTTTATAACCATATAAAATATCATTTGTAAATCACTTGCTACAACCATTTTTTTTTAAAATGGGAATAAGTTTCCTTTTAGAAAAAAATATATATTTACTAACAAATTAGTTCAACTTAACCTTCTATTTGACAATTTCTTTTATTACATGAAATCAGTTTACAACTCTTTTCAATATAATTCAACTTATATATGTATTTCCATTTATAACTTTACTTTTGGGAAAACTTGACTTACAATTTCAGCCATTAAGTTTCAAATCCAATTTCGTTTTTCCATTACCAAACTAACAACCCATTTACAATGTCCTTTTTTGTTTATGTTTCAAAACTAACTTTAGTTATATTTAAGCGACTATATAAAAAGAAAACGTAAATTAAGCTTAATTTAATTTAAAAACAAAATCGTAGCTTACCTCTTAAGAGAATAAACATTTCTTTATATACTTTAAATGACTAATTCAATATATATATATATATATATATATCTTAAAACATCTCTAAATCAATTGAAAATCAATTTCAATGATTTCTTATTATACCGACGGTACTAAAGAGCCAAACGAAAACTAAAGTACCAAATAGTGAAATAAGGATTTGTGTCATCCAATTTCACACCCAACCAAACATATCGATCATAGATAATAAATGTAACGCCCCACCCCGAGACCCACCCTAATAAAGAGCATTACTAGGTAACGCTGTCTATTGAAGCGAGGAGTAGTGCTGGTTATAGGCGACCACTTGTAGATTTGCATTAGCAAGTCTTAAGTACGTCGAAGAAGTGCTCGCTATTTTTTTTCTAGAGGCTCGACATACTTAATACTTATGTAGTACAATTCCAGTGTGGCTAATAGATCAGCTCAGAACATAGTACATATATAAACACAATCACAATCCACAAAACTGTTACACAGTATTACATCGTTAGAGTACAACAAATACATGTGCTACAAAAAGAATAGATACATCACTAACACTTATACATCATGATTCAAATGAATCAATGGGAAATCTCAACAGCTCGAACTCAACTGGAAGTTGCAACAGAAAAGATATCCCAAAAGAACCCGCTAATCCCAAGCTCAGCAACTATACCTAAAACATCTCGGTCAGACCCGAGGAATACACACATGAGTCAGTCTAGTTTACAAATCAGTATAAGGATAAAAGATGAATAAAAATCAACCAGACAATAATTCCTTTTCTTACGAAAAGAGATCTCAACACACAAGTCCAAACGGGGTCTTAGATATATAAATTCCCTTTTCAAACAAAGGGAAGTTATATATACAGAGGTCGACGAGACACAAACATTAGTCCACAAAATAATATATAATAGGTGAAGAAGAAACACTAAAGTGGAACTCAACACTGCAAAAGAAGAGTTACCCGAACTTCTTGGTTAGGGTTATCAACACTCAAAAAATGCATAAAATTATTGGAGGACTCTGAAATCACAGATAGCACAAGGTGGATCACTAGCCACGTAATCCCTAATTCATATAATCACAAAATCACCAAGTCATAGACACTTTAAAACACAGAATCATAAAATCTATGAAACACGAAAACACTGAATCATTGAAACACAAGATCATAGAATCACTGAACTCTATTAAGAGTTTGAAACCACTAATGAAATCACCACAAACAGTAATGATAATTACTAATAATGAAATCGGTGACAAACAGAAAACACAAGAACACGGAGTTTGGATCCAACACAAAGTAGCAAGTCGAAGCCATGCCTGCACGTGCAATTACACTTATTGGCTTAATGCCAAAGCCAGTGCTATTATTCACGGAGAGGGTACCCCATGTACATGGTGGACCTGAAGATCTATATAAGGACCCGTAACTTCCCCGTGAAGGAAAGCACGAATACTTTGAGAACAGGACAAAATAGAACGTAGACGGAAGAACATTTCATTGCTATTACAACAATTCCATCAGATACAAGAATATACAGAGTATAAATGAATAAATTACATTCGACAAATATCAGAGATTACAATAAATTACATAGCAGCGGAAAATATACAAAACACAACTGAAAGTGATACACGGATACAGAGCTTTCCGAGCATCGTTCCAGCTGTATATCAGGACCCTGTGAATATAAATCTGCAAAACCAAAACTATTAGTTGCCTGTGCGGAAAATAGGGGCACCCAGAGTTTAGGTTAAAACAATAAACTCCAGGTCAGTCATGGGACTGGTGAGAGAACTAAAGCAGTTATTAATCTTTATTTTTAAAGTTCGGTAAATCAAGGGACCACGCCGTATAACACGGAACGGGTTTCCTCCCAAGAATACCAGTGCATAAAACAAACAGCGCAATGCTAAATAAAGAAAAATGAAGCTGTTATAAGACCCAGGTCCCATCACACAATGAAACGCAAGCCGGAGGATAGGGTTTTTACCTTATAACAGCCAAAGCATGCTTGATACGTTTAAAACACATTATTTGATACTACAATAAGTGTATAGTGTCAAAACAATTCAAATCATAAATATAAATCATAGGCGGCATGGGTACCATCTATCATGTCGCCATACTAGTTCTACAATTAAAACCGCAATACACGTATTGGAAATTGGATTTCCGTCATGAGTCGAGGCAAGGGGCAAGCTCCTCTCCGCGTTCGAGACACTCTAGCAAATGCCTCAGGACCCCACTATGATCCTTGGAATCGGCTGGGCCGGTCCTCTCTTACTTTTGAGGATTGGCAATTCCTGAACACACGTTTCCCGGTCCTTACAGACCTATATCCGAGGCGCCTCGTATCCAACAACCACACAGGTGAAAAGTATATAAATGTCAGGGCTGGTAGGTCACTGACACCACCCTAGCTAGAAAGAAACGTCGTGCTCTCCCAGCGGTCCGTCTCCCGTTTTTGACTCATATCGAGGTGTGAGGCTCGCGAATTCACGTTATACACAAAGCTACGCCACACAGGCCGTGCTTTGATCATCAACCACAAGACATTGCTTTTCAACAGAAGCCCTGATCAATTGCCACTTACGCATGCCACATTGGCAATTCACTCCATGCGACTGATGTCCATCGATATACAACCTCTGAGCTCGTATGTCTCAGAGAAGGGCGTTAATCAAGAGAATAAATTCTCCGCCGCCAAACAGATGTATATTTAATAAAGATCAATCAACACAGAATAAAATCCAATGTCAGACACACAATCCATTTACAAGTTCGTTCTGGGTCTGAACGAAACCGGAGGCACTTTCCTCGCATATCCATCCATCTCCAAGTACGTCTGGACGATCACCAACTGATTCCCTCATCCTGGGTGTACAACCCAATCAAGATCATCAGTAATCACCCAAACGATGTGAAGACTTCCGGTCTTCAACCACCGTCTTCATCTTCGACATCTCGTCGAATCGGTTATTCAGAATGGGTATAAACCCGGCCTTTCTGAATAACCCACGTATATAATAAACGAATGTTACACAAACACCACAAACGCCTCATTCCAATTCAGAATATTCTTTTATTCACAAAATCACATTCTTAGGGAAAGGTTCCCATTAATTTTATCAAAGATAAATTCTTCTAAATTTATTCTTTAATCTTCCTTTGGATATCATCTCAAACTAGTCGGGATTAACGAACCACACCGAAGTAATTATTTAGTTTATTTCCCAATCCCAACCTATATATCCCATGGAGCAAAACTGGTGATACTCCATATCTAACACCAGGGTGTTATCGGTAAAATTAATTACCATTTCACGTTCAAATCTAATTAAAGATTTAACTATCGCTTTGGAGCAAAACTGGTGGTACTCCATTCTCGATCACCTTTCAGATTTGATAATTTAAATTATCAATTCACATTTTAATCTAATTAAAGATTCATTAAAACTCCACTTAGCTTTAATCCTTTCAAAAATCAATATCCTGTCTTTAACTGGGTTAAAGAACCAATGTCATCTAAAACACGATTCACGATAAACCCAAATCACATTTGATATTAAATACAAGGCTCTGAATAGAAAATATATCGACTTATATTCAATACCAAATTCTGAAACCAACAAATATCGTATTGGAAATAACGATATAAAATATATCTTTCAAATTCCCATAACAATATCTGTATAGTCACGAAATCCAACATCGAAATATCCCGAAGATAATTTCGATTCAGCTCCAGTCCAATCCACGTATTGGAAATTATCGATTATTTTCAAAATCACTTTCAAATTCAATTTATTTATTTCTAAAATAAATTGATTTTAATTCTAGTTCAAAACTAGTTCATTTTGATAAAAATCTATTTTTATCCTTTCAAATGTGGAATTCTTCAGCTCAATTTTTCCCAAATCACATATTATGATTTTACATAAATTATAAATATTTTTAATAATTTTATCAAGGCCCGTACAGTCGATTTCCATCAACGGCCATCGAACTGCACTTACAGCGACCTTTTTCAAATTTGATTTGGACATAATTCCAAATCCAACCGTTAGATTTCAAATTTCTAATATTCATTGGAAAGCCCTTTTCGATACGAACCCAACGGTTCCGGTTTTAGGAGAATCCGACGGTCGGATCTCCCGTAATGTCCGTTTGAAATAAATGGTCGAAATTCATGAACTGTCGCGGCGCGTTCCATTCAGGCCATTATATTATATATATTATATATATATAATATATTTCGTTGATTTCTATTTAAAACGAATTTTATAAATCGTTTTAAATTCGCTTCTAAAACAATTCAACTTCTATATTCAATTTCAAATCGATTTGATTTCAATTCAACTCGAATTCATTTCAATTTTATTTAATTCGAATTCAAATTCGTTTCAATTCAATTCAAATTCAAATTCGTTTCAATTCAATTCAAATTCAAATTCGTTTCAATTCAATTCAAATTCAAATTCGTTTCAATTCAATTCAAATTCAAATTCGTTTTCTTTTCAATTCGAATTTGCTATAATATTCATTTCAATTTGAATAAAATCGACATAAATATCGTTCACGTCAAAATGGCGCAAATCTAATCAACACGGCTTTATATTTTTCAATAAATTCGTTATCCTATTCAACAAATGAATATTTATCCCATTCAACACATGAATCTATATTTCTTTCAACACACGACTAATCTCAACACATGAGTGCCGTCAACACATCACTATTGTTGTTACGTAAAATATTTTATAAAACTATGGTATCTATCGTTTGATTTTATTTAGACTTCTACTATGAAGTAGTTCTAATTTTAAATATGATAAAGATGTAAATTTCGCTGTATAAAATATTTCACTCAACACATGAACATCGTCAACACATGACTATTTTTATATTCAACACATGAATTTTTCTTTTATAATATTCATTATTTTCCCGATTGGAATGAGGCCCAATCAATCACCATATAATGTTAATTATATGGATTTTCATACATCACACGTATATAATAGCATTGAAAAATAATCAATCATCAACCAAAGTGCACTACACTGTATAAGCATCAAATATAGATATCTGACGCTTATAATAGCCTGTCAATCAATCGATCGACATATTTAATCAATCAGGATGAGTGAACTTCAAATTTCATCCCAACACCCGTGTGGGGTTTCAAACAATCTAACACAGATTTTATTTGTGCAGTTGGGCGAGGTGTAAAATTTATCGTCCCAATCAATGTCCTTCAAATAGGTGTACATAAACAAACCGTCCGGTTTGTAAATGAATATTTTATTTTATTCACTTCCACGTTAAAAATTATATTTTTAACGATAAAATATTCTATTTCAACACATGGATTTCTATTCATTTCATTTACACAATAAAAATGATATTTTTACTTTTCTAACATATTTTAGAAAATTTCGGCGGCATAACGGCACGATACTAGAAACGGGACAAGGCCTAGCCTTATCCCCGGTCTAGTGAAGGCCCACGCCATTCACACATCAATCAATCCATTCCATTTCACCAAACAATTCAATTCAAACCCAACAAACTAACCAACTACTCAACCAAACAATTTTAACAAACAAGCCATCCATGGTCTATGGATGACGGGTGTCGGGTGCTACTAAGCACCGTCTGCATCCTAGTATATATATATAACTAGAAAAAGAGAATTTGTGTGAGAAGTTCTCACCGAAAGCTATCCAATACCACGAATCTTCTTTTATAGAAATCTTCGCCATTCTCGCCTTTTGTCGCTTTCGTTGTCCGCTTTCACTACATATGTAAAAATCACATTTTTATATACTGATGTCTTTAAAATAAGAATCACATTTTTATTTATTCACTTTCAATTTAAAAGTCATATTTTTATAATCACTTCATATATTTATAAACACTTCATATATTTAAAAATACTTCATATATTTAAAAATCGAATTTTTATTCCGTTATTCAATATATAAAAATCGAATTTTTACTATCACGCTTTATGGATAAAAAATTTATTTTCACACCGATGTTCATATAATAAAGATTATATTTTTATCCTGCTATTCTCTATATAAAGATTTCGCCCTTATAAAAAAATAAAGTTTTCGCCTTTATAAAAATCATCACTTGATTTCAACGTATATAAAATAAAAATCAGATTTTTATTTTGCTACATATACAAAGATGATATTTTTATTTTTCCTATCATGTAAAAATTATATTTTTAACTTCCACAATTCAAAATCAAACCTTTACTTTTCATATTTAAAAATATCATCTTTTCTATTTGAAAAATCCTAACTTTTCCATTTGAAAAATCCTAACTTTAACATTTGAAAAATTCTAACTTTTCTATTTGCTAATCCTATACAAAAGAAATAAATAAATAAAATAAAACAAATTAGAAAAACTTACTTTCTCAATCGGAGAGGGGGGGGGTTTCTTGCTCGCGGAAGTGTGGTGGGCCCTCCAGCAGGCGGCGGAGGTGGAGCGGAAGGGGGGGGGGGGTTGCGGCTGTCGATTGAAGAGGAGAGGGGGAAGAAGAAGGGGCGGCGCGGTGGTTTGGTGGTTGCGGTGGGCTCCAGCGAAGGCGGTGAGGGTTTAGGGGGAACTCGCAGTGGCGGGGAGGAGGAAGCGGAGCATCGATGGGCAGAGGAGGTGGAGAGGAGGGCGGCGTGGTGGGGTCCTGACCGCCGACGAGCGGTGGTGGGTGGCGGCTCCATCGCGCCCCCTTTCATCATTTATTATTATTATTATTATTATTATTTTATTTCGATTTCATCCTGAAATTATAAGGGGGGGGGCCTGAGAGGTAATAGGAGGAGAGGGATTAATTTTAATTTTAATTTATTTATTTAATTTAATTTCAAAAAGCAACTTTTATTTTCGACCTCAAAACGATTCCCACCGCCTGTCGTCCATAGCGTTTTACCCCCATTCTGAACACAATGGGATATGTATCGTCAGCTGATTCGGCTGTTACAATCAGTTTCCGTTAAATTTACATTTAAATCACTATATTGAATTTTAAACGTACATTTCAAATTACCGGGGTCACATACTAACTCTATAAATTCCATAAAAATATTTTCTAGCTTCGTATTGACGATACGGTCCTAACAAAACTAGTTTCGTCGAATTCTGAGACCGTTGGAAAAATGGCCAATTTCCAGTCGATTAAAATCAACTGAAACTGGTCAAACGCGTTTTCCTTTGCCACGCTCACATATTGATTCAAAAAATTATGAAATTTGGAATCTAGCAATAACTTTACACTGCGGATCCAACAAAAGTGGTTTCGTTGAAATCCGAGGTCGTTTGCAAAATGTCCATTTTTAAGGGCCTGAATTCCATAGCGACTATTCAGAATTTTCAACTGGACATATCTTTTGATTCCCGCTATGAAATTTTGATTTTTCGGATTCGTTGGAAAGATATTATCAATTAGATCCTAATATTTTTGGTTTCACTAAAATCCGGATTGTTTTGCACCCGGTATATTCAATTGAAGTTTGAAATCGAATTATCGAACTGCCGCGCCGTTTTCAATTCTATTTATAATTATATATAAATATTTATATTCTAACAACGACGTATATAATATATACGTCGAATTCTATTCAAAATAAATTTCTCGTCGATATTATTTAAAATAATCTATTTTAAATATTCAAAATTCGCTAAAATTGCCAAAATAAAAATTTTAAACTGGCCCAGATTTTCGGGTTATTACAATCTCCCCCACTTAAAACTTTTCGTACCCGAAAAGGAACAAAGTCGAAAGTGGTTTGATTAATCAACTTTACGTTCGATCTGGCTTCCATTCTCCAACTTTTCAGTTTTTGAGAATTTTCAAAATTTCAAAAATTTGGCTAACACCCTAAATTTTCGAAAAATTTCGCCATAACCTCCCCTGCACCGGGAGCATCGAGGAATTTCAAATAGCTTCCCCGGTCCTTCAGATCTCAAAAAGAAAAAGAAAAAGCCAAGCGGCTAGCCAACAGGCTCATAAAATCATCATCACCCAAACAAAACAGGAAATTATGTAGTAAACATGTACCTATTTGTCGGGCAAACAAATTTTATTCTCTGCTCTAGCCTCCTTGCTATGACCTGTTCAATGTAAGTATATATATATATGCAAGCAAATGCGACCAATTTTTGATACAGTTCAATATTTGATTCAATTAGGCTAAATGATTAAAAATTAGCAAACAAATAGGCAAACAACACAAACATCAATCAATTAGTGAATTAGAGTTTCAAATTCATAAATTTTTGATATATATACAGAAAATCTTGTTTTGATGCCAATTCACAACAATAAACCTATCTATATTAGTTTTGGTTCTCACACCAGTCTAATGGAAATATATAGAAATCACACCTACGAAACTCGAATATGAATACTGATGATGATGCACCATCATCAGAATCATCCCCGGATGTCTAGAATTTGATTCTATATCTGTCTAGTATATTAAAACTTCGACTATACGTTCATGACGCGTATACGCGAAATCCATATATACTCGATTGTCCATATTGAAAATAAATAAATATTCAAATACGTATAAAACGATTTAAATTTTCAAAACAAAATTGTTTTCATTTGAAAAATATACTCTTCACACCCGTTCTAGGATACTACTGATCCTATCTCTAACGAGTCATTCTAATTGGATATTACTAATCCAATATCTGATGAATTCTTTCATATGGTTCTAATATGTCTTGTTCTCGAGCTCTGTAAACCAAAGCTCTGATACCACTATAAGGACCCGTAACTTCCCCGTGAAGGAAAGCACGAATACTTTGAGAACAGGACAAAATAGAACGCAGACGGAAGAACATTTCATTGCTATTACAACAATTCCATCAGATACAAGAATATACAGAGTATAAATGAATAAATTACATTCGACAAATATCAGAGATTACAATAAATTACATATCAGCGGAAAATATACAAAACACAACTGAAAGTGATACACGGATACAGAGCTTTCCGAGCATCGTTCCAGCTGTATATCAGGACCCTGTGAATATAAATCTGCAAAAACCAAAACTACTAGCTGCCCGTGCGGAAAATAGGGGCACCCAGAGTTTAGGTTAAAACAATAAACTCCAGGTCAGTCATGGGACTGGTGTGAGAACTAAAACAGTTATTAATCATTATTTTTAAAGTTCGGTAAATCAAGGGACCACGCCGTATAACACGGAACGGGTTTCCTCCCAAGAATACCAGTGCATAAAACAAACAGCGCAATGCTAAATAAAGAAAAATGAAGCTATTATAAGACCCAGGTCCCATCACACAATGCAACGCAAGCCGGAGGATAGGGTTTTTACCTTATAACAGCCAAAGCATGCTTGATACGTTTAAAACACATTATTTGATACTACAATAAGTGTATAGTGTCAAAACAATTCAAATCATAAATATCAATCATAGGCGGCATGGGTACCATCTATCATGTCGCCATACTAGTTCTACAATTAAAACCGCAATACACGTATTGGAAATTGGATTTCCGTCATGAGTCGAGGCAAGGGGCAAGCTCCTCTCCGCGTTCGAGACACTCTAGCAAATGCCTCAGGACCACACTATGATCCTTGGAATCGGCTGGGCCGGTCCTCTCTTACTTTTGAGGATTGGCAATTCCTGAACACACGTTTCCCGGTCCTTACAGACCTATATCCGAGGTGCCTCGTATCCAACAACCACACAGGTGAAAAGTATATAAATGTCAGGGCTGGTAGGTCACTGACACCACCCTAGCTAGAAAGAAACGTCGTGCTCTCCCAGCGGTCCGTCTCCCGTTTTTGACTCATACCGAGGTGTGAGGCTCGCGAATTCACGTTATACACAAAGCTACGCCACACAGGCCGTGCTTTGATCATCAACCACAAGACTTTGCTTTTCAACAGAAGCCCTGATCAACTGCCACTTACGCATGCCACATTGGCAATTCACTCCATGCGACTGATGTCCATCGATATACAACCTCTGAGCTCGTATGTCTCAGAGAAGGGCGTTAAGCAAGAGAATAAATTCTCCGCCGCCAAACAGATGTATATTTAATAAAGATCAATCAACACAGAATAAAATCCAATGTCAGACACACAATCCATTTACAAGTTCGTTCTGGGTCTGAACGAAACCGGAGGCACTTTCCTCGCATATCCATCCATCTCCAAGTACGTCTGGACGATCATCAACTGATTCCCTCATCCTGGGTGTACAGCCCAATCAAGATCATCAGTAATCACCCAAATGATGTGAAGACTTCCGGTCTTCAACCACCGTCTTCATCTTCGACATCTCGTCGAATCGGTTATTCAGAATGGGTATAAACCCGGCCTTTCTGAATAACCCACGTATATAATAAACGAATGTTACACAAACACCACAAACGCCTCATTCCAATTCAGAATATTCTTTTATTCACAAAATCACATTCTTAGGGAAAGGTTCCCATTAATTTTATCAAAGATAAATTCTTCTAAATTTATTCTTTAATCTTCCTTTGGATATCATCTCAAACTAGTCAGGATTAACGAACCACACCGAAGTAATTATTTAGTTTATTTCCCAATCCCAACCTATATATCCCATGGAGCAAAACTGGTGATACTCCATATCTAACACCACGGTGTTATCGGTAAAATTAATTACCATTTCACGTTCAAATCTAATTAAAGATTTAACTATCGCTTTGGAGCAAAACTGGTGGTACTCCATTCTCGATCACCTTTCAGATTTGATAATTTAAATTATCAATTCACATTTTAATCTAATTAAAGATTCATTAAAACTCCACTTAGCTTTAATCCTTTCAAAAATCAATATCCTGTCTTTAACTGGGTTAAAGAACCAATGTCATCTAAAACACGATTCCCGATAAACCCAAATCACATTTGATATTAAATACAAGGCTCTGAATAGAAAATATATCGACTTATATTCAATACCAAATTCTGAAACCAACAAATATCGTATTGGAAATAACGATATAAAATATATCTTTCAAATTCCCATAACAATATCTGTATAGTCACGAAATCCAACATCGAAATATCCCGAAGATAATTTCGATTCAGCTCCAGTCCAATCCACGTATTGGAAATTATCGATTATTTTCAAAATCACTTTAAGATTCAATTTATTTATTTCAAAAATAAATTGATTTTAATTCTAGTTCAAAACTAGTTCATTTCGATAAAAATCTATTTTTATCCTTTCAAATGTGGAATTCTTCAGCTCAATTTTTCCCAAATCACATATTATGATTTTACACAAATTATCGATATTTTTAATAATTTTATCAAGGCCCGTACAGTCGAATTCCATCAACGGCCATCGAACTGCACTTAGAGCGACCTTTTTCAAATTTGATTTGGACATAATTCCAAATCCAACCGTTAGATTTCAAATTTCTAATATTCATTGGAAAGCTCTTTTCGATACGAACCCAACGGTTCCGGTTTTAGGAGAATCCGACGGTCGGATCTCCCGTAATGTCCGTTTGAAATAAATGGTCGAAATTCACGAACTGTCGCGGCGCGGCGCGTTCTATTCAGGCCATTATATTATATATATAATATATATAATATATATTTCGTCGATTTCTATTTAAAACGAATTTTATAAATCGTTTTAAATTCGCTTCTAAAACAATTCAACTTCTATATTCAATTTCAAATCGATTTGATTTCAATTCAACTCGAATTCATTTCAATTTTATTTAATTCGAATTCAAATTCGTTTCAATTCAATTCAAATTCAAATTCGTTTCAATTCAATTCAAATTCAAATTCATTTCAATTCAATTCAAATTCAAATTCGTTTCAATTCAATTCAAATTCGTTTTCTTTTCAATTCGAATTTGCTATAATATTCATTTCAATTTGAATAAAATCGACATAAATATCGTTCACGTCAAAATGGCGCAAATCTAATCAACACGGCTTTATATTTTTCAATAAATTCGTTATCCTATTCAACAAATGAATATTTATCCCATTCAACACATGAATCTATATTTCTTTCAACACACGACTAATCTCAACACATGAGTGCCGTCAACACATCACTATTGTTGTTACGTAAAATATTTTATAAAACTATGGTATCTATCGTTTGATTTTAATTAGACTTCTACTAGGAAGTAGTTCTAATTTTAAATATGATAAAGATGTAAATTTCGCTGTATAAAATATTTCACTCAACACATGAACATCGTCAACACATGACTATTTTTATATTCAACACATGAATTTTTCTTTTATAATATTCATTATTTTCCCGATTGGAATGAGGCCCAATCAATCACCATATAATGTTAATTATATGGATTTTCATACATCACACGTATATAATAGCATTGAAAAATAATCAATCATCAACCAAAGTGCACTACACTGTATAAGCATCAAATATAGATATCTGACGCTTATAACAGCCTGTCAATCAATCGATCGACATATTTAATCATTCAGGATGAGTGAACTTCAAATTTCATCCCAACACCCGTGTGGGGTTTCAAACAATCTAACACAGATTTTATTTGTGCAGTTGGGCGAGGTGTAAAATTTATCGTCCCAATCAATGTCCTTCAAATAGGTGTACATAAACAAACCGTCCGGTTTGTAAATGAATATTTTATTTTATTCACTTCCACGTTAAAAATTATATTTTTAACGATAAAATATTCTATTTCAACACATGGATTTCTATTTATTTCATTTACACAATAAAAATGATATTTTACTTTTCTAACATATTTTAGAAAATTTCGGCGGCATAACGGCACGATACTAGAAACGGAACAAGGCCTAGCCTTATCCCCGGTCTAGTGAAGGCCCACGCCATTCACACATCAATCAATCCATTCCATTTCACCAAACAATTCAATTCAAACCCAACAAACTAACCAACTACTCAACCAAACAATTTTAACAAACAAGCCATCCATGGTCTGTGGATGACGGGTGTCGGGTGCTACTAAGCACCGTCTGCATCCTAGTATATATATATATAACTAGAAAAGAGAATTTGAGTGAGAAGTTCTCACCAAAAGCTATCCAATACCACGACTCTTCTTTTATAGAAATCTTCGCCATTCTCGCCTTTTGTCGCTTTCGTTGTCCGCTTTCACTAAATATGTAAAAATCACATTTTTATATACTAATGTCTTTAAAATAAGAATCACATTTTTATTTATTCACTTTCAATTTAAAAGTCATATTTTTATAATCACTTCATATATTTATAAACACTTCATATATTTAAAAACACTTCATATATTTAAAAATCGAATTTTTATTCCGTTATTCAATATATAAAAATCGAATTTTTACTATCACGCTTTATGGATAAATTTTTTATTTTCACACCGATGTTCATATAATAAAGATTATATTTTTATCCTGCTATTCTCTATATAAAGATTTCGCCCTTATAAAAAAATAAAGTTTTCGCCTTTATAAAAATCATCACTTGATTTCAACGTATATAAAATAAAAATCAGATTTTTATTTTGCTACATATACAAAGATGATATTTTTATTTTTCCTATCATGTAAAAATTATATTTTTAACTTCCACAATTCAAAATCAAACCTTTACTTTTCATATTTAAAAATATCGTCTTTTCTATTTGAAAAATCCTAACTTTTCCATTTGAAAAATCCTAACTTTAACATTTGAAAAATCCTAACTTTTCTATTTGCTAATCCTATACAAAAGAAATAAATAAATAAAATAAAACAAATTAGAAAAACTTACTTTCTCAATCGGAGGGGGGGGAGGGGGGTTTCTTGCTCGCGGAAGTGTGGTGGGCCCTCCAGCAGGCGGCGGAGTTGGAGCGGAAGGGGGGGGGTTGCGGCTGTCGATTGAAGAGGAGAGGGGGAAGAAGAAGGGGCGGCGCGGTGGTTTGGTGGTTGCGGTGGGCTCCAGCGAAGGCGGTGAGGGTTTAGGGGGAACTCGCAGTGGCGGGGAGGAGGAAGCGGAGCATCGATGGGCGGAGGAGGTGGAGAGGAGGGCGGCGTGGTGGGGTCCTGACCGCCGATGAGCGGTGGTGGGTGGCGGCTCCATCGCGCCCCCTTTCATCATTTATTATTATTATTATTATTATTATTATTATTTTATTTCGATTTCATACTGAAATTATAAGGGGGGGGGCCTGAGAGGTAATAGGAGGAGAGGGATTAATTTTAATTTTAATTTATTTATTTAATTTAATTTCAAAAAGCAACTTTTATTTTCGACCTCAAAACGAGGCCCACCGCCTGTCGTCCATAGCGTTTTACCCCCATTCTGAACACAATGGGATATGTATCGTCAGCTGATTCGGCTGTTACAATCAGTTTCCGTTAAATTTACATTTAAATCACTATATTGAATTTTAAACGTACATTTCAAATTACCGGGGTCACATACTAACTCTATAAATTCCATAAAAATATTTTCTAGCTTCGTATTGACGATACGGTCCTAACAAAACTAGTTTCGTCGAATTCTGAGACCGTTGGAAAAATGGCCAATTTCCAGTCGATTAAAATCAACTAAAACTGGTCAAACGCGTTTTCCTTTGCCACGCTTTCATATTGATTCGAAAAATTATGAAATTTGGAATCTAGCAATAACTTTACACTGCGGATCCAACAAAAGTGGTTTCATCGAAATCCGAGGTCGTTTGCAAAATGTCCATTTTTAAGGGCCTGAATTCCATAACGACTATTCAGAATTTTCAACTGGACATATCTTTTGATTCCCGCTATGAAATTTTGATTTTTCAGATTCGTTGGAAAGATATTATCAATTAGATCCTAATATTTTTGGTTTCACTAAAATCCGGATTGTTTTGCACCCGGTATATTCAATTGAAGTTTGAAATCGAATTATCGAACTTCCGCGCCGTTTTCAATTCTATTTATAATTATATATAAATATTTATATTCTAACAACGACGTATATAATATATACGTCGAGTTCTATTCAAAATAAATTTCTCGTCGATATTATTTAAAATAATCTATTTTAAATATTCAAAATTTGCTAAAATTGCCAAAATAAAAATTTTAAACTGGCCCAGATTTTCGGGTTATTACAATCTAGCATAGATGGTTTGAACCCTAACACGGATGACCCTAAGGTCTAGCACAGATGGTTCAAAGCCTAACATGGACGACCCGAAGGTCTAACACAAACGGGTCGGAGGCCTTACACAGATAGCCCGAAGGTCTTGTACTGGTTTATTCATAGAACGTGTCACATACCCTTAGATAGTGACCCGAGAAGTGGTAATAGTGCGTCCCATACCACACATTCCCACTTAATGGTTCACACACTACAAGTCAGCTCTATACAGGAAAATACAGAAAATTTACTAAAAATCACAAAACACTTATTAACATGAAGCTTCATAGAGGTCATAGGTAAGACACAGAAACCACAGAATCACAAATATGGGATGCTACAAAGGGTCAAAGAGGTCATTGATAAAACACAGAGACCACAAGAATCACAAACACAAGATGTCACAAAGAATTACGGAGGTTACTGAAAAACACTAAAATTATTACTTCGATTAGACAGATATAGGATTGAATACGACCATATACCATGACATCCCATACCATGGGGTTTACGGAGATATTCAATCATTAACACGTCTTTTCGAAGTGTGTAAATATGTGTGGTTCTACATAAGAAAAATATTTGATTTAATAAAACCACTTATAAAACGTTCCTTGAAAATCAATAATTTTCTATCTTAAATCCTTTTATTTGGAAATAGATTTCTATACTATTGGTTTGAGGCTATTTATATTTTAGAAAACCGAAACTCTTTTAGCCCCAAACTACTAAGAAATCAATATTTATTTATTTACTTGAAAACTAGTTTAGAACAGTGTAATGTATGCTCAAAACTCATCAATAAATTCACCAAATCCAAACGATGTGTTGGCGATAATTTAGGCTTTTCTATCATAAATGTAAGCCAAAATAAAACACAAAACTCATGGCTTAAAATTAGATCAAGGTAAGCATGAAACACTTATGGAAAGATGCCCAAATTTACACTAAGGCATGAAAATATGCCTAGAAATCAATCCGGGTTGCTACTTTCAGAATAGTTTCGGGTGACCAAATGATCTCCAATTGGTCTAATATTTGGTTACATCTGTTATCAGAGCTTAGGTTTAGGATTTGTGTATAGAAAGCGAGTGAACGTATTTGTTTTTTAAGGAAATATAAATATATTATATATATACACCTAGATCCATAAAGGAACCCACTAAATAGGAAGAGAGGCCTAGGGATAGAATTGGGATATCAGTTGTGTACACTAAAGAAATGGTTATAGGAATTTGAGAATAAGTGACCCTTAGGAGGTTTGGGTGAAAAGTGTACAATGTATTTTGTAATAAAGAAAATATAGATCCCATATGTTAAATGTTTGTATTTCAGATTAGTTATTTTGAAAGTAGAGCCTGATATATTGAGAAAGAGGAAAATTGATTGGGAATATATATATTTGAGGGAAATGATTTTGTGGGGATATTCAGAGAGGTCTAAATAAGTTAGAAATCCACTTTGTGTCTATTCCCATTTTTAACTTTTAAGATTTTATAATTTAAAAGCTTTTGGAAGGTCGCTTACATTGTTTTTTAAGTCTTGACTTTAAAAGTTTATAATTGTAAAATATGTACTAGATAAAATGTCATTCGCACATTAAGTTAGTGTATATGATTCTCCGGATTCAAACATAATCCCTACCTTCTTCATTTAATCATTCTAAATCATATAAAGAAGCAATATTTACATTCGAGAAGATCATATCTCACTGTTTTACGTCAAATCAATTGTTTTCTTCGCTCTCCAGATTTGGTTTCATCTCTAAATCATCAGATCTAGGTATTGGTGAGTAATGGATATCTCTCAAACAGATATTATGGATAATATGGATTAATTTAGGATTATTTCACACCATGCATGTTATTATTATCTAAAATCTAATCACCTATGTTAATTTCAGTACTTGAAACCCTAGAATAACCTGAATTGATCATACGAGTCAACATGTTATTAGATTAATCATGTTTAGTGTATGTTTAGATCCTAATTATGTTGGACCCTTGGTTTTTATGATATATTTCATGTACGTATGATTGATCATGATTGAAATTAAATGAATTGCTATCTGATTTGTTGAATTGTATGATTTTGATTGATTTAGTCATTGTGTCAAAGACTTAGAGATGATAAACAGAGCAAATTAGAAGCTTGGATGATTGGATTCATATGAAACTTGGCAGAGGAGCTCTGAAGGCTACCGGGAGGGGCCTGAAAATTTTTATCGCAAAATAAGCTAGTTGATGGACCGGTACCGATCCATGCCCTATGGACTGGTACCGATCCATGAGCTATGCTCAAGGAGCACTGATTTTTTATGTGTGGATTTGGAAGGTAAAGACTAGGTTGCGTGCAAAGTTTGGCGAGATTTGGTTGGGTCGAAGGGTTATCACTTGAATTCATGTTGATTGACCAATAAAGGAAATAGCCAGAAAGGAGTTTGGCATCGAAACTAGACTGGTAAGAAGTGTTCGAGGAGTGTATTGAGGAAACCCAACACTTAGTCAATTTTTGACTATGTCGATGGACTTGTACTGGTCCATAGCCGATCGACCGGTACCCCAGGAAAGATGATGGTGGGTCGAGGCTTGTAGGGGTGGAAAAAGGGGCCATTTGGATCTCTATGGTGAAGTTAGATTGCGAAAGCTTTTATGGGATGGAAGTGGTTATCAAAAAGGCCTTGTTTCTTCGATCATGAACTCATAGCGGGAGTAGTCGAAGTTAAATTGATGTGCAGCTGATAGTGGGATAATGAAGCATGATAATGAATTAAATAGAGTGGGACTCGAGCTCATAAGATGATGGACTGACTCGGGTGGGACTCGAGTACGAGAGATAATGGATTTTTTTGGGTGGGACTCGAACTAAAATGTAAAGTCATAGAGGATGGATAATGAAGTTGGAAGCGTCAAGGAACTTTTATAGTCGGAGGTTCTAGCGGACTCAAAGCAAGGGTATTATAAGGATGTCTATCAGGATCCGAGAGCTCATGTACCTTGGATCGCTCCGGGAGAGATCTAGTTGTCTCGAGGATGCAAACATACATGGAAATTGCGGTAATCTGACTAGTGATATTTCCATTATCCCTTGACGAATGGCAATGACCAACCATTCGATATTGATGCATTCAAGGCTTTAGTCGGTGATAGCTAGGTTATTGCTTGTTCATAGTTGCTTTTTATGTTCTCTTCTATTTTTTCTGGGTAGGCTATCATCGTAGGACATCAAAGAGAGGCAGGATTGGGAATCCTATTTTGACTCATGCCTACTTTGTGTGTTTATAGCATATTATAATGCGATTATTATGTGCTAACTCTTTGGATGCAGGGACGAATCAGGTGAGATCTGAATTGCCTATTATCAAATTATTCTAAGTAACTATTGGTAGTTATTTTATCGCTCACAAAGACTTTTGTTTGACTCAACATTTTATTTTTCCTAATATCGCCGTGGGTTGATCATTGACGATGTTGATGAGTAGACTGAGTAGAAGACGATAGGTTTGAGATGATGATGTTGTGCAGTGATGAGCAAGAGAATGGCATACTACTTTTTATATACCATATTGCTATATATTGATTCCGCTATTTTGAATTACTCCGAGAGATGTAGTGAGGCATGATATGTAGTGATATTCAGACTCCATATACTGGGATGTATTGTACTAGAGATTATGTGGTTTATGGACATGAGATTTCCTTCTTTTGTTATGCTTCACTACTATTTCCTGTTGTATATTCTACTATATATATTATCCATATGCTATGAATTATAGGACAGGTTCTGTTCTGAATTATATTTCCTTAATGATCGTCCCATATTGGCCTGACACATCATACAGCACACCATTTCTTTAGATTAGTGCAGGAGTTATGTGGCAGTCGTCACATGTACACTATTTGTCAATATTGTGAGATTTAGGACATTTTGGCACATATTCCTGTTTCATTGCTTTAGATAGGTTTTATTACCCCAGTTATGACAATATGGATGTTTGTATGTTGTTTTAGACATTTATAGGACTATTAATTACATAATTGCTTGTTTGCATAGTTTTTTTTTGTAAACACCATTGTCGACTCAGGATTAGGATAGATTCATGAAGAAGCTTTGGGACGCACAGATCGACTGGAAATAGTGGACGGGCTCGAATGACGAGTATGATTTCAAGATGGAGGCAATAGATGGACACGACGATGAGTAGGATTTCGAGATGAATGCCAGATATTTTCACTGGATGAGTATTTGACAAGTTTTGGTTATGTACATGGTCTTTACCGATTACTATTAGTGATCAATATTCAGTACTATTGGTATTGGTCTTTTTGACCAACTTTGACATAGATAACAATGATTAGATGATTATTTTATTTAAATATTGATCGACAGTTCCGAATCGTATTTTTTCACAAATGATCGAATTAAGACTCGGGACTAGTGCCATTGATTCCTGATTATTCTTTCCATGGAGAAAAAGTGTATGTATCACCATATTTCTAGATCGAATGATTTGAGGGTCAGAAACATCTGAAAATATGCGTAAAATCATCATTTTAAAGTGCAGACACGAATCATAATGAAACTTATACCATTGGAACAATATCGTTGAGGTGATATACGCAATCAAATGTCATAATAGTCAAATGTGTCGTTCGATCGTACAGAACATAAATGCACATCGATTTGGTTTGAAATTGAAATAAAATAATAAGAAGAATAAAATAATATTAAATAAACTCAAATCGTACTACACTCGGCTCATTTTAGTTATCCTTGTAGCTTTCTTCAATCACGCAATATTTCATTTATATCTATGGCCACATCTTCCCTCTTCTTTGAAAATTCTGATCTCCCTCCACACTTCACTTAAATAATGAAACCAAACTTAGTGAATTCATACTTCGCTTTTGTTAACCCCATTGATGACACTATTGATGTTTGTACGTTATTTTAGATATTTATAGGACTATTGATTACATGGTTGCTTGTTTGTGTAGTTCTGTTATAAACGCCATTCATTGGCGACTTAGGATTAGGACTGATTCAAGAAGAAGCTTGGGGATGCGTAGATCGATCGCAAATAGTGGATATACTCAATGATGAGCATAATTTCAAGATGAAGACAGTAGATGGAATCAACGATGAGATGGAATTCGAGATGATTACCATACTTTTTCAATGAATGAGTTTTAAACCAATTTCGATCAAAAAAAATGGTGAGTGGTCGTTAGCGATTACTATTGAGTAATCGATATCGATTATTATTGATGTTGGTCATTTTGACCAACTTTGACGACAATGAGTTTTCGAGGAGCTGGACATGATGGCCCATTCAAGGGTGGATTCGAGGTGGTAGCTTTTTGATCCGTTTTTCCGGTATGAAGAAGGATCGATGCTACGTCAGGGAGTGCAGATGGATTGCGTAATCCATCGATTTTGTTAGTGAGATCTTTAGGGGTGCTCAGGATTGTGACTCTTTAGAGTCTCGGTGAGTACCATATGGATCGATAGGATGGATCAATGTTATGTAGATCACGGAGTGACGAGATTGAATAAATCAGTGTTAGACAGTCAAGAGTATAGCATGGCTGCATGATCGACCAATATAATAGCCAGTTCACAATGTAGTGAGACAGCAGGATGGATCATTGTTAGGAAGCTCATGGTATGATGAGGCTGCAAGATAGATCAATGTTATGTAGCTCATGGTGTAGTGAGGCTACAGGATGGATCCGATTTATGCAGTTCGTGGTGTAGCGAGTTTTGTGGGATCATTGATTGATGCGATATGCACTACATGGTGTAACGAAGTTATACGATAGCGGAGTCAAAACGGGGGTATAGATAGGGTGTACCAATATGACTATGTGAAGTAGTCTTGTACCCTGGGTGGTGTAGCCTAGGACTAGGAGGCTTGTGATGACAGGACATGGAGTTCGGCTTGTACTGGATTCTTTTGAGGGCTTACTCAAACTACAGATGGAGCGAGGAGTTCATATGATTTGGGAGTTCCAGGGAATCGTTGATAACTCGGAGTGTACTAGTGAACTCAAAGCAAGGGTATAGATGTGGGTGTACCCATATGACCATTGTCAGTGGTCTGGTTTCTTGGGTGGTGTAGCCTAAGCGGGGGTGGCACGTGTCGGTGAGACGTGAAGTTCTACTAGAATCAGAGTTATATCATCCCTTGACCAACAGTATAGCCAGCTATAACGAGTTATATTCTATGTATTAGGAGGTGATAGCTAAGATTTGGTTGATGGATTCTACTGTTGTTGTGGTTTCTCTCTCTTTCTCTCTATTACTTTAATACACTATCACCTCTAGGATTCTGAAGAGAGGATGGAAAGTAGGGTTAGAGTAGGCTAGTGAGTTTCTTCTATCCTATTATAGTTTCTACTTTTGTTATTCTACGTAGCATATATTATTTTGATTATATATGCTGACTCTATGTATGAATGAACATAACAGGCATAAATTTCCATGCTTATGTTCCTTATACTATTATGACTTTTGTAATATTTTGAGGCGTGTTTATCGCTCACCCTAGACTGTTATCTGACCTGAGGTTTTATGTTTCCACTAACTACCTTGGGTGCTCATCAACGATGTTGATGAGTGGGCAAGGTAACAAGTATTAGCATTGTTTGAGCTTAGAGGTAGGTTTTCAGGAGGCGACATCTTTTTATGTTATACATGTATTATTGTTGTTTATTCCATTGTATTTCACTATAGTGTCTTAACATTGTTATTTTAATTTGAGACAGTTTATCAACGAGTTTATTTATCTTTTGTACAAACTCTAGTTTGTTTTGCATAACTGTATGGGCCTATAATTTGATTATAATATAGCTATCACTATCTTGCTTGTTATATATATGGTTATTACATACTAACTGATGCGCTGTAAGATATTTGACAGGTTATGTGATTGTATTATGTGTCTTTTTTTCTTCTATCCTCTTCTTTTTTCTTCCCTTATTCTTTTTTCTCTTCCTTTTCTCGTATTTCTTTCTCTTAGCAACAATTCTGCACTGATGTTGTAGGGCATTCATTATAATATTTTATTTAGTTCTTATGTGCTAGCTTTTCGTTTACATGGACAGGTCAGGTGATACTTGAATTGTCTAGTTTCATATTTTGCAATATAGTTGTTAATTGTCACTTATCACTCATGCCAAATTGTTATTTAACTCAAGGTTTTATGTTTCCTCTTATTACCTTAGGGTGCTTATCAACGATGTTGTTTAAACTGAGTAGTAGGTTTGGTGACGAGGATGTTGATCGATGACAAGTTAAAGGCTAACGTATTATTTTATATTAGCTATTTGTTTTCCACTAGGTTGATTGACATATACTTTGAAAGTGGTTGTATTGAGGCTTGATGTATTCAGATTGCTGACATATTGTACCAAATTCTTAGATTTTGTTTGGAGACGCGATTTCTTCTTTATCATGCTTCGCTACCATTATGTTGTATATTTTATTATTATATATTATCCATGCTCTGTGAGATATATGATAAGTTCGGTTTAAGTATATTTTTTTCCTTAGTGATCATTCCATATCTTCCTGACACGCTCTATAGCGCACCATTCTCATAGCTTGGTGCAGGAGGTATGGGGAGATCATCATAAGGTTAAACGAATAAGCTTCCAGAGACGTTTATGAGGCATTTCTAGTTATTTTAGAATCTTCTACTGTGGTTTTTATTTGATTTTGGATGCAAAAGATAAGTGGTATTTTTTTCCTATTATGTCTTTGATTAACCAAGGGGGCATCTTTATATCTCGCTCTTATTGGAGATATTATTTATATTTCTTTGAATGTTGATCAAGCATGGGAATGTGAAATGGAAATTTTAATGACTGAAATGTGTTTTTTTTTTCACATTATAATGCATTTATATTTAAGATAAACGAATCTCATTCGTAACCGCAGAATAATACTATTAATGACTACAAAATAGTAGCATTAATGTTCAGGCTATAAAATAAGGGTGTTAGATCTTTACACAGTACGTCACAATCAATTCCCAGCACTTGAGTACAATAATCATTTAGCGAGACTAAGGCATCCTACACTCACACTACTACTGAGAACATATTTTGTGAAAAGGATGGTGGTTTTTGATTCAGCCTAACTCTCAACTCCGGAGATGAAGTCAATAGTAATATTTCTCCTTTGCTGGATTATATTAAATTAGTGGTTAGGACGATCAATCACTAATAGAGAAAACTACATTAGTGGAACTCATGTGCAAAACAACTTACACAACACATACTACTATATAGTTTTGAAACCCTATATATATATATATATATATATATATAATGCACTCTCTTGTATCTTCCCTCCCGATTTCAATGTATTTAGGTTAAACAATGCAACATATACTCTAGTACCAAATGTGATGACCACTCTACACCATTAATGCGAATATAACTAAATAGTGCGCTTTATAAGCACTAGATCGATGTAGAAAAGCTGTCAAGGGAAATAAATAAAACAAAATTAAAAAACAAAAGAGAAGGGGAAGGCGAAAACATAAAATACAATCATAGAATCTGTGGTATATCTCAATAGCACGTTAGATAAAATATAGTAGCAATCATAGATATATAACAGGAAAGACAATAGTAATTATATAAATCATATAATCAGAAAACATACGCTCATATAGTTATATAGAATAGTAATAGAGTTTACATAAGAAACAAATAAACTCATTATAAACTATGTCTAACAATAGTATGTCAACTCTGTCATTGTTATACAGTGTGTCACATCAGAATAAACAATAATAATATGAGTATTATATAGGAAGATGTCACCTCTGCTATTCCTCCTGCACAACTCCAAATAATGTTCACACCGGTTACCTTGCCTACTCATCAACATCGTCCATGAGTACCTAAGATAACAAGAGGAAACACAAAACATTAGGTCGTACAAAGTCTGGTGTGAGCAATAAACAAATCTCAAAGTACTATAAAAGACGTAAGAGTATATGAAATATAGAGTACAAAGAATCACACTTGTCACATCCCTACATCCATAGTGTTAGCACATACTACCCTACATCAGAGTACTAAAGGTGTCTAAATATGCATCAGTAATATCTACATCATGTGACTTCCCTAATGTCGTAATAATTAAACAAACATAACATCAATCATCCATGCGCATGTTCTCTCGTCCATTGCGTTAAGAATAAAATACTCGATACTCTGGCCACCCAATCCATCGAGTCATTGGAAGTAATGACATTGGCATACTTTATAAGACTATCCCCACATTATACATTGATGGACTATAGCAGATAGTACCACCCAGTCTAACACATCGACATCCTCTGTGGTTCTGGTAGGTCAGGTCTAAAAATCGATGAACTATAATTTATCCTAGCTACCCTCCTTCACAGGTGTACCAAAATAATGAAAACCAACAACCTCTTTGTATACAAACTCAATAACAGAATCCATCTCTAGGCTGTCCATAAAACTCCCATCAGAAGTCACCATAAACATGGGATGTACTCAATGACCATTATGTGTCTCTCATCCTCCCCTAATTCTCACATCAATAGGACCTAATGTCATCTTCTCTCTGTCTCAAAAAAAAAATCATCCATTGTCCAATCCATCGGTATGTATCATGGATTCACTTTGTCGAATGATGAAATCACTACGTCAAAGCACCACATCGCCTCAGTGCCAAAACTGTTGATTGAAGATATATCACGTCGAAACAACTATCGAAGAGCCATCATATCCTGCTCCTCAAAGCCTCATCATAATCCGTATAAAATTGGCCAAAATGACAATCATCAATACTAAGCAATATAGATCACTTTATAGTTGCCGATAATGGTAACTTTAAACAAGTACTAAACCATATTTGTTAAATACACATTATGAGAAAACGTCAGGCATTATTTGTAATGTCCCATATTTTTGGTCGTCAAATATTTAATTTAATTTATTACTTTAAATAATATATTTGGAATACTAATCGATTTTAATATTGAATTCATTAATAAAACGAAGATTGAATATATATATATATATATATATATATATATATATTTATAAATGAGCTAGAAATGGCGCTGCAGTTCGTAATATGGAGTTTTGAACTTTGATTGGAAATACAGGATCCGATATAAGTCGGGTTTCTATGAAACAAGAAATGTCTGAATCTAGTTGATTATAATTTTCATATGAAAGAGAAAAGTCAAGATTTCGTGTTATAGATTGTTAGTTATGTCCAACTCAATTTTTAAAATAGTCGCTATGAAAACCATTATTAAAATATAATGTTTATTAATATATTTAAATAGAATTTAAAAATAAACCGAATAACGGTTAACTCAGAATTGACGTTATTGAGTTGTATAAATTATATTTGGAGTTGCAAATATATTCTGTTTGGATATATATATGTTGAAAATAATTTATTATGATTTATTTTGGAATTTAAATAATATTTTTATTCGATATTATATAAGCATTAAAAATAGTCATTTTTGCAAATGGTCTCAGTTTTCGATGAACTTAGTTTCATTGGAACCGTATCATTAAATTATTGTAAGAAAATCAAACTTCGTGGCAAACCGATGTCATATGTGACTTCAGTGGTAAAAAACGTCTCTGTTTCTATTTAACTGTTTAGATTATTCAGACATGGGTAACTTTTAATGAATAAACAACTGGTCGAACAAACTCCAACTTTGACGAAACAAGGTTCATTGGATCCGATAGGAAGAGGTCTAGTAAAATGTCAAGGTCTCATATTTTTTGGATTTTTCTGTAATTATAGTAATTTTAAATATTTGATTTTTCATCGATATTTATAAAGGACTTTTCACAGACGACCTCGGAATTCGACGAAGCTTATCCCATTGGGTCCGAAATATTTTTTTTATCCTAGAAATAAGTGTTTCATCTCGAATTTGAAATCATATGAGGTGTTAATTTTATGAAAAAGCTGAGCGTAACTTTCCATACATTATAATATTAATAAATGTATCCAAACCTTTACATAACACATCCTACCCCATTTCTTTTCTTGCCTGCTAATGAACACATACATTTTCTCGCTGAGAATTGATATAAGACAACACAACATCCTATACACAATTTGCAGGCTATCCTATTTCTTATATGATATATATGAAATGAAAAAACAATTGCAGGCTATCATATATAGAATTGACATAAGACAACACAACATCCTACCCTATCCTATGTGTGTATAGACCAAGTATATAAAACCATGCCATCCTATTGAAACATACATGCTAGCCTGTCTACAGAAATAAATATATATGTCCCAATGAATACACAGCTATTCTACATCTTTTCCTACAAACCTATATATCCTAATAACTTAACAATCATGGTGTTTCTCCCATATATATATATATATATATATATATATATATATATATATATATATATAGCCGCTCTGTTTCTTTTATTTCTTTCGTTTTCAGAGTGAAGAAAACGAAAATTCTTAAAAAAAAACAACGCAGCGTGTTCTAAGATCCAAAACATTGAGAGAGTGGACTGTTGATTCACTGATGGGGAGTTGTTTTTGGCTCAAGGCGGTGGGACAGCACTTGTGTGATTTTTCCTGAGGGTGTTGGTGAATTTTTGGTGACGATGGATGCCAGAAATTGGCATGGTTCATTGTAGATGCATAGAGGACTAAGGGAAGCCTGTGCGTTATATTTTCATGGAAGAAGTGGAGATCTGCATGTTGTGGTGAAAGCTTGTAACGTGGTGGAGAGCAGTTCAAACAAGGAGCAGTGTGTGGAAAAAAAGAAAAAAAAAGAGAGGAGAGGAACTGGAAGATCTGAAGTAGCGCAAGCATGGTGGCAGGACGCTGGGAAAGAGAGGCGTCGGAGTTCGGTCTCAAGTGGAAGGCACAGTCAAGGAGATGGTGCGGTGTATGGAAGGGTGCGGTTTGTGAAGCTTCGGCGGAGAACAACAACTTAGTTTTTTGGGACCAACAGGTAGAAAGGAATATGACACGCCTAATTACTAATTAATTATACCTAATACTAAATAGCTTATTAGTACCTAACCTAAATAGTTTATATGTAACCCATTCGTTTGAGTTGGGCTAGGATAATTTATATTATATATTAAGGTATAACTTGCTGATGGCCAAACATTTAAACATTTTTTTGTGCCTAAGAAATGTAATGCAGCGTGCGAAAAGATTTCACATTAGCCTAACCGAGTTTATCTACACTGAAGCCTGAAATATTTGTATGTGACCAATGTATTATTTAGTGCATGCCTAATCTAATGTTATATTAACTTTAATGACTGATTGAGTTAATAATATTAATTTAATTGATACGGTGGATAGTTTACGACGACCTGAAGATGAACAAATGCCTAATCAGTTTTTATATGGTGCTAACCATATTAGATTGTGCCTTATCTAAGTATATAACATGTCTAAAATTAGTTATAAAGTGCCTAATTGTTTATTCTAACAGTAAAGTAAACGTGCCTAATTAAATTGGTAACATGCCCAATCAGGTTTAGTAAAACATAATTATTGATTTAGGTTAAAAAAGTTATTAATATTATTTAAATACTAAAGTAAATATCGTGTTTAAATTATAATTTGGCAATGTAGCAATGAAACCGGACGAAACAAATAACATTAGATTCATATCGACAAACACAACAGATGGAGCTGGGTTGGACAAAGTTGGTAGCTATGGAGATTTTTAGTTAAATTATACTTTAGTTTAATTTAATTAAAATGAACTGTTCTGATGACAAACAAAACAAGGTGAGTTTACTCACTCAGTTATTCCCACTTATATTTTATATAAGTTGGGTTTTTATTTTGTGTGCTATAATTGTTGATTGTTTGTTGTGTGTTGACTACTTACATATATGTTGGCTGAATTGATTGAATTACAAGTTAGTTATATTTAAATGAAAACCAATCGTTATTTTAATGATTATTACCCCAAACGAGGAAACATACCTTGTTGGTCATGGTTATAAAATAACCGTGTTTAATTTAATGAATTATTTGAATTGGTTGTTAGTGTTAAATAAATTGATTGATATTCAATTGTTGTTATTTTACTGTTATAGAAATAACTAGTAAAATTGAAGTAAATGATGTTATTTGAAGTAACCCATTTGGATGCAGAAAAGAACATGTTGGAGGGATCCAACCGGATTCCTCAAATATATTAGATGTTATTTATTTTCATATTATCACCATATGGACTATTTAAATTCATTTGTTTGTGTGACGAGCCCGAACCCCGTACTGACGGCGGCAAGGGTAATCTTTGGAATATAACACATAAATAGATAACAGCAGAACAGAATTAAATAAATACACCAGATAATGAACAATAGTATATACTGGTTAAACGTAATCATCAGAGTTACACAGTATACAAGATCATACTTAGTACAAATACAGTTCAGCTATACATAAATGTCTACAGCAGAAACAAACATAATATGTACAATAGGAGCTGAACAACATAAAAAGAGATAAATGATAGAATCCATCTTCAGCTCCAGCTAAAACCTGAATATAAGGCTGCCCGTGTAGAATAAGGGGCACCCGAGTTTGAAAGTGAAACAAACTACGAGTCAGTCATGGGACTGGTATGAGAAATCTACTCAACACAATTAAAATATGGCTAATCACAGGACCACGCCACTTTCGTGGAACGGGTTTACTCCATCGGATCGCCAGTGCTTTGAAACAAATAATTCTTTTAAACATCGCAATGCTTTTTATAAAAATGAAGCCATTATAAGACTCAGTTCCCATCACACAATGCAACGCAAACCGGAGGATAGAGTTTTTTCCTTATAACGGCCAAAATATGCTTGATATGAATAAAACAAAAGAATTTGATATTATTTCTAGTGTTTATATGTTTCAAAAACAATTTCAAATCATAAGTATCAATCATAGACGACATTAATGCCCCATACCACTATGTCGCCATATATAGGTATACAATCAAAATCGCACAGTCACGTATTGGGAAATTAGATTTCCGTCATGAACCAAGGCAAAAGATAGTCCTTACCGGATTCGAGACTGCCTAGCCCGAGCCTTAGGATCAGAGCTCGAGTGACCCTTGGATCGTCAGGGCCAGTCCACCGATGTGGATTAAAATTCCTGAACACTGTGTTTCCCCGCCCTATGGGGCGTAAATGAGCCAACGAATGACTCCATCGGTCCCGGATTGACCGATATTTCCGAGGCGCCTCGCTATCCATCATCCACATAAGTAAAATGTCAGGCCGTGTAAAAACACCGATACCACTCCTAGCTAGAAAGAAACGCATGCCCTCCCTGAATTCCTTCTCCCATTTCTGGTTCATACCGGGGTGTGAGGTTCGTGAATTCACGTTATACACAAAGCTACGCTGTAACACCCCGAATTTTAGTTAATACTAAAATTCACTATTTACAGGATAAATAATCTCAGATGTGGGAATTAGGGGAAACGGGTTGCGTTATTGCGTTCGTCTCGGAAAAATACGCAAAATAGAGTCCGAGTTTTCGAAAATCGAAGTCCGTATGGCCCAGTTATGGCCCGATGAAGTTTGCAGAAAATTCAAAACTAAAACAGATTTAAAAATTTAAATTTTCAGATTGTGGGATGGAACAGGCGGGGTCAGGCGGGAAGATTCCCTCCCTAGGGCTGTCGATAGGCCTGTCGACAGGGGTGTCGACTTGCCTGTCGACTTGCCTGTCGATAGGGGCGCGCCGTCCATTGAACCTGGGTGCACCAGGTTGCACCAGGTTGGGTTTCAGGCTGGCTAGGAGGGCTGGTTCTAGAGATTTCCGAAATCTAAGGGTCCTAATCTAATCTAGGGTTAATCTAAGGGCCTAAAACACTCACCTAATCTATAAATACACCCTAAACCCCCCTTAATCCTTACCAAAAATAGAAATGATGGCCTCATGCCGCCAAATTAAATCCTAAGAGGAGCCTCCACTAATTTATGAAGGAAGTTGCAAGCTAATCACTCTCTAATCAATCTTTAATCATCATTATCTTCATAGTTAGCAACTAATTCTACTTCATAAGGTTGCTAATCTTGAGTTTGGTGAATTTCTATCACTTTAACATCAATTGTTAAAGTAAGTAGATTGGGTGTAATGAGACTTATGGTCTTAAATGCGGATTAGTGAGTTTGAATCATTTATAATGATATGTTACTCTATGTTGTTCTATGTTTATGCATGTTTGACAAGTTGGTTTATGCATGCTTAATAAGTTGATTTATGCATGTTTAACAAGTTGGTTTATGCATGTTTAACAAGTGGGTTTATGCATATTTAATGAGTGGAATTATGCATGTTTAACAAAGTGAGTTATGCAAGTTAAGTATATGTTTAAATGCAAGTCTAATGTGATATGCAAGTTATGCATGCTTATGCAAGTGTATGGATGCTTATGCAAGTCATGTATATGTTTAAATGCAAGATTTATGTGATATGCAAGTTATGCATGCTTATGCGAGTATATGAATGCTTATGCAAGATATGTATATGCTTAAATGACATGATATGCAAGTTATGCATGTTTATGCAAGTATGTGAATGCTTATGCAAGTATGTGGATGCTTATGCAAGTATGTGAATGCTTATGCAAGTTATGTGTATGCTTAAATGCATGTTTAACATGTTATGCAAGTTATGAGAATGCCTATATGCAAGTTCAACATGTTATGCAAGATATGTGTATGATAATATGCAAGCTCATATGCAACATGTTATGCAAATCGTGTGTATGATAATATGCAAGTTTGGGTTATATGTAGTTGGGTTAATATATGCTCATATATGCAAGTTGACATCCTCTTAACCCATGACAAAGTTGTATGCTAAACCCATGATATTTGTGATGATCTTCCCCTTATTTATGTCATGAAATGAGAACGATTTACGTGGGGAACGATGGGGTTGGTAAATATGTTAATAAATGAATGATTGGGTATGATTAAGCATACCATAAAAATAAATTACCATAAGTGGGAATTTACCTATTGAGTTAGGTCTACCCCATGGGAATTTACCTATTGAGTTAGGTCTACCCATGTTATGGAAAACTTGATATTAATTAGGGATAATTAATATGGGGGTGATTAATTAGGTGTAATTAATCGACTAAGACACGAGGTTGGACTCATTTGTAGTGTAAAACTGCCCGGACCCGACCGGCTTAACCAGTTGCTACAAATGTCAGCCCAATGTGAGAGGTCTTAGCCATGAATTAAATACGTGATTAAGGTAAATACACGAGGTTAGACTCTGTTATGACGTAAGACTGCCCGGACTCTAACGGCTTAACCAGGCGGTCATAACAGCTAGTCTAATGTGGGAGGTCTTTATGGGAGATCACGGTCTTAATTAATTAAGAAACACTTAACCATATTAGCATGTAGTGGGACATGAGGGGTTAAGTGGGTGCCTTGGGTGGCATGTGGAAATTTTGTGGTTGCCTTGGGTGGCATGTGGAATCTAGTGGGTTGCCTTGGGTGGCAATAGAAAATACGATTAGAATACTTAACCAAGTGGAAACATGTAATTAAACATGATTAAAGGGTTAAGTGGGATACACTAGATATATGACAAGCTTAGGTGGGTAGCTTGTGGGGGCCCATTTCAACCAATATCCCAAACGTATCTTTGTGGGCTCGACCCATGTCGAGTGACGAGACACGCATATTGGGCTTGATTATAAGAGGCCAAAACGGGTTAGCGGTGGCAACGCAAGTCCAACGGGTTTCATATGCGTGTGTGGGCCCGGGCTGGTAGATAAGCCGTTGTTGCATCGTGTAGATATAAAGCCGTGCACCGTTAGTATTGGGTAGCCACTTTAGGGGAGTGATACACCCCACTGTGGGACCAGCACGGGTATCTACGGTAGGGAGCCGATCGATGGGGAGTAGTGGGTACACCTAATAAGGATAGGGGCAGACGGCACCTATGTAGGGGTACACGAAACTACTGGGTAAGAATTACTGAGTACACCTAGTGGAGATAGGGGCAGACGGCACCTATGTAGTGGGCTAGGAGTACACGAAACTACTGGGGAAATTTTCTAAGTCCTTGGAAGGGATCAACCTTTAAGTAGGAGTGACTGGTGTGGTGCAGTTAGTAATTATCCTTGGGTGGGTAGATGCGTCCTGACGGTTATCTTAGTTTATCCTAAGTCTACCAAGCTGCTTAGTGTAGCCATTCATCCCCAGATATTACCGTAGGTCAAGTTTATGTCTTCTCTGGTTACTTTAATGATTGTATTGTTAAAGTTATAGGACTCACTCAGACTTATGTCTGACCCCGTTGTTTTTATCTTTTTCCCAACCCTCAGGTCCTACGGTGGATCCTAGCGGTAGTAGAGCTTGATCGGATTGTTGTTCCAGTCTTTAGGAGCTTGGGTAGATGTAAAGCTCCAGTTATCTAGTTATCTTTTCTTTTGTTATGGCTATTGTATGAGAGAGTGGGATTATGTACTTCTTTATTTTGACAGATATTGTACTTGACTTTTATCATGGTTTTATGATGTAACCAGACATGTTTATTTCCGCTGTTATGAGATGATGTTTTAAATTTCAAATACTATTTATATCTGTCTTGGTGTAATTTTTCTGTTCTATATTCACTAAAATACTCCACCGATGCTATGGCATTCCCTTAGTGAGTGACCATAGCGGGCGTGGGGTGTTACACGTGGTATCAGAGCAAAGGTTACCGGAACAGATAAAATTTTAGAAAACTATTTTTCTAAAAACATTTTTGGAAGAGATATTTTCAAAAACATGTCTTTAAAAAGAAAAGTTTTTGAAAGAAAAGCATAATCCCCAATAGCCATATCTATATCTTTAGAATCCTCCGTTTTGAAGCTTTCCTTTTTCGTTTCAGCATGGCCGAGAATCTTAACTTTCCGGAGGGTGTGACGGTACCAGTATGGTATAGGAGATTGATGGAGGCTAGGGCCACCACTGCGGGTCCAGCAAATGTTCCTCCACCAACCGTAGCACCCGATCTTCCTCCTCCCCCTCCTCCTCGCACGGATACTTTTTCTAAGACTTGCAAGGAATTTAAAGCCATGGGAGGGAAACCTTTTCAAGGATCTGAAACTTTTGTGGAGGCTAGAGATTGGCTTAAGGAGGTGGAAGAGTTGATAGATATTTTTGAGATGGAAGAAGGAAAGAAAGTCAAGTTGGCTGCTTGGTTAATGAAGGGAGAGGCCTCATTCTGGTGGGAGGTCACTAATGGAGAACGCCCCGTTGACTCTTGGGCGGATTTTAGGCAAAGATTTGTGGCAAAGTTTCTCTCAAGGGCGGAGGAGAACTTGTATATGGAAAGATTCTTGACTCTAAAGCAAGGAAATCTTTCGGTGAAGGAATATGTTAACAAGTTTAATCAATTGGCAAGGTTTGGCCTAGATATGGTAAATACACCGGAGAAGAAGGCTTTGCGGTTCGTGAAAGGCTTGAATGAACCTATGCATGGGTTGGCTATGACTCATATCCCTATGGGGGCCACCTTTGAGAAGCTAGTTGACATGGCACTCATGTATGAGGAAGAGAAGGGTCCTAATGCTAATAAGGCACCCGAGAAGAAGGGAGTCGTCCAGCCATTTGAGTAGGTACACCCTAGACGATAGGGGGTGCTTGCGTAGAGACGGTAGACTTTGCGTACCGCAAGACGAGGGTTTGAGGAAGGCTATTCTTGATGACGCACACCGTTCTAGGATGACCATTCATCCCGGTGGGGATAAGATGTACCAAGACATGAAGAGGGTTTTCTTCTGGGCCGGTATGAAGAAAGATGTGGCCGAGTATGTCGCTCGATGTTTGGTGTGCCAGCAAGTGAAGGCGGAGCAAAGGAAACCAGGTGGGTTGCTTCACCCATTGGAGGTTCCGCAATTGAAGTGGGATAGCGTCTCGATGGATTTTATTGACGGGTTACCCAGATCGAGGAAGGGTAATACAGGAATTTGGGTGGTGGTAGACAGACTTACTAAGAGCGCCCATTTCATACCTGTGAAGAGTAAGAGGACTGCTCCATGGCTAGCTTCAGTATATCTTCGAGAGATAGTTCGATTGCATGGGGTACCCTCTAGCATAGTGAGTGATCGAGATCCTATCTTCACTAGCGAGTTCTGGAGAAGTTTGCAAGAAGCAGTGGGGACTCAATTGTGTCTGAGCACTGCATATCATCCTCAGACAGACGGCCAGACTGAGAGGGTGAATCGTGTTCTAGAAGACCTTTTGAGGCTTTGTATCTTAGATTTTGGAGGTACATGGGAAGAGCATCTTCCATTGGTGGAGTTCGCATATAATAACAGCTTTCAGTCCAGTATTGGTATGGCTCCTTTCGAAGCTCTCTATGGAAGGCCTTGTCGATCACCTACATGTTGGTGGGAATCTACGGATAAGATCTTGCTTGGGCCTGATATGATTAGGGAGACTTCTGAGAAGATCGATTTGATTCAAAGAAGGATGAAAGCAGCGCAAGATAGGCAAAAATCTTATGCGGACAAGAGAAGGACGGATCTTGAGTTTGAAGTTGGGGATATGGTTTTTGTTAAGGTATCTCCGTTGAGGAATGTTGTTCGCTTCGGATCCGTTGGGAAGTTAGCACCGAGGTTTGTTGGGCCGTTTCCTATCAAGGAAAGGATTGGACGGATGGCATATAGGGTGGAGTTGCCCGACAGACTTAGTGGTGTTCATGATGTATTCCATGTATCACATCTGAGGAAGTGCTTACATGAGACGGCAGAGGTGGTAGAGCCGAGCTTCCTTAGAGATGTAGAGGTAGAGCGTGATGCGACTATTCGACGAGCTCCTACTCGCATCCTTGGGTCAGAGACTAGGAAGTTGAGAAATAGAGAGGTTCAACTAGTCAAGGTGCAATGGGGAGAAGATGAGAGCAACGCAACTTGGGAGACGGAAGCGAAGATGCGTTCATTGTACCCATTTCTTTTTGAGGGTATGTCTTTACTTTCTCCTTTATCGCTTGTCTAGTACTTATCTTATCTTTGGTATTTCCTCTCGTTAGTACCTTTGACCTTTAGATAGGGTAAACCTATGGTTGAAACATGTGTTTGAGACATGTTATGGTTGATGGATGCAAGTGGATGCAAGTGTTTGCTAGTGGTTGCTCGTGGATGCATATACACACACTCTAGGCACTAGATCGGCTCAGTCACTTCATATTGCATATTGCATAAAATTGTGTGTAGGAAGATATATTTATGGATGTATAATGGTTGTGTTATCACATGGATGATGCATTTTGGTGAATGATTGTGCACTCATGTAGATATTGTATGTGTCGATAGGGTTCTCTCGCATACATAATGGATGCATGGCACTATCATGGTTTGCATATGTTCATACATTAGAATGGGGACATATACACACACTTTTTGCATATGCTCATACATCATTAGAAACTGTTTAAGGACAATGGATGCCCGTGGTTGATGATTTGAGTAGATGGTTGTTTGGATGGTAGGATATGCATTCTCCTTAGCTTAGAGATTTCGGGGATGAAATCCTTTAAGGAGGGGAGAATGTAACACCCCGAATTTTAGTTAATACTAAAATTCACTATTTGCAGGATAAATAATCTCAGATGGGGGAATTAGGGGAAACGGGTTGCGTTATTGCGTTCGTCTCGGAAAAATACGCAAAATAGAGTCCGAGTTTTCGAAAATCGAAGTCCGTATGGCCCAGTTATGGCCCGATGAAGTTTGCAGAAAATTCAAAACTAAAACAGATTTAAAAATTTAAATTTTCAGATTGTGGGATGGAACAGGCGGGGTCAGGCGGAAAGATTCCCGCCCTACCCATGTCGACAGGGCTGTCGACAGCCTGTCGACAGGGGTGTCGACTTACCTGTCGACAGGGGCGCGCCGTCCATTGAACCTGGGTGCACCAGGTTGCACCAGGTTGGGTTTCAGGCTGGCTAGGAGGGCTGGTTATAGAGATTTCCGAAATCTAAGGGTCCTAATCTAATCTAGGGTTATTCTAAGGGCCTAAAACACTCACCTAATCTATAAATACACCCTAAACCCCCCTTAATCCTTACCAAAATAGAAATGATGGCCTCATGCCGCCAAATTAAATCCTAAGAGGAGCCTCCACTAATTTATGAAGGAAGTTGCAAGCTAATCACTCTCTAATCAATCTTTAATCATCATTATCTTCATAGTTAGCAACTAATTCTACTTCATAAGGTTGCTAATCTTGAGTTTGGTGAGTTTCTATCACTTTAACATCAATTGTTAAAGTAAGTAGATTGGGTGTAATGAGACTTATGGTCTTAAATGCGGATTAGTGAGTTTGAATCATTTATAATGATATGTTACTCTATGTTGTTCTATGTTTATGCATGTTTGACAAGTTGGTTTATGCATGCTTAATAAGTTGATTTATGCATGTTTAACAAGTTGGTTTATGCATGTTTAACAAGTGGGTTTATGCATATTTAATGAGTGGAATTATGCATGTTTAACAAAGTGAGTTATGCAAGTTAAGTATATGTTTAAATGCAAGTCTAATGTGATATGCAAGTTATGCATGCTTATGCAAGTGTATGGATGCTTATGCAAGTCATGTATATGTTTAAATGCAAGATTTATGTGATATGCAAGTTATGCATGCTTATGCGAGTATATGAATGCTTATGCAAGATATGTATATGCTTAAATGACATGATATGCAAGTTATGCATGTTTATGCAAGTATGTGAATGCTTATGCAAGTATGTGGATGCTTATGCAAGTATGTGAATGCTTATGCAAGTTATGTGTATGCTTAAATGCATGTTTAACATGTTATGCAAGTTATGAGAATGCCTATATGCAAGTTCAACATGTTATGCAAGATATGTGTATGATAATATGCAAGCTCATATGCAACATGTTATGCAAATCGTGTGTATGATAATATGCAAGTTTGGGTTATATGTAGTTGGGTTAATATATGCTCATATATGCAAGTTGACATCCTCTTAACCCATGACAAAGTTGTATGCTAAACCCATGATATTTGTGATGATCTTCCCCTTATTTATGTCATGAAATGAGAACGATTTACGTGGGGAACGATGGGGTTGGTAAATATGTTAATAAATGAATGATTGGGTATGATTAAGCATACCATAAAAATAAATTACCATAAGTGGGAATTTACCTATTGAGTTAGGTCTACCCCATGGGAATTTACCTATTGAGTTAGGTCTACCCATGTTATGGAAAACTTGATATTAATTAGGGATAATTAATATGGGGGTGATTAATTAGGTGTAATTAATCGACTAAGACACGAGGTTGGACTCATTTGTAGTGTAAAACTGCCCGGACCCGACCGGCTTAACCAGTTGCTACAAATGTCAGCCCAATGTGAGAGGTCTTAGCCATGAATTAAATACGTGATTAAGGTAAAGACACGAGGTTAGACTCTGTTATGACGTAAGACTGCCCGGACTCTACCGGCTTAACCAGGCGGTCATAACAGCTAGTCTAATGTGGGAGGTCTTTATGGGAGATCACGGTCTTAATTAATTAAGAAACACTTAACCATATTAGCATGTAGTGGGACATGAGGGGTTAAGTGGGTGCCTTGGGTGGCATGTGGAAATTTTGTGGTTGCCTTGGGTGGCATGTGGAATCTAGTGGGTTGCCTTGGGTGGCAATAGAAAATACGATTAGAATACTTAACCAAGTGGAAACATGTAATTAAACATGATTAAAGGGTTAAGTGGGATACACTAGATATATGACAAGCTTAGGTGGGTAGCTTGTGGGGGCCCATTTCAACCAATATCCCAAACGTATCTTTGTGGGCTCGACCCATGTCGAGTGACGGGACACGCATATTGGGCTTGATTATAAGAGGCCAAAACGGGTTAGCGGTGGCAACGCAAGTCCAACGGGTTTCATATGCGTGTGTGGGCCCGGGCTGGTAGATAAGTCGTTGTTGCATCGTGTAGATATAAAGCCGTGCACCGTTAGTATTGGGTAGCCACTTTAGGGGAGTGATACACCCCACTGTGGGACCAGCACGGGTATCTACGGTAGGGAGCCGATCGATGGGGAGTAGTGGGTACACCTAATAAGGATAGGGGCAGACGGCACCTATGTAGGGGTACACGAAACTACTGGGTAAGAATTACTGAGTACACCTAGTGGAGATAGGGGCAGACGGCACCTATGTAGTGGGCTAGGAGTACACGAAACTACTGGGGAAATTTTCTAAGTCCTTGGAAGGGATCAACCTTTAAGTAGGAGTGACTGGTGTGGTGCAGTTAGTAATTATCCTTGGGTGGGTAGATGCGTCCTGACGGTTATCTTAGTTTATCCTAAGTCTACCAAGCTGCTTAGTGTAGCCATTCATTCCCAGATATTACCGTAGGTCAAGTTTATGTCTTCTCTGGTTACTTTAATGATTGTATTGTTAAAGTTATAGGACTCACTCAGACTTATGTCTGACCCCGTTGTTTTTATCTTTTTCCCAACCCTCAGGTCCTAGGGTGGATCCTAGCGGTAGTAGAGCTTGATCGGATTGCTGTTCCAGTCTTTAGGAGCTTGGGTAGATGTAAAGCTCCAGTTATCCAGTTATCTTTTCTTTTGTTATGGCTATTGTATGAGAGAGTGGGATTATGTACTTCTTTATTTTGACAGATATTGTACTTGACTTTTATCATGGTTTTATGATGTAACCAGACATGTTTATTTCCGCTGTTATGAGATGATGTTTTAAATTTCAAATACTATTTATATCTGTCTTGGTGTAATTTTTCTGTTCTATATTCACTAAAATACTCCACCGATGCTATGGCATTCCCTTAGTGAGTGACCATAGCGGGCGTGGGGTGTTACATACGCCACACAGGCGGGGCTTTGATCATCACCACAAGACTTTGCTTTTCAACAGAAGCCCTGATCACTGCATCTTAGCATGCCACACAGGCAATTCACACCGTGCAACTGATAGCTATCAATCACATAGAATAAATTCCAATGTCCGACACACTGTCCATTTGCAAGTCCGTTCTGGGTCTGAACGAAACCGGAGGCACTATATACCTCGCAAACCCATCGATCACCACGTACGTCTGGACGATCACCACTCATTATCCATATTTCGGGATGCCTCCCAATCAGGACCTCGATTACCATCCAAACAAGGTGAAGATCTCCGGTCTTCGACCACCGTCTTCATCTTCGATTTCTTATCGTCGATTCAGTTATTCAGAATGGGATAAACCCGGTCTTTCTGAGCAACTCGCGTATATAATAAACAAGTGCAACACAAACACACATACGCATCATTTCAATTCATTAGTCGCTAACCGTAAATCAGTAAGAGAACGATTTCCCAAATATTAACCCCGAAGGCCGAAACCAACATCAGATCAATACCCAAGAAACCATTCGACTTAGCCAACCTTCAGTTAGTTTCTAAGTTTCACATCCATATCGTTTATAATATTTTATAACGATTTATCGCTATTTTTATTTATTTTTAAATAGCCAATTTATTCAAAACGACGCTTCGGGCCATAACGCGGTCGTGGCGCTGTTTTTTCTTCAGATTTGATTTACGCATATATGAAAATCTAACCGTTGGATCTTCACAAAATTTACATCATTAGAAAGACCTTTTCAAAATGAATCCAATGGTTCCAATTTCGGGAAAATCTGACGGTCGGATCTCCCGGTATAATCGTTTGAAGTTTCTATTTCAAAATACGAACTACAGCGTCGTTATTCGATTTAATATAAATAAATAAATATATATATATATATATAATCGATTCTGGCGCTGTTTTTCTTTAGATTTGAATTAAACATTCCAGACAATCCAACCGTTGGATTTTTACAAAGTTGGTGCCATTGGAAAGATATTTCCAAAGCGAACCCAACGGTTGCGATTTCAGGAAAATCCGATGGTCGGATCTCCCGCACTAATCGTTTGAAATCACGGTTTCAAAATACGAACTGCAGCTTCGTTATTCGATATATTTCAATTCTATTTATATATTTATATCGATCCTTCGATTCCAGAACCATATGATTTTCATACATTTGATAAAAATGATGTTTTTATCTAACTGTCTTCTATTTCAACACTTCACTATTTTTAACAATTCATGTATATAATAAAAGTGTGATTTTTTATTGTAAAACGATTTATTTCAAAACACGACTATTTTATATAGTTAATATAGGTGATAAAAATAGGATTTTTACTATAAGACAATTTACTTCAAAACCATATTATTTTATATAGTTCATATTGATGATAAAAATATGATTTTTATTATAAAACGATTTATTTCAAAATATGAATACCATTCAACACATGAATTTCTATTCAACGAATGAATTTCGATTCAACACATGAAGGTTTTCTATAGTTTATATATATAGATAAAAAGGTGATTTTTATATTTGAAACACGAATACCATTCAACACATGAATTTCTATTCAACGAATGAATTTCGATTCAACACATGAAGGTTTTCTATAGTTTATATATATAGATAAAAAGGTGATTTTTATATTTGAAACAAGAATACCATTCAACACATGAATTTCTGTTTAACGAATGAATTTCCATTCAACACATGAAGGTTTTCTATAGTTTATATATATAGATAAAAAGGTGATTTTTATATTTAACACACGAATACCATTCAACACATGAATTTCTATTCAACGAATGATTTTCTATTCAACACATGAAGGTTTTCTATTCAATAGACGAATATAATTTCAACACAGGAAAATAATTCTAACACATGAATATTATTCAAAATTTCGGCAGCATAAAGGTAGGGTTGTTAAAACTGGGATCGTCCCTAGTACGGCTCCTCGCTTTACCTTAAAGCCTCGCAGCTTTTGGCAATGGGGAATCATGCATCTAGTTCGCACGCAGGCGGCATGTATATTTTTTTTCATTTCCACAAACTAATCCTATGTGGTTTCAACCAAATATTTCTCAACCACAAACGGGTATTTTTCAACCACAATCAATCAATTTCAACCACAAACAATTTCAATCAACCGTTTGCTATCAATCAATTTTCACACCAATCACAACCAATAAATATCGTCCATGGTTTGTGGACGAGGGGCGTATATATATATATATATTTATATATAGCATTTCACTTCAATTTCAACACATATATAATTTTTACAACGCATATATAACTTATACATCGAACGTACAACTTATACAACGCTTATACATGAGGTGTACATCGCTTATATAACCCATACATCAACTATATAATTTATACATCGTCGTTTCCCATATCGTTTATAATTTAGAAATCTCACATTGGGTTCCACTCCACCAAAAATAGCAGAAGGCTCAGAAAAATATGCGGTCTCTTCTAAAATGTAGAAGACGTCCACAAGAGTCCAATGTCTCTTGTTTCACTGAATTTCGACCACATAGCAAAAAGATATGATTTTTAGAAGTTTGCAACGCTTTTCTTTGTCAAAATCAGTTAAAATAAACAAAGGTCGTACCTCAGCTAATTCATTTAAAACTAGGTTTTGAATTTTCGTGCAAACGGTGAAGTGGTTGGACGATCGGCCTTCGCAGCGACGAAGAGGGGGGAGAGCTTCCTCCAGCTCTAGTGGTCCGATCCAGTTCGAGTTCACCAATCGGCGGTGGCGGCGGTCCAAACCTCCAAACTTCACGGGCTCGAATCTCGATGAATACACAATGAACAAAATTCGATTCTGGTATGGATTTAAAGCCCTTGAAATGCTCTACAAAATCCCCTAAAGAACTGCTTGATTTCGTTGAGTATGGAAGGAGGAATCGGGGCTAGAAGGTTGCGAGTTGTTTCCGTCGTGCGTGAGGTGCTTACGGGGAGAGAGAAAAAGATTCCTGGCCAATGAATTTTTTTTATATTTATAAATTTTTAAAATCCAAAAATACCCCTCTTCACGTATTAACACCAATCCAAACCCAACGACTGTCGTCCTTAGCGTTTTACCCTCATTCCGAACACAATGGGATATGTTTCGAAGGCCCATTCGACTGTTTCTGTCAGTTTTCCTTCGAATTAAAATATAAGACATTCAATATTCGATTTGAACGTACATTTCAATTTGCCAGGGCCACAAATTGATTCGAAAAATTCCAGAAAAATAAATCTAGCTATGTTTTGACGATACGGTCCCAACAAAACTAGTTTCGTCGAATTCTGAGACCGTTTGAAAAATGGCCCATTTCTGGTCGATCCAATTTAACTGTAATTGACCAAAACACATTTTTCTTTGCCACGCTCATATACTAGCTTCAAAAATTATGAAATTTGAAACCTAGCAATAACTTCTCATCCCGGATCCAACAAAAGTAGTTTCGTCGAATTCCGAGGTCGTTTGCAAAATGGCCATTTTCACGGGCTATATAAATTCCATAGCGACCTTTCTGAAAATTCATTTGGCCATAACTTTTGCTTTCCGCTATGAAACTTCGATTTTTCAGATTCGTTAGAAAGGTATTCACTAACAGATTTAAATATTTTTGGTTTTACTCAAATCCGTTTTGTTTTGCACCCGGTACAGTCAGTCAAAGTTTGAAATGAAAATTTCAAACTGCCGCGCCATTTCAGGCCTTGTTTATAATTAGAATTAATTATATTCGTTTCCAATTGTCGATTCAAACTTAGTTTTCATCGTTATTATTTAAAATATTTATTTTAAATATTTATTTTAAATATTTAAAATCCACTAAAATAGCCAATTTAAAAATTTTAAATTGGTTCAGATTTTCCGGGTCGTTACAATCTCCCCCACTTAAAACTTTTCGTCCCCGAAAAGGAACAAAGTCGAAAGTGGTTTGATTAATCAACTCTACGTTCAATCTGGCTTCCATTCTTCAACTTTTCAGTTTCTGAGAATTTTCAAATCCTTCAAAAATTTGGCTAACACCCGGAATTTTCGAAAAATTTCGCCATAACCTCCTTTGTACGGGGAGAGGTTTGGAAATTTATTGGGCCGTATTAGGTACCCAATAAATCCTAATAAGCATACACATATTTATAGTGATATATTCTGGTGTTTACAGGGGAGCGTGTATTGATAATAACTCCAGAGAATAAATTCTCGTCACCCTGTCAAAGCCTGAGGGAGTGTGTATTTTAATTGCTCCAGAGGATAAATCCTCGTCACCTCGTCCCGTGTGGGAAATAAATAATCCATGTGCCATATCTAATGACTAGAAAGATGTGATTATTGTCAACTCCAGACCCGTGTGGGTTTTTTATTAATATGGCAATTTATCGTTACAATTTAAATAGTCCATATCAGTCATCAGTTCAACCTGTAAAATATAGTCATCGCTATACAAGCCTTTCGCTCGTATGGTAAATCTTCCACCTCGTCACATAAGCTCCAAATGCTTATGTGGTATATGATGAAGTATGCCTATCTTCAGAAGTATGCCATGCAGTTTAGTTCAAAATTAATTGTTACTATCCTATGGCGATGTTTATTATTTCACACAGAACAACCAGCACTCCGCATCCAATGGCATTCACAGGAGTTGATATAATAATATTTCGCATCCAACTCATTAAGGTTTACCTATTTGTCGGGAACGCAAATAAATTCTTTACTCAACAGCTATCCATTTACCTGTTCAAACATATATAATGCACAAGTATATATTTCTATCTATTTTTAAATCATTTCAATGTGTGAGTTAAATGAATAAATTATACCATTATTCTATTATTGATTAAATTAACTATTGTTTCAATAATTTTAATTAATCAAATCTACTATCACACAATGCAAACAACAAGCAATTCGTTTTTAACTTTTCAAAAATATACTAATCAATTTCTATACTCTTTTAAAATCATTCATACTATAGAATTAAAATTGAACATCCATGGAAAGAAAATAACAATAGAGTATAGAACTAATTGGTAATGCAAAGTATGGTAAATGTACCTTGCACCGGAGTCAATCAGAGATATCAACTCGACACTTAGGATAGGCTTTCTGAATGCTCTCCTCAGTTTCCTAAGTACAATCTCGCGGATCCCCACTCCATTGCACTTTGACCAAGTGAACTTTTTTGTTCCTCAGCTCTTTGGTTTCTTTGCCAATGATCTTTAGCGGCTCTCTTCTCACAGCTAATTCTGGAGTAATTTCAATATCTTGTTGAGCTGCTTCTTCCACGATCAAGTTTGGATCATGAACGTGCTTTCGAAGTTGAGATATGTGAAATACATCATGCACTCCAGGCAACCAATCCGGCAATTTAACCCTATAAGCAAGAGTTCTGATCCGTTCCAGAATAGGAAACAGACCAATGAATTTGGGAGCCAACTTCCCAGTTTTACCGAAACGGATAACTCCTCTCATCGGCGATACTTTCAAATATACATAGTCGCCAACAACAAATGATATATCCCTTCTTCTCCTGTCGGCATAACTCTTTTGTCGGCTTTGAGCGGCGAGTAATCGTTTCTTAACGAAATCGACTTTGTCGGCAGCTTCTTGGATCATATCAGGCCCTAACACAAGTCTATTACCGGGTTTGACCCAACAAGCAGGAGATCAGCACGGTCTACCATACAATGCTTCGAATGGTGACATTGTCAGGCTCGCCTGGTAGCTGTTATTATATGAGAATTCAGCCAAATGCAGATGGTCTTCCCATGATCCACCAAAATCTAGAACACAAGCCCGCAATAGATCATCTAAAATACGATTCACCCTCTCAGTCTGACCATCTGTCTGAGGATGATAAGTGGTGCTCAAGTTTAGCTTCGTTCCCAGCTCTACTTGAAATGCCTCCCAAAATTTGCTAGTAAATATTGGATCTCTATCACTGACTATACTGAGCGGTACTCCGTGTAGTCTAACAATTTCCTTGAAATATATTTGCGCCAGACTCTGAGCAGTTCTGTTTGATCTGACAGGTATGAAATGGGCGGTCTTCGTGAAGCGATCTACGATCACCCAAATACTGTCATTCCCTTTTCTGGTTCTGGGCAAACCATCAATGAAGTCCATGGAAATATGTTCCCACTTCCAGCCTGGAACATCCAGCGGTTGCAACAGTCCAACCAATTTCTGCTGGTCGCTTTTGACTAGCTGGCAGGTAGGGCATCGGCTAACATATATTGAAACGTCTCTTTTCATAGCCTTCCACCAGAATGTTCGCTTGAGATCGTTGTACATTTTGGCCACACCGAGGTGGATACTCAGCTTGGATTTGTGACACTCGTCTAACACTTCCCTTTTTAACTCTGGGATGTCGGGAACACAAATCCTTCCTTTCAATCTCAGGGTCCCGTCGTTAGCTATTTGGAAACACGAGGGTTCGCCTTTCTGAATCCTTTTGATTATATCCTTAATAAAGTTATCCTCCTTCTGAAGAATAGATATTTTGTCAATCAAGGAAGTCGTAATAATAAAGCTGGCAATCATTACATTCTTTCGACTCAGCGCATCGGCCACGACATTGGCTTTCCCTGGAGTGTATAGAATCTCAAAATCGTATGCTGCAAGGAACTCTAGCCAACGTTGCTGCCTCAAATTCATCTCTTTCTGGGTGAACAGATACTTTAACGACTGATGGTCTGTATACAGTTCGAATTTCTCACCCAGAAGATAGTGTCTCCAGATTTTCAAAGAGAATACGATAGTCAATAACTCAATATCATGAGTTACATAGTTTTTCTCGTGTGGCTTCAGCTGACGGCTAGCATAAGCAATCACTTGACCCCTTTGCATTAACACTACGCCAAGGCTTTCTCTAGAAGCATCAGTCCAGACTTTTAAATCCTGATTGCCTTCGATTATGGTTAACACTGGAGCAGTCGTTAATCTTAACTTTAGCTCTTCAAAAGCCTCCACACTTTCTGGAGTCCATTTGAATTTTGAGTGCTTCTTTGTAAGCTTCGTTAAGTGACCAGATATCTTCGAAAAGTTTTTAATGAACTTCCGGTAATAACTAGCCAATCCGAGAAAACTGCGGACTTCTGTAGGAGTACTAGGCTGTTTCCAGTTTTGAATAGCCGTGATTTTACTTGGATCCACAGCAATTCTTTCTTTCGATACGACATGGCCTAGAAATTTCACTTCATCTTGCCAGAATATACATTTGGATAGTTTGGCTTTTAATACATTCCTTCTGAGGATTTTCAGAACCTGTTCCAAATGCTTTTCATGTTCGGCCTTTGATTTAGAGAAGATTAGAATATCATCAATAAAAACCAGAACAAATTTATTCAGGACTCCTCCGAACACTCTATTCATCAAATCGACGAAGTATGCTGGAGCGTTACATAAGCCGAACGGCATTACTAACCACTCATAGAATAGGTCTGGACCTCTGAATGTTGTCATAGAAACATATTCTTCGGCAATACGAAGCTGATGGAAGCCTGTAGCTAGGTCCATCCTTGAGAATACCTGTGCTCCATTCAGACGATCCAATAAGTCATCGATTCGCGGCAATGGATATTTGTTCTTTATTGTCTGCTTGTTCAAATCACGGTAATCCACACATAGCCGTAGAGTACCGTCAGATTTTGGGACAAACACCACTGCTGCACCCCAATCGGAGAAACTAGGCCTGATCAGACCCTTCCATACTAGCTGTCGTGTTTGATTGTCAAGTTCTTCTTTCTCTTTCAAGGACATTCTTCGAATAGCGTGAACTACCGGCCTTGCATTCGGAATCAAAGAAATTTTGAAATCTATTTCTCTCTACGGAGGTAAGCGAACAACTTCTTCGAACACATCCGCATAGTTCTTGACGACAGGGATGTCTTTGATGAGGTCAGGAATATTCTCTGTGACTTCAGGCATATTTTATATTTGAACAGGAGAAACATCCAAAGCTGCCCAGAAGTCTTTTCTATTAGCATTCTGACCTTCATAGGGAATGGTTATATAATCAACTGATTTGATCTTCACCTTAACGACTCTGTCGGCGCATTTAACCTCAGCTTCATACTTGGTCAACCAGTCTAACCCCAAGATAAGATCAAACTCTGTAAAATTCATGACGACCGCGACGGTAGGAAACCGATAACGAGAAAAAGAAACCGGCACTCCATAAACCCAACTGAGAACAATGGAACCCCAACCGGATTCTGGACAGTCATTGGTTCCTTGAGCTTCTTCAAATTCAAATCTAGCTTCTTAGCTGCATTCTTTGCAACAAAGCTTCGCGACGCGCCGGTGTCAAACAGTACTTTAACTAGGATATCTTTGACAGTTAGCGTGCCTTCTAAAACATCTGGCCTTTCCTGAATAGACGAAGATGCAGGCACTTCTGCCACTTCGTTCACATGTACTGCTTCAGGTTTTCTGAATAGCGGGCAGGCCTTGGAAAGGTGACCGGCCTGATGGCATTGGCTGCACTTTCTATTCTCTTGAAATCCCTTCTTGGATTTGAACTCATCCTTTCTTGATTTGTTTCTCAAAGCCTTACATTTCCTGAACATGTGACCTTTTTTATTGCAGTTGAGGCATATGGCGGTCATTACTGGTTCTTTCTCAGATCTTGCCCTTTTCCGGTTTACTTTAGGCTCCTTACTAACCTCAGACATTGTACTGGCCTCAGGACGATCAGTTTCAGACTCAATTTTATTACTAGAGCTGACTTCCTCTTCGTACTGTAGCATACCTTTCTTGTCGAGATCCTCATACTGGTAAGCCATATAAATCATTTCTGAAAAAGGAAGCTTCACATGCCCCCATTACCTTATTCTGGTATTTCCTTTGAAGCCCGTTGATAAATCTCAAATTCTTCCTCTTCGGATTTTCAATTAGATGAGGGGCAAAGTGAGAAAGTTCATTGAATTTCTTATGATATTCGGGAATGGTCATATCTCCTTGTATCAGATAAGAAAATTCATCACATAGTTGTTCAATTGCTTCAGGAGGAGTAAATCTTTCCAGGAAAATCACTTTGAATCTATCCCAGGCGATATCACCTTCTGGATTATCCTTAATAACTGAATCCCACCAGAACAAAGCTTCGTCTTTGAGTGCCCAGGAGGCCAGTAATCTTTTCTGGTCATCCCTCAGCTTTAATCCTTCAAAGATTTTCTCACCGAACGAATCCATGCTTTTGTTCTCATAATAGATTCTTCGCCCGAGAAGGGTTTCCCCCCCAGATTTCTATATTTCATAAATAGAGCTTCAATATCCGGGTCAGTATTACTTCTTCTGTTTTTGACACTCATTTTCTAGTACTTCTGCAAATAGCAGATCAAGTGTCAGGTCAACAGAAAACATATTTCAAAATATAGAGACAAATACTTGAATGTAAATGTGTCTATCTAGGTGTTATTTCATTCTGCTACTCATACTAGGATATTACTGATCCTATCTGTAATGAGTTACTCGTCCTAGAACACTACTGGTTCTATTTCTGACGAGTTCGTTAATATGTTATATTCCAAAACTAAGCTTAACCAAAGCTCTGATACCAAATGTGACGACCCCGAACCCCGTACCGAGGGCGGCAAGGGTAATCTTTGGAATATAACACATAAACAGATAACAACAGAACAGAATTAAATAAATACACTAGATAATGAACAATAGAATATACAGGATAAACGTAATCATCAGAGTTACACAGTATACAGGATCGTACTTAGTACAAACACAGTTCAGCTATACATAAATGTCTACAGCGGAAACAAACATAATATGTACAATAGGAGATGAACAACATAAAAAGAGATAAATGATAGAATCCATCTTCAGCTCCAGCTATCCAGAGAAAGCCAGCTAAAACCTGAATACAAGGCTGCCCGTGTAGAAAAAGGGGCACCCGAGTTTGAAAGTGAAACAAACTACGAGTCAGTCATGGGACTGGTATGAGAAATCTACTCAACACAATTAAAATATGGCTAATCACAGGACCATGCCACTTTCGTGGAACGGGTTTACTCCATCGGATCGCCAGTGCTTTAAAACAAATAATTCTTTTAAACATCGCAATGCTTTTTATAAAAAATGAAGCCATTATAAGACTCAGTTCCCATCACACAATGCAACGCAAACCGGAGGATAGAGTTTTTACCTTATAACGGCCAAAATATGCTTGATACGAATAAAACAAAAGAATTTGATATTATTACTAGTGTTTATATGTTTCAAAAACAATTTCAAATCATAAGTATCAATCATAGACGGCATTAATGCCCCATACCACTATGTCGCCATATATAGGTATACAATCAAAATCGCACAGTCACGTATTGGGAAATTGGATTTCCGTCATGAACCAAGGCAAAAGATAGTCCTTACCGGATTCGAGACTGCCTAGCCCGAGCCTCAGGATCAGAGATCGAGTGACCCTTGGATCGTCAGGGTCGGTCCACCGATGTGGATTAAAATTCCTGAACACTGCGTTTCCTCGCCCTATGTGGCGTAAATGAGCCAACGAATGACTCCATCGGTCCCGGATCGACCGATATTTCCGAGGCGCCTCGCTATCAGTCATCTACATAAGTAAAATGTCAGGTCGTGTAAAAACACTGACACCACTCCTATCTAGGAAGAAACGCATGCCCTCCTTGAGGTCCTTCTCCCGTTTCTAGTTCGTACCGGGGTGTGAGGTTCGCGAATTCACGTTATACACAAAGCTACGCCACACAGGTGGGGCTTTGATCATCACCACAAGACTTTGCTTTTCAACAGAAGCCCTGATCACTGCATCTTAGCATGCCACACAGGCAATTCACACCGTGCAACTGATAGCTATCAATCACACAGAATAAATTCCAATGTCCGACACACTGTCCATTTGCAAGTCCGTTCTGGGTCTGAACGAAACCGGAGGCACTATATACCTCGCAAACCCATCGATCACTACGTACGTCTGGATGATCACCACTCATTATCCATATTTCGGGATGCCTCCCAATCAGGACCTCGGTTACCATCCAAACGAGGTGAAGATCTCCGGTCTTCGACCACCGTCTTCATCTTCGATTTCTTATCGTCGATTCAGTTATTCAGAATGGGATAAACCCGGTCTTTCTGAGCAACTCGCGTATATAATAAACAAGTGCAACACAAACACACATACACATCATTTCAATTTATTAGTCGCTAACCGTAAATCAGTAAGAGAACGATTTCCCAAATATTAACCCCGAAGGCCGAAACCAACATCAGATCAATACCCATGAAACCATTCGACTTAGACAACCTTCAGTTAGTTACTAAATTTCGCATCCATATCGTTTATAATATTTTATAACGATTTATCGCTATTTTTATTTATTTTAAAGTAGTCAATTTATTCAAAACGACGCTTCGGGCCATAACGCGGCTGTGGCGCTGTTTTTCTTCAGATTTGATTTACACATATCTGAAAATCTAACCGTTGGATCTTCACAAAATTTACATCATTAGAAAGATCTTTTCAAAACGAATCCAACGGTTCCAGTTTTGGGAATATCCGACGGTTGGATCTCCCGGTATAATCGTTTGAAGTTTCTATTTCAAAATACGAACTGCAGCGTCGTTATTCGATTTAATATAATTATATTTATATATATATATAAATATAATCGATTATGGCGCTGTTTTTCTTTAGATTTGAATTAAACATTCTAGACAATCCAACCGTTGGATTTTTACAAAGTTGGTGTCGTTGGAAAGATATTTCCAAAGCGAACCCAACGGTTGCGATTTCAGGAAAACCCGATGGTCGGATCTCCCGCACTAATCGTTTGAAATCACGGTTTCAAAATACGAACTGCAGCTTCGTTATTCGTAATATTTCAATTCTATTTATATATTTATATCGATCCTTCGATTTCAAAACCATATGATTTTCATACATTTGATAAAAATGATGTTTTTATCTAACTGTCTTCTATTTCAACACTTCACTATTTTTTAACAATTCATGTATATAATAAAAGTGTGATTTTTTATTGTAAAACGATTTATTTCAAAACACGACTATTTTATATAGTTAATATAGGTGATAAAAATAGGATTTTTACTATAAGACAATTTACTTCAAAACCAGATTATTTTATATCGTTCATATTGATGATAAAAATATGATTTTTATTATAAAACGATTTATCTCAAAATATGAAAACCATTCAACACATGAATTTCAATTCAACGAATGAATTTCGATTCAACACATGAAGGTTTTCTATAGTTTATATATATAGATAAAAAGGTGATTTTTATATTTGAAACACGAATACCATTCAACACATGAATTTCTATTCAATGAATGAATTTCGATTCAACACATGAAGGTTTTCTATAGTTTATATATAGATAAAAAGGTGATTTTTATATTTGAAACACGAATACCATTCAACACATGAATTTCTATTCAACGAATGAATTTCGATTCAACACATGAAGGTTTTCTATAGTTTATATATATAGATAAAAAGGTGATTTTTATATTAACACACGAATACCATTCAACACATGAATTTCTATTCAACACATGAAGGTTTTCTATTCAACAGACGAATATAATTTCAACACATGAAAATAATTCTAACACATGAATATTATTCAAAATTTCGGCAGCATAACGGCAGGGTACTTAAAACCGGGACTGTCCCTAGTACGGCTCCTCGCTCTACCTTAAAGCCTCGCAGCTTTTGACAATGGGGAATCATGCATCTAGTTCGCACGCAGGCGGCATGTATATTTTTTTCATTTCCATAAACTAATCCTATTTGGTTTCAACCAAATATTTCTCAACCACAAACGGGTATTTTTCAACCACAATCAATCAATTTCAACCACAAACAATTTCAATCAACCGTTCGCTATCAATCAATTTTCACACCAATCACAACCAATAAATATCGTCCATGGTTTGTGGACGAGGGGCGTATATATATATATATAGCATTTCACTTCTATTTCAACACATATATAATTTTTACAACGTATATATAACTTATACATCGAACGTACAACTTATACAACGCTTATACATGAGGTGTACAACGCTTATATAACCCATACATCGACTATATAATTTATACATCGTCGTTTTCCATATCGTTTATAATTTAGAAATCTCACATTGGGTTCCACTCCACCAAAAATAGCAGAAGGCTCAGAAAAATATGCAGTCTCTTCTAAAATGTAGAAGACGTCCACACGAGTCCAATGTCTCTTGTTTCACTGAATTTCGACCACATAGCAAAAAGATATGATTTTTAGAAGTTTGCAACACTTTTATTTGTCAAAATCAGTTAAAATAAACAAAGGTCATACCTCAGCTAATTCATTCAAAACTAGGTTTTGAATTTTCATGCAAACGGTGAAGTGGTTGGACGATCGGCCTTCGCAGCGACAAAGAGGGAGGAGAGGCGCCTCTAGCTCTAGTGGCCGATCCAGTTCGAGTTCACCAATCGGCGGTGGCGGCGGTCCAAACCTCCAAACTTCACGGGCTCGAATCTCGATGAATACACAATGAAAAAATTCGATTCTGGTATGGATTTAAAGCCCTTGAAATGCTCTACAAAATCCCCTAAAGAACTGCTTGATTTCGTTGAGTATGGAAAGAGGAATCAGGGCTAGAAGGTTGCGAGTTGTTTCCGTTGTGCGTGAGGTTCTTACGGGGAGAGAGAAAAAGATTCCTGGCCAATGTTTTTTTTATATATTTATAAATTTTTAAAATCCAAAAATACCCCTCTTCACGTACTAACACCAATCCAAACCCAACGACTGTCGCCCCTAGCGTTTTACCCCCATTCCAAACACAATGGGATATGTTTTGAAGGCCCATTCGACTATTTCAGTCAGTTTTCCTTCGAATTAAAATATAAGACATTCAATATTCGATTTGAACGTACATTTCAATTTGCCAGGGCCACAAACTGATTCGAAAAATTCCAGAAAAATAAATCTAGCTATGTCTTGATGATACGGTCCCAACAAAACTAGTTTCGTCGAATTCTGAGACCGTTTGAAAAATGGCCCATTTCTGGTCGATCCAATTTAACTATAATTGACCAAAACACGTTTTTCTTTGGCACGCTCACATACTAGCTTCAAAAATTATGAAATTTTAAACCTAGCAATAACTTCTCATCCCGGATCCAACAAAAGTGGTTTCGTCGAATTCCGAGGTCGTTTGCAAAATGGCCATTTTCACGGGCTATATAAATTCCATAACGACCTTTCTGAAAATTCATTTGGCCATAACTTTTGCTTTCCGCTATGAAACTTTGATTTTTCAGATTCGTTAGAAAGGTATTCACTAACAGATTTAAATATTTTTGGTTTTACTCAAATCCGTTTTGTTTTGCACCCGGTACAGTCAGTCAAAGTTTGAAATGAAAATTTGAAACAGCCACGCCATTTCAGGCCTTGTTTATAATTAGAATTAATTATATTCGTTTCCAATTGTCGACTCAAACTCAGTTTTCATCGTTATTATTTAAAATATTTATTTTAAATATTTAAAATCCACTAAAATAGCCAATTTAAAATTTTTAAATTGGTTCAGATTTCCAGATCGTTACAGTTTGGATGATTGATTTGATTGTTGACCGTTGACCGTTGACCGTTGACCTGAAATTCAACAATTGTTTTATTTTAACCAATAGGCAATATTGGTTGAGTAATTGGCTGCAGTTGTCCGATAAATTAATCGTTTGAAATATCAATTTACTGTCAGGTAAATCGATATCAAAATGAAGTTATGAAATTTATTTTATAACTGAATATTGATTTTCAAATATATTATTTAAAAATGAACTTTATAAAAAGAAAAATCAGCCGTGTGCGGAGCCCGTGCCTCATCTTAATTAATGTAACGATTTACAACTAAAATTAATTGTTTTAAGAAACAATTAAAATGGAATTATATTATTATTTATTTAATACTAATCGAACCAAATGATATTTATTTAAATTAATTTATTAATTTAAATGGGGTTATTTAAATTAATTCATTAATTAATTTCAAAGAAGACACGAATTAAAGTCGATCAACGAGTTAATCATGTTTAGAGTTGACCAAGTCAACTATTCTAACTGAAATATATTATTTGACTAAATTAGTCGTGCCAATTAGAAATGAAATAATTTAGAATATAGTTGTTCAACTTGAATAAGATTTTAAAAAGAAATTTAATACTAATTCTAGAATAATGAAGTAAAATATTATTTTAATCATTTAAGTAATTACTTCTTAAATGAAATACATTTATGTAAGTAACCGATTTTTGAAATGGAAAACAGATGAGCTTTGAAAAGAGGTTAAATGAGTTCTATATTAAACTCTAGTTTTATAATAAAGTTATAAAGGAGATTTTTAAGCGAAACGATAGCTTAAAATAAATGTTTACTTAGTATTTGAATCAAGTAAAAGAAAATGAGATAAAAAGGGGTTTAACCTGAGATTTTATAACAAAGTTTATAAAAGGAAATGAGAAGTTAAAGCGTGATTTGAATTGGCGATACTTAATAATGGAATTAAGTAAAAGTTTTAGAATCGAAATGAGATTTCCAAAAAGAAATGATAATGGAAAAGATTTGTAAGTGAATTTGGTAAAGGATTTTAAAATGGGATTTAGTAACAATAAATTCTAGTTATAGAATGAATGCTTGAAAGAAGTTAAGGTTAAGAAGTGATTAAATCAATATATTAAGTAATAATAGGTTGTATTTAAAAGTGATATTTTAAAAAAAATAAGAAGGTTTTATAAATAAAGTAGTTTAAAGAGATTTGTTGATATTTGAATAAATATTGATTTTTGAATTACAACTTGTATCTATCAGAAGATAAGAATGTTGTTGATTAAGGCCTGAGAGGTAATTCAAATACCCCAATTTGAATGACTTCAGGATTATCTGAGAATGATATTAGTTTGTAATGAAAAAGAGGTTAAGAATAATTTATTATTTCCATATCAGAAATAATAACGTGGCGCTATTTGAAAGATTTGAATGAGATTTCCAAAGTAACGGAAATGGAAAGATTTGAGAAAATATAAAGAAATTCCCAAAGTAACGGAGATGGGAAGATTTGAAGATATATATACATATATTTATATATAATGATGGTTCCAAAAGTAAAAGGAAATAAAATAGGTTAAGTTTTGGAATGAGCTTATTCTAAAAAGATAGGAAATTAATATTGTTTTAAATAACGATGGTTTAAGTGTAATTTGATCAATCCAAAGTGGGAATATATATACATGATTTAATTCTAAGTAAAGAAAAGACTTTGAAAAGAATCATGTGTTAAATAAGAAATAAAAGCTATATTGGTAATATCGAAATATTTAAAGAATTTGAAATTGACATTCGTTAATTGTTTTTAATTAAAAAGGCCAAGTACTGAATCAATGAGCTCATTTTATTCTCATGATTATTTATTTGATAGTTAAGTCACCGACTATCAAAATCTGATCATACGATTGTCGGTATGGAAAGACCGAAATCAAATTTTATATTCGAAAACCATTCCAAATCAGCAAATTCGTGAAGATTGAAGATGGAGCAATTGAATACCGTGGATCTTCGTAAGTGGAAGGGTTACTTAATAGATTTCTCTGGCTTGCAACCAGAGGGTTTTGATGGTAATTCGGTCATGGTTGAAATCTTCGGATTGCAAGGACTACTCGCTACTGATCCATAGGGTAATTCAAGGATGCGGTAGGATGGTGCCTTCGGTTTGTCCAGTCCCAAGACAACTTGTATGGGCAAGTGTCTAACAGAGTATTTCCAAAAGAGTCATCTACGTTGATTTCTTCAAACGTACCAAGTTGATGGCAGAGAATGGCCATTCTCTTAGCTTCACACCCAATGTATTTTCGTGGACGTCAATTAGTGATATCCAGCAGATCTGATAATGTGGCATTCAAAGTGAATGGTGGTCATATGTTCTAAAACATGAATTACATAATAATATAATAATGGTATATTAGTTAATTAATTAATTTAGACCTCAAGCCTCATCATCCAGGAAATGGTATAAAATCGGGTAGGTCGCATGGTTATGTGGGTCGCACCCATCAAAAGTGTATATCATTACCTGATCTGGTGAAATCAAATGCCTTCGGTTGTCGCTTTATTTTTGTATGTTATCGGTTCAATTGGTTGGCTCCCAACCGTGGTAATGATATATTTGGTACTCTCAAGCGACGTGAGGGGCTGGTCATGTTTAGCCAGGGTTGCAAGATGCTCTTGTTGAATCCCCAATGTATTCATCTCCAGAGGTACATTGTGACGGCCCGCCTCGCACCAGCCTGCATTTCCTCCAAAAGTGCGCTGTACACATGCCCGACTAGCACAAGACGGTCGTCAGAAGAAAGGAAAGAAGGGAATGAACTAATCAAAGAACCTGTAGAATGTCTCACAGCGCATGGAACAAAATATAATAATAACATACTTGGCATAAAACAGGCGAGACAGTGCATAAGCTGATAACTAAAACCAACATCAATCTCAAAGCAGCGGAAATCCAAATACAGCTTATTACAATTTTTCCAAATTTACTGTCTCTAAACAAAAGAAAGCTAAAGTAGAAGATACACCAACAATGCCCAAGCAGTGATCTTCAACAACACAGGGAGAATATTATGTATATAGTACGTGGAAGCCTCCTGCTCGTCTCCGGATCATCTACCCGTGCATCACCAGCTAACCTGTCTCTAGTCTGCTCGTGTGAGCACCCAGAGTAATAAGAAGAGACATAAAACTCTGGGTCAGACATAAAGCCTGGTATGAGCGATAAGCATCTAAACAGAGAAATAACAGGTATACTAAACCATACCTGAACCTGGACCTGCAACCAAAGAGTTAGTACCACATACCGTACAATACTCCAAGGTGCCATAATAAATAGTATAAGAATACGGGGGTGGGGTGTGCATGTCACAACGATAGCAAACAAATCATCCATAGCAACCATCCTCGCATCTCTCACTCAGTGCGTAAAGCGTACGACATCTACCACTTTGGAACACTAGACAAACTGAGGCAACGACGAATCCCGACTTGTAGAAACCCTGCTGTGACCAAGCCAAACACTTGGAGTCATGACCAAACATTTCAATGACCCACTTCATTGGTCATAGCCCTTGGTTCTACCCATGCCATAATGGCCCTGAATCCGCCTTCGTACCTCCTACCTTAGTGGTCCAAAGCTATAGGTGTCGATAACTCCTTAGCACGCGTCCCGCAGCAAAGCCCAACCATGAAGTGAACTCGTTGATTCCCATCTGAATCTTAAGCTCTAACTTCTCATTTGCACCTCCTTTGCATCTCGGGTTTGGTCGAATTGGAGTGGGTCTTCAGAAGAGTTGTCGTACATTAACAGTCCTAGAGTTCTGTTCGGTTCGGTAGTCATCACCATCATCGGGTCGGGTCGGTGTCTCCCTCCGGGTCGGGTCGGTTCAGTGATTCTCCCCCTTCAGTTCGGTTCGGCAATCATTGCCCTCGTCTGTTCGGTTCGGGTTTCTTCACTCCGGGTCGGGTCGGGTTGCTATCCTCCTTCCAGTTCATGCTCCTTCTTCGATCAGCTCCCTCGTTTCTTCTACTCCGATCCGATCACTTCGCTTTACTTCAGTCCGATCCACTCCGCTCCCTAGCCTACTCCGATCCGATCCCCTTGTCCACTCCAACTCTAAGTAAACAGCCTTCCTTTTTGCCAAGTCTTCTATGTGCCAAACTCCAGTTCGGGTCGGGTTTCTCGCCCAGTTCACATATCCGATCCGAGCCCCTACTCCGATCCGATCCGGTTCGGAACATGCACTTTTCTGCAACTTTTCCAGCAACTTGTTTACGCCGTTCGACGACGTTTTTGACAAATCTAACTATTCTAATCAATCACAATTCATGTCAAATAGTCATAGCAACATGTAAGAACAACCACAAACACCTAACAACAATTCAAATGAACCAAAATGGATCAAAAGTGGCTAAAACCTCACATTTTCCTATAATCCTTCTTAATCATGTTTAAGCATACGATTAGCAAAACACATCGAAATTAACCCAAATTTCTAACAGAGCCTTAAAACATTATTTTAGAATTTTAAGAATTTTTTCCAGAATTTATTTACGTATAAATTCGCTAATCTTCACTAATTACCCATAATCACCGTAATTAGTGCAAAAACTATGCAAATCACTCACCTTGGCCACAAATGAAATTCTCAGAACTGAAACTCCTCTGATTTGGGGTGAATACTGATGTCTAACAGCGGCTCCAACCTTGCTTTGGTGCTTTTCTCCTTAATTTGGTGTTGCTAAGCCTAATCTTCAATTAGAGAGTGATTTGGGGTGTTTTAGATGTAGGAAGCCATTACTAAGGTCTTCAAGGAGGTTTGTGGCGGCTCAAAACTGAAATGAAAGTGATAACCTAACCCTAATCAGACCTCCTAACCCTCTAAACCCGAAATTCCCCTTGGGCCTAGCTGCTAATCACCCGTTTAAGCCCAACTAAGCTGTCTTTCACCATCTGAAACTTGTTTCAGCCATATCTCCCAAACGGTAAGTCCGTTTGGCTAATGTGACCATCTACGGAAAGAGAAACCATCATCCGAAGCCAATGGAAGTGGTTTCAGGTCAAAATTCCTTTCCAGTCAAAAGTTATGGCCAAAACAGTGCCAACTAGGGGTAAAATGGTCATTTAAAAATCGGGAAAAATCATGAACATGGGAAATGACCCCAATAGTCGTCTCCCAAAGTTACATGACCATACGACTTCGTATGTGAAAGAAATAAATATTCTACGATCCTATGATGCGTAGAATGCGGGTCGTTACACTCTCCCCCCCTTAAGAAATTTCGTCCCCGAAATTCCTTAACCCAAAACATACAAAGGATCCCGCATGCCTAACAACCACATATAACAAAAATCAAACATGCAAAACAAGCAAACAAGCCTATCCTAGCATGCGGAAAAACTAAATCGAAGTCAAAATCTTACCAGGCAAAGAGTTCAGGATAAGTCTCCCTAATGTTCTCCTCTGTCTCCCAAGTACAATCATTCTCGTCCTCACCCCACTGAACCTTGATTAGTTTCACCGCCTTCCTTCGAAGTTGCTTCATGTCGTGCTCGACAATACGGGCCGGCTTGCGGTTCCCAACCGCCTCGGGTTCTACTTCGAAGTCCTCCAACTGATCAGGTGAAATAGTCGTATCTGAGTCGTGAACGAACTTCCTTAGTTGGGAAACATGAAATACGTTATGAACTCCCGCCATCTTCTTTGGTAAGTCAATTCTATATGCCAAATTCCCGACTAATTCAAGAACATGGAATGGGCCAACAAACCTTGGTGCCAACTTGCCTCTCCTGCCAAATCGTATTACGCTCTTCAACGGAGAAATCTTGACAAACACCAAGTCGCCAACGGAGAATTTTAAGTCTCTCCTCCTCTTATCAGCATAACTCTTCTGCCTATCCTGGGCAGCCTTCATTCGTTGTTGAATGACCTTGATCTTATCCGACGTTTCTCTCACCACCTCTGGTCCAAGCACAAACTTCTCGCCAGTCTCTATCCAACATGATGGTGAGTTGCATGGCCTTCCATACAAAGCTTCAAACGGAGCCATACCGATACTGGATTGGTAACTATTATTATATGCAAACTCTACTAGATGCAAATGGTCATCCCATGATCCACCAAAGTCCAACATACATGCTCTCAAGAGATCTTCCAAAATACGATTCACCCTTTCCGTCTGACCGTCGGTCTGAGGATGATATGCGGTACTGAGATGTAACTCTGACCCTAGCGCCTCTTGCAAGCTCTTCCAAAACCCACTAGTGAACAACGGGTCTCGGTCGCTCACAATGCTTTTAGGTACTCCATGAAATCTCACTACCCACTTCATATACAATTCTGCTAACTTAGCTGTCGTTCTTGTCGATTTGACTGGTATAAACCTTGCACTTTTAGTCAGTCGGTCTACAATCACCCAAATGCTATCATGTCCCGATCTAGTCCTTGGTAAACCATCGATGAAATCCATCGAGACTTGCTCCCATTTCCATTCGGGAATTTCTAATGGCTGTAACAACCCACTAGGCTTCTTTTGCTCGGCTTTAACTAGCTGGCAATTCATGCATTTCGATATAAACTTCCCAACGTCTCTTTTCATCCCTTCCCAGTAGTAAGTCTGCTTCATATCTCGATACATCTTGTTACCACCGGGGTGTATGGTCAACTTTGAGTGATGACATTCTCTAAGCACTTCATCTCTCAATCCATTGACATTGGGTACAACAAGCTTTCCATTCTTTCTAAGCCATCTTTCTCGATCAAGCCCATACTTGTTCATCTCCTCATCGATACCCATCTCTAACTTGGAGATGATTTCCAATAGGTTAGGATCGTCCCTCTGACTAGAGCCGATCCGCTCAATCAAAGTGGGTCTGATCGTCAAACTTGCTAACATTTCCGGATCCAATTCGCACTTTGGTCTGAAATCAAACCCCGCGATAAACTCCAGTTGCTTCCATTCAAGGAACATAGCCCCTAAGCTGGCATGTCTTCTACTCAATGCATCAGCCACCGCATTGCCCTTTCCTGGTGTGTATGCGATGTCAAAATCATAGGAAGCTAAGAACTCTAACCATCTCTGCTGACGGAGATTTAAATCCTTCTGGGAGAATAGATACTTTAACGACTTATGATCCGTAAATAGCTCAAACCTTTCTCCCAAGAGATAGTGTCTCCACATCTTTAACGCGAACACGATCGCTGCCAATTCTAAATCATGGGTAGGGTATCTTCTCTCGTGCGGTTTCAATTGCCGACTTGCATAAGCTACAACCCTACCGCCTTGCATCAATACAGCTCCCAGTCCGGTACCACAGGCATCCGTGTATACCGTCATCTCTTCATCCCCCTTAGGAATGACTAACACCGGTGCGCTTGTCAACTTGTCCTTTAAACTTTTGAATGCATTCCTGCACCTTTCACCCCAGACAAAAGCTTGATTCTTCTTGGTCAACTGGGTCAATGGTGCTGCTATCTTGGAGAAACTTTGGATAAACTTACGATAATACCCCGCTAACCCCAAGAAACTTCTTACATCTGTTGCATTCTTGGGCGTAGGCCAATCCTGTACCGTAGCCACCTTCGCCGGGTCCACGGCAATCCCATTTTCTGATACAACATGGCCCAAGAACCTCACTTCCCTCTTCCAGAAGTGACACTTAGAAAACTTTGCTTTCAATTGGTGTTTTCTCAACACCTCCATCGCTACTCTTAAATGTTCCTTGTGTTCTTCCTCTGTCCTCGAATAGACCAAAATATCATCAACGAACACAAGGACAAACTTATTCAAATGATCTCTGAATACCCTATTCATAAGATCCACAAAATATGCTGGGGCATTGGTCAGCCCGAATGGCATGACCAACCACTCATAAAACCCAGACGGCGTCCGAAATGCCGTTTTAGCTATACTCTCAGCTTCCACTCTAAGCTGATGAAAACCTGTCGCGAGATTCAACTGAGAAAATACTCTCGCGCCACTCAACTGATCAAACAAATCATCTATCCGCGGTAGAGGATACTTGTTCTTCCTCGTCACTTTATTCAATTCGCGGTAGTCTACACACAAACGAAGGGAACCATCCGCCTTGGTAGCAAACACAACTGGTGCTCCCCATTCAGAAACACTCCTTCTGATAAATCCCTTCTTCAAAAGATCGCTGACTTGCACCTCGAGCTCTCGCTGCTCCCTTGGTGCCATACGACGAAGTGGCATCACTATAGGCCTGGCATCTTTTACCAAATCAATACGAAACTCAATCTCTCGGTGTGGTGGAAGTCCGGTCACTTCTTCGAAAACATCCGGATACTGGCCAACCACGGGCAAACCTGACAACTCACTATGCGGAATGTCGAGGGAGTTTAGAAAACTAGCCAATACCCCCTTACTGGGTAGACCACCAAACACTATCCTCCGCCCATCATCCGCTCTAGCTGTCACCAACAAGCCCTCACAGTCAACCACCACCCCGTATCTTTGGAGCCAATCTACTCCCAAAATAATGCCAAACCCAGTAAAGCCCAAAACAAAGCAATCACAAACAAACATGCATCCATGACTCGATAGAACCACATTACGACAAATCATGCTAAGACTAGTCGAACCACCAATCGGGTTCGTCACTACCAAAGGTCTATCGACAATCTCGGGCTCCAATCCCAACCTATCTACCAGGTCACTAGATATGAAAGAACTGGAAGCTCCGGTATCAAACAAAACTCTAACAGGAACATCATAAACAGAAAGCATACCTTGAATGACGACATTCTTTCCCTTCTCCGCCGCTGTTGGGGCATTCGACGAAGAAGGAATAGCATTAAGAGCATATGCTTTCACCATTTGCTTTTCTTTAGGGGGTTGCGGACACTTGTCCTTGTGATGTCCCAATTGGCCACAATTGAAGCACTTCCTATCCGCTGGCTTGGCCCGACAATTACTAGCATAATGGCCCTTCTTACCACAGCTGAAGCACTCCACATCTTGCTTATTCTTTTTCTTCTGGCCATCCTTAGCCTGATTCTGCTTTCTCTTATTCTGGGAACCACCCTTGCCTCCACCACTTGCTTGTGGTTTTGGCTCTTCTGCAGATGCAACCTCAGTCTTCGACTTAGGGTAGAGACTTTCTGATCTTAACGCTTTCCCCACAATCGATTCAAACGTCTCATCGATGTGGTTAATAAGTTTTTCCCCCAAGTACTGATCCAAACCAGTTATGAATTTCTCATTCTTTTTCTCGGCAGTATCAATAAGAGATAAACCATATTTTGACAAAGTGTCAAATTCAGCAATATACTCCGAGACAGCTCTGCCATTCTGCTTGAGCTCCAAGAACTTCTTAAACAGCATTGACTTCTGAGCAGCTGGAATGAACTTCTCGCTAAAGCGAGCCTTAAACTGCTCCCAAGTAATCTGGTCTTCGGGAGTAGCTGCTTTTATAGCATTCCACCAATTCATTGCCCGCCCTTGCAGCTGACGGGACGCTAGCTTTCTCTTCATCGCATCCTCGATACCTAAATCCTCGAAGATACGTTCGCAACTATCCAACCAATCTTGAACATCCGTGGCCGACTCCGTTCCGTGGAACGGCTTCCCACCAAGGCTAGTATAGTCTTTATTCAGCTTGGCGAAGTCGACCCTCGGCGCCTGCACTATTGGACCACCACCATTTCCGCCATTGGGAGCTGCCCTCTGAACATCCCTAAGCATCTCTCTCATGAGGTCTGTAAACATCGCCCTCATGTCAGCAGCATTCCCATTATTGGCTCCCCTACCAACACCTCTAGTATCTCGGCTCATCGTCAATCTGAAAAAGGAAATGATTAACGACTCCATAGTGGTGCTAGTGCAGTACGACTTCATCCTTATACTACTAATAGTATATATATATATATAGCTTTTAAAAACCAAAGTAATCACAAATACGCTCTCTCGTATACGTATATTATCTCTCCCTGATAACTTCCCTAGGCTAACTACGCAACCTAGAGCTCTGATACCAAGTGTGACGGCCCGCCTCGCACCAGCCTGCATTTCCTCCAAAAGTGCGCTGTACACATGCCCGACTAGCACAAGACGGTCGTCAGAAGAAAGGAAAGAAGGGAATGAACTAATCAAAGAACCTGTAGAATGTCTCACAGCGCATGGAACAAAATATAATAATAACATACTTGGCATAAAACAGGCGAGACAGTGCATAAGCTGATAACTAAAACCAACATCAATCTCAAAGCAGCGGAAATCCAAATACAGCTTATTACAATTTTTCCAAATTTACTGTCTCTAAACAAAAGAAAGCTAAAGTAGAAGATACACCAACAATGCCCAAGCAGTGATCTTCAACAACACAGGGAGAATATTATGTATATAGTACGTGGAAGCCTCCTGCTCGTCTCCGGATCATCTACCCGTGCATCACCAGCTAACCTGTCTCTAGTCTGCTCGTGTGAGCACCCAGAGTAATAAGAAGAGACATAAAACTCTGGGTCAGACATAAAGCCTGGTATGAGCGATAAGCATCTAAACAGAGAAATAACAGGTATACTAAACCATACCTGAACCTGGACCTGCAACCAAAGAGTTAGTACCACATACCGTACAATACTCCAAGGTGCCATAATAAATAGTATAAGAATACGGGGGTGGGGTGTGCATGTCACAACGATAGCAAACAAATCATCCATAGCAACCATCCTCGCATCTCTCACTCAGTGCGTAAAGCGTACGACATCTACCACTTTGGAACACTAGACAAACTGAGGCAACGACGAATCCCGACTTGTAGAAACCCTGCTGTGACCAAGCCAAACACTTGGAGTCATGACCAAACATTTCAATGACCCACTTCATTGGTCATAGCCCTTGGTTCTACCCATGCCATAATGGCCCTGAATCCGCCTTCGTACCTCCTACCATAGTGGTCCAAAGCTATAGGTGTCGATAACTCCTTAGCACGCGTCCCGCAGCAAAGCCCAACCATGAAGTGAACTCGTTGATTCCCATCTGAATCTTAAGCTCTAACTTCTCATTTGGACCTCCTTTGCATCTCGGGTTTGGTCGAATTGGAGTGGGTCTTCAGAAGAGTTGTCGTACATTAACAGTCCTAGAGTTCTGTTCGGTTCGGTAGTCATCACCATCATCGGGTCGGGTCGGTGTCTCCCTCCGGGTCGGGTCGGTTCAGTGATTCTCCCCCTTCAGTTCGGTTCGGCAATCATTGCCCTCGTCTGTTCGGTTCGGGTTTCTTCACTCCGGGTCGGGTCGGGTTGCTATCCTCCTTCCAGTTCATGCTCCTTCTTCGATCAGCTCCCTCGTTTCTTCTACTCCGATCCGATCACTTCGCTTTACTTCAGTCCGATCCACTCCGCTCCCTAGCCTACTCCGATCCGATCCCCTTGTCCACTCCAACTCTAAGTAAACAGCCTTCCTTTTTGCCAAGTCTTCTATGTGCCAAACTCCAGTTCGGGTCGGGTTTCTCGCCCAATTCACATATCCGATCCGAGCCCCTACTCCGATCCGATCCGGTTCGGAACATGCACTTTTCTGCAACTTTTCCAGCAACTTGTTTACGCCGTTCGACGACGTTTTTGACAAATCTAACTATTCTAATCAATCACAATTCATGTCAAATAGTCATAGCAACATGTAAGAACAACCACAAACACCTAACAACAATTCAAATGAACCAAAATGGATCAAAAGTGGCTAAAACCTCACATTTTCCTATAATCCTTCTTAATCATGTTTAAGCATACGATTAGCAAAACACATCGAAATTAACCCAAATTTCTAACAGAGCCTTAAAACATTATTTTAGAATTTTAAGAATTTTTTCCAGAATTTATTTACGTATAAATTCGCTAATCTTCACTAATTACCCCTAATCACCGTAATTAGTGCAAAAACTATGCAAATCACTCACCTTGGCCACAAATGAAATTCTCAGAACTGAAACTCCTCTGATTTGGGGTGAATACTGATGTCTAACAGCGGCTCCAACCTTGCTTTGGTGCTTTTCTCCTTAATTTGGTGTTGCTAAGCCTAATCTTCAATTAGAGAGTGATTTGGGGTGTTTTAGATGTAGGAAGCCATTACTAAGGTCTTCAAGGAGGTTTGTGGCGGCTCAAAACTGAAATGAAAGTGATAACCTAACCCTAATCAGACCTCCTAACCCTCTAAACCCGAAATTCCCCTTGGGCCTAGCTGCTAATCACCCGTTTAAGCCCAACTAAGCTGTCTTTCACCATCTGAAACTTGTTTCAGCCATATCTCCCAAACGGTAAGTCCGTTTGGCTAATGTGACCACTCTACGGAAAGAGAAACCATCATCCGAAGCCAATGGAAGTGGTTTCAGGTCAAAATTCCTTTCCAGTCAAAAGTTATGGCCAAAACAGTGCCAACTAGGGGTAAAATGGTCATTTAAAAATCGGGAAAAATCATGAACATGGGAAATGACCCCAATAGTCGTCTCCCAAAGTTACATGACCATACGACTTCGTATGTGAAAGAAATAAATATTCTACGATCCTATGATGCGTAGAATGCGGGTCGTTACATACATTGTCAGAAGGTGGTCCCATACCTTGCCATAGTTGGAAATCCATTCTCCAATAAGCCTATGGTTTTGATTGTATACTATGTATGTAGAGCGTGAGATGCAAGCATTCTGCTAGATTGCTATTTACTTGATATTAGACATTATTATAATATCAAAAAAAATGATTTCAAAAATGTTTTGGGTTATAGTAAGGTAAAAACCGTCTGTATTTATGTGAGGATTGGTCTTACTATTATCCTTTTCTTTCAGAAGGATTTTAACTTTAAAACCAAGTTGGATGTTACCTATAAACTTAGTGTGTTTTCTCACTCAGGTTCACCAGACTGATCTGGCGTTTGTATTGCTCGGGTTAAACCGAGTTGTACAGGTTCGGGTTATCGGATGCAGTGAAGAGACGAGATGGAGAAGTCCAAACGTTTGATATATATTTATTCCGTTGTGTGTTGTATATGATGATAAGTTATTATAACTGTCCAGATGTGTTAATGTACTTTGATGATTGTAAGTATTTTTAAAGCTCTCAGTAAAGATTTATTTCTATACTATATTTTGTTCCGCTGCGATGTGAGACTCTGCGTTATGTTGTTGTTGTTCTTCTTCTTCTATTCTAATATTTCTTTCTTTCTTATCTCACCCTCTAATTTCTTTCTATTGACATCTGGGTTTCTAGTGCATTTTGGGTTGGACTTGTGTCGTTTTGGTCAGCTCAAAAAGTACCGGAAGTTCTGGTCATCACAGTTGGTATCAAAGCTGTTGGTTTAGTAATAACCTTGGATCTGTGGTATAACTCGATAGAGATGTGGTTAGTAATTGTAATAACCCGGAAAATCTGGGCCAGTTTAAAATTTTTATTTTGGCAATTTTGGCGAATTTTGAATATTTAAAATAGAGTATTTTAAATAATATCGACGAGAAAATTTATTTTGAATATAATTCGACGTATATATTATATACGTCGTCGTTAGAATATAAATAATTATATATAATTATAATAAAACTGAAAATGGCGCGGTAGTTCGAAAATTCGATTTCTAATTTCAAATGAATATACAGAATTCGTTATAAGTCAGAATTGAACAAAACAAGAAATATTTGAATCTGATGAAGAATATCTTTCTAACGAAGTTAACAAACTGAGATTTCACTTTAGAAATGATAAGATATGTCCAGTAGAAAATTCAGAATAGTCGATGTGGAATTTATATATATTTTATATAATATATAGCCCTTAAAAATAGCCGTTTTGCAAACGACCTCGGATTTCGACGAAACCACTTTTGTTGGGTCCGTGATGTTAAGTTATTGCTAGATTCCAAATTTCATAATTTTTCGAATCAATATGTGAGCGTGGCAAAGGAAAACGTGTTTTGACCATTTCAGTTGATTTTAATCGACTGGAAATTGGCCATTTTTCAAACGGTCTCAGAATTCGACGAAACTAGTTTTATTAGGACCGTATCGTCAATACGAAGATAGAAAATATTTTTCTGGAATTTTTCAAGTTAGTATGTGACCCCGGTAAATTGAAATGCGCGTTCAAATTCAATATATAGAGTTATATTTTGAATTTGACGAAAACTGATTCAAACAGTCGAATTGGCATGCGATACATATCCCATTGTGTCCGGGATGTTGGTAATTAGCTAGGGGTGACTCTCCTTGGGCTTGATTTAAAATTCGTGGTGTTAAACAAGTATTTTCGAAATTAAATAAATATAAAAATATAAATATATATAGATGGCCAAACCCTAATCTAAGGTCAAAGGGCATTCATCGGTCAAGGTTTTTTTTAAAACCCGCCTCCCTCTCAAACATTGGCAGAAACCTGTTCAATTCGATTTCCCCTAAGAATTTCCAACACATGAATTAAACCAAGGGACTATATAAACAAAAATCGAAGTAAAATCCGTGCTCTTCAAATTCGCCCTAGTATCAGAAGCTATCGTTCAACGAAGAAGGAGAGTTTCGATCGCAAAGTCAGTCCGTTCGAGACAGTCTCCAAGTGGCGTTGGACCACCGGACTTGGCGAAGCTAGTCGGAATAGGAGCGGCAGGCGGCGACGCGTCAGGTGATGGTCGGCGATGGAGGTCTGGTCCCCTCCAGCGGTGGCAGAGGCGAAAACCCTAGGTGGAGCCTCAGTTCGACGGGTGTAGTTCGATTTACAGAGAAAGGTGACTCCTTTTTTTTTTTCTTTTACACATTTTAAACTATATTAGTTATTATTTTAAAGATTAGTTTTAAAAACAGAATAATATAGTTTTAAAAATAAAATAGATTTGATTTGAAAAATATAGTAGATTTGAAAATAAAAATAAAATGCTTTGGTTTGAAAAAAAATATAAAATAGAAGTGGTTTTAAAAATAGAAGTGAGAAATGATTTTAAAAAAAAAATAGAAAAAAAGAAATACGAATAGATTTGATATTTAGGAATAGAAAAATGTGAATGGTTTGAAATAGAAAAATATACTTTGTTTAGAAAATAAATATAAAAAGCATTGTGTTTAAAAATAAAATTTCGCTTTGTCTACAAATAGCTTTGTAATTGAAAAAGAAAATTGCTTTGTTTTTGAAAAATAAAATAGAATAGACTCTAAAAAATAAAAGTAGGATGCTTAGAAAAATAGATTTTAGAAAAATAAAAGAAATCTGATTTTATATATATATATATATATATATATATAAAGCGAGAGAAAAATTCGATTTTTATATATTGAACTTTGAACTAAAAATTCGATTTTTATATATTGAACTTCGAACTAAAAATTCGATTTTTATATATTGAACTTCGAACTAAAAATTCGATTTTTATATATTGAACTTCGAACTAAAAATTCGATTTTTATATATTGAACTTCGAACTAAAAATTCGATTTTTATATATTGAACTTCGAACTAAAAATTCGATTTTTATATATTGAACTTTTAACTAAAAATTCGATTTTTATATATTGAACTTTGAAGTAAAAATTCGATTTTTATATATTGAACTTTGAAGTAAAAATTCGATCTTTATATATATAGTGACTACGGGCAACGAAGATGACGAAGAGGCGATAACGAGGAAGACTTCTGCAAATGAAGAGCCGTGGAGCTGGATAGCTATATGTGAGAACTTCTCACTCAAAATTTCTCTTTTGCTAGTTATATATATACATATATACTAGGATGCAGACAGTGCTTAGTAGCACCCGACACCCGTCCACATACCATGGACTTGTTTGTTTGGTTGTGTAGTTGGTTAGGTTATTTGATTTGGATTTGATTGATTGGTTGAATTGGAAATTGATTAAAATTGATATGTGAATGGCGTGGGCCTTCACTAGACCGGGGATAAGGCTAGGCCTCGTCCCGTTTCTAGTATCGTGCCGTTATGCCGCCGAAATTTTCTAAAATATGTTAGAAAAATAAAAATAACATTTTATTCAAAGAATGAACTGAATAGATATTCATATGTCGAAATAAAATATTTTATCGTTAAAAATATAATTTTTAACGTGAATATGAATATAGTGAATGCGAATAAAATAAAATATTCATTTACAAGCCAGATGGTTTGTTTATGTACACCTATTTGACTGATATTGATTGGGTCGATAAATTTTACACATCGCCCAACTGCACAAATAAAATCTGTGCTTGATTTTTTGAAACCCTACACGGGTGTTGGGATGAAATATGAAGTTCACTCATCCTAATCGATTAAATATGTCGATCGATAGATTGACAGGCTGTTATAAGCGTTAGATATCTTTATTTGATGCTTATACAGTGTAGTGCACTTTGGTTGATGGTTGATTATTTTTCAATGCTATTATATACATGTGATGTATGAAAATCCATATAATTAATTTTATATGGTGATTGATTGGGCCTCATTCCAATTTGAAAAATAAAGAATATATAAAATAAAGGTTCATGTGTTGACTATACTCATCCGTTGGGAATAGCCATGTGTTGAACGAATTATTTTTATAATAAAATTTACATCTTTATCAATATAAAATAAAGGTTCATGTGTTGACTATACTCATCCGTTGGGAATAGCCATGTGTTGAACGAATTATTTTTATAATAAAATTTACATCTTTATCAATATAAAATAAAGGTTCATGTGTTGACTATACTCATCCGTTGGGAATAGCCATGTGTTGAACGAATTATTTTTATAATAAAATTTACATCTTTATCAATATAAAATAAAGGTTCATGTGTTGACTATACTCATCCGTTGGGAATAGCCATGTGTTGAACGAATTATTTTTATAATAAAATTTACATCTTTATCAATATAAAATAAAGGTTCATGTGTTGACTATACTCATCCGTTGGGAATAGTCATGTGTTGAACGAAATAATTTAACAAAAATAGTCACACATGGGCGGTACTCATTCGTTGAGATTAGTCGTGTGTTGACAAAAAGAAATATTTGAAATAGAATATATAAAGCCGTGTTAAATAGTGATGCGCCATTTTGACGCGAACGAGATTTATATCGAATAAAACGATTTCGAAATGAATTGAATATAAAACGATTTCGAAATGAATTGAATATAAAACGATTTCGAAATGAATTGAATATAAAACGATTTCGAAATGAATTGAATATAAAACGATTTCGAAATGAATTGAATATATAACGATTTCGATTTGAATTGAATATAAAACGATTTCGAAATGAATTGAATATAAAACGAATTCGAATTGAATTGAATAGAAAACGAATTCGAATTGAATTGAATAGAAAACGAATTCGAATTGAATTGACTAGAAAACGAATTCGAATTGAATTGAATAGAAAACGAATTCGAATTGAATTGAATAGAAAACGAATTCGAAATGAATTGAATTGAAAACGAATTCAAATGGAATTGAAATTTGAATTGAATAGAAATAAATTTTAAAACGAATTTATAAGGAAGAATTCAATTGTGATTTGAATTAAAAAGGAAGTTGAAAAATGTTTTCGAAACGAATTCAAAACTATTTATATAATTCGTTTTAAATAGAAATCGACGAAATATATATTATATATATTATATATATGATAAATGGCCTGAATAGAACGCGCCGCGCCGCGGCAGTTCGTAAATTTCGACCATTTATTTCAAACGGACATTACGGGAGATCCGACCGTCGGATTCTCCTAAAACCGGAACCGTTGGGTTCGTATCGAAAAGAGCTTTCTAACGAATATTAGAAATTTGAAATCTAACGGTTGGATTTGGAGATACGTCCAAATCAAATTCGAAAAAGGTCGCTATAAGTGCAGTTCGATGGCCGTTGTTGGAAATCGACTGCACGGGCCTCGATAAAATTATTAAAAATAGTAATAATTTGTATAAAATCATAAGAAATGATTTGGGAAAATTTGGGATGAAAAACTCCACATTTGAAAAGATAAAAATGGTTTTATCGAAATGCACTAGTTTGAACTAAATTTGAAACCCAATTGATTCTAATAAATAAATTAGATTTAAAAGGGGTTTTAAATAATCGGGATTTCTAATATATTTGATTGGATTTGAAATGGGTTTATCGTGAATGGTGTTTTAAATAACACTAGTTCTTTAACCCGATAATAAATGGAATGTGATTTGGGTTTGTCGTGAACTGTGTTTTAAATAACACCTAGTTCTTTAACCCAGTAAAAAGAGTTTTAATGAATCTGCAATCAGATTGAAATCCGAATTGATAATCTAAATTATCAAATTTGACAAATAAGCGAGGATGGAGTATCACCAGTTTTGCTCCAAAGCGATAGTTAAATCTTTAATTAGATTTGAACGTGAGATGGTAATTAATTTTACCGACAACACTGTGGTGTTAGATATGGAGTATTACCAGTTTTGCTTCATGGGATGAATAGGTTGGGATTGGGAAATAAAATAAATAATTACTTCGTTACGGTTCGCTAATCTCGACTAGTTGGAAAAACCATAATTTGGTTTTAAATGACATCCAAAGGAAGATTACAGGATAAATTTTAAAGAATTTATCTTGGATAAAATTAATGGGAATCTTTCCCTAAGAATGTGGAATTTAGAAACTAGCTGTAGGTTGGCTAAGAAAATGGTTTCCTGGGTATTGATCTGATGTTGGTTTCGGCCTTCGGGGTTAATGTTTGGGAAATTGTTCTCTTGCTAATTTGCGGTTAGTGACTAATGAATTGGAATGAGGCGTATGTTGTGTTTGTGTAACATTTGTTTTAATATACGCGGGTTGTTCGGAAAGTCCGGGTTTATACCCAGTCTGAATAACCGATTCGACGATAAGTCGAAGATGAAGACGGTGGTCGAAGACCGGAAGTCTTCACATCGTTTGGGTAATTACTGACGATCCTGATTGGGCAGTACACCCAAGAGGATGGAAATAGTTGGTGGTCGTCCAGACGTACTTGGAGATGGATGGATATGCGAGGAAAGTGCCTCCGGTTTCGTTCAGACCCAGAACGGACTTGTAAATGGATTGTGTGTCTGACATTGGATTTTATTCTGTGTTGATTGATTTCTATTAAATATATATCTGTTTGGCGGCGGAGAATTTATTCTCTTGCTTAACGCCCTTCTCTGAGACGTACGAGCTTAGAGGTTATATATCGATAGATATCAATCGCATGGCATGAATTGCCTGTGTGGCATGCTGAGTTGCATGGATCAAGGCTTCTGTTGAAAAGCAAAGTCTTGTAGTTGATGATCAAAGCACGGCCCTTGTGGCGTAGCTTTGTGTATAGCGTGTATTCGCGAGCCTCATACCTCGGTATGAGTTAAAAACGGGATACGGACTGCAGGGAGAGCGCACGTTTCTTTCTAGCTTTGGTGGTGTCAGTGACTTACCAGCCCTGACATATATATACTTTTCACCTTTGTGGTTGTTGGATGAGGCGCCTCGATTATAGGTCTGTAAGGACCGGGAAACATGTGTTCAGGAATAACTAATCCTCTAACGTAAGTGAGGACCGGCCCTGAAGATCCAGGGGTTACCCAGTGTGCGTAATCCTGAGGCATTTGCTAGAGTGTCTCGAACGCGGAGAGGAGCTTGCCCCTTGCCTCGACTCATGACGGAATCCAATTTCCAATACGTGTAATTCGTCTTTAATTGTAGAACTAGTATGGCGACATGATATATGGTACCCATGCCGTCTATGATTTATATTTATGATTGAAATGTTTTGACACTATACACTTATTATAGTATCAAATGATTTGTTTTAACGTACCAAGCATGTTTGGCTATTATAAGGGAAAACCCTATCCCCCGGCTTGCGTTGCATTGTATGATAGGACCTGGGTCTTATAATAGCTTCATTTTTCGAAAAGCATTGCGTTGTTTATTGATATGCACTGGTATTCTTGGGAGAAAACCCGTTCCGTGTTATACGGCGTGGTCCCTTGAATTACTCTCTTTTAAAGTAAAGTTTTAAATAACTGTTTTAGTTCTCACACCAGTCACATGACTGACCTGGAGTTTATTGTTTTAACCTAAACTCTGGGTGCCCCTATTTTCCGCACGGGCAGCTAGTAGTTTTGGTTTTGCAGATTTATATTCACAGGATCCTGGTTTACAGCTGGAATGATATCCGGAAAGCTCTGTATCCGTATATCACCTTCAGTTGTGCTTTATATGATTTTTCCGCTGCTATGTATTTAAATGTAATTTAAATCTCTGATATTTCTGTGTAATATTTATTCATTTATACTCTGTATATTCTTGTAATCTGATGCATTGTTGTAATATACAATGAAATGTTCTTCTGTTTGTGTTCTGGTTTGTCCTGTTCTCAACGTTCAGGGGTTTCGAACGGTCTAGATCGGTTTAACGACAGATTCGGATCGAGCGAAATTCCAGGCCGTCACATTTGGTATCAGAGCTTTGGTTTACAGAGCTCGAGAACAAGGCACATTAGAACCATACGAAAGAATTCATCAGATATTGGATTAGTAACATCCAATTAGAATGACTCGTTAGAGATAGGATCAGTAGTATCCTAGAACGAGTGTGAAGAGTATATTTTTCAAATGAAAATCATTTTGTTTTGAAAATTTAAAATTTTTTTAAAACGTATTTGACTATTTATTTATTTTGAATATGGACAATCGAGTATATAAAGATTTTGCATATACGCGTCATGAACGTATATTCGAAGTTTTAATATACTGGATAGATATAGAATCATACTTGTAACAACCCGAAAATCTGGGCCAGTTTAAAAATTTTATTTTGGCAATTTTAGCGAATTTTGAATATTTAAAATAGATTATTTTAAACAATATCGACGAGAAATTTAGTTTGAATATAATTCGACGTATATATTATATACGTCGTCGTTAGAATATATTATAATTATATATAATTATAAAAGGAATTGAAAATGGCGCGGTAGTTCGAAAATTCGATTTCTAATTTCAAATGAATATACAGAATTCAATATAAGTCAGAATTGAACGAAACAAGAAATATTTGAATCTGTATAACTATATCTTTGTAACGAAGTTAACAAACTGAGATTTCATCTTAGAAATGATAAGATATGTCCAGTTGAAAATTAGAAATAGTCGCTATGGAATTCAGGCCCTTAAAAATGGACATTTTGCAAATGACCTCGGATTTCGACGAAACCACTTTTGTTGGATCCGCAGTGTCAAGTTATCGCTAGGTTTCAAATTTCATAATTTTTCGAATCAATATGTGAGCGTGGCATAGGAAAACGTGTTTTGACCATTTCAGTTGATTTTAATCGACTGGAAATTGGCCATTTTTCCAACGGTCTCAGAATTCGACGAAACTAGTTTTGTTAAGACCGTATCGTCAATACGAAGCTAGAAAATATTTTTCGAGAATTTTTAGGGTTAGCATGTGACCCCGGTAATTTGAAATGTACGTTTAAAATTCAATATAGAGATTTAAATGTAGATTCAACGGAAACTGATTGTAACTATCGAATCAGCTTGCGATACATATCCCATTGGGTTCGGAATGGGGGTGAAACGCTATGGGCGTCAGGCGTTGGGCCTCGTTTCGTGGTCCTGGGTAAAAGTCAACTTTAAATAAAAAAAAAAAAAATAAAAAAAAATAAAAAAATAAATAATATTTTTAAATTCCCTCCCCTTTATCTTTCTTCTGCCCCCCCCCCCCCCCCCGATTTCACTTTACAGGAAGGAAAAAAAAAAAAAAAAAAAGGAGACGGAGGCGGAATTCGTCGCGCCCCTAGGCGGCGGCGACCACCGCAGCTCCCCCATCGAAACCCCACCCCCCCAGTGCCGCGGCGAGCCACCAGAGCACCCCCCCCTATCGCGAAGCAACCCCCCCCTGAATCGACTGCAGCCGCCCCCCCCAATTCGTCGAACCACCTGACGAGGACCGAAGCCCCCCCAGCCGACGATCTTTCCACCGCCGACAGCCACTGATTCCCCCCCCCTCTCTCTTCGCAGAAATGTAAGTTTTTTTTTTTTTTTATTTTTGTTTTGTTTTGTTATTTTAATGATTTTAAAACTGTTCTATTTAATTAGGATTGAAACTGATTTTTTTTTTTTTTTATATATAAGTAAAACTGATTTTTTATAAAAGTAAAAATGATTTTGTAAAAAGAAATAAAAACTGATTTTTTAGTTAAAAATAAAAACTGATTTTTGGTTAAAAATAAAAACTGATTTTTTTTGGGTTAGAAATAAAATTAGAACTCTTTTGAAAATAAAATTAGAATTGGTTTTTAAATTTGTATATAGCATTGATTAAGAAATATATAAATTTGTTAAAGAAAAATATAAAAACTTTGCTAAGACAAAATATATATATACCTTGTTTAGGAAAATATATTTTGTTTAGAAATATAAAAATGTACATTGTTTTAAATTAAATTTAGCATTGGGTTTTTATAATGAGGTAGAAATAAAAATATGATTTTTATATATTGAACATCGAAATAAAAAATCGATTTTTATATATTGAACTTTGAAATAAAAAATCGATTTTTATATATTGAACTTTGAAATAAAAATATGATTTTTATATATTGAACATCGAAATAAAAAATCGATTTTTATATATTGAACTTTGAAATAAAAAATCGATTTTTATATATTGAACTTTGAAATAAAAATATGATTTTTATATATTGAACATCGAAATAAAAATTCGATTTTTATATATTGAACATCGAAATAAAAATTCGATTTTTATATATTGAACTTTGAAATAAAAATTCGATTTTTATATATTGAACTTTGAAATAAAAATTCGATTTTTATATATTGAACTTTGAAATAAAAATTCGATTTTTATATATTGAACTTTGAAATAAAAATTCGATTTTTATATATTGAACTTTGAAGTAAAAATTCGATTTTTATATATATAGTGACTACGGGCAACGAAGATGACGAAGAGGCGATAACGAGGAAGACTTCTGCAGATGAAGAGCCGTGGAGCTAGGATAGCTATATGTGAGAACTTCTCACTCAAATTTACTTTTCTAGTTATATATATACTAGGATGCAGACGGTGCTTATTAGAAGCACCCGACACCCGTCCACATACCATGGACTTGTTTGTTTGGATTGTTTGGTGATTGATTGAGATATTGGTTTGAATGTGGTTTGTGGTGTGAAAAATCGAATCGATAAATTGGTTAGGATTAGACGTGCGCCGTTATAAGGCGAAGGAGTAAGACTAGGTTAGACTCTTACTCCAAATTTTGTGGTTTGCAAAATGAAATTGATTTGATTGATGAGTGAATGGCGTGGGCCTTCACTAGACCGGGGACAAGGCTAGGCCTTATCCCGTTTTTAGTATCGTGCCGTTATGCCGCCGAAATTTTCTAAAATAAGTTAGAAAAATAAAATTAGCATTTTATTTAACGAATGAACTGAATATAAATTCATATGTTAAAATAAAATGTGTTATCGTTAAAAATATAATTTTTAACGTGAATGTGAATAAATAAATATTCATTTACAAACCAGACGGTTTGTTTATGTACACCTATTTGAATGACGTTGATTGGGTCGATAAATTTTACACATCGCCTAACTGCACAAATAAAATATGTGTTTGATTGTTTGAAACCCCACACGGGTGTTAGGATGAAATTTGAAGTTCACTCATCCTGATTTATTAAATATGTCGATCGATTGATTGACAAGCTGCTATAAGCGTTAAATGTCTATATTTGATGCTTATACAGTGTAGTGCACTTTGGTTGATGGTTGATTATTCATCGTTGTTGATATATACATGTGTTGTAGAAAATCCATATAATTAACATTATATGGTAATTGATTGGGCCTCATTCCAGTTTCGAGAAAAATAGAAATATTTGAAATAGAAATATTTGAAATAGAAATATTTGAAATAGAAATATTTGAAATAGAAATATTTGAAATAGAAATATTTGAAATAGAAATATTTGAAATAGAATATTTGAAAATAGAAATATGTGAAGCCGTGAGGATTAGATTGACGCCATTTTGACGTGAACGATATTTATATCGATTTTATTCATTTTAAAATGAATATTGAAACGTGATTTCGAAATCGAATATTTTGAAATGAATTGAATTGAAAACGATTTCGAAATGAATTGAATTGAAAACGATTTCGAAATGAATTGAATTGAAAACGATTTCGAAATGAATTGAATTGAAAACGATTTCGAAATGAATTGAATTGAAAACGATTTCGAAATGAATTAAATTGAAAACGATTTCGAAATGAATTGAATTGAAAACGATTTCGAAATGAATTGAATTGAAAACGATTTCGAAATGAATTGAATTGAAAACGATTTCGAAATGAATTGAATTTTAAAACGATTTCGAAATGAATTGAATTGAAAACGAATTCAAATGGAATTGAAAGCGAATTGAAATGAATTCAAATTGAATTGAAATTTGAATTGAATAGAAATGAATTTTGAAACGAATTTATAAAGAAGAATTCAATTTTGATTTGAATTGAAAAGGAAGTTGAAATTGCTTTTGAAACGAATTTAAAACCATTTATATAATTCGTTTTAAATAGTAATCGACGAAATATATATTATATATATTATATATATAATATAATGGCCTGAATAGAACGCGCCGCGCTGCGGCAGTTCGCGAATTTCGATCATTTGTTTCAAACGGACATTACGGGAGATCCGACCGTCGGATTCTCCTAAAACCGGAACCGTTGGGTTCGTATCGAAAAGAGCTTTCTAATGAATGTTAGAAATTTGAAATCTAACGGTTGGATTTGGAGATACGTCCAAATCAAATTCGAAAAAGGTCGCTGTAAGTGCAGTTCGATGGCCGTTAATGGAAATCGACCGTACGGGCCTTGATAAAATTATTAAAAATAGTAATAATTTGTGTAAAATCATAAGAAATGATTTGTGAAAGTTTGGGATGAAAAACTCCATATTTGAAAAGATAAAAATAGATTTTTATCGAAATGAACTAGTTTTGAACTAGAATTATAATTCTATTTATTTTTAAATAAATAAATTGAATTTGAAATGGTTTTGAAAATAACCAAAATTTCCAATGATTGCATTGGAGTGGATTTGAATCGAAATTGTCTTCGGAATATTTCGATGTTGGAATTCGTGATATTACAGGTGTTGTTATGGAAATTTGAAAGATATATATGTATATCGTTATTTCCAATACGACATTTGTTAATCGTAGAATTTGATATTGAATATAGGCCGATATAGTTTCTATTCAGAGCCTTGTATTGAATATCGAATGTGATTTGGGTTTGTCGTGAATGGTGTCTTCACTAACACTGTTCTTGAACCCAGTTGAGAAAAGATTAAATCTTTTTATTTAGATTTAATGAAGTGTACCAATTAAATGATATTTAATTGGAATTGAATTGGTATTGATTTTTGGGTTTATCGTGAACAGTGTTTTAAATAACACTTGTTCTTTAACCCGATAATTAATCGAATGTGATTTGGGTTTGTCGTGAATGGTGTCTTCACTAACACTGTTCTTGAACCCAGTTGAGAAAAGATTAAATCTTTTTATTTAGATTTAATGAAGTGTACCAATTAAATGATATTTAATTGGAATTGAATTGGTATTGATTTTTGGGTTTATCGTGAACAGTGTTTTAAATAACACTTGTTCTTTAACCCGATAATTAATCGAATGTGATTTGGGTTTGTCGTGAATGGTGTCTTCACTAACACTGTTCTTGAACCCAGTTGAGAAAAGATTAAATCTTTTTATTTAGATTTAATGAAGTGTACCAATTAAATGATATTTAATTGGAATTGAATTGGAATTGATTTTTGGGTTTATCGTGAACAGTGTTTTAAATAACACTTGTTCTTTAACCCGATAATTAATCGAATGTGATTTGGGTTTGTCGTGAATGGTGTCTTCACTAACACTGTTCTTGAACCCAGTTGAGAAAAGATTAAATCTTTTTATTTAGATTTAATGAAGTGTACCAATTAAATGATATTTAATTGGAATTGAATTGGTATTGATTTTTGGGTTTATCGTGAACAGTGTTTTTAAATAACACTTGTTCTTTAACCCGATAATTAATGGAATGAGATTTTGGGTTTATCGTGGATCGTGTTTTAAATGACACTGATTCTTTAACCCAGATAATGATTAAAACTAAGTGGAGTTTTAATGAATCTTTAATTAGATTGAAAAGATCGAGAATGGAGTATCACCAGTTTTGCTCCAGGCGATAGTTAAATCTTTAATTAGATTTGAACGTGAAATTTAGAAACTAACTGTCGGTTAGCTAAGTAGAATGGTTTTCTGGATATTGATCTGATGTTGGTTTCGGCCTTCGGGGTTAATATTTGGGGAATTATTCTCTTGATTAATTTACGGTTAATGACTAATGAGTTGGAATGAGGCGTATGTTGTGTTTGTGTAACACTTTTATAATATATACGCGAGTTATTCGGAAAGACCGGGTTTATCCCATTCTGAATAACTGATACGACGATAAGTCGAAGATGAAGACGATGGTCGAAGACCGGAGGTCTTCACGTCGTTTGGGTGATAACTGATGATCTTGATTGGGCTGTACACCCAAGAAGATGGAAACAGTTAGTGATCGTCCAGACGTACTTGGAGATCGATGGATATGCGGGGTACTAGGTGCCTCCGGTTTCGTTCAGACCCAGAACGGACTTGTAAATGGACTGTGTGTCTGACATCGGATTTCATTCTGTGTGACTGATATCGGTTGCATAGGATGGTTTGCCGGTGTGGCATGCTAAGATGCAAATGATCAAGGCTTCTGTTGAAAAGCAAAGTCTTGTGGTGATGATCAAAGCACGGCCTTTGTGGCGTAGCTTTGTGTAACGTTTACCTCGCGTGTTTCACACCAGGTATGAACCAAAAACGGGAGACGGACCTCAGGGAGGGCATGCGTTTCTTCCTAGTTAGAAGTGGCGTCAGTGGTTTTACACGCCCTGACGAGTTTGACTTATGTGGTTGTTGCTGTTGCGAGGCGCCTCGGATTGATCGGTCGTTCTCGAACCGATGGAGTCATTTAGTTGGCTCGTTTACGCCCCATAGGGCGGAGAAACGCATGTTCAGGCATTTTAATCCACTCCGTGTGGACCGGCCCTGACGATCCAAGGGTCACTCGAGCTCTGATCCTGAGACTCGGACTAGGCAGTCTCGAATCGGTTGAGGACTATCTTTTGCCTCGGTTCATAGATGGAAATCCAATTTCCAAATACGTGACATTTGCGGTTTTATTTGTAAACCTATATATGGCGACATAGTGGTATGGGGCATTCATGCCGCCTATGATTGATACTTATGATTTGAAGTTGTTTTATAAACTATACACTTATAATAGTATCAAATGATTTGTTTTAAACGTATCAAGCATTCTTTGGCTGTTATAAGGTAAAAACCCTATCCCCCGGCTTGCGTTGCATTGTGTGATAGGACCTGGGTCTTATAACAGCTTCATTTTTCTTTATTTAGCATTGCGCTGTTTGTTTTATGCACTGGTATTCTTGGGAGGAAACCCGTTCCGTGTTATACGGCGTGGTCCCTTGATTTACCTAATGATTTAAAAATAAAGATTAATAACTGTTTTAGTTCTCACACCAGTCACATGACTGACCTGGAGTTTATTGTTTTAACCTAAACTCTGGGTGCCCTTATTTTGACACGGGCAGCTAGTAGTTTCGGTTTTGCAGATTTATATTCACAGGATCCTGGGTTACAGCTGGAACGATATCCGGAAAGCTTTGTATCCGTATATCTCATTCTAGTTGTGTATTGTATTATTTTCCGCTGCTATGTATTTAAATGTAATTTAAATCTCTGATATTTCTGTGTGATATTCATTTATACTCTGTATATTCTTGTAATCTGATGCATTGTTGTAATATACAATGAAATGTTCTTCTGTATGCGTTCTGTTGTGGTTTGTTCTCGAACTATCCGACGCTTTCCTTTACGGGGAGGTTGCGGGTCTTTACATGTGGCCCGAAGATGATTCTGATGATTGACTAGTTGTCATTAGTATTCATGTTCGAGTAACGAAGGCGTGATTTTCTATATATTTCCATTCGACTGGGGTGAGAACCAAAACTTATATATAGTTAGAACACATTGTTGTGAATTGGCATCAAAAACAAGATTTTCTGTATATATATCAAAATTATGAATTTAAAACTCTAATCCACTAATTGATTGATGTTTGTGTTGTTTGTTTAATTGTTTGCTAATTTTTAACCATTATGCCTAATATAATCAAATATTGAACTGTATTGATAATTGGTCGCATTTGCTTGTATATACATATACTTACATTGAACAGGTCATAGCAAGGAGGCTAGAGCAGAGAATAAAATTTGTTTGCCCGACAAATAGGTACATGTTTACTACATAATTTACTGTTTAGTTTGGGTGATGATGATTTTATGAGCCTATTGGCTAGCCGCTTGGCTTTTTCTTTTTCTTTTTGAGATCTGAAGGACCGGGGAAGCTATTTGAAATTCCCCGATGCTCCTATTGCAGGGGAGGTTATGGCGAAATTTTTCGAAAATTTAGGGTGTTAGCCAAATTTTTGAAATTTTGAAAATTCTCAGAAACTAAAGAGTTGGAGAATGAAAGCCAGAATGAATGTAGAGCTTAATAATCAAACCACTTTCGACTTTGTTCCTTTTCGGGGACGAAAAGTTTTAAGTGGGGGAGATTGTAATAACCCGGAAAATCTGGGCCAGTTTAAAATTTTTATTTTGGCAATTTTGGCGAATTTTGAATATTTAAAATAGAGTATTTTAAATAATATCGACGAGAAAATTTATTTTGAATATAATTCGACGTATATATTATATACGTCGTCGTTAGAATATAAATAATTATATATAATTATAATAAAACTGAAAATGGCGCGGTAGTTCGAAAATTCGATTTCTAATTTCAAATGAATATACAGAATTCGTTATAAGTCAGAATTGAACGAAACAAGAAATATTTGAATCTGATGAAGAATATCTTTCTAACGAAGTTAACAAACTGAGATTTCACTTTAGAAATGATAAGATATGTCCAGTAGAAAATTCAGAATAGTCGCTGTGGAATTTATATATATTTTATATAATATATAGCCCTTAAAAATAGCCGTTTTGCAAACGACCTCGGATTTCGACGAAACCACTTTTGTTGGGTCCGTGATGTTAAGTTATTGCTAGATTCCAAATTTCATAATTTTTCGAATCAATATGTGAGCGTGGCAAAGGAAAACGTGTTTTGACCATTTCAGTTGATTTTAATCGACTGGAAATTGGCCATTTTTCAAACGGTCTCAGAATTCGACGAAACTAGTTTTATTAGGACCGTATCGTCAATACGAAGATAGAAAATATTTTTCTGGAATTTTTCAAGTTAGTATGTGACCCCGGTAAATTGAAATGCGCGTTCAAATTCAATATATAGAGTTATATTTTGAATTTGACGAAAACTGATTCAAACAGTCGAATTGGCATGCGATACATATCCTATTGTGTCCGGGATGTTGGTAATTAGTTAGGGGTGACTCTCCTTGGGCTTGATTTAAAATTCGTGGTGTTAAACAAGTATTTTCGAAAATAAATAAATATAAAAATATAAATATATATAGATGGCCAAACCCTAATCTAAGGTCAAAGGGCATTCATCGGTCAAGGTTTTTTTTAAAACCCGCCTCCCTCTCAAACATTGGCGGAAACCTGTTCAATTCGATTTCCCCTAAGAATTTCCAACACATGAATTAAACCAAGGGACTATATAAACAAAAATCGAAGTAAAATCCGTGCTCTTCAAATTCGCCCTAGTATCAGAAGCTATCGTTCAACGAAGAAGGAGAGTTTCGATCGCAAAGTCAGTCCGTTCGAGACAGTCTCCAAGTGGCGTTGGACCACCGGACTTGGCGAAGCTAGTCGGAATAGGAGCGGCAGGCGGCGACGCGTCAGGTGATGGTCGGCGATGGAGGTCTGGTCCCCTCCAGCGGCGGCAGAGGCGAAAACCCTAGGTGGAGCCTCAGTTCGACGGGTGTAGTTCGATTTACAGAGAAAGGTGACTCCTTTTTTTTTCTTTTACACATTTTAAACTATATTAGTTATTATTTTAAAGATTAGTTTTAAAAACAGAATAATATAGTTTTAAAAATAAAATAGATTTGATTTGAAAAATATAGTAGATTTGAAAATAAAAATAAAATGCTTTGGTTTGAAAAAAAATATAAAATAGAAGTGGTTTTAAAAATAGAAGTGAGAAATGATTTAAAAAAAAAAATAGAAAAAAAGAAATACGAATAGATTTGATATTTAGGAATAGAAAAATGTGAATGGTTTGAAATAGAAAAATATACTTTGTTTAGAAAATAAATATAAAAAGCATTGTGTTTAAAAATAAAATTTCGCTTTGTCTACAAATAGCTTTGTTATTGAAAAAGAAAATTGCTTTGTTTTTGAAAAATAAAATAGAATAGACTCTAAAAAATAAAAGTAGGATGCTTAGAAAAATAGATTTTAGAAAAATAAAAGAAATCTGATTTTATATATATATATATATATATATATATATATATAAAGCGAGAGAAAAATTCGATTTTTATATATTGAACTTTGAACTAAAAATTCGATTTTTATATATTGAACTTCGAACTAAAAATTCGATTTTTATATATTGAACTTCGAACTAAAAATTCGATTTTTATATATTGAACTTCGAACTAAAAATTCGATTTTTATATATTGAACTTCGAACTAAAAATTCGATTTTTATATATTGAACTTCGAACTAAAAATTCGATTTTTATATATTGAACTTCGAACTAAAAATTCGATTTTTATATATTGAACTTTGAAGTAAAAATTCGATTTTTATATATTGAACTTTGAAGTAAAAATTCGATCTTTATATATATAGTGACTACGGGCAACGAAGATGACGAAGAGGCGATAACGAGGAAGACTTCTGCAAATGAAGAGCCGTGGAGCTGGATAGCTATATGTGAGAACTTCTCACTCAAAATTTCTCTTTTGCTAGTTATATATATACATATATACTAGGATGCAGACGGTGCTTAGTAGCACCCGACACCCGTCCACATACCATGGACTTGTTTGTTTGGTTGTGTAGTTGGTTAGGTTATTTGATTTGGATTTGATTGATTGGTTGAATTGGAAATTGATTAAAATTGATATGTGAATGGCGTGGGCCTTCACTAGACCGGGGATAAGGCTAGGCCTCGTCCCGTTTCTAGTATCGTGCCGTTATGCCGCCGAAATTTTCTAAAATATGTTAGAAAAATAAAAATAACATTTTATTCAAAGAATGAACTGAATATATATTCATATGTCGAAATAAAATATTTTATCGTTAAAAATATAATTTTTAACGTGAATATGAATATAGTGAATGCGAATAAAATAAAATATTCATTTACAAGCCAGATGGTTTGTTTATGTACACCTATTTGACTGATATTGATTGGGTCGATAAATTTTACACATCGCCCAACTGCACAAATAAAATCTGTGCTTGATTGTTTGAAACCCTACACGGGTGTTGGGATGAAATATGAAGTTCACTCATCCTAATCGATTAAATATGTCGATCGATAGATTGACAGGCTGTTATAAGCGTTAGATATCTTTATTTGATGCTTATACAGTGTAGTGCACTTTGGTTGATGGTTGATTATTTTTCAATGCTATTATATACATGTGATGTATGAAAATCCATATAATTAATTTTATATGGTGATTGATTGGGCCTCATTCCAATTTGAAAAATAAAGAATATATAAAATAAAGGTTCATGTGTTGACTATACTCATCCGTTGGGAATAGCCATTTGTTGAACGAATTATTTTTATAATAAAATTTACATCTTTATCAATATAAAATAAAGGTTCATGTGTTGACTATACTCATCCTTTGGGAATAGCCATGTGTTGAACGAATTATTTTTATAATAAAATTTACATCTTTATCAATATAAAATAAAGGTTCATGTGTTGACTATACTCATCCGTTGGGAATAGCCATGTGTTGAACGAATTATTTTTATAATAAAATTTACATCTTTATCAATATAAAATAAAGGTTCATGTGTTGACTATACTCATCCGTTGGGAATAGCCATGTGTTGAACGAATTATTTTTATAATAAAATTTACATCTTTATCAATATAAAATAAAGGTTCATGTGTTGACTATACTCATCCGTTGGGAATAGTCATGTGTTGAACGAAATAATTTAACAAAAATAGTCACACATGGGCGGTACTCATTCGTTGAGATTAGTCGTGTGTTGACAAAAAGAAATATTTGAAATAGAATATATAAAGCCGTGTTAAATAGTGATGCGCCATTTTGACGCGAACGAGATTTATATCGAATAAAACGATTTCGAAATGAATTGAATATAAAACGATTTCGAAATGAATTGAATATAAAACGATTTCGAAATGAATTGAATATAAAACGATTTCGAAATGAATTGAATATATAACGATTTCGATTTGAATTGAATATAAAACGATTTCGAAATGAATTGAATATAAAACGAATTCGAATTGAATTGAATAGAAAACGAATTCGAATTGAATTGAATAGAAAACGAATTCGAATTGAATTGAATAGAAAACGAATTCGAATTGAATTGAATAGAAAACGAATTCGAATTGAATTGAATAGAAAACGAATTCGAAATGAATTGAATTGAAAACGAATTCAAATGGAATTGAAATTTGAATTGAATAGAAATGAATTTTAAAACGAATTTATAAGGAAGAATTCAATTGTGATTTGAATTAAAAAGGAAGTTGAAAAATGTTTTTGAAACGAATTCAAAACTATTTATATAATTCGTTTTAAATAGAAATCGACGAAATATATATTATATATATTATATATATAATAAATGGCCTGAATAGAACGCGCCGCGCCGCGGCAGTTCGTAAATTTCGACCATTTATTTCAAACGGACATTACGGGAGATCCGACCGTCGGATTCTCCTAAAACCGGAACCGTTGGGTTCGTATCGAAAAGAGCTTTCTAACGAATATTAGAAATTTGAAATCTAACGGTTGGATTTGGAGATACGTCCAAATCAAATTCGAAAAAGGTCGCTATAAGTGCAGTTCGATGGCCGTTGTTGGAAATCGACTGCACGGGCCTCGATAAAATTATTAAAAATAGTAATAATTTGTATAAAATCATAAGAAATGATTTGGGAAAATTTGGGATGAAAAACTCCACATTTGAAAAGATAAAAATGGTTTTATCGAAATGCACTAGTTTGAACTAAATTTGAAACCCAATTGATTCTAATAAATAAATTAGATTTAAAAGGGGTTTTAAATAATCGGGATTTCTAATATATTTGATTGGATTTGAAATGGGTTTATCGTGAATGGTGTTTTAAATAACACTAGTTCTTTAACCCGATAATAAATGGAATGTGATTTGGGTTTGTCGTGAACTATGTTTTAAATAACACCTAGTTCTTTAACCCAGTAAAAAGAGTTTTAATGAATCTGCAATCAGATTGAAATCCGAATTGATAATCTAAATTATCAAATTTGACAAATAAGCGAGGATGGAGTATCACCAGTTTTGCTCCAAAGCGATAGTTAAATCTTTAATTAGATTTGAACGTGAGATGGTAATTAATTTTACCGACAACACTGTGGTGTTAGATATGGAGTATTACCAGTTTTGCTTCATGGGATGAATAGGTTGGGATTGGGAAATAAAATAAATAATTACTTCGTTACGGTTCGCTAATCTCGACTAGTTGGAAAAACCATAATTTGGTTTTAAATGACATCCAAAGGAAGATTACAGGATAAATTTTAAAGAATTTATCTTGGATAAAATTAATGGGAATCTTTCCCTAAGAATGTGGAATTTAGAAACTAGCTGTAGGTTGGCTAAGAAAATGGTTTCCTGGGTATTGATCTGATGTTGGTTTCGGCCTTCGGGGTTAATGTTTGGGAAATTGTTCTCTTGCTAATTTGCGGTTAGTGACTAATGAATTGGAATGAGGCGTATGTTGTGTTTGTGTAACATTTGTTTTAATATACGCGGGTTGTTCGGAAAGTCCGGGTTTATACCCAGTCTGAATAACCGATTCGACGATAAGTCGAAGATGAAGACGGTGGTCGAAGACCGGAAGTCTTCACATTGTTTGGGTAATTACTGACGATCCTGATTGGGCAGTACACCCAAGAGGATGGAAATAGTTGGTGGTCGTCCAGACGTACTTGGAGATGGATGGATATGCGAGGAAAGTGCCTCCGGTTTCGTTCAGACCCAGAACGGACTTGTAAATGGATTGTGTGTCTGACATTGGATTTTATTCTGTGTTGATTGATTTCTATTAAATATATATCTGTTTGGCGGCGGAGAATTTATTCTCTTGCTTAACGCCCTTCTCTGAGACGTACGAGCTTAGAGGTTATATATCGATAGATATCAATCGCATGGCATGAATTGCCTGTGTGGCATGCTGAGTTGCATGGATCAAGGCTTCTGTTGAAAAGCAAAGTCTTGTAGTTGATGATCAAAGCACGGCCCTTGTGGCGTAGCTTTGTGTATAGCGTGTATTCGCGAGCCTCACACCTCGGTATGAGTTAAAAACGGGATACGGACTGCAGGGAGAGCGCACGTTTCTTTCTAGCTTTGGTGGTGTTAGTGACTTACCAGCCCTGACATATATATACTTTTCACCTTTGTGGTTGTTGGATGAGGCGCCTCGATTATAGGTCTGTAAGGACCGGGAAACGTGTGTTCAGGAATAACTAATCCTCTAACGTAAGTGAGGACCGGCCCTGAAGATCCAGGGGTTACCCAGTGTGCGTAATCCTGAGGCATTTGCTAGAGTGTCTCGAACGCGGAGAGGAGCTTGCCCCTTGCCTCGACTCATGACGGAATCCAATTTCCAATACGTGTAATTCGTCTTTAATTGTAGAACTAGTATGGCGACATGATATATGGTACCCATGCCGTCTATGATTTATATTTATGATTGAAATGTTTTGACACTATACACTTATTATAGTATCAAATGATTTGTTTTAACGTACCAAGCATGTTTGGCTATTATAAGGGAAAACCCTATCCCCCGGCTTGCGTTGCATTGTATGATAGGACCTGGGTCTTATAATAGCTTCATTTTTCGAAAAGCATTGCGTTGTTTATTGATATGCACTGGTATTCTTGGGAGAAAACCTGTTCCGTGTTATACGGCGTGGTCCCTTGAATTACTCTCTTTTAAAGTAAAGTTTTAAATAACTGTTTTAGTTCTCACACCAGTCACATGACTGACCTGGAGTTTATTGTTTTAACCTAAACTCTGGGTGCCCCTATTTTCCGCACGGGCAGCTAGTAGTTTTGGTTTTGCAGATTTATATTCACAGGATCCTGGTTTACAGCTGGAATGATATCCGGAAAGCTCTGTATCCGTATATCACCTTCAGTTGTGCTTTATATGATTTTTCCGCTGCTATGTATTTAAATGTAATTTAAATCTCTGATATTTCTGTGTAATATTTATTCATTTATACTCTGTATATTCTTGTAATCTGATGCATTGTTGTAATATACAATGAAATGTTCTTCTGTTTGTGTTCTGGTTTGTCCTGTTCTCAACGTTCAGGGGTTTCGAACGGTCTAGATCGGTTTAACGACTGATTCGGATCGAGCGAAATTCCAGGCCGTCACAGTAATACCATAAATTGAGTTTGAGTGTATATATATGAGAGAGCGTATTTGTAAATTTTATATACAAATGTTTTGTATTGTGTTAATTGATCAGTTCAAGTGTTGAAAAGCATTAAACTGGAAATTGACACGATATTGTTTTGTAAATAGGGTAAATGATATAATTTTGCCCAAAATACATTTTTATATAGAAAAAGAATAATTCTATCAAATTATTTAAATATTGGTTTGTTTGTTTGATTGATTTGAATGAAGTTCAAATTGAGTAAAAATTTGGAATTATATGACCAGAAGAAATTTCAATATGAAATTGGTAAATGAGTGGTTTATGAAATAAAAATCAGAAATGGGAAATTAACTAATTGGAAGATAAATTTGTTATCTGAAATTGGAATTTAACTATGTTAAGTGGAGTTGAGAATGAATTTTGGAATTAAATATGATAGATTTAGAATTGGAAAATTAAATGAATAGAAAATGAATGGAAAGCAATCGGATATTTAATCAATTGATATTAAAATATGTTAAACTAAAGGATGTTGAACCAAAGTGATTATTGATGTACGATATAAATTCAATTGAATGACTCGATTGAGTTGGTGTGCATGGTTGATTGATTGTATGTTAGATGGAATGAGTATAATTCATTACTGGTTTGATTAAGAGTTAATGATTTGGAAATTAAAGGAATGAATTCCGATAGAATCAATTTGAATTGAAGCACATATAAAGTGAAATTAATGGATTAACCTTGTGTTTGCAAATAAACGAGGTTATATGTTTAGTTTGGATATTGGTGTAGTTAACTGGTTGATTAATGAAATGGTATCTAAATTATTAATGTAATTGTTGCGTACATGACATATTGAGTTAAGTACAGATAGCAGAAGGTTGTGAGAATTGCGTATATCGAAATAAATTGAGTAGTATGCTCAATAGCTCTCGCATAAGGTACGCCTACGCGAAAATTTGAATTTTTGGGTTTTGAAATTTTGTTTTCTGACCGTGTGGTTGATGTATATATATTATTTGTTCCTGCGATATCAATTATGTCACTCCGTACAGGGGAGACTCTACCGAATTTTTCCAGGAATTAAAGGAGTTAAATTTTTTTTGATATTTTAGAAAATTTATAATGATAATAGTGAATTGGTTTTTGATTTTAAAATAAATTAGATTTTAAATTAAATGGGTTGTAACATTTTTCTTACCTTAGTAATTTCGGGGACGAAATTCTATTAAGGGGGAAGATTATAATGTCCCGTATTTTTTGTCGTCAAATATTCAATTTAATTTATTATTTTAAATATTATATTTGGAATATCAGTCGATTTTAATATTGGATTCATTAATAAAACGACGATTGAATATATATATATATATATATATATATATATATATTTAATTAATTATAAACGAGCTCGAAATGGCGTTGTAGTTCGTAGTATGGAGTTTTGAACTTTGATTGAAAATAAAGGATCCGATATAAGTCGGGATTTTGTGAAACAAGAAACGTCTGAATCTAGTTGATTATAATTTTCATGTGAAAGAGAAAAGTCGAGATTTCGTTTTATAGATTGTTAGTTATGTCCAATTCAATTTTTAAAATAGTCGCTATGAAAACCGTTATTAAAATATAATGTTTATTAATATATTTAAATAGAATTTAAAAATAAACTGAATAACGGTTAACTCAGAATTGACGATATTGAGCTGTATAAATTATATTTGGTGTTGTAAATATATTCTGTTTGGATATATATGTTGAAAATAATTTATTATGATTTATTTTGGAATTTAAATAATATTTTTATTCGATATTATATAAGCGTTAAAAATAGTAATTTTTGCAAACGATCTCAATTTTCGATGAAATTAGTTTCATTGGAACCATATCGTTAAATTATTGCAAGAAAATCAAACTTCGTGGTGGCCAAAAACGTCTCTGTTTCTATTTAATTGTTTAGATTATTCAGACATGGGTAATTTTTAACGAATAAACGACTGTTCAAACAAACTCCAACTTTAACGAAACAAGATTCATTGGATCCGTTAGGAAGAGGTCTAGTAAAATGTCAAGGTCACATATTTTTTGGATTTTTCTGTAATTATAGGAATTTTTAATACTTGATTTTTCATCGATATTTATAAAGGACTTTTCACAAGCGACCTTGGAATTCGACGAAACCTATCCCATTGGGTCCAAAATATTTTTTTTGCTAGAAGTAGGTGTTTCATCTCAGATTTGAAATCATATGAGGCGTTAATTTTACGAAAAAGCTAAGTGTAACTTTCCATACATTATAATATTAATAAATGTATCCAAACCTTTACATAACACATCCTACCCCATTTCTTTTCTTGCCTCCTAACGAACGTACATTTTCTTGTTGAGAATTGATATAAGACAACATAATAGCCTATACACAATTTGCAGGCTATCCTATTTCTTATATGATATATATGAAATGAAAATACAATTGTAGGCTATCATATATAGAATTGACATAAAACGACACGACATCTTACCCTGTCCTATGTGTGTACGAACCAAGTATATAAAACCATGCCATCCTATTGAAACATACATGCTAGCCTGTCTACAGAAATATACACATCCCAATGAATACACAGCTATTCTACATCTTTTTCTATAAACCTATATATCCTAATAACTTGACAATCACGGTGTTTCTCCCCTATATGTATAGCTGCTCCGTTTCTTTTATTTCTTTCGTTCTTAGAGTGAAGAAAACGCAAGTTCTGATATATATATATATATATATATATATATATATATATATATATAACAATGCAGCGTGTTCTAAGATCCAAACCATTGAGAGAGAGTGTTTAACAACCCATATTTATACGGATAATAATTAATTTATTTAATTATCTAAATAGTGAAAATGGTTGTTTAATTAAATTATATTGAATATTTAATTAATATAAATAATAGAATAATATATTTAATTTCTGAACTAATCAGAAATAGTGAATTGACAATATAATGTGAACTGGACAAATTCAAAGTATTTAATTCAGCTTAGAATTGAATTAGAATGACGAATATATTATTTAAACGACAGTTTGAATGTATAATTATAATATAATTAAAATCGAGCTCGAAATGGCGCGGCAGTTCGGAATTTGGCGATTCGAACTTCAACTGAATATACAGAAGCCGTTTTAAATCGGATTTCTATGAAACACGAAACGTTAGGAGCTGGTGAAGTATATTTTTCTAGGGGAAGAGAAAAATCGGGATTTCATCATGTAGGTTTTTAGTTATGTCCAAATAAAATTTTAGAATAGTCGCTATAAAATTGTTTATCAACCATAACGATATATTTAATTTTAATTAAATATTGGCTTCAAATTTAGACAAGCCCTTTTAGACGTAGTGATAATTTTATTTTTAGAATTTTACGCAACTTTTTATTTGGAGTATTTTTCACCCTTAATCAATAATTTAGAGTTTCACAATATGAGTTAATCTACCCATATTATTATATTTTTTGGATCCTAGCACATTGGTCGTCACGACGATATAGCTAATTCTGTCTATAGCAATTGTATATAAATGGAGTTTACGAAAATGGATACAAAAAAATATCTATGCCTTATATAGCAACTTTAACAAAAAAGTTATAACATCAAAGAATGATCCACGTTCATTCCTCTCAGACTGCCTGTCTCTTGTAGCCTCATACCCAAATCATGGCCTTCAAAAGCTCCATAAGAAAAATCAAGAAAGGAATCCTATATAATATCTGTACAAAGCCGTAAACCTCTTCATTTGTTTAATCGTTTCTCAACCGCCAACGAGTCCCTCAAATCGTGAAGACCTCACTTCAAGTAGAAAAAATATAGCAACTTTCAAAAATCCCCATAAATCAAATAAAGTCCCTTAATTCTTGAGACCGTTGTCTTTCAATTCCTAGCGAAAATTCCTTCAATCCGATATAGGTATTGTGGAGTTCGGTTAAATCCCCGTCGAAGTCTGGGTATCACAGTAAGCCTAGGGATTGAATAAACTCCGAATTTATGGGATGTGAGCTCGATTCGAGTTGGTATTTACGTTCGAGATGTGAGGAAGTTTCGATTTGTGGTAGTCTCGAGGGTTTGATGGTTGTTCCTGTCGCAACCTGGTACTGTCGAGTGAACGACGCGAGTGATAAAAGGGGTGCGAGCTTATGATTTTGGGGTGAGAATGGAAGTTGGCGCGAAGAGGAGTTTGATGATGGTTTTTGTGTGTTAAATCATGAAGTATTGGAGGAGCTAGGGATTGGGGGAAGATCGGTTGATAGGTATTGGTTTCCTAGAGATTGAATGTGGTGTTTGAGGATGAAGGTATCAAAAGGGGGCGGGTCTGGGCTTACTAAAACATGGTGGGCTGGTTTCATAAGGGTGAGGCCCATTTAAAATTGAATTTAATATAAATTGTATATATAAAATGTGTATCAACTTATAATGGCCATAACTTGTTCATATGTTGACGGAATTCAACAAAACAAGATCCGACAGGATCGTATGGATGGACACTATCCAATGGAACTGACTAGGAGTTGATAGGAGCTCGTTTGAATTTATGGCAAAATAGATTGTTTGATTCAAATCAAACAAACCGTTTATCGTTCTTTAACGATGAACTACCAAAGTGAGTAAAACTCACCAACTTTGAACAGTTATATTTTTATAACGTATTTTTAGAACTGTTAATCATCTATTGATTGCTGTGTGTTAACTGTTTGTTGAATTGCTTGTGTATTGGTTGAAATTATAGATAACAATATATGTATAAATCGTTAATCAAATATTGATTCTGTTTAACAGAATATTTCATATTGAAATGAAATCGATGTTAATTATGTTGCTTAACATCTGTGATGCAGGGAAATAGGTTGGAGGGATCCAACTGGATTCCTTAACATTTATTTTACTGTTATTCATATATAGTGATATATGATGTGATATATAATCTGTTGTTGATTAAGTTTGGTTGAATGATATCGATCATTGTGAATTAGTATTTCTAAATATCGTAAGAAATACTGGAATGTAGAAAAGGAGATTTTCAAAGTATATTTTGAAAATAAATTATTTATATAAAATTAACGGATTTTATATATATAAAAGAAAAAGAATTTTATAAAAGAAAACAGTTATAAAATCAAAAGAGTTTTGGAAAGGAAATATTTGTAAAACATTTACAAATAGAATAGGAAAGGAAATATTTGTAAAACATTTACAAATAGAATAGGAAAGAAAATATTGTAAAACATTTACAATAGTATTGAAAAGGAACATTTATTTGTTAAATAAATGGAGTAAAATGAAAAGGAATATTTATTTGTTAAATAAATAGAAGTGAAAAAGGAATATTTATTTGTTAAATAAACAAATATAGAAAGGGAAATATTTGTAAAATAAAACAGAAGGAGAAACATTTGTAAAACAATTACAAATTAAAAAAAGAGAAATATTTGTAAAACATTTATAAATAGAGTTATAAAAAGGAAATATTTATTTAGGAAATAAATAGAGTTATAAAAAGGATTTTTTGGGAAATGAAAAAGAATGTCATATGAGGAAACATTTAGCAAATGAATAGAATTGTACATCAGGGAAGCCTAGACCCGTACTTCGCACACGGGTATAACATGATATGGATTTAAAGCAAAGATTTTAAATAGAATCTGTTGTAACCAATTGATTGAGAAGATTAATTTATAAATAATATTTTATAAATTAAATAAAATATTTATCATTGGATAAATTGAATATATAAGTCAGGGCTTATATAGAGAAGTAAGAATCGATTTCAACATCGATATTTGAAACTGAATATGGACGTAGAGTTAATCAAAGGAGTTAATCAAAATGTGTTAATCAAAATGAGTTAGAGGAGTTAATCGATTAGAGTTAACCAGTTAGAGTTAATCACTTAGAGTTAATCGATTAGAGTTAAATCGAACTAGAGTTAATTTAATTAGAGTCAATCGAACAAGAGTTTGTCGAATAATTGTTATTCTAATAGAGTTAATTGAATTAGAGTTAATCTAACAAGAGTTAGTCGAATATTTGTTATTCGAATAGAGTTAATTGAATTAGAGTAAGTCAGATTAGAGTCATTCGAATATAGTTTATTCGAAGAAAGAGTTATCGAATAAGGTTATTTGAATAAGAGAATTAATCGAATATAGTTTATTCGAATAGAGTGGAATATTAGTTATTCGAAAGATATTATCGAATATTAGTTATTCGAAAGGAATTATCGAATATTAGTTAGTCAAAAGGAGTTATTGAATATTAGTTATTCGAAAGGAGTTATCGAATATTAGTTATTCGAAAGGAGTTATCGAATATTAGTTATTCGAAAAGAGTTATCGAATATTAGTTATTCAAAAGGAGTTAATCGAATATAAATTATTCGAAAGGAGTTAATCGAATATAAATTATTCGAAAGGAGTTAATCGAATATAGTTTATTCGTAAGGAGTTAATTGATAAGAGTAAATTAGTTAGAGTTAATCCAGTAGGGTAAATCCAATAGAGTTAATAGAATTGAGTTAATCAAATAGAGCTAACTGATAAGAGTAAATCGATTAGAGTTAATCAAATAGTGTTAATTGAATAGAGTTATTCGAATATAGGTTATTCGAAGAAGAGAGATTATCGAATATAGTTTATTCGAAGGAAAGAGTTATCGGATAGATATTTATTCGAAAGAGAATTACGTAAGGAAGTTTGTTAAAGATTTAAAAGATAAACTTTGACTATTTCGAAGTTAAAACGTTGTTCAGTTAAGGTATGAGAGGTAATTATACCCCAACTTGATTGACTTCCTTATTAACTAAGGAATGGTAAGGTTTGATGGTGAATGATGGTTAAGTGAATTTAGTTAATGAGTGAAATGGTTTGAGTTGGCATGGCGATGTTTGATTAAACATCGGTTTAAATCCAGTGAAGGAGTTTTGGAAATGTTTTCCAAATAAGAATCAGAAATGTTTTCTGATAATAGAAAATAAGTATTTAGAATATATGGAGACAGGAGATAAGTAAATTAATGAACTAAAGAGATAAATGTTAAATGATGATTGATCGATAAAATTTCCATCTGGAAATAATACCGTTGTTTGCACACGTGTTTTTCTTTGATAGTTAAATCATAGACTGTCAAAGTTTTGACCATTTTTCCGTCGTCAATATGGAGAGACCGGTTGGATTCTTATCCAAAGAACCTGTAACACCCCACCTCCGCCCGGGTGACTCTTGCAAGCACTCTGACTTTGGAGGGGCGTTTGAATCAGGTAAACATGCATAATGATATATCAAGGCAGAACAAGAACATATGTATATGCGTAAACAGAGTAAATAACATAGATAAAACAGCGGAAGATTTTAAACCATTTCAAAACAAGTCTGTTACATCATAATGTCAACTTCCCAAATAAACAAGTCTAGATAAACAACATCAACTGAAAACTGAAATACATAAATACTAATCCCCAAAAGAAGTGACAGCCACAGCTAGCTTCATGTCAAACCGTACATGAGCTAAATCCCACAAGCAAGCAGTCGGAAATCCAGCTAAGCTCCAGTATTCCCTCCCTGAGAACCTGGGGGGGGGGGGGGAAACGGAAGAAAAGAGGCGAAAGAAAACAGGTCAGTCAAAAAGACTGAGTAAGCCCTACTACAATCAATGTAAACTGATAAAGTTAACTGGCATGAGAAGCAGGTATGATCATAAGGATAACAACATACTAGCATGATGATTAACTAACAAGGAAGATAAAGGTGTCATCGCATAATCAGGGTTAAGATTTTGCACCAAAGGTGTACTAGCAAACTAACATGACTTGAATTAAACAAGTATTGATCCCTTGGCCCAAGCTTTGGCCCAATAACATGAAATGACCCTAGTACAAGGTCCAACCCCACGGTTTAGTCGATCGGCTCCCTAAGCCTAACTCGTCACGTGTTGGTGTCAATACGGCCCAAACATAATTGTAGTCAGACTGTGCCGGGTCCACCCTTCGGGTGTATCAAGACCTAGGGTGTCAACCCCTGGACACCATGAACATGAGTGCACAGTCCCGATCTACTGGTACCCGTGCATGATTTTCCCCGGCTTCGGACTATGTGCACGACCATGGTCCGCCCGGAACTACACCGGCGTACCCTCTGCCGTCGCTTTTGGTCACTTACCTCCAGTCCAGTAACCGTGCCCCCACCCTAGCCTAGTCCCTAGGGTCATGATGATACTAACTTGGGATTACTGCTGGAGTGGGCCCCCATTGCTAGGATTTTTCTAGTGGGTTAAGTACGGTTTAACCCCCTTGCTAATCATGGATTAACTTGGTTAAGTGTAACGATGAGCTCACGACTTAACCCCGATTAATCTACCGAGCCCAAATTGGTTAAGTACTAAGTGGACCATGATTTAACCCTAATCATGAGGCATTAATTAATTTAATGCGCCTTAACCTCTCACATTAGACTTTGTTGCGGTCACTAGTTAAGCCGGGCGGGTCCGGGTAGCTTTATACCACAACTTGGTCTAACCACGGGTCCAAGGTACAACATGACCAACTTCTCACATTGGGTCCTGTTGTTTGTAGCAACTAGTTAAGCCGGTCGGTTCCGGGTAGGTTTACGCTACAAACTCAACCCAACCTCGAGTTGGCCACACTTATCTTTTCTAAATGTCATGTCCATCATGTTTCCAAAACATGTTACAAGTTTTTAAGCAATTGGGTAGACCTAACTTAATAGGTAAATTCCCAATGGGTAGACCTAACTTAATAGGTAAATTCCCAAGCTTATGTTTTATGTCTTTTAAGTTTACCCAACCCCAAACGCAATCCCATCGCTTACATATCGCAATAGCGCATAAAGGATAGAAAGAGGGAACTTGGCATAATCATGACATAAAGGTATTGAAGCCACAAGTTCAACATGGTGGCATATGAAATGTCCATGTGCTCATATACTTGTATATTACATATTTTGGCCTCAAAAGCATGCATAAAACCAAACTTAGCATATTGGTGATACATGGTGATAAATGACGTGTAGAAATGGCCATAAGTTCGCATTTAGCCTCACATGCAAGTTATCATAAGAGATATGATAACTTACATGTTGCCAAAATGCAACCTTTGGCATAAAGCTTGAAGCTTTATGTTCATAAAACCAAAATAAGCTTGCATAACATGATAGCATGAATAAAATGTTCAACCCAAACTTGCATAGCATAACTTGCATATCATATGACAACTTGCATATCAAACTTGCATGACATAACTTGATGAACTTGCATATCACATCATAGCATACTTGCATAACATGTTAAACTTGCATATTACATCATAGAAAACTTGCATAACATGATAAACTTGTATATTACATCATAGAAAACTTGCATAACATGATAAACTTGCATTTCATAACATAGTAAACTCGCATATAAACTTGCATATCATACATTTAACTTCAAAGTTTAAGTATGAAAGTAGAATAGGGCTTACAATGATTAAGAAGTCACAAAAATATGACAAAGCCCTTATTAAACCCAAAATGCAAGCCAAAATGATCAAAAACTCTTCCTTTATGATGCTAATATAAGAACTTGACTTGAATGCAAGCTAATAATGCTCATACAAGTTTGAAAACACTTGTATGCATGGAAAATCACTTAGGAATTTATTTAGGAATTTTATGAAGAGAGTGGAGGCCATGAGAGGATTGATTTTGCCATAGTTTAGTTGTAGGATAGATTAATGATGATTTAGGGCTAGGTTTGGGTCTTATTTATAGATTAGGCAAGTGTTTTAGGCCATAGGATTAAACCCTAGTTCCAATCTCAGCCCTCAAAACCGAATCTGGCCCCCAAGCTCAACACATTCTCAAAATGGTGCACCAGGCTAAACAGCCCGGCTGGATCAAGTCGACAACCAAGTCGACAGGGCTGTCGACTTGGGTCCAACCAAGTCGACTCCCAAGTCGACAGGGCTGTCGACTTGGGTGTTCTGGCGGGAATTTTCCCACCTGGCCCAATTTTCCAAATTCAGATTTGAATTTGAAATATGTTTTTGCTTAAAGTTTTCTGAAAACTTCGTTGGGCCTTAATCGGGTCATACAGACTCCGATTTTCGAAAACTTGGACTCTATTTCGCGTATTTTTCCAAGACGAACGCAATGGCATAGCCCATTTCCCTTGATTCAGATTTTTGAATTAAATTCTGCCTCGATTTACGTTATAACAGGTTATTGATAATACGGGTTGTTACATTCTCCCCTCCTTAAAGGCTTTCGTCCCCGAAATCTTCAAGTTAGGAAGAACGTATCCTACCATCCAATCATCCATCTACTCAAAACATCATCCACGAGCAATCATTGTCCTTACAAGATTCTAAATGTTGTATGAACATATGCAAAGGTGTGTGTATATGTACTTATCTAATGCAAATATCATCAATGCAGATTATGTTAGTGAAATGAATCCATATGTATGCAATTCCTAACATAATGTATAACATCTATATGTGTGCACATCACATACACCCATATGCAACATCCATGTGATAACACAAAAATTTTCATCCATGAATAAGCATAAACACTCATGCATATGCAATATGAGGAGTGTGTGAGCCGATCTAGTGCCTAACGTGTATAATGCATCCATGAGTAACCACTTGCAAACACTTGCAACCACTTGCAACCATCAAGCATAACATGTTTCGTCCAAAGGTTTTCTACCTAAGGTTCTCATGACAAGATTAACACGATAAACTAGATAAACATAGATAGCAAAGAGAAAGATATGCTAACAAAGAAAAGACATTGAGAGTGTACCCTCAAAAAGGAATGGATAAAGCCCACGCATCTTCTCCTCGGTTTCCCAAGTTGCGTCTTCTTCGGCTTTACCCCATTGAACCTTCACTAATTTGACCTCTCGATTCCTTAGCTTCTTGGTCTCCGTCCCCAAGATACGAATCTGAGCTCTCCTCAAGGTAGCCTCTTTCTCTACTTCTACATCTTTTAGAACACTTGGTTCAACAACCTCTGCTGATTCATGTAAACACTTCCGGAGATGCGAGACATGAAAAACATCGTGTACTCCGGCAAGCTTCTCGGGCAACTTCACTCTATAAGCCCTCTGCCCGATCCTCTCTATAATAGGGAATGGTCCAACAAACCTCGGTGCCAACTTCCCAACGGCTCCAAATCGGACCACATTCCGCAAAGGAGAAACCTTCACGAAAACCATATCCCCAACATCAAACTCCAAATCCGTTCTTCGCTTATCAGCATAGGATTTCTGTCGGTCTTGGGCCGCTTTCATCCGTTTCCGAATCAACTCGACCTTCTCGGATGTATCTCTGATCATATCAGGCCCAAGTATAAGCTTATCTGTAGTCTCCCACCAACATGTAGGCGACTTGCACGGCCTCCCATATAAAGCTTCAAATGGTGCCATCCCTATGCTTGCCTGATAACTGTTATTATATGCAAACTCAACAAGAGGAAGATGGTCTTCCCAAGTACCACCAAAATCCAGAATACAAAGCCTCAACAGATCCTCGAGTACCCTATTCACCCTTTCGGTTTGACCGTCCGTCTGTGGGTGATAAGCAGTACTTAGATTCAACCTCGTGCCCATGGCTTCTTGCAAGCTATTCCAGAATTGACTTGTAAAGATTGGGTCACGGTCACTGACTATACTAGAAGGGACTCCATGAAGTCTCACAATCTCACGAAGATATACAGACGCTAGCCAAGATTACATCCTCTTGCTCTTTACCGGAATGAAATGAGCACTCTTCGTAAGTCTATCCACAATAACCCAAATGCTCGTATTCCCTTTCCTTGACCTTGGTAGCCCATCGATAAAATCCATGGAAATACTCTCCCACTTCCATAGTGGAACGTCTAGAGGATGCAATAGCCCACCGGGCTTCTTTGACTCGGCCTTAACTTGCTGGCAAATGATACATCTAGAGACAAACTCTGCCACATCCTTCTTCATCCCAGGCCAAAAGAAAATGCGCTTCATATCTTTATACATCTTATCTCCACCTGGATGTATAGTCAACTTAGAGCGATGCGCTTCCTCAAGAACCTTTCTTACCAAATCTTCTACCATGGGAACACATAACTTTCCGTCTCTCCTCACCCAACCCTTATCATCAATAGAATATCGAGCGAGATGACTAGACGTCTCTCCTCGAATTAGCTTATCCATAATCTCAACTATCTGAGGGTCTTCTCTCTGCGAAGCCCCAACTTGATCAAGAAGGGTAGGTCTGAGTTCCAGAGATGCTAAAGAACCGGTCATCGACTCAATCGCCAAAGAGAAATCAAAGGTTGCCACATACTCTAAATTCTTCATCTCAACGAATAGAGGACTTAGGGTCAACCTTCTTCTACTCAATGCATCTGCTACCACATTCCCCTTGCCAGGGGTATAAGCTATCTCAAAATCGTAGGATGCTAAGAATTCCATCCATCTTTGTTGCCTCAGATTCAGATCCTTCTGAGAAAAGAGATACTTCAATGACTTGTGATCGGTATAAAGCTCAAATCTTTCTCCCAGAAGATAATGGCGCCAAGCCTTGAGTGCATATACTATTGCTGCCAACTCTAAGTCTTGAGTGGGATAATTCTTCTCATGTACTTTGAGTTGTCTACCGCCAAAGCATATCACCCTTCCTTCTTGCATAAGAACAGCTCCTAACCCCGTGCCACATGCATCGGTGTATACTGTAAATAACTTCCCTCCATCGGGCAAAGCTAGAACAGGTGCTGATGTGAGAGCTCTCTTGAGCTTCTGAAAAGCAAGCTCGCATTCTATGCTCCAAGCAAAAACTAAATTCTTCTTCGTCAATTTAGTGAGAGGAGCGGATATCTTCGCGAAGTCCTTGATGAACTTCCGGTAAAAACCCTCAAGACCTAGAAAACTTCTCACTTCGGTTGCATTCCTTGGAGTCTTCCAATCCTGAACTACAACTACCTTGGCGGGATCCACCGCTAAGCCTTGGTTAGATACTATATGCCCAAGGAATCTAACTTCCCTTCTCCAAAAGTGACACTTGGAGAACCTTGCCTTCAACTGATGCGCTCTAAGCGTATCCATCACCTCCTTGAGATGTCTAGCATGCTCTTCCTCATCCTTAGAGAAGATCAGAATATCATCTACGAAGACCACGACAAACTTGTTCAAGAACTCCCTGAACACCCTACTCATCAAGTCCACGAAATATGCGGGTGCATTAGTCAAGCCGAACGGCATGACAAGCCATTCGAAGAATCCATCTGGAGTTCTGAACGCAGTCTTGTCTATACTATCTTCAGCTACCCTGAGCTGATGGAATCCAGTAGCAAGATCAAGCTGAGAGAAAACAGAGGCACCGACAAGCTAGTCAAAGAGGTCATCAATCCTCGGTAACGGGTGTCTGTTCTTCTTAGTCAGCTTATTCAACTCTCGATAGTCAACACAAAGTCGGAGAGAACCATCTGCCTTGGTAGCAAACACCACAGGCGCTCCCCATTCAGATATGCTTCGTCTAATGAAGTTCTTCTCAAGCAACTCTTTCACTTGCTTACTTAGCTCCCGCCTTTCACGCGGAGCCATATGCCGAACGGGCAAAGAAACAGGCTTTGCATTATCCACCAGATAAATGCGGAAATCAATCTCTCGCTTAGGGGGCAACCCTCTAACTTCATCGAAAACATCCGAATACTCTCGAACCACTCTCACAGACTGAAGAGTTTCCATTGACGAGTCGAGTGATTCCAGATAGCACAACATGACGGGATCTCTCGGATCACAAGAAATCTCTAGGGTGTTTCCGAGGCGAGTCACGAGCCTCACAACCCTATGCTCACAATCAAGGATGGCTCCATATCTGGACAACCAATCCATGCCCAATATCAATCCGTATCCCCTGAAACCAAGAACATAAGCACTACACAAGAACTCTACACTCAGTACAGAGATCCTCAAATCCCCACATATCATAGACAAATGGGCGGAACCCCCAATAGGATTTGAGACACAGACGGGATCATCTACCAAGCTAGTACTAAGGTGCAAACTATCAACAAGATCAGATGAGATAAAGCTATGCAATGCACCAGAATCAAACAAGGTACGAACTGGAAAATCAGAAATATACACAAGGCTCTCAACAGAAATACTACCTCGATCGGGAACTAGAGCGACATTGAGAGCATGAACTTGCCCTCCTGAAGGTCCACTACGCTGAGTCTGACCCTGGCCTTGCCCTTGCTTCCTCGGGCAATCCTTACTGAAATGTCTAGTCTTACCACAGAAAAAGCATTCACCATTCTTCCTTTTCCTCTTCTTATAATCCTTAATAAGATGCCCAACTGAACCGCAATAATGGCACTTCCCCTTGTTGTTCTTGCCCCTGTTGTTATTGCCCTTGTTGTTGTTTCCCTTGTTGCCTTGACTCTTGTTCTTGTTCTGATTGCCTTGACTGCTCTGACCACTTGGATTACCCTGATTTCCTTTTCCCTGGGAATCAGTCTTCTTGGCTTGAGTATCATTCATCTTGGTTTCTTTCTTGACATCTCCCTGAAGTAACGCCATATCAACCGAACTCTCAAACGTGGCCCCATGGGGAATATGCGACATAGCCAATCCCTGCAACGGCTCATTCAATCCTCTAGCAAAACGAAGAGCCTTCTTCTGAGGAGTATTCACCATATCTAAGCCAAAATGAGCTAACTGATTGAACTTGTTCACATATTCTTTGACAGACATATCTCCTTGTCTCAGAGTTATGAACCTCTCCATTTGCAGATTCTCCTCAGCAGAAGATAGAAACTTAAGCATGAACCTTGCCCTGAAATCGGCCCAAGTCTCAACAGGCCTAGTACCATTGGTGACTTCCCACCAATAAGCGCCTTCATCCTTCATAAGCCAAACCGCCAACAAGAGCTTCCTCTGATCGTCTATCCCAAAGATAGCAAATAAATCCTCAGTCTCTTTCAACCAATTTCTGGCCTCTACAAAAGTCTCAGTGCCTTGAAAGTTCCTGCCACCCATTGCTTTGAAATCTTTGCAAGTCTTTGCGAAGTCAGCTTGAGGATGCTGAGGGGGAGGAGGAAGAGGAACCTCAGCGACAGGAGGAGGAGGAACATTAGCGATAGGAGGAGGAATATTAACTACCGGAGGAGGAGGAGGAACATCTGCGGGGCCGGCTTCGGTCGCCCTAGCCTCCAAAAGTCTCCTATACCAAACAGGTACGTGCACTCCCTCCGGAATAGCAAAGTTATCGGCCATGCTGAAAACGAAGAAAAAGACAGATTCAGAATGGCGAAAAAACGAAGGAATTTTGCTAATGGCTTTTTGGGGAATAGCCTTTAAAAATAAACTAGACTTTTCTTTGGAAAATACTTTATACTTGGGTTTTGAAAATAGTTTTCAAAAGTTTTCTAAAAACCTTTTTGTTCCTTCTCGTAAACCATATGCTCTGATGCCAAATGTAACACCCCACCTCCGCCCGGGTGACTCTTGCAAGCACTCTGACTTTGGAGGGGCGTTTGAATCAGGTAAACATGCATAATGATATATCAAGGCAGAACAAGAACATATGTATATGCGTAAACAGAGTAAATAACATAGATAAAACAGCGGAAGATTTTAAACCATTTCAAAACAAGTCTGTTACATCATAATGTCAACTTCCCAAATAAACAAGTCTAGATAAACAACATCAACTGAAAACTGAAATACATAAATACTAATCCCCAAAAGAAGTGACAGCCACGGCTAGCTTCATGTCAAACCGTACATGAGCTAAATCCCACAAGCAAGCAGTCGGAAATCCAGCTAAGCTCCAGTATTCCCTCCCTGAGAACCTGGGGGGGGGGGAACGGAAGAAAAGAGGCAAAAGAAAACAGGTCAGTCAAAAAGACTGAGTAAGCCCTACTACAATCAATGTAAACTGATAAAGTTAACTGGCATGAGAAGCAGGTATGATCATAAGGATAACAACATACTAGCATGATGATTAACTAACAAGGAAGATAAAGGTGTCATCGCATAATCAGGGTTAAGATTTTGCACCAAAGGTGTACTAGCAAACTAACATGACTTGAATTAAACAAGTATTGATCCCTTGGCCCAATAACATGAAATGACCCTAGTACAAGGTCAAAACCCACAGTCTAGTCGATCGGCTCCCTAAGCCTAACTCGTCACGTGTTGGTGTCAATACGGCCCAAACATAATTGTAGTCAGACTGTGCCGGGTCCACCCTTCGGGTGTATCAAGCCCTAGGGTGTCAACCCCTGGACACCATGAACATGAGTGCACAGTCCCGATCTACTGGTACCCGTGCATGATTTTCCCCGGCTTCGGACTATGTGCACGACCATGGTCCATCCGGAACTACACCGGCGTACCCTCTGCCGTCGCTTTTGGTCACTTACCTCCAGTCCAGTAACCGTGCCCCCACCCTAGCCTAGTCCCTAGGGTCATGATGATACTAACTTGGGATTACTACTGGAGTGGGCCCCCATTGCTAGGATTTTTCTAGTGGGTTAAGTACGGTTTAACCCCCTTGCTAATCATGGATTAACTTGGTTAAGTGTAACGATGAGTTCACGACTTAACCCCGATTAATCTACCGAGCCCAAATTGGTTAAGTACTAAGTGGACCATGACTTAACCCTAATCATGAGGCATTAATTAATTTAATGCGCCTTAACCTCTCACATTAGACTTTGTTGCGGTCACTAGTTAAGTCGGGCGGGTCCGGGTAGCTTTATACCACAACTTGGTCTAACCTCGGGTCCAAGGTACAACATGACCAACTTCTCACATTGGGTCCTATTGTTTGTAGCAACTAGTTAAGCCGGTCGGTTCCGGGTAGGTTTACGCTACAAACTCAACCCAACCTCGAGTTGGCCACACTTATCTTTTCTAAGTGTCATGTCCATCATGTTTCCAAAACATGTTACAAGTTTTTAAGCAATTGGGTAGACCTAACTTAATAGGTAAATTCCCAATGGGTAGGCCTAACTTAATAGGTAAATTCCCAAGCTTATGTTTTATGTCTTTTAAGTTTACCCAACCCCAAACGCAATCCCATCGCTTAAATATCGCAATAGCGCATAAAGGATAGAAAGAGGGAACTTGGCATAATCATGACATAAAGGTATTGAAGCCACAAGTTCAACATGGTGGCATATGAAATGTCCATGTGCTCATATACTTGCATATTACATATTTTGGCCTCAAAAGCATGCATAAAACCAAACTTAGCATATTGGTGATACATGGTGATAAATGACATGTAGAAATGGCCATAAGTTCGCATTTAGCCTCACATGCAAGTTATCATAAGAGATATGATAACTTACATGTTGCCAAAATGCAACCTTTGGCATAAAGCTTGAAGCTTTATGTTCATAAACCCAAAATAAGCTTGCATAACATGATAGCATGAATAAAATGTTCAACCCAAACTTGCATAGCATAACTTGCGTATCATATGACAACTTGCATATCAAACATGCATGACATAACTTGATGAACTTGCATATCACATCATAGCATACTTGCATAACATGTTAAACTTGCATATTACATCATAGAAAACTTGCATAACATGATAAACTTGTATATTACATCATAGAAAACTTGCATAACATGATAAACTTGCATTTCATAACATAGTAAACTCGCATATAAACTTGCATATCATACATTTAACTTCAAAGTTTAAGTATGAAAGTAGAATAGGGCTTACAATGATTAAGAAGTCACAAAAATATGACAAAGCCCTTATTAAACCCAAAATGCAAGCCAAAATGATCAAAAACTCTTCCTTTATGATGCTAATATAAGAACTTGACTTGAATGCAAGCTAATAATGCTCATACAAGTTTGAAAACACTTGTATGCATGGAAAATCACTTAGGAATTTATTTAGGAATTTTATGAAGAGAGTGGAGGCCATGAGAGGATTGATTTTGCCATAGTTTAGTTGTAGGATAGATTAGTGATGATTTAGGGCTAGGTTAGGGTTTTATTTATAGATTAGGCAAGTGTTTTAGGCCATAGGATTAAACCCTAGTTCCAATCTCAGCCCTCAAAACCGAATCTGGCCCCCAAGCTCAACACATTCTCAAAATGGTGCACCAGGCTAAACAGCCCGGCTGGACCAAGTCGGCAGCCAAGTCGACAGGGCTGTCGACTTGGGTCCAACCAAGTCGACTCCCAAGTCGACAGGGCTGTCGACTTGGGTGTTCTGGCGGGAATTCTCCCGCCTGGCCCAAACTGGCCCAATTTTCCAAATTCAGTTTTGAATTTGAAATCTGTTTTTGCTTAGAAGTTTTCCGAAAACTTCGTTGGGCCTTAATCGGGTCATACGGACTCCGATTTTCGAAAACTCGGACTCTATTTCGCGTATTTTTCCGAGACGAACGCAATGGAATAGCCCGTTTCCCTTAATTCAGATTTTTGAATTAAATTCTGCCTCGATTTACGTTCTAACAGGTTATTGATAATACGGGTTGTTACAGAACCACTCCGCATGGGTGTTAGCGTTTTGAATCAAATAGATCGAAGACAAATTGAAGACGGAGTAAAGTGCAAGGGTTGTTGTATAAGTCCTAGGTAGAGATTGCCTAGGATGGATGTAAGGAATAGTGCCTTCGGTTTGTCCAGTCCCAGTACAACTTGAATGGACAAATGTTTGACAGAGTATATCTGGTAGATCGCATAAGTTGATCGTTTCAAACATATTTACGTTGGTGGCAAAGGAATTCGTTTCTCTTAGCTTATACCCATGGTATTTTTGGGGAAATCAGTTTGTGATTTGACAGGTATGACGATGTGGCATTCGAAGTAAATGGAGGAGTGATCTATTAAAAGATACATTTTGACCTCGAGCCTCATCAACTGGGAAATGACAGAAATCGGGCAGGCAGCATGACTAAGTGGTTCGCAACCAATTAGGGTATATTGTCACTATCTAGAGAATATTCATATTTGTTACTTCTTTCAATTATGTATCTCCCGAGAACGGTTATGTTGGAATACTAACCGAGGAGTGGCAATATATTCGATACACTCAAGCAAAATGAGTGGTCGGTCATGTGTGGCCGAGTTGCAAGATATTCTTGTTGAACTCCAGTGTATCGCTTCTAGAGTACACTGAGCGGAAGGTGGATCCATACCTTCTCATAGTTGGAATCCATTCCCCAAATAAGAGCCCGCGGTTTTGATTGTATATTATATATGTAGAACGTTAGATGCAAGCATTTCTGCTAGATTGCTAAGTACTTGTATTTAGACATTATTGTAATATTAGAAGAGATTTGATATAAAGAATAATTTGGTTTATCTTAAGGTAAAAACCGTCCGTGTTTATGTGTTGATCGGTCTTACGATAATCATTTCTTTTAAAGATATTTTAAAAGATAAACAAGTGATTTGAGTTTACTCACACCAGTCACATGACTGACCCAGAGTTTATTTTGTTTTGTTTCCCCTAAACTCTTGGGTGCCCAATTTTGTATGGGCAGTCAAGTAGTCGGGATTTACATATACTTAAAGAGCTGGAGAAGGAGGCTTCAGGATTTTTGCTATGGTTATTTCCGCTGTGTTGTAAGTGCTGTACTTTGGAAATGATATGTATATTCAAGTACAGATTTATATTTCAAAGTTATGTTATGAAATATATTTATTCGTTCCGTTGTGAGATTCGTGTTTACTCTGATGTTGTATGTTCTTCTTCTTCTTCTATTCTAAATTTCTATCTTATCTATGCTCACCCTCTAATTTCTTTCATTAACTACCGGTATTTTCGATCCTTGGATGTTAGATATGTGTTGTATATCGGATAACCAAGATCGACTTTTTCGAAGACGTTATAGTTGGTATCAAAGCAAAGGTTAAGTAATTACCTTAGCTCTGTGGCATGACTCAGTAGAGATAGAGTTAGTAATACCCTAGATTGAGTTGAGTGTATATATGAGAGAACGTATGTGTAGATTTTATAAAATGGTTTTATATTGTGGAGATTTATTGGTTGAATCGTTTATGGGTTCTAGTCGATCAGTTTGATCCACTGTATCGGTAGGGGTTTGTAAACACTTGAATACGATGGGTCGACACGATATGTTTTGAAAAAAGGGTAAATAAAAATAATTTTACCCAAAGTATATTTTTATATAGAGAAAATATACATATTGGAATTATAATATATTGGATATATTGGTTGTTATTATAATCGAGTAAGATTATAAACTGGAATGGATGTAAGTAACCAATCAGAAATCATATAAGAGAAACATATGAAATCCAATGAATTGTTTGAATCAGAATTGGAATCAAAACCTTGAAAAAATTGAAAAGTGTTTGTAAATGAATCTGGGTTAAATATACGTGAATTTTAAAATCCTGGGAGATTTTAAATTTGTTACAAGCATTGTGAATGATATTTTGAAATGAATTTCAAAATGGAAGTGTTTAAATATGGTTTTGAAATTGTTATAGTATTGAACTCACTTCGATAAGCTGGAAAATAACTCTGATAATGATTGCGCAGCATCATCAGTGTTCATTTTCAAGTTCTAAGTGACGGATTACTTCCAAAGATTTGGTTTTGAGAAAACAAGTTGTTTTGAATTCCAAAAGTAGATATTTGATGTTTGAAAAGCTAAGTGATTTAAACTTCCCAGGAAAGAGCAGTTTGAATAAAAAACAAATTGAATAAAAATTTGGGAAAGCCAATTGGAATTAAAATAAAGTCAGTTAAGTGGTAACTGAAATTGAATTAGAATGATATTGAGACAAATTGGATTTGTGAGATTCGAATTGGAAGTGTAATTTGATAATCAAGTTAAGATTTTGGAATCGAAATGAAACTCGATATTGAAATAAAATTCGACTTTGGTATAAGCGAATGATTTGGTTTGAAAATGAATTGATTGGAGTTTGGTTGGGATAACATTGGTATATGCTGAATTAACAACAGATGGAAGGGATAAGTTTGATATGCCCGACAAAAAGGTACAAGTTTATATTTGGTATAAGCATGAGATTTATGAGCCGATTTGATAAGCCATTTGGCTGTTTGATTTTCTTTTGGGTTAGAGATGGCCTAGAGAGGCGATTTGGAGTTTGACCCATTGACACGTACAAAGGAGGTGCTGGCGAAATTTTTCAGAAATTTCAGGTGTTAGAAAATTTTCAAGATTTTTGAAAATATTCGTTAATAGAAATGAATTAATAATTTAATTGAATTTAAATTGGTTCAGTTGAAACTGAAGTTAAATAAGTGAAAATAATTTTTAACTAGTCAATACGGTTTGTTTTCTACCTTAGCAATTTCGAGGACGAAATTATTTTAAGGGGGGAAGAATGTAACGACCCGTATTTATACAAATAATTTTTAATTTATTTAATTATTTAAATAGTGAAAATGGTTGTTTAATTAAATAATATTGAATATTTAATTAATATAAATAATAGAATAATATATTTAATTTCTGAAATAATCAGAAATAGTGAATTGACAATATAATGTGAACTGGACAAATTCAAAGTATTTAATTCAGCTTAGAATTGAATTAGAATAACGAATATATTATTTAAACGACAGTTTGAACGTATAATTATAATATAATTAAAATCGAGCTCGAAATGGTGCAGCAGTTCGCAATTTGGCGATTCGAACTTCAACCAAATATACAGGAGCCGTTTTAAATCGGATTTCTGTGAAACAAGAAAAGTTAGGAGCTGGTGAAGTATTTTTTCTAGGGGAACAGAAAAAATGGGATTTCATCGTGTAGATTTTTAGTTATGTCCAAATCAAATTTTAGAATAGTCACTATAAAATCGTTTATCAACAATAACGATATATTTAATTTTAATTAAATATTGGCTTCAAATTTAGACAAGCCCTTTTAGACGTAGTGATAATTTAATTTTTGGAATTTTACTGTAATTTTTAATTAATTAAATGCGCAACTTTTTATTTGGAGTATTTTGCACCCTTAATCAATATTTTAGGGTTTCACAATATAAGTTAATCTACCCATATTATTATATTTTTTGGATCCTGGAACATTAGTCACCACGACGATATAGCTAATTCTGTCTATAGCAATTGTATATAAATGGAGTTTACGAAAATGGATACAAAAAGATATCTATGCCTTATATAGCAACTTTAACAAAAAAGTTATAACATCAAAGAATGATCCACGTTCATTCCTCTCAGACCGCCCGTCTCTTGTGGCCTCAAACCCGAACTGTGGCCTTCAAAAGCTGCACAAGAAAAATCAAGAAAGGAATCCTATATAATATCTGTACAAAGCCTTAAACCTCTTCATTTGTTTGATCGTTTCTCATCCGCCAACGAGTTCCTCAATTCGTGAAGACCTCACTTCAAACAAAAAAATAATATAGCAACTTTCAAAAATCCCAATAAATCAAATAAAATCCCTTAATTCTTGAAACCGTTGTCTTTCAATTCCTAGTGAAAATTCCTTCAATCCGATATAGGTATTGTGGAGTTCGGTTAAATCCCCGTCGAAGTCTGGGTATCACAGTAAGCCTAGGGCTTGAATAAACTCTGAATTTATGGGATGTGAGCTCGATTCGAGTTGGTATTTGGGTTCAAGATCTGAGAAAGTTTCAAATTTTGGAAGTCTTGTGGGGTTCGATGGTTGTTCCTGTCGCAACCTGGTACTGTCGAGTGAACGACGCGAGTGATAAAAGGGGTGCGAGCTTATGATTTTGGGGTGAGAATGGAAGTTGGCGCGAAGAGGAGTTTGATGATGGTTTTTGTGTGTTAAATCACGAAGTATTGGAGGAGCTAGGGATTTGGGAAGATCGGTTGATGGGTTTTGGTTTCCTGGAGATCGAATGTGGTGTTTGAGGAAGAAGGTATCAAAAGGGGGCGGGTCTGGGCTTACTAAAACGTGGCGGGCTGGTTTCATAAGGGTGAGGCCCATTTAAAATTGAATTTAATATAAATTGTATATATAAAATGTGTATCAACTTATAATGGCCATAACTTGTTCATATGTTGACGGTATTCAACAAAACAAGATCCGACAGGATCGTATGGACGGACACTACCCAATGGAACTGACTGGGAGTTGATAGGAGCTCGTTTGAATTTATGGCAAAATAGATTGTTTGATTCAAATCGAACAAACAGTTTATCATTCTTTAATGATGAACTGCCAAAGTGAGTAAAACTCACCAACTCTGAACAGTTATATTTTTATAACGTATTTTTAGAACTGTTAATCATCTGTTGACTGTTGTGTGTTAATTATTTTGTTGAATTGCTTGTGTATTGGTTGAACTTATAGATAACGATATATGTGTAAATCGTTAATCAAATATTGATTCTGTTTAATAGAATATTTCATATTGAAATGAAATCGATGATAATTATGTTGTTTAACATCTGTGATGCAGGGAAACAGGTTGAAGGGATCTAACTGGATTGCTCAACATTTATTTTACTATTATTCATATATAGTGATATATGATGTGATATATGATCTGTTGTTGATTATGTGTGTTTGAATGATATCGATCATTGTGAATTGGTATTTTTAAATACCATAAGAAATACTGGGATGTAGAAAAGGAGATTTTCAAATTGTATTTTGAAAATAAATTATTTATAAAAAATCAATGGATTTTATATATATAAAAGAAAAAGGATTTTATAAAAGAAAACAGTTATAAAATCAAAAGAGTTTTGGAAAGGAAATATTTGTAAAACATTTACAAATAGAATAGGAAAGGAAATATTTGTAAAACATTTACAAGTAGAATAGGAAAGGAAATATTTGTAAAACTTTTACAAATAGAATAGGAAAGGAAATATTGTAAAACATTTACAATAGTATTGAAAAGGAACATTTATTTCTTAAATAAATGGAGTAAGATGAAAAGGAATATTTATTTGTTAATTAAATAGAAGAGAAAAGGAATATTTATTTGTTAAATAAATAGAGGTGAAAAAGGAATATTTATTTGTTAAATAAACAAATATAGAAAGGGAAATATTTGTAAAATAAAACAGAAAGAGAAATATTTGTAAAACAATTACAAACAAAACAGAAAGAGAAATATTGGTAAAACATTTATAAATAGAGTTATAAAAAGGAAATATTTATTTAGGAAATGAATAGAGTTATAAAAGGGATTTATTGGGAAATGAAAAAGAATGTCATATAAGGAAATATTTGGCAAATGAATAGAATTGTACATCAGGAAAGCTTAAACCCGTGCTTCGCACACGGGTATAACATGATATGGATTTAAAGCAAAGATTTTAAATAGAATCTGTTTTAACCAATAGATTGAGAAGATTAATTTATAAATAATATTTTATAAATTAAATAAAATATTTATCATTGGATAAATAGAATATATAAGTCAGGGCTTATATAGAGAAGTAAGAATTGATTTCAACATCGATATTTGAAACTGAATATGGACGTAGAGTTAATCAAAATGTGTTAATCAAAATGAGTTAGAGGAGTTAATCGATTAGAGTTAGAGTTAACCAGTTAGAGTTAATCAGTTAGAGTTAATCGATTAGAGTTAAATTGAACTAAAGTTAATTAAATTAGAGTTAATCGAATAAGAGCTAGTCGAATATTTGTTATATGAATAGAGTTAATTGAATTAGAGTTAATCGAATAAGAGTTGGTCAAATATTTGTTATTCGAATAGAGTTAATTGAATTAGAGTTAGTCGGATTAGAGTTTTTCGAATATAGTTTATTCGAAGAAAGAGTTATCGAATAAGGTTATTCGAATAAGAGAATTAATCGAATATAGTTTATTCGAATAGAGAAAGGAATTATCGAATATTAGTTATTCGAAAGAAATTATCGAATACTAGTTATTCGAAAGAAATTATCGAATATTAGTTATTTGAAAGGAGTTATCGAATATTAGTTATTCGAAAGGAGTTATCGAATATTAGTTATTCGAAAGGAGTTATCGAATATTAGTTATTCGAGAGGAGTTATCGAATATTAGTTATTCGAAAGGAGTTAATAGAATATAAATTATTCGAAAGGAGTTATCGAATACTAGTTATTCGAAAGGAGTTAATCGAATATAAATTATTCGAAAGGAGTTAATCGGATATAGTTTATATGACGGCACGCCCCGCACCAGCCGGCATTTCCTCCGAAAGTGCGCTGTACACATGCCCGACTAGCATGGAACGGTCGCCAAAGAAAAGAAGAGGATGAACTAATCGAAAACCTGTAGAATGTCTCACAGCGCATGGAACAAAATATAATAATAATATACTTGACATAAAACAAGCGAGACAGTGCATAAGCTGATAACTAAAATCAACATCAACATCATTATCAAAGTAGCGGAAATCCAAATACAACTTATAACAACTTTCCAAATTACTGTCTCTAAACAAAAGAAAGGAAGGGTAAACTACTAATGCCCAAAGTAGTGACCAGCAGCGACGCAGGGAGAATATCTATATATATCATACGTGGAAGCCTCATGCTCGTCTCCGGTACAGCTACTCGTGCATACCACCTAACCTGTCTCTAGTCTGCTCGTGAGAGCACCCAGAGTAATAAGAAGAGACATAAAACTCTGGGTTAGACAAAAAGTCTGGTATGAGCGATAAGCAGCTAAACAGAACAATAACAGGTACACTAAACCATACCTGAACCTGGACCTGCAACCAAAGAGTTAGCACTACATACCGTAAAACACTCTATGGTGCCACTAACATATGGTGTAAAGAATACGGGGGTGGGGGTGTACCAGTCATAAGGATGGCAAACAAATCAAACATAACAACCATCCTTACATCTCTCACTCGGTGCGTAAAGCATACGATGTCCATCACTGTCAATCACTTGACCCATCGAAGTAGTGACGGAGTTCGACTTGTACAACTACTGCCACTACCAAGCTTACCACATGGAGTCATGACCCAATCTTTACAAATGACCCCACTTCATTGGTCTATAGCTCTTTAGTCGTACCTAGGCCACTGTGGCCCTGAATCCGTCCACGTACCCCCCATACATAGTGATCCAAAGTCATAGGCATCGACATCCCCTTAGTACACGTCCCGCAGCAAAGCCCAATCATGAAGTGAATTCGATGGTTCCCAACTGGATCCTGAGCTCTAACTTCCTATTTGGACTACCCTTGCATCTCGGGTTTTTGGTCATCACTGGATCGGTTCGGGTCTCTTCCTAGTCATTGGTTCAGTTCGGGTTGCCCCAGTCACTGGCCATCGTCTCGGTTCGGATCCTCCACATCGCATTGATTCGGTTCGGATATACATGCTTCGGTTCGGTTCGGTGTACCCTTGCTCCATCGGTTCGGTTTGGGTTCCTGGTCACGGTCCGATCCACTTCCCCATTCTTTTCCTCTCTGATCCCCCTCACTTCCCTTCAAGTCAATCTGGTTCCTCCTTCCTTAGCTCGATCCGATCCCAGTTCAACCATGGTGGCCTTCCTTTTTGCCATACTCTCTCTTGTGCCAAGCCTCGGTTCGGTTCAGTGATCTCTTGCCCAGTCCACTATCCGGTCCGAGCCCATCCAGCCGATCCGATCCGAAAACCTGTACCAATTTCCTACAACTTTTCCAGCGAGTGTTTTACGCCATTCGACGGCATTTTCGACCATTCTAACTATTCTAAACAATCATAAGTCTTACCAAACAGTCATAGCAACAAGTAGGAGTGACCCCACACACCAAAACATCAATATGATAGGTTAAAATGGATCAAACATAGCTAAAACAACATATTTCCCTTAAGCATGTTCTAGCACAGTTAATGATAAGATTATCAAAACTTAACCAAATTAACCCAAGTTTCTAACAGAGGTCTAAATCATCATTTAAGAATTTATAAATATTTTTCCAGATTTTTAACATGTATAAATTCGCTAATTATCACTAATTACTCTTAATTAACCATAATTAGTGAGGAACTATGCAAATCACTCACCTTGGCCAGAAATAAAATACTAAGTTTGAAATGATTCTCTGTTTGGCGCTATTCTCAATGCAACACAGCAGATCTAACCTTGCTTTGGTATTTTCTCTCCTTAATTTGATGTAGTTTAAGCCAAAACTTGATTAAGAAGTGATTACAGGTGTTTTTAGATGTTGGAGGCCATTGTTAGGTTGAAGAGAGGGTTTGTGGCGGCTGGAAAATGAGTGAAAAACCGAAATCCTAACCCTAGCAGCCCTTAAATACCTCTAATCCCGAAATCTCCCATTGGGCCTAGCTGTTAATCACCCGGTTAAGCCCAATTAAGCTGTTTTTCACTATCTAAAACTTGTTTCAGCCATATCTCCCAAACGGTGAGTCCTTTTGGCTAATGTGACCACTCTACGGAATTGTAAACCATCATCCGGAGCCAATGGAAGTGGTTTCAGGTCAAAACTCCTTTCCAGTCAAAAGTTATGGCCAAAACAAGATCAGTTAGGGGCAAAACGGTCATTTAAAAATCGGCAAAAATCATGTACATGGGAAATGACCCCAATAGTCGTCTCCCAAAGTTACATGACCATACGACTTCGTATGTGAGAGAAATAAATATTCTACGATCCTATGATGCGTAGAATGCGGGTCGTTACATTCTCCCCCCCTTGAGAAATTTTGTCCCTGAAATTCCTTAACCCAAAACACACAAAGGGTCCCGCTTGCCTACCAGCCATATACAACAATCAATCATGCAAAACAAACCTATCCTAGCATGCGGAAAGACTAAATTGAAACTAAAATCTTACGAGGCAAAGAGTTCTGGATACGTTTTCCTAATGCTCTCCTCTGTCTCCCAAGTACAGTCATTCTCATCCTCGCCCCACTAAACTTTGACTTGATTCACCGCTTTCCTTCGAAATTGTTTCATATTGTTCCCAACAATACGCATAGGCTTGCGGTTCCCAACCGCCTCGGTTCAACCTTGATATCATCCAACTGATCAGGTGGAATAGTCACATCTGGGTTGTGTACGAACTTCCTTAACTAGGAAACATAAAATACGTTGTGAACTCCTGCCATCTTCTTTGGCAATTCAACTTTATATCCCAAATTCCCAAATTCCCAAATTCCCAATTTGCTCAAAAACTGGGAATGGACCAACAAGTCTTGGTGCTAACTTGCCTCTCCTACCAAATCGTATCACGCTCTTCAACGGAGAAATCTTGATAAACACCAAGTCGCGAATGGAGAACTTTAATTCTCTTATCCTCCTATCAGCATATCTCTTCTGCCTATCTTGGGCAGCCTTCATTCGCTGTTGGATAATCTTAATCTTAGTTGAAGTTTCTCTTATAACATCAGGTCCAAGTACAAACTTCTCACCAGTTTCTACCCAACATGACGGTGAGTTGCATGGTCTTCGGTACAAAGCTTCAAACGGAGTCATACCGATACTGGATTGATAACTATTATTATATGCAAACTCTACTAGATGCAAATGGTCATCCCATGATCCACCAAAATCCAATACACAAGCTCTCAAGAGGTCTTCTAATATACGATTCACCCTCTCTGTTTGACCATCGGGTTGAGGATGATACGCGGTACTGAGATGTAGTTCTGATCCTAACGCCTCTTGTAAGCTCTTCCAAAATCCACTAGTGAACAACGGATCTCGGTCACTCACAATGCCTTTGGGTATTCCATGAAATCTCACTACCCACTTTACATATAGTTGATATACACGTAAATGTGTATATTTTATCCGCTTATTTATCTAGTTTTCTATTTAAAATAATTGATATTGTGTATTTATAGCTGTGTTTTCAGATTGTTGATAAAAAGCTTGGTTTAGAGCATTTGATGGATAAAGCATGAAGAATTTGCTTAAAAAGAGTGAAGTTGAAATTACTAAAGCTTGAAGAGTTTAAAGCTTGAAGAACGGTTGCAAATAGAGTTCAGTTGGGTAGATTTGGCTCACTAAAGACTCATATTGCGTTCACATTAGCTCATTTGCAAGGCCTCTCACTCTACAGCTGCGTTCACACTAGCTTATGTGTTAGTTGGGCTAATTCTTTAGTCCCACATTATGGAATTTGCCAAGTAGCCTTTGTCATATCAGCTATAAATACACTTTATCTCATTCATTGTAAAACACACTTAATTTTATTTTGTAATTCTCTTCTTGGAATAAAACTCTTCTTCTCCATTTCTCTTAGTTGTTATTTTATTTTATTTATGTTCATGTTATTTAGTTTCTTTTTATTTTCTTCTTCTTTAGCTATGTCTAGCTAATCCCCTTTGATTAGAGGGTGATGACGCTAATAGATATGATTCAACATGAATCACATAGCCAATAGATGAGGACTTTATATATGTAGATCTAGATCTGAATCAATGGTTAGATCTGAACCTTCATATTCTGTGTCGTTTAAGAGCTATACTCCTTCACAGGGTATATTCGTGTTCGGTCTAACAATTATCAGATTTAGATCTAGTTTTAGGTTTTTAGAAATTAATTTGTGAATCTGTCCTGATAGTATATGGTTGTTTAAGAGCTCAGCTCCTGCATAGGCTATGCTTGTCGTTATTTACTTATTTGTTTCTAAGAATCTATTTATCGTTGATTCGTGTTTGTGACAGAAACATGAATTAGATCTATATTTATTTGTTGGCTATTGATGAGTGTGAATCTAATCTATGTCATTATCCCCTAATTTCTTTCTCTTATTATATAAATCTTTTTTTTTTTTAATTGCTGTTATTTTCTGTGTTTTCAATCAATCAAAATCCTGGAATAACTTGATTGGAGTTATTAATTAAAATATTTTTGGTCCCAGAGTTCGACACCCTCTACAACAATCCTTATTGTTTAGGAAAACCGAACGGATTTTACAGTTGTTTACAACTGTTTAATTTGTTCGCAAACAATAGTTCAGCTAACTTAGTTGCCGTCCTGTTTGACTTGACGAGTATAAACCTTGCACTCTTAGTCAATCAGTCCACAATCACCCAAATGCTATCATGGACCGATCTAGTCCTTGGTAAACCATCAATGAAATCCATTGACACTTGTTCCTCTTTCCATTCTGGAATTTCTAATGGTTGTAACAAACCACTAGGCTTCTTTTGCTCGGCTTTAACTAGCTGGCAATTCATGCATTTGGATATAAACGTCCCAACGTCTCTTTTCATCCCTTCCCAGTAGTAGGTCTACTTCATGTCTCGCTACATCTTGTTAACCGGGGTGTATAGTCAGTTTTGAATGATGACATTCTCTAAGCACTTCATCAGTCAATCCATTGACATTGGGTACAACTAGTCTTCCATCCTTTCTAAGCCATCCATCTCGATCAAGCCCATATTTGTTCATCTCTCCGTCGATTCCCATCTCTAACTTTGAGATGATTTCCAATAAGTTAGGATCGTTCCTCTGACTGGAACCAATCCGTTCAATCAAAGTGGGTCTGATCGTCAAACTTGCTAACATTTCTGGATCCAATTCGCACTTTGGTATGAAATCATACCCAGCGATGTACTCCAGTTGCTTCCATTCTAGAAACATATCCCCTAGACTGGCATGTCTTCTACTCAATGCATCAGCTACCGCATTGCCCTTTCCTGGTGTGTATGCGATATCAAAATCATTGGAAGCTAAGAATTCTAACCATCTTTGCTGTCGGAGATTTAGATCCTTCTGAGAGAAAAGATACTTTAACGATTTATGATCGGTAAACAACTCGAATATTTCTCCCAAGAGATAATGTCTCCACATCTTCAATGCGAATACGATCGCTGCCAATTCCAAATCATGGGTAGGGTATGTTTTCTCATGCGGTTTCAGTTGCCAACTAGCATAAGCTACAACCCTACCTCCTTGCATCAATACAGCACCTAGTCCGGTACCACATGCATCTGTATATACCATCATCTCTTCATTCCCCTTAGGAATGACTAACACTGGTGCACATGTCAACTTTTCCTTTAGACTCTTGAATGCATTCTCACACCTTTTGTCCCAGACGAAGGCTTGATTCTTCTTGGTCAACTGAGTCAACGGTGCTGCTACCTTAGAGAAGTCTTGGATAAACTTACGATAATATCCAGCTAATCCCATGAAACTTCATATGTCCGTTGCATTCTTGGGCGTAGACCAATCTTGTACCATAACCACCTTCGCAGGGTCCACGATAATACCATTCTCTGAAACAACATGGCCTAAGATTCTCACTTCCCTCCTCCATAAGTGACACTTAGAGAATTTTGCTTTCAACTGGTGTTTTCTCAACACCTCCATCACTATCCTCAAATGTTCCTTGTGTTCTTCCTTTGTCCTCGAATAGACCAAAATATCATCCACGAACACAAGGAAAAACTTATTCAACTGATCTCTGAATACTCTATTCATAAGATCCACAAAATATGCTGGGGCATTGGTCAGCCGAACGGCATGACCAACCACTCATAAAATCCAGACGGCGTCCGAAATGCCGTTTTAGCTATACTCTCAGCTTCTACTCTAAGCTGATGAAAACCTGTCACGAGATCCAACTGGGAGAATACTCTCGCGCCACTCAACTGATCAAACAAATCATCTATCCGCGGTGGAGGATACTTGTTCTTCCTCGTCACTTTATTCAACACGCGGTAGTCTACACACAAACGAAGGGAACCATCCGCCTTGGTAGCAAACACAACTGGTGCTCCCCATTCAAAAACACTCCTTCTGATAACTCCCTTCTTCAAAAGATCGCTGACTTGCACCCCAAGCTCTCGTTGCTCCCTTGGTGCCATACGACGAAGTGGCATCACTATAGGTCTGGCATCTTTCACTAAATCAATACGGAACTCAATCTCTCGGTGTGGTGGAAGCCCGGTCACTTCCTCGAAGACGTCCGGATACTGGCCAACCACGGGCAAACCTAACAACTCACTATGCGGGATGTCGAGGGAATTTAGAAAACTAGCCATTACCCCATCACTACGTAGACCACCAGACACTACCCTCTGCCCATCATCCACTCTAGCTGTCACCAAAAAGCCCTCACAGTCTACCACCACCCCGTATCTTTGGAGCCAATCGACTCCCAAAATAATGCCAAACCCAGTAAAGCCCAAAACAAAGCAATCACAAACAAACATGCATCCATGACTCGATAAGACCACATTACGACAAATCATGCTAAGGTTAGTTGAACCACCAATCGGGTTCGTCACTATTAAAGATCTATCGACAATCTCAGGCTCCAATCCCAACCTATCTACCAGGTCACTAGATATGAAAGAACTAGAAGCCCCGGTATCAAACAAAACTCTAACAGGAACATCATAAACAGAAAGCATACCTTGAATAACAACATTCTTTCCCTTCTCCGCCGCAGTTGGGGCATTCGATGAAGAAGGAACAACACTAACAACATATGCTTTCACGATCTGCTTCTCTTTAGGGGGTTGTAGACACTTGTCCTTGTGATGTCCTACTTGGCTACAGTTGAAGCACTTCCTATCTGCTGGCTTGGCCCGACAATTACCAGCATAATGGCCCTTCTTACCACAGCTATAGCACTCAACATCTTTCTTATTCTTTTTCTTCTGGTCATCCTTGGTCTGATTCTGTTTTCTCTTATTCTGAGAACCATTCTTGCCTCCACCGCTTGCTTGCGGCTTTGGCTCCTCTACAGATGCGACCTCAGTCTTCGACTTAGGGTAAAGACTCTCTGACCTCAATGCTTTCCCCACAATCGATTCAACTATCTCATCGATGTGGTTAATAAGCTTTTCCCCCAAGTAGTGATCCAAACCTGTTATAAACTTCTCATTCTTCTTCTCGGGAGTGTCAATGAGGGATAACCCATATTTCGACAAGGTATCGAATTCAGCAATATACTCCGAGACAGCTCTGCCATTTTGCTTAAGCTCCAAGAACTTCTTAAAAAACACTGATTTATGAGCAGTCGGAATGAACTTATCGCTAAAGCGAGCCTTAAACTGATCCCAAGTAATCTGATCCTCGGGAGTAGCTGCCTTTATAGCATTCCACCAATTCATTGCCCGTCCTTGCAGCTGACGGGATGCTAGCCTTTTCTTCATCACATCCTCGATACCCAAGTCTTCGAAGATACGCTCGCAACTATCCAACCAATCCTGAACATTCGTAGCCGATCCCGTTCCGTGGAACGGCTTCCCACCAAGACTAGTATAATCCTTATTCAGCTTGGCAAAATCGGCCCTAGGCGCCTGCACTATTGGACCACCACCATTACCAGTATTGGGAGCTGCTCTTTGAACATCTTTAAGCATCTCTCTCACGAGGTCAGTAAACATCGTCCTCATATCAGCAGCATTCCCACTATTGTCTCCTCTACCAGTACCCCTTGCGTATCGGCTCATCGTTCAATCTGTAAAGAGAAAACGATTAACCATCCTCTTTGTGGTGTTAGTGCAGTGCGACTTCATCCTTAGATATACTAATAGTATATATATATATATTGAAAACCAAAATAATCACAAATACGCGCTCTCATATACGTATACTATCTCTCCCTGATGACTTCCCTAGGTTAACTACACAACCTAGAGCTCTAATACCATGTGTGACGGCCCGCCCTGCACCAACCGGCATTTCCTCAAAAAGTGCGTTGTAAACATGCCCGACTAGCACGGAACGGTCGCCAAAGAATAGAAAGAAGAGAATGAACTAATCGAAAACTTGTAGAATGTCTCACAGCGCATGGAGCAAAATATAATAATAATAATAATATACTTGACATAAAACAGGCGAGACAGTGCATAGGCTGGTAACTAAAATCAACATCAACATCATCATCAGAGTAGCGTAAATCCAAATACATCTTATTACAACTTTCCAAATTACTTTCTCTAAACAAAAGAAAGGAAGGGTACACTACTAATGCCCAAAGTAGTGACCAACAGCAATGCAGCGAGAATATCTATATATATCATACGTGGAAGCCTCCTGCTCGTCTTCGGTACAACTACTCGTGCATACCACCTAACATGTCTCTAATCTGCTCGTGAGAGCACCCAGAGTAATAAGAAGAGACATAAAACTCTGGGTCAGACAAAAAGTCTGGTATGAGCGATAAGCAGCTAAACAGAACAATAACAGGTACACTAAACCATACCTGAACCTGCAACCAAAGAGTTAGCACTACGTACGGTACAACACTCTAAGGTGCCACTAACATATGGTGTAAAGAATACAGGGGTGGGGGTGTACATGTCATAATGATGGCAAACAAATCAAACATAGCAACCATCCTCACATCTCTCACTCGGTGCATGAAGCATACGATGTCTACCACTGTCAATCACTAGATCCATCGAAGTAGTGATGGAGTTTGACTTGTACAACTACTGCTACTACCAAGCTTACCACATGGAGTCATGACCCAATCTTTACAAATGACCCCACTTCATTGGTCTATAGCTCTTTAGTCGTACCTAGGCCACTGTGGCCCTGAATCCATCCACGTACCTCCCATACATAGTGATCCAAAGTCATAGACATCGATAACCCCTTAGCACACGTCCCGCAGCAAAGCCCAATCATGAAGTGAACTCGTTAGTTCCCAACTGGATCCTGAGCTCTAACTTCCTATTTGGACTACCCTTGCATCTCGGGTTTTTGGTCATCACTGGATTGTTCGGGTCTCTCCCTAGTCATAGGTTCGGTTCGGGTTGCCCCAGTTACTGGCCATCGTCCCGATTCGGATCCTCCACATCGCATTGATTCGGTTCGGATATACATGCTTCGGTTCGGTTCGGTGTACCCTTGCTCCATCGGTTCTGTTCGGGTTCCTCGTCACGGTCCGATCCACTACCCCATTCTCTTCCGCTCCGATCCCCCTCACTTCCCTTCAAGTCAATCTGGTTCCCCCTTCCTTAGCTCGATCCGATCCCAATTGAACCATAATGGCCTTCCTTTTTGCCATACTCTCTCTTGTGCCAAGCCTCTGTTCGGTTCAGTGATCTCTTGCCTAGTCCACTATCCGGTCCGAGCCCATCCAGCCGATCCGATCAGAAAACCTGCACCAATTTCCTGCAACTTTTCCAACGAGTGTTTTACGCCATTCGACGGCGTTTTCGACCATTCTAACTATTCTAAACAACCATAAGTCGTACCAAACAGTCATAGCAACAAGTAGGAGTGACCCCAAACACCAAAACATCAATATGATGGGTTAAAATTGATCAAACATAACCAAAACCCCATATTTCCCTTAAGCATGTTCTAGCATAGTTAATGATAGGATTATCAAAACTTAACCAAATTAACCCAAGTTTCTAACAGAGGTCTAAAACATCATTTAAGAATTTATAAATATTTTTCCAGATTTTTAACATGTATAAATTCGCTAATTATCACTAATTACTGTTAATTAACCATAATTATTGAGGAACTATGCAAATCACTCACCTTAGCCACGAATAAAATACCAAGTCTAAAATGATTCTCTATTTGGCGATGTTCCCAATGCTATACAGCAACTCTAACCTTGCTTTGGTGCTATCTCTCCTTAATTTGATGTAGTTTAAGCCAAAACTTGATTAAGAAGTGATTAGAGGTGTTTTTAGATGTTGGAGGCCATTGTTAGGTTGAAGAGAGGGCTTGTGGCGGCTGGAAAATGAGTGAAAAACCGAAATCCTAACCCTAGCAGCCCTTAAATACCTCTAATCCCGAAATCCTCCATTAGGCCTAGCTGTTAATCATCCAGTTAAGCCCAATTAAGCTGTTTTTCACTATCTGAAACTTGTTTCAGCCATATCTCCTAAACGGTGAGTCCGTTTGGCTAATGTGACCATTCTACGGAATTGTAAACCATCATCCGAAGCTAAAGAAAGTGGTTTCAGGTCAAAACACCATTTCAATCAAAAGTTATGGCCAAAACAAGATCAGCTAGGGCCAAAACGGTCATTTAAAAATCGACAAAAATCATGAACATGGGAAATGACCCCAATAGTCGTCTCCCAAAGTTACACGACCATACGACTTCGTATGTGAAAGAAATAAATATTGTACGATCCTATGATGCGTAGAATGCGGGTCATTACAGTTTATTCGAAAGGAGTTAATTGATAAGAGTAAATTAATTAGAGTTAACTGAGTAGAATTAATCCAGTAAGGTAAATCCAATAGAGTTAATCAAATAGAGCTAACTAATAAGAGTAAATCGATTAGAGTTAATCGAATAGTGTTAATTGAATAGAGTTATTCGAATAAAGGTTATTCAAAGAAGAGAGAATATCGAATATAGTTTATCCGAAGGAAAGAGTTATGGATAGAGATTTATTCGAAAGAGAATTAAGTAAGGAAGTTTGTTAAAGATTTAAAAAATAAACTTTGACTATTTCGAAGTTAAAACGTTGTTCAGTTAAGGTCTGAGAGGTAATTATACCAAAACTTGATTAACTTCCTTCTTAACTAAGGAATTGTAAGATTTGTTAGTGAATGATGGTTAAGTGAATTTAGTTAATGAGTGAAAGGGTTTGAGTTGGCATGGCGATGTTTGATTTAAACATCAGTTTAAATCCAGTGAAGGAGTTTTGGAATTGTTATCCAAATAAGAATCAGAAATGTTTTCTGATAATAGAAAATAATAATTTAGAATATATGGAGACATGAGATAATTAAATTAATGAACTAAAGAGATAAATGTTAAATGATGATTGATCGATAAAATTTCCATCTGGAAATAATATCATTGTTTGCACACGTGTTTTTCTTTGATAGTTAAATCACAGATTATCAAAATTTTGACCAATTTTCTGTCGTCAATACGAAGAGACCGGTTGGATTCTTATCTAAAGAACCACTCCATATGGGCGTTAGCATTTCGAATCAAATAGATCGAAGACAAATTGAAGATGGAGTAAAGTAAAAGGCTATTGTATAAGTCCTAGGTAGAGATTGCCTAAGATGGATGTACGGAGTAGTGCCTTCGGTTTGTCCAGTCCCAGGACAACTTGAATGGACGAATGTTTGACAGAGTATATCTGGTAGATCGCATAAGTTGATCGTTTCAAACGTATTTACCTTGGTGGCGGAGGAATTCGTTTCTCTTCGTTTATACCCGTGGTATATTTGGGGAAATCAATTTGTGATTTGACGGGTATGACGATGTGGCATTCGAAGTAAATGGAGGAGTTGTCTATTAAAAGATACGTTTTGACCTCGAGCCTCATCAACGAGGAAATGACAGAAATCGGGCAGGCAACATGGCTAAGTAGTTCGCAACCAATTAGGGTATATTGTCACCATCTAGATAATATTCATATTTGTTACTTATTTCAATTCTGTATCTCCCGGGAACGGTTATGTTGGAATACTAACCGAGGGGTGGCAATATATTCGATACACTCAAGCGAAATGAGTGGTCAGACATGTGTGGCCGAGTTGCAAGATGTTCTTATTGACTCCAGTGTATCGCTTCTAGAGTACACTGAGCATAAGGTGGATCCATACCTTTTTATAGTTGGAATCCATTCCCCAAATAAGAGCCCGCGGTTTTGATTGTATATTATATATGTAGAACGTTATATGCAAGCGTTTTTGCTAGATTGCTAAGTACTTGTATTTAGACATTATTGTAATATCAGAAGAGACTTGATATAAAGAATAATTTGGTTTATCGTAAGGTAAAAACCGTCCGTGTTTATATGTGGATCGGTCTTACGATAATCATTTCTTTTGAAGAGATTTTAAAAGTTAAACAAGTGATTTGAGTTTACTCACACTAGTCACATGACTGACCCAGAGTTTATTTTGTTTTGTTTTCCCTAAACTCTTGGGTGCCCAATTTTGTACAGGCAGTCAAGTAGTCGGGATTTACAGATACTTGAAGAGCTGGAGTAGGAGGCTTCAGGATTTTAGCTATGGTTATTTCCGTTGTGTTGTAAGTGCTGTACTTTGGAAATGATATGTATATTCAAGTACAGATTTATATTTCAAAGTTATGTTATGAAATATATTTATTCGTTCCGCTATGAGATTCGTGTTTACTCTGATGTTGTATGTTTTTCTTCTTCTTCTTCTATTCTAAGTTTCTATATTATCTATCCTCACCCTCTAATTTCTTTCATTAACTACCGGTATTTTCGATCTTTGGATGTTCGATATGTATTGTATATCGGATAACGAAGATCGACTTTTTCCAGGACGTTACAGAGTGGACTGTTGATTCATTGATGGGGAGTTGTTTTGGCATAAGGCGGTGGAGGAACACTTGTGCGATTTTTCCTGAGGGTATTGGTGAATTTTTGGTGACGATGGATGCCAAAAATTGGCACGGTTCATTGTAGATGCGTAGGGGACTAAGGGAAGCCTGTGCGTTATATTTTCATAGAAGAAGTGAAGTTCTGCATGTTGTGGTGAAAGCTTGTAACGAAGTGGAGAGAAGTTCAAACAAGGAGTAGTGTGAAAAAAAAAGGAGTGGAACTGGAAGATCTGAAGTAGCGCAAGCATGGTGGCAGGACGCTGGGAAAGAGAGGGGTCGGAGTTCGGTCTTAAGTGGAAGGCGCGGTCAAGGAGATGGTGCGGTGTATGGAAGGGTGCGGTTTGTGAAGCTTCGGTGGAGAACAGTAACATAGTTTTTCAAGACCAGCAGGTAGAAAGGAATACGACATGCCTAATTACTAATTAATTATACATAATACTAAATAGTTTATTAGTACCTAACATTAAATAGTTTATACGTGGCCCATCCGTTTGAGTTGGGCCGGGATAATTTACATTATATATTAAGGTATAACGTGCTGATGGCCAAACATTTAAACATTTATTTGTGCCTAAGAAATGTAATGCAGCGTGCGAAAAGTTTTCACATTAGCCTAACCGAGTTTATCTACACTGAAGCCTGGAATAGTTCTACGCGACCAATGTATTATTTAGTACATGCCTAATCTAATGTTATATTAACTTTAATGACTGATTGAGTTAATAATATTAATTTAATTGATACGGTGGATAGTTTACCAAGACCTAAAGATGCACAAATGCCTAATCAGTTTTTATATGGTGCTAACCATATTAGATTGTGCCTTATCTAAGTATATAACATGTCCAAAATTATTTATAAAGTGCCTAACTGTTTATCTAATAGTAAAGTAAACATGCCTAATTAAATTGGTAGCATGCCTAATCAGGTTTAGTTAAACATAATTATTGATTTAGGTTAAAAAAATATTGATATTATTTAAATACTAAAGTAAAAATCGTGTTCAAATTATAACTTGGCAATGCAGCAATGAAACCGGATGAAACAAATGACATCAGATTCTTATCGACAAACACAATAGATGGAGCTGGGTTGGACAGAGTTGGTAGCTACGAAGGTTTTTAATTAAATTAAACTTCAGTTTAATTTAATTAAAATGAACTGTTTCGATGACAAACAAAACAAGGTGAGTTTACTCACTCAGTAATTCCCACTTATATTTTATATAAGTTAGGTTTTTATTTTGTGTGCTATAATTGCTGATTGGTGTGTTGACTGCTTACATATATGTTGGCTGAATTGGTTGAATTGCATGTTAGCTATATTTAAATGAAAACTAATCGTTATTTTAACGATTATTACCCTAAACGAGGTAACTTACCTTATTGGTCATGGTTATAAAATAACCGTGTTTAATTTAATGAATTATTTGAATTGGTTGTTAGTGTTAAATAAATTGATTGATACTCAATTGCTATTATTTTACTGCTATAGAAATAACCAGTAAAATTGAAGTAAATGATGTTATTTGAAGTAACCATTTGGATGTAGAAAAGAACAGGTTGGAGGGATCCAACCGGATTCCTCAAATATATTAGATGTTATTTATTTTCATATTATCACTATATGAACTATTTAAACTCATCTGTTTGGATGATTGATTTGATTGTTGACCATTGACTTGAGATTCAACAATTGTTTTATTTTAACCAAAAGGAAATATTGGTTGAGTAATTGGTAGCAGTTAGCCGATAAATCAGTCGTTTGAAATATTAATTTACCATCAGGTAAATCGATATAAAATGGAAGTTATAAAATTTATTTTGTAACTGAATATAGATTTTCAAATATATTATTTAAAAATCAAGTTTATAAAAAGAGAAATCAGCCGTGCGCGGAGCACGTGCCTCATCTTAATTAATGTAACGATTTACAACTAAAATTAATTGTTTTAAGAAACAATTAAAATGGAATTATATTATTATTTAATATTAATCGAAGCAAATGATATTCATTTAAATTAATTTATTAATTTAAATGGGGTTATTTAAATTAATTCATTAATTATTTTCAATGAGGAGACGAGTTAAAGTCGATTAACGAGTTGATCATGTTTAGAGTTGACCAAGTCAACTATTCTAACTGAAATTGATTATTTGATTAAATTAATTGTGCCAATTAGAAATGAAATAATTTAGAATATAGTTGTTTAACTTGAATAAGATTTTAAAAAGAAACTTAATACTAATTCTAGAATAATGAAGTAAAATAATATTTTAATCATTTAAGTAATTACTTATTAAATGAAATACATTTAAGTAAGTAACCGATTTTTGAAATGGAATATGGATGAGCTTTGAAAAGAGGTTAAATGAGTTCTATATTAAACTCGAGTTTTATAATAAAGTTATAAAGGAGATTTTTAAGCGAAATGATGGCTTAAAATAAATGTTTACTTAATATTTGAATTAAGTAAAAGAAAACAAGATAAAAGGGGTTTAACCTAAGATTTTCTAACAAAGTTTATAAAAGGAAATGAGAATTCAATGCGTGATTTGAATTGGCGATACTTAATAATGGAATTAAGCAAAAGGGTTAGAATCGAAATGAGATTTCCGAAAAGGAATGATAATGGAAAAGATTTGTAAGTGAATTTGGTAAAGGGTTTTAAAATGGGATTTAGTAACAATAAATTCAAGTTATAGAATGAATGATTGAAAGAAATTAAGGTTAAGAAGTGATTAAATCAATATATTAAGTAATAGTAAGTTGTATTTAAAAAGAGGTATTTTAAAAGAAATAAGAAGGTTTTATAAATAAAGTAGCTTAGAGAGATTTGTTGATATTTGAATAAATATCGATTTTTGAATTACAACTTGTATCTATCAGAAGATAAGAATGTTGCTGATCAAGGTCTGAGAGTTAATTCAAATACCCCAATTTGAATGACTTCTGGATTACCTGAGAATGATATTAGTTTGTAATGAAAAAGAGATCAGGAATAATTTATTATTTCCATATCAGAAATAATAACACGACGTTAATTCAAAAATTTGAATGAGATTGCCAAAGTAATGAAAATAGAAAGATTTGAGAAAATATAAGGAAATTTCCAAAGCAACGGAAATGGGAAGATTTGAAGATATGTATATATATAATGATGATTCCAAAAGTAAAAGGAAATAAAATAGGTTAACTTTTGAAATGAGCTTATTCTAAAAGGATAGGAAATTGATATTGTTTCAAGTAACGATGTTTTACGTGTAATTTGATCAAAGCAAAGTGGTAACATATATATATATATATATATATATATATATATGATTTAATTCTAAGTAAAGAAAAGAGTTTGAAAAGAACCTTGTGTTAAATAAGAAATAGAAGGTATATTTGTAATATCGAAATATTTAAAGAATTTGAAATCAACATTCGTTAATTGTTTTTAATTGAAAAGGACAAGTAATGCCAAGTTCTGAATCAGTGAGCTCATTTTATTCTCATGATTATTTATTTGATAGTTAAATCACCGACTATCAAAATCTGATCATACGATTGTTGGTATGGAAAGACCGGAATCGAATTTTATATTCGAAAACCATTCTGAACCAGCAAATACGTGAAGATTGAAGATGGAGCAATTGAAGACCGTAGATCTTCATAAGCAGAAGGGTTACTTAATAAATATCTCTGGCTTGCAACCATCGGGTTTTGATCGTAATTCAGTCGTGGTTGAAATCTTCGGATTGCAAGGACTACTCGCTACTAATCCATAGGGTAATTCAAGGATGCAGTAGGATGGTGCCTTCGGTTTGTCCAGTCCCAGGACAACTTGTATTGACAAGTGTATGACAGAGCATTTCCAAAGGAGTCATCTACGTTGATTTCTTCAAACATACCAAGTTGATAGCGGAGAATGTCCATTCTCTTAGCTTCACACCCAAGGTATTTTTGTGGACGTCAATTAGTGATATCCTGCAGATCTGACAATGTGGCATTCAAAGTGAATGGTGGTCATATGTTCTAAAACATGAATTACATAATAATATAATAATGATAAATTAATTAATTAATTTTGACTCCAAGCCTCATCAACCAGGAAATGGTATAAAATCGGGTAGGTCGCATGGCTATGTGGGTTGCACCCATCAAAAGGGTATATCATTACCTGATCTGGTGAAATCAAATGCCTTCGGTTGTCCCTTTATTTTTGTATTCTATCGGTTCGATTGGCTGGCCCCCAACCGTGGTAATGATATATTCGGTACTCTCAAGCGAAGTGAGAGGTCGGTCATGTTTAGCTGGGATTGCAAGATGTTATTGTTGAATCCCCAATGTATTCATCTCTAGAGGTACATTGTCGGAAGGTGGTCCCATACCTTGCCATGGTTGGAAATCCATTCTCCAATAAGCGCCCGCAGTTTTGATTGTATACTATGTATGTAGAGCATGAGATGTAAGCGTTCTGCTAGATTGCTATTTATTTGATATTAGATATTATTATATAAAAAAATGATATCAAAATTGTTTTAGGTTATAATAAGGTAAAAACCGTCCGTATTTATATGCGGATTGGTCTTACTATTATCCTTTTCTTTCAGAAGGATTTTAACTTTAAAATCAAGCTGGATTTTACCTATAAACTTAGTGTGTTTTCTCACTCTGGTTCACCAGACTGAGCTGGCATTTGTAATGCTCGGGTTAGACTGGGTTGTACAGGTTCGGGTTATCGGATGCAGTGAAGAGACGAGCTGGAGAAGTCCAGACGTATGATATATGTCTATTCGGCTGTGAGTTGTACATGAGGACAGGTTATTATAATTGTCCAGACGTGTTGATGCACTCTGATGATTGTAAGTATTTTTAAAGCTCTTAGTAAAGATTTATTTCTATATTATATTTTGTTCTGCTACGATGTGAGACTCTGCGTTGTGTTGTTGTTGTTCTTCTTCTTCTTCTATTCTAATATTTCTTTCTTTCTTATCTCACCCTCTAATTTCTTTCTATTGGCGTTTGGGTTTCTAGTGCATTTTAGGTTGGACTTATGTCGTTTTGGTCAGCTCAAAAAGTACCGGAAGTTCGGGTCATCACATTATTTTCTGAAATCCAAGCTCATCGCTAAATTCATCCTCTATCTTCAAATATGTTTCCAATCTCCAATGACGGTCCATTTTATGGTCAAGCGCTACGCTTTAGTGCTTCCCTGTTTTCATATCAGCCTACACACTATGATGATCCTTTGTATTGCGGATTTGTCTCATCCATTCGAGTCTATCGTTGCTTGTGCACTCAATCAATATACACGAACTTGTGAGTTTGATTGATGAACACCAAACTTTGGAAAATGATATTTTTCTTACTCCAATATCACCTCTTTTTAACCAAACCATGCAACCAACAATCATATAAATATTTAAAATAGTATACAAACATTCATAAAAACGTACAAAATCTATCTAAAGCAGCCAAAGATGGTATAAATGTTAAAACTGACTAAGCCTAATAATATCATAAAAATAGCACGTAAACGGAAAAATATATGATATTTAATTTAAAACCATTTAAAATGCTATTTTTATCTTTTTATAAAATAAAGTGTAGACTTAACAATTTTAGAAGTCCTATTTTAAAAGTAAAAACAGTTCAAAAGCATTTATTTTATACTATACAAACAATCATAGTAAGTGAGAAATAAAATCATTCACCTTGTCCTAATCAGTCCAAACCTACTCCAAAGTATAGAGCTCGCCATCATGAGTTCAACGCATGAAACGACATCCAAACGGATTTCGTATGCAAAAGATGTCAAGTGTATAAATTTGACGACTAAATTAAATAAAATGTAATTATTAAAAACTAATTACCTACTCAACCATAATCCTTCTTCTCCCTCCCAAATTTTATACACGCGCATTCCAATATCTAAGAAACCAATTTAATCCTATGTTATCTTCCTCCATTCTCCTTCATTCCTCAATGAAATGTCGAATGGATGATTACGACTTGCTACACTATGCGAGTACTCCACGATTATCACCACCACAACATGACTACACCTATCTACCATTTTTTAAACTGGACTAGCTAGTCGTGCCCTCCATCGGATGCGATTTGATGCAGCACACTATGAAATTCCAAATTTGGGAAAAAGGTGCATTTTCCAAAGAGGTACCCAATGTCATCCTCAATTCAGCCCATTGTCGCCTATAGCCAGCTATAAATGAATCCCTAGCTCCCCATCTCTAACGTTGGGTTCGACCAGAGAGCATAAGATGCCACTAAAATAGCATGTGATCGAAGAGATCATTTGTACGAGTTCAATGGAGGTGATCTCGCAGTTAATCATCGAGTATTTGATCATTATTGATTTTTGAATGTAAACAAAAGGGGGTGGCTTTAGTTTCAAAGGAACAATAAACATTTAAAGAGGAGGATGAGTGACTACTGAAAAGTCTAATCATAGTCTCGGGTTTAGGATAAAATAATATTATTTTGTTTGACTCTAAATTGAAATAGACATGGTCTAAGCTCATATGATCAAACGCTGCATCAGATCCTCACAAAACCTGACTTCGTGCATCCCCTCAACGTTATAGTTCCAATGGTATAAGTTTTGTTGTAATCCGAGACTATGCTCCAAAACCATAATTTTCACAAATTATGAGACTGCTTTGACCATTAAAATGTCCGATCTCTAGATATAGAGATATATATACATTTTCTTCATGTAACGAATCATCCAAACTCAATGGAAGTAGTCTCGAACCCTGATTTGATTTTTTACAAGAAAATATAATTTTGGAACTATAAAGTAATTTACGATTAATATTAAATTAAATTATTCAAGTATTTAACCATTAACATACTTGTCATTGTACTCCATATACTATTACTCGGATATGACGCTATGCAGTTAAAGCCCCGCTAAAGCCCTGCAATATACCCGCTATAGCTTATAGTGCTCTTCAACCGCTACGCTATTTCAATTTAGGACTAATGAACAGTAGATCCGCTTTTAGCCCCGCTATTTTCCGAGCGGATCTGCAAATTGATATATAAAGCTTGATTTAACTAGTTCTCTTTTTAAATAATTCAGTAAATTTAGTGTAAAGGGCTATATTTAAGGCGTAAGTGCTTAATATATGATAATAATCAATTACACTCATCAAATTTAGCATGCATAACTATGATATTCCTTGATTTTGCTATATAAAATTAATTAATGTTAGTTTCTTGTACACATATAATGTGAGAAAGTTGATTAATTAATTAAATATTTGGTTTTACATCTAATGAACTTTTTTGCACCTCCGCAATATCCCCGCAATTTCCTGCTCTATCCCCACTACACCTTTTTTCACCTCGGCCGCTATAGAACCACTAAGCGCTTTAACTACACATATATGACGTAACCATCTGTTAGCACCAAAATAACAAAGGGTAAACTGAAATCCAAAGTTAAGGTAAAGGGGTGTCGAAGATAATAAGCCTCCGGTGCAGTCAGAACCACTCCTTCAATAATTGCCTTTGAGGTTGAAATTGGAGAAACAAAGAACTCTTTCCTGCAAAAGAAATCCCATGTTGGTGAAACCTGATGCGCATGTAAATATGAACATTTATATTCACACATTTGTTCTTGTTTTAATTAAATAAATAACATATTAGGCTATTTTTACATGTTTTAACCAAAAACCAAAATTCTCAAATTATCATGCATTCATCTTCATATTGGGGCAAAACGGTCATTTGTGCATGTATTTATTTTTGATAAAATTTACTTATTCATTTTCATGTGTCTAGTAGGAATTTAGGAGCAAAAATGAAGTATGGATATGAAACTTACATGGAGATATGCATGCACAAAGTGGATACAAAGGAATGGAGAGGGAATTAATTCACATACAACTTAGTGTAGGACCCTACCCATTATCACTCTTTCTTGAATGGAACAATTAGAGGTTAATATATTAGCAAGTGGAGACAAAAAAGGTTTCATACAATTTTAATGAATCATTAGTAGCTAAAGACAAATGGAAGCTTCATGAAGGTTTTTTTTGGTAGTCCCATGTAAAAGTGATTACGGTTTAGAACATATATAAATACCCCCTTTATGTTGATATAAATATCCTCTCTTTTTAGTTAGTTTAGTTTAGAGGATCAAAACTCTCTTTTTCTTTCATAGCTTCTTTGCTATTTCCCTCTTATGTAATTTTCATTTTAATGCAATTAAATTTCTTGTTATTTACTTTATGCATTAGTGTAGATCTCTTTCATTTCATGCAAGTAGAATAGATCTTCTTTTATTTTGTTCTGTTTTCCCCTTGTTTTTAATGTTGCAATCTATTTTTGTTGTCATGATTACATATATTAGAGGATAATTCCTTTCAACTTAGGGGTAATGAAGCTCTCTCGATTATGCAGATGCAACATAATTTGTTTATTTATGCTCTCTTTTTGTGCTTTATGTCATGTTGATGTTATTAGATTTATTTGTTCATTATTGAGTTTGATAGCCTATGTTGTTTACATAAATAGGTTATGCTTAGTCATAAGTTCACTAATTACCTCTTTATTTATATACATACGATGATGGTGATTAAGTGGAGGTTGAAATAAAAATTTGATGGTCTATAGTTCTAATTAATAGTTCATAGGCCATGCTCAAAGTATATTTCACTTTCATCTTGTTGTCATTTTTCATTAGAACTAGTAAGGTGATGTAGTGGGTATGTTATAGTTTAATAGTTTATTTTGTGCTAACTAATAGTATGAATAAGTTATACTTATGATAATCATACACTACACCATAATGGTCATTTGGCAACCCTTTTTTTTCACAATCGCCAACACTTATTTGTGTTGTAGGGTAATAACAATAGTATGCGTTGCTATATTAAAAAAGTGTTACCAAAAATACATAATAATAATTTTATTAATGGCAACGCTTATTGGGGTTGTTACGGATGGATTCTAGGGGTAAAAACGTAAACTAACCAGCAAAAACCTATTTCCCCTTTCACTTTCCTTTGTCCCAACGCTTTCACAATATCAGCCGCCTAAATCACCAATTCCATATACCACGATTCAGGAAAAAAATCCGAGCATGGCGAAAATGAAAGAGTTCAAGTCCATTCTTGTCTAATCAAATTTTAAGGGTGGCTTCAGGGTACAACTGCGAAGAAGTATTTGAATCCGTTCCTCTCTAATCAGGCATCAGAGAATCGATTTGGCTTCAGGGAACATCGTTTGAATTTCGATTTCAGGTACCCGATTTCAGTTTTGATTTCAGGTTAGAATAACGTCATTTGAATCTAATCTATTTTTTTATCCCTTTGAATCCCCTTTAGATTCTGTATTGCTTAAACATGGTATCGCGAAGCTTAAACATGGTTTGTTTGTTTTTTACAGTTTGAATCCCCTTTGACTCTGAACTATTTCGATTTGTCCGCAGTTTGAATCCCCTTTGAATCTAAACTATTTCGATCTCTGGTATTGCGAAGCTTAAACATTGGTTTGTTTATGTACTTTGATTCATTTATCTGTGTTCTCTTGGTTAACATGTTAGCTAAATATTTTACAGCCTAATCCAAATCTCAGATTTGAGAAACTGTGTTATGCATATTCTATTTCAGCCAGTTCTTGCAATCTTCTTTAACAAAATATGTAATTTTTGTTGTTCAACCACCGTGTGTCTAATAGCTGAAGTTTGAAGTTTTCTGCATATTTTACACTCCTCCTCAGACTATGAAATTTGCATCCTAATTTCGCACAGCTGGCTGTATAGTATTTTAAATTATTGCTAACAAAATTATTATTTATCCAGATGTCCAGGTGCTTGTGAATAAGTCATTGGATATCAAAATCTGTCTGGAAGCACAACCGTGAAGAAGTGGGTACATAATGCTAACAAATTACTAAATGTCTTGACTGTTTCATAGTTCTGTTCATTTAGTATGTTGGTTTTTTATTACAATTTTTTTTGATATCGTTGTTACATGTTCCGCCCTACTCAATGATATTTGAAGTAATACAAAATCTTAAGAATTTCGTTTTATCAACGTAGCATTCAAAATGGTTTTGATAAGTAGATCCAACAGGATAGCTGAAGATCATCAGTTATGTACACCAGTTATGTCATGAATATTAATTGTGTGCAAACACCCAAACTTATGCATGAGGAAATAATTAACACTGTCAGTATGGCAGAAGAATCTATGTATTTATATATGTATAGATATTATTAGGAATACATGTTTATTAACATGATGAATCAGATAGTAAAAAGGTTAGAAAGAGATACATATCTGTATCTGATATAAGAATGTTGACTGAAGCTTAATGAAGTTAGCATAATGGCTTGAGGACGGACTAGCATCCCTGAATGAATATTCATTTAACAATACATATCCATACTGCTACAGGTTAATTATGTTCAATATAATATATAGGGTGGTATTTTTATAATCTGAGGATGTACTGGTCTAATTGGTTCATTTATGTATTGACATGGTTCCCTGTAAAGAGTATGATATCTATATAGCCTTACCTAAGTAAATAAAGTCTTGGTGGTTATTCGAAGTATAAATGTAAAGATAGAATACCATGGAATTCTGAATAAATTACTCGACCTTAATACATCTCTATGTGATGAAAAAGAAAACTAAATCTGAAGTTCACCGTTTTAAGTATGAGTTATAAACTAATATATATATCTGATTTCTAGATCTATATCAAGATGGCTTATTGAAAAGAATACGTTTAAAAAGGCAAGTCATTTTCTGTTGATATCTAGATTGGATAAAGGAAACACTAAGAGGTATCTGTTTGTTGATTTTAGGTTAAATAACCAATATTTCCAGGTATTTAAAAAGGAGGGTTTGATAAAATATAAGCCAAAGAGGCATAGTTGAGATAACTGATGATAATGGCACATGTTTATGTTTATGATAAAGGAGATTAGGATATGGACTCACACTTGTTGTATGTATCAAATCTGGTACAGTCACCCTTAGAAGCAAGTATCTTATACATAATCAAGTTGTAGGCTGATAAAAAGGAGTATAATCTATTTGACCACGCCTAAATAAAATGTTAGATACTGAGTTCTAAAAGATTTTAAATAGCTAGAGTAATGTCAGTACTATATATATAAATATACTTTATAAAAAGAAAAAAAGACAGAGTGATGTAAGGCATTCCATAAATAATGTTGTGAGATGAATGCAAGTAAATAATTGTTCCTCTTGGTACTAATGGATGTTTTGCCTGTAGACTGCACTCAATAAACATATACATATGTGTTAAGCTTGACCTATATGATATACATGTTTGAGTACAAGATATTGTGCGTACTTCAATTAATTTCGAGAACAAAACCTTATATAAGCTACCGGTTGAACACTTGTATAACCTGTAGGATAGGCAAGCACCCATGAATAAGCATATATGTTATTGAAAAATTGTTATAACCTAGTTAGATGAAACATGTAGGGTGTGTGAATTGGCTGATGTTTGCATTGATAAAACAAGTTGGGTTTATTGCTTGAAAAAGAAAAATTGTGATGTTTAGGATAGTTCCTTATATTTGAATTCATTGTTTCATTTTTGGGTATATGCCATAATTTTGTACTAAAACTATATATAAGAATGAGTCACATAATTGACTTGGTATGGCAATGTTGGATGATCAAATATTGAATGAATAATTGCTACAAAAAAACTAAATATAGGTTCGTAAGCAATATGACTGGCTTGGGATTGTTTGGATCAGTTTTTGTTGCTGAATGCCAAGGTTTTGATAGTTGTGTAAGGGTGGTAAAACTATATTCTTACTAGCAAATTGTATGGTTGTATCAAATAAAATCCAAAATTATATGGTATCAGATTTGAAATGTAATATCTACCACAGAATTTACAATAGTGCAGCCCTTTTTCTTCCTTTTCTTCATTTTTTAGTAACCTATGGCCTAACCTAAAGACAACAAAATAAGTAACTCCATATGCTTCTAATAAAAAGAGCAGTGATGAAAGTTTAAGATCATATTTTGTGAATTAAGACTATTTTAGAAGTTGTAAAAGTTCCAATTAATTATAAACACTAATGTTCAAGTGTCCACTGTCATGTTTTGGATAACAATAGAGAGCAAACGGTATTTTAGAAGTTCTCTACTTATACCCAGTTGATCAACCTGAACCAGATATAGCAGTATATCCTTATATAAATATTTTTGCATTTTCATACTGGCAGTATAGTTGGTACCAACTAAGTGCAGGTAATACCCTAGGTGTTTGTTAATGTACTAATTCAAGCAGTATTAGCTAAGGCTAAAACTTCCTCTTTATGCTACTCTGTAGGTACATACAGATGTTTCACTGCATATTTATAAGTCTAGTATTTGAACAAGAAAGTGTTGTTATACTAAGTGCATGGGTTGGATATAAACAACGGAAATATTATTGTTAGAATTGTTAAAATATAGTTTGAGAAATTTATGTTTAAAAGCTTTCTTAGTATTGAATGGCTGAATATTTCTTTTGAATACAAATGCTTGAATATGAATAACTTGATTACTGTGTATTTAGAACACATGTTTTTGGTTACAGTAAAAAGGTAAAGGCAAAATAAAATAAAATATGTAGAACCCAGAATAGCTTACCCCAAATTGTTTGTTGTTTATGAATGTTTGTTTTGTTAGACAAGCGAATGTTGCCAGTGTTTGAACTAAATACTTATATATATTGGATCAAGTTTATTCAGTGTTAGAAAAAAAACGAGAGAGAGGGGGATATGAACACCTAGGTGAATAAGCTTTGCTGCTAATTTTTTTTTTTTAAATGTATCACTTCCATAAAAGAAATGTACATATTTATTTTTTAATCGTGTGCTTAATCCATAGCAGTTATCATTAGAAACTATTTAATGAGGCATTAAAGCTAAGTTAACAACAACCATTTTAAAACATGTACGCTTTAAACATACATCCATCTTGATACTGTTGCTGTTTATTTATTTTTTGCAGATGTCCTCCTACTCAAGGCCTTCGACCGATTATCGTGATTACTTCTTATGGCATTATCCGTCTGTTTATTCAGACGATTTGGACGATACTCCCCAAATTGTTTGTTCAGCCGAATCTCACACACCAACTCCGTTTAGCGTTTACGAGAGAATAGAGTCAAGCTTACAAAGAGATTTGGCATTATTAAGTGTTCAGAATGTGGCACCGCCTACTAGGTCGACAACACCAACAAGATTTCCAACCCTGCCAACATTCGATGTTGGAGAAGTACAGTCTCAAAGGTTGTTATGTCGTTGCAACATTGAACCACTATTCAGAACATGCTATTTGAATAAAAACGTCGGACGTCGATATTTTATTTGTGAAAACACTGGAACATTTAGAGGTTGTGGATTCATCCACTGGATTGACAAACCATTATGTGATCGTGGTGTAGAATTTGCATTGGAAATTCTTGAAGAAAACAAAAGGCTTAAAAAGGAGCTTAAATTGCAAGATTTCATCGAGTTTAATAGACAAAAGGCGTGTCAAAATTAAAAAGGTATGACTATGAATTTATAACATTTACTACTAGTTGAAACTTAAATGATGCTATTTAATTAAATGCATGGAGGAAGCAGTGGAAGAAGCGGAGAAAAAGAGAAAAATTGGTGGTATAAACTATGCAAATTTTTGGATGTAGGTTTCGTTATATGGTTGGAGTTTCATATTAGGTACTTGTAGACTTCAAATATGAGAAATGTCTTGTATTTTTTTAATTATGTATTGTTGTTACTATGCAATTGGATACTTTTTCTCGATGATTATTTGGTTATAATTTGCATATGTATTGAATTTAGTATCTTTATGTATTGAATTTTTTTTAGTTCATACTTTGTTATTGTCACGAATACGGATTTTTGTTCTTATTGATTTTGTTACATGTTGCTATGTTGAGATAATACCATAGCTGAATGAATACTAAATAGCGCCCACGCTATCCTGTATGCAAATATAAGTGTTACATGTTATCAACGCTTATAAATGTTGCGAATATAATGTTACCAACGCTTATAAGTGTTAGGAACAAATATTTGCCAATGCTTATAAGCGTTGTGAATGAATATCTACCAATGCTTATAAGCGTTGTAAATGAATATTTGCCAACGCTTATAAGCATTGCGAATATTCCCGACCCCCTCACAGTGACACATATAAGTGTCACGGAAATTACTAGTGACACTTATAATCATTGGGAATCCCCTGTTTTGGTGTAGTGATATCAACTAAAATCACACTTATGACCAAAAAAGAGAGATCATGGTTTCATTTTATGTCGATTCATGTGATCTAGAGAGTGGATTTATTCCTAGGTCGTCATTTAATCCCATAGTTTTTATCTATCCTAGTTTGTTTGTTTAATTTAGTTGTAGTTGTAGTTAATCTCTTTCAACTTTGTTTTAATTTGATTGAGTATAATTAAAATTACTTCTTTCTCCGTGGATCGACCCGTACTCGCTACGTACTACAAGTGTATGCCGTGCGCTTGCGGTTTTATACATTTCGCAATGGATTTCTAATCAATAGAATATTCGTCGTCGAACAAAATCCGAAGGCCGTGATCTTCTAAGTAGTTATTTTAATGCACATGAAAAGAAGCTGGATATGATTTTCGGACATCCCGAAGAAATTAGGCCAAAAATCTTAAGCCTCCATCAGTTAATTATTGCAACCATACATCGTGTACAAAAGAGGATGATGCCATAAGCAAATTAAAAGCTAGAAGCTTCTACAAGTTCACTTCTCCCACATATAGCTAAAGCTTCAAATATCAGAAGATTGATTTCGAACAGCCCTATATCGATACTACAGTTACATTCCAGAGGACAACGGAAGCCTCCTTCATTAACTCTTCGCATACACTTCCGTAGAAGAGCTGAGAAAAAGACCATATGACGAAGGAAGGGGCAACTAGCGCCTATAAATACAACCCTAAGGGTCCAGAATTATGATTAGGTTTCTCATTCTCATTCTTGAGTCTAAAGAGCTGAGCTGTAAATCCTAAATTCAAAATAAATTAGGGAAAATTTTGTTACATCAATGTTTATAAATAAAGAGATTTATTTCGACAATTAAGGTAATAAAATGGTAATTTCTTAATTATTTATGATTATTATCTTATAACTTTGCAGGTTCAATGCCAAAAGTATCTGAAACACTATAGTTTGATAGTAGTACCTTATGAAGATGGCGAAAAGCCTTAAGTACTGGAATAGATTAATCATACCGACTTCGAGAGTCAAATGTCTAAAACCTGATAGCGTGTAACCTATTGACAGTTCCCCTATACGATCCCGATCATACTCCCTTCGATAATCCAACAGATCCTTCGTCAACCTAACTGAAACATCATTTAGGTGATCTACATGGTAATCCACTATAGGAAATTTAAGATTTCAGAAGTACTACAAAAGTAGCCTACTTAAAGTGTATACTACGAAACCTGTAAGGAATCATCAACATAAACTTACATGCAAAAGGACAAGGCTTCTTCTGAGTGGTCTTATGAACTTCATTTTGTTGATACCTGACCATTACCTCTTGTTTTCCACAAGAACTTACTTTTAAAACTAGCGAAAGCACTCTATAAGAATTTTATTACAGGAATAATAGCGTAACCCAAGATAAACTTTTTGCAAGTAAAGGATTCCATGGGAAATACACCATTTTGAGGTGTTCACCATATTTTTGGCTAACATTTTTTATGCTAGAAGAGGGGCTGAACCTCCATGAACCTTTTAATCTCTGTATTCAATAAAAACTTCTTCTGATAAAAGTACAAGTGGATCTTAAGTATAAGAAAAATTAGTATGATTCACGAAGGGCTCCTTATTCCTTAAGAAAAGATTTGTATGAACCAAAGAGTGGTGACTATGGTTGGGAAAAAAATACGCATGAAATAAAGAACATTTCAAAAAGGATGAGGATGTGCCCGAAAGAAAATATTAAACGCTATAGTCTATCAACATAAAGGAAGTTATAACCACTTTGTGCTATTAGAAGAAAACTAATAAGGAAGGATTAAAGATAATGCTGAATCGATCTCCAGAGAAGAGGAAAACGTTCTCTCCTTCGATGCAACAACAACCCAATAAAGATGATAAGCCAAGTAAGCCTGAGCAAAGGTCTTCTGATATGATAGTACTAGAGAAAGCCTATATGGATCTACGATTCCATGAGGAACAAATACCAAGGATGAAGTCCTTGATTATAATCAGTCGGAAAAGGTTAAAGCTTACAATTTGGATAAATGGAGCATAAACCCCATCCATTTTGGATCAAAACCTATCTTTTCTTGTGAAAGGATTTTAGAAAAGGATAACAACCTATTCCCGAAGATGAGAAATACTATTCAAAGTTATTTCAAAGAAACCAAGTTTGAAGAAGAAATGATAGAATACTATTATGCTTTCACATTAAAATGGATATCAAACCTCAAGGAATTAAAATCTTTCCATGACCCCCCATGGGACCCTAGAAAAATGTCTAAATAAAGATTCGTATCAGATTATGGAACCCACAAGAACCTTAAACAGATAACATCCACATATGAAAGTAAGGAGCCACTGCTAAACTCAAAGAAACCAAGAATTAGACCTCCCATAGGGAGATCTAAGTTGAAAATAACAATGGAATTAAATCCAACTACTTCTATTAAGAATATCTATTTACTTACCGTGGAGGAATTGGATTTGGGAAAATTTGATATATTCCCATAACGATAAAATTACTAAGAATGTAGTTGTAAGAAAAGAAAGGGAAAAGAGATTAGTGTGAAATAGAGATTCTTTTACCGTACTGCACACTAACCAAATAAAAAGATATATGTATGTCCACGATAAAAATTTAAAAAAATATCATGCAACTATGAATCTTGATTTATGGGCGTTATGGAAATGGATCTTTGTATCTTCCCACTAATCAATCTAATAAGGTGTGTGAAATATTTTCTTGAAATAATGAAAATATACAATATAGTAATTATATGGATGTTACAACAGTAAAAGATTGGTTAATGTTAAAGAACAAAAGGAAGATATGAATAACGGGGAATATAACTTATTATAGTCTATTCTATTATCTATAACAGAAAGTAGAATAAACGAAATGATGATGTGGCATAGTTTTTTTTCATTTAGGTCCAATGTGGCAGTTTTTAAGTTCTTTCTCGCTTACCAGAAAAGGAGCGGATATAGTTTAATTTCTCCCACTAACATAACCATAACTTCCTTCGGTTTTTCCTCTTCTTCCCCCAAATCTTACCCCCAATCAAATTGAGTTAAAATTAACCGGTTTCAAATAATATTTACGCCCACGATTCTGTAGTAGTTTATTGTTTTTCAGTGTTCTCTCAATCGGGACGCTCTTCTCTGACCATTCCATACACCGTAGACGCTATGTTAACATCTTGTCAGTTGAACATTCTCTCCCAATTTTATGCTACTGCGTACATCGTCTTCCAACCCTCTACCTTCCGTCGTTCTAACCAGGTACCTTTTTTTGTACTCAATATTTTTGATGTATCTACAAATTGATTTAGAACTTTGTTTCCCATTTACATGCAACGACAGTGTATTCCACCCGTCTCTTCTCCGGCTATGCGTAACTATTATTTATCCATGCTCTTGGACTACTGAGAAGTATAAAATACTGTTTGATTTCAACGAATTAACTTTCCTGTGCATGCTGAGAGGACAGCGTGAGTTAGAATACATCATATCCTTGATGTGTACATAAACATACAGAAGCTACTCAGGGCTCTTACTGTTCATTTTAATTTTCCTTCATATAGTTTTCCTGATGCACTTGATTTAAGTTAGAAACAACTTCGATATAACAAGGAATAGTTGTCAGTCTTCATGAATGCATGGGCAAATCTAGCTATCCCTTTTAGGAGGATCAAAGTTTGAGGGGGGAGGGTCAAGAATTTATGCAAAACTGGGTAAAGCTGAGCAAAATTTAACAAAATTGGGTGAAGTAACTTGGGGGGATTAATGTTTGAGGGGGGTCAGCTGCCCACTAAAGCTAATACATGGATTCGCCCCTGCATGAATGTATGATTTTTTTTTATGTCAATATCAACTGAGTTATTTTGGTTTCACTACATATACAAAATGTTCTCAATTTACAATAGTTTTTGGGTATTAATTGCTGTGAGTAAATTAAGCATTTTATTAATTACCTTGACACTAAGGTGATCTTTATTGTTTCTGAACTCACTGTACTTTTCACATCTCGTCGACCATTTGTTGCAATTAAAAATCAAGAGCTTATCTTTGTGTACTCTATACTTTGTGACCTCGAACCTAAACAGGGTATGCTCTCTAAATATTTTGTAAAATTACATTTTTGTGCTATTATTCAGTTGGAGAAGGAAAAACAAGTTTGAAAAACATGATACCATCAATGAAATAATAGATATTTAGATAAGTTATTCTCAACTAATAAGATCTTGCCGTTGATTTAATTAAAAGAAACTATATTGAATTATGTAAATAAATAGGTTTCTGTAAAAAAAGTAACGATAGCGTTGCTGATGTTCTCCAATTGCCTAGGACCTTATATTACATTGAGAAAGCCATGTTTTTTTATTATGTGGTGTAAAAAGTGTACTTGTCAGACCGCATTACCATTTCGTTACAGACTTGGGTTGTTTCTACAATTATAAATTAAGCCGTAATTGATTGGAAAATAAGAAAACTACAACTAATAAAAATATGGTGCACAATGACCGAGCACAAGAAAAAGAAATTTTATAGAATTAAAAATCCTAGAAAATTCAAAATTATTTCATTTATTTTTCCTTATTATGTTTGTATGTTTTTCCTTTGACTCAACTGTATCCTTTTCTAATGGAATGATTGGAGCCTTTGATTAGTCTGGTACATTTGTGCTTATTATATTTTGCTGATAAGCTTATTACCACAACATTTGTTTTTTTACCATCTATATATGTACAATGTAACTAACATGATAATATTAAAAAACGATTCACATTTAATTCGCTATTGTTATTAGTTACGAATCTTTGCGACTTGATTCAAATTTACAATCACCCTAATTTTCTTCATTGCTTTAACAAACATAACCATAATTATTACTACATAATATGTCCTTACTGTTTGTATTAGACTACATATCATAATCCATTCTTTAAACATAGATGAAAAATAGTCTTTGATAACCATCTTTAATAAATGTGCCTTTGTTCTTTTATGATTTTCTATGCATCTAGCATCAAGAAAGAACACTGATTTGTGCTCTGTAATACATTGATTGGCCTCTTTGTACGACTTACAGTCTAGCAGTTTGAAGATCCAATCTAATCATTATGGTTTTGGTTAATGTGCTTGGTAGCCGAAAAGACTAATATTAGAGGCGAAGTATGCATAACAGCAATATATTTCAAGTTAACTTCCTGAATTGTTTCCAATAACTAAAATAAATTTACTATTTGGTACATGAGTTTCTGCATTTGCTGTGGAGTTCACATAAGACTGCATTATGATTTAGTACAATAAAGTCTACATAGCTCTATTTTTGTAATACGACGCGCTTTTAGTAAAAACAATGTTTTGTTTACATTTGTTTTATTTCCTTACTTTAATTATGGAAATACTTTAGTTTAAAATTAAAGTGTAGGTTGAACTGTTAAATCGAAAGGAAAAAAAAATCCTTTACAAGGATCACCACACTACAACAAAATGACCCTAATATATATTTTACAACGGTGGGCAAACCGTCGTGTATTAAGAAGTTGTAATAGACTAAAATCTTTTACAACGTTTTTGCACTGTTGCGACACCGTTGTGATATCTGTATTTTACAACTGTTTTACACCGTTGTAATAAACTTTATTACAATAGTTATACACCGTTGTAATATTATCTACTACAACTGTTATGCACCTTTGTGATTGACGGTTGTGTTTAAAAAAAAAACATCTTTTGCAACTGAAATGAACAATACACTAAATATAACAATACTCCATAAGCAAATCAGATATCACAGTTATTTGCAAACTAATTTATTAAAATACTCAAATTTTCATAATTACAAACAATAAGTTTTAGAAAACATTTTGCACAATATTACATACTTGACCGTTACAAAGCAACTTAGTACATACATTTTCTTCATTCTGCTTGGGAATTCAACTGCTTTAGAGAAATAAGCAGATAAAAATGGGCTCTGCCAGGTCAACTTTGGATGCCTACATTTTTCTGGTAAGATGGTTTGAGAGGTTCCAGCAGTACAAGTATAGAGATTTTTATATTGCAGGAGAGAGTTATGCAGGGCATTATGTTCCTCAGTTATCTCAGCTTGTGCACTGGAACAATAAAGGGAAACAGAAACCAACTATTGCATCAACCTCGCCAGGCTTTAGTGATGTTTTGACACTTCTTGTTAAATGAACCGATGCCTACATCCTAGTAATTTGTATTGGTACATTGACGAAAGTACCTGCTTGTTATAAATCTACCCATATATCAGTCAATTATTTCCAAAAAAAAAATGTAAAAATAATAAAACTGTTCATAGAATGCATCAATAAAGGAATGTTCACTTTTGTATTGTTTAGTGATTGTGTGCTAAAATATAAAATGTATGTAATAAATATATGAAACTTCTCAAAAGTTGCATACACTCTGCAATTTCAAAAGCACTAACAAATCATGAAAAATAAACATCATACGAAGTTTGCAAAGCTAACTACAAAATCAATACAAAACTAACTAATATTTACCATATGTAGGGAGCCGATTGGTTTGATGTAACACATCCAACGTACAGCTGCCCTTATAGCATTGCTAAGATCTCGGTTTCTCTTGAATGGGTGTGAGGTGCATTGAGCCCGTACGGTGCGTAGTCTATTCGCACTAAAGATATGCCTAATGTGTTCAGCCCTGGAATTTGCACCACGTTTACTGGAGTCACGGCAGACCCAACTTGGTTCGCTGTGTTCCCTGGCTTGTCCGGTCCCAAGAAGAAGAAATCTTCTGCTTTTGCTTACATTGGATCCTTGCACAGCAATCCATTTACGAATACTGCACTTTATACCCATCATTTATGTATAAGAAAGAGTGAATTAACAGAACATACCTTGCAAACAAATCAAGATCATGTGTAGTTGAATTACTGTTGGGTAACTTTTTAGCAACATAGAAGTCTTGAAGTTGGCTAGGATCTACAACAAACACTTGACACGTTGAGGTTAATGTTATAAAGAATATAATTACTTCCCATTGTTAAATAAGTTTTTTTTTTTTTTTTTGATATAAGTAATGTGAATATAAAGATTGCTTGAAATTGTTCTGTATTGCACTGATATATACAGAGGCATGCCATTGTTAACTAAGGGAGTCCTCTCAAGTCCGCTTACTTGAGATTTGAATTTTTTGATAGGTGATGATGTGGTAGTAGACTCCAACTCTGATGATTCCAGACCATGAAAATGCTTGAAACTGTCATTTACACTGCCAGCTGAACCGGCATTGTTTAAAGGCATGATACTTGTGTGTCACTTCATTTTCTTTGATGTAGCTCCAACATCGTGTGACATAAAATTACGTGCCTGCAAACGACATTTTGTCATTGCAACTAAATCTTCACCGACTGCAGTCCTAGAACCATTTCCAGGTGCTGAACCTGCTATTCTATCAACCATGCTAACGACTGATCCTATATCGTTGACTGAAGAGCTGAGTGCTTGAGGTGTTAATGTTCGTATCTGAAAACCATCAAAATTTAATGTCTCAAAGATAATTATAGACTACTGAAGTTGGAATATGGAGCGACAAATAGAATTTTAAACCAAGTCGAACTACTTTAACCAGAAACGAAATTAAATTCATATTCCATAAAACAGCTGGAACCATATCAAAATGGCAAAGACTATGAGGTTTCGACCAAGACCTCAAACCTTGGTTAGGACATATAAAAGACATTGTTATGATGATAAGGAAAATAAATTGAATTATTTTGAAAAAGAACGCATTCATATTCTTAAGAAGTAGGTTTTGTCATTGTTCTTATGCATATCTTAAAATTTTCTGCTACATACTCTTTCGTCACACATCATTTGACACCATACATCTTTCAGATCTACACGATTCAAAATAAAATGGAACTTTGGGAATTCCCAAACTATGTCATGGAGTCTGGACATCATGTCCACAAAGAATGAGATCATTTTGAAACTTTCAGCATGTGCTCAGTAACAACCACTAGTACGTTAAGTTTATCTGAAGATTAAAAACATATTTGAATATTTTAGGATTGCCCAAAATAACAAAAAGACGACAATTTTGAATCATATAAGAATATATCAACAATTTGTTTCTGCTTTTTGTTCTTTTTTCTCCCAAAATTGTACGGCTACAAAAATTATACCGGTGTAGATGATGCGCAGTGGAAGAGGCTATAGCACTACAAGAAAAATACCCTATTGCAACTAGCTATTTGCAACAGGCGACAAATGACAGTTGCAGTAAATGGTATTTAGCAACAGACCTTCCGTGTCTGTTGCAATAGATAAGATTTAACAACAGGCTTTTTACTCCTGTTGCGAAATGCATATTTTCGCAACAGTGATTTCGGGCCTGTTGCAAAAACATACTTTTAGCAACTGCACTTCCACTCCTGTTGCAATAGAAATATTATTTGCAACTACACTTTCAAACTAGTTGCAAAAAATATATATTTAGCAACTGTCTTTACCACTTGCGATAACTGTAATTTTTTTGCAACATGTAAGTCAGTTGCGAAAAACGTACTTTTGAAAATTACTTTTCCTCCAAGTAATATTCGTTTATAATATAAGAAGTATAAGCATAATAGTTAATATATATATATATATATATACATACATTTGATTAACATTCAGTTATAGTTATGAAATAAAAAGCAATTATTAAAAATTAGTAAATACTGAGTTATATTTTAATAAGTAATTAGTATAATATAATAAATAATTATTATTTGATATACAATTATATAATAAATAAATAATTGATAATTAATAAATATTTTGTAAAATATGAATATGTTTAAATATTAAATAAATAATTAATAAATTCATAATAAATAAATAAACGATAATTGATAATTAATAGCTAAATGAAAATATGGATGTATTGAATTTCAATATTCATAATTAATAACTAAATAATTAACAACATTTAATAATAAATGGTAATAAAAAATAATTAAGAATTAATTAATTACAATTAGTTTTTACTAAATATTCATGATAAATGCCTAAGAAGAAATAATTAGTATCAATTGTTAAGAAGTAACAATTAAAATTTTGTTATAAAAAACTATTTCCTTTTGTAGTTGTTATGATAAGTTTTATTTTGTCTCCAAATTCGATATTCTGGCGCATTCACAAATTTTCGATTGATTTTTCACAGCGAGACCGCTTATGAATTCAAAAGCCAAAAAAATTTAGGTCACCACGAAACCTTTCTCTCGTCTTCTCCAACAGGACTTTCATAACCCTAATTTCCTAGTTACCCAAATCAAAAATCATAATGGTTGTAACTAATTACCCAAATCAAAAATCGTAATGGTTGCAACAATACCGCCTCTATCATTTTCCTCCTTATCCATTTTCCTCTTATATTCAGTACCTCATTTCCATATTTTCTATATTACCATCGTCACCCTCTGACTCCTCCCTAGCTTTCGCCGGAGTTGCGAATTTCTCCATTTCGCGTCGTCGTGCTCCGGTTCGCTGTTCAGCTGCCTACTTTCTCCTCCGTCCTGAAGTCACTGGTTACATCTCTCTTGTATACGGCTAGCGTAATTTCTAAAACCTGCTGGTAAGTTTTAGCTTGGATCTGAGAGCAGAAATTTGTTCCCCCTTCGATTTGAACTCTGGTAGGTCTATTTTTTTATAGATCTCAAATTTCAAAGCCCTCACAAGCAATAAACACACGCAGCTCTAATTCAATTCGAAAAATGGTTTTTTTCTTCTTCAATCGATATCTACCAAAACAATTCAGCTAGCTAGAAATCCCCTTGATAAAAATTCCAGAACAAATTTGGAAATTCAAAATCACCAGCCTATTTGATTGTTGAGGTTTAGGTCATTGCAAACTACAATACGTTGAAGATTGTCTTAGGTGCATATTTGGGTTGAGGTTGCTTTGGTTTCATTAAGTTTCAAGTTTGGTTTATGGCAGTGAAGATAGTTTTCGTTTTTCCGAGTTGTTCGGGTGTTCAATTACTTGTTCTCTAAGTTTTGAAGTGAGGAAGTGTGGATGAGTTGTATTGGTTTATGCTTTTCAGAGTGGTCAAAATTGTAGGTTGAGGTAGTGATCCTGGTTGATGTGTCTGACTTTTTGTTATGCAGGTTGGTGTTTGGTGCTGGATGAAAATCATGGAAGTGGGAGGTTGATGTATTGAAGTGGTGGTTGTTTGGTGTAGTGGTCAGTTGGAGTATAATACTGTTCAGGTCAGAAGGAATTTTTTGAGTGTCTTTTGTTTCTTGCTAACACTATGGTAACTGATATAAATTTGTTTGTGTGCATATGTGCATTTATGATGTTACAGGTACCAATATGTTGATGATGGCATTTCCGATTCTTTTCATTGTTGTTGGATGTATCTATCTTCATATGAAAAAGAAATCAGCTAGTAAGGATGAAATGTATGTTACTACCCTTTTATATATGTTTTTCTGATATTGTATGCATAAAAAGAAAGTCAGATACTTACTATACAACCGGATAGATATGTGAATAATGAACCAATGATTTCGGTATGTATACAGATGCTTCAATTATAATAATTGCTGCTTCTTCTTAGATTTGGATAGTTAGCTGCATCTTTGTCATTGTGATCAGCTATTAATTTAGGGGTAAAATTATAATATTGGGTAGTCTGCACCTATATATTCTGTAGTATATAGATAATGCAACTGAAATGCAGCTATCATAGTATAATTACTATAATGTCCTGAATTTAGCTAGTATACATATTCTCTATTAATTATTTGGATAACTTTTATATCTATCCACGATTTTAATTAATTAGTAAATCAACATCTATGTTTATCTGCAGAATAATCACTAGTCAATATGTGGAATAACTCATAGCTTCGATAAGAATAGGACTACCTACAGGCAAAATAACAGTAATATGAGTAGACAAACTTTTTTTTTTTTTGACATTTTGTTATTGATCAGTTAATACACATGTGCATTAAGTAATCATTATTATGCAGATAAACTTAGGCGTAGATTAGCTAATCAAGACCATAGACAGATACAAAAGTTACCTGATTATAATTACTTTCACCAATACGTTTCTAGCTAGTTGGCGATCTTCTGTAATTATTCGATCTTTACATATGCTATTGTCTTAGTCTTGACAAAGATGGATTACATGTTTAAACTATTGAAATACGTGCTTAATTTTAGCAATGATAGATCTAGCATGCGTTTACAGGCATGGAAAAGACCATTTATAGTAAATGGGGCCTCTTAGTATCATTTTAGCCATGGAACTTTCTTTCTGCTTAATGTTTCTAGCTTTAATAGTTTGGGCATTATTGATATACATAACTTATTGTTTTGCTCCCATTACAAAAGAATCAGTAGAAGAAGAAGAAGAAGAAGGGCAACAACTATAAGAACCAAGAGCAATCTCCATTACATATTATCATCATTAATAATTATAAGACATGGTTTTAATTTATAAAAAATAATCATATGTTCAGTTGGCAACTAAAGCTGGAAACGGTTGGTTTACGATCCATTTCGATTGTATTTTGCAGTCTATCTCGAGATATGGAGTTGTTTGGTGTTTCTTCTGGAGAGATGAATTGAAAGTCGCTAGTCATGTCTACCTATGCCTTAGTCCCGGTAAGTAGTTTTGAGTCATTGCAAATGATTTTTTTTCGTTTGAGCAATGTTTAATTTGGTTATTATCAATTTTTTTAGAAATTTATTCTGGATTTCCATACAATCTAAATGTTGTTATATGAAATCATGATACTGCTTCACAACATCATGTTGTGCTAAGAACACTGCTATAAATTATTATGGAATTAATCTCATTCTCTGTAATAGCTTTGATCCTCCTTACCAAATTAACAAAGATGATAATGATCATTAAATAGTAATGGGACGTGAATTATTTTGATTGTGGGTTGAGTTTTCAAATCCCATAGGTTAGGAAGATTGCACAGTGGAGAAAATGGAAAGTGGAACCACTGATGTTTCTTTACTAGATGATAAAGATTTAGGAAGTTTGCTGATGCTTTTATTAAAGCTGTTAAAATAGTTAAATTAAACATTGCAGGTGACATTGGTTGTGTACATAAAAAGTGGTCATCGTGCTTGCTGTATCTTCGGGAAAGCAAAGCAAATCAAAGCTTAATTTGGAAGGAGTTTCTGCAGCTAATGATAATGAGACTACAGTTCCAGGTGGTGATATTGATATCGGACCAAAATAGACTAATATTGATTGATACAGATATCGCATAACCGTAACCGAGCGCATGAAAGGACCAACTGTAATTTTCACCGGTAGCAAGTTTAGTTTGGTAACGCAGCAATTGCATTATAATTTCTCTATTTGTTTGGCTTATTGCCCAAAAATTACAGCAACTGGCATGTTTAGGTTATCTAATTATCTTCTACATCTGTCCCAAATCACGTGATATTGACAGTTATGGGACGCCAGCTTGTGAAACACAGTTTGAATTTGAGAGGAAGAAAATCTTCGAGAAAAGGTAAGTTATCTATGTATAATTACTTGTGTTTTTCTTCCCTTTTTATGTTTCTCATAGATCAAAAAAATTGACAGTGTATTTTCTTTTTAGTTTATTTATGAAGATAAAACTTTTTGACCAGTCAAAGTGCAATATAGAATGCAATGAGGTATTATTTTTATTTTGATGGTTTTATTTAAATTTAACTATTTTTCTTAACTTGGTATGTATATATATGTATGTGTTTATATATGTACAGTGCAGGACAGATGAAGGTTTCAGTCCGTCCGATAATTTGCCAGCGAAAAAGAGTAATAGTTAATGCTTGTGTTGTTAAGTTTTTGATCAATTTATATTGAAATAATTGTAATCTTGACGAGAAATGTTGATATATATGTGTGTAACCATCTTTATCAGTGTATTGTTTTTGCTTGTATTTACCGATACTGTAATAAAAATTGAACTTTTGTGAATATTTAATGAAATATTTTAAGTATTATCTTTCAGCTAATATTTAAATTGTATGTATTTTAAATCATGAAATCATGATTTTATAATAATTGAAATTGTAAAACATTTTGTAAAAGATTCAATAGCAACAGACAAAAACAGTTGTGGAAAATTCTTTTGCAACAGGCACAAAATTGTATAAGACTACTTTGCAACAGTCATTTTTTGTTGCAAAAGGATCAGTTGCAACAGTAAAAACCTGTTGCACAAAAGTATACTGCAACTTCTTATTGCAACGGGCAAAATCTGTTGCGAACCTATTGCAACTTCGGCTATAGAGACGGGCGCGGGCCTGTTGCAATAGCCCTACTGCAACAGATATTGCCTGTTGCGAAAAGTGTTTTTTGTTGTAGTGTAGGAACCTTAACAAGATCCCCCCGAATTAGGTGAAGACAGTTAAGATTCATGTTAATTGAAATCAAAATACAAGACACTTCTGTAAATTCCATATTAACAAAATTCAATGTTACAAAATGCAATGTTCTCTAAAAAACAGGTAATTATTAAATATCAGTAAATCAAAAAACAATGATTTTAATAATTTCATCAACTTACAAGTCACTACTGAACTACAAACCACGACCCTACTTGCCCTCATTAAAGTCAGATCGGACCACGTAGCACCTATCACCTGCTACGTCCAACACCACTCTGAAGTCGTCGGCGCTGTCGAGGCTGAAATTGGCGCCTCTGATTTATCGCATTGCCTTGATTTGGAATTCTGCCATTTTTCTAAGAGCTTGGCGTGCCATAATTTTTGAGTTCAGGATTTACCGTGCCCTAGTTTTAGAGTTTGCAATTTAGGATTTGTAACGTGAGTTTTTAGAAATGTCGGTTGGAAGAAGTAGAGGTGACATAATTAGCGAAATATCGGGTTTCTTTATTCCAGCGTATGGTGAAAAGTATCAAAATATTTAGTAGGTGCGCGGGCATTTTATTGGGTTGGAGCCAAATTTTCAACAATGGCAGACGAAAAGTTTTGAAATTTGAATAGGTGGAAGCGGATATTTTTTGGAGTTGGGGCCAGAATTTTAAATAACGGTGCAAAATTTTTGAGATTTGGTGAAACTGTTTTGAAAGGGGTTTAGTATGATAAGTTAATTAAATACTATTCTGAAGATATATTGTTTTGAAAGCCATTTAATATGGTAACTTAAATGATATATAAAAATCAATTAATTTTATGATTTTCCTTTTCTTTATTTTTTCGAAAAATTGTATTAAAATATTATAAAAGTAGCTTGAAATTTTTTGTTACAATATTAAATATTATTTTTTAATTAATAAATATTACTTCTTAATAACTATTTATCACTTCTTATTAGTAATTCTAAAATTTTAATTTCAAATTATTACTTTATTACTAATATTAGTTATTGCATGTTTTCAAGTTAACTATTATTTATTATTATTAAATAGTAATATTACTTCTTAATAACTATTACTTTATTACTTCCAAATTGATTATTAATAGTAATTATTAGTTATTAATTATAAATAATCAATATAAATGTATTAAATATTAATTATTAGTTGTTAATTAATTATATTAAAATATAGTCATATATTACAACAGCCAAAAAATAAAAGTTATGATAGGCTTTTATTACAACTGTCAAAATAACACAGTTGTTAAAAATAAGTTTATTACAACTTTTCTGGAAAAATGTTGTAAAAAACATTTGTTACAAGGGTGCTTTTACCACCATTGTAAAATTAAAATTGTAATATGGTGTTTTTGTTGTAGTGACCCAATAATGTAAAAATAGGTAGGAATAGTGAAATGTTTGTAAGCAAACAAAATAACGAGATACATGAGAAGAAAAACCAAATATAACTCAAGATATCTAAATTAACCATATTTACTTCTATTAAATTTCAATTTCTACCATGGTACAATAATCCTTACATTTTCTAGAATTCTATTATATGAAATCAGCATATATGTTCTATTGCAATTTTGCAGATGCATCCATAGAGGTTGAGTTGAATTCTTATCCATCACCTTTTAGCTTCTATTTCATTAATAACTGACATTATTGAAGTTTTGGAATTGAAAAACTTGAGATCCAAATTTTTAAAGATAAAGAGAAAGAGAATACTTGAAGATGATGATAAAGCAGTGATATATTGCTAATCATAAAGGGTTGTATTATATGTTAAAGAAACAATTGTGGATCTCTCTAGCAAGAGTTTGTTGAAAAATTATAACTTTCTTTAATCTTTTCTATCTCTAATGTTTCTCAGTAAACATAGAAAATTTTAAAACATTTTTAGTAGCAGGTAACATCATATACGAATTAGCATATTAACGTCTACTTGCACAAGTCAGCTTTCACCATATGTTCATTAGCAATCAAATCAAATGCTGCTAATTATAGTACTGGCCCAGTGTCGTATTTACACTAAGTGGAAATTTCCTACAACGGATCATTTCCAAACCTCCACTGAATAAATTTCTTCAAAAATAATCCAAGATTAGGATTTTATCACAGTGAATTCAAAAAAAAGAAAGAGCAGTTTATTATCATGAGAGAAGTATTTGACGTAGGCAGAAATAGTTAGCTACCATGGAAAAGGGGAACCTAACGAATACAATAATCTGTTTCATTATATGTTTGATTTGCGGGTTTCTTTGTTATACATCTATAACCCTCAAAGCACGCAAAAGGCCTATAAAGAATAATTTGAAGTTCTGAAATGCAAAGGTTGCAACTTATTTTCTAGCAATCGGGTTTCTGATAATATGACATACCCTTTGTATTTGGAGAAGTGTGTGTTTTTGTCTGATCAGTCGACTGACATAAATTTGAAAGGAAGAATTTTAATTTTCACAATTAAAGGTTCAGTCCCATGATCGCGTTTTAACAAGGAATGAAATTTTTCGCTGCTTACAAACATAAAATTAACACACGCATACCGTGAAGGAACGTAATTAAGGCCTACATAGGCATATAAGCATAATGCTAACTATTAAATTCAAGCTATATAGAGTTAATGCAACTAAACTATTGGATAGATTCAAGAATAACAGCCTCACATCTTTTGGTGATTCTCTGGAAACAAACGGATCACAATGGTTTTAGTTTTGGATTCAATAATAACAACTCTATATCTGTCGCCAGACCCAACTACATCGCTAACAATGTTTAAAGACAACTTAGTTAGGGTTCCCCAAAATAATGTGTGGGACTATTGTATCCAAACTATCATTCCTCCTTAAGAACATGCGAGACAATCCTAACATATGTAACTGCATTACATTTTATAATTACTTCATGCTGCAAATTTTTCTGCAATATATAATACTATATGGTTTTAGATTAGTATACAGTAATGAATACAATCATCTCAGTAAACATAGTTCCAAAAGAAAAAAAAGCACAATTGTAATATTGTTATTTACTTCTATGATCATTTGCGGTAATCAGTTGTTTACATACGCTAGCCATTCAAACCGATAACAATTTTCTATGCATTACCTCTGACACTGTAAGTAATTATAGAAGGTTCTTTGTAAAATTTAGACACAAAGCTGCCACAGTTGTTCGTATAAAATATTACCAAAAGTCATGCATGTGATGATTTTAACTTTTCTCCAAAAAAAAAAAAAAAAAAAAAAAAAAAAAAAAAAAAAAAAGAACCTTTTCCTGCATTCAAAAGGAGTAAGTAGTATTTGCAATCAAGTTCATTGCTATACTAACCTTTTGCGCCTGCCCACTTTAATTAACTAAGACAGCTGGTTGCTAGGTAACTATACTGTATCCTTGCAAATTTTGCATTGGCTTCACCCACAATTTAGCTTTAACCATATTTTAAGTGTATGTCACCTCCGCACCTTATATGCTGTTTGTACATTGTTGCATACTATCCATGTTGTTTGTTTTTAAATTATTGTGCCTTGCCTTCTAAATTATGCGTATCATTTGTTTCATGTTGTGTGCCATCCTGATTTATTCAGAACATCGTGCATTTTTCCAATCTTAACTGATTCTTTGATTTGTGGCAGCAGCGTGTCCACCAATTTATTTTTAGTTTGCATTCATAATATCCGATTAACAGTCATTTTTCTTACCAACTGCTCTTTCCGTAAGTAGATATTGTGAGCATGGCTGGCTTTCTTCCAACCTAATCATACAGTTCAGCACATACTACAAATGAGTTAATATTAAATTTTCATTTTACAAACTAGCATCTTTCAGCCATTGGGAGCATGCGCCTTTTTTGGGTTAACTAACATTTACGACGTATGCATACTTTCATAAATTATGCATGTGGATAAGGTTCTCATTTACAAATAACAACAGCCACGATAAGGTTTATGTTTAACTTACCACTACTAAGTATGCATGATCTCAAACAATGGGAGCATATAGTTTAATTTTCTTAAATTGCGCTTTGTTACCATGTATGTAAGCAATCGACCTACTTGCACTCATCACTAAAAACCTGTACTTTAACATAATGCATAAGTTCATCAATTTCTTTTAACAGTCTTCATTCTCTCCTTTGTATCCACTCAACATGCACAACAAAGATTTCATATATTATTCCATGTTCAAATTATGATACTTTTTTTGATGCAACAAATTATGATACTTAACATGCTAAAACAACACTAACATCTACCGATTCTGCATTTTTTGGGTTAATTTAAAATATTCTAATAGAGGATTACTAAATATAAATAATCATGATTTATGTGATAAATAATAATGATTCAATGCCAGGAACTGTTATATTTCGATACGAATACGCCGTCAGTTGGAAGATCCTCCCTCTTCGTGCCCTCGCCTTATATTTATGCACGTTCTGTTGTTCGGTGGATTGGGTATGAACCTCTATGGACTCCTTACTGGTCTCATTTTGTGTTGTGGTACGTGTTTTCTATCGTGCCCGAATTTGTATTTGACATGTTCATGTTGTTGTCTTGTGCTATTAGTATAAGAAGAAGAAAAACATAAATCACAGTGCACTAAGTGAAGTTGTAACAGTTGAGCATTTGACATGTTGTTGTCTCGTGCTGTTAGTATAAGAAGAAGAAAAAAAAAAAATCACATTGCACTATAGTGAAGTTGTAACAGTTGAGCATGACAATGTTGAAGTTGCAGTTGCTGGCTTTTCATATTTTGTTATTTATAAAAAAAAAAAAGGTAAATTTGCAGTGGCCCTTTTTTAGTTTCAAATAATAGGTATCTGAAGTAAATGGTAATTAAGTCAGTGTTAGTAAGGTTATTTTTGGATTTGTTGGGATTTTAAGTTTAGCTATGAACAATAAAAGTACAAATGCAAACTGTATTTATACTGCTTAGTCCCCTTCGGACTAGATGAATCCTGAATTAGGGAGATTCCTAGAGGTTCAGTTGCAATTTACTAGAGGAATTGCTTTCATATGATAAATGTGGGATTTATTTCTGACAGCACATTAGTTTGCATGTGGGATTTCAAAATTTGTTACTTTGGAAATCATGGAGCTGATAGTAATCATACTAATATGACACGGCTACCTACCACTAAAACGCATGCACGCTATGTGCATTGTGTATGGGATAGTCAGTTGACCAGTTTATTTTAAATAACAAACTAGGTGCAATTGCGGTTATAATTCGTCATGAATGCTTGGTTTCGACTAACGTTAGCAAGATCAGTAGATGATGAGATGTGTTTATGTGGTTCTGAAGAAAGTTATGTAAGTAATGATCATGTGTTTCTTGATGACAGTGTATTTTCTTCGTTCTGCCATGCCCAAAGCAATTTTTGTGTGTATATAAAAGCCGGGGACTTGGCGTGTGAACGTATCTGGACTCACGGTGGAGGGTTACAACATGGTTAGATGGTGCATTTGCATATAGTTGGGGACAACATGGGATATGTTGAAACCGTGGATAGCAGCTTGCATAAAGTAATGAGAAATTTGGATGAATCACTGACGGTAGTGAAACGCTGGGAATATGTGGGGGCTGTTGAAATATAATTCAAACTAAGATGATGCAAAGATGGTGCAAGTTTTCAGTGGAAGAAGTCAATAAGAGAGCTATTCTTTCTCCTATACTTTGTTTATTTAGATCTCACGTTCACTAAATATCTTAGATTGAAGTAGTCTATATATGCAGTGGTTATAGGCTTAGTTTAGATATTTTTAAGCTTATTTAAGTGTTGTACCGTTCATTATTATTAAGTGAGTTTTCCGGTGTGCGCTTCTTCTTCTTGAAATATAGGTCTTCGATTTTTCTTTCTCTGTTAAAAAGCTAGCATTAGGGGCAGTGGTCCCATTATTTAATTTAGGATTGTATTATATTAAAGTCTTAGAGCATCTCCAACAGTGGAGGAAATTCATGTTAAGGGGTGTAATATCCCTTATTTTTGCACCCAACAGTTGTTACACGGTGTAATATGAAGGCAAATGTTACGGGCTGGATTCAGAGTTCGGAATAGGGCGCGCGAGCTGATTTTATCAGCTCGTGATGTCGCGAGCTGATTTTATCGGCTCGCGACTTCAGGAGCCGATAAAATCAGCTCGTGGCCTTTTTTTTTCCCAACTATTTTTACCATATACAATACCAAATGCATTAATTTTTTTGTAAAATAAACTTCGAAACATAATAATAATATTTGATTACTAAGAGCAAAACCAATTTTTTTTTTTTTTAACGTTTTACCCTAGTTTGTCGTATACAAAAACATAACCGATATGTAATTTGTAAAATAAACTTAGGAACATAATAATAGATGATTAATAACTCGTACGAATACAAGAAAAGGAGTTTGTATAATAGAAAATGAAACACAATCGATGGTTAATAACTTAGGAACATCTTAGGAAATGAAACATAATCGATGATTAATAACTTAGGAGTTCGTACAAGAGAAGTAATAGTAGAAAAGGAGTTCGTACAATAGATGATTAATAACTTAGGAACATCTTTACTGCATACATAATCGATAAGTTCAGACAAACATAAAATAAAACACATTCAGGTAATGGTTCTTCATAACTAGGTATCGCCGTGGTGGTTCCATAAATGAGTCATAAGATCCTTCTGTAGCCGGTTATGGAGTTCTGCATCTCTGTAGATAACTTGACGGCTCAAATGAACGTTGAAGTCCTCCTCTGTTAGTGGTTGGTTTTGTCGGAATACTGGAGGTGGTAGCGAAGCACCCTCGTAATCGCAGTGACGTTGATCTTCATCCATATCTCTTTCATCTTCTATAATCATGTTGTGAAGAACGATGCAAGCAAACATGATTGTAGACATCTTACTCCTACGCCATAGCCGACATGGATTACTTATCATTGCAAATCTAGATTGTAAAACACCGAAAGCACGTTCCACATCTTTCCTTTGTCCCTCTTGCATCGCCGCGAACATGACTTGTTTAAGAGTTAATGGATTTGGACATGTTTTAACAATGGTGCTCCATTTCGGGTAAATGCCGTCACCTAGGTAATAGCCATGGTTGTAAGTATTTTGGCCTAGGGTAAATGTTAAAGGAGGTATCTGGCCTTTAGCAAGATCATTGAACAAATGAGATCTTTCCACAACATTTAAGTCGTTATTAGACCCGGGCATTCCGAAGAAAGCGTGCCACATCCACAGATCGTACGATGCCACAGCTTCCAAAATGATGGTTGGTCGTCTTTCCTTGCCGTTGTACGCACCTTGTAATCCCTTAGGACAGTTCTTCCATTCCCAGTGCATACAGTCCAGACTTCCTAACATTCCCGGCCAACCCCTGCTTTCATGCATCTCTCTGATTCGCACTACATCTGCTTCGTTTGGAGACCGTAAGTATTCTTCTCCGTAGACGTCCACAATTGCTTGATAGAAAGTTTCAAGTGTTTCTAGTGCTGTGCTCTCTGCTATGCGGTATGCATCGTCCAAAGCATCGGCTGGAGTGGCATAAGCTAACATTCTCATAGCTGCCGTCATTTTTTGTTCACCGGACAATCCCTGTGTCTTCGATGCATTATGTTTGTACTTAAAGTAATCATTGTTACCTTGAATACCAGCCAATATCCGAAGAAATAGGTTTCTCCGCATCCTGAATCTTCGACGAAACATATCAGGCCCGTAAGTGCAATCCTCATCGAAGTAATCTTGCATCAAAGACTTGTGGTATTTAGCATGATTTCTGTGTATAAACCTCCTTCCAGGAACCGATCCCCCTCTAGTTGTGGACGATGAACCGTACGCTTCACGGTATAGGTCCCGTATTTCTTGTATTTCTTCTGCTTCCTCTTGAAGGATTTCATCTTCCTCTGAATCGCTAGCAAAAGCCAGCAAGCATTTTGTAAAACTGGAATCCATTTATATTTGTTAGTAAGTTTTGATTTGAGATATGTATGACAATGTTGCTGTTATATATAAGGTTTGATTTGAGTGTCTCTTTATTGGATTCCTTTATTGGACTGAGTGTCTCTTTATTGGTTTGTGTGTCTCTTTATTGGTTTGAGTGTATGTTTATTGGTTTGTGTGTCTCTTTATTGGTCTGAGTGTCTCTTTATTGGTTTGTGTGTCTCTTTATTGGTCTGAGTGTCTCTTTATTGGTTTGTGTGTCTCTTTATTGGTTTAAGTGTATGTTTATTGGTTTGCGTGTCTCTTTATTGGTTTAAGTGTATGTTTATTGAAGGATTTAAACATTTACGCACCCGAAGGAGTTAAAAAGGAGTTAAAAAAGGAGTTAAAAACTATGGGTCGTCCACTACCGTCGTTATTTAAACATGTAAACATTTAAGTACCAGGTTTGGCGCTTGGCAAAGTACCAAAACTTGGCACTTGGCAGAGTACCAAAGTTGGCACTTGGCACTTGCCAAAGTACCAAAACTTGGCAACGTAACGGTTTGCAATAAAACAAGCATACATTACACAGAACATATGAAAGTAGCAAACAGTACACATACAAAATAACATATCGCAGAACACATAGAAAAATAACATACAGTCCAAAACATCGAGACATACATATATACATACATACATCGAGCCATACATATATACACCGCGACATACAGAAATATAAATCATGATAAATCTGCGGCATCATCATCACCACCATCCAAAGACATGTCGTCTCCGCTATCAGGCGGGTCATAATACTTAAAATCGTCATCACTACCTCCAACCACGCCATCCCCTCCATCAACGTCATCCCCTCCTAACACGTCCTCCCCTCCAAGAACGTCATCCCCTCCAACTACGTCACCCCCTCCAGCACCGTCACCCCCACCTCCTCCTAAACCACCTGCTCCTGAACCAGAATCACCTGCTCCACCTGCTCCACCTCCTCCTCCTCCTCCTCCTCCAGAACCAGAACCACCTGCTCCACCTCCTCCTCCTCCACCTCCACCACCTCCTCCTCCTCCAGAACCAGAACCACCTCCTCCTCCTCCACCTGCTCCAGAACCACCTGCTCCAGAACCACCTCCTCCTGAACCACCAGTACACGACCCTACAATGGTACCTGATGCTGCTGTCTCCCCACCATCTGCTGCAGCTAATCTGGCCTGTAAGTCATATATCTGCTCCTGCAATCCCTGCACAATCGCCTGGTGCTCCTGATACATGGACTGAGTATACTGCAACGCCATCTCCTGAATAGCCGCGATATGTATCCTATGCTGGTCCAACCTGGGTGCATACTGCATATATAGAACATATAAAATCAGTTTCTACAGCATATAACATACAACGTAAATTCACAAGTACAAATGTTACCTCATGTGACGGATATAATCCAGCAGTAGGGACACCATACACCATGTATGCAGGTGGGTAAACAATAGGCAGGGATATCTGTGTCCCGCTAAGATCATATGTCTGGAATGTATCGGCGAGAGCAAAATCCTGCGGAGGGTCGGATATCTGTGAAGGGGTCGGGTCGAAAGTAAACGGCGGAGGGTGAACTCTACCACTGACCAATCGGGGTCCAATGTGATCGGAGTTCACACCCCGCACATAATCCGGCAGCAAGTACCGTCTAGGAGCTACCCGAACCCAGTAAGGACCAAACTCTGCGTCGGGTAAGTGAAAGTCGGTCGTATCTACCCATCCTGCCTGTCTCAATCCAGCCACATACTGTCTCCCTATAACACGCTGCGGCCCGAACATATCAAGTGGCAAAGGTGGATCTACGGGTACGCGCAACTCACCGGTACTCTGGTAATAGCATCGGTCTCCCAAGTACCAAACAGGAAGGTGGGCCGGTGGGAAGAAGAGGACACGTCGAGTAGATAAGCTACATGCAATGGCTAATGGATGGGCATCAGGTACTGGGCCACCGGCTGCAAGTAACATCCAATAAGAAGCCCAAGGTGCTCGTAATATGTTCCCCCTCTCCCTCATATCCAACTGGGTACGAGCCTCCATCAAGTCGTGTCTCACACCAGAAGGAGAACGCTGAACTACGTGCAAACTCTCCCATCTACGCATCCGTGGGAAAAAGGCCTCAGCAGCATGACTGGCGGTGGGCTGTATGTGTGGGTGCATGTTGGCCGTGTACTCGTAGTACCAGCACGGCAACATGTACCAAAAACCATACATCTGCTGAACCTCTCTAAAAGCATAGGAGTCAAGAGCGGTGTATAGATAACCCAGTATGGCAGAGCCCCAATCAAACATATGCAGCTGATCTAAATCGACTAGTGCTGCAAGGTAGCCAAGCCTAATCGAACTCTGTTGGTTCGTAAAGAACGTCGAACCAAGGAGGTATAAAATGGTAGCCCTGTACAGTATGTCGTGGAAATCTACCGCATCTACATGCGCTGTAATATAATCAAGTAAATATGTGCAGGGAACAGCACCATTAGCTACACGAGCCGCATCCAAACCTGGCAAATACTGTATGTACGACTCGGGTGACTCAAACTGGGAATCAAATGGAGGTATGACTCTATCTGGAAGGCCTATCTCAATCCCCGAAAGCATGTAAAAATCGGCTGGGGTGATACCTAGCTCAAAATCCGGGAAGTGAAAGGTGTGTGTCGTAGGCCACCATCTCTCTGATAAGGCTTCGACCAAAGGTCGATCGAAGGACTGGGGAGGTATAATACGTAAAAAACGTCCAAATGGACTGCCAAATAGTCTCTCTCGAATATCCAGAGGTAATATGTCTAAGGCTGATGCTACAAACTTCGCCCAACTCCCGCGAACGTTTACATACCGAGTCTATTAAAATAATACCAGTTAAACGACTATAAAACCAAGCACGCCTATGCACTAAACGATAACGTGCATGCACTAAATGACTATTTAACAGTTAAATGAGTATTAAAGTTCGTACTACTAACGTATAACAAACTACTACATGATAAAGTTTTAACAGTTAAAAGACTATTTAACAGCTAAATCAATATTTAACTAGTACGTGCAATAATGTATACTATTTAAATGACTATTGACGTTCAAACTACTAGACCATAGAACGTACATGCACTAAACTATAACGTAAAACTATAAAGTAAAACTAATACCTGAACGGTGTCCAGCGCGGTAACTGATCGATGGGTGAATCCCTGTGGCATCTCGTGGAGGATACGTAAGTCCTCAATCGTCGTCCCCTCTGGTGGAGGAAGGTGTACTGGACCAGACATGTCGTCTGGCATAACTCTAACTGTGCGTCTCCCGCTCTTCGTCACGCGTGGCGGCATCCCGACGTTGGAACGATTAAAAAAGAAATTAAAAAGGAGGAAATTAAAATTAAATGAATATAACCAAACACCCCCCCCTCCCGAGCCATATATAGGCTCGGGAACAGGCGCGAGCTGATTTTATCAGCTCGCGAGCTCGCGAGCTGATAAAATCAGCTCGCAGGCTGCGAGATGATAAAATCAGCTCGCGCCTGTTGGGAGATATCAAAGATATCTCCCGTAATGTTACGGGCCGTAACGTTACGGCCCGTAACACTGTTGGAGATGCTCTTATGAGGTAGAAATGGTGGTTTATAGAGGCATCAGGGTTGTGAGTTCTTCGTGTGGTGTTTTATTCATATATATATATATATATATATATATATATATATATATAGGCAGCTATTTGGACACAAAATTAGACACAAACTTGAAGACACAAAGCCTCAATCGTTGGATCTTTTTGTCTTTATGTGGAGAGGTGTAATTCATGAGGTGATCCAATGGTGGAGATTAGTTGCGTCACCAATTGTGTCTAAATTTTGTGTCCCAATAGAAATTCCCACACACACACACACACACACACACACACACACACATATATATATATATATATATATATATATATATGCATTCTACATGTGTGTGTACTTAAGTACAATATGTGGGAAATACATGAACTCATTTAAAAAAAGAAGAGGTTATTGCTTATATTTTCAACATGGTATGTTCCAAAACATAAATCAATATACCACAGCCATATTTGAAGACTTTGGGTATCATACAAGAAGATGCTGATAATTATTACATAAATAATGACTTTGCAAAAAGATATTTGAATGAGTTGAGGTTTTATCTCCATAAACTGCCGTAACTTGGATACATTTCAATGTAAGTCTGATTAAACAACATCGTTAGAAGAATTAAATAGTTGATGCAAATTGTGTAGTTCTTTTAATATCATTCCTTATAGTTTGATTCCACTATAATGTTATAATTAATATTTTTCTGAAGGGCCTAACTTGTCAGATTTGTGGCCCATTTGTTTTGGCTATAAATCCATTATTTAGAAACAGCCTATTTTTCCCCTTAACCATCCACTAATTTTTGTTTCACTTTGTAACCGCTCCATGATGACCAAAGCGGTATAACTAAAAACGTGATTTATTTCTTTTTGATTATGGGTTCACTAAACCTACTCTCAAAATCGAGAAAACACCATCTAAATTGAGAAGAAAGGTTTGAAAACAAAAAACAGAGAATAAAGAATCAAACTAAAAGAAGAACATACAAACTCATCTGATTTCGCATAGCAATGGCTGGAGGTACTTTATTGATTCTCCTTACTTGCTTCCGCTTATGATTTATGCAGTAGTTAGTAATCTAACATTTGGTATCAGAGCCTTTAATTTCCTCTGCCTTGCTATAAAATTAGGCTGCCATCAAATTGTTTTAATCCCCTTGCTGATTTGTTTTCGCTGAAAAATAATGAATCCACTTTTTCGTGACTGAATGAGTCTTCATCTGGATTGACTAGTTGCTTTTTTATTTCTACACCATGAAGACTTTATACTACGAAGAATTTTCTTTAGATCAATTTTTGTTGCTTTAGCATAGTGATAGGGATGGCGTGTGTTCCATTGTTGCTTTTGATGAAAATAATAAAATATGGAACCGCTTGCTCAATTAATTATGACTAGAGAAGCTCCTGCATAGTTTTTAATGAAGCATATATGTTAGCATTGTACTGACGTTGCTTTATGGTTTGTGTTCATATGTGTATTGTTTTATATGGACCAAATATACATAGGCTTACATATTATAACCTGACCTGTAGACTTGCTTTTTCTTTTCTAGTCTACATGCAGTTTTTGTTTGTACCGATTTAAAAAAAAAGGGTTATGTCCTTTATACATTGCAAGCTAGGTATACGTGTATAAAACAATGTGAAATGTCAAGTGATTGAGCAAATTTTATTAGTTAGGGAGTAGCCACAACATCTTTAATTATTAAAATTTGATAAACTGAAATCACATGTGAATACTAGACATTGATTGTAATTAACCATGTGTAACATAATAAGATTTGCGCACAAGAAATTTTATTGTTTTGCATGATTAATTAGGGTGATGTATCATATTGTGCTTTTTAATCTACCCACAGGAGTTAAGAAATAATGATTTGATAGTTTTACTATAATATTAAAGTTATGAATCTGATTTGAGTAGACTTTAGCGTGCATGCAAGTTTTATATCACTGGATTCATATGTGCATAGTTTACGTTGGTAAATTATGATAAAATTACAGTCTCGGTTTACTTTGTTAATAAGCATATATTTTCTATTTGCAGTAATTTTACCTGGAAATATTTCTGATATTAAATGTGACATTCCTGAATTAAGAGGTGATAACTACAAGGTATGGAAGGAGAGAGTGTTATTGCATTTAGGATGGATGGATATTGACTATGCTATTCGGAAAGACGAACCACCTAGCATAACGGAGGCTAGTACTCCTAAAGTCGTTGATCTTTATGAAAAGTGGGAGCAATCTAATTGTCTTTCAGTTATGTTCATAAAGACCAAGATTTGTGCTTGTATTAGGGGTTCAGTCGATTAGCATGTTAAAGTCAAGGATCTTCTTGGAGCCATCGATGAGCAGTTTGCATCCTATAATAAGGCTCTGGCCAGCACCTTGATTATAAAGTTCTCATCCATGAGGCACACTGAGGTTAAAGGAGTGTGTGATTATATCATGCGCATGAGGGATATAACGACTCAACTTAAGGCTTTAGAAGTTACCGTGTCTGAATCTTTCTTGGTCCATTACATTTTGTGCACTCTACCTCAACAATATGCCCCATTTAAGATCTCTTACAACACACATAAGGACAGATGGTCAATCAATGAGCTTATGACCATGTGTGCTTAAGAGGAGGGTAGATTGTTGATGGAAGAGGGCGAAAAGGTGAACCTTGCTATGACTTCTTATTCAAAGAAGAAAAAGGATCACAATAAGGAAAACGAAAAAGGAAAGATTCATGCGAATCAAGTCATGAAGAAGGAGCCAAAGTGTTACTTCTGTAAAAAGAAGGGACACATTAAGAAGGATTGCATTAAGTTTAAAGCTTGGCTTGAGAAGAAAGGTAATTTTCCAATATTTGTTTGTTATGAATCTAATATGGTTAATGTTAATCATGATACATGGTGGATTGATACTGGGACTACAATCCATGTTTCGAATACCTTGCCGGGTATGACAAACCTAAGGAAACCAATAGACAGTGAAAGACTTTTCCATTCAGGCAACAAGATAGCTTCACGTGTGGAAACCGTTGGGACATGCAATTTGGTTTTAAGTAGTGATTTTACTTTATGTTTAGAAAAAACATTCCGTGTTCCTAATTTTGCAAGAAATTTGATTTCTGTATCTAGACTTTTACCTTTTGGATTTTCCTTTAATTTTTCAGACTCTGGTTTTAGTATTATCAAAAATTCTGAAGTTATTGGCTATGGTACATTGTCTGATAATTTATTTCATCTTGACTTGCAAAATGATACCACTCGATCATGATTTTGTGCATGTTAATGTTGGTTTAGAAAGATGTATTATGAATGAGGATTCTTCTATGTTGTGGCATCGGAGATTAGGACACATCAATTAAGAGGTTAGTAAAGGAAGGGGTACTTGGTACTCTAGACTTTACTGATTTCGACACTTGTGTTAGTTGCATTAAAGGAAAGCAAACTAATAAACACAAAATTGGTGCCAAGAGGAGCTCTGACTTATTAGAAATCATACATACGGACATTTGCTGCCCGGACATGAATACTGATGATCCAAAATACTTTATCACCTTCATAGATGATTATTTGCGATATATGTATATCTACTTACTTCGTTCCAAAGATGAAGCTTTAAATGCCTTTAAATTATTTAAGGTTGAAGTAGAGAATCTATGTGGTAAGCACATTAAGATCGTGAGATCGGATCGAGGTGTAGAGTATTATGGTAGATACACTGAAAACGGACAAGCATCTGGTCCATTTGCTAAATTTCTTCAAGAGCATGGGATTGTTCTCCAATACACCATGCCTGGTTCTCCAGACCAGAATGGTGTAGCTGAAAGAAGAAATCAGGCATTAATTGATATGGTGCATAGCATGAGAAGTAATGTTAAACTCCCATCATTTTTGTGGACTGATGCTCTAAAGACGGTAACATATATATTAAACCGGGTTCCATCCAAGGCTGTCTCTAAGATGCCCTTTGAGCTATTCAAAGGTTGAAAACCGAGTTTGCAACATATACGCATTTGGGGATGTCCGTCTGAAGTGAGAATCTACAATCCACAAGAGAAGAAACTTGACCGTTGGACTATTAGTGGGTATTTCATTGGATATGCCGAGAAGTGAAAGGGTTGTAGATTCTATTGTCCGTCCCATTATATCAGGATTGTGGAATCAGAAAATGCTAAATTTCTTGAGAATGATTTGATCAGTGGGAGTGATCAATTTCAGAATATTATTCCTGAAAAAGACAACTATGAGGTTCCACCCTCTGATTCAAGTGATAGGTTGATTGTCGTTCACGCTCCTCAAGTTAAGCCGAGTATCAGACAACCAAATGTAGAAATTCCACAGATTATTGATCAAAATTTGATAGATCATGTTGTAAATGAGGATTTGGTCCATAATGAGAATGAACAAATCCCATTAAGAAGAACTACTCGAGAAAGTCGATCAGCTGTTCCTGATGATTATGAAGTGTACCTGCAAGAGTCAGATTATAATATTGGAGTCGATAATGATCCTTTGTCATTTTCACAAGCTATAAGTTCTACAGATTCAAACTTGTGGATGAATGCTATGAAAGAAGAGATGAATTCAATGGCTTGTAATCGAGTTTAGAACCTTGTCGAGTTGCCTGATGATGTAAAAATCATTATATGCAAGTGAGTTTTTAAGACAAAAGGAGACTCATTAGGCAACATCGAAAGATATAAAGCAAGGCTCATTGCTAAAGGGTTCACTCAAAGAGAAGGAATTGACTACACGGAGACCTTTTCTCTTGTATCAAAGAAAGATTCCCTTCGTGTAATTATGGCATTAGTAGCTCATTTTGATTTCGAGCTACATCAAATGGATGTGAAAACGGCACTTCTTAATCGTGATTTAGAGGAAGAGGTTTATATGAAACAACCTGAAGGATTCTCCTCTAAGGATGGTGAACATTTGGTTTTTAAGTTGAATAAATCCATATATGGGTTAAAACAAGCCTCCCGCCAGTGGTATAAGAAATTCCATGAAATAATTAATTCATTTGGTTTCGAAGAAAATATCATGGATCAATGTATATATCTTAAGGTTAGTGGGCGTAAAATTTGTTTTCTTGTATTATATGTGGATGATATTTTGCTTGCAACCAATAATAAAGAGTTACGACATGAGGTAAAACAGTTCCTTTCAAGAAACTTTGATATGAAAGATATGGGAGATGCATCTTATGTCGTTGGCATTAAGATCCATAGGGATAGATCTCGAGGCATTTTTGGATTGTCTCAAGTGGCCTATATCAATAAAGTACTTGAAAGATTTAGAATGAAAGACTGTTCACCAAGTGCAGCACCCATTGTGAAGGGAGGCCGGTTCAGTTTGGACCAGTGCCCTAGGAATGATTTTGAAAGAGAACAGATGAAAAATATTCCATATGCTGCTGTTGTTGGTAGCATAATGTATGCCCAGGTCTATACCAGACCTGATATTGCATATGCAGTTGGAGTATTAGGAAGATATCAGAGTAATCCAGGTATCGATCATTGGAAGGCTGCAACGAAAGTGATGAGGTACCTTAAGGGTACTAAGGATTACATGCTTATGTATAGAAGAACTAATAATCTGGAAGTGGTAGGCTATTCGGACTCTGACTACGGTGACTGTAGTGACTCACTTAAATCCACATCATGATATGTATTCATGCTAGCTGATGGTGCCGTATCGTGGAGAACTGCAAAGAAAACTTTGACGGCTAGTTCCACTATGGTCGCAGAGTTCATTTCTTGCTTTGAGGCTACCTCTCATGGTGTTTGGTTGAAAAGTTTCATATCTGGACTTAGAGTTGTTGACCCTATTAACCGACCGATAAGAATGTATTGTGACAATTCAGCTGCTGTCTTCATGACTAAAAATAATAGGATTGGAAATCAAAATAAACACATTGACATAAAGTATCTACTCGTGAAGGAACGTGTTCAAAAAAGAAAAGTGATCATCGAGCACATTAGCACTGGTTTAATAATTGTTGATCCCTTGACTAAAGGCATGCCAATTAAGACTTTTAGAGATCATGTAGTGAAAATGGGACTTGCACCCATTATGTAGTACATTCATTATGTTTTTATTGAACTTTTATTATGTTGGATATTTTCTCCTTTTGGATTTATGCGCATATTTATGTTATTATGTTGAGAAATATCATTTGTTTGAACCTAGAGTAAACATGAGGTTTACTCATTAAGTTAAGTGTGCGTGTGGTTGTTGAGAATTTGATATATTGTGATACATGGAAGATTAATTCTCATACTAAGAGATTTTTTTTGCTATGATTCGTATATCATATTTCATATCAAATGAGCCAAGTGGGAGAATGTCGGATTTGTGGCCCATTTGTTTTGGCTATAAACCCATTATTTAGAAACAACCCATTTTTCCCCTTAACCACCCACTAATTTTTGTTTCACTTTGTAATCGCTCCATGATGGCTAAAGCGGTATAACTAAAAACGTGATTCATTTCTTTCTAATTACGGGTTCACTAAACCTACTCTCAAAATTGGAAAAACACCATATAAATTGAGAAGAAGGGTTTGGAAACAAAAATCAGAGCATAAAGAATCAAATTAAAAGAAGAAGAAGAGCATACAAACTCATCTGATTTCACATAGCAATGGCTGGAGGTACTCTATTGATTCTCCTTACTTGCTTCCGCTTATGATTTATGCAGTAGTTAGTAATCTAACATAACTTAAAAGTTCTCCTACAATCCTGTTTGACCCTGGGTCAGCCTTGTACTAATGGTCTGGAGTGTATGACGAAAAACGATGCTGCGACATTTTGGTCTGCATGGCTTCTACTTTGACCACAAATGAGAATTTAAGATGACTTCAAATGGCTGGGTGATGCGACATCATTGCTTCAACTGACTTTAGGACCACATGCTTATGTGCTTGAATCCAAGAAATAAAGAATGTCAAAAAAAAAGGAGGAAAGGACACTGCTTGCATAACGCAGATTAAGTTTTGTGACTCAGTATGATAAAGTGACAGGTGCATTTAGCAAATTTGCTAAATATGATTGTTAAATTGGACTTAATAATTTAAGTCATCATTCTTCATGTTGCCCCACCCGCATTTAAAAAGATGATAATAATGATTAAGACTTTATAATTTAATAATAAGTGAGTCATGGTGATTGCCAAGTTGTTTTCAAATGCACTTACTTCACTATATTTTTTCTTATTTTTCCTTTATATAGATTAATAAATATTTTGTACTATTTTATGAGTGACATTGTTTATTTTTTAGTATTTTTTTATCTTTCGTTTCTCATAACACCTGTTTTCAACAATATTATTTGCAGCAAATTAAGATTTACACACAAAACAAAGTTTACTTTAAACGTGAATACTACTTGTGCTAAGACTGAATATTTTTTGTCTCAATATCACCCATTACACTGAATCAAGCTTGAAGAATCACCGTCATGGCTGCTATAGAACGATGTGTAATTAGTAGTCATTTGGATCTATGGTTACAATGAAAAATATGAAAAATATATTGCTTAAATTAAAAACTTCTTAATAGATCAAAATAGCATGTTACATGGAATTCAAATACCCTTCACTGATGCTAACTTTCGTATTGAATTCATCTCATTATGATCACCCACTTTGTTTGAATGATAATTGCAACAATTGTCGATATTTAATTTGGTGCAATTGTTGGGTAATTTTTTGGAAAATTTTCAAAGGAAAATTTTGTTTTTGATGGGTAATAGAGTTCCATTTCACGCGTTACAAGTTTATAAATTCTTATGGTTCATCTTTTAGAATATTATTAGTGCACAATATAGTTGTAATTCTTCTTTAATTTGGCCTAATATTTGTTTATGCTTGTGTCCACCAAACAATATTATCCAACTGGTTTGTTTTTTTCAATAAGTATAATCCTTAATTTGTCATGCATCATATTGTCAGTTACTTCTTATAATGCATTGTCGTATTTCTAAGCAGAAGCATGTTGTTGACAATGATTTGAGCATAACACAAAGATGGAAATATATATTTTTGTGCAAGATTACTAGCTTCGGTGGCAATTAATTATTGGTTTGAGCCTTCCTGGCATCATCTTTTCTTGGTTTCAACACAACGCACTCTTTTGTTCATCTTCACCTATAGTATGACGATTAATATATGCAGGCATACGTAAAATAATGACAATTACTTATATTTATTCAGCTTTAGCTGTTATAATTCATAATACTGGTGGGCAATAAAATTGTACATTCCAACTGGTGGTGCTATACATGTACCAGGCATTCCTTCCTATTAAACATAAGTATTTTAGAATGCACTCACATAACTTTTCAATTTTGCACTAGGGAGGGTTTTACGACTCCGGTCGTTTTCCCTCCTTAACAAATAAAAAAAAAACTTTTCAGTTTTGCTTTGATTACAAAAAAGTAAAATCTAATATTTAGTATCGTTGATGATAAGCATGGTATTGACTACAGACTCTACCGACAAATATTAACACTCTGTCTATCTTACTTTACAAAAGTACCTCTGCTATAATGTTGCAAAACGTATATCTTTCTGTTTCTCCTTCACCTCATGAATAATACTTACCATGTAATAATATGATATGTGCTTACATGCAACAACATTTTATCTTTATTTTTCATTAATTAAGTATATCTTTCTAGCTTATGGTGTATGAACTCTAATGACTACTGCCATAAGAATATTCATCTGTTCTCTTCTGTTTGACTAATTACAATATACCACATTTGAAACGTATGTCACATACAACGTTAAGCATATATGCGTGTGATTTGAACAACAAAATATTAACCTGCCCTTTCATTACGGCCAAATGTTCGACATAGTGAAGACCACCTCAATTACGTATCTTAATGTACATTAAAATTCTTGAGATTACGCATAATAATGATCAATTAACATAGATTTCCTATTCATTCGTATCTTGGACTTCAGCTTAAAAATAATCACCTAATGCTAGCAATCTTTTCTGACTATGTCATTTTAATTAGCTCTCAATATATACTTCAGTTTAACCACCTACCATGGACATACCACTATAAGAATAACTTGCCAACATAATCCGTTAATACATTGATAATCCATCTTACAACGAGCCATCACATATGTGATTCTTAATAAGAGTTCACCTTCAACTTCTCCCAATAAGAACGAAAAGCTTATGGGAATCTATCTGCTCCCAGCACCTTGCTTTTCACTCAATTATATCCAACAATCACCGTGTACGAAGTACAGGTTCCAATCTAGTTAATTATATGAATGAGAATGTAATATAATAGGTAGGCTTGTCCTAGGGACAAGTGGAATTATAACATGGGTTATAATAAATGAAAAAGAGAACTTACTAATAAACAATAGTTAAGATATCTAAGTTAATAAGTAAATAACAACAAGTTGTGATGATAGCGTAAGACAAGGTTATGATTGAAAAAGAAAGAATAAAGAAGACTTATAAAATGAAATAAGTTGTACTTAATTATATATTAAGTAGACATGTCAATAGAAAACATAAGAATTGTGTAACAAACCGAATTCCGACAGAGCGATTTTTATTCAAAATTCTAATCTATCGAAACTTGTGTTGATTTGCTCTGGTATCCTGCAGAAAAGACAGAGATATAAAATATATCAGTGCTGAAAAACATCTCACAGCGGAATGAATAAAATATAATGTAATCAAAATATAGCCTTACCGTAGTACTAACACTGCCTAACCAGTATCCAAAGCTATCATATCTCTGCCACAAATCTAACCTCCGAGTATGTTATGAGGAGGGGGTCGGAACACAAGTTCTGGTGACTAGATAAGCATGCACATCTAGGATAATTCTATGTATACCATCTAGTTACATTTTCTAGTTTATAAGGTTACTTGGGTTAACAACACTCAAGGGTTACACACACGTCGTACCCATATACTTCCCAATGGATTAACGTAATACAATATATAGGTAGCTACCCCCAATATTGGGGTACACCCCTTGTACCCCACTCGCACAGTCTCCACCATAACCCCACAAAAATGTATGCAGTCCCTCATCCTACGCCAGAGTGACATACGAATCTCTATATAACAATACTACTACGGACTGCCACCTTCGATCGAATCAAATTCCATCATAGAGTAATGCCCTTGAGTCTACGATACACCACCCAGAACAAACATGCATGTATCTAGACTTTCCCATGTACATATCGTCAATCATACTCGATGCCTTAACCGCACATATCCTCTACTTTGCACCAAGTCCATGGCAGGGCTATACAAGAAACATGGAACTCGGTCGGGAGCTTTTCAGATATCTGTATATACATATGAAAAGGTCTGCATTTTCAGTGGCTATGGTCCCACCTGACCCCTCCCTTAACTAGTGAAAGACGAACAAGGTTGAGAGCTAATGATCTGGCCCAAGAGCAGACAACAAATCCTAATTGGCATGTCCCCCACCCATAGCCTTGATAGCAAAAGGTCTATGGTCTTTTGGTTTAGCTCTCCGCTTTTCCGCATCACGCATCACGTATGAAGCTGACTGTCGATGGTTGGTACCCGACGACTTGCTATCACCTAGGTTAGACCTATCAGTACTCAAGAGTGGTCGTAACCCAGCCTAGTTGCAAGGCGACTCGGATCGTCGAATCACCTATGTTACCCTATAGTCTTTTGATTGCCCACTATCATAGCAATTAAGGCATACTCACTGGGTAAAGATGTACAGACCTAACCTCTGTGAGCACAGTAGAATGCTGTCACGGCAGAAGTACCCTCCACGTCCCAAGAAGTCGCGTGCTTCCCCTTCCAGTCCTTCGGAGCCAACAAAATATTGGCAGAACAACAGGCAAAAAATGCAGAATAATCAAATGGAAGTGCGTTCCCCTAGTATCCCATGACACCACGATGATCTACCTCGTTTGGGTTATTCACCTTCAGATGTACGGAATGGTCCAAGTGCTTCAGGTTAACGTGTTATTAGACCTTATGTCTAATCATTTAATTACGCGCTTGCTCTTCCCTTCCAGATTTCCATTCAACTTGGTTATTCTCAGTCATATTGACTTCTCATTCAAGTTACCATGTTCCTCTTGCTTTTCAATTTCAGTTATAACTTAATATATTTAAGTTATTTAATAAGCCCATAACATGTTGTTCTCTAGATTGTAATCCAAGGTCTGTAATCTACAATCTCTTTATATTGTTCATTGTCTGATTCCATAGTCACAATAACATGTTCTACTTAATATGTAATTAAGTATATCTCAATTCATATGTTTTCTATTTAACATGTCATTTATTGTTTATGATTAAATATAACTTATTTCATTCCATAAGTTTACCATGTCTTTTCTTATTTAATCAAAATTCCATCTTATACTGCCACTACAACTTGTTGTTTACTTATTAACTTAGTTCTCTTAAATAAGGTTTACTAATAAGTTCCCTTTTTAATTTATTATAAATTATGTTATAATTTCCACTTGTCCCTAGGAAGAGCCTTTAACATGTTATCCTTATCAGCAGATTTTAGATTCTCAAGTTTACAGATTACTTAATTTATGATTAAGTACAACTTATTTCATTACATAAGTTGTCACATTCCTTCTATCATTTATTATAACCTAAGTTATAATTTCCACGGTCCCTAGGACAAGCCTACCTATTATATAACATTCTCATTAATGTAATTAATTATAATATGTTATTATCATTCCCTGTTCATTCCACTTCTTTTTACTGTTATAACTTCCATTTAATCCCATTCATTTCCATGAATTACAATTAACGCCATTTATTTCTATCCTTTTATACATATATTCACACACACACACACATATATATGCAGTAGACCTCTCACATTAAATTAACAACTTGTGGATGTTGGATTTGCCGGGCAGTTCCGGGCAGACTTCTACCACAAGTTGAATTTAACCTCATGTCTTAAACTACGCCATAGATGGCATATGCCAACCCTAGAGAAGTGATGCAATAGGTGCTAAAAATTGTTGCTATAGGCAAAAAATGACCTGTGGCAACACTTTTTTGGTGTTGCCTTTTGTCGTGTTGCCTTAGAGTCAAGGTCAACGCCTTTGTGATCCTATGGTAACATCAGTATAGGTGTTGCCACCGGTACCCCTAGAACAAAAAATACCCTTTCACAACTGCCAAAAACAGTTGTAATATGTCTAGTATAGCTGGCAATCATAATAAAGTTAACCTTTTTTACAACTGTTTCTAGCAGTTGTTAAAATTAGTTTTACAACTGCTAAAAGTAATTACACCTCAACTGCTATTAATCAAAGATTTCATAGTATTATAGTAAATATTATTATAACACAATATTTTATTCAAATAAATATTTTATTTCAACATTTCAAATTGTACAAATTTTTTGACTCACAATAATTCATATTTACGTACATTCCATACTAAATTGTCACTTGATTCACGGATATACACACTCACAGGGACGTAACCATCAAATTTTACATGGAACCGAGGATTGTTCTTTATACGAATGTCCTTCATAGTTAGGTTTGTACTCAAGAAGAACCTGATCATCTAGATTCATTGAATTTATCAAGCATTTCGGACCAGTATCATCAACATGGTGAAAATTAGATATGTATAAAATCAAATTAAAAAAGACTCATCGCAGGACTATCGCAAGGACCGGGTAATGTGGTTCCATTCGGACCCTGAAATAAGATCACAAATGATCAGAAACTGATCTTTTAAAACTAGCCAGGAGTAAAGTAGTAGAATAGTGTGTTGTGAGAGTGAAGAGAAATTACTCTGTGAGGTTTACTTGGCATATCCCACCACTTCTCTCCATTTCTGTCAAAAGTACCTCCACCTCCAAGTGTCATGTTATCGTCACTCATGGTTTAATCTAGGTATGAAAAATTGAATTTCCATTCATTTCGTTTATACGGTTTTTATAATCTTTAAAAGGCTATTGTTGTCACGACTTAATCAACTAAGAACTTCAGTGGTATAATAATATACTAGGAAGTGAGAGAGAAAAAATTGTCTAATATTGTTATTACTATAAGGGATTATATAGATCTGGGTTAGTTTTCTAGTATGGATAGAAAACATACCAATCAACCCAAATGATATAAAAGATATTAAGCATGATAGCAGCTGGATAGAAAACATACCAGTAATCTTGGTTTAAATCTGACCAATTATCTGGATCATTCACCAACAAACAAAAATTGAAGGAACAAGTTCGGCTAGCTTCTTAATAGCATCAAATGATTTACCCTTTACAAAAGCTTCAAAATACTTCGCAATCAACCCAAATGAAATCAACATAGCATTTGTCTCGAAAGCCACGTATTGCCCCATATAAAAGTGTACAAACTGAGTAAGAAAAATAGGAACCTGAAGTCCTCAAAACAACCAAAATGTCTGTATTTATGGAACCATTTTTCAAAAGATACGGTGCTTGAATTGGTGGTGTAATAGATGCCATGACCTTTGGTTAGCAAATGAAAGCATGGGCTGTTATTTTGGTAGCAGCAACAAACGAATTTGGTGCGGGCGTCGGAATTGCAGCATTGGTCCGCGCTATGGGTTCAGGTGGCTTCTCGGCATCGTTGTGTGGATTTGGTTATGGGCGCGGGTGTTGCTACGGAGGCGTAGGGCAGAGAAGGAATAGTCGGCAAAAGGAGCAACCAATCGGTGGCGGCTAAAGCTCAAGGAAATGCACCGCCATCCTTCTTCACTGCACAAGGAATATAAAATTCATATATTATAGAAAATTACACGACAAAATTCAAAGAACAGGAGGTGAATGATCATGTAAACAGGTATTAGATAGCGATCAACACCAACATTATCATGTTATAGAAACATACTTGTATTTCGGAAGAACATTTTGCTGTAGATCTGGATATTCGGTTTTGGCTTTCTTAACGCATATAGCTTCTCGACAATAAACTCGAACACCTTCATGGAAGAAAATAAAAATAAGATATTACAACACCCCATAATTTTATAACATTAAAATTCACAAATTAAAGTATACTTAATTTTTAAAAGAAGAATTAAGTGAAACGGGTTTCGCTATTATGTTCGTCTCAAAATTTTGGGTCAAGAGAGACATTTGTATGCATATGAGAGAAATATATATATATAAATATATACAAAATATATTCAAACAAAGTTCAAAACAGCGAATCGGGATGGGGAATAGCCGAACCGCACCATTTTTGGAGTCGACCCAAGCCTCGCTGGGTCGACTAGGGGTCGATCTAGGGTGTTTGGCTGTCAACTCGTGGCCCGATTCGCCTTAAGGGTTGATGTGGCATCTGAGTGGTCCTGATGGTTCTGGTTATCCCTAAGTTAATCCGACGGCTCTTATTAAATTAAACTTCTATAAAAACACTCCTAAACGCCTAACCCTAATCACATTAATTCATAACAAAAGCCGTCATGCCGTCAATGGAGAACCTAGAGTAGCCGCCATACACTTTCAACCCTAAAGCAAGATAGAAGCTTGAATCAAAATCAAATCAAATCTAAATAACGATTAGTCTACATAAAAGGCGAGCAATTCAGTTTCAGAATACAGATCCCAGAAAGACAAGACTATTCTTTTTAATTGTGAGTATGATAGCTTTCACAAATTAATTAATTAATTTAATTATGATAAGATATAATTGGGATTATGAGAATTTGATTTTGAATCATGTGATGTAAATTATATGTATATTTGTGTTGTTGAATCATATGTTAGTCTTATGCAAGTTGGATCATATGTTAGTTCTTATATGAATCTTTTGCAAGTTGAATCGTATATCTTGTGCAAGTTTGTGATGATTGGATCATATATTCATGTATGAATCTTATGCAAGTTTGGGTTGTTAAAATATATGTGAGACATGTATATGCATATGCTAGTTTATGTGACATTAACCTTTATGTCTAGATCCATATGCAAGTTTACATCTTTATGTTTAGATCTATATGCAAGTTTACATCTTTATGTTTAGATCCATATGCAAGTTCACACCTTTATGTTTGGATCTATATCAGTACATAAGTTATGCAAGTTTATATCCATTACCTATGCTAGTTTTGTATCATATGCTAGTTTGAATGAAATTCATATGCAAGTTATTGGCTATGTAATATTATGTCATGATCCTTAGATCTATTTTATGTGTTATGTTATGTTGTTTTTCTTTTTATAAGTTAGACTATTTGTGAGTCTAACATATGTCATATGAAAACGTACGAGTAGAGTGGGGATGATGGGATAATATTGAATATACATAAATTGTGAATTGGCATAAAATGGCCTTAAAAGGCATATAATTAATTTGAGACATTAATTGGCATAACAGGTATTTATGGACATAATTTTAAGAGACAATTATGGACATAAATAAATTTGGAATTTATTGACAAATTCGAATAGGGATCCAATTTGGAGTTAAATAAAGATGTGTAATAATTAATCGCCTAAGACACGAGGTTAGACTCTTTTGTGGTGTAAGACTGCCGGGACCCCGCCTGGCAAATCCAACAGCCACAAATGCCAGTCTAATGTGAGTGGTCAAAGGCATGAATTAAATGCGTAACAATTGTAAAGACACGAGGTTAGGCTCGTTTGCGGTATAAGACAGCCCGGACCCGCCCGGCAAATCCAGCAACCGCAAATGTCAGCGTAATGTGGGAGGTCTTTACAAGGTTATGGTTCTAATGAATTAAGTAACACTTAACCAGATAAACATGTGGTGAGACATGGGGGGTTAAGTGGGTGCCTTGCATGGCATGTGAAATTAAGTGGGTGCCTTGGGTGGCATGTGAAATGTGATTATATGCACTTAACTAAGATTGAAACATGTAAGAAGACATGAATAAGAATGGGGTTATGTGGGGAAACCTTAGTGGGGACCAAGCATAGGTGGAAGGCTTGTGTCAAGCATGGGGGCCCTTTTCAAACCAGTAACCCATTAAGTATCTTTGTGAGCTCGACCCAAGTCGAGGACGGGACACGCTTACTGGATTTGATTGTAAGAGGTCAAAACTGGTTAGCGGTGGCAACGCAAGTCCAACGGGGTCATGTGCGTGCGTGCGTGGATCTCTTTTCTTCCGCCCCCCTCAGGTTCTCAGGGTGGGACTAGTACTAGTGGAGCTTGATCTCGGATCTCTTTCACTCTCTTTTGGACGTGCTTGGATTGCTGAAAGTAAAGTTCAGCTCATCTTTTTTATGGCTACTTGTGTTGGGGTTTATGCTTTTTATTTTATGTACTCTAATACAATTTATCAAGATGGATATTAAGTGTACTTGGTTTATGAAGTTGTTGTAATCAAACTATTTATCCACTGCAATAAAAGTTGTTTTAAAATTTTCAAGTACCATTATTTATATCTGTCTTCTTATATTCTGTTCTATACACTAAATACGCTCCATGGAAGTTAATGCATTCCCTTTGTTAGTGACATTAATGGACGTAGGGTGTTACACGTGGTATCAAAGTTGAAGGTTACCAGACCAGATATGAATTTTGAAAAACTATTTTTCAAAAAGAATTTTATAAAGAAATACTTTCAAAAGTATGTTATAAGGAAAGTATTTTCAAGAGAAAAGTTTGTTTTAAAAACATAACCCCCAAGAGCTATATATCTTTCTTTCAAATTCTCCGTTTTGAATCTCTTCATTTTCTTTTCATCATGTCTGGAATTCCCGAGATACCCGAGGGGATACTGATACTAGGATGATTTAGAAGGTATCTGGAAGCAAGGGCCAATGTCGCAGGCCCAGCAAATGCTCCTCCTCCTCCTCCTCCCCGTGTTGATACTTTTGCAAAGATATGCAAAGATTTTAGGGCAATGGGCGGGAAACCTTTTCACGGATCAGAGACGTTTGTTGAAGCTCGAAATTGGCTTAAGGAGGTGGAAGATCTATTTGGTATTTTCGAAGTAGAAGATGGAAGGAAGGTCCAATTGGCTGCTTGGTTAATGAAAGACGAAGCCTCGTTTTGGTGGGTGGTCACGAACAGAGAGCGTCCAGTGAGGACATGGATGGATTTCAAGCATAAGTTCGAAATGAAGTTTCTCTCACGAGCAGAAGAGAATTTATATATGGAAAGATTCTTGGCGTTGAAGCAAGGGGATTTATCAGTAAAGGAGTACATCAACAAGTTCAGTCAGTTAGCGAGATTTGGCTTGGAATTGGTAAACACACCTGAGAAGAAGGCCCTGAGGTTCATTAAAGGTTTGAATGTGCCGCTACATGGGTTAGCGATGACCCACATTCCAATGGGGGCTACCTTTGAGAAACTGGTTGACATGGCGCTTATTCATGAGGAAGAGAAAGGTCCGAATGCTAATAAGGCACTGGAGAAGAAAGGAGACTAGAAGAAGCCACAACAACAAAACAAGAAAGGCGGGAAGAACAATAATGGCAATGGAAAGAAGAAGTGCTTTAATTGTGGGACACCAGGCCATCTGAGCAAAGACTGTAAGAAAAAGAAGAAGACCGGCTGTTTCCACTGTGGAGAGGCAGGTCATCTAGTTAAGGACTGCCCAAGGAAACAGGGGCAAGGGCAGAGAACTTCTGGAGGGCAGCTTCAGGCTCTCATGGCACCAGGGCAGGCAAGAGGGCAGATTCAGGCTCTCATGGCACCAGGACAGGAGAGAGGTAGAAACATTTCTGTTGAAAGTTTAGTTTTTCTGTTTGATCATCATGTTCGTACTTTGTTTGACTCTGGCGCTTCACACTCGTTTGTATCTGCTTCGTTAGTTGAAACACTACACCTAAATACTAGTCTAGTTACGGATCCCATAGTAGTTTCAAATCCTATTAGTGGTTCGGCTCATCTTTCTATGATTTGTCGAGATTTAAGAGTGTCTATCTTGGGCATTGGGTTTGAATGCAACGCCTTTGTTCTTGGCTTCATGGGCTACCGCTTGATTCTAGGTATGGATTAGCTAACTAGATATGGTGTCATCCTAGATTGTGAAAGAAGGGTAGTTTGATTGTTGACTTGTTGTGGAAAGACCCTTGATATTTCTTGTGACTCTAGAGGTCCGGTAATGCTTAGCTACCTAGAATTCCTAGACGCATCCAATGATGATTTGAAATTTGTTCGTATGGTCCGTAAATATAGTGACGTTTTCGATGAAGTTCGAGGTTTAGCCCCGAGGCGCGAGATAGACTTTCGAATATATCTAGTAGATAATGCAAACCAGTTGCATTACCAATGTGTCACATGGCTCCAAGAGAAAGAAGAGAACTCAGTAAGAAAGTGAAAGAATTGCTTGAGAAGGGGTTCATAAGAAGAAGTATTTCAGAGTGGGGGTGCTCCAGTCGTTTTTGCTACAAAAGCTGATGGTTCACTTAGATTGTGCGCGGACTATAGAGAGCGGAATAAGCTAACAAAGAAGAACAAGCACCCATTGCCAAGGATAGACGATCTATTCGATCGATTGTTGGGTGCTTTGGTTTTCTCGCAACAGGATTTAGCTACAGGTTTTCATCAGCTAAGGGTGGCTGAAGATAGCATCGATAAGACTGCCTTTAGAACTCTTGACGGTTTCTTTGAGTGGCTCGTCATGCCTTTTGGTTTGACGAATGCACCCGCATACTTTGTTGACTTAATGAGTAGGGTGTTTAGGGAGTTTCTAAACAAGTTTGTGTAGTCTTTATAGACGATATTCTTGTTTTCTCTAAAAATGAAGAAGAGCATGCCCTACATCTTAGGAAGTCTTAGAGACCCTACGAGCGCATCAGCTGAAAGCTAAGTTCTCCAAGTGCCATTTTTAGGGAAAAGAAGTGAGGTTCTTAGGACACGTGGTCTCTAAGGAAGGGATAGCTGTGGATCCCGCCAAGGTGGTGGCAATCCAAGATTGGAAAACTCCTAAGAACGCAACAGAAGTAAGAAGCTTTTTAGGGTTGGTTGTCTATTATAGGAAGTTCATTAAGGACTTCACGAAGATATCAGCCCCTCTCACTCGATTAACGAAGAAAAATTTGACTTTTACTTGGGGCGTTGACTGTGACGATGCTTTCCAACGTCTGAAGAGGGCTTTGACGACAGCTCCAGTTTTAGTTTTGCCAGACGGGAGTAAGACATTCACTGTATATACCGATGCTTGCGGGACAGGGCTTGGCGCAGTTTTAATGCAAGAGGGAAGGGTGATATGCTATGGTGGAAGACAGTTGAAAGCCCACGTGAAAAATTACCCTACCCACGACTTAGAGTTGGCGGCCATAGCTTTTGCGCTTAATTCATGGCATCATTATTTGCTTGGCGAGAGGTTTGAATTGTATACAGACCATAAGTCGCTAAAGTACTTATTCTCTCAGAAGGACCTAAACTTGAGGCAACAGGATGGATGGAGTTTTTGGCATCCTACGATTTTGAGATCGCATATACCCCTGGGAAGGGTAACGTTGTAGTCGACGCCTTAAGTAGAAAGAAGTTAACTTTAAGTCCTTTGTTTCGTAGAGTGGCAGAGTTTGGAGTATATATATCTTCCTTTGACTTCAAACCCTCTGTCGATTATGTACCCGGATTATTGGCATCGTTAGAGGTGCAACCTACACTTTTGGGTTGAGTTGGTGAGGCACAACGAAATGACCCACAGTTGGTTGAGATAGTAGGCAAGCTTATAGGAGGGGAGTCCTAGAGTCATCTTGATAAATATGTTATAGATAAGAGAGGTTGGCTACGTAGAGATGGAAGACTTTGCGTACCACAAGACGAGAGTTTGAAGAAGGCAATTCTTGAAGACTCACATCGCTCTAAGATGACCATACATCCCGGTGGTGATAAGATGTATAGGGATATGAAGCGAGTTTTCTTTTGGGCCGGAATGAAGAAGGACGTGGCCGAGTTCGTTGCTAGATGCTTAGTGTGCCAACAAGTCAAGGCGGAGCAAAAGAAGCCTAGAGGTTTGCTCCATCCCTTAGAGATTCCGCTTTGGAAATGGGAAAGCGTTTCCATGGATTTTGTAGATGGGTTACCTAGATCAAGGTAGGGTAATACGGGGATTTGGGTAATTGTAGATAGACTTACCAAAAGTGCCCTTTTATTCTCGTTAAAAGTAGAAGGACCGCCGCGTGGTTAGCATCTGTTTACCTACGAGAGATAGTTCGTTTGCATGGCATACCCTCTAGCATTGTGAGCGATAGAGAACCCATTTTCACAAACGAATTTTGGAAAACCTTACAAGAGGCGGTTGGAACGCAATTATGCTTAAGTATCGCTTTTCACCCTCAGACGGACAACCAGACCGAGAGAGTAAATCGGGTTCTAGAAGACCTTCTGAGACTATGCATCCTAGACTTTGGAGGAACATGGGAAGAACACCTTCCACTAGTGGAGTTCGCCTATAATAATAATTTTCAGGCTAGCATTGGCATGGCACCTATTGAGGGTCTTTATGGACGACCATTTCGATCACCTACATATTGGTGGGAATGCACTGATAAGGTTTTGCTTGGACCCTAGATGATTAGGGAGACTTAAGAGAAGATAGACCTGATTCGATGGCGAATGATGACGGCGCAGGACCGACAGAAGTCATATGATGATAGCAGACGAACCGATCTTGAATTCAATATCGGGGACATTTTTTTGTTAAGGTATCACCGTTAAGAAACGTAGTCCGTTTTGGATCAGTAGGGAAGTTAGCGCCGAGGTTCATAGGACCCTTTCCAATTACGGAGAGGATTGGACAGATGGCGTGTAGAGTAAAGTTACCAGAGAATATCAACGGAGTTCATGACGTGTTTTCCGTTTCATATTTGCGTAAGTGTTTACACAATACAGCGAAAGTGGTAGAGCCGAGCACGCTCGAAGAAGTGGAAGTAGAGCGCAATGCCATGATCAGACGAGCTCCTACATGCATTCTCGGATCGGAGGTCAAAAAGCTTCGCAACAAAGAGGTCAAGTTGGTCAAAGTGCAATCGGGAGATGATCAAAGAGACACGACTTGGGAGGCGGAAGACAAAATGCGTACGCTGTACCCTTTCCTTTTTGAGGGTATGTTTTAATTTCTCATTTTTCTACCGCTTTGTTGACACTTGTCCTATCTTTTAGTATTATCTTTGCGATGACATCTTTGATCTTTAGTTAGGAAGAACCCTTTGGTTGCAAACATGTGTTTGAGACATGCTACGTTTGGTTGATGCAAATGGATGCAAGTGGTTGCTAGTGGTTGCTCGTGGATGCATGTACACACACATTAGGCACTAGATCAGCTCAATCACCTACATGTTGCATATAAATGCGTGTGCATATCTAAATTAATGGATGTATAATGGTTGTGTTATCATATGGATGTTGCATTTTGATGAATAGTTGTGCACACATGTGGAAATAATATGGATCGATAGGATTCTTTCGCATACATAATGGACGCATGGCACTATCATGATTTGCATTAAGGAGGTCAACTGAATCAGTGGACCGCCTGATCTTTGCATTAGATAAGGAACATATACACACATTTTTGCACAAGTTCATATAGCATTAGAAATTTCTTTAAGGACAATGGATGCTTGTGGATGATGGTTGAGTAGATGGATTATTGGTTGGTAGGATACATTCTTCTTAACTTAGAGATTTCGGGGACGAAATCCTTTAAGGATGGGAGAATGTAACACCTCGTAATTTTATAACATTAAAATTCACAAATTAAAGTATACTTAATTTTTAAAAGAAGAATTAAGTGAAATGGGTTGCGCCATTATGTTCATCTCAAAATTTTGGGTCAAGATAGACATTTGGTTTGCATAAAACGGATAACTTATGAAGAAGTTATTAAGCCTTGAAGTTTGTATGCATATGAGAGAAATATATATATATAGATATATATAAAAAATATTCAAAAAAGTTCAAAACAGCGAATCGGGAGGGGGAATACCCGAATCGCACCATTTTTGGAGTCGACCCGAGCCTCGCTGGGTCGACTAGGGGTCGATCCAGGGTGTTTGGCTGTCAACCCGTGGCCCGATTCGCCTTAAGGGTTGATGTGGCATCTGAGTGGTCCTGATGGTTCTGGTTATCCCGAGGTTAATCCGACGACTCTTATTAAATTAAACTTCTATAAAACACTCCTAAACCCCTAACCCTAATCACATTAATTCATAACAAGAGCCACCATGCTGTCAATGGAGAACCTAAAGTAGCCGCCATACACTTTCAACCCTAAAGCAAGATAGAAGCTTGAATCAAAATCAAATCAAATCTAAATAACGATTAGTCTACATCAAAGGCGAGCAATTCAACTTCAGAATACAGATCCCAGAAAGACAAGACTATTCTTTTTAATTGTGAGTATGATAGCTTTCACAAAATAATTAATTAATTTAATTATGATAAGATATAATAGGGATTATGAGAATATGATTTTGAATCATGTGATGTAAATTATATGTATGTTTGTGGTGTTGAATCATATGTTAGTCTTATGCAAGTTGGATCATATGTTAGTTCTTATGTGAATCTTATGCAAGTTGAATCGTATATCTTATGCAAGTTTGTGATGATTGGATCATATATTCATGTATGAATCTTATGCAAGTTTGGGTTGTTAAAATATATGTGAGACATGTATATGCATATGCTAGTTTATGTGACATTAACCTTTATGTCTAGATCCATATGCAAGTTTACATCTTAACGTTTAGATCCATATGCAAGTTTACATCTTTATGTTTAGATCTATATGCAAGTTTACATCTTTATATTTAGATCCATATGCAAGTTCACACCTTTATGTTTGGATCTATATCAGTACATAAGTTATGCAAGTTTTTGCCCATTACCTATGCTAGTTTTGTATTACATGCTAGTTTGAATGAAATTCATATGCAAGTTATTGGCTATGTAATCTTATGTCATGATCCTTTGACCTATTTTATGTGTTATGTGATGTTATTTTTCTTTTTATAAGTTAGACTATTTGCGAGTCTAACATATGTCATATGAAAACGTACGAATAACGTGGGGATGATGGGATAATATTGAATATACATAAATCGTGAATTGGCATAAAATGGCCTTAAAAGGCATATAATTAATTTGAGACATTAATTGGCACAATTGGTATTTATGGAAATAATTTTAAGAGACAATTATGGACATAAATAAATTTGGAATTTATTGACAAATTTGAATAGGGATATTAATCCAATTTGGAGTTAAATAAAGATGTGTAATAATTAACTGCCTAAGACACGAGGTTAGACTCTTTTGTGGTGTAAGACTGCCCGGACCCGCCCGGAAAATCCAGCAGCCACAAATGTTAGTCTAATGTGAGAGGTCAAAGGCACGAATTAAATGCGTAACAATTGTAAAAACACGAGGTTAGGCTCGTTTGCGGTATAAGACTGCCCGGACCCGCCCGACAAATCCAACAACTGCAAATGTCAACCTAATGTGGGAGGCCTTTACAAGGTTACAGTTCTAATGAATTAAGTAACACTTAACCATATAAACATGTGGTGGAACATGGGGGGTTAAGTGGGTGCCTTGGGTGGCATGCGAAATTAAGCGGGTACCTTGGGTGTCATGTGAAATATGATTAGATGCACTTAACCAAGATTGAAACATGTAAGAAGACATGAATAAGAATGGGGTTAAGTGGGGAAACCTTAGTAGGGACCAAGCATAGGTGGAAGGCTTGTGTCAAGCATGGGGGCCCTTTTCAAACTAGTAACCCATTAAGTATCTTTGTGAGCTCGACCCAAGTTGAGGACGGGACACGCTTACTGGATTTGATTGTAAGATGTCAAAACGGGTTAGCAGTGGCAACGCAAGTCCAACGGGGTCATGTGCGTGTGTGGGTCCGGGCTGGTATGTAAGACGTTGTTGCATCGTGTAGATATAAGCCGTGCATCTTTGGTGGTATCGGGTTGCCACTTTGGGAAGTGATACACCCCACTGTGTGACCAGCACGGGTATCTACGAGTTAGGGAGCCGATCAAATGGGGGTAGTGGGTACAACTAGTGGAGATAGGGGAAAACGGCACCTATGAAGGCAGCTAGGGGTACATGAAACTACCATTATCATTATTAAGTTCTGTAGGCGGGATCAACTCTTAGGGTGACTAGTGGTGGTGCAGTATAGTAGTTATCCTATAGTGATTAGGAACGAGATTAACACCAAAATATTCCTCTTATTTGCTTTGTCATGCCCTCCTATTTCATGGTCATATCTTATCTTACTAGTTTATGCCTTATCCTAGTTACTTTAATAATTATATTGTTAAAGTTATTATACTCGCCAGACTTTATGTATGACCCCCTTGTTTTCGCCTTTTTCTTCCTCCCCCCAGGTTCTCAGGGTGGGACTAGTATTAGTGGAGCTTGATCTCGGATCTCTTTCCCTCTCTTTTGGAAGTGCTTGGATTGCTGAAAGTAAAGTTCAACTCATCTATTTTATGGCTACTTGTTGGGGTTTATGCTTTTATTTTATGCACTCTGAAACAATTTATCAAGATGGATATTAAGCGTACTTGGTTCATGAAGTTGTTGTAATCAAACTATTTCACCGCTGCAATAAAAGTTGTTTTAAAATTTTCAAGTACCATTATTTATATCTGTCTTGTTATATTCTGCTCTATACACTAAATACACTCCATGGAAGTAAATGCATTCCCTTTGTGAGTGACATTAATGGACGTGGGGTGTTACAGATATATACATATATACATATATATATATATACACACACACACAGCTAGAAGTATGTATCAAAAAAAGTACCAGAAAGGAATGAATCTATAAATGTCACAAGTGCCACTATGATAAGCAGAGTAAACTAGGCATTTCTTTTCTTGTTTCCAATTTCGCTTACATCATAATATTATGAAAGGATTAAGGAGCAATAATTTTTTTGGTTAAATAGGTTTAAATCATAAAAATGTTATGGACAAAAATATATTTAGCTGCCAAAAATTAAACGGAAAGTCGCAACAAAAGGTACTTCCTATGAGACAATGTTATAACAGTAAAGGAGTGACTCAAGCGGGATGGACAATCATTTTGTATAAGTTGATAACTTTTGAAATAATTAGAAGCTCAAATTAACCAATCTGGTGTTGATAGTGGTTAATGGTCTACTAATATTCACAACCCACATATATGCACATACAGTCTGTAGGAAAATATTCTCAACATTTTTGAAATCCACTTAGATATTAGTTTACAGTAGTACCACACAAACACAAAATTGCATCCATTTATATAATATACTTTGGATATAAATTTACGCAAATCAAAATGCTAATTTAGCAACCTTCGGTATAGCTTATTAAAAATGCTCATGGACTTCCTATGAAGAGTTTAAACATATACCAAAAATGAAACTACTGACAACTATTACTTGTAAAGAGATTAGACAATTCATCACATATATGATAACTATCACTTGAAACCCATACCAGAAATGAAACTACTGACAACTATTACTTGTAACCAAAGTTTCAAAAAATAACACGATAATTAAACCATAAACTAATCATCCATTTCTGATAAGCCATTAATAGGATTCACAGATCAACATATTCGCCAGCATCCCAAAAATTAAACACAAAAGTAACCTTACCACAATCGAAAAATTGCCTATTTTAAAATCGATACGGTGGGAAGGACGATGAAGAAGGAAAGTTTGGCCATTCACCGAGAGCCTGGCGACGCAATGTTATCTTGCTAATAATTTGCGAGATCCTTAGCGATCTGGAGTAGAGGTTTGTGGGCCGAAATCGGATTGGTTTCAGTTATCAGTGGGTGTTATTAACGGAGGTGATTTGGGAGTTTCGAATTAGAAATTAGGATGCAGCTGATTTTGGATCTGAATTAGAAATTTGGGGGTAAAGGAAAATTAGGATCCGAATGAAAAAGAAACAAAGGAAAATAGCGGGAAAATGAAAATTTGGAGCAAACTAGTTGAGGTGGTGAGAAAAAAATCAGATTGACGCGGATTGATAATGTGGACCGTTGGATCGTATTCACCCAGATTAATAGTTTTATTCACGCGGCTACTGCAACACATGTTGATATCTATGCTAATACATTGAAGCATGCCTTGCAATAAACAAAAAACAGCATAACAATGGCAACGTTGTAGCTAGCAACACCATGGGTTTTCGTTGTGATAGGCCGTCTATGGCGTAGTGTTAGCACCGTTACATGTATATTTACGCACTAGACCTCTCACGTTAAATTAACAACTTGTGGATGCTGGATTTGTCAGGCGCTTCTGGGCAGACTTCTATCACAAGTTGAATTTAATCTCGTGTCTAAGTGCGGTTACAGTTTTCTATTTACTGTAAATTTTCCATATGATTTAGGTGTGTCCATTCTTCCAAATTTTTACTGTAATTCTATTTTTACATGTCACACTTAATATCTTGTTAATTCCATTTCAACTTATAATCATGTCGCATGTTCTTCCTAACATGTAATTAGCTCTATTCTAAAATAATAACATGTAACTACCAATCATGTAATTATTCTAATCCAACAATTTAACATGTAATTATCCCTATTTCTAATCCAACAATTTAACATGTAATTATCCCAATTTCTACAGTTAAGGGTTCTAGTACATAATATGTCACAGGTTAACATGTAATTAGAACATGTATGTATACAATAGTAATCGTTACACATATTTTAATATATTTACATTTCAACATATGAACGTTTTAGCATATTAACATTTTAACATTCTAGCAGATTTACAGTGCATATCAACGGGGAATGTTTTCGAATTGCTTTCGAAATCCTGAATCTGATCCAGATCTAGCATTCCATGGTTCTCCTAACTGAATTCAGACCCTAAATAACCATGGATCCATAATTCTTAACTAAAAGAAAAAGGGAAGAAAGAGGAGAAAATTAAATTGACCAGATCCAAGAATTTATCTTACTTCGAATAGAATTTTGAACACCTTCTTTATTAATATTCATTCTTTTCCTCCAGATCTTGAATCAGAATTTTCCTAAACTAATTATTCTATTTTTCTGAAGGGATTTGAGGAGGAAGGAAAATGGCAGAGCTTAGGCAGCTTCTCAGAAAATGTGAGATTTAGGCTAGGCTCTACTAGCTTATTTATATGTAACGACCCAGGGTATTTTCGGTCCCGAAATTCGACATAAATACCTTTATCGTATCTCATGCCGATCCTCCAAGCACCGAAAACACTGGAACGTTTAGAAAGAAATTAGAGGGTGAGATAAGAAAGAAAGAAATATTAGAATAGAAGAAGAAGAAGAACCAACACAGAGTCTCACATTGCAGCGGAATAAAATATAATACAGAAATAATCTTCATTGAGAACTTTTGAAAATACTTACAATATCAGAGTACAACACATATCTGGACAGTTATTGATAATCTGTCCTCATATATATATATAGTCACATAGCGGAACATCATTCGTCTGAACATCTTCAGCTTGTCTCTGGACTTCGCAGTACCTGATGACCTGAACCTGTACACTCCGGGCTAACCCGAGCATTTACAAAACCCCAGGTCAGTTTGGTGGACCAGAGTGAGAAAAACTCGCACAGCATTAAGGTATCACACAACTTGATTTTAAATTCAAAATCCTTTTGAAAGAAAAGGATAATCGTAAGACCGAATCCACACATAAACGCGGACGGTTTTTACCTTATGATAACCCAAAACTGTTTTCAAATCAATATCTTTTCTGATATTATAGTAGTGTCTAAATACAAGTAAATATCAATCTAGTGGAATGCATGCATCTCACGCTCCACGTATATATATACAAACAAAACCGTAGGCACTTATCGGAAGTTGGATTCCGACCTTGACAAGGTATGGGACCACCTGCCGCTCGTGTATCTCTAGAGGCGAATACACTGGGTTCAACAAGAACGTCTTGCAACCGGGCCCTCACATGGCCGACCATTCATTTCGTTTGAGTGTATCGAATGTATATCACCAACGGTTGGACTCAAAACACCGTTCCTGAATGGGCAGAATCGATAGATTAAGAAACAAAAAGGAATTTCTCTAGATAGGTGATTATACACCCTAATGGGGGCGACCCACATAGCCATGCTGCCTGCCCGATTTTTGTCATTTCCCCCGGTTGCGAGGCTTGAGGTTATAATCCTTTGAACACCTGGCCACCATTTACTTTGAATGCCACATCGTCAGATCCGCTAGGTATCACTGAATATCGATTTCCACAAAAATACTTTGAGCGTTAAGCTAAAGAAGGTGTCCAGTCTTCTTTGCCACCAACAGAGATACGTTTGTAGAAAATCAATATACGTGATCCTTTTAGAAATACTTTGTCAGACACTCATCCATACAAGTCACCCAGGAACAGGGTGAATCGAAGGTACTCTCCTACTGCATCCAATATAGGAATCACCCCATGGATCAGTAGCGATAGTCCTTGGAATCCGCAGTTTCAACCACGACCGAACCCCAGTATATCTCCGGGTCGAATAAGAGATTGTAAGTGGTTCTTCCGCTTTATGAAGATCTGTGGTCTTCACATGCTCCATCTCGATCGTCGCTTGATCTCTTCTTTATATTCGTATTTGTTGGTCGGAATGGTTTCCGAATATATATTCGATCCCGGTCTTTCCGTAATAACAATCGTAAAGGTCAGACTTGATAGTCGGTTATTTAACTATCAAGTAAACATCCATGAAATCATAAAAATAGATTCACAGGTCTAGTACTCAGCATCACTTAGCCTTTAAAATTTATCGCCCAAATTCCTTTTAATTCCGTTACTAGGAAAATATCATCCCATCTCATTTCCGTTACTTTGGAAATCTTATCACACATACTTGACATTACCAACTAGTATCGCCCTTGGATAGTCCCGAAGCCTTTCAAGTTGGGGTATTTTAATTACGTCTCAGACCTTGATCAACAACGTTCTTATCTTCAGATAAATACGAATTGTAATTCGAGAACCGGTATTATTATTTCAATTCTTATTTCCAATCTTGTTTACTAAGCTCTAATCAAAAATCTTTTTCCCAATCACCCCTTTTCTTTCGGGAAAATCTCCTTCCAATCTTATTGGTTCAACTTTATTTCATTATTAAGTACTTCTAATTCAAAGCAACGTTTAACTCACGTTCCATTTATAAACCTTGTTTATAAATTTCAGGTTTAATAAAACCCTTTACATTTACATCTCCTTGTACTTAATTCAAATATTAAATAACATCTCCATTTAACCTATCGTATTCGTTTAGAACCTTTTTTTTACTTTATTTTAAAACCTGAGTTCAAATATAAACTTGTTCATAACTTCTTTTCAAAACTCATTTGGTTAATTCAAAACACAACTTTTTCTTTAGCCCCTTTCTAGTTACTTTCTCTTTTAAATTAATTAACTAATTAATTTAAATAACTCTTTTAATCATTCACGATTAATCAAATACCTAACCTCTAGGATATTTCCAGCTCTTCGCTATAACTCTGATTGACATAAGAATTCATTTTATTAAACAAATTTCATAATTTCTATATAACCTCTAAATAAATAAATAATTAAATATTTATTTCCCTTTTTAAATAACCTTTCGATGTAATAACTTTCAAAGTTTATCTTCGTTATAAAATATATTTATAACTCAAGTATTATCGATTCACTGTCGATAACTTATATTTTATAAATCGATTGATTTATAAGCCAGGTGATGCCAATTACCCAACCACACTGCCATTGGTTACTATCAGAACGAATGTTGAAATAAGGTTCAACAATCAACAATAATCAATTATTTCTCTTTATATGACCGAGAATTTCTATAACGATCATAAATAAATCAACATATCATTCAAACAATTTCAAACACGTTTATAAACGTGACCCATCAAGGGAAATTTCTTTATTTGGGTCAAATCAACACGATTGGTGTTTCACTGAAATTAAACAATCGTTTAATTTCAGTAGTTGAGTCAACAATAAATATATTTAACTAGCAAACAGTCAATCACTAACAATCACAACACACAAAATAAAAACCCAATTTATATAAATTATAAATGGGAAGAGCTGAGTGAATTTTAACTCACATTGATTTGAATCTAACGATAAATATCTAGTTTTTAGTTGAATTAAACTGACGTTTAATTCGAATAAAAATTCCAGTCACTTCAGATTTGGACTAGGCCAGCTCCATCTCGAAGTAGTCATCTCCACGGTCCCAACGCAACTGACCGTGCGTAAATCTGATGTCGTATGAGTGAGAAATCACGTAAATAAATTTATGAATTAAATTAAATTTTAAACATGGTTTGATTATAAAATTAAGTTGGGCTTTACTTTTGATCACCGGCCCAAACACTACCCGACCCTCTCCTTCTTTAAACCCTCATCTGATCCCGTTTTGCTCATTCAAGCCGCCTCCATCAGTTTATTTCAAAACCGAAATCAAAGAAAAAACCCCTAATCCCTAAATCGTGTATTCGAATCCTCTTCCTCTAGTAAATCGTGTTTGTCTCCGTCGTAGTCACTCCTCTTTGCTACCTTTCTTCCAACGACCCACCACATCCCCAACAACGCCTCCGACAACCACACCCTCGTCGCCAGTCAAACCCCCAGTCTCCAGAAATGAAGCAGCCCCCTCCATCATACGCTACCGGCTTTAGACAAGTAAAACGAGGCAACCAACACTCGGTCATCAATCCGAACCATTTGTAAGTGAATTTGTCACAACCTTTGGGTTTGAAGCGCACCACAGATAAGTGCTTTGATTTTTGAATTACTGTATTTTTATTTTGACTTTTCCTGGTGGTTTCGAATGGGATTTTCCCTGGTTTTCTGTGTTAGCGAATTGGTTGATGAACAATACTGCGTGAATACCTATTTATAGTGTTGTTTGATTTGGGATAAGATCAATGTCCATCAAGGATTGATCGTAGCTTAGGTACAGCTACTACTAGCTTATGCAATTTTTCTTTTTCCATTTCAGATCTCTGTGTACTGTGATGGAAGTGTGATGGATCTGTGATGTTTTGCAAAGGTCTTGTTGATGGATATGGTGTTGTATTGAGAAGTTCAAAAAGAACAGTGATCTATCTTGTATAGGTTCAGTGAAACTATACATTGTTAATTCAAATCACAGATATTGAAACTGTAATATAGATTTATTTGATGTAGGTCAGATATAGGATACAGGGTAGATATGTATATAGATTCGGCTGAATATATATATAAGTAGATTTGGTTGTACAGCTCCATGTATAAATATATGTTTATATTGGTTTTTTTTCTTTTTTATCTTCCTTAGCAGTTCTTGTACTATTTTACTTAACTGTTCATTGATGTAAAGATTTGATGTATGAGCTTAGCTATGAATTGTCGATTCCATTTAGATGTTCATTTCTGTGCTTATGGATTTTTTTTTCTCTTTCTTTGATCATCTTGTGGTTCGTACCATGTTCTTGAAAGAACATGGCGTATTGATTCATATAGCTATACAAATTTGATACAGTTCCAGCTATCTTTCCCCTCTTTTCTTATGTTATTCTTTGTACTTAGCCGTTCCGGTTGATGTATACAGTTCTCCTGCTGTTCATGTATTTTTTTTACTGTTTTTGCTATTTCTTTCCAGCTATTCATAGAATTGATATGATAACATATTGACTTGTATTGATATTAGCAGTTGTGCTGAGTAATTGTCCTTGAAGAAATTCAGATGATTTTACAGTCATGAAATTGATTGTAGGAGTTTTGCGAGCAAGCATAGCAGATTATCTATTGGTAATCCTAAGGCCAAATCGCTGCCAGTATGATTAGTGCAAGGAAATTAAATATGCGAAGATCATGTCCTTTTCTCATAGTAGCGATTCCTATTTAGCAATCAATTTTGATGATTACGCCTGAGCAACAATATCCAAGCCTTGATTTTCCATCTTTCTTCCTTATTTAACATTTTTATATATGGGCAATTATAAATAAGTTGATATGATACAAATTAATTGAGGATATACCCCTTGTGTTAAATTCAAATAGAAAAATTTACCGTAAATGAATTAATATCATTGTATTATTTAAGACAAACATTTTCTCAATTAATATAGAAATTCAAATGGTTCAATATTTAAAAATCCTGGTTTATTTGATATTCCATTTATATAAAATCGTTTTAATTTAAAAAAATGAATTCCATAGCGACTATTTAGAAATTTGAATTGGACGTAACTCGAACTTTACAAGCTGAAATCTCGATTTTTCTCTTTCGTTAGAAAAATATAATCGAACCGGTCTCAACATGTCTCGTTTCACAGAAATCCGACTTATATCAGATCCTGTATATCCAATCAAAGTTCAAATTGAAAATTTCGAACTACCACGACGTTTCGAGCTCGTTTTAATTAATATATAAATAAATATATATATATATTCGAACTCTATTTAAATAAATAAATTCGATTAAAAATCTATTATATTTCAAATAAAATATATAAACAAATTTAAATATTCTATTTTAAATGGCCGAAAAATCCGGGATGTTACATTATAAGTGTTCAGGATCTTATCGTATACGCAGTGCTGAGTCAGCAACGAATTTGGTTAAAAAAATAGTCCAGATTCATTAATGAATCTGCCTGGATCTGGGGTGGGGTCGACCCCCATGTGTTTGTGTCGACCCTAGGGCCGACCCCCCTATGTTGGTGTCGACCCCGGGGTCGACCCCCGAGTCCCGTGAGCCTTTTTGTGCAGATTTTTACTGTTTTGAGGCTTTTGATTTTAAACATTTGATTAATATCCCGTTATAGTCTCTTTGATTTATTTTAAATATTATATTTACATATAATCTTCTTATATGTATACAAATCTTCTATTGACCATTTTTCACGTATATATATGCACAATTTTTATTTCATTTTCAAAATTCAAACGATGTTATACCATTATTTAATTTTTACCATATTTCTTTAATTGCAGCCTTATTTTGAACTTTTCTCTTATATATATATATATATTTCTGCATATATATACGCATATAATATACATATTTTTTCTATACTTCCTTATATGTGCCTTGATAAATATTTTCTCTTTAGAGCATGCAATATTTTAGTCGTTTCCTTAAAACAAAAAATATGGCGCTGGCGGGGATCGAACTATGTAACTCTCACATGAATGCCACATGCTCTAACCAACTGGACTACTTAGGCTTTTGGTAACAAGGCTTAGAACAATGATGGTCATTGTTCTTTCTTATTCCTCCTTTTTCATATTTGTTACAATATTTCATTTAAACCATTGCATGTAACCTTGTCATTTTGCATGCATCTTTTTCTTTTTCTTTTTCTTTTCTTTTTCTTTTCTTTTGTTATTAATGTATAATATTTGTAAATCATTGCATGTAGCTTATTACACTACATGCAACAGATTTCTTCATTCTTTTAACGCATGCATTGCATTATTATTTACATTAATCTTTTTCTTCTTTTAAATATTTATGTCAATGCATATATATACACATATGCACTATTAAATATTGAGTTGTCACAAAATGCGGGGTGTTACTGATTGGTAAAGGATATACTTAATTATACATTAAGTAAAACATGTAATTGGATAGTAAAAGACATGGAAATAATATAGAAAAATTGTAGATTATCTTTGTTAATTACAATCTAGGAAACAACAAGTTATGGAATTATTAGTGAACTTAAAACATGATTGAGATAAACCTGCACGATTAATGAGCGAGTAGGGTCCATTCCTCAAGGATATAAGAGGCTCAGGGAAAATCTAGTTACTTGAATAAAAGGGAAATTTGGGTAATTAAGTTAATTAGTAATCTGATAAGATAAAGCAAGCAAGGGATTAGAAGATTAGACATAGGGTCTAATAACACGTTTGCGTGATGCGCTTGGGCCAGTCCGCATATATGAAGGCGAAGAACCCAATGAGGTAGATCATCGAGGTGTCTTGAGAGCATGTCAATCCGATTATTCTGCTTGGTTATTTTGCTGGTTATTCTATTAGCTTGCTTTGTGGGATTGGAAGGAAGCACGCGTCCTCCAAGGGACGTGGTAGGATACTCCGTGGTGGTCCTCTTTTACGGTACACGCTTAGGCTGTACTCACAGAGGTTAGGTTTACGCGGTACCACCCGACGGGTATACCTTGACTGCAATGATGGTTTGGCAGTCATATAGCTGTGGCGGGTAGCATTGGGTGATTCAGCGATTGGGCTTTGGTCAGGACCATAATAAGGATAGTAATCATCGAGTATCTTTCATTGGCAGTCAATGGGATGCGGAAAGACTAGAGCTTAACAAAGAGACCATCGATCTTTCATTATTGAGACATTGGTTGAGGTACACGCCAAATTGGATGATAGATTATTTGCTCGGGGCACGCCACTTAGCTCTTTATGTAATATTTCACTAGTTGAGGGAGGGGCCTGAGTGGGGACATAGTCACCGTGAAAATGCATACCATACTCTGGATACCTATACTATAGGTCCTTTGAGCAGACCTATACAAATATGGAAAGCTTCCAACTGAGTTCCATGCATTCAGATGCAACTACATTACCAGACTCGTTGTACAATAGACAGTACGTTCGTGTGAGGGTGTAGATACAAGCACTGGGTGGTTTATCGTAGAAAAGAGGGCAATACTCCGTGTTAAGGCTTGATTCAACCGAGGAGTTCAGATGTGACAATCTGTATGCTTGCATGGCATATCGATGGTGGTTTTATGTGGTAATATGGCGTAGTAGTATGAACTTCCATACGTCGTTCGGCGTAGGATGAGTGTTGCATGTGCTTTCATGGCGTGATGATGGAGTCCGTACGAGGAGGGTACTATGGGAAGTACCTTGAGATGTAGGGTATAGCTACATATACATTATATTAGGTTAATCTACCGAGGAGTAGATGGGTATGACATGAGTGTAGAACCTTGAGTGATGTTAACCCATAGTAACCTAATAATTAAGAAAACATAGCTGAACGATATATGTAGGGTTATTTTAGAATGTATAATTTGTCCTGTCACTAGAACTTTGTGTTCTGACCCCTTTCTTATAGCACACTCGCAGATTAGGTTTGTGGAAGGGATATGATAGCTTTGGATACTGATTAGACAGTAATATTACTTCGGTAAGGCTATATTTGATTATATTATATTTAACCCATTCCGCTATGAGATGTTTACTGAGCTCTGATATATTTATTATCTTGTATTTTCTGTAGGATACCAGACAAGCTGACTCGAGCTTCGATAGATTGAGATTTTTGAAAAAAAAATCGATATGTCAAAATTCGGCTTATTATATCTGGTATCATAGCTAAGGTTTAGGATTCCTGTATAGGTAGTGAGTGAATGTATTTGTATTTCTAAAAATATAAATATATATTATATATACACCAAGATCCATAAAGGAACCCACTAATAGGAAGAGCTACATATGGAAAGAATTGGGATATCAATTATGTACACTAAATGAAGGGTTATGGAAATTTGAGAATAAGTGACCCTTAGGTGGTTTGGGTGAAAAGTGTACAATATGTTTTATAATGAAAAATCTGGATCCCATGTATTATTATTTGAAATGTTGATATTTCAGATTAGTGGGTTTGACAGTAGAGCCTTTTAAACTGAGAAGGAGTAAAGAGGAAAATGGATTAGGACTATACATATATATATATATATATGTATATATATATGGAAAAATTGAATTTGTGGTAATATATAGAGAGGTATAAATAAGTTGGAAACCCACTTTGAGCCTAGCCCCATTGTTGACTTTTAAGAACATGAGATTTTAAATGCTTTTGGGTGATAGTTTACAGTGTTTTTCAATTTTTGTCTTTAAAGTTTACAATTGTAAAATATGTACTAGCTAAATTGTATAGAAACAATTTTTGGTATAAAAAGTGGTATTTTTGTCATTCGAAAAAAATGTAAGTAGCATATTTGGAAAGTACATATTGGATTTTTAGGGGAATGGGGTATATTTTGAAAATGGTGATTTCTTATAAATTTTTGTCTGAAAGGATTCTTTCAGAAAGATGTGTACATTATAGAGCATGTATATCTAAATAGCTTTTAAGCTATAAGGTATGAAAGAATGAAATAACCAAACATAGAAAAGATTGTATTTTGTTAGAATCTAAAATTTTCGGTAATGAAAATATTGAAAACCTCTATTCTTTTGACAATAAATTTTGACAATTGTTTTGACATAAAACTTAGATGAATGAACAAAGTAAGTTGTTAAAAATTTAGAATAGAGTGGATGTTTGGGATAAGTTTAGAAATTAACACCTTGATGTAAGTAAGTGAACTAGCATAGTAAAAATGAATGGTTGTGAAATTAAATTAGAAATAGTTATCCTTATCTACTCCAGTTTTTATGATTTGAAAAAAAGAGTCTTTGTTTTTATGAGATGTCATTTTTTTATGGTTTAGCAAAAATAATTTTTAAAGAAGAAAAGTAAAGTTTTGAAGTTTTGAATTTTTGGAAGGCAAATGAAATGATGAGTCCAAACCATGTTTTCAAATCATGTAGTAGGTAAGGACTAATGCCTAGGAAAGATGGGGAAAATATTTTGAGACAATAGTGTAGATACCAAGAATTGTTTTTGGAATAATAGTAAATTCCTGTAGAGTGCATAAGCACTTTAGAGCTTAGGTTGTTGCTTGGAAAAGATAGTTAATAACAGCAAGGACTAATTGTGACAAGTGTGTGGTAGTGGGAAAGTGAGTTGTTTAGATTTAGTGGTTTGGACTTTTCTACGTCGATAGAGATATGGTCCTAGGATTCTTAGCCCTTGGTAATAGCTGTGTAGTGTGTTTGTTTTCCTATTTTAGTTTTGAATGAATTAAAAGGCTTATTTAAAGTCAAACTTAGATCAGTGGATTAAGTTAACTAAGCTAAGGAAAAAGTAATGACATAACTAAAAGAAAACAAATGATGATGACAACTGTAAATATATAACAACAAATATGATAGGTAAGAAAAATGTAGAATCTTGATAAATAAATAAATAAATAAAATGGGTTTTCCAAAGTGAGTTGGAAAAGAAAATTTATAATAATGGAAATTTTCTTATGTAAGCTGTGCTTGGATAGGAAGGTAGGAAATTCTTATATAATAGTTCCGTAAAATCCAAGTACATATAGAAAAAGGTATAGAAAATTGGAAGATGTGAAGTTTTCCGCTTTCTATTATTTGTAACATAAGAAATCGATTCAAAAATTTTGACTTTTCTGTAATCGGAAATTTAAAGTTGGTTGGTAGGGTTTGGATGCAAAAAATTGGATGAATTATGCTCTTGCTTTGTAAGAGTATGGAAAAAATTGGATTAAAAAATATTTTGATTTTCAAAATATTGCATTCAAATATAAATTTCCAGTATATTTAGGATGTGTGCATCATGTATTCAAAGAGTTTTCAAGAAAAATTTACATTCATATAAGAGGTACCACTTATGCATTTATGTATTATTATGTTGTATTACACTTTGCACAAGTGCACAAATGGCTGAAAAATTGGATGTACACATGATGGTTGTGAATTATGCAGGGAATTACTTAATTTTACCCTTACCAAATTTTGGGAACGAAATATCCTAATGGTGGGTGAATGTAACACCCCGTATTTTATATAAATATTAAATGAAAATATCGACAATTTATAGTTTTGGAATTTAGCCCTAAAACATATACCATTGTGTTCGTGGCAATTTTCTAATTCGTTTTGGTATGTGACATGTCCAAAATGGAGCCCTTATGGGAAAGTTATTAATGAATTAATAAATCAAAAGATTATGTGCGTATATACATGCATAAATTCGAAATTCAAACTTAAATATAAGTTATAACTGGAAAATTATAATTTAGATGGGTTATGTAAAGAAATAAAGTAAATGTTATTAATTAGTGTTAATCATAATTTAAGTGGAGAAGAAATACACATTCAAACCTGGAGAGGAGGCCGACAAAGTCTTCACATGGGTCGACCCATGTGTTGACATAGGGGTCGACACACTCGAGGTCAGATCTGCATGGCCGATGACATGTTTTTTTGATTTGAATGGATCAGATTTTATGTTATCAAATCTGATGGACCAGGATTTCCTGTACACCTATAAATAGATTAGCAAGGACTAGCTTTAAACTCATATTTTCTGAGATGGCGCCAAGGCTCTTCCATTTTCTTTCTTCTCCAAATCTTTTAGAAATTATTATTATTTCTTAGGGGTTCCGATTCAAAATTTAAAGATAAAGAATGTAAATCTACAACATAGGTATTTAGATTTCTGGTCAACGTGAGGTAAGTTCTTAAATCCGATTTATTTAGGTTTCCCTCTTCTTTTAGCATCAGATTTGTTAATCCGTGGTTGTTTTAATAATAGATTCAGTTAGGAAGGCCATGGAATAACATATCTGGATCAGATTCAAGGATTGGAAAGCTGTTAGGTGAGTGGATTTAGAATTATACCTTTTAAATAATGGGACATTTACAGTTTATGTTCCCCATTATTCTCAACATGTTAAGCAACTATAAATTGTGGTATTTATGATAATTTTTCCCCTAGAGTGTTAAGAATATACTCTTGTAAAAATCTATTCTGTTAATCTTCTATTTAGATTAAAATCCACTGTAATATTGGAATTGTGGAATTTACAATAAACATTAATATGTTACTGAAAATATTAGTTAATGGCATATTGAACATATTGTAAATCAAATTACAGTGAAATTGGAAATAATGGAAAAATAATAGATGTGCCTAATTTGTACGGAAAATTTGCAGTATTTTGGAAATGGTAAATAACATCTAACTTAGAAAATAAAAATGGGAACATTAGTAGTGGACTGGGTTAGATGGACTTGGGAAAATGATATATTTCCATAACGATAAGATTACTAAGAACGTAGTTACAAGAAAAAAAGGAAAAAGGGATTAGTGTGAAATAAAGATTCTTTTACCTTATTGCACACTAATCAAATAAAAAGATATGTATGTCTATGATAAAAATAAAAGAAATAGCTTGCAACTACATATCTAGATTTATGGTCGTTATAAAAATCGGTCTTTATGTCTTTCCACTAATCACTCTAATAAGGTATGTGAAATTTTTTCTTGAAATAATGGAAATATACAATACAACAATTATATGGATGTTACAACAATAAGAGATTGGTTAATGTTAAAGAACCAAGGGAAGATATGAAAAATGGGGAATATAACCTATTATATTAATGAGAATGTAGTATAATTGGTAGGCTTGTCCTAGTGACAAGTGGAACTATAACATGAGGTTATAATAAATGAAAAAGAGAACTTATTAATAAACCTTAGTTAAGATAGCTAAGTTAATTAGTAAACAAACAAGTTGTGATGACAACATAAGACAAGGTTATGATTGAATAAGAAAGAATAAAGAAGACTTATAAAATGAAATAAGTTGTGCTTAATTATATATTAAGTAGACATGTCATAAGAAAACGTGAGGATTGGGAAAGGATATACTTATTTATACATTAAGTAAAACATGTTATTGAACTTGTAAACATGTAACTGGATAGTAAATGACATAACACTAATGTAGAAAGATTATATATTACCTTCGTTAATTATAATATAGGGAACAACAGGTTAGGGATTATTATTGAACTTAAAACATGATTAAGTTAAACCTATACAATTAATGAGCAAGTAGGGACCACTCCTCAGGGATATAAGGGGCTTAGGGAAGACCTAGTAACTTGAATAAAAGGGAATATTTGGGTAATCGAGTTAATTAGTAATTTGATAAGATAAAGCAAGCTCAGGATTAAAAAATAGACATAGGGTCTAATAACATGTTTGCGTGATGCGCCAGGGGCAGTCCGCATGTACGAAGGTGAAGAACCCATTGGGGTAGATTATCGAGGTGTCTTGAGACACAGGTGGAACACGTCCATCTAATTATTCTGCTTGGTTATTATGTTGGTTATTCTGTTAGCTTGCTCTGCGGGACTAAAGGGAAGCACGCAGCTCCCGAGAGACGTGGCAGGGTACTCTGTGGTGGTCCTCTGTCGCGGTACATGCTCAGGCTGTACTCGCAGAGGTTTGGTCTACAAGGTACCACCAGGTGAGTATACCTTGACTACAACGATAGTTTGGCAGTCATAAGGTTGTGGCGGATTGCGTTGGGTGATTCGGCGATTGGCCTCAGGAGATCTTGGTCATGACCAAATTAAGGATAGTAATCATCGGGTACCTGTCATCGACGGTCACTGGGAAGCGAAAAGACTAGAGCCAAACCAAGAGGCTATCGGTATTTCACTATTGAGACGTTAGTTGAGGGACATGCCAAATTGGATGATAGATTGTTTGCTAGGGGCACATCGCTTAGCTCTTGATGTAGTCTTTCATTATTTGAGGGAGGGTCTCGGTAGGGCCATAGCTTCCATAAAAATGCAGACCGAACTCGAGATATCTATACTTTAGGTCCTTTAAGTGGACCTATACAGATTTGGAAAGCTTCCGACCGAGTTCCATGCATTCAGATGAAGCCCTATTATGGGACTCGATGTACAGTAGACAGTGCGTTTGTGAGGGTCTAGATATAGGCACTAGGTGGTGTATCGTAGATGAGAGGACATTACTCCGTATTGAGGCTTGATTTAGCCAAGGAGTTCGGATGTGGCAATCTGTACGCTTACATGGCATAGCGATGGCGGTTCTATGCGGTAACGTGGAGTAGTAATATGAAATTTTGTACTTCATTTGACATATGATGAGTGTTGCATGTGCTTCCATGGCATAATGGCGAAGTCCGTACGAGGAGAGTACTATGGTGAGTTCCTTGAGATGTGGGGTATAGCTACATATACACTATATTAGGTAATCTACCGGGGAGTAGATGGATACGACGTGAGTGTAGAGCCTTGAGTGTTGTTAATCTAAAGTACCTAATAAAAAATAAATCATAACTTAACGGTATATGTAGGGTTATTTCAAAATATATAATTTGTCTAATCACCAGAACTTTGTGTTCTGACCCCCTTCTCATAACACATTCGCAGGTTAGGTTTGTGGAAGGGGTATGATAGACTTGGATACCGGTTAGACAATATTATTACTTCAGTAAGGTTGTATTTGATTATATTATATTTTATCCATTCCTATGTGTGATGTTTACTGAGCTCTGATATATTTATTATCTCTGTCTTTTCTGCAGGATACCAAACGAGCCGAATTGAGCTTCGAAAAATTGAGATTTTTGGAAAAAAATCAGTCTATCAAAATTTGGGTAGTTACAGAGCATGAGAGAATGAGAACCAAAAACCATAAACCAAACTGAACACCTGTCTTGCACTTGACAAACCTTTGAGTTGTTATGAGGAGGGTGTTAAAACAATATGTCCTGGAGAGTAGAAAATGTATAACACTGCCTACAATACATAAATATATCCCATTTGGTCAGAACCAAAATATATGTCTAACAATTCTAGCAATTCTAACCTAACCTTGTAAAGATTTACGCACATGACAAATTACCATACCCAAGGTAGCCTTCCCAAAGTTAACGATATCGTAATATCGAGATATAAAGTTTATGCCTAGGTATGAAGCCTTTAACCGCCATTCAACCAATAGCCAAAGACTAAGAGGTGGACTCTTAACTAATCACTATTCCATAAGAAGGTTAATAATTTCTATACAACCACTTAAGTCCTAACAATCAATATAAAGGTGGATCCTTTCGATCACTTAAGACCCAAGTCTGACCTATTGATCACTTAATACCTTACTCGGTGGATTACTCTACATTAATGTAATTAGAGTACACTAACTACTTATTGCAACTAATTTATGGCTTCGTCATTCATGTAAATCCCCAAAAACCTCGCATAAGGTGAGAGATAATAACCAACCACTTAATACAAGATTAATGTAGGAGCACAACACCATTTATGACCCTCATGGCAGACCCTATGTTACTATCTAGCTGACCTTATTAGATAATCCCTTAGCCACTTAATAATTCCTGCAGGATAAGCAGACTCATGGTACCTCCTTAACTGTCATTTAATACCTAATTCCAAGGCGGACTCTCATCCCAATCACTTACTGCCTAGAGGAAGCGGACCTATGCGGGGATTACCCAACTTGTACCAAATAGCCATTTAATAATTATTATTTATAGGGTGGTAAACTACGCGATAACTTAATACACTTTTAAGGGTGGATCTAACTACTTAACACATCTATTCCGATATAGGGTTACGCTTATAAATTGTTTCCTTTTTAAGGATTCCTCTTTTGGGCAAGAGGTGGGTGCTACAGCCACTTAATACCTCACACTTGAAATAAACCTCATTTTAGAAAATAATCCTCATTACGCAATTAATGATTGTAACGGGTTCCTATAGTTAATGGTATCTCACATTAGTTGTACATATGTCCAATTGCTGGAAAGTGCAGACTTCAGTTGAATAAGGCAACTGAAATAAACCTCATTCTAGGATGTCTAATTATTAATTTCCTTATTAGACATAACATTTACAACGCCAATCAATCCCTATTATTTCTCCTTTTCTATTCTACTTATTTCTATTGTCTATACTATCTGCCATTTATGACACTGACGGTCATATTTTTCTAAGGCATTCATTATCCTATTAAATGCCATGTATACCAGTCTCATTTGAATTCTAATCCAATTATTGTAACTCCTAAATGTTAATAAAAATTTAATTCTATTTAATTATTATGTGAATATATATATATATATAAGTTCGCTATTTATTTATTTATTCTCTAGTTGGAGTCACAATCTCTATTCCTAAATACCAATTTTAATTATAACCATTTAGGTATATTTATCCTATTCAATTAATTCCCTAGAACCTTCATGGTTACAATAGTTATTACGTTACTTATGATCCTTTTTATTTATATAGCAAATAAATTACATTTATTACTATGACGGTCATAATATTATTTCCATTCAATATGGGTTATATTTCCTTATACATACCTATAAAAACTGAAACTATTCAAATACATAACAACAGACATTTATTGTAATAACATTACTTACCTAGATTTGGACGGATAAGATTATATTATATATATATACACACACACAAACACGAGTATATAGGCACGCTTAGGTGGGCTTGCATCAGACCGTAATATGTATGCTTTAATTCAATCATATGTGGACTATCTATAGTAAACCTACATGACCTGGTATGAAAATTTTCAAATCAAACTCCAATTTATTTCCATGCAAACATCTTTTTGGTAACTACGTGTAGGTTTCCAAACATTTTATATGTAGTTTTTTAGTGTAATAAATGTTGATTATTTCCAAGCATAAACTTACTAGTTATGCAGGTTTCAAAAATTTAGAGGATATGTTATTTTATACGAGTATGTAGGCATGCCAAGGTAAGCTTACGTTAGGTAAGCTTGCATCTAATCATAATATGTATGCATTAATTCAATAATGTGTGGACTATCTATAGTAAACCTACATGATGTAATATGAAATTTTCAAAACAAACTCCAATTTATTTCCAAGCAAACATCTTTTTTATAACTACATATAGGTTTCCAAACATTTTATATGCAGTTTTTGAGTGTAATAAATGATGATTATTTCCAAGCATAAACTTACTAGTTATGCAAGCTTCAAAAACTTAGAGAATATGTTATTTTATATATTGTATAAATTACAAAAAAAATCATTTTTTGATGAAAAAAGCAAGATATTTAATACCCAAAACATCACTAATACTACTATACATACAATAGGCTAACAAAAACAAAATTGAAAATAGATGCAGCACCTAATGAGTTAGTTATAAAATATAGTCAATTCACATATAAGAAATGAAGCACAATGAATCATACCTAATTAAATTACAAAGACACCTGAGATATTCAATAGCCAAGCATTTTGCTTAGGATTCTATATCAGAAAGTGAAACAATTTTGTATTCCAAATATAATTGGATTTCGGATTTGATCTGATCTATATGTGGATTTAAATGGAGTTAGGAAGATAGATAGCAAACAATATGCAATGAGTCGATATTTTATGATGTTATAACTACCATTAGAGAAGAATGATTATTTTTAAGAATTTATAACGAATTATGTGATCATATTAACTTTATTATGTGGATGAATGTGACGAATAAGGTATTTGTATTCATGCATTACCTTGCTTAAATCAATCTTTATGACTCCTCTATAGATTTACATTTCTAGGTAACTGAAGTAGAAATTTGAAAGCCCATGAAATATATATTTTCAACTCTTTGTTCATATTTTACGGATGCAGTTGCTTGTAAGTCAATTCAGAATATTTTACCATAGAATATTTAATGAGTGGATGAATGTGGAGTTTTTGACGTTAAATTGTTTGATTATTGCTTATTATAGTTTATTAACTATTGTTCATCATTTATTCGACCATTGAAATACTCCTTCATCTAATCATTCATATTTAAGGTGAAAATTTTTTCTCTCACGTTCATTTATTTCATTTATATTCATTTTATTTTAACATAGATTGTTTCAATTTCATTTAGTGTCCATGACTATATCGGTTACAATTGATCTTCATTTCCCACTTCAACTCAAATGCAAGTTCAAAAAATTGTACATCGCTTTTAGCTGAAGATAATAGTGTTTTAATACTTTTTGTGAACTCAAATAGTCAAAATTATGATTTAATTGCACAATAACAAAAGACATGTGAGTCTCAAATAATGATAGGGATTGAGGTGTAGATAGAATCACAAAATCATTGTAAGCTATAAATATATAAGGAAAAAAGTAATAGCAATGATGTTGCCCCATGGCTATTAAAATCTGGTGTCATCTCTCTTTTACATTTCTAATATGAGTGATGGAGACAATTGCCAAGCTTCTTAAGATAAATAGAGAGTTATTCAACACAAATGATGAAGTGTTAAATTTAAGCTCAACAAAACAAAGTCAAATTCCATAAAAATGTATCATTTTTTCCTACGTTGCAATGACATTAATTAAATTACAGATTTGGAAAAGAAAATGAAAAAAAGAACATGGTCTTTAACTTGAAGACGATTTACCAAGAAAGAAGCAACCATGTAAGCTGTCATATATGAATAAAAATGCATCTTCATATGAACCCTAAATGAGAGATTCAGGCTTTTCCATAAAGAATAATACAACAACCCATTTCCTTCTTTTAGCCATATATCAAATCAACCATTCCAAACAGATAAGTTAAAAAACACAAAGCGAACATCTTTTTATCAATACCCATACAGAGATCCAGGTATTGAAAGCTATATTTTATAATTTAACATACACTTAAGAAGTGAATAAGAGCAGCTAAACCCAAATTTATTTATACTTTTGGATTAATTGCAAGAAAAGACCATATTGATATCTTCCTAAGTGTGCAAAGAAAACTAATTAACATAAATGTAAACTAACTTAAGCCATCAGTATGTTTCATTATATAACCATTAATCAAACATCCATAATGTTCATATATTTGTTTTCTTGATTAATGGTACAGATGTCTCATAATAACCCCATGAATCTAAACATAAGTCATCAATATGTCTCATAATACAGTCAATAATCATGCTTCATAATCGTTTATATATCTATGGACCGAATTCATAAATTATTAAGTAGAATAACCTATTAAAATAATATTCTTTCTAAGTTTAGGCATGATATGGTATATATACTACGATTATTTTGAATTATTCAAGTTGCACGTGACATAAAAGATATTAAATCATTAAAACATGTAATTCATTAAACCATAGCAGTGAAACCAAATAATACTAGTTACTAATACTAAAGTTAAATAAGTATGAGCACCTCAATGCAATTCCAGATGTAGTATAATGTTTGTATCACAATAGTAACAACTATAAAAGTGATGACTTTCAAAATAGAAAATTGTTTTTCCAACATGATATTCGACGTCCACTGTGCAGCAGAAAGAATGAAACTTATGAACATTTGATTTTCTATTATAACTACCAAAATACATCATCTCTTTTTGCCAACCTAAAATGAGAATTGTTCATCCAGTTAAAGTAGATCTTTTAGAGGAAAGTCAAGAGCTTAAATCAACTTTTAGAATGAAAACGTTTGCAAGACATTGCTTATGTCGCACTAAGAACTTCAATTTATCATATTTGTGCAGAGAGAAACATGAGAATCTTTAATAACGAAGAAAGCATGAGAGTGTTACAATTATCAATTATTAGAATTAGTTTGTTATTTCTAAGTATAAACATTAATAACACTGGAGAACTATAGTGTTCCTTTATAGTACGAAATACCCTAGTGTTCCATACTATATGTAATTTAGTTGAGAGCCTTCCAATCGAAGTCTCATTCGGTTCCGAGGTAATATAAAGAAATTACTGCAATTCTTATAAAAAAATAGCGACTTTTTATGTAGGTAGAGTACAAATATGTGAATATAGCTTGTTATTTTCTAAGTACAACTGCTAGTTACCTTGGAGACCTACAATGTTCGTTCACAGTATGAAACATTCGAGTATTCCATATTGTTCATAATTTAGGTGAGAGTCTACAGGTTAAAGTCTTGTCCGATTCCGAGGCGGTATGAAGAAATTACAACAATTTTTACAAAAAAATGGTGAATTTGTAAGTAGGCACAGTTCAAATATTGGAATATAGCCTGTTATTTTCTGAATACAACTGGTAGTCATCTTGGAGAACTACAATGTTCGATCATAGGGCAAAATGTCCAAGTATTTCACACTATCCGTAATTTAGGTGGGAGTCTATCAGTCGAAGTCTCATCCGGTTCCGAGGCAGTATGAAGAAATTACTGCAATTTTTACAAAAAAAAGTGACTTCGTATATAGGCAGATTTCAATTATGGAAATATAGAGACGGCGGAAGCGGGATGATCTATTGTGGAAAATTGAGACAGCGGAAGGTAGATCAAAATTTTTGGGCGACTGGTGAATTAATTTGTTATTTTATATGTATAAACGTTAATCACCTTGGAGAGATATAATGTTCATTCATAGGGCGAAATACCCGAGTGTTCCATATTGTCCGTAATTTAGTTAAGAGCCCATTAATCGAAGTTTCATTCGGTTATGAGGTAATATGAAGAAATTACTGCAGTTTTAACAAAAGAATAGCGAATGTAGGCAGAGTTCAAACATGTGAATATAGTCTGTTATTTTTTAGGTACATCTGTTAGTCACATTGGAGACTTATAGTGGACGAAACATTCGAGTATTCTATATTGTTCATAATTTAGGTGAGAGTCTACAGGTTGAAGCCTCATCCAGCTCCGAAGCAGTATGAAGAAATTACTACAGTTTTTACAAAAAAATGATGAATTCATATGTAGGCAAAGTTCAAATACTGTAATTTAGCCTGTTATTTTCTAAATACATCTTTTAGTCACCTTGGAGAACTACAATGTTCGACCATAGGGTAAAACGTCCAAGTATTTCACACTGTCCGTAATTTAGGTGGGAGTCTACCGGTCGAAGTCTCATCTGGTTCCGAGGCAGTATCAAGAAATTACTCCAAATTTTACGAAAAAGCGACTTCGTATATGGGCAGATTTCAAATATGGGAATACGGAGACGGCAGAAGCGAGATGATCTATTGTGGAAAATGGAGACAGCAGAAAGTAGATCAAAAGTTTTGGGCGACTGGTGAATTAGTTTGTTATTTTCTATGTATAAACGTTAATCACCTTGGAGAGATACAATGTACGTTCATTGGATGAAATATTCGAGTGTTCCATACCGTCCATAATTTAGTTGAGATCCTAACGGTCGAAGTTTCATTCGGTTCCAAGGTAATATGAAGAAATTACTACAGTTTCCTAAAAAAAAGCGACTTTGTACGTAGGCAAAGTTCAAATATATGAATATAGCCTGTTATTTTCTAAGTACAACTGTTAGTCACCTTGGAAACCTAAAATGTTCGTTCATAGGACAAAACATTCAAGTATTCCATACTATCTGTAATTTAGGTGAGAATCTACCGGTTGAAGTCTTGTCCAGTTTCGGGCAGTATGATGAAATTAATGTAGTTTTTACAGGAAAAAAATAGTGACTTCGTATGTGGGCAGAGTTAAAATATGGGAATATAGCCTGTTATTTTCTAAGTACAACTGGTAGTCACCTTGGAAAACTACAATGTTCGATAACTGGGCAAAATGTCCGAGTATTTCACACTGTCCGTAATTCAGGGGGGAATCTATCGGTCGATGTCTCATCCGGTTCCGAGGCAATTTGAATAAATTACTGCAATTTTGTCAAAAAAATAGCGACTTCGTATGTAGGAAGATTTCAAATATTGGAATATGGATACGGCAGAAGCGGGATGATCTTTTATGGAAAATGGAGACAACAGAAGGTTGATCGAAATTTTTGGCCAATTGGTGAATTACTTGAAGGGTTAAAGGCATTTTTGGAAGTTCAAAAGGACGCCTAGTAAATTAGTGGAAGTGTTTTCATTATTAGTAGTAAAGATATTGTATAAATTACAAAAAAAAAAAAAAAAAAAAATTGATGAAAAAAGCAAGACATTAAATAGCCAAAACATCACTTATAGTACCATATATACATTAGGCTAATGAAAACAAAATTGAAAATGGATGCAGCACCTAATGAGTTAGTTTTAAAATAATATAGTCAATTCACATATAAGAAATGAAACACAATGAGTCATACTCAGTTAAATTACAAAGACACTTGAGATATTTGTTAATCGGCTTTTTGGTCCGATTCCAAGGAGAGCATCAGACACGCTCAACTCAACACACCTCGTGAAGCTGAGGCCAAAAAGGAGCACACAGGAGTGAAGGAAATAGGATCAAGAAGGGATTACATCGGTTGTAGCCTCATGGCATGCAGAAGACGTACGCAAACCAAGGCGTCGGACCCCGAAGGAGCCACGAGCCTCAACCACCCTGTCCAGGGATCCTTGCGCCCCTCGGAAGGACCTAACCTAGGCATGACGCGGAGTTAGCACCCAGTCGGGTGCGAACTCTCGCACCCATGCCTGGGTTTGAAATTTCGAACCCAGTTGGTGCGAGGTCTCGAGCCCAGCGGGTGCAAAATCTCGCATCCATGGCTGGGTTCGAGATTCCGAGCCCAGCGGGTGCGAAATCTCGCACCCGTGGCTAGGCTCGAGATTCCGAGCCCAGCAGGTGCGAAATCTCGCACCCATGGCTGGGTTCGAGATTTCGAACCCAGCGGGGCGAGATTTCGCACCCGCGCCTGGGCTCGAAATTTCGAACCCAGTGGACTCGAAATTTTGAACCCGTGCCCGGGTTCGAAATTTCGAGGCATGTGGGTGGCGGGCTCGAATTTCTTGCATGTGGTCCCTATTCCTACCTAATTCTGCCTGCTCCCAGTCCTATAAATAGCCTATGGCCTCACACTTCAAAGGGGTTGGATTTTCTTCACTTGACACCTTCCTAGAGCTTCATGAGCCTTATTAATGGCATCTCCTATTTGAGGAAGAAGGAGAATTAAATATTCTTTTTCTCAGATATCTAGCATATGGCAATTGTAGAAGTGAATGTAATGAGCATGGCTCTACCTTGTAATTCTTGAGTGATTGGCCGAACCACTATAAATTCTCGTGTCATTTACCGCTTTCTCTTAACTAGTCTTGCGACCAAATTGGCTATTCCTAGTAATAGGAATCTTTGGTGTTTACGATATTTTTCGCCGTCAACATTTGGTGCTTTCACTGAGAATCTGAATTCAAGATTTGCATCTTTCTTACACGTTATCATCTCGACTTCGACAAGCTTAAGGTTCCTCGCCAAACCTGCTGTCGATTTCTCTTATGATGGTAAAGAAGTCAAAGAACGCAATGGTCGGATCTTCAGCCGTAGACGAGGCTAGTACCTCCCAACAACCTCAACTGTTAGATGTCCTGGCACCAAATGAAACTGTCCCTCCTATGGTGGACCCCGAAGCGCCCGTTACCCAAGTTCAAATTCGCGCGCGTAATGAAAGATATGAAAACACCGCGGTCGAGCTCTACCAAGCATTAAGGAGTAACATTGACCTTATGCGATAACTTCAAACAAGTCAACGCATTGTCGCCCAACATCAACTAACTCGGAACAATGCTCGACCCCGACCAACCACCTCGGAAACTTCCTCTTTCGATTCAAGGGGCTCATACCAAAGGAGAAGATTCACCCTTATCAACCATGTCGCCGCTCATACTAATGCCCTTGACAACGGTAACGGTCATGCCAATAGGAATGGGAACGACAACGGCGATCGAACCACAGTTACATACAGTGAGGGGGAGCAGTACCGAGACCGCCCTCGCTTAATTATCAATGACGGACCAGATCCTACAAACCAACCTCTTCCTCGACACAACCCAATGGCCGCTAGTCGGGGTGAAGGGCCCGCTATTCCAACAGCCCACGCTCCTCCAAAACAGGATCCGCATCACCCCTCTCCACCTCACCATCCACAAGACCCAATCATAGATGTCGAGGACATGGAGGAAGACGATCCGAACCGCAATAGGACTCTGGAGCCACATCAAAATTCATGGATCCCAATGGCAGATCCCCATACAACTTACCTTCTCGACATGATACGACGGGTCATGAGGGAAATGTGAGGTGGCGCACACGGCGCATAGGAAGCCCACATTAGGCGTAACCCCTTCACAAGAAGAGTAAATGAGGCCGAATGCCGAGGCACTTTAACATGCCACAAATGCCACTCTACGATGGTACCACTGATCCTTCGCCTTCTTGAATCGCTATGAATGGCAAATGGGCTCGAGCCGGGGTGACGATCCAGCCAAATACAAATGCTTCCCGGTCTTCTTGTCTGGAACCGCTTTCCTTTGGTTCTCGCGCCTCCCTCTTGATTACATTAACAACTTCGGACAACTAGCAAAAGAGTTAGTCAAGCAATTCAAGGTGCATATCCTAACTCCGAAGAATGCCCTCACCTTATCCAACCTATACAAAGGGCCCATCGAGTCACTTAGAAGCTATCTTTCCCGGTTTAACATAGTTGTCGCTGAGGTCGAGGATCTGGAACCTCACACCATACTCTTTCAACTAGCGAAAGGTGTCCTCCCTACTTTAGAGTTCGGAGCCTGGATCAATCGAAAGCAGCCAAAGAGCCTCGACGCCTTCTATGAGAAGGCAGATCAGTACTTGTGCCAAGAAGAAGCAAGGCGGAACTGGCTTTCCGCCACGGGCCGTCCCAATGACCCCCAAGCCGATACCGCCAATAACCACTTTTGAGGTAGGCGAGGCGGGGATCCCTTCGACCAAAATAGGGGGGCAGGTCCCCAAAGGCAAAAACCAAACGGTGGCAGGCCAGATGGACGAAACAACGGGCAGGCCCCAGTCGAATTAAGAAAGCCCGACCCTCGCCAAGCTTTCGAGACTTACACCCCGTCGAGTGAAGACATAGAGACAATCTACTTGGAAACATGTAACACCCTACCATACAAGAAGCCGCGCGTCAAAGAATCAACTGACCGCGAGAAGAACACCGGGAGTTACTGTCGATACCATGACGTGTACGGGCACGACACCAAAGAATGCCGCCAACTTAGGGATGCAATCAAGAAACTTTTTCGTGAGAAACCGCTCGAGCAATATGTCCAAGAGCCCTTTCCCGCCAAAGCAAGCTCGCAGCCTCCAGCGCCGGCTCCACAAGTAGCCGCCAAGGGAGCTCCAGGACCATCTAACCCAAGACGAGGAAACGTGATCAACACCATATGTGGCGTACCTTACCCCACACATAACAGCTTTCGAAAAAAGAAGGAACATGTGAGTTCCATAAAACATGCTACTTACGAAGCCTTCTCCGCTCTCCCTGAGTCCATCCCATCCAAGCTATAAAAAACCATGCGAGACGACATCGTCTTCCAAAAAAGGGAATCAACAGGGGTGGAAATCTCGACCACCGGCCCATTAGTCATCACTGCCCAGATCGGTGCCGCTTTCGTTCGGAAGGTTTTAATCGATTCAGGAAGCTCGGCCAACATCATCTTTAAGACCGCTTACAACAAGATGAAATTGGAAACGAACGACTTGAAGCCATGTCATGCCGCAATTCATGGCTTCAATGGGCCCTCTAGTTCCCCCGTAGGGATGATCGACCTACCCGTAGAACTGGGCGAGGGGGACCGAAGCCGAGTCCGTATTCTCACCTTCATGGTTATAGACATCGACTCCCCCTACAATGCTTTCCTAGGGCGCCCCTTTCTAACCGAATTCCGAATTTACATGGCACCATGGTCTCTCCTAATGAAATTCCCAATGGAAAATGGGATCGGAACCATCAAGGGCAACCAAGTAAGCGCCAGGGAATGTTATGCAATAGAATGGAAGAATGCGTGCAATGGGGACAGGGAAAAGCCGTGCCCGCTCCTTCTTGTGCCAAAAATGTCCCTGCATAGCAATCAGTGGCGTCTGGGCCCTGGTTCAGGCGCCACTCCTGTCTTTCCGATGACCTCGACCCACGGAAGGACGAAGATCCTGAATACGACCCAACAAGGGTGTTGAAGATAGGGTCACAACTCCACCCAGCAGTTAAAGAAGATCTCATATGCTTCCTAAAAGCCAATTTAGACGTGTTTGCATGGACTCACTCTGACATGAAAGGCGTCGACCCCACAATTGCTTGCCATTCCCTTGGCTTAGATCCCAGAATACCTCTAATTAAACAGAAACGCCTCTTTCTAGGGCCCGAGAGGTCCAAGGCACTCAAAAAAGAGGTGGATTGTCTGCTCCACAATGACTTCATCAGCGGAGCTGACTACCCCGAATGGGTTTCCAATCCAGTTCTGGTTAAAAAGGCTAATGGTAAGTGGCGAACATGCATCGATTTCTCTGATCTGAGTAAGGCATGTCCCAAGGACAGCTTCTCGCTCCCGATGATCGATCGACTATTCAATTCGACCGTCGGATACATGCTATTATCCTTCATGGACGCCTACTCAGGCAACAACCAAATCCCGATGAGCCTCCGCGACCAAGATCACACCTCTTTCATAACCGACCTTGGGCTCTACTGCTACCGTGTTATGCCCTTCGGCATTAAAAATGTTGGTGCCACCTATAAATGAATGGTTAATCAAATCTTTAAAAATCAAATCGAAAAGTCCATGGAGGTGTACGTGGACAATATGCTAGTGAAATCTAAAAAAAGAAGAGACCACGTCCACGACCTCTCTGAAATGTTCGATGTCCTTCGCCAGTATGACATGAAACTCAACCCCTAAAATGCTCCATTGGAGTCACCTCAGGAAAATTCTTAGGCTTCATTGTCAATTCACTGGGCATCGAAGCTAACCCAGAGAAAGACCAAGCTATTCGGGACATCAGAGTCCCCGAGAAAATCAGGGACGTTCAAAGTCTGAATGGAAAGGTCGCCGCTTTAAGTCGGTTCATCCCTAAGGTCACCGACAAGGGCATCCCCTTCTTCGATTTACTCCGACAAGGAAAATGCAACTTCGAGTAGACCCCAGAATGTGTCTACGCATTCAAGGAACTTCTGGATCACTTAGAGCGACCACTTATGTAACGACCCGGGTTTTCGCGATCCTGAGTAATCGACATATAACCCAGTGTCGACTATCAAAGCATCATAAACACCGGATAGTCCATGAAAGAAATTAGAGGGTCAGAATAGATAAGATAGAAACTTAGAATAGAAGAAGAAGAAGAAGAAGAAGAAGAAGAACATACATCATCATCAGAGTAACACGAAACTCACAGTGGAACGAACAATATATAATGGATACATAACTTAGAAATAAAACTAGTATATGTATATAGTAACATTATTAGAGTAAATAACTTACAACACAGCGGAAATAACAATAGTAATATAATCCTGAAGCCTCCTGCTCCAGCTTTTCAAGTATCTGTAACATCCCGACTACTTAACTGCCCGTACAAAATTGGGCACCCAAGATTTTAGGGAAAACAAAACAAAATAAACTCCGGGTCTGTCATGTGACTGGTGTGAGTAAACTCAAATCATTTGTTTAACTTTCCAAAATCCTTTTGAAACAAAGGATAATCATAAGACCGATCCACACATAAACATGGATGGTTTTTACCTTATGACTACTCAAAATATTCTTTATATCACAACTCTTCTGATATTATAATAGTGTATAAATACAAATAAATATCAATCTAGCGGAACGCTTGCATCTCATGTTCTACATATATAAGATACAATCAAAAACAGCAGACTCTTATTGGGTAATGGATTTACAACTATGACAAGGTATGGAACCACCTTCCGATCAGTGTACTCTAGAAGCGATACACTGGAGTTCAACAAGAACATCTTGCAACTCGGCTATACATGACCGACCATTCATTTCGCTTGAATGTTCTGAATATATTGTCACCTTACGGTTGGTATACCAACATAACTATTCCTGGGAGATACTTAATTGCAAGGAGTAGCAAATATGACTATTCTCTAGATGGTGACAATATACCCTAATTGGGTGCGGCCCACTTAGCCATGCTACCTGCTCGATTTTTGTCATTTCTCGATTGATGAGGCTTGAGGTCATAACGTATCTTTTAACAGATCACTCCTTCATTTACTTTGAATGCCACATTGTCATACCCGTCAAATCACATATTGATTTCCCCAAAAATACCAAGGGTATAAGCTAAGAGAAACGAATTCCTCTGCCACCAACGTAAATACGTTCGAAACGATCAACTTACGTGATCTACCAGATATACTCTGTCAGACATTCGTCCATTCAAGTTGTCCTGGGATTGGACAAATCCGAAGGCATTATTCTGTAAATCCATCTTAGGCAATTTGTACTTAGGATTTACTGAACAACCCTTGCATAACTCTGTCTTTAGTTATCTTCATTATATTTGATTCGCAACGCTAATGCCATACAGAGTGGTTTTCAGATAATATATCTGATCCCGGTCTCTCCGTATTGACAACGGAAATGGTTAAAATCTTCGATAGTCGGTGATTTAACTATCAAAGGAAAACATGTGTGCAAACAACGATATTATTTCCAGATGGAAATTCTATCGATCAATCAACAATCAACATAAATTCATTTCCCCATTTCTCATTTCCATATATTCATCAAATCCTTATTTTCTAATATTAAAAAATATACGTTACAAACTTTGGAAAACGTTCCATTTCTGATTCACGCATCAATATCTTCCCACCTCTACCAGTCTCTAACTGTAAACCAGTAAGAGAACAACCCCTTACGTATTAACCCCGAAGGCCGAAACCAACATCAGATCAATACCCAGAAAGTCATTCAATTCAACAAATTTTCAGTCAGTTTCTAATTTTAGTACTTCCATTTTAAATTCCTATTTCAAACCCCAAATTCCTTTATAATATTTTATTTGCAAAATATTTACTTTAAATCAATATCATGTTACACCCGTGTGCGAAGCACGGGTCTAAACCTTCCTAATGTAAAATTCTCTTTTTATAAAACTCAATTCATTTTCCAAATATTTTCTTTTCAATATCCTATTTATTTCATATAAATATTCCCCTTTTCAATATCCTATATATGAACTATTTATTTCATATAAATGTTTCCCTTTTCAGTATCATATTTATTTCATATAAATGTTTCCCTTTTCAATATCCTATTTATTTCATATAAATGTTTCCCTTTGCAATATCATATTTATTTCATATAAATGTTTCCCTTTCCAATATCATATTTATTTCATAGATATGTTCCCCTTTTCAGTATCACACTTATTTCATATAAATGTTTCTCTTTTCAATATCATATTTATTTCATAAATATTTCCTTTTATATAATTCTATTTATTCCATAAATAAATATTTCCTTTTCTATTCAATATCCACTTTGAAATTTCTTTTCATAAAATCATTTGATTTTATATAAATATATTTTATTTTCAACATACACATCGAAAATTCCTATTTTAATTCCAGTATTATATATGGTATTTAAAATACCAAATAACAATGATCGATATCATTCAAACACACATAATTAACAACAGATTTTATATCACATCATATATTACAATATATGAAAAACAGTAAAATAAATGTTGAGGAATCCAGTTGGATTCCTCCGACCTGTTTCCCTACATCCATAGATGTTAAACAATATAATAACATCGATTTCATTTCAATATGAAATATTCTGATAAACAAAATCAACATTTGATTAACGATTTATATATATATATATATATATATCATTATCTATAATTTCAACCAATACATCAGCAATTCAACCAACCAATCAACACACAGCAATCAATTACCATTTATCATTACTAAATTATATTTATAAAAATATAAATTGATCAGAGTTAGTGAGATTTACTCTTGGACGATCATCGTTAAATAACGATAACCATCAGTTGATTCTAACCGACAATTTATTTTGCTATAAATTGTAACGAGCTTCGATTCACTCCCCGTTAGTTCCATTGTGTAGTGTCTGTTCATACGATCCCAAGGGATCTGACTGTTCGTTAATCTGACATCATATGGCCAAGATATAGTGTTATCAAGTTCATATACAAAATAAATTGAAATAAACTTAATTTAATTTCTTTAACGGGCTTTACCCATTATATTTCCGGCCCAACTCTCCCAACCTTGGAAAATCCCAACCCGCTCTCCACAGTATTTCGCAGTCATCTTCCCCAATAGACAGCACTCGTGAACCAGACTTCCTTACCACAGTATTTCACAATCATCTTCAATTCTACTTCATGGAAAATTAAACAAAATACACCATAATTATTGTGACGGCCCGCCCCGCACCAACCGACATTTACTCCAAAAGTGCGCTGTACACATGTCCAGTTAGCACAGAACGGGTCGTCGGAAGGAAAAGGAAGAAGAAGGAAATGAACTAATCAAGAACCTGTAGAATGTCTCACAGTGCATAGGATAAAATATAATAATAACATACTTGACATAAAACAGGTAAGACAGTGCATAAGCTGAGAACCAGAACTAAACATCATAGCAGCGGAAATCCTGAATACAGCTTATTACAACTTTTCAAACTATCTCAAAACAAAAGCAAGATAAATGAGGTACACTACTAATGTCCAAGTAGCGACCACCAATGACACAGGGAGAATGTGTGTATATATATATCACACGTGGAAGTCTCCTGCCCGCCTCTGACTCAGCTACTCGCGCATCACCAGCTAACCTGTCTCTAGTCTGCTCGTGTGAGCACCCAGAGTAATAAGAGGAGACATAAAACTCTGGGTCAGACATAAAGCCTGGTATGAGCGATAAGCATCTAAAGTGAACAATAACAGGTAGACTAGAAACATACCTGGACCTGGACCTGCAACCAAAGAGTTAGTACTGCATACTGTACAACACTCTAAGGTACCATATCAAACAGTGTAAAGATACGGAGGTGGGGGAGGTGTGCAAGTCATAATGATGGCAAACAATCAAGCATAGCATCCATCCTCACATCTCTCACTCAGTGCGTAAAGCATACGATATTCACCACTTCGATCACCCAACATACCTTGCTACGATCACTTTGCCCCCATGAAGTCATAAATGGCTTCACTGCACTGATAACGTAGCCACAAATCCCTCGCTATGTCCACTTTGCCCCATGGAGTCACAAGGACCCCACTGCACTGGCTCATAGCCTTACTAATCCTTACTATGTCCACTCTGCCCCATGGAGTCGCAATGACCCCACTGCACTGGCTCATAGTCTTACTACGCATCACTTTGCCCCTCGAGTCGTAATGACTCTACTGCACTGATAACGTAGTCTTGCTACCATCACTTTGCCCCTTAGGTCATAATGACCCTACTGCACTGATAAGTAGCCATCCTTCATTTTTAGTGGTGAATCGAAGTTATGAACGTCAACAACTCCTTAGCACACGTCCCGCAGCAAAGTCCAACCATGAAGTGAACTCATTGGTTCCCAACTGGATCCTGAGCTCTAACTTCCATTTGGACTACCTTTGCATCTCGGGTTATTGGTCAATACTGGGTCGGGTCGGGTTCCTCCTCAAGCCATCGGTTCGGGTCGGGTATCCTTCATCAGTTCGAGTCGGGTCTTCTCTTGGTGCGGTTCGGGTCGGGTGTCCTCCATTGGTTCGGGTCGGGTGCTTCACCTCGGGTCGGGTCGGGTGCCATCTCCCCTCCAGCTCGTGCCTCCGTTCCGATCCGTCTCCTCATCCTTCACATGCACCCATCCGATCCATCCTCATGCCTCCGCTCCGATCCCTACTCCCTAATCCGGTCCGATCCCTGTTCAGCTAGCGTGGCCTTCCTTTTTGCCACTTTTTCCAAGTGTTGGGTTCCGATCCGATCGAATTCTTTGCTCAGTTCAACATATCCGATCCGAGCCCCCCCTATCCGATCCGATCCGAACCCTGCACTGTTTTCTGAAACTGTTCCAGCAAGTGTTTACGCCATTCGACGACATTTTCGACCATTCTAACTATCGAAATCAACCACAAAGCATTTCATACAGTCATAGCAACATGCATAATCAACCACAAACATCAAAACATCAATATGATAAGTTAAAATGGATCAAACATACCCAAAATCTCATATTTCCCCTTAAACATGTTTAGGTGAAACTAATGATAAGGTTAGCAAAACTTAACCAAATTAACCCAAATTCATATCAGAGGTCTAAAACATTATTTAAGAATTTATGAACATTTTTCCCGAATTTTATCATTTTTAAATTCGCTAATTAACACTAATCACCCCTAATTTGCCATAATTAGTGCAAAACTATGCAAATCACTCACCTTAGCCACAAACAAAACTAAGATCTGAAATGAATCTCTGATTTGATGCGAATCTCAATGCTAAACAGCAGCTCCAAGGTTGCTTTGATGTAGATCTTCCTTGATTAGAGGTTGCTAAGCTTAATCCTTGACCAAAAGATGATTTGGAGGTTATTTAGAGGTTGGAGGCCATTTTTAAGATTCCTTGGTGATAAGTGGAGGCTAGAAAACTGAAATGGAATGATTCTCTATCTCATTTCAGCCTCCCCATAACCCTAATCCCGAAATGGGTTATGGGCCTACTCATTAATCACCCGATTTGGCCCGGTTAAGCAGTTTTTCACCTTCCAAACCTTATTTCAGCCATATCTGCCAAACGGTAAGTCCTTTTGGCTATTGTGACCACTCTACGGAAAGGTAAACCATCAAACGAATCCAATGGAAGTGGTTTTAGGTCAAAATTCCTTTCCAATCAAAAGTTATGGCCAAAACAGTACCAACTTTGGGCAAAACGGTCATTTAAAAATCGACAAAAATCATGAACATGGGAAATGACTCTAGTGGATGTTTCCCAAAGTTACATGACCATACGAATTCATACGGGAAAGAAATAAATATTCTACGATCCCTCGATGCGTAGAATGCGGGTCATTACAATTATCTCCTTTAATTTCTCTTTCCATGCATACCCTCCATGATTAACTCGTTATTGCTGCTAACCGGTTATTACTACTAACCCCACGTATAGTATTCACAACTTATCTTCTTCCACTTCAATAATCCGAAATCTCCACTGAGCCACTCACCATTTCCGACTATTTCAATCCTCCCTTTCTACTTCTATCCTCCACGAAACCGCACGAGATCACCTCCGTTCAACTCCTCTTCCCAAGCCCTTCCACTTCATCACCAACGCAAACAGCCCGTCCTCCTCAAGTTCATCGCGTCGTTCATCTTTATCCCTCGTTCACAATACATGAAGTGACCTCAACAAGCATCGAACGCCCCACAACTTTGCAACTATGTGCTGCTCCACATGCTAAGCCCAAATACACACTTTGTTTTGTAATTCGAGTACCAGAACTCTTGAAACCCACAAACCTAGCTCTTGCATACATTTCCAGTTACACAAAGAAGGACATCGAACCATATAAAACCTGATCTAAGTTAAAGAGCGCATCAGCAGGAGTTCGAATATATATGGATTTGATTTATAGAATTTTTCTATGAATTCCTTCGGATTTTTGAAATGTAGGAATTGGGTTCCAGAGAATAAACATACGGCAGAAATTTTGGTTGACCGTGGAATGATTTTAATTAGGGTTAGGATAGTTTCTAGGTTTATATAGGATAGAAATATTATTTTTATATTCAATTGTTAATTGAATTTTAAGTCATCGTTGTTTACATCTGTCATTTAAAAATTCCTACAATCACACACAATATCCAAATTTGACAAAAATGGACATGTAGCTACAGTTCGACATTACAGACCCAAGGAAACTTGTTTCGTCGAATTCCGACTCCTTTTGACCACATAGCGCATTTTTAACCATCAAAATACTGACTGTTTTTCACATTAAAAATCCATACGGCCACACACTGACTCAAAAAATCACGAAACTTGAAATCTACCAATAATTTAATATTACTGATCCAACAGAATTAGTTTCATCAAAAATGAAGTTCGTTTGCAAAACTGGCTATTTTTAAAGCTCTAAATAACCCATTTAAATATATAAATATTTATTTAAAAATAATTAAATTAAATATAAATAAATTTACATTATCGTATGTATTCATAATAGAATATCATACAGCCTCAGAATAATCCTATATAAATTTCTAACCCGATAGTTCAAATTCTAATTAAACCGATATTCGATTTATAATGAAATTCCTTTTATAAATTGTTATAAATTATAAAGGAATTCCATAGCGAGTATTTGAAAATTTGATTTGGTCATAAATCAAAATTTACACGACGAAATCCCGTTTTTTCTCTTCCATTTGAAAAATATACTTCACCATCTCTAAACGTTTCTTGTTTCATAGAAATCCAACTTAAAACAGATTCTGTATATTCGTTTAAAGTTCGAATCGTCAAATTACAAACTGCCGCGCCATTTCGAGCTCAATTATAATATAATTTATATGTTCAACCATCGTTAATTAAATATATTCGTGATCGTAATTCAATTTTAAACTGAGTCATATATTTTGAATTGTCCAATTCTCATAATATTGCCATTTCAGCTAATTCTGATTATTTCATAATTATATATATTATTTAATTATTATATTAATTAAATATTCAAAATTATTTAATTTAAACCTTTAAATTACCAAATTTTATTTAAAAAATAAATAAAAATTAATTATTAAATCATTAAAAAATACAGGTCGTTACATTCTTCCCCCTTAAAATAATTTCGTCCTCGAAATTGCTAAGGTAGAAACCAAACCCTATTGACTGGTTAAAGATTATTTGTTCACTTCTTAACTTCAGTTTAAACTGAACCAATTTAATTTCAATTAAATATTTATTCATTCCTATTAACGAAAATTTTCTAACACCTTAACTTTTTGAAAAATTTCCCCAGCACCTCCTTTGTACTGGTCAATAGCTCAAACTCCAACTCGCCTGTCTAGGCCTTCTTCAACCCAAAAGAAAATCAAACAGCCAAGCGGCTTGTTAGTTTGGCTCATTAAAATCTCAAACCCATATATAAGATAAATTGGTACCTATTTATCGGGCATATCAATATATCATTTCCTTGTGTTACCAATCCTGCATATACCGATGTCATCCCGATCATTAGGTTATACCCAAGCCAACTTCTGTTCTTAACTCAGATTCCATTCTTAATTTCAACTCTTAACTTACCAGTCCAATTCCATTTCGGATTATCTCTAATCCAATCTAATTCGATATTTTCTATTTCAATTCATTTTCCACTTAACTGGTATCAATTCAATTTCTATTTGCTTTTACAAATTCTAGATTAATTTGTTTTAAGTCAAACAATCTTCCCCAGGGAAATTTCAAACAATTTATCTTTTCTAAAACTAGACAACCCTTTTCAGGATTCAAACAACTTGCTTTTCACAAAACAATTCAAAAATAAAATTTTGGTTGTAATCCATCACTTAGCAACTCGAAAATGAACAATAATGATGTCGCAATTCATCATCAGGGTTATTTCCTAGCAATCAAAGTGAGGTCAATACTATATCACTTTTAAAACCATTTCTAAATACTTCCATTTTGAAATCTATTTCAAAAGAATATTCCCAATGCTTGGAAAATATTTCTAAAATCTCCCAGGATTTTAAAATTTTCTTATACTTAATTCAATTCCATTTATAATCACCTTTCATGTTTTTGGAATTTTAATTCCAATTCTGATTTAAATTCAGATTTAATTCATCTAATTTTACATATTAGCCTCATATGAATTCCAGTTGGTTAATTACATAACCATTTAATTTATAATCTTACTCGATTATAATAACAACCAATATATCCAATATATTATAATCATTTCAGTATAATTTTTTTCCTTTTATATCAAAATATAATTTGAGTAAAATTATTTCATTTACCCGCTTTTCAAAACATGTTGTGTCGGTTCATCGTATTCGAGTGTTTACAAACCCCTACCGATACAGTGGATCGAATTGATCGACCAGAATTCATAAACCACTCAACCAATAAATCTCCACAATATAAAACCATTTTGGTATCAAATAACAAATAAGCGCTCGTATATATATACAGTCAACTCAATCTAGGTTATTACTAACCCTAGCTCTACTGAGTTACGCCACAGAGCCAAGGTAATAACTTAATCTCCAGCTCTGATATCACTGTAACGACTCGGGTTTTCGCGATCCTGAGTAATCGACATATAACCCAATGTCGACTATCAAAGCATCGGAAACACCGAATAGTCCATTAAAGAAATTAGAGGGTGAGGATAGATAAGATAGAAACTTAGAATAGAAGAAGAAGAAGAACATACATCATCATCATAGTAACATGATACTCACAGCGTAACGAACAATATATGATAGATATATAACTTTGAAATAAACCTAGTATATGTATACAGTATGTAACACCCCACCTCCGCCAGGGTGGCTCTTGCAAGCACCCTGACTTTGGAGGGGCGTTTGAATCGGGTAAACATGCATAATGATATATCAAGGAAGAACAAGAACATATGTATATATGTAAACAGAGTAAATAACATAGATAAAACAGCGGAAGATTTCAAACTATTTCGAAACAAGTCTGGTACAACATAATGTCAACTTTCCAAATAAACAAGTCTAGATAAAACAACATCAACTGAAAAAAACTGAAATACACAAGTACTATCCCCAAAATAAGTGATAACCATAGCTAGCTTCATGTCAAGACCGTACATGAGCTAAAATCCCTCAAGCAAGCGATCAGAAATCCAAGCTAAGCTCCAATATTCCCACCCTGAGAACCTGGGGGGGAAACGGAAGAAAAGAGGCGAAAGAAAAACAGGTCAGTCAAAAAGACTGAGTAAGCCCTACTACAATCAATGTAAAATGATAAAGTTAACTGGCATGATGAAAACTGAGATGAACATAAGGATAACTACATACTGGCATGATAGATAAAAGGTGTCATCGCATAATCAGGTTTAAGGTTTTGCACCACAGGTGTACTAGCAAACTAACATGACTTGAATAAACATGTATTGATCCCTTGGCCCAAGCTTTGGCCCAATAACATGAAGTGACCCTAATACGAGGTCCAACCAAACGGTCTAGTCGATCGGCTCCCTAAGCCTAACTTGTCACGTGCTGGTGTCAATACGGCCCAAACGTAATTGTAGTCAGACTGTGCAGAGTCTCCCGTCGGGTGTATCAAGCCCTAGGGTGTCAACCCCTGGACACCATAAACATAAGTGCACAGTCTCGATCTACTGGTACCCATGCATGTTTTCCCCGGCTTCGGACTATGTGCACGACCATAGTCCGCCCGGAACTACACCGGCCTACCATTCTGCCGTCGTTTTTGGTCACTTACCTCAAGTCCAGTAATCGTGCCACAGCCTAGCGTAGTCCCTAGGGTCATAATGATACAAACTTGGGATTACTGCTGGAGTGGACCCCCATTGCTAGGATTTTCTAGTGGGTTAAGTATGGTTTAACCCTCTTGCTAATCATGGATTAACTTGGTTAAGTGTAACGATGAGTTCACGACTTAACCCTGATTAATCTACCAAGCCCAAATTGGTTAAGTATTAAGTGGACCATGACTTAACCCTAATCATGAGGCATTAATTAATTAATGTGCCTTAACCTCTCACATTAGACTTTGTTGCGGTTACTAGTTAAGCCGGTCGGTTCCGGGTAGCTTTACACCACAACTTGGTCTAACCTCGGGTTCAAGGTACAACATGACCAACTTCTCACATTGGGTCCTATTGTTTGTAGCAACTAGTTAAGCCGGTCGGTTCCGGGTAGTTTTACGCTACAAACTCAACCCAACCTCGAGTTGTTCACACTTTTATTTTCTAAGTGCCATGTCCATTATGTTTCCAAAACATATTACAAGTTTTCAAACATTTGGGTAGACCTAACTTAATAGGTAAATTCCCAATGGGTAGACCTAACTTAATAGGTAAATTCCCAATCTTATGTTTTTATGTCTTTTAAGTTTACCCAACCCCAAACGCAATCCCATCGCTTACATATCGCAATAGCGCATAAAGGATAGAAAGAGGGAACTTGGCATAATCATGACATAAAGGTGTTGAAGCCACAAGTTTCACATGGTGGCATATGAAATGTACATATGTTCATATACTTGCATATTACATTTTTAGGCCTCAAAAGCATGCATAAAACCAAACTTAGCATATTGGTGATACATGGTGATAAATGACATGTAGAAATGGCCATAAGTTCGCATTTAGCCTCACATGCAAGTTATCATAAGAGATATGATAACTTACATGTTGCCAAAATGCAACCTTTAGCATAAAGCTTGAAGCTTTAAGCTCATAAACCCAAGATAAGCTTGCATAACAAGATAACATGAACAAAATGATCAACCCAAACTTGCATAACATAACTTGCATATCATATGACAAACTTGCATATCAAACTTGCATAACATAACATGATGAACTTGCATATCATAACATAACAAACTTGCATAACATAACATGATAAACTTGCATATCATAACATGGCAAACTTGCATAACATAACATGATAAACTTGCATATCATAACATATCAAACTTGCATATCATGGCAAACTTGCATATCATAATGATCAACCAAACTTGCATCATTCATTCAACTTTAGAGTTTAAATATGAAAGTAGAAAAGGGCTTACAATACTTATGAAGACACAAAAATATGACAAAGCCCTTATGCAATCAAATAGACCCAAAATGCAAGCTCTAATAGAAAATACCTTGAGCCAAAATGATCAAAACCCTTGCTTTATGATGTAAATATGGAAACTTGACTTGAATGCAAGCTAATAATGCTCATACAAGCTTGAAAACACTTGTATGCATGGAAAATCTCTCATAGAAATAACTTAGAATTTTATGAAGAGAGTGGAGGCCATGAGGGGAATGATTTTGCCATAGTTTAGTTGTAGGGTTGATTAATGATGATTTAGGGTTAGGTTAGGGTCTTATTTATAGAGATTATGATTAGTTCTAGCCTTAGGATAAATCCCTAATTCCAATCTCAGCCCTTAAAACCGAATCTGGCTCCAAAACCCAACCAAAACCCCAAAATGGTGCACCAGGCAAAACTGCCCGGCTGAGCCAAGTCGACAGCCAAGTCGACAGGGCTGTCGACTTAGGTCCAACCAAGTCGACTCCCAAGTCGACAGGGCTGTCGACTTGGGTGCTCTGGCGGGAATTTTCCTGTCTGGCCCAATCTGACATAATTTCCAAATTCAAACTTGAATTTGAAATCTGTTTTTACTCTGAATTTTTCTGAAAACTTCGTTGGGCCTTAATCGGGTCATACGGACTCCGATTTTCGAAAACTCGGACTCTATTTCGCGTATTTTTCCAAGACGAACGTAATGGCAAAGCCCGTTTCCCTTGATTCAGATTTATAAATTAAATTCTGCCTCGATTTACGTTATAACAGGTTATTGAAAATACGGGTTGTTACATTCTCCCCTCCTTAAAGGATTTCGTCCCCGAAATCTCTAAGTTAGGAAGAACATATCCTACCATCCAACATCCATCTACTCAAAACATCATCCACGAGCAAACATTGTCCTTACAAGATTCTAAATGTTGTATGAACATATGCATAGGTGTGTGTATATGTACTTATCTAATGCAAATATCATCAATGCAAATTATGTTAGTGAAATGAATCCATATGTATGCAATTCCTAACATAATATATAACATCTACATGTGTGCACATAACATACATCCATATGCAACATCCATGTGATAACACAAAATTTTCATCCATGAATAAGCGTAAACACTCATGCATATACAATATGAGGAGTGTGTGAGCCGATCTAGTGCCTAATGTGTATAATGCATCCACGAGTAACCACTTGCAAACACTTGCAACCACTTGCAAACATCAAGCATAACATGTTTCAAACACATGTTTCATCCAAAGGGTTTCTACCTAAGGTTATCATGACAAGATTAACATGATAAACTAGATAATCAAGACAAACATGGATAGCAAAAGATATGCTACAAAGAGATCGGGAAGATAAGCAGGATATACTCCTTTTGGATTACAAGAAATCCCTTCCTAACCCTGACATGTATTACTAGCCAATAAGTCGTACCTCCCGACAAAAATAGGACCGAGAATGGGACCGAGAGGATATACGTAAAAAGATAACATGCAAGTAAGTTCCACAGGAAAACAAGGACCAAGGATATACTCATAATAAAAAGGATATGATGCGCATATCCAGCCTCCAGTCTTCTAAGCCACATTTCCTTGAGCTTAACTCCACTGTGCTTTGACCGTCTTTTACTTACTCTTCTATCATTCTTGGCTTAAACATAACTATGACCTCATGGTTTCATGCAAGCTCTCCAAAATTCACTAGTGAATCCTGGATCTCGTTTACTTACCATAAAGTATTCCACGCAGCAGAACCAATCCACGTTGCCAATTGCTCTTACTAACGTGATTTTCCATAACTCATGCTTGAACGAAATGAACCATCCGCCTGTGAATGATAGGCCGTACTTAGATTCAGTTGCTTGCCCATGACTTCCCGTAGACTATCCCAAAACTGGCTAGTGAAGATTGAGTCATGGTTACTAACTATACTTTAGGGAACCTCGTGCAACCGCTTTATTTCTCGAAAGTAAACTGTCGCTAGCTATGATGCAGTCCTTTCGCTCTTTACCGGAGTGAAATGAGCACTCTTCGTGAGTCTACCTACTATGACCCACATGCTCTTATTCCCTTTTTTTTGATCTAGGCAGTCCATCCACGAAATCCTTCGTAACGCTTTTCCTACTTCCATTGCGGGGACCTCCAATGGATGTAATAGCCCACCGGGCTTCTATGACTCGGCCTTTAACCTGTTGGCACAACATGCGCCTTGGGACAAACTCGGCCACCTCCTCGAGTGATGTGCATCTTCAAGAGCTTTCTTCCTCTCATTGCGTCTTAGCCATCCCTTGCCATTTATAGCGATGTGTCTTAACATCTCGCCTCGAATCAACTTGTCCATGATCTCGACTAACTGCGGGTCTTCTTTCTGCGAAGTCCCTACTTGATCCAGAAGGGTAGCTCTAAACTCAAGGGATGCTAACTAACTAATTAAACTGAGAGAACTTCTTATTTCAATTGTCCTCGTCGGAGCTTTTCGGTTTTGAACCGCGACCACTTTAGCAGGATCCACCACTAAGCCTTGCTTAGAAACTATGTGCCCACGAAATCTAACTCCTTTTTCTCCAAAATGACATTTGGAGGACTTGGCTTTCAACTGATGCGCTCTAAGCATATCCACCACCTCCTTGAGATGTCTAGCATGTTCTTCCTCGTTCTTTAAGAAAGTCAGGATATCGTCTACAAGGACTACCACAAACTTGTTCAAGAACTCCCTAGGCACCCTACTCATCAAGTCCACGAAGTAGGCAGGTGCATTAGTCAAGCCGAACGGCATGACAAGCCATTCGAAGAATCCATCTGGAGTTCTGAACGCAGTTTTGTCTATACTATCTTCAGCTACCCTGAGCTGATGGAATCCAGTAGCAAGATCAAGCTGAGAGAAAACAGAAGCACCGATAAGCTGGTCAAAGAGATCATCAATCCTCGATAACGGGTGTCTGTTCTTCTTAGTCAGCTTGTTCAACTCTCGATAGTCAACACAAAGTCGGAGAGAACCATCTGCCTTGGTAGCAAATACCACAGGCGCTCCCCATTCAGATATACTTCGTCTAATGAAGTTCTTCTCAAGCAACTCTTTCACTTGCTTACTTAGCTCCCGCCTTTCACGTGGAGCCATGTGCCGAACAGGCAAAGAAACCGGCTTTGCATTATCCACCAGATAAATGCAGAAATCAATCTCTCGCTTAGGGGGCAACCCCTAACTTCATCGAAAACATCCGGATACTCTCGAACCACTCTCACAGACTGAAGAGTTTTCATTGACGAGTCGAGTGATTCAAGATAGCACAACATGACGGGACCTCTCGGATTACAAGAAATTTCTAGGGTGTTTCCGAGGCGAGTCACGAGCCTCACAGCCCTATGCTCACAATCAAGGATGGCTCCGTATCTGGACAACGAATCCATGCCCAATATCAATCCATATCCCCTAAAACCAAGAACATAAGCACTACACAAGAACTCTACACTCAGTATAGAGATCCTCAAATCCCCACATATCATAGACAGATGGGCGGAACCCCCAATAGGATTTGAGACACAGACGGGATCATCTACCAAGCTAGTACTAAGGTGCAAACTATCAACAAGATCAGATGAGATAAAGCTATGCGATGCATCAGAATCAAACAAGGTACGAACTGGAAAATCAGAAATATATACAAGGCTCTCAACAGAAATACTACCTCGATCGGGTACTGGAGCGGCATTGAGAGCATGAACTTGCCCTCCTGATGGTCTTGCATACTGAGTCTGACCTTGCCCTTGCTTCTTCGGGAAATCTTTGCTGAAATGTCCAAACTCACCACAATGAAAGCATTCACCACTCTTCCATTTTCTCTTCCTACAATCCTTAATAAGATGCCCAACTGAACCGCAATAATGGCACTTCCTCTTGTCGTTATTGCCCTTGCTATTGTTCCCCTTGTTGCCTTGACTCTTGTTCTTGTTCTGATTGCCTTGACTGCTCTGACCACTTGGATTATCCTGATTTCCTTTCCACTGAGAATCAGTCTTCTTGGCTTGAGTATCATTCATCTTGATCTCTTTCTTGTCACTCCTATTCTCTTCATTGAGTAGGGCCATATTCACCAAACTTTCGAAAGTTGCCCCCAAGGGTATATGAGTCATGGCTAAACCATGTAATGGCTCGTTTAATCCTAGAGCAAAGTATAGGGCCTTCTTCTGAGCTGTGTTAACCAAGTCTAAACCGACCCGAGCCAGTTGATTAAACTTATCTATGTATTCCCTAATAGTCATGTCCCCTTGTTTTAGTGATAGGAACCTTAGTCCAAACTTTCCCCGAAATTCATCCTAAGTCTCAATTGGCCTAGTAGCGGTGGTGACAACCCACCAACGTGCAGCTTCTTCCTTTAGCAACCACACTGCCAATAAAACCTTCCTACGGTCATCTATATCAAAGAAGGCAAAAAGATCTTCGGTTTCTTTCAACCAATTCCTTGCCTCTACATAAGTCTCGGTTCCAATGAAATTCTTGCAACCCATCGCCATAAAGTCTTTGCAAATCTCCACGAAATCCTCTCGTGGATGCTGAGGGGGAGGAGGAAGAGGAACCTCAGCGACAGGGGGAGGAGGAACATCAGCGACAGGAGGAGGAGGAACATTAACTACCGGAGGAGGAGGAGGAGGAACATCTGCGGGGCCGGCTTCGGTCGCCCTAGCCTCCAAAAGTCTCCTATACCAAACAGGTACGTGTACTCCCTCCGGAATAGCAAAGTTATCGGCCATACTGAAAACGAAGAAAAAGACAGATTCAGAATGGAGAAAAACGAAGGAATTTTGCTAATGGCTTTTTGGGGAATAGCCTATAAAATAAACTAGACTTTTCTTTGGAAAATACTTTATACTTGGTTTTGAAAATAGTTTTCCAAAAGTTTTAAAAACCTTTTTGTTCCTTCTCGTAAACCATAGGCTCTGATACCAAATGTAACACCCCACCTCTGCCAGGGTGGCTCTTGTAAGCACCCTGACTTTGGAGGGGCGTTTGAATCGGGTAAACATGCATAATGATATATCAAGGCAGAACAAGAACATATGTATATATGTAAACAGAGTAAATAACATAGATAAAACAGCGGAAGATTTCAAACTATTTCGAAACAAGTCTGGTACAACATAATGTCAACTTTCCAAATAAACAAGTCTAGATAAAACAACATCAACTGAAAAAAACTGAAATACATAAGTACTATCCCCAAAATAAGTGATAACCATAGCTAGCTTCATGTCAAGACCGTACATGAGCTAAAATCCCTCAAGCAAGCGATCAGAAATCCAAGCTAAGCTCCAATATTCCCACCCTGAGAACCTGGGGAGGGGGGGAATGGAAGAAAAGAGGCGAAAGAAAAATAGGTCAGTCAAAAAGACTGAGTAAGCCCTACTGCAATCAATGTAAACTGATAAAGTTAACTGGCATGATGAAAACTGAGATGAACATAAGGATAACTACATACTGGCATGATAGATAAAAGGTGTCATCGCATAATCAGGTTTAAGGTTTTGCACCACAGGTGTACTAGCAAACTAACATGACTTGAATAAACATGTATTGATCCCTTGGCCCAAGCTTTGGCCCAATAACATGAAGTGACCCTAATACGAGGTCCAACCAAACGGTCTAGTCAATCGGCTCCCTAAGCCTAACTCGTCACGTGCTGGTGTCAATACAGCCCAAACGTAATTGTAGTCAGACTGTGCAGGGTCTCCCATCGGGTGTATCAAGCCCTAGGGTGTCAACCCCTGGACACCATAAACATAAGTGCACAGTCTCGATCTACAGGTACCCGTGCATGTTTTCCCCGGCTTCGGACTATGTGCACGACCATAGTCCGCCCGGGACTACACCGGCGTACCATTCTGCCGTCGTTTTTGGTCACTTACCTCAAGTCCAGTAATCGTGCCCCACCCTAGCCTAGCCCCTAGGGTCATAATGATACAAACTTGGGATTACTGCTGGAGTGGACCCCCATTGCTAGGATTTTCTAGTGGGTTAAGTACGGTTTAACCCTCTTGCTAATCATGGATTAACTTGGTTAAGTGTAACGATGAGTTCACGACTTAACCCTGATTAATCTACCAAGCCCAAATTGGTTAAGTATTAAGTGGACCATGACTTAACCCTAATCATGAGGCATTAATTAATTAATGTGCCTTAACCTCTCACATTAGACTTTGTTGCGGTTACTAGTTAAGCCGGTCGGTTCCGGGTAGCTTTACACCACAACTTGGTCTAACCTCGGGTTCAAGGTACAACATGACCAACTTCTCACATTGGGTCCTATTGTTTGTAGCAACTAGTTAAGCCGGTCGGTTCCGGGTAGTTTTACGCTACAAACTCAACCCAACCTCGAGTTGTTCACACTTTTATTTTCTAAGTGTCATGTCCATTATGTTTCCAAAACATATTACAAGTTTTCAAACATTTGGGTAGACCTAACTTAATAGGTAAATTCCCAATGGGTAGACCTAACTTAATAGGTAAATTCCCAATCTTATGTTTTTATGTCTTTTAAGTTTACCCAACCCCAAACGCAATCCCATCGCTTACATATCGCAATAGCGCATAAAGGATAGAAAGAGGGAACTTGGCATAATCATGACATAAAGGTGTTGAAGCCACAAGTTTCACATGGTGGAATATGAAATGTACATATGTTCATATACTTGCATATTACATTTTTAGGCCTCAAAAGCATGCATAAAACCAAACTTAGCATATTGGTGATACATGGTGATAAATGACATGTAGAAATGGCCATAAGTTCGCATTTAGCCTCACATGCAAGTTATCATAAGAGATATGATAACTTACATGTTGCCAAAATGCAACCTTTAGCATAAAGCTTGAAGCTTTAAGCTCATAAACTCAAGATAAGCTTGCATAACATGATAACATGAACAAAATGATCAACCCAAACTTGCATAACATAACTTGCATATCATATGACAAACTTGCATATCAAACTTGCATAACATAACATGATAAACTTGCATGTCATAACATAGCAAACTTGCATAACATAACATGATAAACTTGCATATCATAACATGGCAAACTTGCATAACATAACATGATAAACTTGCATATCATAACATATCAAACTTGCATATCATGGCAAACTTGCATATCATAATGATCAACCAAACTTGCATCATTCATTCAACTTTAGAGTTTAAATATGAAAGTAGAAAAGGGCTTACAATACTTATGAAGACACAAAAATATGACAAAGCCCTTATGCAATCAAATAGACCCAAAATGCAAGCTCTAATAGAAAATCCCTTGAGCCAAAATGATCAAAACCCTTGCTTTATGATGTAAATATGGAAACTTGACTTGAATGCAAGCTAATGATGCTCATACAAGCTTGAAAACACTTGTATGCATGGAAAATCTCTCATAGAAATAACTTAGAATTTTATGAAGAGAGTGGAGGCCATGAGAGGAATGATTTTGCCATAGTTTAGTTGTAGGGTTGATTAATGATGATTTAGGGTTAGGTTAGGGTCTTATTTATAGAGATTAGGATTAGTTCTAGCCTTAGGATAAATCCCTAATTCCAATCTCAGCCCTTAAAACCGAACCCGGCCCCAAAACCCCAAAATGGTGCACCAGGCAAAACTGCCCGGCTGAGCCAAGTCGATAGGGCTGTCGACTTGGGTCCAACCAAGTCGACTCCCAAGTCGACAGGGCTGTCGACTTGGATGCTCTGGCGGGAATTTTCCCGCCTGGCCCAATCTGACCTAATTTCCAAATTCAAACTTGAATTTGAAATCTGTTTTTACTTTGAATTTTTCTGAAAACTTCGTTGGGCCTTAATCGGGTCATACGGACTCCGATTTTCGAAAACTCGGACTCTATTTCGAGTATTTTTCCGAGACGAACGCAATGGCATAGCCCGTTTCCCTTGATTCAGATTTATAAATTAAATTCTGCCTCGATTTACGTTATAACAGGTTATTGAAAATACGGGTTGTTACACAGTAACATTATCAGAGTACAACACTTACAACACAACAGAAATAACAATAGCTATATAATCCTGAAGCCTCCTACTCCAGCTCTTCAAGTATCTGTAACATCTCGACTACTTGACTGCCCGTACAAAATTGGGCACCCAAGAGTTCAGGGAAAATAAAACAAAATAAACTCTGGATCAGTCATGCGACTGGTGTGAGTAAACACATATCATTTGTTTAACTTTTAAAAATCCTTTTGAAACAAAGGATAATCGTAAGACAGATCCACACATAAACACAGATGGTTTTTACCTTACGACTACTCAAAATATTCTTTATATCACAACTCTTCTGATATTATAATAGTGTCTAAATACAAATAAAGATCAATCTAGCGGAACGCTTGCCTCTCACGTTCTATATATATAAGATACAATCAAAAACCGCAGACTCTTATTGGGTAACGGATTTCCAACTTTGACAAGGTATGGAACCACCTTCCGATCAGTGTACTCTAGAAGCGATACACTGGAGTTCAACATGAACATCTTGCAACTCGGCCACACATGACCGGCCATTTATTTCGCTTGAATGTTCCGAATATATTGTCACCTTACGGTTGGTATACCAACATAACTGTTCCCGGGAGATACAGAATTGAAAGGAGTAGCAAATATGAATATTCTCTAGATGGTGACAATATACCCTAATTGGGTGCAGCCCACTTAGCCATGTTGCCTGCCCGTTTTTTTCTCATTTCCCCATTGATGAGGCTTGAGGTCATAACGTAACTTTTAACAGATCACTCCTTCATTTACTTTGAATGCCACATCGTCATACCCGTCAAATCACAAATTTATTTCCCTAAAAATACCAAGGGTATAAGCTAAGAGAAACTAATTCCTCCGCCACCAACATAAATACGTTTGAAATGATCAACTTACGCGATCTACCAGATATACTCTGTCAGACATTCGTCCATTCAAGTTGTCCTGGGACTGGACAAATCCAAAGGCATTATCCTATAAATCCATTTTAGGCAATTTCTACCTAGGATTTATTGAAAAACCCTTGCATAACTCCGTCTTCAATTATCTTCATCATATTTGATTCGCAATGCTAATGCCATACAGAGTGGTTTTTAGTTAATATATCTGATCCTATTCTCTCCGTATTGACAACGGAAATGGTTAAAATCTTCGATAGTTGGTGATTTAACTATCAAAGGAAAACATGTGTGCAAACAATGATATTATTTCCAAATGGAAATTCTATCGATCAATCAACATTTATTCATTTCCCTATTTCTCGTTTCCATATATTCATCAAATCTTTATTTTCTAATTTTAGAAAATATACGTTATTAACTTTGGAAAACGTTCCATTTTTGATTCACGCATCAATATCTTCCCACCTCTATCAGTCTCTAACTGTAAACTAGTAAGAGAACAACCCCCTACGTATTAACCCCAAAGGCCGAAACCAACATCAAATCGATACCCAGAAAGTCATTCAATTCAACAAATTTTCAGTCAGATTCTAATTTCAGTACTTCCATTTTAAATTCCTATTTCAAACCCCAAATTCCTTTATAATATTTTATTTGCAAAATATTTACTTTAAATCAATATCATGTTACACCCATGTGCGAAGCACGGGTCTAAACCTTCCTAATGTAAATTTCTATTTTTATAAAACTCTATTCATTTTCCAAATATTTCCTTTCAGTATCCTATTTATTTCATATAAATATTCCCCTTTTCAATATCTATATATGAACTATTTATTTCATATAAATGTTTCCCTTTTCAATATCATATTTATTTCATATAAATTTTTCCTTTTCAATATCATATTTAATTCATATAAATGTTTCACTTTTCAATATCATATTTATTTCATAGATATGTTTCCCTTTTCAATATCATATTTATTTCATATAAATGTTTTGCTTTTCAATATCATATTTATTTCATAGATATTTCCTTTTATACAATTCTATTTATTCCATAAATAAATATTTCCTTTTCTATTCAATATCCACTTTGAAATTCCTTTCCATAAAATCATTTTATTTTATATAAATATGTATTAATTTCAACATACACATCGAAAATTCCCATTTTAATTCCAGTATTATATAAGGTATTTAAAATACCAAAAAACAATGATCGATATCATTCAAACACACATAATTAACAGAAGATTTTATATCACATCATACATTACAATATATGAAAAACAATAAAACAAATGTTGAGGAATCCAGTTGGATTCCTCCGACCTGTTTCCCTGCGTCCACAGATGTTAAACAATATAATAACATCGATTTCATTTCGATATGAAATATTCTGATAAACAAAATCAACATTTGATTAATGATTTATATATATATATATATATATATATATATCGTTATCTATAATTTCAACCAATACATCAGCAATTCAACCAACCAATCAACACACAACAATCAATTATCATTTATCATTACTAGATTATATTTATAAAAATATAAATTGATCAGAGTTAGTGAGATTTACTCACATTGGACGATCATCGTTAAATAACGATAACCATCGGTTGATTCAGACCGACAATTTATTTCGCTATAAATTGTAAAGAGCTTCGATTCGCTCCCCGTTAGTTCCGATGTGTGGTGTCTGTCCATACTATACAAATGGATCTAACCGTTCGTTAATCTGACACCGTATGGCCAAGATATAGTGTTAACAAGTTCATATACAAAATTAATTGAAATAAACTTAATTTAATTTCTTTAACGGGCTTCACCCATTATATTTTCGGCCCAACTCTCCCAACCGTGGAAAATCCCAACCCGCTCTCCACAGTATTTCGCAGTCATCTTCCTCAATAGACAGCACTCGCGAACCAGACTTCCTCACCACAGTATTTCACAATCATCTCCAATTCTACTTCATGGAAAATTAAACAAAATACACCATAATTATCTCCTTTAATTTCTTTTTCCATGCATACCCTCCATGATTAACTCGTTATTGCTGCTGACCGGTTATTACTGCCAACCCCACGTATAGTATTCACGGCTTATCTTCTTCCACTAAAACAAACTGAAATCTCCAGTGAGCCACTCACCATTTCCTACTATTTCGATACTCCTTTTCTATTTCTATCCTCAACGAAACCGCACGAGATCACCTCCGTTCAACTCCTCTTCCCGAGCCCTTCCACTTCATCATCAACGCAAACAACCCGTCCACCTCAAGTTCATCGCGTCGTTCTACTTTATCCCTCATGCAAAATACATGACACGACCTCAACAAGCATCGAACGCCCCACAACTTTGCAACTAGGTGCTGCTCCACATGCTAAACCTAAATACACACTTTGTTTTGCAATTCGAGTACCAGAACTCCTGAAACCCGCAACCCTAGTTGCTGCGTACATTTCCAGTGACGCGAAGAAGGACGTCAAACCACATAAAACTTGATCTAAGTTGAAGAGCGCATCAGCAGGAGTTCGAATATATATGGATTTGGATTTATAGAATTTGTCTATGAATTCTTTTAGATTTTTGAAATGTAGGAATTGGGTTCTAGAGAATAAACATATGGCGGAAATTTTGGTTGACCGTGGAACGATTTTAATTAGGGTTAGGATGGTTTCTAGGTTTATATAGGATAGAAATATTATTTTTATATTCAATTGTTTATTGAATTTTAAGTCATCGTTGTTTACATTCAAAAATTCCTATGATCACATACAATATCCAAATTTGACAAAAATGGACATGTAGCTATAGTTCGACATTACGGATCAAACGAAACTTGTTTTGTCGAATTCTGACTCCGTTTGACCATACAACGTATTTTTAACCATTAAAATACCGACTATTTTTCACACTAAAAATCCATACAGCCACACACTGACTCCAAAAATCACGAAACTTGAAATCTAACAATATTTTAATATTATAGATCTAATAGAATTAGTTTCATCGAAAACGGAGTTCGTTTGCAAAACTGGCTATTTTTAAAGCTCTAAATAACCCATTTAAATAAATATATATATATATATTTATTGAATTAAATATAAATAAATTTATATTATCGTATATATTCACAATAGAGTATCATACTACCCCAGAATAATCCTTTATGAATTTCTAACTCGATAGTTCAAATCCCAATTATATCGATATTCGATTTATAATGAAATTCCTTTTATAAATCATTATAAATTATAAAGGAATTCCATAGCAACAATTTGAAATTTTGATTTGGACATAAATCAAAATCTACGAGACGAAATCCTGATTTTTCTCTTCCATTAGAAAAATATATTTCACCAGCTCCAAACGTTTCATGTTTCACAGAAATCCGACTTAAAATGGACTATGTATATTCGTTTAAAGTTCGAATCGTCAAATTACGAACTGCCGCGCCATTTCAAGCTCGATTATAATTATAATATAATTTATAAGTTCAACCATCGTTAATTAAATATATTCGTGATCGTAATTTAATTTTAAACTGAATCATATATTTTGAATTGTCCAATTCTCATAATATTGCCATTTCAGCTAATTCTGATTATTTCATAATTATATATATTATTTAATTATTATATTAATTAAATATTCAAAATTATTTAATTTAAACCATTAAAATACCAAACTTTATTTAAAAAATTAAATAAAAATTAATTATTAAATCATTAAAAAATACAGGTCGTTACAACGTATCCTCTCTAAGCCTATAGACCATGAGGGCTTATAAATTTACGTGGCTATTTCTACACAGGCAATCAGCTCGACATTAATACGCCTCGAAGACCGCACTCAACGGCCCGTCTACTATATCAGGAAGCGATTAACGGGGGAAGAGAAGAACTACCTGAAGCTAGAGAAGCAGGCATGCTGCTTATTGATTTCCATTAGAAAGCTCCTATCATACTTCCAGTCGCATCCCATAAAAGTTTTCACTGACCGACCACTGCGTCCGGTCCTACAATGGCCCGAGGCGTAAGGACGATTATTATAGTGGAGCATCGAGCTAAGCCAGTTCGAGATAACTTTCATCCCCGGACGAGCCATCCTTGGCCAAGCTCTCGCAGATTTCATCGTGGAGTTCACTGCCCCCGAGGAGGATCCCACGGTTAATGCCGAAACTCCCGACGCCAAGTAGAAATTGTTCATAGAAGCTCCTCTAACAGAAAATGCTCCGGGTTCGGAGTCGTGCTCATCAACCTTGAAGAATGCCCAATGTACTATGCGTTGAGGCTAAATTTGCCTCCTACTAACAACGATGCGGAGTACAAAGCCATAATTATCGGGCTGAGAATCGCGATCAAACTCAGGCTAGAGAATGTCCACATCTTCTCTAATTCATAGCTTATCGTCCGACAAGTACTGAGAGAGTATCAAGCGAAAGAGGGACGGCTTGCCCAGCACCTGGCCCGGGTTTAGGGGTTACTCGTCTACCTCGAGCATTTCACCATCACCCATATTCCACGTGAACAAAATGAAAAAGTGGATTCCCTCGCCAAAATGGCAAGCTTCAAAGATCCACAACTTAACGGATTCTCCCCGGTTGAAGTCCTCAACTCTCCAAGCATCAAGCAACGTCAAGACGAGACAATTATGAGCACCGAGCCCGGGCCCGAGTCCAGCATGACACCGATCAGAAGTTACTTGCAGCACGAGATCCTGCCAAAGCACTATAAGGAAAGGCGCGCTCTCACTCACTAGTCAGCCCGTTACCTTCTTATGGACGGGGTACTCTACCGCAGAGTTTTTTCCGTTCCCTTGCTCCAGTGTATAGCTCACGGCGACGCCCTCCAAGTACTAAGTAGTGTGCATAAAGACGAATGTGGCGATCACATTGGTGGGCAGACCCTGACCAGAAAGATTCTCATACATGGTTATTACTGGACCATGCTTGAACAAGATGCCGCAGACTACGCTCGCATGTGCGATAAGTGCCAGCGCTTCTCCAAGATTCTACGTGCTCCGCCTACCGAACTGTCTCAAATGTTCAGCCTATGGTCGTTCGCCATGTGGGGAATCGACATCATCAGAACTCTTCCAATAGCCAGAGGCAGGGCACGATACGCCATTGTCGTAGTGGACTATTTCACTAAGTGGGCAGAAGCTGAAGCTCTTGCCACCATAACCACAAAGAAGATGATCAACTTCATCGTCCGCAACAACATTACCCGCTACGGAGTGCCTCAGGCTATCATCTCCGACAACGACACTCAATTCGAGAGCACCGAGTTTAAAGCTTTCTGTCAATGCCATGACATTGATAAAAGATTTTCAGCGGTTCAGCAGTGGCTCATCTCCAAGCCAATGGCAAGTCGAGGCGGTTAACATGGTCATCAAATGCATCATCAAGAAACGTCTGGAAAAGGCTGAGGGCATGTGGGCAGACGAACTCCCTCTAGCTCTATGGGCATACCGCACCACTCACAAGACAGCAACCGACCATACTCCTTTCGCCCTCGCATACGGATCTGAAGCCGTCATTCCCATTGAACTCAAGTTACAGTCCCATCGAATCACGTATTTCGATCCAAAGACAAAACAAGATTTACTTCTAGGATCAGTCGGCATGCTGGAAGAAAAAAGGAACGAGGCCAATATCAGAGTTGCCACCCAATGACAGCGAGTAGTTCGATACTTCAATTCCAGAGTCTGCCACAAGAATCTCAACGTCGACGACCTCATTCTAAAGCGGGTTTCCCCCCGCCAATGGACCTCGCGCCTCGCTGGGAAGGCCCATACTCCGTACATCGAAAACTCAGTGATGGAACCTTCAGGCTCACCACCGTCGATGGAGCTGAACTCCCAAGGACATGGAACAACGAACATCTCCGCCACTACTTTACATAACTCATTTTATGGTTGTTTATGCATTTCGAACAATGTTTTATTTTGTCAGAAATCCAAGGCATTGTAAAGGCTATTACTGCCAAAGTTATTAGTAGAAATGGTGTTCAGTTTCCTGTCTCCCTTTTGTTTACTTCTCACGTGATGCATCTTATTTTCCAACAACCAACTCGATTCATGCCTGCGAAAACCGCATCGGCACCTCGGGCACGGGAGCTGGTGCGGCCATCCCAATTTCTAGGCAACATTGAATTTGAAACACTTGGCTACAATCGGAACCCCGAGCACGGGAGCCTGCAACGCTACTCGAGTCGTTGACCCGTGGCGCGACCAAGTATAAACAACCCCTAACTCGAACCTCGGCCCCATGCCGAGGCCGAGGATAAATCGTTCTGCATCCTAATCCAGGCGGCTTGGAGCCACTCAACGACCAAATCTTCCGACCGGATCCCCTTGTTCTCGATCGACATTTCGGAGGAGTAACTGACTCATGAGTGACAGAGAAACGGCGACCCCTCGCACCATCACCGCTAGAAATCTCCGTTATGTCAGTAATAATGGCACGCGGTGTGGGTACGCGGACATTCCCAACGGCAGGATCTACGATAGCCTTGCTCCTCTGCGGTATATCCTTTCCTTCTCGGTCGACCCTTCCCATCTCCTCCACCTTCTCATGCTGGGCTACCATCTTGGCCTCTTTGGTCGTCCCCATAGCCGACATCATGGACACATCGGCGTCCATTGAACCTCTGGCCAGGGCACTCTGTCCGTCGACCACCTCTCCTTTCTCATTAAGAATGTCAACCATGATAGGAGTTACTCTTATGTTAGAAAAGGTGTCAAGTTAGTCTCCGCCCTCTCCAGCCTATATCCTTATGGGGCCCGACCCAGTTTCAGTCATTTGGGGGATCACAGGGGCGAAGTCCGTTGCCGTCGTACTCTTAGGAGGAGCTGTATAGCAAAGACACAGCCTTTTTAGTCCACAAATTCGGTAATCACTTCATTCTCAGGGATGCAGGGTAAAAGGAAATTACCTATGGTCAAGGGTGGCATAGGGATGATATGAGGGTGCTTGCGGCGATAGGTGAAATGAGGCTAGTATCCCCTAGTGCCGAGAAGTCGAGAATTTACTCTGTAGTGGTGCATGCCGAAGCCTTAAGACCACTTACCAGGACAGGTCTGGGGGCCAGGGGATGATGAGAGCTCCCCACTGCAAACGTTTCTGTCATCGCTACACTATCGGTCGACACGAACTTCCCCTTCTCCTGAGCAAGCCTCGCCAACCTTTTGTTCTCAGCATCTTCTCGCAACAGCCTCCGTCCTTCCTCCAGCTTCTCCCGTTCACTACTATCCAGAAGAACATTCGCAAGCTGGCGCTCATCTAAAGTTCTTACGTCCACTTTACGCAAGAAAGCCTCATACGGAATCAACCTCTCCCAAGTTCTAACAAGCTCGCAGGGGTAGTCTTCGACCCACTAAATCCCTTGGAATCTCAAAGCCTTGACATACATACTATGAATACTTTCCTCGAAGGAGGACCCAACATGAAACTCCGCATCTCTCAGCTGCTCCCTCAATAGCTTTATCTCCCTCAGATATTCAGCCTTTATACCCTCGGACTCGCTCAGCACGTCCCTGTTGCTGGCTTCGGCATCCTCCTTCGCCTTTCTCATTACCTCGAGTTGCCTTTTCAACACAACCACTTCGGCATTCTCAGCTCGCATTCTCTCATTTTCCTCCCTCAAAGCAGCGTTTTTATTCTAGAGTTCGGTGACCCTCACATTGTCTTTTTCCAAAACATCACACGGTTGCTTTAGATCGGCTTTGTCCTTTTTTAGAGTCATGGTCTCGGTAGTTAGATCAACCACGGTAGCTTTATAATTTGAGATGGAATGCTCCGACTCCCTCTTCAGTGTATCATAAGCATGCGTCATCTCAGCTGCAATGGCAGAGCTAACAGTAAAGGGTCTGACAGAGTATAAAAGAGAACTTACAATGTGGGAATGGGCATACCTATCCTCTTATTCAATGCTTCGACGGTGGTCTTCTTGGCAGCAAGTTGTCGGTTCTTCTTTCTGATTAGTTATAAAAGCCCGAAGGAATACCTGTTGAACTCATTAGTTTGGTAATACGAAGCTCTCACATGCTCCCATACCTCCGCTGACTATCGGTCGGGAACCGGGGACAAACTTTAACTCACCGAAGTAGTGCCGGGGAAAGTGATGCTTCATGAACACACTTCGCTCCTCTAGGGATAGCTCTTATAACTGGGGTCCTGTCAAGTCTGGTACCTCTAACTCGGTCTCTCTCTCCTGCCTCAGCTGGCCAAGAGATACTTCCTTTTCCCTAGCAAGATGAACAGGAGCCGGAGGGACGACCGACGGAGAAGCTGTCGAAGGCAAATATTGAGAGCCGCCTATGTTAAGCCGAGTATCTCCCCCAGACACGCGAATAGGATGGGGAGGAGGAGGTGTCAGAGATCGCCTAGATTGATCCCGGTCTCGATGACCGCTGCCTGGCTCTAACGGAGGTGGAGCACCGTACAAGCTGGCGGATCTGTAGAATCTCTCGAAAGAATAACTCTAGGGAAGCGGGCGATCCCCGCGCGCATAACTTCATCCACGACGTCCTCCTACCATGACACCTACCAATGGAACAAGCCGAAGTTAGTCAAGTAACTCGCGTAGGCAAACGCCTATGCTATGCAATGTTATAGATGTATGCCCTAAGTGTTCTAACAACGGACCAGATTGTGGTCCAACCGAGGGGGTTAACCCCTCAGCAGCGCAGGAAAGTTCTTCCAGGCTCGTCATATTTGGCCATGGAGTCACTACTAAAGCAAGTCCCTTTAAGCTATCAAACTGGCCTGCGGGTTCAAGCGAGGCAGTGGGCCCTGAGTGAGTCGCAGGAGACCGTGGTCTAGCCAACACTCCTTCCCCCTCCCCTGTCAGAGGCGGGACAGGAGTGCTCGGCAACCCCTCATCTTTGGCAACCTCCTCTCGACCATGAACCTTGCGTCCGCACACATCTCCTTGAGGCGGAGCGGTCCTTTGCGATTCTCCTCCCGCTGGGTGTATTTTTTCTTCCACCCGCTAGGGGTAGGACCTGCCGCAACTCCCTCCTTTGGCACACTAAGGGCAACCGCGGCCCTGATCAGAGCCCGATTGTTTGGCGACAACCCAGCATGGCAGAGGTGATCCTGACTTATCATGGTGCTGGTGTCGCGAAGATTCTCTGGTATCACCCGCAAAGCATTAAGGCATTGCCGGTATTCATCTCCAGTAGGCACCTTTGGATTTCCTGTCATATTCCATTTAAAACAATGAATAAATGAAGGAATCCTAAAGTTACGGCAAGGAATGGAGTTAGAGAAACACTTACTTCCCACAATCCACCTTTTGGCAAATCCAGGAGGGCAGCTAACAAAGAACCACTCGCGCTTAAACATAGACAGCCTAGGCCACGTCCCGACAAAGAATTTTGTAGTAGCTATCGCTTCCATAGACCACTGAGAGGGAGAGGCCGTGCTCGTTTTCCTTAAGTGGAAGAAATATCGAATATCGTCCCCAGTGGGCTCTCTGTTCAAAAACTAGTGGAAGAGAATGTAAGTCCCCAAGAGAGAAGAATAAGCATTGGGGCGTAGCTGTGATGGCGCGAGACGAAAGTAGAACAACATATCTCGGATAAATTTATTAGATGGGGACACGCACCCAGAAAGGCAAGCTTGTCAATTCCAGGCGGTAAAACCCTCGGGCGGTATATGGGCTTTGTAATCTCTCTTGGGGGCCTAGGCATCACCCACCGGAATCTTAAATCGGGCCGCCATTTTCTTGACTGCGGCAGCATCCATACACGACTGCACTGAGTTAATAGGGTTCTCCAAAATTACCGCATCGGGCAACATGTCCAGAGCCAACGGAGGTACGGGCTCATCATCGCCCATGATATCTATATTCTCGGCCTCTTCAGTCACGACCGAGGAATATTGTCGTTCAGGTTGCTCCCCATACTCATACGCGTCGGATGAGCTGGTTGAATGAGAAGAAGTCGATCCTTCGGTGGTGGTCTCAAGATTGCTGCCAGATGAGTCACTTCTAGGGGTAGCGTTGGATGTGTGCAAGGTGGGCTGGGAAGCCTCGGATTTCATAGTTTTTCCGGGCCTTGATCTGGTTTGCATCTTTTGTTATACTTTAACGCATCAGTGTTAGAACGGCAGTATAGTGATCTGTACCACTCGTGCTGGTGGAAACTAATATGTGCGCGTAATGCGAATGAGCTACGTAAAGAAAGTTCAGAACGATTTGTAACAGTCCAAGTCCCAGTCCGCTTGTACGCTCCACCCTGTGTGACAATCCTAAACCCTTCTCGCGCGATTAACAATATATGCATCGACGCTAAGCATGCAAATCCAGAGGCGAACATTCGGAACCCAAAGTATGTCGACAAGACAAATTGGGAACCCGACAACGGTCATGTCTCGAACCATGTCGGGCTCGAAATTTCTACCTCCAGGTTCAAAATTTCGAAACCAGAAGGGTTTGAAGTTACAAACCAGTCTGGGTTCGAAAACTCGAGCCCCTCTGGGTTCAAAATCTCAAACCCAAATAGGGCTCGAGAATTCGAACCCACAGGTTCGAAAATCCGAACCCATGAGGGTTTGACGCTTCGAACCCCCGGGGTTCGAAAATTCGAACCCGTGAAAATTCAAGACTTCGAACCCGGTGGGTTCGAAAATCCGAACCCACGGGGTTCGAAATTTCGAACCCCCCAGGATTCGAAAATTCGAACCAAGCTGGGTTCAAAGAATCAAACCCGCAAGATCTTGAGGTCTCTGTCGTGGCCCTTCGACCTCCTCCCTTCTCACCACCTCGAGTCAAGGTCTCACCTAATTTGGTTCGAAATTTTTGGGTTCGAAGTTATCGGGTTCGAAGCTTTCAGCAATGGCTGCCAGAGAAAGAAAATTTAGGAGGAAGAAAAGTGAGGGGGGCCTATATATAAAAGGAAAAAGGGTCCCTTCATATTCCAGTACGGGTTCAAAATTTCTAAACCCACTAGGTCTGAAATTACGAACCCCCTGGGTTCGAAATTTCGAACCCCATGGATTCAAAAATTCGAACCATCAGGGTTCGGAATCCCAAACCTCTGGGCTCGAAATTCCGCCCCACTAGGTTCGAAATTTCGAGCTTACGAGTTCGAAACTCTCATGCATCCACGGAGACTACGCACTGCAGATACTAAACGATTCCAGCATGGCTCATCCCCGAACGACGGCTCATCTGCACCGCTAGGGGGAATAAGCCCTACAGCTAACACCTATTTACCTTTTGAATTACAGGAGAAACAAACAACGTCGCCATTTCCTCAACCTATGCAAAGCACATCATGTCAAAGACAAGACGTACTTTGGAGGGCAAATGTTAACCGGCTTTTTGGTCCGGTTCCCAGGAGAGCATCACACACGCTCAACACAACATGCCTCATGAAGATGAGGCCAAAAAGGAGCACACAGGAGTGAAGGAAGCAGGATCGAGAAGGGAATACATCGCTTGTGGCCTCATGGCACGCAAAAGACGTCCGCAAACCAAGGTCTTGGACCCCGAAGGAGCCACGAGCCTCAACCACTCGGTCCCGGGATCCTCGCACCCCTCGGAAGGAACTCACCCAGGCATGGTGCGGAGTTCGCACCTAGCCATGTGCGAACTCTCGCACCCATTCCTGGGTTCGAAATTTCAAACCCAGTGGGTGCGAGGTCTCGAGCGCAGCGGGTGCGAAATCTCGCACCTATGGCTGGGCTCGAGATTCCGAGCCCAGCGGGTGCGAAATCTTGCACCCATGGTTGGGTTCGAGATTTCGCACCAGCGCCTGGGTTCGAAATTTCGAGGCGCGCGGGTGGCGGACTCGAATTTCCTACATGTGATCCCTATTCCTACCTATTCCTACCTACTCCTACCTACTCCCACTCCTATAAATATCCCATGGCCTCACACTTTAAAGGGGTTGGATTTTCTTCAATTGAGACCTTCCTAGAGCTTCATGAGCCTCATTAATGGCATCTTCTATTTGAGGAAGAAAGAGAATTAAATATTCTTTTTCCAAAATACCTAGCATATGGCAATTGTAGAAGTGAATGTAATGAGCATGGCTTTATCTTGTAATTCTTGAGTGATTAATAAAAGTTCGACATCCTTCCAAAGTGGATGTAGGACTAATCCGCGGCCGAACCACTATAAATTCTCGTGTCATTTACCGCTTTCTTTTAGCTAGTCTTGCGACCACATTAACTATTCCTAGTAATAGGAAATTTTGGTGGTTTACGACATTTTTTGCCGTCAACAATATTCAATAGCCAAGCATTTTGCTTGGGATTCTATACTAGAAAGTGAAACCGTTTTTGATTTCAAGTATAATCAAATTTCGGATTGGATCTGATCTAAATGTTGATTTAATGGAGTTAGGAAGATAGTTAGCAAACAATATGCAATGAATCACTATATTCTGATGTTACAATTGCCATTAGAGATGAATGATTGGTGTTAGGAATTGATAATGTATTATGTGATCATATTAACCTTATTATATGGATGAATGTGATGAATAAAGTATTTATATCCATGCATTACCTTATTTAAATCAATCTTTATTATTCCTCTATAGATTTACATTTCTGCATAACTGAAATAGAAATTTCAAATCCCATGAAATATATGTTTTCAACTATTTGTTCATATTTTACGGATGGAGTTGCTTGTAAGTCAATTCAGAATATTTTACCATGGAATATTTAATGAGTGGATGAATGTGGAGTTGTCTGACGTTAAATTGCTTCATTATTGGCTATTATAGTTTATTAACTACTGTTCATCATTTATTCAGCCATTGAAATTATACTTATCCAATCACTCATATTCAAGATGAACATTTATTTGTTTTTCTCATGTTCATTTATTTCATTTATTTTCATTTTATTTCAACATAGATTGTTTCAATTTCATTTAGTGTCCATTACTATATCAGTTACAATTGATCTTCATTTCCCACTTCAACTCAAGTGCAAGTTCAAAAAAGTGTACAATGCTCTTCGCTGAAGATAGTAGTGTTTTAATACTTTTTGTGAACTGAAATAGTCAAAATTATGATTTAATTGCACTAAGACATAGGACATGTGAGTCTCAAATAACAATAGGGATTGATGTGCAGATAGAATCACAAAATCAATGTAAGTTGTAAATATATAAGGGAAAAGTAACAACAATGATGTTGCTCTATGGCCATCAAAATCTAATGCCATCCCTTTTGCATTATAATATGAGTGACAGAAGACAATTGCAAAGCTTTTTATGGTAAATGGTATCATAAATGATGAAATGTTAAATTTAAGCGCAATAAAACAAAGTCAATTTCCATAAAGATGTATCGTTTCTTCCTAATTGCAATGACATTAACAAAATTACAGTTTTGGAAAAGATAATGAAAAAGTGAACATGGTCTTGAACTTGAAAATGATTCATCAAGAAAGAATATAAATAAAAATGCATCTTCGTATGAACCCTAAATGAAAGATTCAGGCTTGTCCATAAAAAATTAAAACAACAAACCATCTCCTTCTTTTAGCCACCTTTCAAATCAACCATTCCAAATAGATAAGTTAAAAATCATAAAGCAAACATATTTTAGGTGAGAGTCTACTGGTTGAAGTCTCGTTCGGTTCCGAGGTAACATGAAGAAATTATTGTAATTTTTATTAAAAAATTAATGAATTCGTATGTAGGCAGAGTTCAAATAAAGGAATTTAGCCTATTATTTTCTAAGTACAACTGGTATTCACCTTGGAGTACTACAGTGTAACAACCCACCCGGAATGAGCCCAAGTTTCGACCCAAAGAGACCAATTAAAACTTAGAGCCATTTTAAATGGATCGTTGGTTTCTATAAGGACATATTATAAAAGACATAACAGAGCATACTAAAAAAAAAATCAGAATCTCACATAGCGGAGGGGATAAAGTATAATAATTTAAAATAGATGTACCTTTTGTTTAAAACCATCATAAATACCAGTTGCAACGAGTCTTATGCAATAATTGGTACATTAGAATTAATTATCCCAACATAATAATAATACTGCCAAAATGCCTAATGGCCATGGATCCTCCATCATTAGGCTCCATCATCGTTTCATCCATTAAGTTGCTATCCCACCTATTAACCTGTTTGATATGTTATAGAGAGGGGTCAATACATAAAGTCGTGTGTGACTGAAAACAATATTTGCTTAAAGACTATACCCTAGATTGGTAGGTTATATATGTCAAGGTATGTCTACGAAAATATAAGCGCACACACATACAAAAAATATTTTAATTAATGAGGTGGATATCTAAATCAATCAATTAGGACCTCTATTGATGCATTTAGGGTGAAGACCCAACGAGGTGGACATTCTCGGTCACTTAAAGCCCGTTCTAACATATTTATTCAGGGTGGATTCTCGTGATCCCTTATGACCCTAAGGAGGACCCTAGTCAGTTAAGACCCCGTCCTAATACCTCAATGTTCTTAAATCTATATTCTCACAAGAAATATGAGAAATAGTGTCTCGTCGTTTAATACTGGTTTAGGGTAGACCCGCATAGATCCATTTAAGACCCTTCCGGCGGATGCCTTATGTTACTACTTAACTGATATTATGGTAGAACACCTATGCCGCTTAAGACTTCCCTTGTACAATTGGTGAATAGATAGCATGCTACGTCCTATCTATACCAATTCTGTTCCTAGGTTATCCTTCTCAAAGCTTGTAGAGGAAGTGGACATTCCTGTAAACTACCCTACTCCGTTATTACCATGACTAAAATAGTTTTAGAGAAGGAGTACCCATAGACCAAATTAAAATCTAATAAGGGAGGGTCCCATGACTTTGGTCCGAATCTAAGGAATAAACCTTCGTAATGGTGCTGGTCCTAACCACTTAAGATCCAAAGTAGATAAGAAGAAAGTCAGTCACTTAAGACCTTCTCAAGGCGTTGTAAGCCTGTCTATTTACACACATAATATGTATATATTTATACACTAGACCTCTCACATTAAATCGTCTACCTGTAGATGCTGGATATGCCTGGCGGTTCCGGGCAGACTCCTACTACAAGTGGACTTAACCTCGTGTCATAGCATACTAAACTAAATGGCTCATGGCACATAGACCTCTCATATTAGCTAAACCCACTTGTGGTTGCTGGATTTGCTGGATGGTTCCGGGAAGACTTCTACCACAAATGACGACTAACTTCATGTCTATGTGCCATAATTTAATATATAAATAAGTCATTTTATATGCACGCACAAACAATAATTTATACGGGGACATTTCAGATTTATAACCTTATTATAATGTATTTGTTACGTCATTATTACGTTGAATTACGTTGTTTACGCTATAAAAATAAAATATTTAATATGCATGATAAACGCTAGTTTTCATTCGAATAAAGAAACATTTTAGCAGCGTAAATTGCCAGTTTGGTCTACATTAAAGGCATACAAGTGAATTCCCACATCAAACCGCTAAATACATGGCATAATGGCAAAATTAATGAAAGCAGTAATGGAAAACATAACAACATAACTATCAAAACTTGCATCCTAGGTAAAGAATCAAGAACCAGGTGTGAAATTTCACACAACATATATACATAAATATATATATACATATATACATAGACCTATATTTAATCTAATTTACCCTTTTCCATGTTGTAAGTAAAAACATTGACAATTAATTTGTTTCATATATGAATACGTTCAAATTATCCATTTAAAATGGAAATCCAGACCTATGCAAATAATAAAACTGAATCAAATCCAAACCTTTTTACATCATAAACACTTTTAAATAAAAAGGGTAAATCAAACCAAACAAAAGTAAATCATCTAAAATGTTGTTCATCCATAACCCAAAAAAATTCACAAACCCAAACATTTATTGACAATTCTTGCTAAACATATATATATATATATATATATATACATACATACATATATATATAGGAGATTTGGGCATTTTACAACTTGATATTATCATGAATCCAAATCTACCTAGACATATTAATCAATATAAAAATTTACAAAATGTAGAATATGCCTAAAAAAATTATTATTTCCACTCACTGTGTTTTGACTGTATGGAAATATTGCAGATTTGACGATGTTTGCCTATTAGATCTGAAAACCTTCAAGAATGAACACGAATGTGAACTCCAATCCCTTAGAAATACATACATATATATATATATAAGAATTAAACTGTCAGAATTATTATATATATAATTCTTATGATTCCAGATTCAAATCTTATCCAAATTCTATAAGAAAAGGGATTTTAAAAAAATAGATTAAGAGAGGAAGAAGAAAACCTACAATATATTTCTCTAGAATTAGTGGCAGAGTGGAGGCAGGGAAGGAGAAGAAGACTAGTTTAGGTTTGAGGTTTAGGGTGTTATTTATAGGCGTGTGAGCGATAGGAAGTCGTAGGATTATTTAGATTAACTCACGGCTGTCAATCTATAAACAAACACCCAAAAACTCAACCCGAACCGGGCCAAATTGGGGACTGACCGCACCAGGCGGTCAACCGCTCCCCTAGAAGGGCGCTCGACCGACGGTCGACACCCATTTTAGGGTGCGGTTGACCTCTTAGTCGTATTTTGGCCAGTGGCCTACGTTTAAAGCTGAAGAGATATTTTATATAACATTTATTAATTCTATTTATATCTTGCCTTTTAAACGTTATTCTTGTCCTCTGTTGTGTACTTATATATACACACAAATTCAAATTGGATGGAATATTTCAATTACACGTTTATTGGTCATAATTTATTCCAAATATTTATATCACAATTTGAATTTAAAACACTGTTGCATATATATTTAACGTACAACTTCTTTTAATTGTAATTCTTTCATACGGGATCAAAATCTGACATATAATATATGAAAATTGATCAAAATTTCGCTACAAATATAACTACAACATTTTCGTGGCTAAATTCCTAATGCTACAAAATCCTATTTTTCATCCCATTAATATGTTAATACTTTATTATTAATTTTCATTATTTGATAAACCTTAATCCGGGTTTATGTTGTGAATATATGAATAAAAGAATATTCTGGATTGGAATAAGCGTATGATGTTTTATTTTTTTAATTTAGGTTGTAAGCTGACAATTAATATGAGTAGTATTACCTTTTTTGGCATGATTCTAGGATTTCTCGAGTGCCTCTTAAAATTGAATTTAGAGAGCTTTTTGAGAATTGTGGTTTCAAGAATGCTTTGATTATGGATGTTTATAAGGGTAGTTCTAATCCTCCGTGGGAATTTTCTTTTGATAATATTTTAGAATGGTCAGTGCTCAGCCAATTTTCCTTATTAAAAGCAAAGTTGTCTTTGTATCATTTAGATAATAATGGTGATATCATTTGATGGGGCCTAGATAAGAATCTTCGGTATACTTCTAAATCTATGTATAAGTTTCTTAATTTTTTTGGTGTTTCTATGTTTATGTTTAAGTTTCTTTGGAAGTCTAATGCTCCGCCTAAAGCTAAATTTCTTATGTGGTTGATTATTCATAAGAAGCTTAATACGGTTGAGCAATTAAAGATTAAGAATATTATCTTTGATATTAAGTGTTGTTTTTGTAGTACTTTGGATGAGAATGTTGGTCATCTTTTTTTCTCTTGTACTAAGACGTTTTATGTTTTAAATATGGTTTTAAAGATTTTTGTCTTTAATAGTTCCAATACTTTTAGTAATTGTGATTATTATTGGAATTGTTTTAGATTTATTTTTAATTTCAATAATTTGTATGTGTTGGATACTTAGTTAATATTATTAGTTGGTTTATTTGGTTTGAGAGAAACCAGAGATTATTTCATTCTAACTCTGTTTCTATAGATAAATTAATCATTAGGACTATTAATTTAAGTTGGATTGTATATCTAACCCTCACTATAAGTTTTATAGTGATTCTGGATTTGCAAGATGTTTGTTTAAGGTTGGAACTAATTTGAGTTTGTTTATTCGAATTATTAAGTATTTTAGTCATAATAGATTTTGTATTTGTTATTGATATCTAATTTTATAAGTTTCTTCTTGTCTCCTTTTTACTTTGGTTCTCTTTATTTTTCACATTTATATATGGATATGGATATAAATATATATATATACTTAAGTGTATATATATATTTATGAACATTTATATGTGATGGTTGCTTATGGTTGGCTAGTCTTTTCAGGTCACAGGTTGTTGATTTTTTAGCCGAAGAGCTATTTAGAGAGCATGTTTGGAATGGAGATGTTATTAGTTTTGGAGTTTTTTTACTTAGAATGCAGCTTAAAGAGTTTATTTGAGATGTTATGTTACTTATGTTCCTCTTTTCTTTTAGTTTTGAGTGTCTAGTGTATTGTATAGAAGTAGATATACCTTACTATCGGGTGGTGGCCTTGGCGAAACTCGATCTTAAAGTATGATGGGCGGTGGTTTATCCATAGTTCATCTATCTACCATTCTATACATGCATTTAGTCTTAGTTCATGTTGTATTCTTTGAGGCTTGTAGACAGTTTTTGTATACTTCATTTTTCTTATATATATATATGTGTGTGTGTGTGTGTGTGTGTGTGTGTGTGTGTGTGTGTGTGCGCGCGCGCTCTTCTTTTTAGAAGATCACACATTTTTGCTTTCAAAAAAAGTTTTAATCTTCAAAAGTCATCATTTAATGATTATTCAATTCTAGGATATTAATCCTGTCTTTAGCTGGGTTAAAGAACGACTGTCATTTAAAACTTTGTTCATGATAAACCCAAAATCATCTTCCATTTAATATGGTATCTTCACAGAAATTAGATCAATCATAATCAATTTAGATTTCCGTATCAGACCAATACTATAAGTGGAATAACGACAAAGCCTTTTAAATTCTATAAATAGTAACGGTCTTCCTTTACAGATGCTCATCTCGATTATTACTAAATCAAATTCCATTCAATTCCAATTTAAGATATTAAATTGGAAAACCTTAGTTTGGAAAATTTCCATTAAATCTTACTTAAAAGATTTATAAATTCCAAATCACAATTTCACTGTTAATTGGGTTTAAGAACTAATGTCATTTAAAACATCGTTCACAATGAACCCAAACTCAACTTCCATTTAATTCCAATTATATTTATTAATCAGAAAATCTCATTAATCTTAATTAAAAGATTTATTCCTTTTCTCAACTGGGTTTAAGAACGGTGTTATTGAAGACACCATTCACGACATATCTAAAATCTAGTTTGGCATTAAATACAAGGCTCAGAATAGAAACCATATCGGCTTATATTCAACATCAAATTCTGAAACTAACAGATATCATAATGGGAATAACGATATCTATATCTTCCAAATTCCTCAACAATACACGTATAATCACAGAATCCAATATCGAAATATTACGAAGATTACTTGCATTCAAATCCTTTTCAATTTATATATATTGGAAAATCCTGGTTATATTGAAACCATTTCAATTTCTTATGGTTCTTTATAAAAGTTGATAAACAACTTGTTCAGATAAAAATATATTTTATCTTTATAAACTTGGAATATTTCATCCAAAATCTTTTCAAATCAATTATTATGATTTTACATAATTTATTTATATTTTTAATAATTTTATTAAGGCCCTTACAGTCAGTTTCCCATATCGGCCAACGAACTGCATCGGTATCGACCTTTTGCAAAACTGATTTGGGAATATTTTTAAATCTAACTATTGGATTTTAAGTCTCTTATATTCATTTAAATATCTTTTCGATACGAACCCAACGGTTACGGTTTCAGGAGTCTCCGATGGTCGGACCTCCCGTTACGTCAATTCGAAATTAATGGTTGAAATACGCGAATGGTCGCTGCATGACACATTCTATTCAAACCATTTAAATATATATAATATATTTCGTTGATTTCCATTTAAAACATATTTTATAAAATGTTTATAAATTCGTTTAAAAATGATTTCAACTTCCCTTTCAAATTTAAATCAAAATTAAACAATTCATATTAATATCTAAATAATAATATTTCCAAAATATCAGATTTTGAAATCAAGTATTTTAGATATTCATTATAAAAATGAATAAAAACGATAGAAAAATCTGTTCGAGTTAAAATGGCGTTTATTTACTTAACTCGGCTTCATATTTCATTATTTTTGTGTCCATCTTAAATCAGACATCAAAATCATATTTTGATTCTTCACTGAATATTATATCAGAATATTCAATATTTCTGAATTAGAATGTGACTCAATCAATTATCATATAATTTTAAGGATTAACTGTCAAGAATAATCCGAAGTTTAACGTGTCTTCCATAATAATCCCAAGTTTGGATTATTTCGAATAATCCGAAGTTTGGGGGGTGTCTTCCCATATTGATCCTTATGAACCTCTGGCGTGTTATTTTGGGATCAATATGGGAAGACACCCCCAAACTTCGGATTAATATGGGAAGACACAAGTAAATGGGTTTAATATGGGAAGACACCTCCCAAACTTCAGATTATTCAGAAATAATCTAAACTTGCGATTATTGTGGGAAGACATGTTAAACTTCGGATTATTCTTGACAATTAATCCTAAATTTAATTATATGGATTTCATACATTACATGTATTCAACAATAGTGATAAACAACTATTAAACATCAAATTCACATCCAAAGTGCATCTACAACTGTATAAGCATTAAATAATTAAAGAACGCTTATAATTGTCTGTCTATCAATCAGTTGACATACAACTAAATACAAGGGAGATATGTGAATTAATTATCATCCCGAGACCCGTGTGGGGGTTCTCATCCATCAACAATGATTATTATTTATATACTTGGACGACGTGTAAAATTATTGTCCCAATACCCATGTAGGGTTTATATCATAGTCCATGTGAATTTATCTACATATTTGGGAGACCGGTGGGTAAATTGTCATCCCAAAATAATTTATAATATAAACGTTTCATTTATCAACCCTTATAATCACAGTTTAATAATGATAACATTAAAACTATAAACATCCATCATTCACCAAACAAATACTGCAATCATAGGCAATCAATATATATTCAGTTATAAAAATAAATCTAAACAAAATATTTGAGTGAGAGAGTTCTCACTTTGACCGGTTTCTAAAATCATTATTAAAACGATTGTTTTAATAAAATTAAACAGTGTATTCAATTCAGTCAAAATTGCAGCTAGCCCCAATCGCATTCCAGTCAGTTCCATTGCGTAGATCTCACCTTCATGATTCCGACGCAACTGGTTTTGCATAATTTTGACATCGCTTGAAAATGATATGAAGTTTTATATATTAATTACACAATATAATTAATCTTAAAAATAATTAAACCCTGAATTAACTTATTTTATTCCTTAACTCACCTTCACCGTTTAACAGCTTCCAGGAAATATCTTGACCAAAATTGTTGCTGCCGCCCACCACCAGAAGCGATCGGAATCCCATCCACATACCCCACGACGAAGAGCCAACCCACCTCCCTCAACACTGACCATCCCATCCCAATTCTTCAAAAATCATTTCTTAAGATTTTACACAAATTATTGATATTTTTAATAATTTTATCAAGGCCCGTGCAGTCGATTTCCATCAACGGCCATCGAACTGCACTTACAACGACCTTTTCCAAATTTGATTTGGACACAATTCAAAATCCAACTGTTAGATTTCAAATCTCTAATATTCGTTAGAAAGCTCTTTTCGATACGAACCTAACGGTTCCGGTTTTAGGAGAATCCAATGGTCGGATCTCCCGTAACGTCCATTCGAAGTCAATGGTCAAAATTCGTGAACTGCCGCGGCACAGCGCGTTCTATTCAGGCCATTATATATATATATATATATATATATATATATATATATATATATATATATATATATATATATATATATATATTATATTTCGTCGATTTCCTTTCAAAACGTATTTCATAAAACGTTTTAAATTTGTTTTCGAAACAATTTAACCTTCATATTCAATTTTGAATCAAAATTGAATATTCCACATCATTGATATACAAATGATAACATTTTCAAAACGTTATATTTTGAAATCACTTTCTTTTCTATATTCATTATAAAAATGAATAAAATCGACATGAATATTGTTCACGTCAAAATGGCGTCAATCTAGTCAACATGGCTTTTATTCAACACATGAATGTTTATTCTATTCAACACATGAATATTTATTCTATTCAACACATGAATATTTATTCTATTCAACACATGAATTTTTATTTCTATTCAACACATGAATTTATTTCTATTCAACACATGAATTTATTTTCTATTCAACACATGAATATATTTCTATTCAACACATGAATTTATTTCTATTCAACACATGAATTTATTTCTATTCAACACATGAATTTATTTTTATAATATTCCTTATTTTCCAAATTGGAATGAGGCCCAATCAATTACCATATAATGTTAATTATATGGATTTTCTACAACACATGTATATAATAGCAACGATAAATCATCAACCATCATCCAGAGTGCACCACACAACTGCATAAGCATTAAATATAAATAATTAATGCTTACACAGTCTGTCAACCCATCGATTGACATACAACTAAACAATCAGGATTAGTATACGTCAAATATCATCCCAATACCCGTGTGGGGTTTCAATCAATCAAACACATATTTTATTTGTGTAGTTGGGCGATGTGTAAAATTTATCGTCCTAATCAATATCAGTCAAATCGGTGTACATAAACAAATCGTTCGATTTGTAAATGAATATTTATTTTACTTCAACACATGAATATATATTTTACTTCAACACATGAATATATATTTTATTTCAACACATGAATATATATTTTATTTCAACACATGAATATTTATTCGATTCAACACATGAATATTTATTCTATTCAACACAAGAATATATATATTATTTCAACACATGAATATTTATTCTATTCAACACATGAATTTTTATTCTATTCAACACATGAATATTTATTCTATTCAACACATGAATTTTTATTCTGTTCAACACATGAATTTATATTTTATTTCACAACCAACAGTCAATTTTCACAACACAAACAATCACACAAGTCGTCCATGGTCTGTGGACAACGGGTGTCGGGTGCTGCTAAGCACCGTCTGCATCCTAGTATATATTTTAAACTAGAACTAGAAATAAAAGTGAGGATTTCTCATCTCGGGATTCCACTCTGCCATTTTATTCGGAATTTCTGAACCGTTTGTTTTTGCCCGAAATTCCTATGCAGTCCTTTTCATGCTGTTCATAATTAAAATTTATATTTTTATTGCTTCTCTCTAATAAATAAAATTCACATCTTTTTTTTCTACTTCTTATATAAAGATAGATTTTTTATTATCTATATAATATAAAACTCGTATTTCTATTCTCTCTACTATATAAAAATAATATTTTTAACATCAAAGAATTCATATTTCTATACAATGAAAGATTGCGCCTTTTCTCTAATGAAAAATCTCCATTTTTTCTAAAGAAATATCTATATTTTCTATATCAAAATGAAACATTTTTTTTCTAAAACTAAAAATCCTATCTTTCTAAAACTAGAAATCTTGTTATTTCAGTTTTAAAAATCATATTATTATCAATCAAGAAGTCATATTTTCATAACAAAGAAAAATTCATTTTCATATCAAAGAAAAATCGTATTTTCTAAATCAAAGAATTACAGATCCGAAGACTTACAGTCTTCATCGCTGGTTGGATCCAAGAACGAGACGGGTTCGCTGATCGAAGGAGCTCGCTGGTCCCATCACCGCTGGCCTGCGCGAGATCGAAGGGAAGGAGGCTTCAATCGGAGGGCTGCACGAGAGGGGATGACGGTTGGCTCGACGGAGGCGGCTTCGGTGGGGGTGGAACGGCGCTATTTCGATGGCGTCGGGTTCTTCGATGTGGGCGCGGTTCACATCAGAAGGTAGAGGAGGCAGAGTGCGAGAGGAGGGGAGGAAGGGGTGTAGAAGGAGGAGGATCGGGAAGAGGGGGCAACGACGATGTGGAGGAGGGCGGCGATGCCGGTTGAGGTGGCACGGCGAAGCAAGGGGGCGCGGTGGAAAAGCCATCGTCGGGATTTTCTTTTTGATTTCGAAAAGAGGGGTCAACGCTGAAGAGAAAAAAAAGGGAGGGTATAAAAGGTTTTGTAAAGTTTAATTGTATTATTTAATTAAATTAATCTCCCCAAAAAGTTATCTTCCCATTTCGAACTCCAATCGAGGCCCAACGACTGTCGCCGCTAGCGTAATACCCCCGTTCTGAGCGCAATGGGATATATATCGCAAGCCAATTCAGCTGTTTCGGTCAGTTTCCATCAAAATCAAAATATAAATCATTATATTGAATTTTAAACGTACATTTCAGTTTACCGGGGATACACGCCGACTCTAAAAATTCCAGAAAAAATATTTCTAGCTTCGTATCGGCAGTACGATCCAAATAAAACTAATTTCGTCAAATTCTGAGATCGTTTGAAAAATGACCATTTTCCAGTCGATTAAAATCAACTAAAACTGATCAAACATATTTTCCTTTGCCTCGCTCACATATTGATTCGAAAAATTAAGAATTTTGAAACCTAGCAATAATTTGACATTCCGGATCCAACAAAAGTGGTTTCATCGAAAACCGAGGTCGTTTGCAAAATTCCCATTTTTAAGGGCCAGAATTCCATAGCGACTATTCTGAATTTTCAACTGGACGTAGCTTTTGATTTCCGCTATGAAACTTCGATTTTTCGGATTCGTTGGAAAGATATTCTCAAATAGATTCTAATATTTTTGGTTTTGCTAAAATACGGTTTATTTTGATTCCTGTACATCCATTTGAACTTTGAAATCGAATTTTCAAACTACCACGCCATTTTCAATTCCTTTTTTAATTAAAATAAAATATTTATATTCTAACAACGATCTATATAAATATATACATTCTATTTCTACTCAAAATAAATTCCTCGTCGTTATTATTTAAAATAATTCATTTTAAATATTCAAAATTCATCAAAATTGCCAAAATAAAAATTTTAAATTGGCTCGGATTTCTAGGTTATTACAATCTCCCCCACTTAAAACTTTTCGTCCCCGAAAAGGAATGAAGCTGAAAGTTGTTTAACAAATCAACTCAACCTCCAGTATTTCCATTATGGCTTAAGTTCTTCAACTTTTTAGTTTCTAAGAACTTTTCAAATTTTTCAAAAATTTGGCTAATACCCTAAATTTTCGAAAAATTTCGCCATAATCTCCCCTGCACCGGTAGCTTCGGGATATTTCATATAGCCTCCCATGGCCATTACCAATCCAAAAAGAAAGAGAAACAGCCAAGCGGCTCATTAAATCATCCGAACCCAAGAAATTAGTAAACATGTACCTATTTGTCGGGCAAACAATTTTATTCTTCTGCTCTAGCCTCCTTGCTATGACCTGTTCAATGTAAGTACATGTATATGTATGCAAATGCGACAAATTTTCAATACAATTCACTTTTTGATATAATTTGGCTAAAGGTTCAACATTTAATTAAATAAACAATAATCAAACAACACGACCAGCAATCAATTAGTTAATTAACGTTTCAAATTCATAATTTTGATACATAGTCCAAAGAATCACATTTTTGGTGCCAAATCACAATAATAGACTCTACCTAATTTTGGTTCTCACACCAATCAATTGGAATCATATAGAAATCCCACTTTCGTCACTCTAACATAAATACTGATGATGCCATGGTCATTATCAGCATCATCTCCAGATGACTAGAGTGTGATTCTATATCCATCTAGTATATTAAAACTTTGAATACACGTGGATCAGACGTATATGCCAAATCTTTATATACTTGATTGTCCAAATTCAATATAAAATAAATAATCAAATACTAATAATTGAATTTAAATTTTCAAAACAAAATTTGTTTTCATTTTTATTTAAAACAACACCCTTCACACTCGTTCTAGGTTACTACTGATCCCATCTCTAACGAGTCATTCTCATTGGATATTACTAATCCAATCTCTGATGAATTCTTTCGTTTGGTTCTAACGTGTCTTGTTCTCGAGCTTTGTAAACCAAAGCTCTGATACCAACTATAACGAAAAGGAATTTCGCTCGATTCGAATCGATCGCTAAACCGACAAAGACCATTCGAAACCCCTGATTGTTTTGAGAACACGACAGATTGGAATGCAAACAAAAGAACATTTCATTGTATATTACAACAATTCCATCAGAATACAAGAATATATAGAGTATGAATAAATATTACACAACACAAAAATATCAGAGATTACAATACATAACATAGCAGCGGAAAATAATACAATACACAACTGAAAGTAATACACGGATACAAAGCTTTTCGGATATCGTTCCAGCTGTAAATCAGGATCCTGTGAGTATAAATCTGCAAAACCAAAACTTCTAGCTGCCCGTGTCAAAGTAAGGGCACACAGAGTTTAGATTAAAACAATAAACTCCAGGTCAGTCATGTGACTGGTGTGAGAACTAAAACAGTTATTAATCTTTAGTTTAAAGTTAGGTAAATCAAGGGACCACGCCGTATAACATGGAACGGGTTTCCTCCCAAGAATACCAGTGCATAAAACAAACAGCGCAATGCTAAATAAAGAACAATGAAGCTATTATAAGACCCAGGTCCCATCACACAATGCAACGCAAGCCGGAGGATAGGGTTTTACCTTATAATAGCCAAAGAATGCTTGATACGCTAAATTTCAACTTTTATTATTACTATAAGTGTATAGTGTCAAAACAATTTCAATCATAAGTATCAATCATAGACGGCATGGGTACCATTTATCATGTCGCCATACTAGGCTCTACAATCAAAACCGCAAAGTCACGTATTGGAAGTTGGATTTCCATCTGTGAACTGAGGCAAATGATAGTCCTCTACCAAATTCGAGACTGTCTAGCCCGAGTCACAGGAACAGAATGCATCGTCCCTGGGATCGTCAGGGCCGGTCCACCGATGTGGATTAAAATGCCTGAACACTGCATTTCCCCGCCCTTTGGGGCGTAAATGAGCCAAATGACTCCATCGGCTCCACACAGTCACCGATATATCCGAGGCGCCTCGCAACAGCAACAATTACACAGGTGAAAATAATATAAATGTCTGGGCTGGTAGGTCACTGACACCACCCTAGCTAGAAGGAAACGCATGCCTTCCCTGAGGTCCGCTCCCGTTTCTGGTTCACAACCGGGGTGTGAGGCTCGCGAATTAATGCTACACAAAGCTATGCCACACAGGTCGTGCTTTGATCATCAACCACAAGACTCTGCTTTTCAACAAAAGCCTTGATCATTTGCCACTTAGGCATGCCACACAGGCAATTCACTCCATGCGATTGATATCCATCAATATATAACCTTTGAGATCATACCTCTCTGAGAAGGGCGTTAAGCAAGAGAATAAATTCTCCGCCGCCAAACAGATATATATTTAATAGAAATCAATCACACAGAATAAAATCCAATGTCAGACACACAGTCCATGTACAAGTCCGTTCTGGGTTTGAATGAAACCGGAGGCACCTTGTACCTCGCATATCCATCGATCTCCAAGTACGTCTGGACGATCACCAACTGATTCCCTCCTCTTGGGTGAACAACCCAATCAAGATCATCAGTAATCACCCAAACGATGTGAAGACCTCCGGTCTTCAACCACCATCTTCATCCTCGACACCACGTGGAATCAGTTATTCAGAATGGGATAAACCCAGTCTTTCTGAATAACTCGCGTATATAATAAACAAGTGTTACACAAACACAACATACGCCTCATTCCAATTCAGAATATTCTTTTATTCAAATATTCTTATACTTCAGGAAAGTTTCCAATTAATTTTATCAAAGATAGATTCTTTAAATTTATTCTTTAATCTTCTTTTGATATCAATTCAAATTAGTAGGGATTAGCGAACCACACCAAAGTAACCATTTATTTTATTTCTCAATCCCAACCTATTCATCCCATGAAGTAAAACTGGTCATACTTCATATCCAACACCACAGTGTTATCGGTAAATTCAATTACCATTTCATGTTCAAATCTAATTAAAGATTTAACTATCGTCTGGAGCAAAACTGGTGTTACTCCATTCTCGATCATTTTAACCTAATTAAAGATTCATTAAAACTCCACTTAGTTTTAATCTTCCAAAAAATCAATATCCTGTTTTTAACTGGGATAAAGAACCAATGTCATCTAAAACACGGTTCCCGATAAACCCAAAATCACATTCCATTAATTATCGGGTTAAAGAACAAGTGTTATTTAAAACACCGTTCACGGTAAACCCAAAAATCTAATTCAATTCCAATTAAATATCATTTAATTGGTACACTTCATTAAATCTAAATAAAAAGATTTAATATTTTTCTCAACTGGATTTAAGAACAGTGTTAATGAAGACACCATTCACGACAAACCCAAATCACATTTGATATTAAATACAAGGCTCTGAATAGAAAATATATCGGCTTATATTCAATATCAAATTCTACGAGCAACAAATATCGTATTGGAAATAACGATATAAATATATCTTTCAAATTCCCATAACAATATCTGTATCATCACGAAATCCAACATCGAAATATTCCAAAGACAATTTCGATTCAAATCCATTCCAATTCAATTCTTGGAAATTCTGGTTACTTTTAAAACCATTTCAAATCCAATTTATTTATTTTAAAAATAAATGGATTTTAATTCTAGTTCAAAACCAGTTCATTTCGATAAAAATCTATTTTTATCTTTTCAAATATGAAATTTTTCATCCCAATTCTTCACAAATCATTTCTTATGATTCTACACAAATTATTGATATTTTTAATAATTTTATCAAGGCCCGTACAGTCGATTTCCATCAACGGCCATCGAACTGCACTTACAACGACCTTTTCCATATTTGATTTGGACATAATTCCAAATCCAACCATTAGATTTCAAATCTCTAATATTCGTTAGAAAGCTCTTTTCGATACGAACCCAACGGTTCCAGTTTTAGGAGAATCCGACGGTCTAATCTCCTGTAACGTCCATTCGAAGTCAATGGTCGAAATTCGCGAACTGCCGTATATATATTATATATATTTCGTCGGTTTCCTTTCAAAACGTATTTCATAAATCATTTTAAATTCGTTTTCGAAACGATTTCAACTTCATATTCAATTTCGAATCAAAATTGAATATTCCACATCATCGATATACAAATGATAACATTTTCAAAACGTTATATTTTGAAATCACTTTCTTTTCTATATTCATTATAAAAATGAATAAAATCGACATGAATATTGTTCATGCCAAAATGGCGTCAATCTAGTCAACATGGCTTTTATTCAACACATGAATGTTTATTCTATTCAACACATGAATATTTATTCTATTCAACACATGAATATTTATTCTATTCAACACATGAATTTTTATTTCTATTCAACACATGAATTTATTTCTATTCAACACATGAATTTATTTTCTATTCAACACATGAATATACTTTTATTCAATACATGAATTTATTACTATTCAACACATGAATTTATTTCTATTCAACACATGAATTTATTTTCTATTCAACACATGAATATATTTCTATTCAACACATGAATATATTTCTATTCAACACATGAATTTATTTCTATTCAACACAAGAATTTATTTTTATAATATTCCTTATTTTCCAAATTGGAATGAGGCCCAATCAATTACCATATAATGTTAATTATATGAATTTTCTACAATACATGTATATAATAGCAACGATAAATCATCAACCATCATCCAGAGTGCACCACACAACTGCATAAGCATTAAATATAAATAATTAATGCTTACACATTCTGTCAACCCATCGATTGACATACAACTAAAGCATCGGGATTAGTGTACGTCAAATATCATCCCAATACCCGTGTGGGGTTTCAATCAATCAAACACATATTTTATTTGTGCAGTTGGGCGATGTGTAAAATTTATAATCCCAATCAATATCAGTCAAATCGGTGTACATAAACAAATCGTTCGATTTGTAAATGAATATTTATTTTACTTCAACACATGAATATATTTTTTACTTCAACACATGAATATATATTTTATTTAAATACATGAATATATATTTTACTTCAACACATGAATATTTATTCGATTCAACACATGAATATTTATTCTATTCAACACATGAATATATATTTTATTTCAACACATGAATATTTATTCTATTCAACACATGAATTTTTATTCTATTCAACACATGAATATTTATTCCATTCAACACATGAATATTTATTCTATTCAACACATGAATTTTTATTCTATTCAACACATGAATTTATATTTTATTTCTCAACCAACAGTCAATTTTCACAACACAAACAATCACACAAGTCATCCATGGTCTGTGGACAATGGGTGTCGGGTGCTGCTAAGCACCGTCTGCATCCTAGTATATATTTCAAACTAGAAGTAGAAATAAAAGTGAGGAGTTCTCACCTTGGGATTCCACTCCGCCATTCTATTCGGAATTTTGAACCGTTTGGTTTTACCCGAAATTCCTATGCAGTCCTTTTCACGCTGTTCATATATAAAAACTATATTTTTATTGCTTCTCTCTAATAGATAAAATTCACATTTTTTTCTTTCTACTTCTTATATAAAGATCGAGTTTTTATTATCTATATAATATAAAAATCGTATTTCTATTCTCTCTACTATATAAAAATCATATTTTTAACATCAAAGAATTCATATTTTTATACAATGAAAGATCGCACCTTTTCTCTAATGAAAAATCTCCATTTTTTCCAAAGAAAAATCTATATTTTCTATATCAAAATGAAACATATTTTTTTCTAAAACTAAAAATCCTATCTTTCTAAAACTAGAAATCATGTTATTTCAGTTTTAAAAATCATATGATTATCAATCAAGAAGTCATATTTTCATTAACAAAGAAAAATTCATTTTCATATCAAAGAAAAATCGTATTTTCTAAATCAAAGAATTATAGATCCGAAGACTTACAGTCTTCATCACTGGTTGGATCCAAGAACGAGATGGGTTCGATGATCGAAGGTGCTCGCTGGTCCCATCACCGCTGGCCTGCGCGAGATCGAAGGGAAGGAGGCTAATCGGAGGGCTGCGCGAGAGGGGATGACAGTTGGCTCGTCGGAGGCAGCTTCGGTGGGGTGGAATGGCGCTACTTCGACGGCGTTGGGTTCTTCGATGTGGGCGCGGTTCACATCAGAAGGTAGAGGATAGAGAGTGCGAGAGGAGGGGAGGAAGGGGTGTAGAAGGAGGAGGATCTGGAAGAAGGGGCAACGACGATGTGGTGGAGGGCGGCGATGCCGGTTGAGGTGGCACGGCGAAGCAAGGGGGCGTGGTGGAAAAGCCATCGTCGGGTTTTTCTTTTTGATTTTGAAAAGAGGGGTCAACGCTGAAGAGAAAAAAAGGGGAGGGCATAAAAGGTTTTGTAAAGTTTAATTATATTATTTAATTAAATTAATCTCCCTAAAAAGTTATCTTCCCATTTCGAACTCCAATCGAGGCCGAACGACAGTCGCCCCTAGTGAAATACCCCCGTTCCGAACGCAATGGGATATGTATCGCAAGCCAATTCAGCTGTTTCGGTCAGTTTCCGTTATATTGAATTTTAAACGTACATTTCAATTTACCGGGGCTACACACGGACTCTAAAAGTTCTAGAAAAATTAATTTTAGCTTTGTATCGGCGACACGATCCTAACAAAACTAATTTCGTCAAATTCTGAGACCGTTTGAAAAATGACCATTTTCCAGTCGATTAAAATCAACTAAAACTGGTCAAACGCATTTTCCTTTGCCACGCTCACATATTGATTCAAAAATTACGAATTTTGAAATGTAGCAATAATTTGACATGTCGGATCCAAAAAAAGTGGTTTCGTCGAAAACCGAGGTCGTTTGCAAAATTCCCATTTTTAAGGGCCAGAATTCCGTAGCGACTATTCTGAATTTTCAACTGGACGTAACTTTTGATTCCCACTATGAAACTTCGATTTTTCGGATTTTTTGGAAAGATATTCTAAAATAGATTCTAATATTTTTGGTTTCGCTAAAATCCGGTTTATTTTGAATCCTGTACATCCATTTGAACTTTAAAATCGAATTTTCAAACTACCGCACCATTTTCAATTCCTTTTATAATTAAAATAAAATATTTATATTCTAACGGCGATCTATACAAATATACACATTCTATTTCTATTCAAAATAAATTTCTCGTCATTATTATTTAAAATAATTCATTTTAAATATTCAAAATTCAACCAAATTGCCAAAATAAAAATTTTAAATTGGCTCGGATTTCCGGCTTATTACAGCCGGTCCACACGGAGTGGGTTAAAAATACTGTAAACGATATGCTAGTTTGCCCTATGGGAGCATAAATGAGCCAAATGACTCCATCGGCCCCGGATCGACCGATATAACCGAGGCGCCTCGCTATCCATCATCCACATAAGTATAATGTCCGGGCATGTAAAACCCAAAACACCACTCCTAGCAAGAAACCAGCATATGTCCATTTCCCTGAAGTCCTTCTCCCGTTTCTGGTTTACTCTGAGGTGTGAGGCTCGCGAATTAATGCTACAAAAAGCCATGCCACAAAGGCCGTGCTTTGATCATCAACCACAAGACTCTGCTTTTAAACAGAAGCCTTGATCATTTGCATCTCTGCATGCCACGCAGGCAATCCACGCTATGCAATCGATGTCTATCAATCACACAGAATGAAATCCGATGTCAAACACACATCCATTTACAAGTTCGTTCTGGATCTGAACAAAACTGAAGGCACCTTATTCCTCCCCCATATGTCCAATACAGGGGAGAGGCCCTCGCATATCTGTAATGACCCACATTGTCAGATGTATTATAATTTATTTAAGTTTATAAATAGTGATTTAGGGAATTAAATCGTCGCTAATTAAATTATAGTGAATATTTAATTAAATTAAGTAATAGAATAATATATTTAATTCAGAAATAATCAAAATATTGGAAATCACATTATTCAGTGCACAGGGTCGTCCCTAGGATTTAGTTCAGCTTAGAGTTGAATTATATTGACGATTATATTCAATCGACGTCAGTTTGAATGTAGAATTATAATATAATTAAAATAGAGCGCGTAACGACGCGGTAGTTCGCTATTTGGCGATTTGAACTTCAACTGAATATACAGGGTTCGTTTTAAATCGGATTTCTATGAAACAAGAAACGTGTGGAGCTGGTGGAGTACATCTTTCTAGTGGAAGAGAAATATCGGGATTTCGTCATGAAGATTTTGAGTTATGTCCAAATCAAATTTTCAGAAATGCAACGTCCTGCCCATAAGGATTTAATTATATTTTATTTAAGGATTTAAATAGAAATCGAACATCGATATAACTCTGACGATGTAATATCGAGATGTAATATCGAGTTGTAAATCCATATAGGAATATTCTGGAGCTGTACGATATCATATGTGAAGATAAATGATAATATAAATTTATTTGTATTTAATTTAATAATATTTAAGTATATTTATATATTTAAATGGGTCATCTAGAGCTTTAAAAATAGCCACTTTTGCAAACGAAGTCAGAATTCGACGAAACTAATTTTGTTAGATCCGCAATGTCAAATAATTGTTAGATTTCCAGTTTCATGATTTTTAGAGTCACCGGGTGGCCGTATGGATTTTTAGAGTGAAAAACAGTTAGTATTTTTACAGTTAAAAATACATTGTGTGAGCAAACAGAGTCGGAATTCGATGGAACCAGTTTCATTAGGACCGTGATGTCAAACTGTAGTTGCATGTCCAATTTCGTGATTTTTGGGTATCGTATGGATTTTTAGAAGCCAAATAGAAGCAACGGTCCAATAAAAATCAATATTAAATTAATTAGAAAAAATCCTATAAGTACCCCTCACTATCCCTTAAACCCTAAAAAATTTCATTTCTGGTCAACGGATTTTTTGCGCCGTGATTTTATCTCCAGGAAAAATACTTCCATCTTTCAAAAATCAATAGAAATGAAAATAAATTTCTATAAATCTAAATTCGATCATCGTTGAAACCCTGGATGGATTCACTTCGATTTGGTACCCTCTTTGCAAGGTGTGACGCCCTCTTTCTGATGTTCGAAACCTAGACAGTGAACTAGGGTTCACGATTTCGGCTGTCACAGGTTTTAGTACCAGTTTTTGATGTTGGCGTTGGGTTCGTAGTGTGAAACCGCACTGGTGGTGAGATTTTGGGAGGGTTCGGTGTACTTTGGGGTCGGTGGGTTTTTGCCTAGCTGTTGTCGACGATGTGAAGGGAGGAGTGCGAGGTTGGTATTTTGGGTTCAGGATGAAAGGGAGGTTGAAGTTATGGATTTTGGTGCAACCGAGTTGTTGATTTATGGAATGGAGATGGAGGAGTTGGTCTTGGAGGAAATGGCAATGGTGTTCGGTGGATTGGTGAGGAGCAGGCCACAGCAGGATTTGTGGTGAGGGAGAGAACACGTTCGGGTTTGGGTATAAAGGGTAATGGGCTGAGATTTCAAAGGGGTAAGGCCCATTAAAGAGAAAATCCAAGTTATTTTCAATTTAAATTGTATATAAATTTGTAATCGGTATAACTTGATCATATGAAATTAGAATTTCGAACGGTTGGATCCGTTAGGATCGTATGGATGAGCACTTCACAATGGAACTAGTTTGAAGTGGATTGGAGCTCGTTTGAATTTACGGCTAATTTAATTGTTTGATTCAAATCAAACAAACAGTTTATCGTTCTTTAACGATGAACTTCCAAAGTGAGTAAAACTCACCAACTCTGAACAGTTCTATTTTTATAACGTATATTTAGAACTGATAAATGATGACTGATTATTGTGTGTTAACTGTTGGTTGAGTTGTTTGTTTATTGATTGAAATCATAGATAACGATATATATATATATATATCGTTAATCGAATATTGATTCTGTTTTATTAGAATATCTTATATATGTGTTATCTAACATCTGTGATGCAGGGGAACAGGTTGGAGGGGTCCAACTGGACTCCTCAATATTTATGATATTGTTCTGTTCTTATATTGTAATATATGATGTGATATATAATATGCTTGATTATGTGGGTTTAAACGATATCGATCATTGGGGTTTGCTATTTTAAATATCATGAGAGACCCTGGGATGTAAAAAGAATTATTTCAATGTATATTGAAATAAAGGGATTTTATAAAATCAACAGATTTCATAACAGGAAATATTTTGAAAGTAAATAAAAGGAAAATATTTATAAAACGAATAGAGTTTTATAAAAGGGAAAATGTTGATAAAACAAATAAATATGATAAAGGAATATTTATTTAGTAAATAAATAGAATTATAAAAGGAATATTTAGTTGGAAACTAAATAGGATTATAAAAAAGGAAGTTGACTAGATAAAAAGGAGTTAATCAAACGTAGTTAATCAAAAGGAGTTAATCAAACATAGTTTATCAGAAGGAGTTACTCAAACATAGTTATTTAGGATAAGTTACCATTTAGCACGACTGCTAGCGTAATTCGCAAGGCTGCAGATAGCCTACGGCGGTCGGATATTTCCTGAGGTAATCAGGCGTAACCATTGTGATCGTTGCGATCTAGAGTCAAGAGAATGGAGTTAAATTCAATATTAGTTATTCGAATAGGAGTTAAAAAAAATAGAGTTATTCAATTAGAGTAAATCAAAATGGAGTTAAATAGAAATTAGAAACTAACTAGAGATTAATAAGTTGAATAGTTTTCTGGGTATCGATCTGATGTTGGTTCCAGCCTTCGGGGTTTATACTTGGGAAGTTGTTCTCTTGTTGGTTATTTTTGGAGTCTGATAGATGTGGGATGATAGTGATATGTAAATAAACAAATGGAAATGTTTTCCAGTGTTAATAACGTATATTTTCTAAACATAGAAATGAGGATATATATATGGTTGATGATTGATCGATATAACTTCCAACTGGAAATAATATCATTGTTTGCACCCCTGTTTTCTTTGATGGTTAAATCACAGACTATCGAAGTTTTTGACCATTTTAACGTTGTTAATATGGAGAGACCGGTTGGATTATTATACGAAGAACCACTCTGTATTGGCATAAGCGTTGCGAATCATATATGCAAAAGATAATTGAAGACGGAGTTATGCAAGGGTTATCCTGTTTACAGAATAGTGCCTTCGGTTTGTCCAGTCCCAGGACGACCTGTATGGAAGAATGTCTGACAGAGTATATCTGATAGATTGCGTAAGTTGATCTCTTCAAACGTATCCACGTTTGGTGGCGGAGGAATTCGTTTCTCTTAGCTATATGCCCATGGTATTTTTGGGGAAATCAATTTGTGATTTGGCAGGTATGACGATGTGACATTCAAAGTGAATGAAGATGTGACATGTAAAAGATGAGCGTAGCTTCTAGCCTCACATCCGGTAAATGACAGAAATCGGGTAGGCAGCATGGCTAAGTCGGTCGCTCCAAAGTAGGGTGTATAATCACCTATCTAGAGAATATTCATTTGCCTCTTTAATCTATCAATGCTGTCCCATATATATACGGGAACAGTTGCTGATCCCAACCGTTGGTGATGTACATTCGATACACTCAAGCGAAATGAGTGGTCGGTCATGTGTGGCTGAGTTGCAAGATGTTCTTGTTGAACTCCAGTGTATCGTTCCTAGAGTACACTAATCGAAAGGTGGTTCCATACCTTGTCATAGTTGGAAATCCATTACCCAATACGTGCTTGCGGTTTCGATTGTATGTTATATGTAGAACGTGAGATGAAAGTGTTTCTGCTAGATTGATATCTATTTGTACATAGACATTATTATAATATCAAAAGGTTTTTGATATAAAGATATTTTGGATTCTCATAAGGGAAAACCCGTTCTGTTATAGGTGTGGTCTTATGAGATATCGTTTACTTGTTCAGACCGTTTTAAACTGTTTTACTCATACCAGTCCCATGACTGACCCGGAGTTTATTTTGTTTTGTTTCCCTAAACTCTTGGGTGCCTAAATTTGTACGGTCAGTCAGGTAGTCGGGATTTACAGATACACTTGGGGAGCTTGGAGCAGGAGGCTTCAATATTCTATAGCTATTATTATTTCCGCTATTGTTGTAAGTGTTGTACTCTGATAAGTGCTATTGTATACATAATTGTTTTATTTCAAAAGTTATGTTATATTTTATTCGTTCCGCTGTGAGTTTCATGTTTACTCTGATGATGATATTCTTCTTCTTCTTCTTATATTCTATAAGTTTCTATCTTATCTATCCACACCCTCTAGTTTCTTTCATTAATTACCGGGATTTTTCGATGTTTGGTTATCGACATCGAGTTTAGGTCGATAACCATAGTCGCTAAAAATCCGGGTCGTTACAGTTGGTATCAGAGCATAAGTTAAGAATTACCTTGGCTCTGTGGCGTGACTCGGTAGAGATAGGGTTAGTAATACCCTAGATTGAGTTTGAGTGTATATATACGAGTGCGTATTTGTATTTGATATAAAATGGTTTTATATTGGGGAGATTCATTAGTTGAGCGGTTTATGAGTTCTGGTCGATCAGTTTGATCCGATGTATCGGTAGGAGTAAATAAAACTTGAATACGATGGACCGACACAGTATGGATATGTGATGTATTATCATATATAGGTTGTGATTATAATCGAGTAAGATTATAACATGTGAAATGGTTATATATAACCAATCAGAATTCATATAAGTGAAATACGTGAAATCAGATGGATTGAATCAGAATTTAAATCAGAATTGTAATTAAAACCTTGGAGGTTTGGAAAGGTGTTTGTTAACAGATTTGGATTAAGTATAAGAGAATTTTAAAATCCTGGGAGATTTTAAATTGGTTTAAAGCTTTGTGAATGGTATTTGAAATATATTTCAAAGTGGAAATGTTTAAGAAATGGTTTTGAAGTGGTATAGTATTGAACTCACTACGGTTGCTGGAAAGTAACTCTGATGTTGACTGCGCAGCATCATCGGTGTGATTTTCGAGTTTCTAAGTGACGGATTACTACGAAAGATTTTGCTTTTGAATTGTTTTGAGAAAAACAAGTTGGTTTGAAATTCTAGGAAAGGATATTTGATTTTTGGGAAAAGCCAAGTTATTTGAAACTCCCAGGTAAAGGCCGTTTAAGATAAAAACAAATTAAAGTAAAATTTGTAAAATCCAATAAAATTGAGATGGAATTAAAAGCCAGTTAAGTGAAAATCGAATTGAAATGGATTGATGTCAAGTGGAATTAGACTTGATTGGAGATAATTTGGAATTATATTGGACTGGTAAGTTAAGAATTTGAAATCAAGAATGGAAATTTGATTAGAAATTGAATTCGACTTAGGTATAAGCGAATGGTTGTGTTGAGGATAAATTGACCAGAGTTGATTGGATTGATATTGGTATATGCTGAATTGACAGCAGGTGAAAGTGATAGGTTGATATGCCCGACAAAAAGGTACAAGTTTATTTTTGGTATAAGTATGAGATTTATGAGCCAAATTGGCAAGCCGCTTGGCTGTTTGATTTTCCTTGGGGTTGGAGAAGGCCTAGAGAGGAGAGTTGTGGTTTTACCGATAGGGCTGTACAAAGAAGGTTATGGCGAAATTTTCCGAAAATTTAGAGTGTTAGAAAATTTTCAAGATTTTTGAAAATTTTAGTTAGTTAGAATAAATAAATATTTTAGTCGATATTAATTGGTTCAGTTGAAATCAGAAATAAGGGGTAAACAAATCTTAGGAATTCCAATAGATAGGGTCGTCCTCTAACTAAGCAATTTCGAGGACGAAATTATTTTAAGTGGGGAAGAATGTAATGACCCGCATTGTCAGAGGTATTATAATTTGTTTATTTAATTATATAAATAGTGATTTAGGGAATTAAATCATCGTTAATTAAATTATAGTGAATATTTAATTAAATTAAGTAATAGAATAATATATTTAATTCAGAAATAATCAAAATATTGGAAATCAAAATATTTTGTGGACAGGGTCGTCCCTAGGATTTAGTTCAGCTTAGAGTTGAATTATATTGACGAATATATTCAATCGACGTCAGTTTGAACGTAGAATTATAATATAATTAAAATAGAGTGCGTAACAACGTGGCAGTTCGCTATTTGGCGATTTGAACTTCAACTGAATATACAGGGTTCGTTTTAAATCGGATTTCTGTGAAACAAGAAACATGTGGAGCTGTTGGAGTATATCTTTCTAGTGGAAGAGAAATATCGGGATTTCATCGTGTAGATTTTGAGTTGTGTGCAAATCAAATTCTCAAAAATGCAGCATCCTGACCATATGGATTAAATTATATTTTATTTAAGGATTTAAATAGAAATCGAACATCGATATAACTCTGATGATGTAATATCGAGTTGTAAATCCATATAGGAATATTCTGGAGCTGTACGATATCATATGTGAAGATATACGATAATATAAATTTATTTATATTTAATTTAATAATATTTAAGTATATTTATATATTTAAATGGGTCATCTAGAGCTTTAAAAATAGTCACTTTTGCAAACGAAGTCAGAATTCGACGAAACTAATTTTGTTAGATCCGCAATGTCAAATAATTGTTAGATTTCCAGTTTCATGATTTTTAGAGTCACTGTGTGGCTGTACGGATTTTTAGAGTGAAAACATTCTGTATTTTTACAGTTAAAAATACGCTGTGTGAGCAAACGGAGTCGGAATTCGACGGAACCAGTTTCGTTAGGACTGTGATGTCGAACTGTAGCTGCATGTCCATTTTCGTGATTTTTGGGTATCGCATGTGATCGTATAGATTTTTAGAAGCCAAATAGAAGCAACGGTCCAATAAAAATCAATATGAAATTAATTAGAAAAAATCTTATAAGTACCCCTCACTATCCCTTAAACCCTAAACTATTTTCATTTCTGGTCAACGGATTTTTTGCGCCGTGATTTTATCTCCAGGAAAAATACTTCCATCTTTTAAAAATCAATAGAAATGAAAATAAATTTCTATAAATCTAAATTCGATCATCGTTGAAACCTGGATGGATTCACTTCGATTTGGTACCCTCTTTGGAAGGTGCGACGCCCTCTTTCTGATGTTTGAAACTTGGACAGTGAACTAGGGTTCACGATTTCGGCTATCACAGGTTTTAATACCAGTTTTTTATGTTGGCGTTGGGTCCGTAGCGTGAAACCGCACTGGTGGTGAGATTTTGGGAGGGTTCGGTGTACTTTGGGGTCGGTGGGTTTTTGCCTAGCTATTGTCGACGATGTGAAGGGAGGAGTGTGAGGTTGGTATCTTGGGTTCAGGATAAAAGGGAGGTTGAAGTTATGGATTTTGGTGCAACCGAGTTGTTGATTTATGGAATGGAGATGGAGGAGTTGGTCTTAGAGGAAATGGCAATGGTGTTCGGTGGATTGGTGAGGAGCAGGCCACAGCAGGATTTGTGGTAAGGGAGAGAACACGTTCGGATTTGGGTATAAAGGGTAATGGGTTGAGATTTCAAAGGGGTAAGGCCCATTAAAGAGAAAATCCAAGTTATTTTCAATTTAAATTGTATATAAATTTGTAATCGGTATAACTTGATCATATGAAATTAGAATTTCGAACGGTTGGATCCGTTAGGATCGTATGGACGAGCACTTCACAATGGAACTGGTTTGAAGTGGATTGGAGCTCGTTTGAATTTACGGCGAATTTAATTGTTTGATTCAAATCAAACAAACAGTTTATCGTTCTTTAACGATGAACTGCCAAAGTGAGTAAAACTCACGAACTCTGAACAGTTCTATTTTTATAACGTATATTTAGAACTGATAAATGATGACTGATTGCTGTGTGTTAACTGTTGGTTGAGTTGTTTGTGTATTGATTGAAATCATAGATAACGATATATATATATATATCCTTAATCGAATATTGATTCTGTTTTATTAGAATATCTTATATATGTGTTATTTGACATCTGTGATGCAGGGCAACAAGTTGGAGGGGTCCAACTGGACTCCTCAATATTTATGATACTGTTCTGTTCATATATTGTAATATATGATGTGATATATAATATGCTTGATTATGTGGGTTTAAACGATATTGATCATTGGAGTTTTCTATTTTAAATATCATAAGAGACCCTGGGATGTAAAAAGAATTATTTCAATGTATATTGAAATAAAGGGATTTTATAAAATCAACAGATTTTATAAAAGGAAATATTTCGAAAGTAAATAAAAGGAAAATATTTATAAAACGAATAGAGTTTTATAAAAGGGAAAATGTTGATAAAACAAATAAATAGGATAAAGGAATATTTATTTAGTAAATAAATAACATTATAAAAGGAATATTTAGTTGGAAACTAAATAGGATTATAAAAGGAAGTTGACGAGATAAAAAGGAGTTAATCAAACGTAGCTTATCAAAAGGAGTTAATCAAACGTAGCTTATCAAAAGGAGTTACTCAAACATAGTTATTTAGGATAAGTTACCATTTAGCACGACTGCTAGCGTAATTCGCAGGGCTGCAGATAGCCTACGGCGGTTGAATGTTTCCTGAGGGAATCAAGCGTAACCATTGTGATCGCTGCGATCTAGAGTCAAGCGAATGGAGTTAAATTCAATATTAGTTATTCGAATAGGAGTTAAACAAATAGAGTTATTCAATTAGAGTAAATCAAAATGGAGTTAAACAGAAATTCGAAACTGACTAGAGATTAATAAGTTGAATAGATTTCTGGGTATAGATCTGATGTTGGTTCCGGCCTTTGGGGTCAATACTTGGGAAGTTGTTCTCTTGTTGGTTATAGTTAGAGTCTGATAGATGTGGTATGATAGTGATATGTAAATAAACAAATGGAAATGTTTTACAGTGTTAATAATGTATATTTCCTAAACATAGATATGAGGAGATATATATATATATATATATATATATATATATGGTTGATGATTGATCGATATAACTTCCAATTGGAAATAATATCATTGTTTGCACCCCTGTTTTCTTTGATGGTTAAATCACAGACTATCAAAGTTTTTGACCATTTTAACGTTGTTAATATGGAGAGACCGGTTGGATTATTATCCGAAGAACCTCTCTGTATTGGCATAAGCGTTGTGAATCATATATGCCAAAGATAATTAAAGACGGAGTTATGCAAGGGCTATCCTGTTTACAGAATAGTGCCTTCGGTTTGTCCAGTCCCAGGACGACCTTTATGGAAGAATGTCTGACAGAGTATATCTGATAGATTGCGTAAGTTGATCTCTTCAAACGTATCCACGTTTGGTGGCGGAGGAATTCGTTTCTCTTAGCTATATGCCCGTGGTATTTTCAGGGAAATCAATTTGTGATTTGGCAGGTATGACGATGTGACATTCAAAGTGAATGAAGATGTGACATGTAAAAGATGAGCGTAGCTTCTAGCCTCACATCCGGTAAATGACAGAAATCGGGCAGGCAGCATGGCTAAGTCGGTCGCTCCAAAGTAGGGTGTATAATCACCTATCTAGAGAATATTCATTTGCCTCTTTAATCTATCAATGTTGTCCCATATATATATGGGAACAGTTGCTGATCCCAACCGTTGGTGATGTACATTCGATACACTCAAGCGAAATGAGTGGTCGGTCATGTGTGGCTGAGTTGCAAGATGTTCTTGTTGAACTCCAGTGTAACGTTCCTAGAGTACACTGATCGAAAGGTGGTTCCATACCTTGTCATAGTTGGAAATCCATTACCCAATACGTGCTTGCGGTTTCGATTGTATACTATATGTAGAACGTGAGATGAAAGCATTTCTGCTAGATTGATATATATTTGTACATAGACATTATTATAATATCAAAAGGTTTTTAATATAAAGATATTTTAGATTCTCATAAGGGAAAAACCCGTTCCGTTATACGGGGTGGTCTTATGAGATATCGTTTACTTGTTCAGACCGTTTTAAACTGTTTTACTCATACCAGTCCCATGACTGACCCGGAGTTTATTTTGTTTTGTTTCCCTAATCTCTTGGGTGCCTAAATTTGTACGGGCAGTCAAGTAGTCGGGATTTACAGATACACTTGGGGAGCTTGGAGCAGGAGGCTTCAAGATTCTATAGCTATTATTATTTCCGCTGTTGTTGTAAGTGTTGTACTCTGATAAGTGCTATTGTATACATAATTGTTTTATTTCAAAATTTATGATATATTTTATTCGTTCCGCTGTGAGTTTCGTGTTTAGTCGGATGATGATGTTCTTCTTCTTCTATCCTATAAGTTTCTATCTTATCTATCCTCACCCTCTAATTTCTTTCATTAATTACCGGGATTTTTCGATGTTTGGTTATCGACATCGAGTTTATGTCGATAACCAAAGTCTCTAAAAATCCAGGTCGTTACAATATCCGTCGATCTCGAAGTATGTCTGGACGATCACCACTTATTACCTTGTCTCGGGTGTACAGCCCAAATCAAGACATCAGTAATCGTCCAAACGATGTGAAGACCTCCGGTCTTCAACCACCGTCTTTATCCTCGACACATCGTCGAATCAGTTATTCAGAATGGAATAAACCTTGTCTTTCTGAATAACTCGCGTACATAATAAACAAGTGCTCTAAAAACACAACATACGCCTCATTCCAATCCAGAATATTCCTTTATTCAAATATTCTTATACTTTGGGAAAAGTTCCCATTAATTTTATTAAAGATAAATTCTTTAGATTTATTCTTTAATCTTCCTTTGGATATCATTTCAATCTAATTAAAGATGCATTAAAACTCCACCTTGTTTTAATCTTCCCAAAAATCAATATTAACAATTGTTTACCTTGGGAGATCATATCCTGTCTTTAACTGGGCTAAAGAACCGATGTTCTTTAAAACACGGTTCACGATAAACCCAAAATCACATTCCATTCCATCAGCCTTTAACCGTAAATTAGCAAGTGAACAATTCCCTAAGTATTAACCCTGAAAGCCGAAACCAACATCAGATCAATACCCAGGAAACCATTCAACTTAACTAATCTACAGTTAGTTTCTGATTTTCTTAACTCCATTGGGTCTAAGAACAGTATTATTAAAGATACCGTTCACAACAACCCAAAATCACATTCCATTAACAATAGAATCTTCATGGGAAACAAATCGATATAAACTTCCATATCTAACCGATAATGTAAATGGAATAACGACAAGGCCTTTTAAATTCCATATATATTAACCGTCTTCCTCTGCGGAAGCTTACTTCGATTATTACCAAATCAAGTTCCATTCAATTCCAATTTAATATGTTAAATTGGAAAACTTTACTTTGGAAAATCTCCTTTAAATCTTAACAAAAGATTTATAAATTCCAAATCATATTTCACGATGAATCGAGTTAAAGAACGAATGTCGTTAAAAACACAGTTCACAATAAACCCAATTCACATTCCATCAGTCTCTAACCGTAAATTAGTAAGAGAACAATTCCCTAAGTATTAACCCCGAAGGCCGAAACCAACATCAGGTCAATACCCAGGAAACCATTTAACTTAGCTAATCTCCAATCGGTTTCTAATTTTCTTAACTCCATTGGGTTTGAGAACAGTATTATTAAAGATACCATTCACAACAAGCCCAAAATCCAATTTGATATTAAATACAAGGCTCTAAATAGAAAATATATCATCTTATATTCAATAGCAAATTCTTAAACCAACAAATATCATATTGGAATAACGATATTTATATATCTTCCAAACACCTCCACAATATCCATATAATCACGAAATCCAATATCGAAATATTCCGAGGATAATTTCGATCTAAATCCATTCCAATTCATATATTGGAAATTCTGGTTATTTTTAAAACCATTTCAAATCCAATTTATTTACTTAAAAATATTGGATTATAATTCTAGTTTACACTGGTTCATTTTGATAAAATATATTTTTATCTTTTCAAATATGCAATTTTTCATCCCAATTCTTTCCAAATCATTTATTATGATTTTACACAAATTATTGATATTTTTAATAATTTTATCAACGCCCGTACAGTCGATTTCCGTAAACGGCCATCGAACTACACTTACAGCGACCTTTTCCAAATTTGATTTGGACATAATTCCAAATCCAATTGTTAGATTTCAAATCTCCCATATTCGTTAGAAAGCCATTTTCGATACGAACCCAACGGTTATAGTTTTAGGAGAATCCGATGGTCGGATCTCCCGTAATGTCCGTTCGAAGTCAATGGTCGAAATTTGCGAACTACCGCGGCGCGACGCGTTCCATTCAGGCCATTATATATATAATATATATTGTTATATTTCGTCGATTTCCATTTCAAATATATTTTGTAAATCGTTTTAAATTTGTTTTCAAAACGATTTCAACTTCATATTCAGTTTCAAATCAAAATTGAATATTCCATATCATTGATATATAAATGATAGTATTTTCAAAACATTATATTTTGAAATCAATTCCTTTTCGATATTCGTTGTAAAAATGAATAAAATCGATATAAATATCGTTCACGTCAAAATGGCGTTAATCTAATCAACACGGCTTCATATATTTATATATTTTCGTGTCCATCCCAAATCGGACATCAAAATTAGATTTTGATCTTTTACTGAATATTATTTTAAAATATTCATCATTTTAAAATATTCGTTATTTTAAAATATTCATTCTTTCTGAACTGGAATCAAACACAGTCAATTACCATATAATTTGATTATATGGATTTCATACAATACATGTATATAACAACAGCGATAAATAATCATCCATCATCCAGAGTGCATTCTACAAGTATAAGCATCAAATATAAATATTCAACGCTCACACAGCTTGTCAACCAATCGATTGACATACAACTAACTATTTGGATTATTGTATGTCCAATATCATCCCAATACCCGTGTAGGGTTTCAAACAATCGAACATAGGTTTTATTAGTGCAGTTGGGCGATGTTTAAAATTTATCGTCCCAATCAATATCAGTCAAATGTGTGTACATAAACAAATCGTCCGATATGTTTATGAATATTTATTTTATTCAAACACATGTTAAAAATTATATTTTCAACTATAAAATATTTTATTTCCATTTCACATCACATAATCAATTTTCATAATACAATCAATCAAACAAACAAGTCACCCATGGTCTGTGGACGACGGGTGTCGAGTGCTACTAAGCACCCTCTGCATCCTAGTATATATTTTAACTAGAAAATAAAATAAAAGTGAGAAGTTCTCACATTTGGTATCCACTCTGCCAGTTTCTTTTTTGAATTTCAGATTTGCCAACTTATATAGCATACCAACGTTAAAGATCATATTTTTAACTCATTAATCATTATTTCTTTGTATGCCCATTTTATAAACAACATACATGCGATTAAAAATCATATTTTTATCTAGCTAAAAATATTTTCATATATACGATAAAAATAATATTTTTATCGAACTAAAGATCGTATTTTTACAACTGTATTTCATATATATATATATCATATTTTTAATATGCTACATATATAAAAATCATATTTTTAATACTCTACATATATAAAAATCATATTTTTAATACTCTAAATATATAAAAATCATATTTTTATTATCTCTATAAAATAAAATTCATATTTTTAATATTCCTATGATATAAAAATCTCACCTTTTATATATTAAAAATCTCATTTTTAATATGCCATTCATATATTGACATCAAATCTATATGCATAAAAAAATCGTCTTTTTATTTCACTTCCATACATATAAAAATCGCAACTTTATATAGGTAAAGATCAGATTTTTATACATGATATTGTATAAATAAAAACTAAAAATAAATGTGAATTAAATAAAAAAACTCACATTTGGGCTGGCGAGGTGGAGGATAGGTCAGCGTGGGGTCTTACAGTCGAATGAGGGAATGTCGGTGGCCGGTGGTGGCGCCGGAGCTTCAAGCGGCGTCGGGTACAGGGAGCGACGGGCGGTGTAGGGTTTTTGTGTGTTGGGGGGGTCTCGTGGGATCCGCGAAGGGGAAAGAGGGAGGAGAAGAGAGGAGAGCTGGGGGAGGAAGCAAAGTGAGAGAGGGGGAGAAGATGGAGACGGCGCCGCCGCCGCTGTGGGGGGGGGGGAGGGGGGAGGGGGCGCGATTTCCGTCAGTCTCCCATTTTTTTTCATTTTTTTCCTTTTTCATTTTAACTGAGAGAGAGGGATGAGGTGGAAGGAGTTATATAAAATATATATAATAAATTAATATTATTTTCTCCATTTAAGTTGACTTTTCGTTCGACCTCCGAACGAGACCTATAGACTGTCGTCCATAACAAATTACCCACATTCCGAACACAATGGGATATATATCGTAAGCCAGTTTGACTGTTTCGATCGGTTTTTGTTAAAATCCAAATATAAATCTATACATTGAATTTGAACGTGCATTTTAATTTATCGGGGCCACATACGGACTCTAAAAATTCCCGAAAAACATTTTCTAGCTACGTATTGACGATCCGGTTCTAACAAAACTAATTTCATCAAATTTGGAGACCATTTGAAAAATGGTCATTTTCTGCTCGATCCAAATTGACTGAAATTGTCAAAACACGTTTTACTTCGCCACGCTCACATATTGATTCGAAAAATTATGAATTTTGGAATTTAGCAATAAGTTAACATCCCGGATCCAACAAAAGTGGTTTTGTCGAAAACGGAGATCTTTTGCAAAATTTCCATTGTTAAGGGCCAAAATTACATAGCGACTATTCTGAATTTTCAACTGGCCATAACTTTTTATCCCCGCTATGAAATTTTGATTTTTCGGATTCATTGGAAAGAAATTTTCAGTTAGATTCTAATATTTTTGGTTTTGCTAAAATCTGGTTTATTCTGAATCATGTATATTCATTTGAAATTTGAAATCTAATTTTCGAACTACCGCGCCATTTTCAATTCCTTTTATAATTAAAATAAATATTTATATTCTAACGTCGATTCAAATAAATATATACATTTCAATTCTATTCAAAATAATTTTTTCATCATTATTATTTTAAATAATTCATTTTAAATATTCAAAATTCACTAAAATTGCCGAAATAAATTTTTTAAATTGGTCCAGATTTTCCGGGTTGTTACAATCTCCCCCACTTAAAATATTTTCGTCCTCGAAAAGGAACGAAGGTGAAAGTTGTTTTACAAACCAACTCAACTTTCATTATTTTCATTATGGCTTAAGTTTTTCAACTTTTCAGTTTCTAAGAACCTTTCAAATTCTTCAAAAGTTTGGCTAACACCCTAAATTTTCGAAAAATTTCGCCATAACCTCCCATGTACGGGAGCACCGAGAAAATCATGAAATCGCCATACAGGCCTCTCCAATCAAAAAAGAAAAAGAAACAACCAAGCGGCTAGCCAATTGGCTCAAAAAATCATCAAAAAACCCCAAGAAATACCATAAACATGTACCTATTTGCCGGGCAAACAATTTTATTCCTCTTCTCTAGCCTCCTTACTATGACCTGTTCACAAATATATGTACATGCCAGCATTTCCAAACAATTTTCAATTTAGTTCAATATTTGATCAAATTTGGTTATATGTACCTTTATTTCACATAATGGTTTTATTATATAAGAAATAATCATACAACACATCCATCAATCAATTAGTTGGTTAACGTTTCAAATTTATAGCTTTAACATACAAAAATCCATTTTTGATGCCAAGTAATAAATAAAAAAAATTAGCTAAGTTTTGGTTCTCACACCAGCCAATTGTAAACATATAGATATCCTACATTCTAAACTCGAACATAAATTCTGATGATGTTTCGAACCACCATCAGAGCATCTACGAACGACTAGAGTGTGATTCTATATCTATCCGGTATATTAAAACTTCGAATACACGTGGATCAGACATATACGCAAAATCTTTATATACTTGATTGTCCAAATCAATATAAAATAAATATTCAGATACGTAAAATAAGGTTTAAACTTTCAAAACAAAATTTGTTTTCAATTTTATTTAATAAATCACACTCTTTCAACTCATTCTAGGATACTACTGGTCCCATCTCTAACGAGTCATTCTCACTGGATGTTACTAATCCAATCTCTGATGAATTCTTTCGTATGGTTCTAATATGTCTTGTTCTCGAGCTCTGTAAACCAAAGCTCTGATACCACAATGAAACGACCAGAACTTCCCCGTGAAGGAAAGCCCGGATTGAATTTGAGAACAACACACATCGGGACATGAACAGAAGAACATTTCATTGCTTATTACAACAATTCCATCAGAATATAAGAATATAACAGAGTATAAATAAATATCATACTTTCGATAAATATCAGAGATTTACAATTTACAATGCAGCGGAAAAATAATCCAAAACACAACTAAAAAGAATATACGGATACAAAGCTTTCTGAATATCATTCCACCTATATACCAGGATCCTGTGAATATAAATCTGCAAAACCCAACTACTAGCTGCCCGTGTGGAAAATAAGGGCACCCAGAGTTTAGGTTAAAACAATAAACTCCGGGTCAGTCATGTGACTGGTGTGAGAACTAAAACAGTTATTAATCTTTATTTTAAAGTTCGGTAAATCAAGGGACCACGCCGTATAACACGGAACGGGTTTCCTCCGAAGAATACCAGTGTATAAAACAAACAGCGCAATGCTAAATAAAGAACAATGAAGCTATTATAAGACTCAGGTCCCATCACACAATGCAACGCAAGCCGTAGGATAGAGTTTTTACCTTATAATAGCCAAAAATGCTTGGTACGTGAAATTTCATCTTTCATTATTACTATAAGTGCATAGTGTCAAAACAATTTCAATCATAAGTATTAATCATAGATGGCATAAGTCCCCCATACCACTATGTCGCCATACTAGGTTCTATAATCAAAACCGCAAAATATCGTATTGGAATTTGGATTTCCATCTGTGAATCAAGGCAAGGGATCATCCTTACCGCTTCGAGACTCTCTAGCCCGAGCCTCAGGAAAGTACTTAGTCAAGCCTTTGGATTGTCAGGGCCAGTCCACACGGAGTGGATTAAAAATACCATAAATGATATGCTAGTTTGCCCTATGGGGCATAAATGAGCCAAATGACTCCATCGGCCCCGGATCGACCGATATAACCGAGGCGCCTCGCTATCCAACATCCACATAAGTAAAATGTCCAGGCATGTAAAACCCAAAACACCACTCCGAGCTAGAAACCAACATATGTCCATTTCCCTTAGGTCCTTCACCCATTTCTGGTTCACTCCGGGATGCGAGGCTTGCGAATTAACGCTACACAAAGCCATGCCACAAAGGTCGTGCTTTGATCATCAACCACAAGACCCTACTTTTCAACAGAAGCCTTGATCATTTGCATCTCAACATGCCACACAGGTAATCCACGCTATGCAACCGATGTCTATCAATCACACAGAATGAAATCTGATGTCAGACACACATCCATTTACAAGTTCGTTCTGGGTCTGAACGAAACTGGAGGCACCTTATTCCTCCTCCATATGTCCAATACAGGGGAGAGGCCCTTGCATATCTGTCGATCTCCAAGTACGTCTGGACGATCACCACTTATTACCATGTCTCGGGTGTACAGCCCAAATCAAGACATCGGTAATCATCCAAACGATGTGAAGAACTCCGGTCTTCAACCACCGTCTTCATCATCGACACATCGTCGAATTAGTTATTCAGAATGGGATAAACCCAGTCTTTCTGAATAACTCGCGTACATAATAAACAAGTGCTCTAAAAACACAACATTTGCCTCATTCCAATCCAGAATATTCCTTTATTCAAACATTCTTATACTTTGGGAAAAGTTCCCATTTATATTATAAAAGATAAATTCTTTGGATTTATTCTTTAATCTTCCTTAGGATACTATTTCAATCTAATTAAAGATGCATTAAAACTCCACTTGGTTTTAATCTTCCCAAAAATCAATATTAACGATTGTTTAACTTGGGAAATCATATCCTGTCTTTAACTGGGTTAAAGAACCAATGCCCTTTAAAACATGGTTGACGATAAACCCAAAATCACATTCCATTACATCAGCCTTTAACCATAAATTAGCAAGTGAACAATTCCCTAAGTATTAACCCCGAAGGCCGAAACCAACATCAGATCAATACCCAGGAAACCATTCAACTTAACTAATCTCCAGTTAGTTTCTGATTTTCTTAACTCCATTGGGTCTAAGAACAGTATTATTAAAGATACCATTCACGACAACCCAAAATCACATTCCATTAACAATGGAATCTTTATGGAAAACAAATTGATATATATAATCGATATAAACTTCCATATCCAACCGATAATATAAATGGAATAACCACAAGGCCTTTTAAATTCCATATATATTAATCGTCTTCCTCTATAGAAGATTACTTCGATTATTACCAAATCGAGTTCCAATCAATTCCAATTTAATATGTTAAATTGGAAAACTTTACTTTGGAAAATCTCCTTTAAATCTTAACAAAAGATTTATAATTTCCAAATCACATTTCATGATAAATCGGGTTAAAAAACGAATGCCATTAAAAATATAGTTCACAATAAACCCATTCACATTCCATCAGTCTCTAACCGTAAATTAGTAAGAGAACAATTCCCTAAGTTTTAACCCCGAAGGCCGAAACCAACATCAGAACAATACCCAGGAAATCATTCAACTTAGCTAATCTCCAATCAGCTTCTAATTTTCCTAACTCCATTGGGTTTAGGAACAGTATTATTAAAGATATCATTCACGACAAATGCAAAATCCAATTTGATATTAAATACAAGGCTCTGAATAGAAAATATATCGTCTTATATTCAATATCAAATTCTGAAACCAACAAATATCGTATTGGAATAATGATATATATCTTCCAAATTGCTCCATAATATCCATATAATCACGAAATCCAATATCGAAACATTCCGAGGGTAATTTCGATCTAAATACATTCCAATTCATATATTGGAAATTCTGGTTATTTTTAAAACCATTTCAAATCCAATTTATTTACTTAAAAATATTGGATTATAATTCTAGTTCATAACTGGTTCATTTCGATAAAATATATTTTTATCTTTTCAAGTATGGAATTTTTCATCCCAATTCCTCCAAATCATTTATTATGATTTTACACAAATTATTATATTTTTAATATTTTTATCAAGGCCCGTACAGTCGATTTCCATAAACGGCCATCGAACTACACTTACAGCGACCTTTTCCAAATTTGATTTGGATATGCTTCCAAATCCAACTGTTAGATTCCAAATCCAACCGTTAGATTTCAAATCTCCCATATTCGTTAGAAAGCCCTTTTCGATACAAACCCAATGGTTCCAGTTTTGGTCGGATCTCACGTAATGTCCGTTCGAAGTCAATGGTCAAAATTCGAGAACTTCCGCGGCGCGGCACGTTCTATTCAGGCCATTATATATATATATATATACATACATACATACATACATATATATGTATTATTATATTTCGTCGATTTCTATTTCAAACGTATTTTATAAATCGTTTTAAATTCGTTTTCAAAACGATTTCAACTTCATATTCAATTTCAAATCAAAATTGAATATTCCATATCATCGATATATAAATGATAGTATTTTCAAAACATTAGATTTTGAAATTGATTCCTTTTCGATATTCATTATAAAAATGAATACAATCGATATAAATATTGTTCACGTCAAAATGGCGTTAATCTAATCAACACGGCTTCATATATATATATATATATATTCGTGTCCATCCCAAATTGGACATCAAAATTAGATTTTGATCTTTTACTGAATATTATTTTAAAATATTCATCATTTTAAAATATTCGTTATTTTAAAATATTCATTCTTTCTGAAATAGAAGACACAGTCAATTACCATATAATTTGATTATATGAATTTCATACAATATATGTATACAACAATAACGATAAATAATCATCCATCATTCAGAGTGCATTCTACACTATATAAACATCAAGCATAAATATTCAACGCTCATACAGCTTGTCAACCAATCGATTGACATACAACTAACTATTGGGATTAGTGCATGTTCAATATCATCCCAATACCCATGTGGGGTTTCAAACAATCAAACACGGGTTTTATTTGTGCAGTTGGGCGATGTGTAAAACTTATCGTCCCAATCAATATCGGTCAAATGTGTGTACATAAACAAATCGTCCAATTTGTTTATGAATATTTATTTTATTTAAACACACGCTAAAAATTATATTTTTAACTATTAAAATATTTTATTTCCATTTCACATCCCACAATCAATTTTCACAATATAATCAATCAAACAAACAAGTCACACATGGTCTGTGGACGACGGGTGTCGGGTGCTACTAAGCACCTTCTACATCCTAGTACATATTTTAACTAGAAAAAAAAATAAAAGTGAGAAGTTCTCACCTTTGGTATCCACTCCGCCAGTTTCTTTTCTGAATTTCAGATTTTCCAATTTATATAGCATACCTACGTTAAAGATCATATCTTTAACTCATTAATCATTATTTCTTTGTATGCCCATTTTATAAATAACATACATGCGATTAAAAATCATATTTTTATCAAGCTAAAAATATTTTCATTTATACGATAAAAATAATATTTTTATCGAACTAAAGATCGTATTTTTACTACTGTATTTCATATATATTTATATATATATATATATAAATCATATTTTCAATATGCTACATATATAAAAATCATATTTTTAATACTCCACATATATAAAAATCATATTTTTAATACTCTACATATAACAGAATCATATTTTTAATACTCTATATATATAAATCATATTTTTATTATCTCTATAATATAAAAATCATATTTTAAATATTCCTATATATAAAAATCTCACCTTTTCTATATTAAAAATCTCATTTTTAATATGCCATTCATATATTGACATCAAATCTATATGCATAAAACAAAATCATTTATTTATTTCACTTCCATACATATAAAAATCACAACTTTATATAGGTAAAGATCAGATTTTTATACATGATATTATATATATAAAAACTGAAAATAAATGCGAATTAAATAAAAAAACTCACATTTGGGCTGACGAGGTAGAGGAGAGGTCGGCGTGGGGTCTTACAGTCTGGGGAGGGAGTGTCGGTGGCCGGTGGTGGCGCCATTGTTTCAGGCAGCGTCGGGTACAGACAACGACGGGCGGTGTAGGGTTTTTGTTTGGGGGGGGGGGGGTCTCGTGGGATCCGCGAAGGGGAAAGAGGGAGGAGAAGAGAGCTGGAGGGGGAAGCGATGCGAGAGAGGGGGAGAAGATGGAGGCACCGCTGTCGCCGCTTGGGGGGGCGCGATTTCCATCAGTCTCTCATTTTTTATTTTCTTTTTCGTTTTAACTGAGAGAGAGGGGTGAGGTGGAAATGAGTTATATAAAATATATATAATAAATTAATATTATTTTCTCCATTTAAGTTGACTTTTCGTTCGACCTCCGAACGAGACCCACCAATTGTCGTCCATAACTAATTACCCCCATTCCGAACACAATGGGATATGTATCGTAAGCCAGTTTGGCTGTTTCGATCGGTTTTCGTTAAAATCAAAATATAAACCTATACATTGAATTTGAACGCACATTTCAATTTACCGAGGCCACATACGGACTCTAAAAATTCCCACAAAATATTTTCTAGCTTCGTATTGATGACATATGTAACACCCCACCTCCGCTAGGGTCACTCACAAAGGGAATGCACTAGTTTTGGAGGGGTATTATCGAGATAACATCATAGAATTATCACAAGACAGAACATTAATAAAAAAATTAAGTAAACAACGGAAGAATTTATGAGCAAAACAGAACTTCATTTTATTCCAAAATAAACCATGTCTCTTACAAACATTTCAAATAACTTCATTACAACTGTCTTGTAATAATAGCCAAAGAAGCAATAACTTAAAAACAGAAAAACAGCTTATTCCCCAAGTGCAGTAAAAAGAAGCAGCCATAGCAAACCGTACATGCTGAGCCAAAGCAAGTGATATCCAAGCTAAGAGCTAGTGTTTCCTCCCTGAGAACCTGGGGGGAACGAAAGAAAAAGAGGCAAAAGGAAAAGGGTCAGTCATAAAGACTGAGTAAGTCCTAGTGATTTTCAGTGTAAAAACGATTAAAACAACCTGTCATGTATGAACTGGAACTAAACTTAAGAATGGTGTCAAGGTGAACAAGATAGACTAAGGTGATCAGGATAAGTCAAGACAGGTCAAGTAAAGCATCACATGTTCGAGATTCGTTGCATCGACTGTACTAGTATACTAAGCCCATATCACAAGTTAATCACGAAATAAATCCCATAGCCCAATATCATGAAATGACCCTGAAACGGGGTCTGACCCAAGTATGGGGTCCTACGGAGCGATTATCTAGTCGATCGGCTCCCTACAAGTTCTAGCTCGTCAAGTGTCCGTGTCATACGGCTAATCACGAATGTAGTCACCTGTGCTGGATCCACCTTCGGGTGTATCAGTCCTAGGGTGTCAACCCCTGACACGATTCAAGATGCACAGATAAATCTACGGATACCCAGTGCCTGCCCCGGAATACGTGCACGACCGTAGTCCACCGAACCTACACTGGCATACCCCACTGCCGTGGTTCACCTCTTACAATCAGCCCAGTAATCGTGCCCCACCCGGCCTAGCCCCAGGGTACCTTGATACATCTAGAGGGTTACTGCTGAAAAGGGTCGTGTCCAGGGTTTCGCCTAACAGATTAGGTCATGTAATTCGTGACCTAACCCGCCTAACCGATTAAGTCATGTAATTCGTGACTTAATCCTTTTCTAGTCTAGTCGTGTCAAGATGGTTAAGTATGTCATTTAAATTCGTGACTTAACCCGCCTACGTGTCATGTCAAGTTGACTAAGTGTTATCGTTTCAAGTTCATGACTTAGCCCTACAAATCGTGTTCAAGTTGGTTAAGTTGTCTTTTCATGTTCATGACTTAACCCTAATTGGCATTAATTGATTCGTTAATGCACCGAACCACTCACATTGGATCCTATTGTTCGTAGCCACTGGATTTGCCGGGCGGTTCCGGGCAGGTTTACGCTACGAACTCAACCCAACCTCGTGTTTCAAGCGCGATGTGACCAACTACCCACATTGGATCCTATTGTTTGTAGCAATTGGATTTGCCGGGCGGTTCCGGGCAGGTTTACACTACAAACTCAACCCAACCTCGAGTTGGCCACTTTCTTGTTTTCTAAAGTCATGCCCATGTTCTTATCGGATTCGTGCTATTTTCATAGCATGTTCATATGTCAATTTCGTGCCCAACTAAGGCATGTTTCAAGTCAAGTTATGGCATGTTCAAGTCGAGTTTTCGTGCCATATTTCATGTTCTACTTATGCCAAATTTCATGGTTCATGATTATAATCAATTCAAGTTTTGCCTATTCTACCCAATCGTATCCCCAACGTATATAAACGTACTTCGTTCACAAGCATAAACAATTCAAGAGATAAAGGGGAATAACACCAAACATGTGATAGGCATACGTGACAATTCCAACATCACTTGCATAATAAACAGGCTATAACATATCACATGGTTTCAATACTAGCATGATGATAACTTGGCATAGTAATGGTTCCAACTTAGTTCAACATGATGAATTCAACTTTACATCCTAGGCATAATAATCATTGCGGGCATAATAATAATTTTATTACAAACATGAAACATTAAAGGCATGGTAATTCTAATAGTGGATTCCAATTTAGTATTTTTAACATAATGATTCTCATCTAGCATTATAAACATAATGATTCCAACTTTTCATCATGACCTAGCAATTCCCAATTTGTCATTAGCATGATAGGTATATTAACATCACAGGCATAGTTTCATTAATATCATAGACATGGTTTAATTAGCATCATAGGCATGGTTTAATCAACATGAGGATTTCAATGAACATAATGATTCCATGGACATGTATTTGTTCAACTTGCAATAAAATTAAGCCCAAGTGATTCATAACAACATCAACATCAACATCATGATAAGTTTAACTTGCAACATTAACATAGCAATATTCCCAAATTTTGATTCAAAGTTAAACAATATAAACATGGATTAATAATAGTTCCTAAATCCGGTTTCAATTCATAGCATGTCCATGTTATTTCAGCGTTTTTGCCTAAAAAGTGACATAGAACTTACAATATGAAGCAAGCAATCCAAATCAAAACTTTAAACCAAATAGCCCCAAATCCGTTGTCTAAAGCGTCGTGGTTGTTGTAGCTTCTAGTTGTAGCCTTCAAGAATCATCCTTCGTCTTCTTTAATTTTGTTCTTTGTATTTTTAATTTAGAGTTCTAGGTTTAATGGCGGCTGCATGAGGCTAAAATGAAATAGTATGATTTAAGCTAGGTCTTAGGGTCTTTATAGTGTTTAGGATTAGTTTTAGCCATAGGATAAACCCTAGGATAGATCTGAGCCATCTAAAATCGTCACAAGCCCCCAAAACAAGACCCAGGAGCCAAAACAGGTACACCAGGCCGACCTGGCCGACCAGGGAGGTCGACCCCCAGGTCGACACCCAGGTCGACTTCCCAGTCGACCTAGGGGAGGTCGACATGCAGGTCGACCCCCAGGTCGACTCTAGTGTCGACCTAGTTGGGGGGAGGTCGACCCTAGTGTCGACCCCCCTGTCGACCTGTCTGGGCGGGATTTTTCCCGCCTACCCTGAATTCTGAAAATTTGAATCTGTTTTTGAATTTGAATTTTTCGTGAAACTTTGTGAGGTCATATCTTGATCATACGGACTCCGATTTACGAAATTTCGGACTCTATTTTGCGTATTTTTTCGAGACGAATGCAATGGCTCAACCCGTTTTCCTTGATTCAGATTTTAACATTTAATTCTGCCCTATTTTAAGTTATAACGTGTTGTTTAAAATACGGGTTGTTACAACATGGTTCTAACAAAACTAATTTCGTCAAATTTGGAGTCTGTTTGAAAAATGGTCATTTTCTAGTCGATCCAAATTGACTGAAACTGTCAAAACACGTTTCACTTTGCCACGCTCACATATTGATTCGAAAAATTATGAATTTTGGAATATAGCAATAACTTGACATCCCGGATCCAACAAAAGTTGTTTCGACGAAAACGGAGGTCGTTTGCAAAATTTCCATTTTTAAGGGCCAAAATTCCATAGCGACTATTCTGAATTTTCAACTGGCCATAACTTTTTATCCCCGTTATGAAATTTTGGTTTCACTAAAATCCGGTTTGTTCTGAATCATGTACATTCATTTTAAATTCGAAATCTAATTTTTGAACTACCGCGCCATTTTCAATTCCTTTTATAATTAAAATAAATATTTATATTCTAACGTCGATTCAAATAAATATATACGTTCCAATTCTACTCGAAATAAATTTTCCGTCGTTATTATTTAAAATAATTCATTTTAAATATTCAAAATTCACTAAAATTGCCAAAATAAAAATTTTAAATAGGTTCAGATTTTCCGGGTTGTTACATTTTCCATATAAGCCATGTCTTTCCCCCCGATGAGTGATCCCTTACTCAAAATCTTCATGCACAGGTAAAGATATATTTTAGCCTTTGCATCCTCTATGCTAAACCGATGAATCACTTTTGTGATATATTCCTTTTGAGTCAATTCAACTCAAAACGCTTCTGATCCCTAACAATTTCCATGTCTAAATCTTCTTTGCTTCTATAAGGTCTTTCATCTCAAATGTCGCTTTTAATATCAGCTTCAACTTCTTGATTTTTTCCTTGTCCTTAAAAGCAATGAGCACATTATCCATATACAAGAGTAAATACACCTAATAATCATTTTTCAACTTCTTGAAATAGACAAAAGCATTCTGGTTGCTTCTTTCAAAGACACTTTCAGGCATAAAATAATCAAACCTCTTGTACCATTGCCTGGGTGATTGCTTCAAACCATATAGTGATTTCTTCAATTTTCAAACTAAATCTGACTTGTCATTTACACCAAACCCTTTCGGTTGCTCCAACTCCAAGTAATATCCAAATAGAAGTATGTCTCATAACCAATGCGAATATCTCATCATATACCTTCCCTTTCCTTTGTGCAAATCACTTAGCCACTAGCCGATCTTTGTACCTTCCATCGTCCTTTACCTTGTATATCCATTTGCACCCAATAGAATAGGAAGTGGAACCAACTCCTAAGTTTGGTTCTTCATGAATGATTACATCTCTTCCTCCATGGCACAAATCCTGTAACAACCCGGAATTTGGGGCCAATTTAAAAAAAAATTATTTTTGAAATTTTAAGGGATTCTGAATATTTGAAATAAATTACTACTAGAAATTTATTTTAATCGAAGTTAATATGAATATATTCAATTTATAAAAGGAATTAGAAACAGCACGGTAGTTTGAAAAGTCAGATCTGAACTTTGACTGACTGTACAGGAGGCAGAATAAATCGGATTTTGGTGAAACCAAAAATATTAGAATCTATTTAAAAGAATCTTTCCAACGAATCCGAAAAATAGAAATTTCATAGCGGGAATCAAAAGTTATGGCCAGTTGAAATTTCAGAATAGTCGTTGTAGAATTTCTATATATATTTTTAATATTAAAAATAGCCATTTTTCAAACGACCTCTGCTTTCGACGAAACCACTTTTGTTGGATTCGGAATGTCAAATTATTGCTAAGTTTAATTTTTCATAATATTTAGAATAATTTTGTAAGAACCCGTTACTTCCCCGTGAAGGAAAGAGCGGATACTTTGAGAACAACACACAACAGAACGCAGACGGAAGAACATTTCATTGCTATTACAACAATTCCATCAGATACAAGAACATACAGAGTATAAATGAACAAATTACATTCGATAAATATCAGAGATTACGATTAATTACATAGCAGCGGAAAACAATACAAAGCACAACTGAAGGTGATATACGGATATAGAGCTTTCCGGATATCATTCCAGCTATAAACCAGGATCCTGTGAATATAAATCTGCAAAACCAAAACTACTAGCTGCCCGTGTCGAAAATAAGGGCACCCAGAGTTTAGGTTAAAACAATAAACTCCAGGTCAGTCATGTGACTGGTGTGAGAACTAAAACAGTGATTTAAAGATTTACTTTAAAAGAGAGTAATTCAAGGGACCACGACGTATAACACGGAACGGGTTTCCTCCCAAGAATACCAGTGCATATAGAATAAACAGCGCAATGCTTTTTCGAAAAATGAAGCTATTATAAGACCCAGGTCCCATCACACAATGCAACGCAAGCCGGAGGATAGGGCTTTACCTTATAACAGCCAAACATGCTTGGTACGTTTAAAACAAATCATTTGATACTATAATAAGTGTATAGTGTCAAAAAAATTTCAATCATAAATATAAATCATAGACAGCATGAGTGCCCCATCCCACTATGTCGCCATACTAGGCTCTACAAATAAAGCCGAAATACACGTATTGGAAATTGGATTTCCGTCATGAGTCGAGGCAAGGGGCAAGCTCCTCTCCGCGTTTGAGACACTCTAGCAAATGTCCCAGGGGCTACGCACTCTGGGCAACCCTTGGATGCTTCAGGGCCGGTCCTCACTTACGTTAGAGGATTGGAAATTCCTGAACACACGTTTCCCGGTCCTTACAGACCTATAATCGAGGCGCCTCATCCAACAATCACAAAGGTGAAAAGTATATAAATGTCAGTGCTGGTAAGTCACTGACACCACCAAAGCTAGAAAGAAACGTCGTGCTCTCCCTGCAGTCCGTATCCCGTTTTTGACTCATACCGAGGTGTGAGGCTCGCAAATTCACGTTATACACAAAGCTGCCACGTAGGCCGTGCTTTGATCATCAACCACAAGACTTTGCTTTTCAACAGAAGCCTTGATCATTGCATATTAGCGTGCCACACGGGCAATTCATGCCATGCGACTGATGTCCATCGATATACAACCTCTGAGCTCGTACGTCTCAGAGAAGGGCGTTAAGCAAAAGAATAAATTCTCCGCCGCCAAACAGATGTATATTTAATAGAAATCAATCAACACAGAATAAAATCCAATGTCAGACACACAATCCATTTACAAGTCCGTTCTGGGTCTGAACGAAACCGGAGGCACTTTCCTCGCATATCCATCGATCTCCAGGTACGTCTGGACGACCACCAACTATTTCCATCCTCTTGGGTGTACAGCCCAATCAGGATCGTCAGTAATTATCCAAACGATGTGAAGACTTCCGGTCTTCAACCACCGTCTTCATTTTCGACTTATCGTCGAATCGGTTATTCAGAATGGGTATAAACCCGACCTTTCCGAACAACCCACGTATATTAAAAACAATTGTTACACAAACTCAACATATGCCTCATTCCAATTCAGAATATTCTTTTATTCACAAAATCACATTTTTAGGGAAAGGTTCCCATTAATTTTATCCAAGATAAATTCTTTAAAATTTATCCTTTAATCTTCCTTTGGATGTCGTTTCAAACCAAATTATGGTTTTCTAAACTAGTTGAGATTAGCGAACCGTAACGAAGTAATTATTTATTTTATTTCCCAATCCCAACCTATTCATCCCATGAAGCAAAACTGGTAATACTCCATATCTAATACTATGGTGTTATCGGTAAGATTAATTACCATTTCACGTTCAAATCTAATTAAAGATTTAACTATCGCTTTGGAGCAAAACTGGCGATACTCCATTCTCGCTCATTTCTAAATTTGATAACTTAGATTTTAGATTCACATTTCAATCTAATTGCAGATTCGTTAAAACTCCTTATACTGGGTTAAAGAACTAGGTGTTATTTAAAACACAGTTCACGACAAACCCAAATCACATTCTATTTATTATCGGGTTAAAGAACTAGTGTTATTTAAAACACAGTTCACGATAAACCCACAAATCAATTCTAGTTCAATTCAAATCAATTATATTAGGAATTCCGATTATTTAAAACCCCTTTTTAAATCTAATTTATTTATTTAAAAATAAAAACTCGGGTTTTAAATTGAGTTCAAACTAGTTTATTTCGATAAAAAACTATTTTTATCTTTTCAAATATGGAGTTCTTCATCCCAATTTTTCCCAAATCATTTCTTATGATTTTACACAAATTATTACTATTTTTAATAATTTTACCAAGGCCCGTACAGTCGATTTCCATCAAAGGCCATCGAACTGCACTTATAGCGACCTTTCTCAAATTTGATTTGGACGTATCTCCAAATCCAACCGTTAGATTTTAAATTTCTAATATTCGTTAGAAAGCTCTTTTCGATACGAACCTAACGGTTCTGGTTTTAGGAGAATCCGACGGTCGGATCTCCCGTAATGTCCGTTTGAAATAAATGGTCGAAATTTACGAACTGCCGCGGCGCGGCATGTTCTATTCAGGCCATTATATTATATATATAATATATATAATATATATTTCGTCGATTTCTATTTAAAACGAATTTTATAAATAGTTTCGAATTCGTTTCAAAAACAATTTCAACTTCTATTTTAATTCAAGTCAAAATTGAATTCTTCCTTAATAATTCGTTTTAAAATTCATTTCTATTTTCAATTCAATTTGAATTCCTTTCAATTTGTTTTTAGTTCAATTCGAATTCGTTTTCTAATCGATTCAATTCAAATTGGTTTTCTATTCGATTCAATTCAAATTGGTTTTCAATTCGATTCAATTCAAATTGGTTTTCTATTCGATTCAATTCAAATTGGTTTTCTATTCGATTCATTTCAAACTGGTTTTCTATTCGATTCAATTCAAATTGGTTTTCTATTCGATTCAATTCAAATTCGTTTTATATTCAATTCATTTCGAAATCGTTTTATACTCAATTCATTTCGAAATCGCTTTTCAATATTCATTTTAAAATCGCTTTTCAATATTCATTTTATTTCGAAATCACTTTTCAATATTCATTTTATTTCGAAATCAATTTTCAATATTCATTTTATTTCGAAATCACTTTTCAATATTCATTTTATTTCGAAATCACTTTTCAATATTCATTTTATTTCGAAATCACTTTTCAGTATTCATTTTATTTCGAAATCACTTTTCAATATTCATTTTATTTCAAAATCACTTTTCAATATTCATTTTATTTCGAAATCACTTTTCAATATTCATTTTATTTCGAAATCACTTTTCAATATTCATTTTATTTCGAAATCGCTTTTCAATATTCATTTTATTTCGAAATCGCTTTTCAATATTCATTTTATTTCGAAATCGCTTTTCAATATTCATTTTAAAATGAATAAAATCGATATAAACATCGTTCACGTCAAAATGGCGTCAATCTAATCAACACGGCTTCATATATTTCTATTTTCAAATGTTCTGTTTCAAATATTTCTTTTTTCCAAATATTTCGTTTTCAAATATTTCTATTTCAAATATTTCGTTTCAAATATTTCGTTTTCAAATATTTCTGTTTCAAATATTTCTATTTCAAATATTTCGTTTTCAAATATTTCGTTTTCAAATATTTCGTTCAACACATGACTAATCTCAACGGATGAGTACGGTCAACTCATGAACCTTTATATTATATTGATAAAGATGTAAATTTTATTATAAAAATATTTCGTTCAACACATGACTAATCTCAACGGATGAGTACGGTCAACACATGAACATTTATATTATATTGATAAAGATGTAAATTTTATTATAAAAATATTTCGTTCAACACATGACTAATCTCAACGGATGAGTATGGTCAACACATCAACATTTATTTTATAATATTCTTTATTTTCTAAATTGGAATGAGGCCCAATCAATCACCATATAATATTAATTATATGGATTTTCATACATCTCACGTATAAGATAGCATTGAAAAATAATCAACCATCAACCAAAGTGCACTACACTATATAAGCATCAAATATAGATATCTAACGCTTATAACAGCCTGTCAATCAATCGATCGACATATTTAATCAATCAGGATGAGTGAACTTCAAATTTCATCCCAACACCCGTGTGGGGTTTCAAACAATCAAACACAGATTTTATTTGTGCAGTTGGGCGATATGTAAAATTTATCGTCCCAATCAATGTCATTCAAATAGGTGTACATAAACAAACCGTCCGGTTTGTAAATGAATATTTTATTTTATTCACATTCACGTTAAAAATTATATTTTTAACGATAAAATATTTTATTTCAACATATGAATTTCTATTCAGTTCATTTACACAATAAAAATGATATTTTTATTTTTCTAACATATTTTAGAAAATTTCGGTGGCATAACGGCACGATACTAGAAACGGGACGAGGTCTAGCCTTATCCCCGGTCTAGTGAAGGCCCACGCCATTCACACATCAATCAATCCATTCCACTTCACCAAACAACTCAAATTTCAATCAAATAATCTAACTAATTTTTTTCAATCAAACAGACAAGTCCATGGTCTGTGGACGATTGTGTCGGGTGCTACTAAGCACCGTCTGCATCCTAGTATATATATATATAACTAGAAAATGAAATTGAAAGGTGAGAAATTCTCACCGATAGCTATCCAACTTCTTGAATCTTCCTTTGCAGAAGTCTTCGTCGTTTTCGCCTTTTGTCGCTTTCGTCGCCCATAGCCACTACATATATAAAAATCGAATTTTTACTTTGTTATTCTATATATAAAAATCGAATTTTTAGTTTGTTATTCTATATATAAAAATCGAATTTTTATACCGCTACTATATAGATAAAAATTGTATTTTCACATCGATGTTCATATAGTAAAGATTATATTTTTATTACGCCATTCTTCATATAAAGATTTCGCCTTTTCAAAAATAAAGATTTCGCCTTTTCAAAAATAAAGATTTCGCCTTTTCAAAAATAAAGATTTCGCCTTTATAAAAATAAAGATTTTGCCTTTTCAAAAATAAAGATTTCGCCTTTATAAAAATAACATTATAAAAATCACATCTTTATTTTTCTACACATATAAAGATGATATTTCTAATATTCCTATCATGTAAAAATTATATTTTTAATACTTTAAAAATATAAAAATCATATATTTTATATCATCTATATAGTAAAGACTATATTTTTAATACTTTAAAAATATAAAAATCATATTTTTATTATTAGAAATCACTTCTTTTGCATTTTAAACATTAAAAAAACTAAAAATAAAAGATTCAATTCAGATTTATATTATAAATAAATAAAAATAAGTTAAAAACTCACTGCCACTTCGGTTTTTAGTGAAGGGGAGAGGCGTCGGGATCGGCCGGTGACGAGGAGGACATTGACTGGCTGGAGGCGGGCCCACTCTGACCGGCGGTGGCGGTTCCAGCGAAGGAGACAGGGTCTTCAAGGGTTTGGCTTCACGTGGAAGGAAAGGAGAGAGGAGGGGGAGGTTTCAGGCGAGGTCGGGTGGCCTGGGGCCCACGGCGGCGGGGTCAGGCCTTCAGGGGGGTGTGGTGCTAATTTAGGGCAGAAGGGGGGGTTCGATCGTGCGGCAGGGGGTTTCGGGGAAAGGGGGTCGGCGGCAGGCGTTGGGAGGGGGGTCTCGGAGGTGGCGCGGTGGTCTCAGGGAGGGCGGCGGCTCCTCCCCGCTTCGACGTCTTCTTCTTCTTTTTCTTTTTTTCTATTTTCTGTAAAATGAAATCGGGGGGGGGGTGGCCTGGGTAGTTAAGGAGAAGGGAGAGAAAAGTTTGATTTATTTAATTATTTTAATTGCAAATAGTTGACTTTCACATACGACCTCTAAACGAGGCCCACCGCCTGTCTTCCATAGCGTTTCACCCCCATTCCGAACACAATGGGATATGTATCGTAGGTTGATTCGGACGTTACGATCAGTTTCCGTTGAATTTACATTTAAATCTCTATATTGAATTTTAAACGTACATTTCAAATTACCGGGGTCACATACCAACTAGAAATTTCCAGAAAAATATTTTCTAGCTTCGTATTGACGATACGGTCCTAACAAAACTAGTTTCGTCGAATTCTGAGAACGTTAGAAAAATGGCCATTTTTCAGTCGATTAAAATCAACTGAAACTGGTCAAACACGTTTTCCTTTGCCACGCTCACATATTGATTCAGAAAATTATGAAATTTGGAATCTAGCAATAACTTGACACTGCGGATCCAACAAAAGTGGTTTCGTCGAAATCCGAGGTCGTTTGCAAAATTCCCATTTTTAAGGGCCTGAATTCCATAGCGACTATTCAGAATTTTCAACTGGACATATCTTTTGATTCCCGCTATGAAAGTTCGATTCTTTGGATTTGTTGGAAAGATATCATCAAATAGATCCTAATGTTTTTGGTTTCACTAAAATCCGGATTGTTTTGCACCCGATACGTTCAATTGAAGTTTGAAACCGAATTATCGAACCACCGCGGCATTTTCAATTCTATTTATAATTATATATAATTATTTATATTCTAACGACGACGTATATAATATATACGTTCGAATTATATTCAAAATAAATTTCTCGACGATATTATTTAAAATAATCTATTTTAAATATTCAAAATTCGCTAAAATCGCCAAAATAAAAATTTTAAACTGGCCCAGATTTTCGGGTTATTACAAATTTTTGATTGTGGAAAAAAGATTTCAGTTTGGTCAATTTCGGTCAATTTTAATCGACTTGAAAAAGACCATTTTTTCAAACTGTGTCAGAATTCGACGAAATTAATTTTGTTAGGACCGTATTGTCAAAACAAAGCCAGAAATAATTTTTCTAGATTTTTCTGAGTTCGTATGTGACCCCAGTAAGATTAAAAAGTACGTTCGAACTTAATATTAAAGATTTGTTTTAAAGATAAAAGAAACATGCTATAAACTTCAGAATTAGACTTCGACACTAGCGCCATTGCGTTCAGAAGGCGTCAAAACATATTGTTCGACAGTCGTTGAGCTCTGTTTGGAGATCGGACGGAAAAACCCTAATTTTGGATTTAAATTAAAAAAAATACGCTTGAATACGTGTATAAATACGGATGAACAGTACTCTTTCTTCACCGTTTCCTTCAGCCACCACAACCCATCACCCTTCGAATTTTTAAACTTCGATTCCTCCTCCTCCACTAGATTTCAGTCCTCGCCGTAGTGAAACTTTTTGAAGTATTTTCTCCTCTCTTTGACCTCATACCAAAATCGAACCTCCCTGTCACCTGTAGCCGCCGCCCCACCCCCTTAAGAATTGCCGCCGTCGAGCTGTGCTGGGCCCCACAGACGCAGATGCGACCCCCCATATCCCTGGCGATCGTTCCCCCTCCTAGCCCTCCGACGTCGCGCAAACATCTCTGAAAACCATTGCCTATATCTCCTGAAAAGTTGGATCAAAGATTTGAACAAATCTGAAATTATACGGCCTAAATTTCAAAGGTAAATTCTCAGATTTGCCACGCTTATTTCTGTTGCAACTGCAGTTGTAAAAAAGTAATTGTTGATTAAAAATGGATAATTTGTTCATACGAACTCCAAACTGAAAATTTTCAGATCCGAGAGAAACGTGACTGCGAATACGACTTTTAAAAAGAGAATGGGACAATTTCTGAATTTATTTGGATTTTTAATCCTGCTTAAATCAAGGTGAGTATTTTGATTCAAATAATTAATAATTAATTTAATTATATTGCTTGTTCATAAATCAAACTATATATATGAGTAATCTGATTTGTGATGTTATGATTATGTGTTGATTTGTTTTCGGATGTTGTATGACCACATTTCTAGTTATTGATAATTATAGATCTGAAATCATATGTAGTTTCATACACATGAATGTCAATTAAAACCTTTCTAGTCGGATCTAAAATATAGAAGCATGCTTCTACCCCCTAGATCTACCTTTCTGTTATGCTGATCTATCTTATTTAGTTCACATACATATCCAGTATTGGGTTAAAGATCTAACTTTTGGTATAATTCATAGATCTTGAATTGGTTTACTTATTAAAAATGAAAAAAATTCAATTTTTATTGAAAATAAAAGTGAGAATGTTAACGGTATGAAAAGATTCAAAATTTATTGAAAATAAAAGTGAGAATGTTAACGGTATGAAAAGTCTCAATTTTTATTGAAAATAAAAGTGAGAATGTTAACGGTATGAAAAGACTCAATTTTTATTGAAAATAAAAGTGAGAATGTTAACGGTGTGAAAAGACTCAATTTTTATTGAAAATAAAATGAGAATGTTAACGGTATGAAAAGATTCAATTTTTATTGAAAATAAAAGTGAGAATGTTAACGGTATGAAAACATTCAATTTTCATTAAAAATAAAAGTGAGAATGTTAACGGTATGAAAAGATTCAATTTTTATTGAAAATAAAAGTGAGAATGTTAACGGTATGAAAAGATTTATTTTGATTATATTTGAAATGTAATGTTAATTACATTTCTAATGTAATTAAAAAGATAGGAATTTGACATGTAATCAAAAAGAAGGGAATTTGAAATGTAATGTTAATTACATTTTTAATGTAATTAAAAAGATAGGAATTTTTACATTGTAAATAAAAGAACAAAATTAGACACCGTAATGTTAATTGCATTTTTAATGTAGAAAAAAAGAGATTTTTCAATGTAATTAAAAGACAAGATCTCAACATGAAACAAAAAATACATTTTTAATGTAATTAAAAAGAAGAATTGGACATTAGAATAAAATTTACATTTTTATTGTAATTTAAAAAGATAGAAATTTACACCGTCATGAAAACTATATTTAAAAAGATTAGATTTTTGCATTGTAAATAAAAAAATTAGATTTTTGCATCGTAAATTAAAAGATTAGGTTATTACAAGGACATGAAATTTATACCGTATAGAAAATTACATTTTTTTATATGTCATTAAGAGAAATGAAATTTATACCGCATAGAATTAAATTTTTATATGTAATTATAGAAATAGAATTTACATGTAAATTAAAATTACATTTTTATATGTAAATTAAGAATGAGAAGTTGCATTGAAAATAAAATTACATTTTTATATGTAATTAAAGAATAGGATTTTATATTTTAAATTGAAAACAAGACTTGACATGCAATATTAATTGCATTTTCAATGTAATTAAAAGGTAGAATTTGACGGTGTAATTAAAATCACATTTTTAATGTAATTTATAAAGATGGAATTTTCACCATTATGTTAATTAGATTTTTAATGTAATTAATAAGAGAAATTTTTCAATGTAATTAAAGGATAGAAATTTTTCATTATAATGTTAGTTATAATTTACATTGTAATTAAAAAAAAGGGAGATTTTACATTGTGATAAAAGAATGGAATTCAACATTGTAATATAATTTACATTTCTATGTGAATATAAAAATTTAAGAATAAAGGGAGAAATTGGACTTTGAATTTTAATTTACATTTTTAATGTAAATATAGGAATAAAAGAAATGTATTTAAAGTGTTGAAATATTAACTCCATTTTTAAATGAATTAAAATTGAATGGAGATCGTTAGTTGTTTTGCTCGGGGTTAAATCGAACGATGTTATTATGATTGAACGGTTTATATTTATATATTAATATATATATATATGATTAAATTTAAACGAATTGAGCGCGGTAGTTCGCGTTTTGGAATCGTACCTTTAAACGACTATATCAAAAGATCCGACCGTCGGATTTTCCCAAAACGAAAACTGTTAGGACCGCTTTGGGAAGATCTTTCCAATGATATAAACTACGTTAAAATCTAACAGTTAGATTTTGAGAAATGTGTAAATCAAAATTGGTTGAAAACAGCGCCAGGGTCGCTCCTTTGACCCGAAGCATCGTTAAATAAAGATTTAATTATTTCTAATAATTAAAAATAGGAATTAATCGTTACAAAATAATATATCGATGTAAAAATGGTTTTTCAAATTATATATGCGAGAATTATTTGGAAAGTCCGAGTTAATCTCATTCCAAATAATCAAACGACGTCTAAAGATTGAAGTGTGAAGACGGCGAATGAAGACCGTAAATCTTCCCTCGAATGGAAAACGATCAAGACCCTGAATTGACTTGCTCCCAATCCAAGGGTCAGGGTAATTTCCCAAACGTACGTGTTGATTTCACGGATATGTGGGTACCTCTTTTCCGTACTGGACATACAGGACGAGAGTATCTCCAGTTTTGTTCAAACCCAGAACGGGCTTATAAATGGAATGTGTGTCCGACATTATGCTCCTTTATACCATATTTATTGATTTTCTGCTGAGTGTATGAAAGTTTAGTGGCGGAGAATTTATTCTCTTGCTTAACACCCTTTTATATATTTTGGTAAAAGAACGATTGTATGGTATGGATTGACAGTGTGGCATACCAAGATGCAATGATCAAGATTTCTTGTTGAAAAGCAAAACCTTGTGGTGACGATCAAAGCACAGCTTGAATAAGCATAGCTTTGTGTATTACGTAGCTTCACGAGCCTCACAACCCGGTTGAGTCTAAAACGGAGCAAGGGAACGCAGGGAGGGCAACACGTTTCTTTCTAGCTAGAAGTGGTGTTTGGGTTTTACATGGCCCGACATTTTACGTATGTGGATGATTGAATGAGGCGCCTCGGTTATTAGGTTCTATAGGACCGGGAAACGTGTGTTCATGAATAACTAATCTGCAAAATCGTATGTGCGGACCGGCCCTGCAGGATTCAAGGGTTCACTGCGGGGGGTCCTGAGACATTAGCTAGAGTGTCTCGAATCGGTAAGGAGATCGTTCCTAGCCTTGACTCATGATGGAAAACCAAATTCCCAATAAGACCCTACGGACTTGATTGTATTACTAGTATGTAGACCTAGTAGTATGGGGTACTACGCTGTCTAGGATTGATACATTTACTTTGAGATGTTTTTGTAACATATATACACTAATAATAATATCCAATTCGTTTTTATCGTACCAAGCATGTTTAATCATCATAAGGTAAAACTCTATCCTCTGGTTTGCATTGCATTGTGTGATGGGACTTGAGTCTTATGATGATTCCATTTTTCCAAAAGCATTGCATTGTTTTACGATTTACTTATTTATCTGTTCTTTCACTTTAAATTATGCACGGCAATCTATTGAAATAAAACCCATTCCGCATTAGCGGCGTGGTCTTTGGATTTGCCTTATTACTATTAGTTAAATTAGTTAAGAATTCTCACACCAATCCTTGTTTGGCATGCCTGGTAATAGGATGCTGCATGATGGGGGGTTCTCGCTTCACGGTTTGGTGGCGAACGAGAGACTCTTACCTCCACATGTCCCTTTTTAGGGTTGGTAGGCTGCGGCCGGGGGATCCCGAAAGGGTTGCCGTAAAACAAGGTGTCTGGGGTACCACTGTAAGCCACGGTGGGTTTTACCTGCTGTACTGGAGGATGAATGGATGGTTGCAAAGCCTACCGGATTTCGCGGTGCAGCCACAGTTGGTATCAGAGCTTTTGTTAAACATAGCTTTGGAATATAACATATTTATAATAATTCGTTTACGTAGAATCACAATATTCTATGGCGAACATTTCATGAGAATACATAATAGTCAGTCATTTTATTGCCATCCTTTTATCCGTCCTTTTATCTTTATCATTTCTTAAAACCACCATTACAGTTGTTCTGACTCTTTCCTGGATCATACAGAACTAACTAAAAATGAGTACTGTTGCCGCTAGAGCCGCTACAGCTAGAGCAAGGAGGCAAAATGTTGTTGAAACTGAGGAGGCCACGGTTCAACAGCCACCACCACCACCAACGCAGCCCTTTGACTCGGATAAGGTAGCGAAGAAGTTCAAGAATTTAGGTGGAGTTCCATTCACTGGTACAGAGACCGTGACACAGGCTCAGGCATGGCTTAAGAATTGTAAGAAGATATTTGGAGGGATAGGGCTAGAAGATCAAAGAAAGAGATTTACGGCTTCATGGCTGCTCCAAGGCGAAGCACAGAATTGGTGGGAATTGGTCAATATAGGAGGTGATGAAGAAAATGTGACTTGGACCAGGTTTAAAGAGCTGTTCAATGAAAAGTACGTTCCAAGGCAAGAAGTGGAAAGGCTGCATGACGAGTTTGCCAACTTGAAGCAAGGCGACAAAACTATCTCTGAGTATGTAAGAAGATTTGAAGACCTCTCTCGCTATGCCCCAGTTTTGATTCAGGATGACTTCCAAAATAACAAGAGGTTTATTAATGGGCTTGCAAGGAAGTACACTGACTGGGTTACTGCTCACATTGACCTTTCTTTTAATAAGCTGATTGAGTTTGCTTGTCGCTATGAGGAGAACGACAAAAGGGTTTCACAACAAGATAGATAAAAGAGCTTGGCCAACAGTAATAATAAGAGGAAGCAAGCCGAAAAGAAGAATGAAGGAAGCGGTTCTGGAGCTGCTAAAACCCATGATAAGACAAAGGTGCAATGCTACAACTGCTAGAAGTTTGGACACTACATCAAGGACTGCAGAAATCCAAAGAAGGCCAGAAGTGATGACACTAAAGAATGCTATAACTGCCACAAAAAGGGTTATATCAAGCCTAATTGTCCACTGTTGAGAGGAGTTCAGATTGCACATGTGTACGAGGGGGCAAGTGCACCATCTTCTTCCGCACCTACTTCTTCTGAAGGAGCAGGTAAGCCTGATGTTTTAGGTGGTACTATTTCTGCTAAAAACATTCCTGTTGCTGCTTTGTTTGATACGGGTGCCTCAAGGAGCTTTATTTCTAGAACACGGTCAAGAAATTGAAATTAAAACAAAGAAGCCTTAAAGAGCCAATTAATGTTCATAATCCTGTAGGAGGTTCTATCGTCCTTGATTTATACTGTAGGGTGCCTGTTTCCTACTCTTACTTTCAATTTCCTTTTAACTTGACTATCATGAATTTTTCTGAGTTTGATATCATCCTTGGTCTTGATTGGCTAACAAAATTTGAGGCTTAGGTTAAATGTGCAGATAGAATAGTTGAAATCAAAACAAAGTTTGGAGATGTTATTTCTATACCTTGTCATGGTTCAAGATCTGATAGAAAGGCATTTTGGTCTTCTCTTGAGATCACTCCCATTCCTTTAGAAAATTTCCTATAGTCAAGAATTACGCGGACGTATTTGAAGAAGTAGACGATTTACCGCCGCGAAGAGAAATTGATTTCAGAATTGATCTTGTTTCAAATGCAAGGCCTGTAGTCCATGTTATCCGAAGGATGACCACTAAAGAAAAAGAAGAGTTGAAAACCCAAACTAAATAGCTCTTATGGAAGGGACTCATCCGGCCTAGTTTTTCCAATTGGGGTGCAGCTGTAGTATTTGTCCCCAAGTCTGACGGTACTCTAAGGCTCTGTGCAGATTACCGCGACCTTAATAAGCAAACATTGAAGAACAAATACCCCTTTCCTTGCATAGATGATTTAATGGACCAATTGAATGGAGCCAAGGTGTTTTCTAAGATGGACCTAGCCACAGGTTTCCATCAACTACGCATATCCGAAGAATGCATACCTTTGACAGCCTTCAGAGGTCCTGACATATTGTACGAATGGCTGGTAATGTCGTTCGGCCTATGCAATGCTCTAGTCTACTTTGTTGACTTGATGAATAGAGCCTTTCGAGATGTTTTAAACAAATTCGTCCTAGTCTTCATTGATGATATCTTAATCTATTCTAAAACTAAGGAGGAGCATGAAGGACATTTAAGGGAAGTATTGGAGATTCTACGAAGAAATGTCCTAAAAGAGAAATTTTCCAAATGCACATTTTGGCAAGAGGAAGTAAAATTCTTGGGCCATGTTGTGTCGAAAGAAGGAATTGCTGTTGACCCAAGTAAAATTGCCGTCATTCGAGATTGGAAGCAACCGAGTACACCCATGAAGTAAGAAGCTTCCTAGGATTGGCTGGATATTATAGGAAATTCGTCAAAGACTTCTCCAAACTGTCTGGCCCATTAACAAAGCTCACCAAGAAACACACCAAGTTCATCTGGACAACGGAGTATGAGGAGGCCTTCCAAAAGCTAAAGGTGAGTTTGACCACTGCTCCCGTACTTACCATCATCGATGGCAATCAAGATTTAGCCGTCTACACCGAAGCTTCTCAAAGTGGTGGTCTTGGCGCGGTATTGATGCAAAGAGAATAGTTGTTGCTTATGCAAGTCATCAATTAAAGCCACATGAGAAAAATTATCGTGTCCATGACTTAGAGTTGTTGGCCGTAGTCTTTGCTTTAAAAATTTGGAGACATTATCTTTTGGGAGAAAAGTTTGAATTATTCACAGACCATCAATCTTTGAAATATCTCTTCGATCAAAAGGATTTGAATTTAAGGCAGCAACGATGGCTAGAATTTCTTGTGGCATACGATCTTGACATCTTATATACTCCGGGGAAAGCCAATGTTGTGCCGGACGCACTCAGTAGAAAGGATGCAATTGTTGCAAGCCTCATCATTACCCCTTCTTTGATTGATAAAATTTCTTCTCTTCAGAAAAATGATGTTTTTATTCGAAAAATTATTGAAAGAATTCAAGAAGGTGAAAACACGAACTTTCAAATAGATGGCAAGGGAGTTCTTAGATTGCAAGGGCGGATTTGTGTTCCAAGTATCCCAGGGCTCATAAAGGAAGTTTTGGATGAAGGTCACAAATCAAAGCTTAGCATCCATCCAGGCGTGAGCAAGATGTATCAAGGTCTTAAGCGCACGTTTAAGTGGAAGGCTATGAAGAGGGGTATATCCATTTATGTGAGTAGATGTCCTACATGCCAACAAGTAAATAGCGATCAACAAAAGCTTGCGGGCTTGTTGCAACCATTGGAGGTTCCAAATTGGAAGTGGGACCAAATCTCCATGGATTTTATAGATGGTTTGCCCCGTACTAGGAAATGAAATGACAGCATATGGGTGATTGTGGATCGCTTCACCATGACCGTTCATTTCATACCTATCAAGTCCACTAGAACTGCTCAAAGTCTGGCGCAAATTTATCGCAAAGAAATAGTCAGGCTACATGGGTAATAAAATTAAATCTTTCCTTTTCATCATTATCTAAATGAAAATTTTCATTTTCTAAATAATAATAAAAGAATAATCTTTTGTTTTAAACAGAGTTCCTAGTAGCATCGTTGGCGACCGTGATCCTATTTTCGCTAGCAAATTTTGGGAAGCATTCCAAAATGAGTTGGGAACGAAGTTAAACCTTAGTACCGCATATCATCCTCAGACATATGGCCAAACTGAGAGGGTGAATCGCATTCTTGAGGATTTATTGCGAGCTTGCATACTCGATTTTGGAGGTTCTTGGGAGTATCACTTGCATTTAGTTAAATTCTCATATAACAATAGCTATCAAGGAAGTTTGAAAATGTCTCCATTTGAAGCCTTGTATGGTGGGCCATGTAGGTCGCCAGCATGCTGGGTTGAAAAAGGAAATCGTCTTGTTTTGGGCCCAGACATGGTTCGAGAAGCTTCGGACAAAGTGGACTATATTAAGAAGCGATTATTGGCCGCCCGAAGTAGACAAAAGAGCTATGCAGATATAAGAAGAAGAGAGTTGGCTTTTGAAGTGGGTGACTATGTCTATTTGAAAGTTGCTCCAATGCGAGGTGTAATCCGTTTTGGAAAAACAGGAAAATTAGCACCTAAATTCATCGGCCCCTTTCCTATTCTTGAAAAGATTGGTACCCTAGCTTACAGAATTCAAATGCCCGACTGGTTTCCTAGGGTGCACGATGTATTCCAAGTATCTCAACTTCGATGGCATATCCATGATCCACATCTACTTGTGGAGGAAGCAGCACAACAAGATTTGGAGATTACCCCAAGCCTGGCAGTGATAAGGGAGCCACTGAAAATTATTGGCAAAGAGACTAGAGAGCTGAGAAATAAAAGAATCAACCTAGTCAAAGTGCAATGGAGCGGTGATCCCAGAGACTGCACTTGGGAAACTGAGGAGAGTATCAAACAAGCCTATCCCAATTGCAGGGTGGATATCTCCGATTAGATTTTGTTTTGAGATACGCTTAAAATATTTTACATTCTTCGTGTTGGTCCCTACTCTTCTATTTTCCTTTTTCCTTTTCGACGACGAAAAGTTCTTAAGCGGGGAAGATTGTAACAACCCGGAATTTGGGGCCAATTTGAAATTTTTTATTATTGAAATTTTAAGGGATTCTGAATATTTGAAATAAATTATTTCAAATAATAACAACTAGAAATTTATTTTAATCGAAGTTAATACGAATATATTCAATTTAATTATAAAAGGAATTAGAAACAGCACGGTAGTTTGAAAAGTCAGATCTGAACTTTGACTGACTATACAGGATGCAGAATAAATCGGATTTTGGTGAAAACAAAAATATTAGAATATATTTAAAAGTCTCTTTCCAACAAATCCGAAAAATCGAAATTTCATAGCGAGAATCAAAAGTTATGGCCAGCTGAAATTTCAAAATAGTTGCTGTAGAATTTCTATATATATTTTTAATATTAAAAATAGCCATTTTTCAAACGACCTCTGTTTTCGACGAAACCACTTTTGTTGGATTTGGAATGTCAAATTATTGCTAAGCTTATTTTTGGAATTAATTTGTGGTCGTGGCAAAAAGATTTCAGTTTGGTCAAGTTCGGTCAATTTTAATCGACTTGAAAAAGGCCATTTTTTTCAAACAGTCTCAGAATTCAACGAAATTAATTTTGTTAGGACCGTATTGCCAAAACAAAGATAGAAATAATTTTTCTAGATTTTCTAATTTCGTATGTGACCCCGGTAAGATTAAAAAGTACGTTCGAATTTAATATTAAAGATTTATTTTAAAAATAAAAGAAACATGCTGTAAACTTCAGAATTAGACTTCGGCACTAGCGTTGCGTTCAGAAGGCGTCAAAACATATTGTTTGATAGTCATTGGGCTCCGTTTGGAGATCGGACGGAAAAACCCTAATTTTGGATTTAAATAAAATAAAATCAAATAATACGATTGATTATGTGTATAAATACGGATGAACAATACTCTTTCTTCCCTGTTTCCTTCAGCCGCCACAACCCATCACCCTTCGAATTTTCGAACTTCGATTCCTCCTCCTCCACTCGATTTCAGTCCTAGCCATAGTGAAACTTTTTGAAGTATTTTCTCCGCTCTTCGACCTCATATCAAAATCGAACCTCCCCGTCACCTGTAGTCACTGCCCCACCCCCTAAACACCGTCGTCGTCGAGCTGTGCTAGGCCCCACAGACGCAGCCGCGACCCTCCATCTCCCCGACGATCGTTCCCCCTCCTAGCCCTCCGACGTCGCGCAAACATCTCTGAAAACCATTGCCTATATCTCCTGAAAAGTTGGATCAAAGATTTGAACAAAACTGAAATTATACGGCCTAAATTTCAAAGGTAAATTCTCAAATTTGCCATGCTTATTTATGTTGCAACTGCAGTTGTAAAAAAGTAATTATTGATTAAAAATGGATAATTTGTTCATACGAACTCCAAACTGAAATTTTTTAGATTCGAGAGAACTGTGACTATGAATACGACTTTTAAAAAGAGATTGGGACAATTTCTGAATTTATTTGGATTTTTAATCCTGCATAAATCAAGGTGAGTATTCTGATTCAAATAATAAATAATTAATTTAATTATATTGCTTGTTCATAAATCATGCTGTATATATGAGTAATTTGATTTGTGATGTAATGATTATGTGTTGATTTGTTTTGGGATGTTGTATGACCACATTTCTAGTTATCGATAATTATAGATCTGACACAAGAATATCAATTAAAACCTTTCTAGTTGGATCTAAAATATAGAACCGTGCTTCTATCCCCTAGATCTACCTTTCTGTTATGCAGATCTATCTTATTTAGTTCACATACATATCCTGTATTGGGGTAAAGATCTAACTTTTGGTATAATTCATAGATCTTGAATTGGTTTGCTTATTAAAAATGAAAAGATTCAATTTTTATTGAAAATAAAAGTCAGAATGTTAACGGTATGAAAATATTCAATTTTTATTGAAAATAAAAGTGAGAATGTTAACGGTATGAAAAGATTCATTTTTTATTGAAAATAAAAGTGAGAATGTTAACGGTATGGAAAGATTCAACTACTATTGAAAATAAAAGTGAGAATGTTAACGGTATGAAAAGATTCAATTTTTATTGAAAATAAAAGTGAGAATGTTAACGGTATGAAAAGATTCAATTTTTATTGAAAATAAAAGTGAGAATGTTAATGGTATGAAAAGAAACAATTTTTATTGAAAATAAAAATGAGAATGTTAACGGTATGAAAAGATTCAATTTTCATTGAAAATAAAAGTGAGAATGTTAACGGTATGAAAAGATTCAATTTTCATTGAAAATAAAAGTGAGAATGTTAACGGTATGAAGAGATTTATTTTAATTATATTTGAAATGTAATGTTAATTACATTTTTAATGTAATTAAAAAGATAGGAATTTGACATGTAATTAAAAAGAAGGGAATTTGAAATGTAATGTTAATTACATTTTTAATGTAATTAAAAAGATAGGAATTTTTACATTGTAAATGAAAGAACAAAATTTGACACCGTAATGTTAATTGCATTTTTAATATAGAAAAAAGGAGATTTTTCAATGTAATTAAAAGACAAGATCTCGACATGAAACAAAAATTACATTTTTAATGTAATTAAAAAGAAGAATTGGACATTAGAATAAAATTTACATTTTTAATGTAATTTAAAAAGATAGAAATTTACACCGTCATGAAAAATATATTTAAAAAGATGAGATTTTTGCATTGTAAATAAAAAGATTAGATTTTTGCGTTGTAAATAAAAAGATTAGATTTTTGCACCGTAAATAAAAAGATTAGGTTATTACAAAGACATGAAATTTATACTGTATAGAAAATTACATTTTTTTTTGTTTGTCATTAGGAGACATGAAATTTATACCGCATATAATTACATTTTTCTATGTAATTATAGAAATAGAATTTACATGTAAATTAAAATTACATTTTTACATGTAAATTAAGAATGAGAAGTTGCATTGAAAATAAAATTACATTTTTATATGTAATTAAAGAATAGGATTTTACATTGTAAATTGAAAACAAGACTTGACATGCAATATTAATTACATTTTCAATGTAATTAAAAGGTAGAATTTGACGGTGTAATTAAAATCATATTTTTAATGTAATTTATAAAGATGGAATTTTAACCATTATGTTAATTACATTTTTGATATAATTAATAAGAGAAATTTTACAATGTAATTGAAGGATAGAAATTTTACATTATAATGTTAATTACAATTTACATTGTAATTAAATAAAAGGGAGATTTTACATTGTGATGAAAGAATGGAATTCAACATTGTATTATAATTTACATTTCTATGTGAATATAAGAATTTAGGAATAAAGGGAGAAATTGGAGTTTGAATTTTAATTTACATTTTTAATGTAAATATAGGAATAAAAGAAATGTATTTAAAGTGTTGAAACATTAACTTCATTTTTAAACGAATTAAAATTGAATGGAGATCGTTAGTTGTTTAGCTCGGGGTTAAATCAAACGACGTTATTATAATTGGACGGTTTATATATATATATATATATATATATATAATTAAATTTAAACAAATCGAGCGCGATAGTTCGCGTTTCGGAATCGTACCTTTAAACGACTATATCAAAAGATCCGACCGTCGGATTTTCCCAAAACGAAAATCGTTAGGACCGCTTTGGGAAGATCTTTCCAATGATATAAACTACGTTAAAATCCAACGGTTAGATTTTGAGAAATGTGTAAATCAAAATTGGTTGAAAACAGCGCCAGGGTCGCTCCTTTGACCCGAAGCATCGTTAAATAAAGATTTAATAATTTCTAATAATTAAAAATAGGAATTAATTGTTACAAAATAATATATCGATGTAAAAATGGTTTTTCAAATTATATATGAGAATGATCAGGGTTTCTTATTGAAAAGCAGAACCATGTGGTGACGATCAAAGCACAGCTTGAATAAGCATAGCTTTGTGTATTACGTAGCTTCATGAGCCTCACAACCCGGTTGAGTCTAAAACGGAGCAAGGGAACGCAGGGAGAGCAGCACGTTTCTTTGTAGCTAGAAGTGGTGTTTGGGTTTTACATGGCCCGATATTTTACTTATGTGGATGATGGAATGAGGCACCTCAGATATTAGGTCCTATAGGACCGGGAAATGTGTGTTCAAGAATAACTAATCCGCAAAATTGTATGTGCGGACCGGCCCTGCAGGATCCAAGGGTTCCTTTGGGTGATCCTGAGACATTAGCTAGAGTGTCTCGAATCGGTAAGGAGATCATTCCTAGCCTTGACTCATGATGGAAAACCAAATTCCCAATACGACCCTACGGACTTGATTGTATTACTAGTATGGCGACATAGTAGTATGGGGTACTATGCTGCCTAGGATTGATACATTTACTTTGAAATGTTTTTGTAACATATACACTAATAATTATATCAAATTCGTTTTTATCGTACCAAGCATGTTTAATCATCATAAGGTAAAACACTATCCTCTGGTTTGCGTTGCATTATGTGATGGGACTTGAGTCTTATGATGATTCCATTTTTCGAAAGCATTGCGTTGTTTTACGGTTTATTTATCTGTTCTATCACTTTAAAATATGCATGACAATCCATTGAAATAAAACCTATTCTGCATTGGCGGCGTGGTCTTTGGATTTGCCTTATTACTATTAGTTAAATTAGTTAAGAATTCTCACACCAGTCCCATGACTGACTCGTAGTTTGTTTTTCACCTTTACAAACTCGGGTGCCCTCTTTTCCCCACATGCAGCCAAGTAAAAGGTTTAGCTTTCTTTAGAGTTGCTATCTTGGAGCTGCTTATCTATCTAGGGGTTGCTTACCTTGGAGGTGCTTATGTTGGACCACGAAGACTATCTCTCATTTAGCTTTTATTTGCATTTTATCTTTAGACTCTGAGACATCCAAACTTATTTTATTTCCAGTTGTTCCATCTTGAAGTTGAAACTATTTCCTTTTTGCTGAAACCTAATGTAATAATTTAGATCTCTGTGACCGTGGGATTCTGTGTTTGATGACATTCATATTTCCGCTGCTATGATGTTATTATTATATAGTTTTCCTATGCTATGTTGTATCTGTGATCTGTATTGTTGTATTTATGTTGTATTCCAAATGATTATTCCTTACTTTCATTCCGTGGAAGTTTGGAGTTGTCACAAATCCACTTCAATATATCACTTGAACGCATGACATCATCTCTAAAGCTAAGATAGTTCCAATCACTGTATTTTTCGGGTGGTCTTATCGAATGTCGATCAACTCGAGTAGCAATTTCTTCACCTGGTCTTCCTGCAGCTCCACCTTAAACTGAATCTTCTCTAGAATCGTACACATCGCTCGCACTACTAGAGGAACCCTGCGGACTATGCGATGTACCATCAACCACATTCTTCCCTACAAACATCTTCAAGTACTATACTCTCTTTACCCTTGGACAAAATGTAAGAATAACTTCCTTCTCCATTGATTCACCATGAACAAAATACGAAACATCTGATGAGCCCTTATTCTCCTTGAACATAGCCGACTCATCAAAAATAACATGATGAGAATTCAATACCTTCTTCATTTCCGGATTCCAAATTCGATAGACTTTAACTCCCTTCGTATAGCCAAGAAAAATCCCCTTGAAAGCTCTAGGAGCAAGCTTATCATTCCTCGGATCATGCTCAAAACTGGACTTCCAAACACATGAAGATAACTCATGTCAATGCTCTTTCTCTTCCATAATTTCTTCGGAATTTTGTTATCAATACCCAAGCATGGAATTTGATTCATAATATGCACCGCGGTTGACAAATCTTCAGCCCAAAATCCCTTAGACGGACCTAGTGTCAATCTCAAGCTCGAGCTTTTTCTAGTAGAGCATGTTTCATTCTCTCTGCAACCCTATTTCATTATGAACCTCCCAGTGTAGTAAAACGCCTGCGAATACCATGATGCTTGCAATAATCTAAAAACTCTGCGGAAATATACCCCTTGCCATTGTTGGACCTAAGAACCTTTAATGACTTACCACTCTCATTCTCAGCAAGAGCCTTCAATGCTTTGAACCTTGCAAATGCCTCCAACTTGGCCTTCATTACATACACCCAAACCTTTTGAGAAAAGTCATCTGTGAAGGAAATATAATATCCTCCTCCACCCAAAGAAGCTACCGGTATTGGTCCCCAAGCATTTGTGTGCACATACCCATGAACGCCTATTGAATCATGTTTCCTTCACCAAATGATACCATGGTTTTCTTCCTCATGACACATTCTTCGCAAAACTCCAACTTGCTAAAACTCTCTCCATTCCCTTTTCTGAAGAATGTTTAAACTAATCTCTGAAACATGACTCAATCTCAAATGTCATAACCTTTTTGCATCCAAGCCATAAGAACTATCAACACCAACAAAAATTTCACCTTCAATTGTAACATATTGAAGATGTTGCGAATACGAATTATGGATCTTAAGGCTAACTTAATACGAGAGGGGGGAGGGTGAATAGTGTTTAATGAAATTATAATTTTTTATAATCTTTTTGAATATAATAGAATCAAATGAAAATCATAGATATGAAACAACCACAGATGCAAATAATAAGTAAAAGCAGTAAAGAAAAGAACACACTAGGATTTTATACTAGTTCAGAGTTACCCTATATCCAGTCCCATACAATTACTTATGCAGACTTCTTTTCAAATAAATGTTGATACTACAACCCTCGATTTTAAGGCCACGAGGTACACCCCTCTCGCTTCCAAGTACAAGGAACTCTCTGGGTTTAACTAGGCTACACGATCACCTAATTGATTTACTGGTTACAATCACACCCAATTAATTTAAATAGGCCATAACCACACCTTTTCAGTAACAATTTGATAGAGAGACACAATAGGATCATGATATTTCGATATTTGATTAACATGATCTTGTAACTCTGAATAACACTGAGATCTATGAGAGAGTGACAGAGAATTAAATTGGAGATAATCTGCTTCGATTCACTTTGAATTTCAGTAGAGTTTGATTAAAGATTCTTGAAATTTAGAAAGGAAATGGAGTAGAGAAGGAGTGAAGAATAATAAATAAAAATGATTTAAGATTCCTATAGGCATTATATATATATATATATATATATATATATATATATATATATATATGCAAACAACGGTCATATCCATTTGCAAAGGGAAACGATGAATGGACACTTCTTTTTTAATTTGATTTTTGTTGAAATGGCAACCATGTCAAGATGGGGATGGCACATGTCGACATGCCTATGTTGAAATTTATATGAAAACGTGTTTTCAAAAGAATTTTAATTTTAAAACTTGTTAAAACAATTATAAGACTTGTAAAACATTCTAAACATAACATACATAAATAATAACATTTGTTAAATATTCTAAAAAATAGTTTTTGAAAATAATAAGATACTTAACATATAAAACCATATATAAGAATATAAAAAGATTAAAATTAAAAAATATAACTTGAGATTAAGGCTAAAATTTTGAAATTTAAAAACAATAATAAATTACACAAATAACAAAGAGTAAAAATATTTAAAAACAAGAAATATTTAAAAACCGAAAATAAGTTATTCAAAATAGTTTTGATGTTGAGACTAAAATATTTAAAAAAAACTCGGAAAGGAAATTTGAAAAACAATTTTGAATAACTGTAACAACCCGAAAATCTGGGCCAGTTTAAAATTTTTATTTTGGCTATTTTAGCGAATTTTGATTATTTAAAATGAATTATTTTAAATAATATCGACGAGAAATTTATTTTGAATATAATTAGAACGTATATATTATATACGTCGTCGTTAGAATATAAATAATTATATATAATTATAAATAGAATTGAAAATGGCGCGGTAGTTCGATAATTCGATTTCAAACTTCAAATGAATGTACCGGGTGCAAAACAATCCAGATTTTAGTGAAACCAAAAACATTAGGATCTAATTGATGATATCTTTCCAACGAATCTGAAAAATCGAAAGTTCGTAGCGGGAATCAAAAGATATGTCCAGTTGAAAATTCTGAATAGTCGCTATGGAATTCAGGCCCTTAAAAATGGACATTTTGCAAACGACCTCGGAATTCGACGAAACCAGTTTTGTTGGGTCCGTGATGTTAGGTTATTGCTAGATTCCAAATTTCGTAGTTTTTCGAATCAATATGTGAGCGTGGTAAAGGAAAACGCGTTTGACCAGTTTCAGTTGATTTTAATCGACTGGAAATTGGCCATTTTTCAAACGGTCTTAGAATTCGACGAAACTAGTTTTGTTAGGACCGTATCATCAATACGAAGCTAGAAAATATTTTTCGAGAATTTTTAGAGTTCGTATGTGACCCCGGTAAATTGAAATGCACGTTCAAATTCAATATATAGAGTTATATGTTGATTTTAACGGAAACTGATCGAAATGGCCGAATCAGCTTGCGATACATATTCCATTGTGTTCAGAATAGGGGTAATTAGCTAGAGGCGACGGTCGTTGGGCCTCGTTTGGTGTTCGAATTAAAAGTCAACCTTCAAGGATTTAAAAATTAAAAATAAATAAAATAATATATACTTTTACATACACCCCCCCCCCTCCTTTTCTATATCGTTCAGAACAGAAAAAAAAAAAAAAACCGCTCAACCCTAAATCGAAGTCGCCGCCGCCCCTGGGGCGCGCGCCACCCACCGCGCCGTCGTCTAGGCCGCCCCACCTCGCCATCGCACCTCCCTCTCTCCCCTTGCTCCTCTGTAGAAATCGCGACACCCCCAGCCCACCGCACCCCTCATCCGCCGCCTGAGAACCCTGGCGCCACCCACCTGCAAAACGACGACGCTCCGACACCCCCTTCCTCTGCAGCGACCAACAATGAAGCCCCCCTCCGATTTTTACTGTGAGTTTTATTTACTTTTATTTCTTTAATTTTAGGAAAAAGGGGTAATTAGTTCTATAAAGAAAAAATGAAATTCAGTCTTACCTATGATGTAGAGGATTAAAAATAATATTTTTAATATGAAGTCGAAGAAATAAAGATCCTATTTTTAATATGAAGTTGAATCCTTAAAAATTCGATTTTTATATATTGAATAACGAAGTAAAAATTCGATTTTTATATATTGAACTTTGAAGTAAAAATTCGATTTTTATATATTGAACTTTGAAGTAAAAATTCGATTTTTATATATTGAACTTTGAAGTAGAAATTCGATTTTTATATATTGAATAACGAAGTAAAAATTCGATTTTTATATATTGAACTTTGAAGTAGAAATTCGATTTTTATATATTGAATAACGAAGTAAAAATTCGATTTTTATATATTGAACTTTGAAGTAGAAATTCGATTTTTATATATTGAATAACGAAGTAAAAAAAATTCGATTTTTATATATTGAATAGCAAAGTAAAAATATGATTTTTATATATGTAGTGGCTATGGGCGAAGAAACTAATTAGAGAGGAGAACAGTGAAGATTTCCTGCATTAGAAGTGCCGTGGAGCTTGGATAGCTATCTGTGAGAATTTCTCACCTTTCAATTTATTTTTCTAGTTATATATATATATATATACTAGGATGCAGACGGTGCTTAGTAGCACCCGACACCCGTCCACAGACCATGGACTTGTTTGATTGGTTGTGTAGTTGGTTAGATTATTTGATTTGGATTTGATTGTTTTGGTGAAATTGAAATTGATATGATTGATGTGTGAATGGCGTGGGCCTTCACTAGTCCGGGGATAAGGCTAGGCCTTGTCCCGTTTCTAGTATCGTGCCGTTATGCCGCCGAAATTTTCTAAAATATGTTAGAAAAACAAAAATATCATTTTATTTAAAGAATGAACTGAATAGAAATTCATATGTTGGAATAAAATGTTTTATCGTTAAAAATATAATTTTTAACGTGAATGTGAATAAATAAATATTCATTTACAAACCAGACGGTTTGTTTATGTACACCTATTTGAAGGACATTGATTGGGTCGATAAATTTTACACATCGCCCAACTGCACAAATAAAATCTGTGTTTGATTGTTTGAAACCCCACACGGGTGTTGGGATGAAATTTGAAGTTCACTCATCCTGATTGATTAAATATGTCGATCGATTGATTGACAGGCTGTTATAAGCGTTAGATATCTATATTTGATGCTTATACAGTGTAGTGCACTTTGGTTGATGGTTGATTATTTTTCAATGCTATTATACATGTGTTGTATGAAAATCCATATAATTAACTTTATATGGTAATTGATTGGGCCTCATTCCAGTTTTAAAATAGAAATATTTGAAATAGAAATATTCGAAATGGAATGTTTGAAAATATCAATATATGAAGCCGTGTTGATTAGATTGACGCCATTTTGATGTGAACGATATTTATATCGATTTTATTCATTTTAAAATGAATATTAAGAAATGAATTGAATTGAAAACGATTTCGAATTGAATTGAAAACGATTTCGAAATGAATTGAATTGAAAACGATTTCGAATGAATTGAATTGAAAACGATTTCGAAATGAATTGAATTGAAAACAATTTCGAAATGAATTGAATTGAAAACGATTTCGAAATGAATTGAATTGAAAACGATTTCGAAATGAATTGAATTGAAAACGATTTCGAAATGAATTGAATTGAAAACGATTTCGAAATGAATTGAATTGAAAATGATTTCGAAATGAATTGAATTGAAAACGATTTCGAAATGAATTGAATTGAAAACGATTTCGAAATGAATTGAATTGAATATGAATTCAAATTGAATTGAAATTTGAATTGAATAGAAAGGAATTTTAAAACGAATTTATAGAGAAGAATTCAATTTTGATTTGAATTGAAAAGGAAGTTGAAATGGCTTTTGAAACGAATTTAAAACTATTCATATAATTCGTTTTAAATAGAAATCGACGAAATATATTATATATATATTATATATATAATATAATGGCCTGAATAGAACGCGCCGCGCCGCGGCAGTTCGCGAATTTCGACCATTGATTTCAAACGGACATTACGGGAGATCCGACCGTCGGATTCTCCTAAAACCGGAACCGTTGGGTTCGTATCGAAGAGAGCTTTCTAACGAATGTGAGAAATTAGAAATCTAACGGTTGGATTTGGAATTATGTCCAAATCAAATTTGAAAAAGGTCGCTGTAAGTGCAGTTTGATGGCCATTGGTGGAAATCGACTGTACGGGCCTTGATAAAATTATTAAAAATAGTAATAATTTGTGTAAAATCATAAGAAATGATTTGTGAAGATTTGGGATGAAAAACTCCATATTTGAAAAGATAAAAATAGATTCTTATCGAAATGAACTAGTTTTGAACTAGAAATATAATTCTATTTATTTTTAAATAAATAAATTGAATTTGAAAAGGGTTTTAAAAATAACCAGAATTTCCAATGATTGCATTGGAGTGGATTTGAATCGAAATCGTCTTCGGAATATTTCGAGGTTGGAATTCGTGATTATACAGATGTTGTTATGGGAATTTGAAAGATACACATTTATATCGTTATTTCAATACGACATTTGTTAATCGTAGAATTTGATATTGAATATAAGCCGATATATTTTCTATTCAGAGCCTTGTATTGAATATCAAATGTGATTTGGGTTTGTCGTGAATGGTGTCTTCACTAACACTGTTCTTGAACCCAGTTGTGAAAAGATTAAATCTTTTTATTTGGATTTAATGAAGTGTACCAATTAAATGAGATTTCATTGGAATTGAATTGATATTGATTTTTGGGTTTATCGTGAACAGTGTTTTAAATAACACTCGTTCTTTAACCCGATAATTAATGAATGTGATTTTGGGTTTATCGTGAACTGTGTTTTTAAATGACACTGATTCTTTAACCCATAGAAATATTAAAACTAGGTGGAGTTTTAATGAATCTTTAATTAGATTGAAAAGATCGAGAATGGAGTATCACCAGTTTTACTCCAGGCGATAGTTAAATCTTTAATTAGATTTGAACGTGAAATGGTAATTGAGTTACCGATAACACTGTGGTGTTAGATATGAAGTACTACCAGTTTTACTTCATGGGATGAATAGGTTGGGATTGGGAAATAAAATAAATGATTACTTCGGTGTGGTTCGCTAATCCCGACTAGTTTGAATTGATATTCAAAGGAGATTAAAGAATAAATTTAAAGAATTTATCTTGGATAAAATTAACGGGAACTTTTCCCAAAGTATAGGAATATTTGAATAAAAGAATATTCTGAATTGGAATGAGGCGTATGTTGTGTTTGTGTAACACTTTTATAATATATACGCGAGTTATTCAGAAAGACCGGGTTTATCCCATTCTGAATAACTGATTCGACGTGGTGTCGAAGATGAAGACGGTGGTCGAAGACCGGAAGTCTTCACGTCGTTTGGGTGATAACTGATGATCTTGATTGGGCTGTACACCTAAGAAGATGGAAACAGTTGGTGATCGTCCAGACGTACTTGGAGATCGATGGATATGCGGGGTACTAGGTGCCTCCGGTTTCGTTCAGACCCAGAACGGACTTGTAAATGGACTGTGTGTCTGACATTGGATTTTAGTCTGTGTGATTGATCTCTATTAAATATATATCTGTTTGGCGGCAGAGAATTTATTCTCTTGCTTAACGCCCTTCTCTGAGACGTACGAGCTCAGAGGTTATATATTGATGGATATCAAACGCATGGAGTGAATTGCCTGTGTGGCATGCCTAAGTGGCAATTGATCGAGGCTTCTGTTGAAAAGCAAAGTCTTGTGGTGTTGATCAAAGCACGGCCTTTGTGGCGTAGCTTTGTGTAACGTTTGCTTCGCGAGTTTCACACCCGGTATGAACCAAAAACGGGAGGGGACATCAGGGAGGACTTGCGTTTCTTTCTAGCTAGAAGTGGCGTCAGTGGTTTTACACGCCCTGACGAGTTTGACTTATGTGGTTGTTGCTGTTGCGAGGCGCCTCGGATTGATCGGTCGTTCTCGAACCGATGGAGTCATTTAGTTGGCTCGTTTACGCCCCAAAGGGCGGGGAAACGTATTGTTCAGGCACTATAATCCACATCGGTGGACCGGCCCTGACGATCCAAGGGGCAGTTGCGGCTGTTCCGGTGGCTCGGGCTAGAGAGTCATGAATCGGTTGAGGACTATCTTTTGCCTCGGTTCATAGACGGAAATCCAATTTCCAAATACGTGACATTTGCGGTTTTATTTGTAAACCTATATATGGCGACATGATATATGGTACCCATGCCGCCTATGATTGATACTTATGATTTGAAGTTGTTTTATACACTATGCACTTATAATAGTATCAAATGATTTGTTTTAACCGTATCAAGCATGTTTGGTTGTTATAAGGGAAAACCCTATCCTCGGCTGCGTTGCATTGTGTGATGGGACCTGGGTCTTATAACAGCTTCATTTTTCTTTATTTAGCATTGCGCTGTTTGCTTTATGCACTGGTATTCTTGGGAGGAAACCCGTTCCGTGTTATACGGCGTGGTCCCTTGACTTACCTAACTTTAAAAATAAAGATTAACTGTTTTAGTTCTCACACCAGTCACATGACTGACCTGGAGTTTATTGTTTTAACCTAAACTCTGGGTGCCCTTATTTTGACACGGGCAGCTAGTAGTTTTGGTTTTGCAGATTTATATTCACAGGATCCTGGTTTACAGCTGGAACGATATCCGGAAAGCTTTGTATCCGTATATCTCTTCTAGTTGTGTATTGTATTATTTTCCGCTGCTATGTACTTAAATGTAATTTAAATCTCTGATATTTCTGTGTAATATTCATTTATACTCTGTATATTCTTGTAATCTGATGCATTGTTGTAATATGCAATGAAATGTTCTTCTGTATGCGTTCTATCTTGTCGTGTTCTCAAACGATAGGGCGTTTCGAACGGCCTGAATCGGTTTAGCGACTGGTTCGGACCGAGCGAAATTCCTTGCCGTTACAGTTGGTATCAGAGCTCTGGTTTACAAAGCAGAGAACAAGACACATTAGAACCGTATGAAAGAATTCATCAGAAATTGGATTAGTAATATCCAATGGGAATGACTCGTTAGAGATAGGATCAGTAGTATCCTAGAACGAGTGTGAAGAGTATATTTTCAAATAAAAACAAGTTTTGTTTTGAAAATTTAAATCAATTATTCGTATTTGATTATTTATTTATATTGATTTTGGACAATTCAGTATATAAAGAATTTGCATATACGCCTTGCAAACGTATATTCAAAGTTTTAATATACTGGATAGATATGGAATCACATTCTAGTCGCCCGGAGATGGTACTGATGATTGTCATGACATCATCAGTATTTATGTTCGTGTTTCGAAGGTGTGATTTTCTATATATTTCCATTAGGCTGGTGTGAGAACCAAAACTTATTTATAGCTAGAATACATCGTTGTGAATTGGCATCAAAAACACGATTTTTGTATATGTATCAAAATTATGAATTTGAAACGTTAAATTCACTAATTGATTGATGTTTGTGTTGTTTGTTTATTTGTTTGCTAATTTTGAACTATTATGCCTAATTGAATCAAATATTGAATTGTATTGAAAATTGGTCACATCTGCTTGCATATACATGTATATCATTGAACAGGTCATAGCAAGGAGGCTAGAGCAGAGAATAAAATTTGTTTGCCCGACAAATAGGTACATGTTTACTACATAATTTCCTGTTTTGTTTGGGTGATGATGATTTTGTGAGCCTATTGGCTAGCCGCTTGGCTTTCTGAAGGACCGGGGAAGCTATTTGAAATTCCCCGATGCTCCCGGTGCAGGGGAGGTTATGGCGAAATTTTTCAAAAATTTAGGGTGTTAGCCAAATTTTTTGAAATTTTAGAAAATTCTCAGAAACTGAAAAGTTGGAGAATGGAAGCCAGACCGAGCGTAGAGCTGAATAATCAAACCACTTTCGACTTTGTTCCTTTTCGGGGACGAAAAGTTTTAAGTGGGGGAGATTGTAACAACCCGAAAATCTGGGCCAGTTTAAAATTTTTATTTTGGCTATTTTAGCGAATTTTGATTATTTAAAATGAATTATTTTAAATAATATCGACGAGAAATTTATTTTGAATATAATTAGAACGTATATATTATATACGTCGTCGTTAGAATATAAATAATTATATATAATTATAAATAGAATTGAAAATGGCGCGGTAGTTCGATAATTCGATTTCAAACTTCAAATGAATGTACCGGGTGCAAAACAATCCAGATTTTAGTGAAACCAAAAACATTAGGATCTAATTGATGATATCTTTCCAACGAATCTGAAAAATCGAAAGTTCGTAGCGGGAATCAAAAGATATGTCCAGTTGAAAATTCTGAATAGTCGCTATGGAATTCAGGCCCTTAAAAATGGACATTTTGCAAACGACCTCGGAATTCGACGAAACCAGTTTTGTTGGGTCCGTGATGTTAGGTTATTGCTAGATTCCAAATTTCGTAGTTTTTCGAATCAATATGTGAGCGTGGTAAAGGAAAACGCGTTTGACCAGTTTTAGTTGATTTTAATCGACTGGAAATTGGCCATTTTTCAAACGGTCTCAGAATTCGACGAAACTAGTTTTGTTAGGACCGTATCGTCAATACGAAGCTAGAAAATATTTTTCGAGAATTTTTAGAGTTCGTATGTGACCCCGGTAAATTGAAATGCACGTTCAATTTCAATATATAGAGTTATATGTTGATTTTAACGGAAACTGATCGAAATGGCCGAATCAGCTTGCGATACATATTCCATTGTGTTCAGAATAGGGGTAATTAGCTAGAGGCGACGGTCGTTGGGCCTCGTTTGGTGTTCGAATTAAAAGTCAACCTTCAAGGATTTAAAAATTAAAAATAAATAAAATAATATATACTTTTACATACACCCCCCCTCCTTTTCTATATCGTTCAGAACAGAAATAAAAAAAAAGAAAAAGAAAAACCGCTCAACCCTAAATCGAAGTCGTCGCCGCCCCTGGGGCGCGCGCCACCCACCGCGCCGCCGTCTAGGCCGCCCCACCTCGCCATCGCACCTCCCTCTCTCCCCTTGCTCCTCTGTAGAAATCGCGACACCCCCAGCCCACTGCACCCCTCATCCGCCGCCTGAGAACCCTGGCGCCACCCACCTACAAAACGACGACGCTCCGACACCCCCTTCCTCTGCAGCGACCAACAATGAAGCCCCCCTCCGATTTTTACTGTGAGTTTTATTTACTTTTATTTCTTTAATTTTAGGAAAAAGGGGTAATTAGTTCTATAAAGAAAAAATGAAATTCAGTCTTACCTATGATGTAGAGGATTAAAAATAATATTTTTAATATGAAGTCGAAGAAATAAAGATCCTATTTTTAATATGAAGTTGAATCCTTAAAAATTCGATTTTTATATATTGAATAACGAAGTAAAAAATTCGATTTTTATATATTGAACTTTGAAGTAAAAATTTGATTTTTATATATTGAACTTTGAAGTAAAAATTCGATTTTTATATATTGAACTTTGAAGTAGAAATTCGATTTTTATATATTGAATAACGAAGTAAAAATTCGATTTTTATATATTGAACTTTGAAGTAGAAATTCGATTTTTATATATTGAATAACGAAGTAAAAATTCGATTTTTATATATTGAACTTTGAAGTAGAAATTCGATTTTTATATATTGAATAACGAAGTAAAAAAAAATTCGATTTTTATATATTGAATAGCAAAGTAAAAATATGATTTTTATATATGTAGTGGCTATGGGCGAAGAAACTAATTAGAGAGGAGAACAGTGAAGATTTCCTGCATTAGAAGTGCCGTGGAGCTTGGATAGCTATCTGTGAGAATTTCTCACCTTTCAATTTATTTTTCTAGTTATATATATATATATATATATATATATATATACTAGGATGCAGACGGTGCTTAGTAGCACCCGACACCCGTCCACAGACCATGGACTTGTTTGATTGGTTGTGTAGTTGGTTAGATTATTTGATTTGGATTTGATTGTTTTGGTGAAATTGAAATTGATATGATTGATGTGTGAATGGCGTGGGCCTTCACTAGTCCGGGGATAAGGCTAGGCCTTGTCCCGTTTCTAGTATCGTGCCGTTATGCCGCCGAAATTTTCTAAAATATGTTAGAAAAATAAAAATATCATTTTATTTAAAGAATGAACTGAATAGAAATTCATATGTTGGAATAAAATGTTTTGTCGTTAAAAATATAATTTTTAACGTGAATGTGAATAAATAAATATTCATTTACAAACCAGACGGTTTGTTTATGTACACCTATTTGAAGGACATTGATTGGGTCGATAAATTTTACACATCGCCCAACTGCACAAATAAAATCTGTGTTTGATTGTTTGAAACCCCACACGGGTGTTGGGATGAAATTTGAAGTTCACTCATCCTGATTGATTAAATATGTCGATCGATTGATTGACAGGCTGTTATAAGCGTTAGATATCTATATTTGATGCTTATACAGTGTAGTGCACTTTGGTTGATGGTTGATTATTTTTCAATGCTATTATACATGTGTTGTATGAAAATCCATATAATTAACTTTATATGGTAATTGATTGGGCCTCATTCCAGTTTTAAAATAGAAATATTTGAAATAGAAATATTCGAAATGGAATGTTTGAAAATATCAATATATGAAGCCGTGTTGATTAGATTGACGCCATTTTGATGTGAACGATATTTATATCGATTTTATTCATTTTAAAATGAATATTAAGAAATGAATAGAATTGAAAACGATTTCGAATTGAATTGAAAACGATTTCGAAATGAATTGAATTGAAAACGATTTCGAAATGAATTGAATTGAAAACGATTTCGAAATGAATTGAATTGAAAACGATTTCGAAATGAATTGAATTGAAAACGATTTCGAAATGAATTGAATTGAAAACGATTTCGAAATGAATTGAATTGAAAATGATTTCGAAATGAATTGAATTGAAAACGATTTCGAAATGAATTGAATTGAAAACGATTTCGAAATGAATTGAATTGAAAACGATTTCGAAATGAATTGAATTGAAAACGATTTCGAAATGAATTGAATTGAATATGAATTCAAATTGAATTGAATAGAAAGGAATTTTAAAACGAATTTATAGAGAAGAATTCAATTTTGATTTGAATTGAAAAGGAAGTTGAAATGGCTTTTGAAACGAATTTAAAACTATTCATATAATTCGTTTTAAATAGAAATCGACGAAATATTATATATATATATTATATATATAATATAATGGCCTGAATAGAACGCGCCGCGCCGCGACAGTTCGCGAATTTCGACCATTGATTTCAAACGGACATTACGGGAGATCCGACCGTCGGATTCTCCTAAAACCGGAACCGTTGGGTTCGTATCGAAGAGAGCTTTCTAACGAATGTGAGAAATTAGAAATCTAACGGTTGGATTTGGAATTATGTCCAAATCAAATTTGAAAAAGGTCGCTGTAAGTGCAGTTCGATGGCCATTGGTGGAAATCGACTGTACGGGCCTTGATAAAATTATTAAAAATAGTAATAATTTGTGTAAAATCATAAGAAATGATTTGTGAAGATTTGGGATGAAAAACTCCATATTTGAAAAGATAAAAATAGATTCTTATCGAAATGAACTAGTTTTGAACTAGAAATATAATTCTATTTATTTTTAAATAAATAAATTGAATTTGAAAAGGGTTTTAAAAATAACCAGAATTTCCAATGATTGCATTGGAGTGGATTTGAATCGAAATTGTCTTCGGAATATTTCGAGGTTGGAATTCGTGATTATACAGATGTTGTTATGGGAATTTGAAAGATACACATTTATATCGTTATTTCAATACGACATTTGTTAATCGTAGAATTTGATATTGAATATAAGCCGATATATTTTCTATTCAGAGCCTTGTATTGAATATCAAATGTGATTTGGGTTTGTCGTGAATGGTGTCTTCACTAACACTGTTCTTGAACCCAGTTGTGAAAAGATTAAATCTTTTTATTTGGATTTAATGAAGTGTACCAATTAAATGAGATTTCATTGGAATTGAATTGATATTGATTTTTGGGTTTATCGTGAACAGTGTTTTAAATAACACTCGTTCTTTAACCCGATAATTAATGAATGTGATTTTGGGTTTATCGTGAACTGTGTTTTTAAATGACACTGATTCTTTAACCCAGAGAAATATTAAAACTAAGTGGAGTTTTAATGAATCTTTAATTAGATTGAAAAGATCGAGAATGGAGTATCACCAGTTTTACTCCAGGCGATAGTTAAATCTTTAATTAGATTTGAACGTGAAATGGTAATTGAGTTACCGATAACACTGTGGTGTTAGATATGAAGTACTACCAGTTTTACTTCATGGGATGAATAGGTTGGGATTGGGAAATAAAATAAATGATTACTTCGGCGTGGTTCGCTAATCCCGACTAGTTTGAATTGATTTTCAAAGGAGATTAAAGAATAAATTTAAAGAATTTATCTTGGATAAAATTAATGGGAACTTTTCCCAAAGTATAGGAATATTTGAATAAAAGAATACTCTGAATTGGAATGAGGCGTATGTTGTGTTTGTGTAACACTTTTATAATATATACGCGAGTTATTCAGAAAGACCGGGTTTATCCCATTCTGAATAACTGATTCGACGTGGTGTCGAAGATGAAGACGGTGGTCGAAGACCGGAAGTCTTCATGTCGTTTGGGTGATAACTGATGATCTTGATTGGGCTGTACACCCAAGAAGATGGAAACAGTTGGTGATCGTCCAGACGTACTTGGAGATCGATGGATATGCGGGGTACTAGGTGCCTCCGGTTTCGTTCAGACCCAGAACGGACTTGTAAATGGACTGTGTGTCTGACATTGGATTTTAGTCTGTGTGATTGATCTCTATTAAATATATATCTGTTTGGCGGCGGAGAATTTATTCTCTTGCTTAACGCCCTTCTCTGAGACGTACGAGCTCAGAGGTTATATATTGATGGATATCAAACGCATGGAGTGAATTGCCTGTGTGGCATGCCTAAGTGGCAATTGATCGAGGCTTCTGTTGAAAAGCAAAGTCTTGTGGTGATGATCAAAGCACGGCCTTTGTGGCGTAGCTTTGTGTAACGTTTGCTTCGCGAGTTTCACAACCGGTATGAACCAAAAACGGGAGGGGACATCAGGGAGGACTTGCGTTTCTTTCTAGCTAGAAGTGGCGTCAGTGGTTTTACACGCCCTGACGAGTTTGACTTATGTGGTTGTTGCTGTTGCGAGGCGCCTCGGATTGATCGGTCGTTCTCGAACCGATGGAGTCATTTAGTTGGCTCGTTTACGCCCCAAAGGGCGGGGAAACGTATTGTTCAGGCACTATAATCCACATCGGTGGACCGGCCCTGACGATCCAAGGGGCAGTTGCGGCTGTTCCGGTGGCTCGGGCTAGAGGGTCACGAATCGGTTGAGGACTATCTTTTGCCTCGGTTCATAGACGGAAATCCAATTTCCAAATACGTGACATTTGCGGTTTTATTTGTAAACCTATATATGGCGACATGATATATGGTACCCATGCCGCCTATGATTGATACTTATGATTTGAAGTTGTTTTATACACTATGCACTTATAATAGTATCAAATGATTTGTTTTAACCGTATCAAGCATGTTTGGCTGTTATAAGGGAAAACCCTATCCTCGGCTGCGTTGCATTGTGTGATGGGACCTGGGTCTTATAACAGCTTCATTTTTCTTTATTTAGCATTGCGCTGTTTGCTTTATGCACTGGTATTCTTGGGAGGAAACCCGTTCCGTGTTATACGGCGTGGTCCCTTGACTTACCTAACTTTAAAAATAAAGATTAACTGTTTTAGTTCTCACACCAGTCACATGACTGACCTGGAGTTTATTGTTTTAACCTAAACTCTGGGTGCCCTTATTTTGACACGGGCAGCTAGTAGTTTTGGTTTTGCAGATTTATATTCACAGGATCCTGGTTTACAGCTGGAACGATATCCGGAAAGCTTTGTATCCGTATATCTCTTCTAGTTGTGTATTGTATTATTTTCCGCTGCTATGTACTTAAATGTAATTTAAATCTCTGATATTTCTGTGTAATATTCATTTATACTCTGTATATTCTTGTAATCTGATGCATTGTTGTAATATGCAATGAAATGTTCTTCTGTATGTGTTCTATCTTGTCGTGTTCTCAAACGATAGGGCGTTTCGAACGGCCTGAATCGGTTTAGCGACTGGTTCGGACCGAGCGAAATTCCTTGCCGTTACAATAACACTTTTGAAAGTTCATGGGTTCCATCCTATTAGAGTAGGTCATGGGTTCCAATAACGAAAAAATAAACCACACACTTATTTAAAGTGAGTTCACTAATGTCTTTTTAGTGTACATCCACTTGAGAGAGAGCTTTATTAATAATAATGGGAAGAGTACAAGAGATTGATAACAATGATCTCGATATTTCACAAAGAAAAAACTATTTTTTTGGAGATAAGAATCGAAGAAGATTAAGATTGCCTAAACCTTAATTAATGGAGGATAAAACCCCTAGTCTGATTAGTGAGAGATCCACCTTTTCAAATCCAAAGAATAACTAATATAGGAAAATAGAAACCTAGACAAATAGACCAAAATGCCCTCAACTAATTGCAAATCAAATCTAGACCTGAAGCCAGCTCAGGCGTTTGACTTCCGGCTCAGACGTTTTACTCACGAGTCAGACGTCTGACCTGGTGCCAGATGTCTGGCCAGGATGGCCAGACTTCTGGTTCTGCTCACCGTCTTCAATGCATCCAGGCTCAGACGTTTGGCCAAGTCCCTCAGACGTTCGAGCTACTACCTTGATAGTTTCCTGCACCTTAAACGCCTTATCTCCCTCTTTCGAGCTTCAATTTACGAACCGTCTTCTCTGCTCCAAAGCTACACCACTTCTATTCAACCTACATATAGTATCACATAATTTCAACAATACATAGACATAGGTAGTAATCTTCAAGCTTGCACATTCAAATAGAGAACCCTGTGCAGTTAAAACCCCACTATAGCCCGTCGCACCCTTCAGCCGCTATGTTATTTCTATTTAGCACTGATGAACGATATATCCATTTTAAGCTGCGCTATTTTCTGTTGCACCCGCTAAATCAACGCTTTATAACACGATTTAGCAATATTTATACATGAAGCTTGATTTAACTAGTTCTCTTTTAAAACAAATCAATAAAATTAGTGTCAAAACATAATTTTAATATGTAAATGTCTAATAAATGGTAGAAATATATTATAGTCATCAATTATAATGTATGTAACCATGATATTCTTTGATTTTATTATTCAAGATTAATAGATGTCAGTTTCTTTTACACAAATGATGTGAGAATGATAATTAATTAATTTTAAAATACTCATTTTTACAGCTAATGTACATTTATGCACCTCCTCTATATCCCAACTATTTCTCTGCTACACCTTTTTGCACCTACATAGCTACAGGACTGTTAAGCGCTTTAATTGCACAGAGTGGACCTACAATTAGTTAACTTGTTTTACCAATAAAAATAAATAATCAATACTATGCTACTATTCCAGATTTTAGTCTAGAAATGTTTTTTGTCTATTTAGAATTCATTTCTGTGTTAATGGATTTAATTTTATTTATTTTGGTGGTATAATAAAAGTCCAAGTTCAAAAAATAAAAAGAAAGTTCGTTCTTTTTTTCAAATGAATAAAATAAAACTAGAATTTTTTCATTGTATCTTTATGTTTAGTAAAAAAACATTAGTATTCCATTACACTAGTAACTATAAGTATTTCAAGTTTTTTGTTCTAAGATTGATTAGGACTGATATGCTATACTGAATCAAGACATATCAGTGGAATTTTTATCTTGTTCTATACAATTTTTTGGTTTGCCTGTGGCAAACTAGGATTACACTTGGTTGGTTGCAACTTATTCATGGAATTTTGCAGTCCATATTCATCCCTTGATAGGGCTGTCAATGAATACCCCGAAAATCTGAAATGTCCACATCCGCATCCGAAAAGCAGATAAATATCCGATATCTAGAAAAATGGATGCGGATATAGGCACATCCACATTCGAAAATTATTCATCCTCTTTTGTTTCATGATTATATCTTATATAAGGCATATTTTAACATAATTAAATATACTAATTCATTATTTTGTAAAGTGGAAATTCTACTAAATACATGTTAATTGTTCAAAATTATATATTATCATCAGGACCGGTCCTAGAAGTTTTGGTACCTAAAGCGACTTTCAGAATTGAGGCCCTTATACCGAAAATAATGCAATTACCGTTATAAATTATAACAAATATTTACTATGGTAATTCGAAGCTAAAATTCTTTTTAAATTGAAGATTCAACTAAAAAACATTAACTAAAAAAATGAATTTAATTTTTTATGGATAAATTTTACATTAACTATTGAAAAAATCCATTAATAATTACAAATCATCATATCTTATTTAATTGTTTATTTCAAATAACAAACTAAACATACCAATTTTGATTTGATTCATATTATACAATTCAATCCATATTATATAATTAACTCAAAATGAAAATAGAAGAAACATGGACCAAAATTCAATAGTTGAATCATTGGAATATAGAACCCAAAGGTTATGTTTGCAAATCCAGAATAGGGATCAAAACTCAACAGTAGAATTGTTATTGGAAACTAGACCACAACAAATTTATTTTGTTGTTTGCAATTATCATAATCAGAACAAATGGAATAGGGACTATCACTAAAATCTAGAATGCTAATCACAGCATTAGATATTTGATAAATTACAACACAAGTTGCATAAAAATAAGAAGAAAAACTAAAACTTAATAGAAGTGATATCTCAAATTAGTCAATCTGAACTATCGAATATGAAGTACCTTTTTAGAAACAATCAACAGGCGAGGAAGTAAACAATTGTAAATCATTAATCATTGGATCTTATACTAATCAATCACTGTGATGTGCGACCTCGCGGGTGAGGATCGAGGACCTTACGACTGCCTTTGTTATCTTTGACGAGAACTAGTTGTTCGCTACAAGAGTAGCCCTCCCATCACCATCGCTTTGAGCTCGACCTTCGATCGTCACGGAATTCGATTCAAGAGTCACGTTTTGTGTGCCCTAACTTCGCTTTTTCTTTCGGTTTTTTTCGTTTAGCTTACCAACATTGTAACGTCCCGCCTTTTTTACCACTTCAAATTGGTAATTAAACCAATTTAAAACGTCCAAATCGACGGATCGTTATTAGCTTACAGAGTTTAAAGGATAGAATCAAAAAAAAACACAGAATAAATACATAACACAGTATTGAACGGGAAAATAAACTTTTATTTATTTATCCAAATTTTTGATACTAAATATCTCTATACAGGGGAACTGAAAATACAGTTTTAAATACAAGGAAAATATGTTTACTGGTTTAACATCTTCAGAGCGCGCACTTCTTTGGATCCCCAGCTTCGACCGTGTTCCGATCCTAAGCTGTAAACTTTCAATCTGTACTGCTCGGATCTGACTCGAGCATTCCATGCAAAAACATAAAAATACTCGAGTCGGGATTAATCATAGTTCAAGTAAATTAATTTCAATAGAAACAGAAATATGACAGTTAATCCAACAATTTATTAACTTTGAGCATAACAACTTGGGACGAACAAATTAAGGGTGGACGGTCCCGAAAACTTGCACGTACACACGTATACGGGTACACGTGTGCACTGCCGCAATGTTCCGAAACCAGGATATATCAAATACAAGGCTGTCTCGGTTAGGCGACAACAGTTGAAAGCATATGCAAAAAAAAAAAAAAAAAACAACATGAGCTCACACACTTCTGGGTATAAGGACCAAACAGCATGCTGAACATCAAGGGAGCAAGGAGATGTAGGGACTGTGCAGAAACGCTAGGATCAAACATTCAACATGACTGGTATCTCTCTCTATCTTTTCAGAATTTAAAAGCTACAATTATGAATATAGACCCAATATGCAAGTCATCAATTTCAACATACCGTCTTGTTAGAATGATTCACTTCAGGGTTTAGAACAAAGACCCAATATGTTATTTTGCCAAAGGAAATGTAGTATCAGCTTAATACCAAGTATATGTAATATACATGCCAATGCTGGTTCATGAAAAACCATGAGAATTTTCAACAGTATGTGACCGAAACTTCTTCTGAATTGAACCTTAAATTAGTTAACTTGATGGTAAGGTGAATTTAAAACAGCATGTACACATTCCTCTCTTTTTACTGAATGCATATCATTCTTAGTTAGTACAGAACTTATATACAATCAAAAGAATAGTGTATGGAGGCCAAATGTGTGTTTAAGACTAACAGTTTGGGAATAGAGGCAATATGGCGTGTGCAGTGCACCTAAATACTTGAGCATATGCAGTTATATTTATGGCCACAACCACACATAAAATGGACTCAGCTCAGGTTTAATATTGCAACTATTACACACATAGAGACAGCATTAACGCACACAATATTCAGTACGCATCAGTAACCATACGAGGTACAATATCGACTAAGGTGAAACCACATATATATGTACGTAAATACACATGTTTTAACATGTACAAGACATGACACAAGTTCAAGTATGAAGGGTTTCACACGAACACAATTGATGAAGATAGCAACACAACCCCATGAACAGGTGACACGCAGGTAAAAAGGTAATGAACAAGATTCATGTGTAAGGCGTATATTCCTACACTAACTAGCAATACATAAATATTGTTTGAAATGTTTAAAACAATTAATGAAATGCTTTAAATCATTACTTTAAATCATCAAATTTTCCCTAGGACAACTTCGGTAAAACTTTTGTATGATATGCTTGTAAAACCGGATGTGTTACCACCGAAATCAAATTTGAACAAAATAGCCGCCCACTTAGTAAACTTCTGCTAACAGATAATAACAGTAACTTATGTCATCTTGTACGTAGGAACTATCTTCATTAAATTTCCAGTGTATAAATATGAATTTGAATAACCCGACCAAGATACATAACAAGATACATCTGCAAATGAATAATATGACCAAAATTAAGTATACGCTTTACAGTTCATGAATTTACATTAGTACAGTTAAGCAGAAATGATCCACATTTTAGTATTTCGGGACTTTGGATGACTTTACTACCCCAAAGAAAAAACCTGCATTTTGTATTTAATTACTATTCAGTGTGCTCTTAAAAGAACATTCTGTCAACAAAAAGTTCTATATTTTTGAACCAAGGTGGGGTGATATTGGCTTAAGGCAATCGTTTGTTGATTAACACAGCAAATCACATAAAGGTTTAAAAATGCCAAATTTGTCCAGTTAAAGTGATCGACAAGTTTATAAAACAACTCTACCAAAGCAACAATAACAGATATACATGTGAATCCAGGCAATGTATATATAGGTAAATAAGATGTTCTTAGTTCTCCTTTTCTTTTCTTTTTTCTTTTTTTCAAACAAATAAATTAACTGCAAATATGATTTTCCAAAACACATCTTTTTATTTAGTAAATACAATAACACAATTCATTAAGAACAGCACACAATCAATTAAAGTTACATCGAAACATGGGATTTAGTTTGCTAAAAATAACAGTGCGCAACAAACACATAAGTGCAACAACACAGGTATTAATAACTTAACCAGCAAACACAAACGAATCAAGCAAAGCCATCAACTACGCTATTTCGGTTTTAATGAAGTTAAAACTCAAATTGATGAGTAATCGTGAGTACAACATATAACTTAATTGAATTCTAAGGTCATTAACTATCATGCTTTCTAGTTTATTGAAATTAAATTACTCGAAAACAGAGACTAATCGCGAGTGAGAAAACTCACCTTGAATAAGCGAAGTAAAACAAGTAGGAAGCAGAGGCTTCAAGCTCGATTTGGATGCCAAAGGTTCCGACTTTGAACTTCTAGAGAAGATTGCAAATTGATTCGGTGGTGATGGCGATTTTCTGGTTCTACGAGGAAGAGAGAAAAGTGCGCGACTTCAAATCGGTGGTGCAGATAGTTGTCGGACTTGGAGAGGGACACGAGGACACTTGTTTTGGGGAAAACTAACAAATTTAGGGTTTCGGCTATTAAGTTAAATGGGGAAGGAACAAACGAGGGCTGCTGCCATTACTAATGAAGAGGGTGATTTGAGGAAACGAAATTTGGTGAAGCGATTTTGGGGAGGCCGCCATTACAAGAGATAGGGAAGGCATAAATTTTCTTTGTTGAGAAAAATTGGGGAACTGGGTTGATTTATAACCACGGAACCGTGGAGAGCAAGGAAATCGAAATAGGTTAAATTGGGGTAGGTTATTGCTAGGTACGAAAACATTTGGGAAGGCTATATTTAGGGAAGTTTATTTACGGTTTAATAAAATATTTAATCTACCGTAAATTAGCACAGAATGCTCAAAACACATATAGTCAGTACAATCTCCAACATGACAAAAATTATACGTATTCCTTCGTTTTCGCGTTATGAATCCACTAAAATTATTTTATTTATGAATCTGACACGGTCTATACGACATTATTTTAATTTTAAATTATTTACCGTTTCATTGACTTTATCATGTTTGTTTACCAATACTCCGCTTTGTTCCAAATATGAAACGTTAATTTCAAATACATACGTATTCAGTCCGACTTTCCATATATATTCAACAAATAAAATTCTCTAATTCATTTAACATCGAAAACATTTATTTTTAAATTCGACCATTCGAAATCCAAATCAAATCCAATTCAAATATTCAAAAATAAATATTTGATTCTCAACCAATCATTCCAAATTAAATTTTGAGTTTTAAATTCACATTCAAATCAATATTTGATTGTTAATGTTTTTAATCCTAAATAAAATTTTATTTCAAACTCACAAAAATTTCTGGGTCGTTACAATCTTTCCCCCTTTAAAACTTTTCGTCCTCGAAAAGGAGAGATCGCTAGAGTTATGCCAATGTACACTTCAAATTTTCATATTCGTGGGTAATTTCTCCACAACTCATTTAAATATCGATATTTAAATTATCGACCTTCTTTGTTTAGTCATCATATCCAATTAACTCGGAAAATCAAATTCTTTCCAAATTAATCTCTTCTCCTAATATTTACTTATCCATCGTTTCACAAGTTCAACCACATCTCCATATATTCAATCTATTTAATCTTCTCCTCATTGAAGAGTGTAATTATCATTTCTTCTTCAAATTATCAATTGTCTACTTGAAAATCTTCCAAGATAAAATATCTTTTATAATACGAATTTCATATAGAAAATATTTGTATATAATTTGAAATAAACTCGAAAACCTCTCTTCTTAACTTATTTAAATTATTGTTTCGAAAATACTTGATAACTCGAAGTTTGACAAGTATATTGTCGTTCTCACAGACGTTAGGCATACGCTGGCCAGGCGCACGACTAAAATCTCCAAGTACTAAATATCCTTGTTTCAACTCACAAGTGAAAATATTTCAAAAATTCTTTTTAAAGAAACAGATACGGAAAGTACCAATGTGATATTGATATGTTGATTGTCCATGAATCACAGATACACAATGGTTTCGTCTGGATCCCCCAGAAAACATCTGTATCCGTAGGAATTTACTTCCCTGTGAATTTCGTCATAACCAGATCAACGGAAGATATCTTAAGAATCAAAAGACATTCTGAGTTCACTGAGCGTTGATTGCTCTATCTCAGGGTCATAAAACAAATCATCGAATCATGAAGATAACCAAGTCATAAGGACCAACCAAATCATGAAGACAAATCATGTCACGAAGACAAACCCAGTCACGAAGTCACAGTGTTGCATCAACAGGTGGCCTCACATCACAAAGATATCTCAAACATCGCATGGCTCCATTCTACCTTTAGTAACTCTAGTGGTTACATCTCTTTCACTTGTAGATATGCCATGTGGACCGCAGGTACACAATGGTTACGCCTGGGTCCCCCAAGAAACATCCATACCCGTAAGCTTTCACAGCTCTGCGGATTATGCCCTTATAATTCGACTGTAGATCGCAGCAGTCCTAATGGTTACGCTTGGTTCCTCCAAGAAACATCCGTCCGCCATAGGCTATCTGCAGCCCTGCGAATTTCGCTACACGGTCGAATTCCAAAGACTCTAGATCGCAGCGATCACAATGGTTACGCCTGATTCCCTTAGGAAACATCCGACCACCGTAGGCTATCTGCAGCCCTGCGAATTACGCTAGCAGTCGTGCTCAATGGCAACTCATGAGTTTTATGCCCGGACAACCTACTACCACCAGCAGCATACCTCAACTAAGCTCGAAATTCATAGGGAAGGAAGGTACTTTCCTTATCTTTATTTTGAAAAGCATACGATACTATATACATATAGTATATTATTTCATATTCCTCAAAAATCATACTTATGTCAATTCATAAGATTTCCTTTCAGATCTTGTTTGCAAACATCTCCTTCTTATATAAATTATGTTATATAAGATTCCATTTCAACTCGATTACCTTCCAAATCAATAGCTTTCGACTTCGCTATATTTTTATGCGTTTCTCGTATAAGTTCCGAAAATTTCCATATCCACTATTTCAAATCGAACATCCTCAAATTTTCATTCAAAATTCAAACTTTCAGTTTTGATCTCTTAATCAATTCAGATATCTAATATCCTTCAAACTCAGATTTATGAATCAATTGGTTATAAACCAATTATTTTCCCCAAATTTCCAATTATTAAGTTCGTCACTTCATTCACATCTTTATATTCTTAAAATTTCTAAATTTTCCATTCTCAGACTAAATTTCTCATTCATGCTTTATTTATATTTTCGTTTATACTTTACTTCTTGTTAATTAGTTAACAAGTTTATACTTCGCTATCGAATCCATATATTCGATTACATATTCTTGGTTTAAAACCAATTATAATTTATCTTATCACGTTCTGAATAAATTAATCAAATTTAACAAAGTCGTATTCCAATTATAACCCTTTCACCTTTTTATTTATATTCCGATTAAAATTCATCGTTTCATCTTTGAAACGACTTCAAATTTCCATCTGAATTCTTATTTCAGTTGTCTTAGATTGTTAAAATACACGATTCGTTGATTTCTCTTATACTAATCTTCCTTAGATATCGTTCAATGACGAGATTCCAACCTAAGGGATCCTTATCGAAGAACAACTCTCTAGATTCGAAGACTGGGGATTCTGAACAAATTTTAAATCTCAAAATAATTTTTTCCCGCTGTATCATTTTCAAAATACTAGTTTCCAAAATATTTGATACTTCCAAAATAATTTCTTTTCAAAATTTACTTTAAAATTATTTTCAAAATTTATATTTCGAAATCTTTTTGTTTTCAAAATTCATTTTTCTATTGTTGACACTACACATTTAAACTCGATAAGCTAGCTTTGGGTAAACCAAAGCTCTAATACCGACTGTAACGTCCCGCCTTTTTTACAACTTCAAATTGGTAATTAAACCAATTTAAAACGTCCAAATCGACGGATCGTTATTAGCTTACAGAGTTTAAAGGATAGAATCAACACAAAAACACAGAATAAATACATAACACAGTATTGAACGGGAAAATAAACTTTTATTTATTTATCCAAATTTTTGATACAAAATATCTCTATACAGCGGAACTGAAAATACAGTTTTAAATACAAGGAAAATATGTTTACTGGTTTAACATCATCAGAGCGTGCACGTCTTTGGATCCCCAGCTTCGACCGTGTTCCGATCCTAAGCTGTAAACTTTCAATCTGTACTGCTCGGATCTGACTCGAGCGTTCCATGCAAAAACATAAAAATACTCGAGTCAGGATTAATCATAGTTCAAGTAAATTAATTTCAATAGAAACAGAAATATGACAGTTAATCAAACAATTTATTAACTTTGAGCATAACAACTTGGGACGAACAAATTAAGGGTGGACGGTCCCGAAAACTTGCACGTACACACGTATACGGGTACACGTGTGCACTGCCGCAATGTTCCGAAACCAGGATATATCAAATACAAGGCTGTCTCGGTTAGGCGACAACAGTTGAAAGCATATGCAAAAAAAAAAAACAACAACAACAACAACAACATGAGCTCACACACTTCTGGGTATAAGGACCAAACAACATGCTGAACATCAAGGGAGCAAGGAGATGTAGGGACTGTGCACAAACGCTAGGATCAAACATTCAACATGACTGGTATCTCTCTCTATCTTTTCAGAATTTAAAAGCTACAATTGTGAATATAGGCCCAATATGCAAGTCATCAATTTCAACATACCATCTTGTTAGAATGATTCACTTCAGGGTTTAGAACAAAGACCCAATATGTTATTTTGCCAAAGGAAATGTAGTATCAGCTTAATACCAAGTATATGTAATATACATGCCAATGCTGGTTCATGACAAACCATGAGAATTTTCAACAGTATGTGGCCGAAACTTCTTCTGAACTGAACCTTAAATTAGTTAACTTGATGGTAAGGTGAATTTAAAACAGCATGTACACATTCCTCTCTTTTTACTGAATGCATATCATTCTTAGTTAGTACAGAACTTATATACAATCAAAAGAATAGTGTATGGAGGCCAAATGTGTGTTTAAGACTAACAGTTTGGGAATAGAGGCAACATGGCGTGTGCAGTGCACCTAAATACTTGAGCATATGCAGTTATATTTATGGCCACAGCCACACATAAAATGGACTCAGCTCAGGTTTAATATTGCAACTATTACACACATAGAGACAGCATTAACACACACAATATTCAGTACGCATCAGTAACCATACGAGGTACAATATCGACTAAGGTGAAACCACATATATATGTACGTAAATACACATGTTTTAACATGTACAAGACATGACACAAGTTCAAGTATGAAGGGTTTCACACGAACACAATTGATGAAGATAACAACACAACCCCATGAACAGGTGACACGCAGGTAAAAAGGTAATGAACAAGATTCATGTGTAAGGCGTATATTCCTACACTAACTAGCAATACATAAATATTGTTTGAAATGTTTAAAACAATTAATGAAATGCTTTAAATCATTACTTTAAATCATCAAATTTTCCCTAGGACAACATCGGTAAAACTTTTGTATGATATGCTTGTAAAACCGGATGTGTTACCACCGAAATCAAATTTGAACAAAATAGCCGCCCACTTAGTAAACTTCTGCTAACAGATAATAATAGTAACTTATGTCATCTTGTACGTAGGAATTATCTTCATTAAATTTCCAGTGTATAAATATAAATTTGAATAACCCGACCAAGATACATAACAAGATACATCTGCAAATGAATAATATGACCAAAATTAAGTATACGCTTTACAGTTCATGAATTTACATTAGTACAGTTAAGCAGAAATGATTCACATTTTAGTATTTCGGGACTTTGGATGACTTTACTACCCCAAAGAAAAAACCTGCATTTTGTATTTAATTACTATTCTGTGTGCTCTTAAAAGAACATTCTGTCAATAAAAAGTTCTATATTTTTGAACCAAGGTGGGGTGATATTGGCTTAAGGCAATCATTTGTTGACTAACACAGCAAATCACATAAAGGTTTAAAAATGCCAAATTTGTCCAGTTAAAGTGATCGACAAGTTTATAAAACAACTCTACCAAAGCAACAATAACAGATATACATGTGAATCCAGGCAATGTATATATAGGTAAATAAGATGCTCTTAGTTCTTTTTTTCTTTTTTTTTCTTTTTTTCAAACAAATAAATTAACTGCAAATATGATTTTCCAAAACACATCTTTTTATTTAGTAAACAAAATAACACAATTCATTAAGAATAGCACACAATCAATTAAAGTTACATCGAAACATGGGATTTAGTTTGCTAAAAATAACAGTGCGCAACAAACACATAAGTGCAACAACACAGGTATTAATAACTTAACCAACAAACACAAACGAATCAAGCAAAGCCATCAACTACGCTATTTCGGTTTTAATGAAGTTAAAACTCGAATTGATGAGTAATCGTGAGTACAACATATAACTTAATTGAATTCTAAGGTCATTAACTATCATGCTTTATAGTTTATTGAAATTAAATTACTCGAAAACAGAGATTAATCACGAGTGAGAAAACTCACCTTGAATAAGCGAAGTAAAACAGGTAGGAGGCAGAGGCTTCAAGCTCGATTTGGATGCCAAAGGCTCCGACTTTGAACTTCTAGAGAAGATTGCAAATTGATTCGGTGGTGATGGCGATTTTCTGGTTCTACGAGGAAGAGAGAAAAGTGCGCGACTTCAAATCGGTGGTGCAGATAGTTGTCGGACTTGGAGAGGGACACGACGGCACTTGTTTTGGGGAAAACTAACAAATTTAGGGTTTTAGCTATTAAGTTAAATGGGGAAGGAACAAACGAGGGCTGCTGCCATTATTAATGAAGAGGGTGATTTGAAGAAACGAAATTTGGTGAAGCGATTTTGGGGAGGCAACCATTACAAGAGAAAGGGAAGGCAGAAATTTTCTTTGTTGAGAAAAATTGGGGAACTGGGTTGATTTATAACCACGGAACCGTGGAGAGCAAGGAAATCGAAATAGGTTAAATTGGGGTAGGTTATTGCCAGGTACGAAAACATTTGGGAAGGCTATATTTAGGGAAGTTTATTTACGGTTTAATAAAATATTTAATCTACCGTAAATTAGCACAGAATGCTCAAAACACATATAGTCAGTACAATCTCCAACACGACAAAAATTATACGTATTCCTTCGTTTTCGCGTTATGAATCCACTAAAATTATTTTATTTATGAATCTGACACGGTCTATACGACATTATTTTAATTTTAAATTATTTACCGTTTCATTGACTTTATCATGTTTGTTTACCAATACTCCGCTTTGTTCCAAATATGAAACGTTAATTTCAAATACATACGTATTCAGTCCGACTTTCCATATATATTCAACAAATAAAATTCTCTAATTCATTTAACGTCGAAAACATTTATTTTTAAATTCGACCATTCGAAATCCAAATCAAATCCAATTCAAATATTCAAAAATAAATATTTGATTCTCAACCAATCATTCCAAATTAAATTTTGAGTTTTAAATTCACATTCAAATCAATATTTTATTGTTAATGTTTTTAATCCTCAATAAAATTTTATTTCAAACTCACAAAAATTTCTGGGTCGTTAGAAACATGTGGTGCCCTGACTTTCGCTGAGGCCCAAAGCAATGGCTTCAGCCGCATTAGTAAAGGGCCGACATTGATTATCATTATGTTTATTTACTTTTAGCACTATAATAATCAATTAGGTTGAAAAAACGTAATATTAAACTAAAAAGTTTCATTGATGTTTATTGATTTATCTACCATTGGCAGAGTGAATAATTATCTGATATCCATCTGTATCTGCGGATGCAGATATCCGAAAATGATTTGGATGCGGATATGGCACTATCCGTCCTATTCGTTGATATCTTAATCCCCTTTTACATCATACATTGTTTCATTCATATGAACATCATTTCGTTCTTGCAGTATTAGCCTCTGATATCCAAACAGTTGGGCTTGCATCTGATTTTTTTTGTTATTTACTATTAACAGTACCAAATCTAGGCCTCCATAATTCTATTAGTATTAATTACCAAATTTACGTTATTTAATATTGTCGTTCTTGATTATTATTTTTAACTTGTAATGTTGGTGCACTTGCATGTAATTATATAAATCGATATATGATACCAACTAATCACATATACTAACATTTTAATAACCATGATGAAATGCATAATTCACATGGCTAAATATTCTTGTTATGTTTAACTACTTGGACATAGTATAAGAGATCATGGGTTCGATTTTCGTTTTGTGAGGTTAAACTCACTTGTCATGTGGTGTGTTATATACTACTTAAACTTGTATATAAAGTACCAATTTCACCAAAGTAAAAAAAAACACGTTCTTACTATATTGATCGGCTACTTTCTGAGATCGAACCCACTTCCCATGTGGTATGTTATATACTAGTTAAACTAGTATATAAAGTGCATTTTTTGAAAAAAAATAAATCATTTTTGTTATATTGACCGACGGAGATAGTAAAATCTAGCACCATGGTGATTGTTTTATATACTTACTGTTGGTTATTTTCATAATTTATTTTTGTGTAAACATGTTGTTTATTGTATAAACTAAATATACAATGCTAAGTATGTACCACTGGTATAAATTGTGAGAAATGTGAAACATTATTTAAAATTTGTCTTGTTTACTATACCTTATGTTTTAGCTCAATATGTTTCCCTTTCTTTTAAGTTTTATGGTATACTGTGCTATCAAAGATTTCGCATTTTTGCATTGTTTTGAATAGAGTGATGCCTAATTGGTTGTTGTGCGACTGAAGTTCCGCTAAAGCCTTCTAAATTCCCCGTTATTACCCGTAGCACTATTCAACCGCTATGCTATTTAAATACATCGTTGATGAACAATACGTTCACTTTAAGCTCCGTAATCTTCCGATATCCCCTCTAAATCAAGACTCTGCAGCATCCTTTTTAACAATATTAATATACAGATATTGATTTCATAAGTTTTTTTAAAACACATCAAAAACTTACTTTAAAGTAGGGCTGTCAATGGGTCGGGTTCGGGTCGGGTTCAGGTCGGGTCAAGTCATGTTCGGGTTGAGTTCGAGTCGGGTCAGCTCAACCCGTTTATTAAACGGGTCGGTTTCGGGTTGACCCATTTATAATCGTGCGGGTTTCGGGTTTGATTTGTGTAACCCATTAAGAAGAATATTTGTATAAAAAACTTTGCGAGTTTCAAATACTTATATCATCCAAAGTGAATATCAATCAATTTTGGTAAAGAACATAGATTTCACAAACCATGTCAAATCTGTCGAGTATCGAGAGTCTCAAGACGATGTTGTTGCCGATGCTTTTTCATGGTGCCACCGTTGTTCTTCGATCTGATGCGCGATTTCATAAGGATATCATAGAATCTAGGGCTCAGTGTAAAAAGGAAAGAGGAAAGTGAAGTCTGAAGGAGTGAAGAGGTAGAATCGCGGAAATTAGAATGACTGAATGAGTGGCGGCTTAGTAATTGGTAAATTAGGGTAAAGTGGAAAATGGGCAATGGATTGGGCTGGGCTTATGTTTTGTAGATTGTAGAGTAATAAAAATATGTTTTATATTAAACGGGTCATAATGGGTCAGAAACGAGTTCACGGGTCGGGTCAACCCGTTTATTAAAGGGTCAGAGTGGGTTGGCCCGAAATTGACCCGTTTATAAATGGGTCGGGTTGGGTTTTTTTCGTGCGGGTTCCGAGTCGTGTTAGAAATTGACGACCCTAGTTTAAAGAGCTAATTTCAAGGCATAATTGTCCAACATAAATTAGAAATCTATTATAGTCGTCAAATCTAATTTTCATAATCATGATATATTTGCTTTTATTATATAAGATTAAATAATTTTAGTTTTTTCTACACAGATGACGATAGAACAATAATTAGTTAATTTTTATATTTAACTTTACATCTTATAAACATTATTGCTCCTCTATTATATCCTTGTTACGTCTTGCTTTATTTTCGCTACAACTTTTTGCACCTTCAAAGCAATTAAACCGCTAAATGTTTTCACTTTACAGACTGTTCGTGGTAAAATGATATGTATCTCATATATGTCACTCGCAAGCATAATTGGTGTGATTATGCTGAATTTTAGGGACCAGAAGGCAAGCTTCCATGCATTAAAGGGCGAGCAAATATGAACTAATACACATTGATACCTAATTGAACAAGTCATACTTTTCAATAAGGTAATCTTCCATTCGGAGTGGAAAACGAGTACTATTCATTTTAAACGTTTAAACAAGTATCACTTTCTTTATTTGTCTCACACCCTATATGCACCACCCATGTGCATTATATATATAGACATGCATATGAGTGCCACTTGCATGTATATAATTTGAACTTGGTCCATCCAGCACTCTCGAAGATCGACAATATTTTATAGCAATTTCGTCTCTAGCTTTAATTTATATTCATAACGTTTATCTTTAAACTATAAACATACATATATTTAATTCTTAAATTCGAATTTACAATTGAAAATTTTAACAAATATTGTTTTCTTTAATGTTATGCAACTTGACGGTGGGTTATTCCATCGTTCTACGATCTTGCTAGTTTTAGGGATGTGTACCTAGTATACACTATTAAATCAAAGTGTCAAGCTACAAAGTTGGAAATATGACCGTTAATGAATTCCAGATAAACCCGAAATCCGTTCTTATTCGTATTCAAAAATTTAAAAATTATCTATTATTCGAAAAGTGGATACACATACTCGAAAACCGAAAACGTTCCCGTATACGAATACAAATATGACACTATTTTTATTCGATATCAAATTAAATTCCCATTTTTATTTTCAGATTAGGCTTAGCTCTTGAATTTTAAACAATCATAAATCAGTTAGAATAACAATGAAGTCGTTGACTATTTTCATCCAGCAATACGAGGAAATCATATTTAACTTGACGGATGCAGATATTTTTCGGATATCTGTATCCATCAAAACGGATACGAATTGCCGATACAGATACAGATATTGGTTTTGAAATATCCACGGATACAGATGTGGATTTTATTTTCGGATACGGATGCAGATTCAGCACTATCTGCATCCAATTGCCCGTTTATAACCCTAGCTGGCCAGATGGATTGTGAATAGCTGCAACAGGTAGCATGTTTGAAGTGCAACTGCTTCTATCATAACTAGGGATGTCAATAGGGCGAGTCTAGGGTCCAAACTCGCTTGTTCCATCCCTGTTTTGACTCATTTAGACCCGCCTCATAGGGTCTTCGGAGCAGATAGACCCGCGACCCGCTTTTGGAGGTCCGTGTCTAGGGTCGAGTCTAGGGCACGTCTAACCCGCCCCAACCCGACCCGCATGATTGAAACATCATTAAAACACTTTTTAACTATAATGATTATTTGTTAATCTTCTTAGATATACATGGTTACAACTTGAATATCATATATTTTTTCAATCAACAAACTATAAAATTTTCATATTGTTAAGCTGCATCAATGATAATCATATAATAACGGATGCAAATATTTTGAACTATTATCTTACAACTCATTTTATTAAATTCTCTTATCATTGTGAACACATTATAATATGTATATAATTTATCATTTAGTGATAAAAAAATAAGTATATTAATTTGTGTACATTAAAACACAGTATCATCTGGTCGTGTAACGGACTGGGTCTATCCTGACTCGTACGGATTTCAGGTACGAAACAAAATTTTAGATCCACACCGGACCTACGGGATGGGTCTGAAGTAGGGCTGTCAACGGATACTTTCGGATATGGATAGTGCCATATCCGTATCCGCATCCAAAACCATTTTCGGATATCGGATACCCGCATCCGCGGATACGGACGGATATCGGATAATTATCCGCTCCGTCAACGATCGATAAATCAATGAACATAAATGAATTTTTTTAGCTTAATATTAAGCTTTTTCAACCAAATTGATTACTAAAGTGTTAAAAATAAATAAATATGATGATAATATATAATTTTGAGCAATTAACAAGCATTTAGTTAGACTTTTAATTTTGCAAATTAATAAATTAGTATATTTAATTGTGTTAAAATACACATAATTTAAGCCATAATCGAGAGAAAAAGCGGACGGATAATTTTCGGATGCGGATATGCCTATATTCGCATCTGCTTTTCCAGATATCGCATATTTATCCATTTTTCGGATACGGATACAGACGGATTTCGGATTTTTCGGGTATCCATTGACAGCCCTAGTCTGAATCGGGGTTTAAAAAGTCCGCATCGAGTCGCGAGGACAAGAAACCCTCCAAGTCCCCACCCACCTCATTTTTATTCCTAATCATAGTCTGGATCGTAGAGTCCTCCAGGTCTTTCGTAAGGAACAAACGTATACTCATCCAAAGCACATATCCTTTAACTCTCATTCTCAGCTGCTGTCAAATTTCTGTCGTAGAGATGTTTCGGCGATCGCTCGCTCCTCTTCTTTATGAAACCCTATTCAAAACCCAACCTCTTATTTCAAATCATCAGCTTGTGGGGTTTTGCTCTCAAACCCTGAATCCTCCCAATTTCGAAAAAAACAACGAATTTGACGACAATCTTCGACAGGATTGGAACCCGAAAGCTGCTTCGATCTCAATCGATCGATCAGGATTGTACAATCCTCCAGGTTCTCTTTGTAATGAAATTAGTTTTCTAGGTTTGGATATCAATTATTTATTTATTTTTTCCTTTTTCCGACAGTACATTGCCACGAAAAGGGTTCTGATACTGAGCTGGTTAAGCATCTTAAGAGTATAATAAAGGTGATATTTTTAATCATCTGTGCTTATAACCGTACATGTTTAGTTGGATATTTGTGAATTTGGTTGCCAGTGTTAGGGGCAGGTTCGTTAATTTTAGTTTGCGAGGTCTGTATATATTGAAGTTAGAAAAGCAATCCTTTTTACTTAAACCATCACACGTGAAATAATGAATATTAACTTATGATAAAAGATGATTGATGGCAAATATATGCATAACTGTATGGCTTAACATACAGATAAATGTTTTTTTTTTTTTAAAAAACCATGGAAATGATCGACATTAGTATATTGGTGTTAGTTAACATTGCTAAAATATTTTTGTTCCGTAGATTGCTAGCACCTTCACTTTCTTTCCCATGTAGCATCTTTAGAAATGGTCCACAAATGCAAGGTCATGTTGTCAATTATCAAGTAAAGAATACACCATTCCAGTAGAGTAGATGTGAAAGTTATATGGGTTATGATATATCATAGTAAACACGTTGTTACTATTAATCTTGTAGGACATCAGGTTATAATTTTACCATTTTACTATTTTATGCATCATCTGCTGAAGTGATTTGGTTTCTTATTCGCAATTCTGTTAAATAGTTTCGTGGTGGTCCCATCTCAGTCGCTGAATACATGGAGGAAGTATTAACAAATCCTCACTCTGGTTATTACATGAATAAAGATGTATTTGGAAATGAAGGCGATTTCATTACATCCCCAGAAGTTAGCCAGATGTTTGGTGAGGTAATTTGAATAGTATTTTTTTCCCTTCAAACATTTTTAAATTATAATGCAAAACCTTAGTTTTTCTGTAATTTGTTTAATCCTTATCTCTCTATTCCTGCGACGTACTTATAGCTGCACAATATGTTCTTAGTAAATATTTTTTACGATTTTTGGTGGAAATTGAATTTCTATTTTATCTTATTTTTATTTTTGATGGAACTGAAAACAGAAATTTCAAACCTTGCTTCTTACTGTGCATGCTAGCTCAGGGAAGAACAAATATAATACGGTGCCATTATTTTTGAAATTTTCTTTTAGAACGCAACAAATATTTACTCGTCCTCGGTAACCAAAAGCTTAAGTCCATGTCGATGTGTTTTGTTCTTTGTGCGATTCTTATTTGTTTATCTTTAAAATAATAATTCAAATACATAAAATTGAGGTCCTTTTATTTGATAGATGGTTGGTGTTTGGACAATGTGCCTATGGGAGCAGATGGGGCAACCAGAGAAGGTAAATCTGGTTGAGCTTGGACCTGGACGAGGGACCCTCATGGCAGATCTTCTCCGTGTAAGACATGCTATTTAATTTTCTTTTTATCAGTATTTTACAATATCTAGCTCAATATTAAGCGACTATTTTTTCGATGTAGAGTGCTTCTAAATTTGTGAATTTCACAAAGTCTTTGAACGTTCATATGATAGAGTGCAGTCCAACATTACAGAAGATTCAATACAGTACTTTGAAATGTGTTGAGGATGAAGACCATAATACTAAACGGAGTGTCAGCATGTTGTCAAGTGCTCCTATATCTTGGCATGCCACCTTGGATGAAGTACCATTAGGATGTATGAAGCCATTTAATTAAGTTCATTTAATACTTTGGTAGGATGGCCTTAAATTGTTGTTTGTCAAACCATTGTTTTTTCTTAGTATGGATTGTACTTGTTTCGGATATAGCCTTAAAAATTGCGGTCATATAGTGTGGTGCTAGTTATGTGTATCTGAACTGAAGCAGTTCTGGAACTAAACTTAGCAGATATCCATGATTACCTTGCGTCAAGTAGCATATGGTAACTATAGTTGTTGGGGTTATTGATTTCCCGCCTATTCTCACCTTGATAATTGTTTTTCCCCACCCCATCACGTTCAAAATAAAATTCTCACCGTAGTTTTTTCTTTACCCACCCGGATTATTCCACAACTTCCCTTTAATTTTACTAACTACTTCTCCTAATTTTCTTCCTTTAGTTTCTGTTTTACTACTTGTTCTACGCTTTTGAAAACTGTAGTAATGCAATGGAGAGAGGCAGTCGGAGCGAATATCCAAACAATAGCATGATAATCTCCAATTCTTCACTAATTTGGTTTCTTGAATGATTAGGGTTCACGTCGAATTGCTGGTTTTGATTAGTCAAAGCGCTATTCAATTTTAGGAAAAATAACGTGGTGATGTGGATTTTAAGTAATCGGGAAGAAATATCTCTTTTAAAATTCCAACCAATAAAAAAATTTGCATACGAAGAAGACACATATTTGGAAGAAATATCTAATTAATTGCTAAAGGATAGAAATAAAATTAAAATTTTATTATTTAAATGGAGACAAGAAGTAATTATCGGGGTGAGAATAGTTGGAGCCTAATCTTATTGTTGTATCCTATTGTTCTGCCCTTGGCTATGCAAACCTTGGTTTTGATAACAATTATTATGTTCTTGCAGTACCAACAATTATTGTTGCTCATGAGTTCTTTGACGCTCTACCTGTACACCAATATCAGGTTAGTTTTTCTGTCATTTCAGCTGATTAATTATTTAGATAACCCTATCATCCTGCAAGTGATGTATAATCCATGTTCTCCAGCTTAGCCTGTGATATAGATATTCAAATATTTACACAATTACCCATCAATTTCTTGTATGTTCATATACACTATATGGGCATTTGTTAAGCACATATAAAAAAATCGGTTCAGATTTTCTGGCTGTGATGTTTGCATATAGCCATTGTAAGCTGATATATCCAGTTAATCCCTTTTACTTTCATTGTATATTGTATGTCTCAATCCAAATAGAGCACAAGGGTAACTAGTGAATTTTTCTTTCAGTCACTAAAATTGTAACCTACTGTATATGGTAAGTTCAATACATTATGGTATATGTCACTTATGCACACATGATATATTCAGTTTTATGTATATCAGAAGAGTCAATGCTTCTTGGTCACATACTATGCTTTGAATTTTATGGTCTTCAAATAATGAAGATGTTCTGCTATATTTAATTGCAGAAAACGCCGCGTGGTTGGTGCGAAAAGATGATTGATGTTTCAGATGATTCATCGTGAGTGTCCTTTGATACATCCAATGCTAGTTGGCCGCCACTGCTGCTTCTTTTTAAATAGTAATAGTAATAGTAATTTAACATTAAAAAAATGAATCATGCATTAGGTTTCGATTTGTGTTATCCCCGAAGCCCACTCCAGCAACATTATTGTATTTGATGAAGAGATGCCGATGGGCTGGTAAGGAAGAAATAGCAAAGCTTGAACATATGGAAGTGTGCCCAAAAGCAATGGATTTGACAAATCAAATTGCAAAAAGAATTAGTTCAGATGGTGGAGGTGCACTAATAATCGACTATGGAAAAAATGAGATCATCTCAGATAGTCTACAGGTTTGTGTGTGCATTATTTTCTCTACCATGGTTATACTTCATTATATAAAAGTTATAGTGGCTGAAATTATTTTTGATATAAGATTTTGGCCTTATTACACTTGTGTGAAGTACATCAGGATGAACATAACGCCCCGTTTGTAAACATTATTGCATTTTACATGGCTCGATGTTGATTTAAATCACGCCCCGTTAAATTTGTGCAGATTTTTGAATGACAGGAATTGTTGGCATATTTACAAACATTGCGTTATCAGTCGGTGACTTTGGGTGAATGTCTTTGATAAATACATGTGACCAATATTAAAACATATGATTGTGCAGGCTATTCGGAAGCATAAATTTGTAAATATACTCGATAATCCTGGGTCAGCTGATCTTAGTGCCTATGTTGATTTTCCTGCAATTAGGCATTCTGCCGAAGAGGCTTCAGGTGCTCGATTCACCCTTTTTTTATACTAAATCTCATTAACTCAGTACATGGTCGGTTGAGTTTTAAGTATGAAATTAGCCAAATCCTATGAATTGTTTTGCATTAGAACTAACATGAAAAGCATCTTAGAAATGCATTCTTCCTTAAGTGAAATTCAACACACACACATTGAGTCAGCGGCATTAAATATTGTCTACAAGGACAAATTTACTTTAGCTTCAAGTATAAGCTACTTTATTTCACATTTGAAATACATTTTTCTTCTTATTTTGCTCCGAAGTCAGAAAGATCAACAAAAACGAAGAACTGGGATGCATCCTCTAAATAAATAAAAATTGTGCTGGAAACTAAATTATCATTCAAATGTGGTGTTTAGAAAATGAAACAAAAAAAGAATGTAAATATGTCTGTCTGATGTGTTATTGTATATGTAAAAAAGGCCAAACATTTTTTTTTTCATTTGCAGAAAACATATCGGTTCATGGTCCGATTACCCAATCCCATCTCCTGGGATCTCTCGGCATCAACTTCCGAGTAGAAGCCCTATTACAAAATTGCACAGAAGAGCAGGCAGAATCATTGAGGAATGGCTACTGGAGGTTAGTGGGAGATGGTGAAGCACCATTTTGGGAGGGTCCCGAAGATAAAACTCCTATAGGAATGGGCACTCGATATTTAGCTATGGCAATTGTGAACAAAAAACAAGGCGTTCCTGTGCCATTTGAATGAAAATAAATGGTTAAAACTTCATTTGTAACATTCAATTTGTTCTTTGGTTAATATAAGAACCAGTTACTTAAGTTTGTGTCTTGCTGTAACATTATTGGAAAATAAATGTATTATTTTAAGCTATGCAGTCTTTATACGTGTTTTATTGTTTTTTTTGGTCATCTAAGAGAACTTTTGTACTTTTGAATCTCTTGAATTTGTTGGTAAATGAAATAGTCATTGGTATTTTGTTCAGTTGGAGTTTGTTCATGCTTTCGCCCTTGATTGAAGAAAATCAGGGAGATCCATATGGGGCCTCCTTGATGTTTCATCAATCAGGTCCGAGATTTATGTTAACTTTTCTTAGAAAATGCGAACAAACTCGGACTTTATTTTGTTCATGCTATTTTTTATACTATAAACATAATTTACAAGCATAATCCGTGAAAATCAGAGGGTCTTGTGTGGTATTTTCTTCACATTTTTTATGGTGGTGGAAAACAGGGAGCTGGGCTCTATATACGTGATGGGAATACTAGCTGTGAACAATTAGCATGTGATACTGTCACACACTGCAACAGGCAACTTGCCGTGTAGACAAACGAACTCAGCTATGCTATGATCTAGTACACTGTACATATTCACGTCTCGCCGTACAGATTTTCCTTCGTACACTTGTATGGATCTCAAGCTATTTCGTGATGGTCGCGGATTTATTTTTTAAATGCCCAAACCCGTCGTTTAAGGAGTCAATTTTGTTGACTGTGACAAGACAAAACTACCTTTGAGTTAAAAGAATAAGCTTTAGTCTCTTCACTTCACCCTTTCTTCGACGTCGGATTCGGGTCTGGATGGATCTTTGACCCATTATCATCATTGAAGGTTTCCGTTGTTTCTGTGAGCTTCTTCGATAAGCGTTGCTTTTAGCAATTTGTTATTCTGGTAACGATTTGTCATTTACTTTTTCTTTTTCTCCTGGAACGATTAGATCTGTTTCTTTTTCCTAGAAAGGTCGAGTCGCTATCCGCACTTTTTTTATTTTAGCTGATTCTGTAAGAGTTAGATTTTGGCAAGTACTTTTGGTTTGAGTACTCAGTTAGAAAGGGGAAATGTGGTGATTTGTGATGGGTTTGATGTCGGATTATAGCTTGTTTCTTCTCAGATGAGATAATTCGGTACTTGTGTATGTTGTTTTATAGCATTAGCTATAAATGCTTAATTAAGGATTTACTGCATGTTGTATAGTGTTTATTTTTCAATACTGTTTAGCCTAACACAATTTATTAGGAGTATTACTTACTATAGAAAGGCTGGAAATTTTGGTTTTGAGAACTGTCCAAGCTTCAAAAAGCAAAAGCAAATATTTATGGAAAATCTTGAGTTAATGGCTTCTTAAAAACTAACCAAATCTAGATTTCTTAACTGACAATGCTAATACCAACAATTACAAACACTCTGTAGTGTTAAAATTTGAAATGTCTATACAGCTAAAATAAACTTAACAATTTTGGAAATCAAACGTGTTCCCTCTGTGTTTAATATATTACTATCGGAATTCAATTTTGTGCACTAAATTTTCTTGCAACTCCCAAGTTTAAAATTAAACATTGAAATTTTGTATTATTTATTAAGTGGAAAATCTATTTAAACACAAATTTTTAACACACTTAGTGACACAATTGATCTCCACCGTTAAATTCCACTCCTCCGCATAGAGACAAAAGGATCCAACAGTCGATGCTTTGTGTTCTATGTTTGTGTCTGATTTTGTGTCCGAATAGGCGCCCCATTTGTTAAGTCTTTAAATTTTATGTATGTTAGTAGGAAAAATGGAGCAGAAGAGGAGCCTGTTGGGCAACGGCTTTCTATTTTGAATTGTAATGTTTTAGTAACTCCAAGCAAAAGTAGAATTGTTTGGATGAGTAAGTTCAAATTTTCGTAATTTTTTAATGAATATGAACCAAGTCATAAACTAGTTATTTTTGTGAATTAGTTTGTCAAACGCCTAAGTTACAAGTGTAATGTGTAACTTACAATCTATTTTTTCTGCATATAGTCTATATTAAAACATGCTTAAATAAAATCATCCCTATCCTACGTACTTTCTACTTGTGCCTCTAGTTCGATATTGTATAAAGTTAAAATAATCATGTTAGTTCATTATAGTATTTTAATATTTGCTAGCTGGAGTTTAACAATATTTGGAAATAGGTCTTTCTACACCTCAAGTTCAGTATTGATCCAATCAAGCCATCTTTAATCTTCATCTGTTTATGTTGAACCAAGATTGGATTGACAGATTTGGATTATGAGAAGCAATCTATTTTCTGTAATATGTAAAACTTATATGCACATCCCGCACGAGTACATTGTCAATGTTCAGGTTGATATTGCTACATTTTGGTATGAATCTATAACTTGCACTTATGCCTGTCACTAGACATATTCTACCCTCAAATCTAAATTCAAAATCTACCACTTCCTGTTTTGTGTTGTTTCGAGCCTACTTTGATGACCAATATATTGCTTTTGTGTACATCTTTTTTCAGTTATAATTGAAGACATTTTCTTATGATGCATACTTAAACGTCACAACAACAAAAAATGCTATTTGCTGTTGAAGGAGGCGGCTTTTTCTCTTCTTCAGCCACAGGATATAGTAAAGGACTTGCCCTTTTACTGCTAGGTCAAAGAACCGAGGAGAAACCAATTAGGTTTTCACCATGGAACGATTACCAATTGGTAGATCAAGTTCCCAAAAGATCAAAGAAAAAGCAATCTTGCAGTTGCACTTCTTTTGTTTGTTTTCACCGTAAATCAAAAAGTACGAAGAAGGCTGACACTTCAGTAGAATCTTTGGATCAAGAAAGGGTTAGAAACAGCGATTCTGCAGATGAGAGCGATGTGAAAGTGTTCCTTAAGAGCAGTCTAAGAAAGTCGATTGGGCAATGTGATGAAAGTAGCTGTATGGAAGAGGAGCAAAGTAATGTTTCCTGTAGAGATAGGAGGAAAATTCACTGGACAGATGCATATGGAAGAGAGCTTGCTGAGATAAGAGAATTCGAACCAAGGTACTAAAATATGGATTAACTAATAAATTACCTGGTGTTTTATTCACATTCATTCATTCATCTATAATTATTTTAATAGGAAGATCCTTAGCTTTTGCTAAAAAAATTCCAAAAATGTTAGAAGTAGAAAACTTGGTGCAGATGCCTCTTTTGATGGCCTTCTAAAAGCTGCCTATTTTCTTTGCAGATACAAAGATGGAAAAATTATATTGAATGTTAAAAAAAAAAAAAAAAAACTTAAAGAGATATTCTTTAGAATAAATAAAAATAAAATGCAAGCATTTGTTTTTTACTGGTTGCCGTAAGCTAATTTGTTCTCATTACATTTGCCACCTCTTATCATCATCACACCATTATGCATTTACGGAGTATTTTTGCATCAAACTCTTTTTTTTTGGTGTGTTTTATGGCTATTAAAAAGCAAAAACGCTTCTACTAAATTGCAATATGTCATGGTTTTATTTGTTGCATTTTTACATGTCTGAAAAACTGAACAGTCATACATATGCTGATCATAAGATAATTGGTCGAAGTACGTGTGCATGCACATGTATGACTGTGCAAGTTACATGCATATTGAATGAATTTTAAAAAGGGCTCATGCTTTTATTCATGTATTCTGGTGAATTATAGCTGTGAATTGCATTACACCAAGCATACATTTTTTCCTTTACAATTAGAAAAGAATTTTTAATTTTAGTTTGATTCAGGTAGTAAATAAAAGCTCACTTGAAATAAAATTGACTGTTGGATTGTAATTATATATAAATTAAACGACCATCCTTTATCATATCACATTGCGCAATCAGCTTTCAACATTTCGTTTCATGATCAACCAACTTTGATTGTCGCTTATACCGAAATACAAATATTTTGCAGTGAAAAAGGTTTATCGGACGATGAACTGGAATCGGATGGAGCTAGAAGATGTCAATGTGTTATTCAGTAGATTTATACATTCATAAAATGCATCCATTGTGCATATCCCTGCAGCATCAAGGAAGATATTGGTACCTGTGTGTTTTGCCTGCTGTTTCTGTTCTGGGTTTGTGCATACAAATTTTATTTTAAAGATTGCGTGTGTCATCCTATGCTCCGTCCATAGCCTGGATTCCAATTTTGCTGATTTTTTTCCTGGGGTTTGGTATAATATGTTTGTTACATTATTGGCTCTGTGGCTTTACTTTTACTTTCTTGTGTAAGGTTTCTATTTGATGTTTCTTTATTTTTCCTGCCAGAGACATTGTTGTTTTACTGCCTGTTGATTCCATTTTACTCTGTAAATTTTGTTCCTGCTTTTGTTCGAAGTCAGGTTATGTCTTCGAAAGGGCTGAGGGAATATGGAGGCAGTTTTAAATGATTTTGTTCAATCAACCGATTTCTAGTTTGCTAGTTTTACCTGTTTAAAGGCACACGTATATTGCGTGAGCGCTGCTTGACGCTTGGTATATATAGTAAAAAGGAGAAAAACATCATTTCTTCAATAGTTCACAAAAGCTAATCACCAAAGCAATGTACTTTAGGTACTGAACAAAAAATAACAAGACAGTAGTACATAACACATACAATAAGCAGAAAAAAATGTACTCTCGAAAAACAGCCAACAACATTTGAAGATCAACCATTCGAGCCTTTTGGGGAAAAGGAAGGACCCTGACTAAAGCATCACCACCACTCCAAAGCTAGAAAATTAATAGAACTCTAATCCAAAAAAAACCTAGCACGAATGCGAAAGCCCCTCCAAGCCTCTCACGAGCATCAGAACCTGTCAGCTCCATAGACCAGTCATCCTTTTCGGAAAACTGGAACAACCAATGATCCCTTGCTCGTAGGTGTATACTAGCAGCCGCACTAAGCCATGAGCTAGCCAAATGCTTCAGTAATCTGCTGCATCCATCATCTGGAAAAAAAGAAGACAATTCTACCTCACTTTCACTTTGGGGCGGGATCCATGAGACACGGAGAAAGTCCCCGCCAAAGAAACCGAAAGAGGATTCAGTCTGGCCATAAATGGCCGACCTCGGAAAGCGAAGTAGACATCATCGGAAATTTTCCGAGAGATGGACGAAGCAAGCAACAAGGTCTCATAAAAAACAATCTGACTCTTCACACGCCAAAGATGCCAACAGACGAGACTAGACAGGTGATGAGTCTGAGAAAGGTCGATCTGAGATCCTTTCCAAGCATCGACTGTAGAGAGGTCTGGGTTCCTCATATCCCTGCCAAACCACCAAACAAATGCCAAATAGAACAAGCACACTCCCCTTTGAAGAACAAGTGTGCGATAAACTCGACAGAATCTGACTCACAACACCTGCAACGAGATGCTAATTGGATGTCGATCTTCATAAAGTTTGCATCCAAAGGGAGTTCGCCATGATAGATTTTCCACATAAAAATGGAGACTTTGGGAGGAATTCGAGGGTCCTAGATATAGGAGAAAACGGGATCCTAGCGTTTGGAATTCTAGCAGAATTCCAAGTTCTAAGAGTGAAAGACCTACCATTCTAGCTAAAACCTCTTCTATGCTAGTCGCAAAAGACTTTGACTGATTGCATCCGTTTGCACGTCTCACTTGCGTAAAAAGAGGAACCGAAGAAGTCCGTCCTCGAAGGCCGCCGTACTTAGCATAAAGTAACAAAGCACAGGGAGAGTCGTTTGCTCGAAACCTAACTCATAGCTTACAGGCATAAGCCTGACACGCATTCCTCGGATTTCGCAACCCGAGACCACCCTCTCTCCTAAGACAACAAATCATTCCCCAGGAAATCTAGTGATGCCTCGGCACTTTGTCCCTTTTACCCTAAAAGAAGAAAGAAGCCAAAGAGAGGCTGTAACGGAAGAAAGACGAGGGAGGTGTCATGGCAGCAAAGCCATGAGACCCTAGAGAATTGAGAACTGCCTTGATCAGAACAAGGCGTCCCGCTTGGGAGATGAGAGTAGAGTTCCAGCTCAAAATCTTACCCCTAAATTTATCGGTTAGGGGACCAAAAATCACATTGAGCTTGTGATTATGATGCAGATTGATACTGAGATAAGGAAGGGGAAGAGATTCCACTCGGAAGCCCAAATGAGACTCAATCCAAAAACTACGCCTGGGATCCATTGAGTTGGTTGGGACAAAACAGCTCTTCAAAGCATTGACTAGCTAGTCAGAGCAACACTCATATAGATGCAGATGTGAAAGGAGTCCACGGAAGGAACGACAATTGCCGTTTGAGAAGATGATAATGTCATTAGCAAATGACAATGAAGAAATAACGGGAGACTCGCTCGGAATACCAAAACAATGGATTTGGCCCACAATGGTAAGAGAGTGAATGCCTCTGACGAGGGCTTCAACAACGATGACGAACAGAGTTGGGGACAGGGGATCTCCTTGATGGAGGCCTCTACCCGGAAGGAAAATCCCCTTGGTCATACCATTGATGTGAACCAGAAACTGTTGGATTAACCCTAGAAGGGGTGAATAAGGTTTATTGGAGTTTTGCAGAAATTAAAAATAACACAACACAGATTGCAATAGAGGAAATAAATGCAAAAGGTAAATGACATAGATTTTATCCAGCTTCGGCAAACTCTGCCTACTGCTGCATTCCCCAAGGTTTCTACTAAGTATTAAAACAATCTTTGTGCTTACAAATTCCCTGTAAACTCGCGATACCCATTCTCAACCGTTCTAATCCTACGTGCAAAACCCTACACTGATCTTTATCCCCAAGATCAGATTTTTTCCGAATTACAAACCCGTAATTCATAAACCCTACCTATAAACTCTATAATTAGTAATTCCTAGTTTTATAGACAAACTAGAAAACTGATGTAATGGTTACAAAAGAATTAAAAAAACAACACTATAAAATAAAACTCAAAAACCCCTTTTTATAAAAAATGAAATGGCCCCTTTGTTTTTCTTTATAAAATTCGTCTGCCTCCTTTTGTCAAAGGTGCCCAAAATTTGCGAACATGCGTTTTAGATCGGCTTCAAAAATTCGTGGCTAATGAATCGATCTTCAGGCAATCTTCGAATTGTTGTATGCTATTGTACTTCACGAATTCGTACCCCAAACTCTTGCTCGATTAAACACAGTAAGATTTTTGATTGAGTACTTGAATTGTTTTTCTGTGAATTAGCGATTTTCTTGCCGATGAGGAAGAGGGTGTATTTATAGGGTTAAGAAAACCCTAATTCTTTGATTTCAAATTGCGACTTGCTTGGTTTGATTTTGTGAAATTGTGGAAACCTTCGATTTGATTTTCAGGCCTTGAAATCGACTTGAGCATTTTTGGAAATTTTTCGAACGCGTATTAATTTGTTTCCAAAAAAATTATTTGAATGTGTTGAAAACACACTTGCGTGAATTACGTGATGAATCCAATCTTGTTTTTTAACCTTCTATGAAACTGGTGAATCGATTGTTTTCCAAAAAAATGTTCTTCAATTGACTGATGAGTTCTTTCATGAAATTTCTGATGCATCTGGCGGATAACTTGTCCCTCTGAGAATATTGAAAGTTTATTTGCAAAATCCGATTGCCCATTTTGGCACATGCCAGTAGTGCAAAAAATAATTTCCTACCAACTTTTCAAGCAAGAGAATTAAAAAAAAAAACTTTATTCCTTACTGCATTTATTGGGCACTGATGGCACCTCCATGTTTATATACAGGGGGTGTGTGTGTGTATGTGTGTATATATTTATATATACATACATATACATATATATCATGTGAATATATACACTGATTTCTTTGGTTATCCTTGGGCATGCACTTGCCTTGTATACTTGCTCAGCCATGTACAATTTTGTTCACTTTTGACCTTGTCACTTGTGCACATATGTGTGTCAGGCCCATGCACATCCATGCCCTTGTGTCACTTGCCATCCCCTGTTGCCTGATCTTTGATACAACCAAGTTTCTTGAATATATTTACACTTGTATTGATGCTTTTGTGTCTGGCAGGACATTTTCAAATGTTGCATTACTTGTGCATGGTCATTTTGAGTTGTTGTGAGCTTGGTGCACCATAATCTTCATGATTTCTGTCCATTTGTATTGTTGTGTACATTTTGTATGCAATGTACATGTTGCTCCATTCATGTATTCTAGAGCTTCCATGTACATGAGACTGAGTTTGCTTGACATGAAAGATTGATATTTGCTTGAACCATCCTGCCTTGTTGAACTGATCATTTTGGTCTTATTGTGTGCACCATTACATAACTGCAATGCATGTGAGCCTGAATTGTTTGTGCATGCATGTGTGATCATTCTGGTTTGTACTGGTCTGTGCTTCGACATGTAATTGTTGCTGCCTTCTTGTATTGGCCTGTTTGAACCTCAATTCTGAGCAGTATGATGTGTGCACCTGACTTTTTCTCGACTTGCATATGCACTTGTGCGTGTTGTACTTGCTTGTCCACTGTGTTGTTTTTGTCTGTGCAGAACATTTGTCCATGTACATGCAAGTTGCCATCTTCCCATGTATGTATGTATGTATATGTATGTATATATATGTATGTATGTATGTATGTATATATATATATATATATATATATATATATATATGAGCACTAGAGACATTGTTTACCTTGTGGTATTTACAGTGAATCATTGTGAATATCACAAGTAGTCTAGACACAGATGGATGAATATATATAAATCAGACCAAGTCATGAAATATGACGAGAAACACACCAAAATTCTAAGACAAAAAAAAATAAAAATAAAAATTATACCTGCTAGAATATAAAAATATTTTTATTTTAGTTTACTGTGTGTGTTTCCATGACAGGTAAGCAGCTGACTGGACCGATTGTAACGTAGAAGAAACAGTGATGTGCCAGTGAGTGAGAGAGAATCTGTATATGAATGAGCTGAGTGAAACTGAATGTATATGTGTTTGTACAACTGAGTGACAGAGTGAAATGAGTGAACTGTAGCGAGGAGCAATGTATATAAATAAAATTGAATGTATTGTATTACAGTGAGTTGTACAAATAATCGAGTTATAAATTGCACTATTGAAATAAATTATTATATTTAAATAAAAACTGTTTGAATATTTAAATTCATGTGCGGTAGTATTCTATTTAAATATAAATATTTAATTATGTCTGTGATGTAGTAGAATAGTACAATAGCGAACACATTTATAATAACTAATATGTTTGTTATCATCAAACAAAAATCATAGAATTGTTATACACAACAATCTCCCCCTTTTGATGATGACAAACATGTAATAAGATTTTTAATACAATAAATGTGTTTGACAATGAAGTGTAGAACTCCCTCTATATGAATGCTCCCCCTACAACAGAACTCCCGCTAAATATGTGCATATGAGTGAAGTAAAACAATAATTGAAATTTCAATATTAAAATATTCAAGGAATATTCACTCATCGATCAAAATCTTAACCATTCTCTCCTTTTGTTATCATCAAAAGGATACAAAAATCAAAATAGTGATGAAAAAATTGACTAGAAATATAAAATCAGCTCATGAGAGAGAATGTTCATCATAAATCTCATTTAATCAAACAAAAATCATAATATTCTAAGAACTAGAAGCAAATTTCACATTCTAGAATGATGGATTTACGATGAATTCTATAAAAATGGAGTGAATTTAAAAAACATATGGATTCCAATTATTTTGAAATAAATTTTTAAAAAATTAAACACAAAACAGTGATGGAATTAAACTATGATTATACATTCAAATTAAGTGACAAAATCAAATAATCTCAAATCTCAATGACTATCAATCAACAAATCATAATATATCATAAAATATTAACACATTTCACAAATTAGAAAATGGATTGATAGGCTGGGTTTTACACACCAAGGGGGATTATTTTTATTTATTTATTTTCCTTTTCCTTTTGTTTTCATTTTAATTTTAAGAGCACACTAACCATGCATAACCATATCTTGGATTTTTAATTGAGATCAGTTGCAGCTTAAACAATACGTAATCTCTTAACCATGCATGGCCAGATCATGGATTTTTAAATGAGTTAGAGAAACACTTAAGTATATCATATATTTATCATTTTCTTTTTCCAATTCTCCTTAGTATATTAAACCAATATGGATGATAGAAATATGGTAGGTACAGAAATGATTGTGAAATAAATTTCTAAATTAATCATATTATGAAATATGCTCAACTGTACTGGGATTTTTGAAAATTTTCAATTATCTCTATTTCTGAAAAATAATACAACCACGTTTCCATCACAAAATTTGAAACTGTAAGTTTAAGATGCTTTTTTAAAATAAACTCTCCACATTAATTTAATCATGACGGACAGAAGGATGATAGGAAAAGAAGGAACTCGTGAAGTAAGCGCCAATTTAAAGATATTATAAAAACTGTTCAAAACACAATGAGAGTTTAAATAAAATTTCCTCTTGTTATGAAATATACTGTAGTCACAACTCATCACAATATCAAAAAAATTGATAGTAATTTTGATGAATTTTAAATACTGTTCAATTTGGTTATTGATTTCAGTTTCTGAATAAATAATCAATAAATGATTTTAAAATTGAAAATCAATCACAAGAGGGATTTGAAAGATCTATACAATTTGAAAACCAGTTTTAAAAAATAGACAAATGAGTGAGAAATATTACAAGACTTCTAAGACTGATACCACTTGGAGCTCCTAATTGCCATAGTGGTATTTCAATGTATCTCAAACAAATAAATCAATTACCAAGCCAAAGCAAGAACTCCAGTTCCAATTATCATAGCATTAAACATTCAATTTTAGAATAAGTTTCACAAAAGATTTTCACAATTATTTCTACCAAGCACAGGAGATGATTCATGATCCAAGATTAAAAACAGTTCTTTTGAAATCACTTGATGAGATGTGTAAGTTTTCAATTCAATAAATCGATCAAACAAGATTATAATTTAAAGTCCAAGAAGTGTGTGAGATTCAATATATCAAAAGTTTCAAATGATTTCAAACATTCAAATATCCAAGCCAAATGATCATGATTTAAAAGTGAGATCTAGTATGCAACGTAAAAATTCATCCTAAATGATTTTCAATTCAGAATAGGCAAGCCAATCCAAAAAAAAAAAAAAACTAATGGAATTACCACAGCTGAAAAATAGTAGTGTGTTGTAATGAGTATAAATTTTAAGTCTTTCCACAATGAATTAGAAGAAACTCAAAACAACAGAGATGTGTGGAATTTCATTTGTTTTTCATAACTTCAAAATTTTCAAATGCAGATTAACAGTGTTCAAGATATGATAAGAATGCTTCAGCACTGTTAGGAATTCATAAAAATTAAATTTCAACAGAATTGCAAAAAATTTACAATTTTAAATTCAAGATCTGAAAATCATTAAAACATGAGAGTTTTATACAAATGAAGCAAATTTTCAGAAAATCAAGAATTTTGCAATTTGAAGTTTAAGAAGCACAAAACAAAAAAATTATGGCAGTGTTAATTCAAATAAGCACAATCAAAAGGAAGAATAAAAGAAAAACAAATTGAGGGAAGGATAAAGTGGAAGAATAAAAAGAATAGAAAGTATAAGAAAAAAAAAGTGAATTTAGAGATAATACCTAATTGCAATAGATGTTGTGGATCTCCAACTCGTCACACTTGGCTAAGGAACATGAAATTTTTGATCAACAAGAATTTGGAACAACTTGAAATATGACTCTTTTGAAGTTGCTCTTTAGCCATCCATCATACTTACACAAGAAAGGAAGAGAATGACCCAGAGAAGCTCTTAGGTCCAAGACTATCAGTGGTTGATACATTATGGATGAACGGCCCTTTTGGGGCCCAGATTTGTTTTGCCTTTGTGTTCCGAAAGTTATGATAATTCCTTGTCAAATTCTTAGGAACCCAAACTTGTGTAAATTTTCTGTTCTTGTTTCAATTCTTGCAATTTTCAAAAATATGTTCAATTTCTCCACATTTCACACACTTAGGAAAGACAACCTACCTTTGGCATTATTGTTCACATTATTCTGTGACTTTCCACAACCTAGTCTCTTTCTATTGTTAGCAAACAACTGATTTCCCAACAACATTTTAAACGATGTGTCACCAATTGAAAACTTATTCAGAGTAATCTCAAGATCTTGGACTTTGGTTTTAAGTCTTGTGTTTTCAATCACAAGAAAGGTGCATCTGTTTTTGTAATTCTTTCTTTTAATGTCATAATTCTCTTTCAAAGACAAGTTTTCCTTTTCAAGATCTTCTATGTCAAACTTGAATTTTGATATCTTTAGATTCAAAAAGTTAGATATTTCATAATCTTGGTTTTGAATATTTGAAACCTTTGCAAGTTCCGATTCTAACCTATCATTATCGTGAACTAGCTTCAAATTTTCAGATTTTAACTTCTCAACTTCTAATGCTAGAGAATTTATAATTTCGGAAAGATTTTGGCACATCAAAATTAAATCTTTGTTATTGTATACCTCATTAGATTGTTCTCCACTGTCTTCTAAATCTGATTGTGCCATAAAGCACAGATTAGCTTCTTCCTCGCTGCTGTCAGATTCTTCTTCTCCTTCCTCACCATCTCATGTTGTTGCAAATGCTTGCTTCTTCTTTTTGTTTCGAAGTAGTGGGCAGTTTGGTTTGATATGCCTGACCTTCTGGCAATTGTAGCTGGTTGGTTCCTCGTCTGAATTGTCAAAGCTTTTAGGTTTGTTGGCTTTTGGTTTATTCCTTCATGGTTTGAATTTGCTCCATTTCATGAGCTGTCTAATATCCATAACAAGTTGCTCGATGGGATCTTCATCATCGTTGTCAACTGTATTGGACAAGGCTATTGATTTCTTCTTTGACTCTTAGTTGTTGCGATCTTCTCGTTCCTTCAACTTCATTTCATAAGTCATCAGATTTCCAATCAGCTCTTCCATGCTCATCTTGCTAAGATCCTTTGATCCTTGAATTGTCGTGAATTTATCCTCAAAATTCATTGGTAGAACCCGTAGGATTTTCCTTACAAGCTTTACTTCAGTGTAGACTTTTCCAAGAGCTCTAGCATTGTACACCAGCATTGAAAAACGACCATACACGTCTTTTATACTCTCGTCTTTTCGCATCGTGAAGTTTTCGAATTCATTGCTGAATAAGGAAAAACGATATTCTTTTACTTGAGATGTTCCTTCATGAGTGACTTCCAAAGTATGCCAAATTTCCTCTATAGTATTACAATGAGAAATTCTGTTATATTCAGTTTTGTCAAGAGCACAAATAAGAGCATTCGTAGCTTTAGCATTCAATGAAAACAATTTTTTATCAGAGTCATCCCATTTATCTTTGAATTTAGGAAATTCAACATCATTAATTGTCATAATGGGAGACTTATACCCTGATTCAATAATGTTCCATACTTCATAATCAACTGAACACAAATAAATCCTCATCCTAGCCTGTGACGCCCCACCCTGAGACTCGTACTAGTAAAGAGCATTATGAGGAATGTCGTCTACTAATACAGAGAATAAGGCTTGTTAGGAGCGGTCATCCATAAGCCTTGCATTAAATAAACATCAAGAGTATCGATAAAATCTGCTAACTAATTTTCTTTCTTTCTTTCTTCGACACTCTTATATTCATTCAATACAAAACTATGGTGGCTAAGAAGTAATTCAGAACAAATACGATTAACCGAAGCAATAAACATCTCAGAACAAATCACCCAGCATCGGATACATATACATATGATATACAACATATAGCGTCACAAATGTGGTATAAAACCACAATAAGTACATCATAAGTCCAAATAAATAATATGGTACATCAAAGTACATGAATCATAAACATCTACTCAAAATAGCTAACTGGATAGCCCAAAACACTAGATCCATGGCTGAAGCAAAAGGTGTCCATGTTAGGACCTTAAGGCTACTCAGACACTAGAGATATAAACTATATCTATTCAAATTTAAATCAAAAGAAATAAGCAATAAAATAAAATGCAGTAAGGTAAATAACACCAGGATTTTTATACTGGTTCGGATTAACCAATCCTATATCCAGTCCTGCACTCCGCCATGCAGAATTTCACTATAATCGCTTGCTTTCCACGGGTTACAAGAACACCTTTACAATCTTGATTTCACGGGCTATAAGATACACCTTCTCCTTATCAACAAAAACAATGGCAAGTAGATGTATCTTCTATACAGATTCTTGCAGATTTGGTACAATGATCCTATAGACCTCCAATGGCAATATATCTTTGAATTCTTTGAGGAAATAGGATTAAATCAGAGAGAGAATGATATGAATTCAAGCACAACTCTCTGATATTGCTTGGCTTGCACATCAATGAAGAATAGGATTGAAAGAGAGTGAATTTGCAAGAGTAATAGGTTAGTTTTCAATGGAACTTTGCAAAGAATAAATGGAGAAGAAGGAGTAGAAAAAAAAATGTGAAATTAATGTATAAAAATTCATTACCAGAGGCCTTTAAATAGTGTATGAAAGGATGTGTCTTTTGGTGAAAGGGTCGAGGGAATTAACTACTCAAATTGAATTCAGAAATCTGTACTAGCCGTTATATGTCAACATACAAAAAAGGGTATGTCGACATACTTGTGTTGCAAATAGCACAACAACACTTATAAGTGTCACAAATTTCCTGCACTTCAAATTTCCTTATATTTGTGGATTTTGGTTATTCGGTTGAGGTCAATGGTTAATTATCTTCAAGTATAATTGCCGAGGGATCTTTAACAAAATATTCTAAGGTTCAACCAACTCCTCGTCACTTCACACACCTCTGTTCTTTAGCATTCTTCTCTAATAGCTTTTAGTCTTCAATTGCATTGATTATCCTTTCTCTGTACTTCTTTTGTATTCTTGTTTATCTTTATAAATATCTTCATAATATATCTATTGTAACCGCGAAACTCAAAGATATGTTAGTACTAATGTTTATATGGTTGTTGTCATCAAAATCAATACCTAGGGTAACTAGGATATTAACAATCTCCCCCTTTTTGATGATGACAGCCATATAAATATTTGGGAGATAAAATATAATATTTCTATATTTGACTCCCTTTAACTCTGTAAACTCCCTGTAACAACCCCTTTTTTAGAACCAATTTAAAATTGGTTTTTATAGAAATTAAATATTTTAGATGAATTATTTTGAGAATAAATGACTTAAAATTTGTTTCAATCAAATTTAGAACATATAAATTTAAATTTAATTAAAACGAGCTTGAAATAGCATGGTAGTTTGAAAATTCGATTTTAAACTTTGAAGGAATGTATAGAATTCAAAATAAATCAGAATTTGATAAAACAAGAAACGTTAGGATATTTTAAATTGTGATTTTCTAACCAATGTAAGAAACTGATATTTCACTTTATGAATTGTGAGTTATGTCTAAATTAAAATTTAGAATAGTCGCTATGGAATATTATATATAATCCTAAAAGTCGCATTTTGTATACAGATGAATTTGAACTCGAAACCACTTCCATTGAGTTCAAAACATCATTTAGGTGGTCGCAAGCTATAAGGATCAATATGTTTGGAGTTTGTAGAAATTGGGACTTTTGTTAGGGCTTGGTTAGCCAACTTAGCCACTTCACTTAAGTGCCCCGAATAAGCCCTTCTCCCTCATTCACTTCAAAACTTAACAAAAATTAGAAAATGGAGAGTGGAAAGGGAAATTAAAATTCATAAGCTAGGGTTCTTGATTCCAAGCCCAATTCTTGTTGAAATCAAGTGTTAAAAGCTTAGGTAAGCTCCTGTTCATCTTCTCCAGCTTATCTCCTCTTTGATTTTTGATGATTCATATGACCGAACACTTAGGAAATCTATTTATATATGCTTAGATTGGAGATTTGCCTGCAATATTGGAAGAGAGGTTGATTTTGCTTGCTATTGGGTATATTACTTGCTTGTAATCAAGCAAAGGTGAGAATTTCGATCATAATTGTTTAATGTAAGGATCACTAAACAAATAAGCGCTTGTTATATATATTGATTGTTGGTTATGAGCTTGGTTGGGTTGTTTAACGACCTATAATGATCAATTTGAATGCATGAAATGATTTAATGATGTTTGGTATAGGTTAATGACAAGTAGTATAAAAAAAGATTTGAGTGTCGAGTGAAGTTTATGTAGTAGTTGATTAATTTTGGGTTGATAGAATGACTTTTGATTGATCATATGACTAAATATGATGTTAAATGCTAAGTGGTGCAATGAAATGCGATTGTATATGTTATGGCTGAGTTATGCAAGAATTCACATTGATGCCTCAAGCCTTATTCTTATATAAGTGTGCCTATGGCACGTTTGAATTGAGTTTATGTTGTGTATGCATTAGGTCAATTGTGTAAGTTGTCGATTTCCTTGGTTTTCTAGTGTCAGAAATCATAGTATAATCGATATTCGAATTGTATATGCTATAGGTGAGGTTATTATATGCACCCATGCTCTTATAGCTTCCCTTTAGCATTACCAAACCATCTCATTCTAGCTTGAATCGCATTCGATAGCTTTGGTTTGGAATTTAGTTCACCTTTGAACTTATGATAAAAATCATCTCAAATCTCTTGTATGAATGTTTGCATGTGTGTGTGTGTTCTTGAGTGCTTTCGGTGAGCAAAGAAGGCTTCATTTTCATTTAGAAAACGTTATAAGCCTTCACCATTGATCCGAGCTCATCTGAAAACCGTTTGCACATCATTTTCAAGGAAAATATTTGCCTATGCTTCAGCTCAGATGTCTGTCCGAGAGGGGAAAGACGTCTGTCCAAGTTTTAAGAAGAAGAAAAATAAATTCTTTAGGTCAGACGTCTGACCAAAAATGGTCAGACGTCTGTCTAAACTCTCGGGAAAACAGTTTTCCTGACAACAGATGTCTGTCCTGGGGGTGATAGACGTCCATTGGCATAAAACTATTGTTGACCAGTGGAGACCACGATCAATAGTTTAGGTCCATCCAGGCTTTTTCCCGGCCGAATTTTGGCCTATTTCGACTTCGTTTGTGACTTGTCAGTTTCACTAGTTCGCAGATTTCAGCAATCGATTTTATTCGAAATTGTTTTTTTAAATTGCTTCAAATTATTTCAAGCGATTTAGAATGTGTTCAAACCAGTCTTGCTTGGTTTATAAAATAAAAATGGTTAAGTTGTATGGCATGAAAACATATAAAAGAATTAATTATTAGATATGATATGACTTGAGTACTTAATTCGATAACCGAATTAAATTCTCGACTAAACCTTTTTATATAAGGTAATGAATGGGGAAGGCCAATAATTTAACCAAGGAAAAGAATTTGATTTGATATTATATGCGAGAATTATTTGAAAAGACCGAGTTTAATCTCTTTTCAAATAATTAAATGACGACTAGAAGTCGAAGATAATAAAGACGGTGCAAGACCGACAATCTTCACATCGAATAGATTACTACTGATGCCTCAGATATGAGTAACTGCTTGAAAGGGTTATAGTGGTAGTTTCCGGACGTACTTGTTGATTTTCCGGATATGCGAGGACCTCTCTTCTGTATTGGACATATGGAATGAGGAATAATGTTCCTTTGGTCTCGTTCAGATCCGGAACGGATGAATGAATGGATTGTATGTTTGACATTGTAATGTGTGCTATGTAATTGATCTCTGCTAAATATATATCTGTTTCGTGGCGGAGAATTTATTCTCTTGCGTAACACCCTTCTTTGAGACGTATGAGTTTAGAGGTTATATATTGGTGAAAATCAATGACATGGTATGGATTGACAGTGTGGCATGCTAAGATGCAACCGATCAAGTCTTTTGTTGAAAAGCAAAGTCTTGTTGATGATGATAAAAGCACAGCTTTAAGTAGCAAAGATTTGTGTTAGCGTTAATTCGCGAGCCTCATACCCCGATATGAGTCAGAAACGGGATAAAGGACACAAGGAGTGCATATGTTTCTTTCTAACTAGAAGTTGTGTCATGGTATGTAGCCCTGACATTTTTACTTATGTGGATGATGGATATGCGAGGCACCTTAGATTAGAGCCGACTAAAAGGCTCGAATGATAGGTAAGATAAGACCGAGAAACATATTGTTCAGGAATAACTAATTCTCAAACGTAAGTGAGGACCGACCTTGCTGGATCCAAGGGTTGCTAAGGGCGCTACCCTGGGCATCCCGCTAGAGATGGCCCGAAACCAGTAAGGAGTACATCCCTTGCCTTGACTCATGATGGAAATCCAATTTACAATACGACATCATGCGGTTTTAATTATAAACCTATATGGAGACATAATATATGGTACCTATGCCATCTAAGATTGATACATTTATGTTGAAATTGGTTTTGAAACATCTAGACACTAATAATAATATCAAATGATTTTTATTTTCTGTGTATCAAGCATTTTTGACCATTATAAGGTAAAACTATATCCTCCGGCTTGCGTTGCATTGTGTGATGGGACCTGAGTCTTATAATGGCTTCATTTTTCTAAAAATCATTGCGATGTTTACTTGATTTACTTTATTTTATGCACCAACAATCCAATAGAGTAAACCTGTTCCGTGACATACGTCTTGGTCCTGTGATTTTCCTTATACTTTAAATAAGTAAGTAATTGTAGAATTTCTCATACCGGTCCCATGAATGACTCGTAGTTTGTTTTTCCCTTGGTGCCCATATTTTTACACGGGCAGCCAAGTAAACAGGTGATTGGCTTTCTTTTGGATATGTTGTTGGAGAATGGAGTTTTGATGACAACAACCTAATTTCAATTATCATTCATTATAAAATATATACTAACATCTTTATCTAGAATACACACACACACATATGCAGGATTTGCATACAAGAATTAATATTGAAGACTGTACAGTTTAAGAGCTTTTAGAGATTCAGAATTCAGAGTAGATTCAAGACTCATGAGTAATCAAGATTTCAAAATTTCAAGAGTTCAAGATGAATATAGTAATAGAGTCTAGTTTATGTAAGACTCCGAATAGCACTCCAGGTTCAAATTCTATTTTTCAAATTATTTATTTTCAAATTCAAAATTATTTTCAAATTGATTTCAAACTTCTCTCAAAATAATTTTTAATCTTCCAAGAATTTCAAACTTATGTTTTCAAATATATTTCCTAATTTATAAGTATTCTTATTTTTATAGTTTTATTAAATATGTTTTACTAAGTTTATATTTGATTATTTAGACTCTAAGTTTTCATATAACCTTTTGTTTATATATAGTTTATAAATATTTCTTTATAATTTGCTATATATATATATATGATTATATCATATTATATATATGTTTATAATTATATTATATATAGTTTTCATATCACATATATATTAAGTTTTAATCATTTGTTTAATTAATATTTTCTTATGTTTTTATACTTGAAAAATAATGTTTTAACAACTAATTTTGTTTCAGGGATTTCCAGAATTAAAATATTGAGTTAAATACTTAAAAAAATACTTTAAAAGTCATAAAAATGATAAGTATATCGACATGTAAAAAAGGGTATATCGACATATAACTGTAAGAAATTTAAATTTGAAAGGAAGTGTCTTTTCACCATTTGAAACGTTTCAGAAATGTTACAACCCTTCACACACTATAAAAAGGGCTTGAATTCGAATTTTTAATCATATCTTCTTCTCCACATTCACTCTCTTTCATTATATAATTATTCTTAATCGTTTTTTTGATCTCTACACTTATACTCTGCTAAATTAAATTTTGTTTTGATCAAACTTCTTCTCTCTACACTCTCTTCTCATCTCTCTCTAAACCAAGTGCTATTGAAGAATTATAGGACTGTTCGTAATTACTTGGATTGAGTAAAGTAGGAATCGGTGTGTTTCTTTGTAGCCGTGAAATAAAGGAAGTAGGAATCAATGGTATTCTTATAGCCATGAAATCAAGGAGGTTGTACTTGACTATTGATATAGTAATAAAACTCTGAGCAATCCAGCGTTATGTGGGACCAGACGTAAGAGGAATCCGAACTAGTATAAAATCCGGTGTGTTCTTTCCTTTTCTACATTTTTATTTCTATTTATTTTGCATATGTGTTTGAATCTGTGTCTGTGATTGTGTTTATGGTGTTTGATTAATTCTGTTATTGACATAAATTTTAGATTTTGTTTAAATTCTCACAAACACTATTCACCTCCCTCTACTATTTGTTTTGCCTTACTGATCCATTCTGCAATCCCTAACAATTGGTATCAGAGCAAGGTTTTTCAGAAAGTTCATAGTCTGATTTTTGAAAATTTTAAATGGCAAATTTTAAACACTAGTTTATATTCATGTCTTGCATCAGTATTAGATGAGTCTGCATTCAATATGATTGAAAATTCAAGTTATCATGATATGATTTCTTGAAAATTTTATTTGATATATCACTGAATCTTCATGATGTTATTATTTCAAATTATAATTAGTTATTTTGAAAAGTCACTTGATTCTTTGAAAAGGTATGTTGTTTTGCAGGAAATAAGTTATTTCTGATGACTAATTAGCCAAAAGACACCAAGATGATTATTCATCAATCAAGAAACAAAGAGATATGACTTTTGGAGTTATAGTAGTTGAAGTGTCCGTTCATTTAATATTCAAAATTTTGGAGCCAAGTTGGTTAAACTACTAAATCATCGATCTCATCATCAAATTCTGGAAGGTGTAAATATAATTCTGATTCGTCATCAAGCGATGGGAAGCTAGAAATCGGAGATTCAAATATGTGTTTCACAACAAATTAGAATTCAGAAAATATCGAAGAAATGGATCTTAAAATCGGGTATGCCTTAATTAATTTTTAATATTTTGGTTGGATGGATGTTTTGTTTGCTTTGTTTTAAATTTGAAAATTAAATTTTAAAATTCAAACTTGAAATTTATAATTCAAATCTGAAATTTAAAATTCAGATTTGAAATTTGAAATTTGAAATTCAATAATAATTAAATAATCATTAATAAAATAAAATAAAATAGTTTGGATGTTTGATAGGATTAGTATTATTTCAGGAATTAGTTAAACCAGAAATATAAATCGATAATTTTTAAACCAAGAGTCACAAAACCATATGTCCTTTGAAATTATATACGTATGTCGACGTACATAAATGAGCATGTCGACATATATTCCAATAAATTCAAAATTTGAATTTTCAAATTTCCCTCCAGTCCTTTCAATAAGAAAATGCCAATTCAAATTTTGGTTATTAACTTTACCTGTCTACTTATTTTCTTATACCTTGTTTCTGAATATATATATGTATATATATTAAAAATATATAAATTAATAAAATTATATAAACATGTTAATATGACATACAAAGTTATTATAACTTTTTGATATGGTTATAAAATTTAAATTTATTCATCTTTCATATAGTTTAAACATGAATAGTTTAACTTATATATTATTTATATGATTTTATAACAATTTTGGGTTACATTGTCACAAATATTATTTGTTACTTAAATACTTATTTTGATTTCTTATTAAGATTTATAAAAGCTTAAATTTTTAACCTAATATTTTGGTATAAAAATAATGTGTATATATATATATATATGATTTTATGTCTTAAAAATAAGAAACTATAGTTTTATAGTTTTATTTATATCCAAATTTCATAATTTTGTTATGATTATAGATTTCTTTTTAATATTTTAACATATAAATGATTCTTTAGCAAACGAATATATTTTGATTTCTAAAGTTTAAATTTAATATTAATTTGCATCAAAAAGATTACTGTATATATCTCATTATATATTGAATTTTAGGTTTTTTTTTAAAATCAGTTTTTATATATAGTTTTATGAATATATGTTTATAGTTTTTCTTTATATGATACAAATTTATATTCTTTTTAAATAGATCTTCAATTTTTACTATGTTAAAGAAACACCCTACAAAGATTATTTAACTCCACATTTCTCATAGAATTATTTTAAATATTTTATTATATATACCATAAAACTTTCATCTTTACCATTCTTTAAATATCATTCATAAGTATCATTACCCTTAGTCTAGAAATTAATATATATTGTCCTTGTTAAATTCAAATAATTTGTAATATATATGTATATGCATAATAGTTAGATAGTACTTTGTATATATTACCTAAATAGATATAATTACCAAATTATTCTGCATATAATCATTACACATCTTATTTCATATTATTATTATAGATTATAGTACATCTCATATTAAAATCATTCACAAGTTGCATTTCGTTCAATGTGTCACTTCATGTATATTTGCATATGACATACTGCACTATAACCAACACACTACATTACATGTTAACTTTAACTCCATATATAACAGGTATATAGTATGAAAAGTTTTTATCTAAGTAGAAATATAAGATTATTAATCAAATACATAACATATTTACTTTGTCTTGATTAACTTAATTGATTTGTTTGGCTTAGTTGAATTGATTGGCGTGATTAACTTGATTGACTTATTTGGTTTATTTGACTTTAATAACTTGATTGACTTACTTGACATGATTAAATTTCATAGTAGTTGATAGGTTTGTTAGAAATATACTTATGCATTTATAGTTGATAGGAGCTTTATAGGTTTTAGGATAAATATAAGTTACAAGAATTTTTAATGTTTTGTGACAACAAAACTTAATTCGATTGATTGTTTGGATTAAACTACTTTATTTAACTTATATCATAATATTCAGGATATCTTATCAGAGTTATTTCTTAGTCTAGATTAAAATCTTATTGTAGTTTTAAATGAATTAGAGAATAGGCTAGGTTTAGTCTAGTATTAGATTAAGGGGGAGTTTTATATAGTTTCTTGGATTAATTAAAGGTTCAAGAAGTGTTTATTAACACATATTATTTAATTTGGTTGATTGCTTGAATTGATTGCTTGAATAGATTGCCTGAATTGATTCCTTGAGTTGATTGCTTGAATTGTTTGTTTGAATTACTTATTTGGAATGACTTGCTTGTTAGAATTGATTATAAATTGGTTTGTTTAGAATGTTATCATTCTATTTAGTTTATTAGAATAGTATAGTCATAAATTTAGGGGGAGTTATAATCTTCTAGATTAGAATCAAAATAAGGGATAGTTATATTTAGGATCATTTATAGAATGGATTTAGGGGAAGTTATATAGAATTTGGATATTATATAGGCATAAATTTTGGGGGAATATTTTATAAGGTATAGATAGATTTCAGATTCAGGGGGAGTACTTTATTTTAGTATAGGAATTATTTAGATAGTTATAGGATCTAGGGAGAGTAGTTTTAGAATTTCTTTTTGATAATACCAAAGGGTGAGAAATTATAAAATATAGACATAGTTTATAGAATTCATATAGTTAGAGGGAGTATTAGAAGAATCATCATGAACATGTATGATATTTTATAAACTAAGGTTGTCATCATCAACAAGGGGGAGATTGTTGGAGAATGGAGTTTTGATGACAACAACCTTATTTAAATTATCATTGATTATAAAATATATACTAACATCTTTATCTAGAATATATACACACACACACACACATATGCAAGATTTGTATACAGGAATTAATACTGAAGACTGTATAGTTTAAGAGCTTTTAGAGATTCAGAATTCAGAGTAGATTCAAGACTCATGAGTAACCAAGATTTCAAGAGTTCAAGATAAATATAGTAATAGAGTCTAGTTTATATAAGACTCCGATAGCACTCCAGGTTCAAATTCTATTTTTCAAATTATCTATTTTCAAGTTCAGAACGATTTTCAAATTGATTTCAAACTTCTCTCAAAATAATTTTTAATCTTCCATGAATTTCAAAATTATGATTTCAAATATATTTCCTAATTTATAAGTACTTTTATTTTTATAGTTTTATTAAATATGTTTTACTAAGTTTATATTTGATTATTTAAACTCTAAGTTTTCATATTACCTTTTGTTTATAAATTGTTTATAAATATTTCTTTATAAATTCCTATATATATGTTTATAATTATATTATATATATACATGTTTATAATTATATTATATATGTTTTTATATCACATATATATTAAGTTTTTAATCATATGTTTAATTAGTATTTTCTTATGTTTTTATACTTGAAAAATAATGTTTTAGCAACTAGTTTTGTTTTAGGAATCTCCAGAATTTAAATATTGATTTAAATACTTTAAAAATCATAAAAATGATAAGCATGTCAACAAGTAAAAAAGAGTATGTCGACATATAACTGTCAGAAATTCAAATTTGAAAGGAAGCGTCTTTTCACCATTTCAAACGTTTCAGAAATGTTACAACCTTTCACACACTATAAAAGGGCTTGAATTCGAATTTTTAATCATCTCTTCTTCTCCACTTTCACTCTCTTTCATTATATAATTATTCTTAATCATTTTTATGATTTCTAAACTTATATTCTTCCAAATTCAATTCCATTTTGATCAAACTTCTTCTCTCTACACTCTCTTCTCATCTCTCTCTGAATCAAGTGCTATTGAAGAGTTATAGGGTTGTTTGTAATTGCTTAGGTTGAGTAAAGTAGGAATCAGTGTGTTCCTTATAGCCGTGAAATCAAGGAAGTAGGAATCAGTGCTTTCCTTGTAGCCTTGAAATCAAGGAAGTAGGAATCGGTGGTATCTCTTGTAGCCGTGAAATCGTGGAGGTTATACTTGACTATTGATATAGTAATAAAACTCTGCGCAGTCCAGTGTTGTGCGGGACTAGACGTAGGAGCAATTCGAACCAGTATAAAATACGGTGTGTTCTTTCCTTTTCTGCATTTTTATTTTTGTTTGCTTTGCATCTGTGTTTGTGATTGCGTTTGTGGTGTTTGATTCATTCTGTTATTCACATAATTTTTAGATTTTTTTTAGATTCTCACAAACACTATTCACCCCCCTCTAGTGTTTGTTTTGCCTTAATGATCCATTCCGCAATCCCTAACATATGCACCATCGCATTTGGTGCTCTTTTGGATGAATGTAACAACCCGAAAATCTGAGCCAGTTTAAATTTTTTATTTTGGCAATTTTAATGAATTTTGAATATTTAAAATAGATTATTTTAAATAATATCGACGAGAAATTTATTTTGAATATAATTCGAACGTATATATTTATACGCATCGTCGTTAGAATATAAATAATTATTTATAATTATAAAAAGAATTGAAAATGGCACGGTAGTTCGATAATTCGATTTCAAACTTCAATTGAATGTACCGGGTGCAAAACAATCCGGATTTTAGTGAAACAAAAAATAATGGGATCTATTTGATAATATCTTTCCAACGAATCCGAAAAATTGAAATTTCATGGCGGGAATCAAAAGATATGTCCAGTTGAAAATTCTGAATAGTCGCTATGGAATTCAGGCCCTTAAAAATGGGGATTTTGCAAACGACCTCGGATTTTGACGAAACCACTTTTGTTGGATTCGTGATGTCAAATTATTGCTAGGTTTCAAATTTCATAATTTTTCGAATCAATATGTGAGCGTGGCAAAGGAAAACGTGTTTGACCATTTCAGTTGAATTTAATCGACTGGAAAATGGCCATTTTTCCAACGGTCTCAGAATTCGACGAAACTAGTTTTGTTAGGACCGTATCGTCAATACGAAGCTAGAAAATATTTTTCTACAATTTATAGAGTTCGTATGTGAACCCGGTAAATAGAAATGCTCATTTAAATTCAATATATAGAGTTATATGTTGATTTTGACGAAAACTGATTGAAACGATCGAATCAGCTTGCGATACATATCCCATTGTGTTCGAAATGGGGGTAATTAGCTATGGACGACAGGCGGTGGGCCACGTTTTGAGGTCATATGTAAAAGTCAACGTTTTGAAATAATAATAATAAAAAAAATATCTCCTCTCTCCCCCTTAACCCGTTGGCCCCCCCATTCTACTTCAATCGAGCCGGATAATGAAAAAAAAGAGCATCGGAGCGCCCCCTCGCCTGTGGCGATTCGCGCCACCGCCTTCCCCCCCCCCCCCCCCCCCCGCTGATGATCCTCCCCGTCGCCCCCTTAAACCCCTCTTTTTCCGATCGACGAGACCCCCGTTCGACGCCCACTCTCTCGCGCGACACCGCACCGCCCTGGGTGGCGCTGACCACCACCGCACCCCCCCGACGAACCTCCAGCAGCCATCCCGACGTGCTGCGCCGCCCTCAGCCGACTCCGACGATGAAAACCCCGTTTTCTCCAATGCTGTAAGTTTTTAATTATATTTTTATTTATAAAATCAGTTTTTTTATACGAATTAGCATTTATAAAATCTGAAAATAAAGTATATATGAAGATAGGATTTTGTATATCTAATTAAAATAGAAAAGACGAGATTTTTAAAATAGAAAAGACGAGATTTTTGAAATAGAAAAGACGAGATTTTTAAAATAGAAAAGACGAGATTTTTAAAATAGAAAAGACGAGATTTTTAAAATAGAAAAGATTAGATTTTTAAAATAGAAAAGATTAGATTTTTAAAGGAAGAAAGACGATATTTTTAAATGGAGAAAGGTGTGATTTTTACATATGTAGTGGGTTAAAAATATGATTTTTACATAGTAGGAACTATAAAAATGTAATCTTTATGAGATAGAGAATATAAAAATATCATCTTTGTATATGTAGCGAAATAAAAATCTGATTTTTATTATATATACGTTGAAATAAAGTGGTGATCTTTATAATGACGAAATCTATATTTTTGAAAAAGCGAAATCTTTATATGAAGAATAGCGGGATAGAAATGGAATTTTATCTATATAACATCGTAGTAAAAATTCGATTTATATATATTGAACAGCATAGTAAAAATTCGATTTATATATATTGAACAGCATAGTAAAAATTCGATTTATATATATTGAACAGCATAGTAAAAATTCGATTTTTATCTATTGAACAGCATAGTAAAAATTCGATTTTTATATATTGAATAGCGAAGTAAAAATTCGATTTTTATATATTGAACAGCATAGTAAAAATTCGATTTTTATTTATTGAATAGCGAAGTAAAAATTCGATTTTTATATATTGAACAACATAGTAAAAATTCGATTTTTATATATTGAATAGCATATTAAAAATTCGATTTTTATATATTGAATAGCATAGTAAAAATTCGATTTTTTATATATTGAATAGCATAGTAAAAATTCGATTTTTATATATTGAATAGCGAAGTAAAAATTCGATTTTTATATATTGAATAGCGAAGTAAAAATGTGATTTTTACATATGTAGTGACTACGGGCGACGAAAGTGATAAGAGACGAGAACGACGATGATTTCTATCAATGAAGAGTCGTGGTATTGGATAGCTATTGGTGAGAACTTCTCACTCTTCAATTTCTTTTTCTAGTTATATATATACTAGGATGCAGACGGTGTTTAGTAGCACTCGACACCCGTCATCCACAGACCATGGATGGCTTGTTTGTTTAATTGTTTGGTTGTGTAGTTGGTTAGATTATTTGGTTTGAATTGAATTGTTTGGTGAAATGAAATTGATTTGATTGATGTGTGAATGGCATGGGCCTTCACTAGACCGGGGATAAGGCTAGGCCTCGTCCCGTTTCTAGTATCGTGCCGTTATGCCGCCGAAATTTTCTAAAATATGTTAGAAAAATAAAAATATCATTTTTATTGTGTAAATGAACTGAATATAAATTCATGTGTTGAAATAAAATATTTTATCGTTAAAATATAATTTTTAACGTGGAAGTGAATAAAATAAAATATTCATTTACAAACCGGACGGTTTGTTTATGTACACCTATTTGAAGGACGTTGAATGGGACGATAAATTTTAAACATCGCCCAACTGCACAAATAAAATCTGTGTTTGATTGTTTGAAACCCCACACAGGTGTTGGGATGAAATTTGAAGTTCACTCATCCTGATTGATTAAATATGTCGATCGATTGATTGACAGGCTGTCATAAGCGTTATATATATATATATATATATATATTTGATGCTTATACAGTGTAGTGCACTTTGGTTGATGGTTGATTATTTTTCAATGCTATTATATACATGTGTTGTATGGAATCCATATAATTAACTTTATATGGTAATTGATTGGGCCTCATTCCAATTTAGAAAATAAAGAACATTATAAAATAAAGGTTCATGTGTTGACTGTACTCATCCGTTGAGATTAGTCATGTGTTGAACGAAATATTTTAACAATAAAATTTATATCTTTATCACTATAAAATAAAGGTTCATGTGTTGGCCGTACTCATCCGTTGAGATTAGTCATGTGTTGAACGAAATATTTTAACAATAAAATTACATCTTTATCATATATAGAATTAGAAATCAACTGGAAAATAGATGAGATGAGTGGTCTCCTGGATATTAATCTGATGTTGGTTTCGGCCTTCGGGGTTAATATTCAGGAAATCGTTCTCTTACTAATTTACGGTTGGAGTCTAATTTTAAATCAAACGATAGATACCTTAATTTCCATAAAATATATTAAATAACAAAAATAGTCACACGTGGACAGTACTCATTCGCTGAGATTAGTCGTGTGTTGACAAAGATATAGAGTCGTGTATTGAAAGAAATATAGATCCATTTGTTGAATATAAAGCCGTGTTGATTAGTGATGCGCTATTTTGACGTGAATGATATTTATATCGATTATATTCGTTTTTGAATTTAAAACAAATTTGAATTGAATATAAAACGATTTCGAAATGAATTGAATATAAAACGATTTCGAAATGAATTGAATATACAACGAAATGAATTGAATATAAAACGAATTCGAAATGAATTGAATATAAAACGATTTCGAAATGAATTAAATATATAACGAATTTGATCTGAATGGAATAGAAAACGAATTGAATTCAAATTGAATAGAAAACGAATTGAATTCAAATTGAATAGAAAACGAATTGAATTCAAATGGAATAGAAAACAAATTGAATTTAAATTGAATAGAAAACGAAATGAATTCGAATCGAATTAAAAATCGATTTGAATTGAAATCAAATAGAAATGAATTTTAAAAAGGATTTATAATAGAAAATTCAATTTTGATTTGAATTTGAAATAAAGGTTGAAATTGTTTTTGAAACGAATTCAAAACTATTTATAAATTTCGTTTCAAATAGTAATCGACGAAATATATATTATATATATTTTATATATAATATAATGGCCTGAATAGAACGCGCCGCGCCGTGGCAGTTCGTGAATTTCGACCATTTATTTCAAACGGACATTACGGGAGATCCGACCGTCGGATTCTCCTAAAACCGGAACCATTGGGTTCGTATCGAAAAGAGCTTTCTAACGAATATTAGAAACTAAAAATCTAACAGTTGGATTTGGAGATACGTCCAAATCAAATTTGAAAAAGGTCGCTGTAAATGCAGTTCGATGGCCGTTGATGGAAATCGAATGTACGGGCCTTGATAAATTTATTAAAAATAGTAATAATTTGTGTAAAATCATAAGAAATGATTTGGGAAAAATTGGGATGAAAAACTCCCTATTTGAAAAGATAAAATAGATTTTTATCGAAATGAACTAGTTTTGAACTAAAATTAAAACCCATATATTTTTAAATAAATAAATTGGATTTGAAATGGGTTTTAGATAAATTGATTAGTGGGTTTATCGTGAACGGTGTTTTAAATAACACTAGTTCTTTAACCCGATAATAAATAGAATGTGATTTGGGTTTATCGTGAACTGTGTTTTAAATAACACTAGTTCTTTAACCCAGTAAAAGGAGTTTTAATGAATCTGCAATTAGATTGAATTGTGAATTGATAATTTAAATTATCAAATTTAGAGAGTGAACGAGGATGGAGTATCGCCAGTTTTGCTCCAAAACGATAGTCAAATCTTTAATTAGATTTGAACGTGAAATGGTAATTAATTTTACCAATAACACCGTGGCATTAGATATGGAGTATTACCAGTTTTGCTTCATGGGACGAATAGGTTGGGATTGGGAAATAAAATAAATAATTACTTCGGTGTGGTTCGCTAATCTCGACTAGTTTTAGAAAACCATAATTTGGTTTGAAACGACATCCAAAGGAAGATTAAAGGATAAATTTTAAAGAATTTATCTTGGATAAAATTAATGGGAACCTTTCCCTAAAAATGTGATTTTGTGAATAAAAGAATATTCTGAATTGGAATGAGGCGTATGTTGTGTTTGTGTAACATTTGTTTTTAATATATGCGGGTTGTTCGGAAAGTCCGGGTTTATACCCATTCTGAATAACCGATTCGACGATATGTCGAAGATGAAGACGGTGGTCGAAGACCGGAAGTCTTCACATCGTTTGGGTGATTACTGATGATCTTGATTGGGCTGTACACCCAAGATGAGGGAACCAGTTGGTGGTCGTCCAGACGTACTTGGAGATGGATGGATATGCGAGGAAAGTGCCTCCGGTTTCGTTCAGACCCAGAACGAACTTGTAAATGGATTGTGTGTCTGACATTGGATTTTTTTCTGTGTTGATTGATTTCTGTTAAATATATCTCTGTTTGGCGGCGGAGAATTTATTCTCTTGCTTAACGCCCTTATCTGAGACGTACGAGCTTAGAGGTTATATATCGATAGATATCAATCGCATGGCATGAATTGCGTGTGTGGCACACAGAGTTGCATGTATCAAGGCTTCTGTTGAAAAGCAAAGTCTTGTGGTTGATGATCAAAGCACGGCCTACGTGGCTGCTTTGTGTATAACGTGAATTCGCGAGCCTCACACCTCGGTATGAGTCAAAAACAGGATGAGGACCCAAGGAGGGCACGGCGTTTCTTTCTAGCTATGGGTGGTGTCAGTGACCTACCAGCCCTGACGTTTATATACTTTTCACCTTTATGGTTTGGATGCGAGGCGCCTCGATTTTAGGTCTGTAAGGACCGGGAAACGTGTGTTCAGGCATAATTAATCCTCTAACGTAAGTGAGGACCGGCCTTGGAGGATCCCAGGATTGCCCAGAGTGTGTAGTCCTGAGACATTTGCTAGAGTGTCTCGAACGCGGAGAGGAGCTTGCCCCTTGCCTCGACTCATGATGGAATCCAATTTCCAATACGAGATATTTCGGTTTTAATTGTAGAACTAGTATGGCGACATAGTAGATGGTAGCTATGCCGCCTATGATTGATATTTATGATTGAAATTGTTTTGACACTATACACCTATAATAGTATCAAATAATGTGTTTTAAAACGTATCAAGCATGCTTTGGCTGTTATATGGGAAAACCCTATCCTCCGGCTTGCGTTGCATTGTGTGATGGGACCTGAGTCTTATAACAGCTTCATTTTTCTTTATTTAGCATTGCGCTGTTTGTTCTATGCACTGGTATTCTTGGGAGGAAACCCGTTCCGTGTTATACGGCGTGGTCCCTTGATTTACCTAACTTTAAAACCAATATAAATAACTGTTTACTTCTCACACCAGTCACATAACTGACCTGGAGTTTATTGTTTTAACCTAAACTCTGGGTGCCCCTATTTCCCGCACGGGCAGCTAGTAGTTTTGGTTTTGCAGATTTATATTCACAGGATCCTGGTTTACAGCTGGAATGATATCCGGAAAGCTCTGTATCCGTATATCACCTTCAGTTGTGCTTTCTATTATTTTCCGCTGCTATGTAATTTATTGTAATCTCTGATATTTATCGAATGTAATTTATTCATTTATACTCTGTATATTCTTGTATCTGATGGAATTGTTGTAATAGCAATGAAATGTTCTTCTGTTTGTGTTCTGATTTGTCCTGTTCTCAAACGATCAGGGGTTTCGAACGGTCTAGATCGGTTTAATGACTGATTCGGATCGAGCGAAATTCCAGGCCGTCACATTTGGTATCAGAGCTTTGGTTTACAGAGCTCGAGAACAGGACACATTAGAACCATACGAAAGAATTCATCAGATATTGGATTAGTAATATCCAATAAGAATGACTCGTTAGAGATAGGATCAGTAGTATCGTAGAACGAGTGTGAAGGGTATATTTTTCAAATGAAAACAATTTTGTTTTGAAATTTAAATCGATTTATACGTATTTGAATATTTATTTACTTTGAATTTGGACAATCCGATATATAAAGATTTCGCGTATACGCGTCATGAACGTATATTCGAAGTTTTAATATACTGGATAGATATAGAATCATACTCTAGTAGCCCGGAGATGTTCTGATGGTGGTTCGAAACATCATCAGCATTTATTTTCGAGTGACGAAGGTGTGATATCTATATATTTCCATTAGACTGGTGTGAGAACCAAAATATAGCTAGAATACTTTGTTGTGAATTGGCATCAGAAACATGATTTTCAGTATATGAATCAAAATTATGAATTTGAAACGTTAATTCACTAATTGATTGATGTTTATGTTGTTTGTTTATTTGTTTGATAATTTTGAACCATTTTGCCTAATTGAACCAAATATTGAATATCATTGGAAATTAGACGAATTTGCTTGCATATACATGTACTTACATTGAACAGGTCATATCAAGGAGGCTAGAGCAGAGAATAAAATTTGTTTGCCCGACAAATAGGTACATGTTTACTATAATTTACAGTTTTGTTTGGGTGATGATGATTTTATGAGCCTATTGGCTAGCCGCTTGGCTTTTTATTTTTCTTTTTGAGATCAGAAGGCCTATATGGCAATTTCGGGATTTTCTCGTGGCTCCCGGTGCAGGGGAGGTTATGGCGAAATTTTTCGAAAATTTAGGGTGTTAGCCAAATTTTTGAAAATTTGAAAATTCTCAGAAACTGAAAATTTAGAGAATGGAAGCCAGATCGAACGTAGAGTTGATTAATCAAACCACTTTCGACTTTGTTCCTTTTCGGGGACGAAAAGTTTTAAGTGGGGGAGATTGTAACAACCCGAAAATCTGAGCCAGTTTAAAATTTTTTATTTTGGCAATTTTAATGAATTTTGAATATTTAAAATAGATTATTTTAAATAATATCGATGAGAAATTTATTTTGAATATAATTCGAATGTATATATTTATACGCATCGTCGTTAGAATATAAATAATTATTTATAATTATAAAAAGAATTGAAAATGGCGCGGTAGTTCGATAATTCGATTTCAAACTTCAATTGAATGTACCGGGTGCAAAACAATCCGGATTTTAGTGAAACCAAAAATAATGGGATCTATTTGATAATATCTTTCCAACGAATCCGAAAAATTGAAATTTCATAGCGGGAATCAAAAGATATGTCCAATTGAAAATTCTGAATAGTCGCTATGGAATTCAGGCCCTTAAAAATGGGGATTTTGCAAACGACCTCGGATTTCGACGAAACCACTTTTGTTGGATCCGTTGAAATGACCCAAACTTCCCCGTAAAGGAAAGCCTAGATTTCCTTGAGAACAATACACATCAGAACACAAACTGAAGAGCATTTTATTGCTGATTACAACAATTACATCAGAGTACAAGAATATATCGGAGTATGAATACTTATTACATAAAAGAAATACAATGATATCAGAGATTTAAATTACATTTACATAGCAGCGGAAAAATAATACAAATATACAACTGAAAGGAATACACGGATACAGAGCTTTCCGAATACCGCTTCAGCTGTAAACCAGGATCCTGTAAATATATCTGCAAAAAGCTACTCGACTGCCCGTGTGGAAAATATGGGCCCCCGAGTTTGCCAGTGAAACAAACTACAGGTCAGTCATGGGACTGGTATGAGAAATCTTAACTAGATTTATCTAATAATAAGGCGAATCACAGGACCACGCCGCTAACGCGGAACGGGTTTACTCCATTGGATTGCCAGTGCATAAAATAAAGTAAATCGTTAAACAACGCAATGCCTTTTTAGAAAAATGAAACCATTATAAGACTCAAGTCCCATCACACAATGCAACGCAAACCGGAGGATAGGGTTTTACCTTATAATGGTCAAAAGATGCTTGATACGATAAAACGAATTTAATATTAGTGTGTATATCTATGGGTATATATATTTCAAAAACAATTTCAATCGTAATGTATTAATCATAGACGGCATAGTACCCCATCCTACTATGTCGCCATACTAGTTCTACAATCAAAATCGCAAGGTCGTATTGGAAATTGGATTTCCATCATGAGTCGAGGCTAGGGGCAAGCTCCTCTCCGATTCAAGACACTCTAGCAAATGCCTCAGGATCCCCCGCAGTGAACCCTTGGAGCGGTAGGGTCGGTCCCTGCCTATGGGCAGTGGATTGGTTATGCCTGAACACACGCTTCCCGGTCCCTTTGGACCTATAGTATGACCACTAACGGCCTATAAAAATCCGAGGCGCCTCAAAATCCATCATCCACATAAGTAAAATGTCAGCGCTGGTAGGTCCCTGACATCACTCTAGCTAGAAAGAAACGTGTGCACTCCCTACGGTCCGTATCCCGTTTTTGACTCATACCGGGGTGTGAGGCTCGCGAAGTCACGATATACACAAAGCTATGCCGTGATAGGCTATACTTTGATCATCCCGCAAGGCCCTGCTTTTCAACAAAAGCCTTGATCAATTGCATCTTGGCGTGCCACATTGACAATTCACGCCATGCAATCAATCACTATTAATATATACCAGGGTGTTAAGCAGAGAATAAATTCTCCACCACCAATCAGATATACATTAATAAAGATCAATTTAATTCACATGGAACAAAATCCAATGTCAGACACACATCCATTTACTAGCTTATGCTCTGGGTCTGAGCGAAAACCAAATCCGAACAATCAACAATAGTCCGGACGACCACCACTGAAGCCCCTTCAAGGTAGCTACTCCCATCAAGGGTCTCAGTAGCAACACATCCATTCGATGTGAAGATCGTCGGCCTTCAACCACCGTCTTCATTTTCGGCTCCTCATCGTCGTAGTAATTATTCGGAATGGGTTAAACCCGGTCTTTCCGAATAACTCACGTATTTTTATAATTAAAAATCAAGTACTATAAAAACACATCCAACGCCACATTCCAATTCAGAATTATTCTTCTAATGAATTATTCGCATTATCTTATCAAGGATAAATTCTTCAAATTTATTCTTAAATCTTTCTTTTAAAGATTTATTAAAAACTCCAATTTGGTTTTAAATATCAAAATCATTATTTAATGATTTTTTTTAAATTTTAAGAAATTAATCTTATCTTATTTGAGTTAAAGAACTAATATCATTGAAAGCATTGTTCACGATAAACTCAAATTCATCTTCCATTAAATATAGAATTTTTATAGAAATCGGACCAATGTATAATCGATATAAATTTCTGTATCGGACTATTAATATAAATGGAATAACGGCAAAGCCTTTTAAATTCCATATATATTAACGGCCTTCTTTTACAGAAGCTCATCTCGAAAATTATTAAATCAAATTCCATTCAATCCCAATTTAATATATTAAATTGGAAAACTTTACTTTGGAAAATTTTCTATTAAATCTTAATAAAAGATTTATAAATTCCAAGTTATATTCTCACTGTAAATTGAGTTAAAAACAGATGTCGTTTAAAAACACTGTTCACGATAAACTCAATTCACAAATCATTTTATTCAAATTATTAAATATAATTGAAACTCTAATAATCTTAATTAAAAGATTTATTCTTATCTTAACTGGGGTTAATAATAATGTTATTTAAGACACCATTCACGACAACCCAAAAATCCAATTTATTCTATTTAATTCCAAGTAAATATTAATTTATTGGAAAACTTTCTTAAATCTTAATTATAAGATTTATTCTAGTTAACCATTAAATCATTATATATATTATATTGTCGATTTCCATTTTAACACACTTTATAAAATAGTTATAAATTCATTTAAAACGATTTTAACTTCATTGCAATTTAAAGTATAAATTGAATATTTAACTTTCTTTTCATATTAAAATATTAACATTCTCAAAATAGTCTATTTTGAAAATCACTTCTTATATTCATTTAAAGTGAATTAAATTGATCGATAACCCGTTCGGGTTAAAATGGCGTTGTTATATAAAACAGATTAAATAGCCCAATTACTTCTTATTTAGTTATATTTTACACTGGGCCAGACCTCCCACATTAAGCCTGTGACTTATGGATGCTGGATATGCCGGTTGGTTCCGGGCAGACTTATCCCATAAGTTGGGCTTAACCTCGTGTCATGGCCCAATTCATATTTTATAAAATGGCGTTGTTATATAAAACAGATTAAATAGCCCAATTACTTCTTATCCAGTTATATTTTACACTGGGCCAGACCTCCCACATTAAGCCTGCGACTTATGGATGCTGGATATGCCGGTTGGTTCCGGGCAGACTTATCCCATAAGTTGGGCTTAACCTCGTGTCATGGCCCAATTCATATTTTAATTCAACCTTTTTCATTGTAACTTTTTAACAAACAAAACAAAATCTTTTGAATTCAAAACATCAAAGTCATTATTTGTTTTCTTTAACTAAATATTAAATTAAATATTCTTTTAATTCAAAATTGGAATGAGACCTAAAACAATTACCATATAATTTAATTATATGGATTTCAAACATCACAATGTATTCTACACTAATGATAAGATCATTAATAACATCCAAAGTGAATATTAATACTGTATAAGCGTCAAATAAATAACGCTTATAACTAATCATAAGGGCGATGTGTGGATATCAACCCAAGACCCGTGTGGGGTTTCAACCAACACATACACATAACAAATAATTAAATAAATTATTTGTGCACTTGGGCGATGTGTAAAAATTTATCGTCCAATCAACATAGACAAGTCAGGAAACTTGTTACGGCTGTGTAAACATGTTTTTGTGTTAATCATTTTTAATAACAAACATTGTATGTTTTGGTTTAATCCCTTTTTAAATGACAAAGTGAATGTTTTGAATTCACTCTAATAAAGTGACAAAAAGGAATGTTTTTAATTTGTAAACAATTTCTATATATATTTATAACAAATAAATGAATATTTATTTGTAAACAATATGCTATGTTTTTAATGACAAATAAACGAATGGCATTTATTTGCGTACATGCTCTAATGACAAATAAAAGAGAAAAATTTTTGTGTGCATTTTCTAATTCAACTTAACAAATAAAAGATGATGATTTATTTGTTTACCATTTTTAATCCAATCTTAACAAATAAAAAAAAATGTAAATTTTATTTGTTTACCATTTCTATCTACAAAAATGATAATTTTATATGTCCATTCTAATTTTGGCAAAAAGCGACAAATTTATATGTTAATACTAAATTTAACCAAAGTGACAAATTTATATGTTAATACTAATCTTAACCAAAAATGACTAATTTAGTCTAGTATGACATTTCTAACCGAAGGCCATATTTTATTCTAAATAACACTTTTGACAAAAGCAATGTTTTTATTCTAAATAAACATTTTTGACAAGAGCGGTATATTAAACTAAATGCGCATTTTTAACCAAATGCAATGTTCATTTTTAACTAAAGCAGTGTTTTCTATTCTAAATGAATATTTTAACAAAAGCGGTGTTTTAATCTAAATGCGCATTTTTAACTAAATGCATGTTTTTATTCTAAGATTACATTTTTGACTAAATGGATGTTTTTAATCCTTACATTGCTAACATGTCATAAAAGTGATATTTTTATTCTAAATAAACATTTTATAACAAAAATGTACTTTTATTCTATTTCAACATTTTATAACTAAAATGACATTTAATCCTAGTGTACATTTTATACTAAATGGCATTTTCACTTCTAATGTACATTTTCTAAGAAAACGTTCTTTTTAATTTCAAAAGAGAATGACGCTAGAGATGTTCTTTTTAGTTGAATCAACATGACGCTAAAAACATGTTATTTTTAATTGAAATAACATAACACTAAAAATATGTCATTTTTGGTTGAAATAACATAACGCTAAAACATGATTATTTTTAGTTGAAATAACATAACACTAAAAATATGTTCACTTTTAATATTTCAACATGACACTAAAAATATGTTCATTTTTAATGGAATGACATAATGCTAAATATAATTTCATTTTAAATGAAATCACATAACTCTAATACACAATTCTAACCAAAATTGTTATTTTTGTCTACACAAAAATATTCTAACTAAGAATGTGATTTTTGTTTACACATTTATTTTAATCCTTACAAATCATTTCATACAAAAATTATGGTTTAAATCTAATATGTCATTTTCAACATTTTATTACAACACAATAAGTATCAAATAAACAGATCAACATACAACATCAATCATCAACCTATATTAAATCACGAATAGCAACAAATACAATACCATACATCGCAGGTCTGAATAAATTAGCATTCATACATGGAATTAAATTAACGAGAGATAATTAAATTTTAATTATTTTAAAATATAGAAATCTCACCTCGATTGTCTGAATTTTCAAAGTACTCCATTTCGATTCTAGTTCGTTCTATGTTGTGGAGCTCGCCAAGAGGGTTCCAACGCATCTGAAATCGGGCGATTTCGTTGCTTCTTTGTTCAGACCGTTGAAATTGAAGATCTCCTCGAGCTTAAAGTTTTTCCCCTTGAAGACGATCGAAGTTGATGAGGGAATGGAGAGAAAATTCTATAACACCCCACCTCCGCCAGGGTGACTCTTGCAAGCACTCTGACTTTGGAGAGGCGTTTGAATCAGGTAAACATGCATAATGATATATCAAGGCAGAACAAGAACATATGTATGTATGTAAACAGAGTAAATAACATAGATAAAAACAGCGGAAGATTTCAAACCATTTCAAAACAAGTCTGGTACAACATAATGTCAATTTTCCAAATACACAAGTCTAGATAAAAACAACATTACTGAAAAACTGAAATACATAAGTACTATCCCGAAAATAAGTGATAACCATAGCTAGCTTCATGTCAAGACCGTACATGAGCTAAAATTCCACAAGCAAGCGGTCAGAAATCCAAGCTAAGCTCCAATATTCCCTCCCTGAGAACCTGAGGGGGGGGGGGGACGGAAGAAAAGAGGCAAAAGAAAATAGGTCAGTCAAAAAGACTGAGTAAGCCCTACTACAATCAATGTAAACTGATAAAGTTAACTGGCATGAGAAGCAGGTATGATCATAAGGATAACAACATACTAGCATGGTGATTAACTAACAAGGTAGATAAAGGTGTCATCGCATAATCAGGTTTAAGGTTTTGCACCACAGGTGTACTAGCAAACTAACATGACTTGAATAAACAAGTATTGATCCCTTGGCCCAAGCTTTGGCCCAATAACATGTAGTGACACCAATACGAGGTCCAAAGTGTAAACAAGAAGTGATCCCCAGGCCCAAGTTTGGCCCAAACATCATGAATGACCTAAACCAAGGTCCAACTAGCACGGTCTAGTCGATCGGCTCCCTATAAGCCTAACTCGTCAAGTGTCGGTGTCATACGACCCAACTACGAAGTGTAGCTAAACTGTGCTAGGTCCACCCTAGGGTGTATCAAGTCCTAGGGTGTCAACCACTGACACAAATCAATGCACGCACAGTCTAAACCTACTGGTGCCCGTGCCTGCTTTTTCAACTTCGGACCATGTGCACGACCATGGCCCGCCTGAACCTACACCGGCGCACCTACTCAGCCGTCGTTTTAGTCGCTTACATGGCATCCAGTAATCGTGCCCCTCCCTAGCCTAGTCCCTAGGGTATCATGATACAACTAAGAGGGTTACTGGTGCAAAGGACCACGTAACTAGGGTTTCCTTAATGGGTTAAACGTGGTTAACCCAACCCATTCAAGTACCAAGTTGGTTAAGTGTACCCAAGGTTCATGACATAACCCTACCAACCCATCGTGTTTAATTGGTTAAGTATTCAAGCGGTCCATGACTTAACCCTAATCATGAGGCATTAATTAATTTAATGCGCCTTAACCTCTCACATTAGACTTTGTTGCGGTTACTAGTTAAGCCGGTCGGTTCCGGGTAGCTTTACACCACAACTTGGTCTAACCTCGGGTTCAAGGTACAACATGACCAACTTCTCACATTGGGTCCTATTGTTTGTAGCAACTAGTTAAGCCGGTCGGTTCCGGGTAGGTTTACGCTACAAACTCAACCCAACCTCGAGTTGGTCACACTTATCTTTTCTAAGTGTCATGTCCATCATGTTTCCAAAACATGTTACAAATTTTCAAGCAATTGGGTAGACCTAACTTAATAGGTAAATTCCCAATGGGTAGACCTAACTTAATAGGTAAATTCCCAAGCTTATGTTTTTATGTCTTTTAAGTTTACCCAACCCCAAACGCAATCCCATCGCTTACATATCGCAATAGCGCATAAAGGATAGAAAGAGGGAACTTGGCATAATCGTGACATAAAGGTGTTGAAGCCACAAGTTCAACACGGTGGCATAAGAAATGTACATATGTTCATATACTTGCATATTACATTTTTAGGCCTCAAAAGCATGCATAAAACCAAACTTGGCATATTGGTGATACATGGTGCTAAATGACATGTAGACATGGCCATAAGTTCGCATTTAGCCTCACATGCAAGTTATCATAAGAGATATGATAACTTACATGTTGCCAAAATGCAACCTTTAGCATAAAGCTTGGAGCTTTATGTTCATATACTCAAGATAAGCTTGCATAACATGATAACATGAACCAAATGATCAACCCAAACTTGCATAACATAACTTGCATATCATATGACAAACTTGCATATCAAACTTGCATAACATAACATGATAAACTTGCATATCATAACATGATTAACTTGCATAACATAGCATGGCAAACTTGCATATCATAACGTATCAAACTTGCATAACATAACTTGATGAACTTGCATAACATAACTTGATGAACTTGCATAACATAACTTGATGAACTTGCATAACACATCATAGTAAACTTGCATATTATGGCAAACTTGCATATCATACATTTAACTTTAGAGTTTAAGTATGAAAGTAGAATAGGGCTTACAATGCTTATGAAGACACACAAAACTATGACAAAGCCCTTATGCAATCAAATAGACCCAAAATGCAAGCTCTAGCATAAAAACCCTTGAGCCAAAATGATCAAAACTCTTTCTTTATGATGCAAATATAGAAACTTGACTTGAATGCAAGCTAATGACACTCATACAAGCTTGAAAACACTTGTATGCATGGAAAATCTCATAGAAATTTATTTAGGAATTGTATGAAGAGAGTGGAGGCCATGAGAGGATTGATTTTCCCATAGTTTAGTTACTAGAATGAATAATAATGATTTAGGCTAGGTTTAGGGGTCCTTTTATAGAAGTTTAGGTTAGTTTAGGCCATAGGATTAACCCTAGTTTAGATCTAAACCATCAAAAATCGTCATAGGCCAGCAGAACAGACCAGAGAACCAAAACAGGTGCACCAAGCCAGCCAGGGTCAAGCCAGAAAGCTGTGCAGGTTTCTGGCTCGACACGGGCGCACTTCCCAAGTGCGCCAGTGTATTTTTGTGCTGGCGCACTTCACAAGTGCGCCAGTGCATTCTGGCTTGATTTTCGGTTTTTCTGCCTAACTTCGTTCGTCCATATCTTCTTCATACGGACTCCGATTTTCGAAAACTCGGACTCTATTTCGCGTATTATTCCGAGACGAACGCAATGGCACAGCCCGTTTCCCTTGATTCAGATTTTAGAATTAAATTCTGCCTCGATTTATGTTATAACAGGTTATTGAAAATACGGGTTGTTACATTCTCCCCTCCTTAAAGGATTTCGTCCCCGAAATCTTCAAGTTAGGAAGAACGTATCCTACCATCCAATCATCCATCTACTCAAAACATCATCCACGAGCAATCATTGTCCTTACAAGATTCTAAATGTTGTATGAACATATGCAAAGGTGTGTGTATATGTACTTATCTAATGCAATTATCATCAATGCAAATTATGTTAGTGAAATGAATCCATATGTATGCAATTCCTAACATAATGTATAACATCTATATGTGTGCACATAACATACATCCATATGCAACATCCATGTGATAACACAAAAATTTCCATCCATGAATAAGCGTAAACACTCATGCATATGCAATATGAGGAGTGTGTGAGCCGATCTAGTGCCTAATGTGTATAATGCATCCACAAGTAACCACTTGCAAACACTTGCAACCACTTGCAACCATCAAGCATAACATGTTTCAAACACATGTTTCATCCAAAGGGTTTCTACCTAAGGTTCTCATGACAAGATTAACACAATAAACTAGATAATGAAGACAAACATGGATAGCAAAAGATATGCTACAAAGGGATCGGGAAGATAAGCAGGATATACTCCTTTTGGATTACAAGAAATCCCTTCCTAACCCAACCCATATTCTATAAAAGCCCAAAAGGTTTAGTCAACCTAACGGACTCCTTCAAACCCTAACATGTATTACTAGCCAATAAGTCATACCTCCCGACAGAAATAGGACCGAGAATGGGACCGAGAGGATATACATAAAAAGATAACATGCGAGAAAGTTCCACAGGAAAACAAGGATCAAAAATATACTCTTAGAAAGAGATATGATGCGCGTATCTAGCCTTCCGTCTTCTAAGTCACGTTTCCTTGAGCTTAACTCCACTGTGCTTTGACCGTCTTTTACTTCATGATTTCTTAGCTTCTTAACTCTTATTTCCAAATATGAGTTGGAACCCATTTCATTGTCCCCTCTCGTCTTCCTCTTTCACTTACTCTTCTATCATTCTTGGCTTAAACATAACCATGACCTCATGATTTCATGCAAGCTCTCCAAAATTCACTAGTGAATCCTGGATCTCGTTTACTTACCATAAAGTATTCCACGCAGCAGAACTTTTCTCGAAAATACCAATCCACGTTGCTAATGAACCATCCGCCTGCGAATGATAGGCCGTGCTTAGATTCAGTTGCTTGCCCATGACTTCTCGTAGACTATCCCAAAACTGGCTAGTGAAGATTAAGTCATGGTTACTAACTATACTTTAGGGAACCTCGTGCGACTGCTTTATTTCTTGAAAGTAAACTGTCGCTAGCTATGATGCAGTCCTTTCGCTCTTTACCGGAGTGAAATGAGAGCTCTTCGTGAGTCTACCTACTATGACCCACATGCTCGTATTCTCTTTCCTTGACCTAGGCAGTCCATCCACGAAATCCTTCGTGATGCTTTACTACTTCCATTGCAGGGACCTCCAATGGATGTAATAGCCCACCGGGCTTCTATGACTCGGCCTTTAACCGATGCGCTCTAAACGTATCCATCACCTCCACGAGATGCCTTGCGTGCTCTTTCTCATCCTTAGAGAAGATCAGAATATCATCTACGAAGACCACAACAAACTTGTTCAAGAACTCCCTGAACACCCTACTCATCAAGTCCACGAAGTAGGCGGGTGCATTAGTCAAACCGAATGGCATGACCAGCCATTCTAAGAATCCATCCGGAGTTCTGAACGCAGTCTTGTCTATACTATCCTCAGCTATTCTGAGCTGATGGAACAGATGTTCCTACTAGCTGATCAAACAAATCATCAATCCCTGGCAATGGTTGTCTATTCTCTTTAACTCACGATAATCAACACAAAGTCGAAGAGAACCATCTGCCTTGGTAGTAAATACTACAGGCGCTCCCCATTCAGATATACTTCATCTAATGAAGTTCTTCTCAAGCAACTCCTTGACTTGCTTTCTTAACTCTCATCTTGCGGGGCCATGTGCCTTACCGGCCACGAAACTTTCTTGGCATTATCAACCAGATAAATGCGGAAATCTAATTCTCGTTTAGGGGTAACCCCCTTCACTTCACCCAAGATATCAGGATATTCTCGGACCACCCTCACCGATTTCAAACTATCGATAGACGAGTCGAGGGGTTCAAGACAACACAACATGTCGGGACTCATAGGGTTACTAGAAATTTTTAGGGTATTACCGAGGCGAGTCATGAGCCTCTCAACCCTATGCTCAAAAATCAAGGATGGCTCCACAACTGGACAACCCATCCATGCCCAAAATCAACCCATACCCCATGAAACCGAGAATATAAGCATCACACGAGAACTCTACACTAAGATAGAGATTTTCAAATCCACGTAGATAATAGACAAATGGGCGGAACCCCCAATTGGATTTGAAACACACACGGGATCATTAACTAGACTAGTACTTAGGTGCAAACTTCCAACTAGATCAGATGAAATAAACTATGCGATGCACCAGAATCAAACAAGGTACGAACTGGAAAATCAGAAATATAAACAAGACTTTCAACAGAAATACTACCTCGATCGGGAACCGGAGCGACATTGAGAGCATGAACTTGCCCTCCTGAAGGTCCAGCACGCTGAGTCTGACCCTGGCCTTGCCCTTGCTTCTTCGGGCAATCCTTACTGAAATGTCCAAACTCACCACAATGAAAGCATTCGCCATCCTTCCTTTTCCTCTTCTTACAATCCTTAATAAGATGCCCAACTAAACCGCAATAATAGCACTTTCCCTTTTTGTTATTGCCCTTGTTGTTGTTCCCCTTGTTACCTTGACTTATGTTCTTGTTCTTATTGCCTTGACTGCTCTGACCACTTGGATTACCCTGATTTCCTTTCCACTGGGAATCAGTCTTCTTGGCTTGAGTATCATTCATCTTGATCTCTTTCTTGTCACTCCTATTCTCTTCATTGAGTAGGGCCATATTCACCAAACTCTCGAAAGTTGCCCCCAAGGGTATATGAGTCATGGCTAAACCATGTAATGGCTCGTTTAATCCTAGAGCAAAGTATAGGGCCTTCTTCTGAGCTGTGTTGACCAAGTCTAAACCAAACCGAGCAAGTTGATTAAACTTATCCACGTATTCCCTAATAGTCATGTCCCCTTGCTTTAGTGATAGGAACCTTAGTCCAAACTTTCCCCGAAAGTCATCCCAAGTCTCAATTGGCCTAGTAGCGGTGGTGACCACCCACCAACGTGCAGCTTCTTCCTTTAGCAACCACACTGCTAATAAAACCTTCCTACGGTCATCTATATCAAAGATGGCAAAAAGATCTTTGGTTTCTTTCAACCAATTCCTTGCCTCTACATAAGTCTCGGTTCCAATGAAATTCTTGCAACCCATCGCCTTAAAGTCTTTGCAAATCTTTGCGAAGTCAGCTTGAGGATGTTGAGGGGGAGAAGGAAGAGGAACCTCAGCGACAGGAGGAGGAGGTACATTAACTACCGGAGGAGGAGGAGGAGGAACATTAACCATCGGAGGAGGAGGAGGAGGAACATCTGCGGGGCAGGCTTCGGTCGCCCTAGCCTCCAAAAGTCTCCTATACCAAACAGGTACTTGTACTCCCTCCGGAATGGCAAAGTTATTGGCCATACTGAAAACGAAGAAAAAGGATAGATTCAGAATGGAGAAAAACAAAGGAATTTTTTTTGCTAATGGCTTTTTGGGGAATAGCCTTTAAAATAAACTAGACTTTTCTTTGGAAAATACTTTATACTTGGTTTTGAAAATAGTTTTTCAAAAGTTTTCTAAAAACCTTTTTGTTCCTTCTCGTAAACCATATGCTCTGATACCAAATGTAACACCCCACCTCCGCCAGGGTGACTCTTGCAAGCACTCTGACTTTGGAGAGGCGTTTGAATCAGGTAAACATGCATAATGATATATCAAGGCAGAACAAGAACATATGTATGTATGTAAACAGAGTAAATAACATAGATAAAAACAGCGGAAGATTTCAAACCATTTCAAAACAAGTCTGGTACAACATAATGTCAATTTTCCAAATACACAAGTCTAGATAAAAACAACATTACTGAAAAACTGAAATACATAAGTACTATCCCGAAAATAAGTGATAACCATAGCTAGCTTCATGTCAAGACCGTACATGAGCTAAAATTCCACAAGCAAGCGGTCAGAAATCCAAGCTAAGCTCCAATATTCCCTCCCTGAGAACCTGAGGGGGGGGGGGGGGGAACGGAAGAAAAGAGGCGAAAGAAAACAGGTCAGTCAAAAAGACTGAGTAAGCCCTACTACAATCAATGTAAACTGATAAAGTTAACTGGCATGAGAAGCAGGTATGATCATAAGGATAACAACATACTAGCATGGTGATTAACTAACAAGGTAGATAAAGGTGTCATCGCATAATCAGGTTTAAGGTTTTGCACCACAGGTGTACTAGCAAACTAACATGACTTGAATAAACAAGTATTGATCCCTTGGCCCAAGCTTTGGCCCAATAACATGTAGTGACCCCAATACGAGGTTCAAAGTGTAAACAAGAAGTGATCCCCAGGCCCAAGTTTGGCCCAAACATCATGAATGATCTAAACCAAGGTCCAACTAGCACGGTCTAGTCGATCGGCTCCCTATAAGCCTAACTCGTCAAGTGTCGGTGTCATACGGCCCAACTACGAAGTGTAGCTAAACTGTGCTAGGTCCACCCTAGGGTGTATCAAGTCCTAGGGTGTCAACCACTGACACAAATCAATGCACGCACAGTCTAAACCTACTGGTGCCCATGCCTGCTTTTTCAACTTCGGACCATGTGCACGACCATGGCCCGCCTGAACCTACACCGGCGCACCTACTCAGCCGTCGTTTTAGTCGCTTACATGGCATCCAGTAATCGTGCCCCTCCCTAGCCTAGTCCCTAGGGTATCATGATACAACTAAGAGGGTTACTGGTGCAAAGGACCACGTAACTAGGGTTTCCTTAATGGGTTAAACGTGGTTAACCCAACCCATTCAAGTACCAAGTTGGTTAAGTGTACCCAAGGTTCATGACTTAACCCTACCAACCCATCGTGTTTAATTGGTTAAGTATTCAAGCGGTCCATGACTTAACCCTAATCATGAGGCATTAATTAATTTAATGCTCCTTAACCTCTCACATTAGACTTTGTTGCGGTTACTAGTTAAGCCGGTCGGTTCCGGGTAGCTTTACACCACAACTTGGTCTAACCTCGGGTTCAAGGTACAACATGACCAACTTCTCACATTGGGTCCTATTGTTTGTAGCAACTAGTTAAGCCGGTCGGTTCCGGGTAGGTTTACGCTACAAACTCAACCCAACCTCGAGTTGGTCACACTTATCTTTTCTAAGTGTCATGTCCATCATGTTTCCAAAACATGTTACAAATTTTCAAGCAATTGGGTAGACCTAACTTAATAGGTAAATTCCCAATGGGTAGACCTAACTTAATAGGTAAATTCCCAAGCTTATGTTTTTATGTCTTTTAAGTTTACCCAACCCCAAACGCAATCCCATCGCTTACATATCGCAATAGCGCATAAAGGATAGAAAGAGGGAACTTGGCATAATCGTGACATAAAGGTGTTGAAGCCACAAGTTCAACATGGTGGCATAAGAAATGTACATATGTTCATATACTTGCATATTACATTTTTAGGCCTCAAAAGCATGCATAAAACCAAACTTGGCATATTGGTGATACATGGTGCTAAATGACATGTAGACATGGCCATAAGTTCGCATTTAGCCTCACATGCAAGTTATCATAAGAGATATGATAACTTACATGTTGCCAAAATGCAACCTTTAGCATAAAGCTTGTAGCTTTATGTTCATATACTCAAGATAAGCTTGCATAACATGATAACATGAACCAAATGATCAACCCAAACTTGCATAACATAACTTGCATATCATATGACAAACTTGCATATCAAACTTGCATAACATAACATGATAAACTTGCATATCATAACATGATTAACTTGCATAACATAGCATGGCAAACTTGCATATCATAACATATCAAACTTGCATAACATAACTTGATGAACTTGCATAACATAACTTGATGAACTTGCATAACATAACTTGATGAACTTGCATAACACATCATAGTAAACTTGCATATTATGGCAAACTTGCATATCATACATTTAACTTTAGAGTTTAAGTATGAAAGTAGAATAGGGCTTACAATGCTTATGAAGACACACAAAACTATGACAAAGCCCTTATGCAATCAAATAGACCCAAAATGCAAGCTCTAACATAAAAACCCTTGAGCCAAAATGATCAAAACTCTTTCTTTATGATGCAAATATAGAAACTTGACTTGAATGTAAGCTAATGACACTCATACAAGCTTGAAAACACTTGTATGCATGGAAAATCTCATAGAAATTTATTTAGGAATTGTATGAAGAGAGTGGAGGCCATGAGAGGATTGATTTTGCCATAGTTTAGTTACTAGAATGAATAATGATGATTTAGGCTAGGTTTAGGGGTCCTTTTATAGAAGTTTAGGTTAGTTTAGGCCATAGGATTAACCCTAGTTTAGATCTAAACCATCAAAAATCGTCATAGGCCAGCAGAACAGACCAGAGAACCAAAACAGGTGCTCCAAGCCATCCAGGGTCAAGCCAGAAAGCTGTGCAGGTTTCTGGCTCGACACGGGCGCACTTCCCAAGTGCGCCAGTGTATTTTTGTGCTGGCGCACTTCACAAGTGCGCCAGTGCATTCTGGCTTGATTTTCGGTTTTTCTGCCTAACTTCGTTCGTCCATATCTTCTTCATACGGACTCCGATTTTCGAAAACTCGGACTCTATTTCGCGTATTTTTCCGAGACGAACGCAATGGCACAGCCCGTTTCCCTTGATTCAGATTTTAGAATTAAATTCTGCCTCGATTTATGTTATAACAGGTTATTGAAAATACGGGTTGTTACAAATTCGGGAAGAAGAAGAGAGGGCACCGGCCATTGATTTAAAGCATGGTGGCTACTGTATGTTTTAGGGTTATGGGTAAAGACAAAAATGTATTTTTATAATATTTTAATTGTAAATTTTTGTGAAGCATGGTTATGTGTAGATACATATTATTAAATAACAATTGCTAATCTTCTTCCAACCATTTATTGTATCCCAAAAATCTTACCCCCTATTATATCTAAATACTAAAATATTTATTTCAAAAATAACTTTTGGTGTAATACTATCCCAAAATATGTTTTAATCTTTGGTCTAAACGGATGTTACGTAAGTTACCATGACCATAAATACTAGTGATTTATTGCAATAAGTGATTCAAAAATATTTATTGAAAGTTAATTACCATAACCACATTTATTACCACATCTTTAACTTCCAAAAGAATAAGACTTCACCAAACAAAAAACAAAAAAAAAAACAAAAAAAAATCTCTTATTAACGCATCCCGTTAATGGCACATTTATTTTATTCTGGAAAGATAATCTTAATTCATGCGATTAATTACAAGATATAATTTTACTACCATAATTAGAATGATGTCATAAAGAAAACATTTTTTTTTTCCGTGCACAGAGGTTTATACATTGCCTTCCTTTGTTTCATTTCTCTCCTTTTTTATTTTATCAAGTTAATGACAATTATTACATAATATTTCATGCCTTTATTGCCCAAAATTTATGTTAAAACAAATAAGTGATAGTAAATATTTATGCATGAGCCTGTATGTAAAATGCATTAAAAGAAATTTTACCAATAGGAAAAAGTTAACATACGTTAACCAAATGAATGGTTAAGTAATTAAGGCCGACATTTATGAAAAAAGAAAGGTGTAGTATTTTCCTTATTATTTGCACATTCATTCAAGTTAGTAATTGAACTCTAAATTATATGTATGCGTATAAAATGAAATTTAAGCTTTGTCATAATTTGAAAACTGGAATTACAAAATATAATCAAGCTTTAGTTTAGGAATATTTATAAGATTAAAATTGTAGTTTCTCGTAAAAGGAAAATAAATAAATTAAACCTTGAATTAAAATGACGCATGTACTATGATTAATTAATTACTTGATAGTTTAAATCATTATAAAATAACAAATAAATATGTGAAGTTTTGATTTAGTATGTATTAAAATTAGAATTTAACAAACATACATAAAAGTCTAATTATGATGATTATTTTTCTGACAAATGAATACGATAAAAAAAATCAAGCATAAAACATATAAAATCATATTTATTTCTCCTATAATTTAAAATAGATAAATATGAGTTGAAAAATAAAATCGTATAATAAATTATATCAAACAGGTTAATAAAGGGGACAACTTTGGCACATTTAAATTTGTATTTTCAAATACGAACTATAAAAACAGTATGAAGGAAAAATTGAACGAGACATAATATATGAACATAAACGTGACCCCAAAATGGAATAGTATGAAATAGATAAGAATCTTTAGATAATATAAACATATATTATAAGAGAAGATGTGATAAAAAAAAAGGAATAGAATCACCAAAATTATTTACAATCAATACATGCTATAATTATCAAATAAGTTAAAATTAGTCACTTAAACAATTTATTTAAGTTATTCTCAATTTTTTTTAATTCGTAAAAATAACCAATTTATACTCCATATACCTAAAAATAGTTTAAATAATAATAAAAAATTGATTCTGAAATTCTGGGTTGTTACAATCTCCCCCACTTAAAATCTTTTCGTCCTCGAAAAGGAGCGTAGCTAAAAGTTGTTTAATTTGCTAACTTAATTAAATTTTTTATTTATTGGTTTAATTAATTATCATTCTATTATTTTAATTAGTGAAACTAATTATCAATCATCACAACCAGTAATCAATTAGGTGATTAACTTTTCAAATATATATAACTTTTATATATGGCCAAAAATCATATTTTTAGTGCAAATCACAACAATGTGTACTAACTAAGTTTTGGGTTCTCATACCAGTCAATGGAAATATATAGAAATCCCACTTTCGAGACTCGAACATAACTACTGGTGATGGTGCACCGATCATCAGAATTATCTCCGGGCGACTAGAGTGTGATTCTATATCTATCCAGTATATTAAAACTTTGAATATCCGTTAATTACTCGTATATTCGAAATCTATATATACTCGATTGTCCACATTAAAATATAATATACTCAAATACGTATATTAGGATAAAATTTTCAAAACTAAATTTGTTTTTATTTTTAAAGAAAATAATACTCTTTACGCTCGTTCTAGGATACTACTGATCCTATCTCTAACGAGTTATTCTCATTGGATATTACTAATCCAATCTCTGATGAATTCTTTCGTTCGGTTCTAATGTATCTTGTTCTCGAGCTCTGTAAACCAAAGCTCTGATACCAACTGAAACGACCCAAACTTCCCTGTAAAGGAAAGCCTAGATTGCCTTGAGAACAATACACATCAGAACACAAACTGAAGAGCATTTTATTGCTGATTACAACAATTACATCAGAGTACAAGAATATATTGGAGTATGAATACTTATTACATAAAAGAAATACAATGATATCAGAGATTTAAATTACATTTACATAGCAGCGGAAAAATAATACAAATATACAACTGAAAGGAATACTCGGATACAGAGCTTTCCGAATACCGCTTCAGCTGTAAACCAGGATCCTGTAAATATATCTGCAAAAAGATACTCGACTGCCCGTGTGGAAAATATGGGCACCCGAGTTTGCCAGTGAAACAAACTACAGGTCAGTCATGGGACTGGTATGAGAAATCTTAACTAGACTTATCTAATAATAAGGCGAATCACAGGACCACGCCGCTAACGCGGAACGGGTTTACTCCATTGGATTGCCAGTGCATAAAATAAAGTAAATCGTTAAACAACGCAATGCCTTTTTAGAAAAATGAAACCATTATAAGACCCAAGTCCCATCACACAATGCAACGCAAACCGGAGGATAGGGTTTTACCTTATAATGGTCAAAATATGCTTGATACGATAAAACGAATTTAATATTAGTGTGTATATCTATGGGTATATATATTTCAAAAACAATTTCAATCGTAATGTATTAATCATAGACGGCATAGTACCCCATCCTACTATGTCGCCATACTAGTTCTACAATCAAAATTGCAAGGTCGTATTGGAAATTGGATTTCCATCATGAGTCGAGGCTAGGGGCAAGCTCCTCTCCGATTCGAGACACTCTAGCAAATGCCTCAGGATCCCCCGCAGTGAACCCTTGGAGCGGTAGGGTCGGTCCCCGCCTATGGGCAGTGGATTGGTTATGCCTGAACACACGCTTCCCGGTCCCTTTGGACCTATAGTATGACCACTAACGGCCTATAAAAATCCGAGGCGCCTCAAAATCCATCATCCACATAAGTAAAATGTCAGCGCTGGTAGGTCCCTGACATCACTCTAGCTAGAAAGAAACGTGTGCACTCCCTACGGTCTGTATCCCGTTTTTGACTCATACCGGGGTGTGAGGCTCGCGAAGTCACGATATACACAAAGCTATGCCGTGATAGGCTATACTTTGATCATCCCACAAGGCCCTGCTTTTCAACAAAAGCCTTGATCAATTGCATCTTGGCGTGCCACATTGACAATTCACGCCATGCGATCAATCACTATTAATATATACCAGGGTGTTAAGCTGTAATGACCTGGATATTCCGTCGGTAGAGTTTGAATATTTAATACGGTTTTAAATATTAATTTGATAAATTAAACGAATATTTATGTTAAGTTATCGATTAAATAATCAATTTCGATTTAATATTGGATATATTAAATTATTGGAATACGATAATGGATTTAGTTAAATTCAAAGTTTAAATTTGAATTGAATTCAGTTCAAATAATTTATAGGAAATTTTATTTGAATTTATAACGGTAATAATATTTATTTATTTTCGAAAGAATAAATCGGTCTGAAATTAATTTATATCGAACTAAATTAATATCTTCACCATATGATCGAATTGGACTTCGTGACCAATCCCAGTGTGTCCGGAATGGTGGTTAAACCATAGAATCGATAGTTGTTGGGTTCAGAAAGGAGTTCGGCATCATGGGTATTTAATTTAAAGGATACCATTAAAAGCAAAAATAAAATAAATAAAGTAAATTTAATTATTGTGGACATAAACCAAACAGCAAGGAGGAAAAGGAAATGGTCATGCTGATCCTTTCCTCACCACTCGTAAACGAATGAAGTAAAAATGGTCTACGTTTGTTCCCTTCTCAGTTATAAAATCGCACCTCCCTCTTCTTCTATTTTATTCGATCCGTTCCTTCAGTAAACCGTAAACATCAAAAACCAAAATCACCTTTTTCCCATTTCAGAATCAAACGACCGAAGCCCGAATCCTTCAAAAAAACCCAATTCGAATCCCCCTTGAACCATTTCTAGTAAATCGAAACAGTGGAGTTCGCGTTTAAGCTCGGACCAGGAAATCAAAGTCTAAGGCACGACGTTGGTTCCCAGTCGATGCGCTGGAGTTTGGGAGGAAGACTGTGGAAGTCGGGGTCAACTATTGGAGTCGCGATTTCTGAAGCTCCTCATCGGATTGAATACCGCCATTTCATTGAAGCTCAATGCCAAGTCTTAGAAGAAAATCAGAATCGAAAATCACGTTTTGTTCTTTGATATGAGGGATCGCATCTGGTGCTTGCGTGACATTTGTTTGAGGGAACTGGCAATGTCTGGAGGCCAGTCAGAGGCAGCGAAATGGTGTATTGTGTGATATGGAGTTTGGGAGTAAGGTGAATAAGAGGTTGTACTTTGAAAAGAGAAGAATTCGGCAAGGATAGTGAGCTACAGAAAGTGAGGACTATAAAAAGAAGGTGATTTTTAAAGGGGATTAAGGTAATTTAAATATGAAAATAGTTTAGTTAATGTCCTCCTTAATTGAATTTAATTAGTTTAAATTATATCAAACTTATATAAATCGTAAATGGATTTATACGAGGTTCGGAAAAATACATAGGCAAACACAAGTCACGTTTGGTTTCCGAAGCCTATGAGCTGGGTTTGATCAAAGATTTTTCCGAGTCAGCTAAGGGTTAGATAATTCAAAAAGCTGGGTATTCGACAAAAGAAAAATCACGGTGAGTAAAATCTCACTCACTTTTATTGAATTATTTTTATATAGTTAAAAATATTTGTCTATGCTTGTTTGAATATTGTTTGGTTGATTTAAATATATTAGTTATTTAGGGCTATTATATATATATTGGGTGATTGATTGGTTGGATTCCCGCAATTTCATTAGCGGATGCCCGCAGTTTCATAGCGGATGATTACCTTATACGCCCCACGCTATGATTAGTGGATGACCTTCTATACCGCGATATCCTGCCTCGAAGCAGGATGGGTATTACTATGTTGACTAACATCTGTGAATGCAGGAAAACAGGTTGGAGGAATCCAACTGGATTCCTCAAAAATATATTATCTGTTTGTTGTTTGTTTGATTTCATATATATTCATATATGATGTGTTAAAAATCAAATGATTGAATAATTGGTTGATTTGATTGTTTAAAATATCCCTGGGCTTGAATATTGATTTATAAAAATATCGAAAAGGGTATTTGAAATTTAAAAAGGGGGAATTTTATTTTTATAAATAGAATTTGAATTTTAAATGAACTATAGAAAACATTAACTTGTTTTGAATATATAAAACAAGTAATGGAATTTATAAACTCTGTTTATAAATGGAAAGGGAAATTATGGGATTTGAATTGAATTTATAAACTTTGTTTATAAAGGGAAAATATGGGATTTGAATTGAATTTATAAACTTTGTTTATAAAGGGAAAATATGGGATTTGAATTAAATTTATAAACTCTGTTTATAAATGAAAAGGGTGGGATTTGAATTGAAGTTACAAACGTTGTTTATAAAATAATGCAGAGAAATTCAAATGGACTTTAAACTATAGATTTGAATATAGAAATTCAATGGACTTTAAACTATAGATTTGAATATAGAAATTCAAATGGACTTTAAACTATAGAATTTGAATATAGTATTTCAAATGGAATTTGAATATAGAAATTCAAATGGGATTTATAATAAATAGATTTGGATAAATAGAAGTGGATTAGACTAAGAAGTTAATTAACAGATTTAATTAACAAATTGAGTTAAAACGATTGGTATAGTTAAAATAGATTGGACATGTATAAATATACAGGAGACAGGTATGGAATAAAGTATAGAAGTGAAATAAATAGAATGCCCGACAAAAAGGTACGTATTTAATTCATATACGAGATTTTATGCGCCGTATCGGCAAGCCGCTTGGCTTTTTCTTTTTCTTTTGAGATAAGAAGGACCGGGAAAGCTATTTGAAATTTCCCGATGCTCCTGGTACAAAGGAGGTTATGGCGAATTTTTCCGGGAATTTAAGGAGATAGAATATTTTTAAGATAATTTGATAGTTAGAAATCAACGTATCAAAATATATAGAAGTCGATAAGGAAACGAACCTAGAAATAGAATAGTATAATCAAAAAGGGAAGTATAAGAATAAAATCTCGTAGGAATAGAAAGATAAAATGTATATGTGTTAAAAGGTGAATAATCAGTTGTATGGTATTGATTATTCGAGTAAGTAGTCTTGTCTGTTTTGACGTTAAATGTTATTCAGTCAAGGTCAGAGAGGTAATTATACCCCAACTTGGTTGATTTCATGATATACCGATAAGTAGCAAGATTCAGGCTCGAAGATCAATGTGGAATAAGAATTAGTTAAATGCTGTATTTGGGTTGTCGTAACGATGTTTTACACAACATCTGTTTTAATCCAAATATGTGCAAAGCTTGGAAATAGAATAATGAATATTTCCTAGTATAGAAAATAAAGGAAGGCGATATATGGAAATGTTTTCCAAAGAACGTATAAGGCCAATATGATTATTGAAAATATTTGGTTAACAAATATTGATAAGAAATAGAGAAGAGATTTAATTAATGGAATATTAATTAAAGGTTCAGTGATTTGTTGGATGTTTGGATGAACACTTGTTTTATTCGATAGTTAAATCATCGACTATCGAAACACTTGTTTTTATTCGATAGTTAAATCACAGACTATCGAAGTTTGACCATCGTTGTCAATATGGAGAGACCGGTTGGATTATTATCCGAAGAACCACTCCATATCGGCAGTAGCGTGCGAATCAGATTATATAAAGATAATCGAAGACGGAGTAGAGTGCAAGGACTTTTTCTATTTATAGAAATAGTGCCTTCAGTTCATCCTGTTCCTGGGTGACTTGTATGGATGAATGTTTGACAGAGTATTTCCAGAAAGGTCACGTACATTAATTTCTTCAACCGTACCAAGAGTGGAAGCGGAGAAGGAAACTTCTTTTAGCTAACACGTAATGTACTGTGAGGACGTCAATCGGTGATTTGATGGATTTGATGATGTGACATTCAAAGTGAATCTGGTATGATGATAAAGCGTAGCTTCTAGCCTCATCAACCGGTAAATGACAGAAATCGGGCAAGCAGCATGGCTATGTAGGTCGCACCTATTAGGGTGTATAATCACCTGATCTAGAGTTTCATTTACTTCTAAAAATCTATTGTCGATGCTGTTCCATTCGGGAAACGGTTGCTGATCCCAATCGTTGGTGATATACATTCGATACACTCAAGCGAAATGAGTGGTCGGTCATGTGTGGCTGAGTTGCAAGATGTTCTTGTTGAACTCGGTGTATTCTCCTCTAGAGATATACCAGCGGAAGGTGTTCCATACCTTGTCATAGTTGGAAAACCAAATACCCAATACGTGCTTGCGGTTTATGATTTGTATATATATGTGGAACGTGAGATGCAAACGTTCCACTAGATTATATTTACTTGATTTAGACATTATTATAATATCAACAGAGTTTTGATATAAAGATAAGTCAAGTGTTTGGATTTTCATAAGCAAAAACCCCGTTCCGTGTTATACGGCGTGGTCTTATGAGATATCATTTAGTTTTCTGAAACTGTTTTAAACTGTTTACTCATACCAGTCCCATGACTGACCCGGAGTTTACTTTGTTGTTTCCCCTAAACTCTTGGGTGCCTAAATTTGTACGGGCAGTCAAGTAGTCGGGAATTTACAGATATACTGGAAGAGCTTGGAGCAGGAGGCTTCAGCGTTAGTTATATAGAGTTTTATTCCGCTATGTTGTAAGTGTTGTACTCTGATAATTGTATGTTATACAGTTGAAATTTTGTATTTCAAAAGTTATGATATATTATATTTTGTTCCGCTGCGATGTGAGATTCTATGTTGTTATTTCTATTCTTCTTCTATCTCTTTCTTCTTAAAAAAAAATGTTTTGTATTTTCGTGATATTTGGGTTGGACGTATGATGTATGTAGTCAAATCTGATGTTGCCGATTTGCGGGTCATTACAGTTGGTATCAGAGCTTAGGTTGAGCGAATACCTAGGCTTGTGTGTCATGTGCTCATTAGAGATAGGATCAGTAGTATCCTAGAATGAGTTGAGTGTATATATATACGAGAGAGCGTACTTGTTATTTGATATAAAAACTGTTTTATATTGTGTTGACTAGTCTGTTGAGTGAATTATAAATTTTGGTCTAATCGTGGGACGCCACGATGTCGATAGGAGTTTATAAACACTTGAACAGAAGATTGGACATGATATTGTTTTTAAATAGTTGAATTGATTGTTAGGATTATAATCGAATTAGATATTAAAACAGAAATAGTTATATATATATAACCAAAGGTATTTGTATATGAAATCAAATATACAAATGTGATAAATTGAAATTTGAATTCAAACTAGAATTAAGAATTTAAAATCCTGGGAGTTTGGAAAATATTTTTCTAAATGAAGATCAAGTAATATAGCACTGAACTCATTCAGTAGCTGGGAAATAATTCTGATGATGGTCGCAACATCATCAGTGTTTATTTTCGAGTTTCTAAGTGAGAAATTTCTGCCTTAGAAAAGTTTTCGATGGAAATTTGTTTGAAAGAAACAAGTTGTTTGAAAATTCAGATGTTTTGAATGTGAGGTAGATATAAATATATGTATATATTTATATGACTTCAACAGAATTTTGAAATGGGAATTGGAATATAGATTTCAAATAGAAGTAAAATAAAGGAATTTGAATATATATGTAATTCAAATAGAAGTGAAATGGAATTTGAATTCAATGGAATTCAAATGGATTTGAATAAAGAAAAATCAAATAGAGATTTGAATATTAGAATTCAAATGGAATTTGGTTAAATAGAATTTCAAAGAGAATATAAAGTAGAGGTTGAATATTAGAATTCAAAGAAAATATAAAGTTTGAAATAAAATTTAAATTCAAAGGATTTTAAATAGAAATTGAATAAAGGGTTTCAAATAGAAATTGAATAAAGGGTTTCAAATGGAATTTGAAGAAGGGATTTGAAATGGGTTTTTGAATGAAGGACTTCAAATAGAAATTGAAGATAAGAAATTGAAATAGAATTTGAATAGAAGAAAATTCAATTAGAAATTGAATTGAAGGAAATTCAAATATAGAGTTTGAATAAATGAAAAGATGGAATTTGAATATTGTAAATATATAGGATTTGAATATTAGAAGTGAAATAGATCGGGAATATTATGTTGAAATGGAAAAATGGATTGGATATATATTAAATCAGAATGGAGTTGAATTTATTATAAACAAAGTTGAAACGTTTATATTTATAAATATAATTAAAACGAGCTTGCCATAACGCGGCAGTTCATAAATTGGCGATTCGAACTTCAATTTAGTATACAGAACTCGATTAAAGTCAGAATTCTATGAAACAAGAATCGTCGGGACCGGTTGAACAATAGTTTTCTAATGAAAGAGAAAAATCAGGATTTCGTCGTATAGATTTTGAGATAGGTCAAAATCAAATTTCAAAAAGTGCAGCGCTAGAAACCTTTTAAAACCACAATGGTTTATATATATATATAAGTAAAAGGATTTTTAAAGTAAATAAAATCCGAATGGCTATGAGAAAAATATAGACTTGAGTTATAAATTGAATGTGAACTCAAGTGAAGTAGATAAAATGATTTGGGAAACAATGATCATATTTCTGATTATTGAATAGAATTAACTAAGTAAAAGAGTAATTAGTTAAAGGAGAGTTGAATCGAAATTGGGTTTCTGGATAAGTGAAAGAGATGGAGAATTTATATTCGAAATCGAATATATAACTCGAGTTGAAAATATAATTAGATTAGTTATAATTAAGTTGACATATATTTGAACAAGTTATATTCAAATATGAAGGTGAAATAGGCAAAACGGTTAATTAGCAACTAGTTAATGGGAATTTGAATGATTGAAAATTTAACTTAGGTAAGTTAAATAGATCGAAATAAATAAATTGAGTAAAATCAATGTGAATGAAATAAATTTTGGGTGTGAATTAAGGAAAAACCCAAAAGAGTAAAAAAAAAAAAATATTGGTAACACAAATACAAAGGAAGTTATGTGCAAACAAATATAAGGAGAAATATTTGTAAAAACATTTACAAATAAAATTTAAAAGGGGAATATTTGAAAAAACATCACAAATAGATTAAATGGAAATATTTATTTATAGGAAATAAATAGAATGTTATAAATGGTATATTTATTTGTTAAATAAATAGAATTTAATCAAAGGAATATTTAGAAGATGAATAGAAAATGGAAAACTGTTTTTAACAGATAAATAGAAAGATTAATTTATAAAAAAAAACAGTTTGTAAATTAAATTAAATGTTTATCATTCGATAGATGGAATATATAAGTCTGAACTTATATAGAGAAGAGATATTGGTTTTTAAAGCCGATAGTTTTAAATAGAAGGGGTACACAACACTTGTATAAATGAAGTAACGTTATTAAAGAGAACATTTATAGAGTGAAGAACCGTTACTAAAAGTAAATCTTTATAAATGAATAAACGTTATCCAATAGGAGTTATTCGAATAGGAGAAGTCGATTAGAGTTAGAAATAATCAATAGAGTTAGAATAAATCGATTAGAGTAAGAATTAACCAGTTAGAGTTAATCAGTTAGGGTTAATCCGTAGAGTTATTAGTTATTCAATTAGAATTTATCGAATACTTGTTATTCAAATTAAGAGTTAACCAGATAGAGTTAATTGAACATAGTTAATCGAATTAAGATTTAATTGAATGTTAGTTATTCAATTAAAGTTGATCGAATATAGTTATTGAGATAGAATTAGTCAAACATAGTACTCAGGATAAGTTGCCATTTCGTACGACTGCTAGCGTAATTCGCAGGGCTGCAGATAGCCTAGGGCGGTCGGATGTTTCCTGGGGGAATCAGGCGTAACCATTGTGATCGCTGCGATCTAGAGTCAAGCGAATGGAGTTAATCGAATATAGTTATTCGAAATAGAGATTATCGAATATAGTTTATTCGAAAGGAATTATAGAATATTGGTTATTCGAAGGAGTTATAGAATTTAATCATTCTATGGAGTTAATCGATAAGAATTAAATCCACTAGAGTTAATTGATAAGAGTAAATTGAATAGAGTAAATCGAATATAGTTGATTCAAAGAAAGGTTTTCGAATCCAGTTACTTGATAGAGAGATTATCGAATATAGTTATTCGAAGGGAGGAGTTATCGAATAGGAATTTATTCGAAAGAGGGTTACGTAAGGAAGTTGAAATGTTGAGTATCAACATAAATAAGTTTGAAAAGATAAATGGATTTGTAGCACTTTTCCTACCTTAGCAATTTCGAGGACGAAATTATTTTAAGTGGGGAAGAATGTAATGACCCGGATATTCCGTCGGTAGAGTTTGAATATTTAATACGGTTTTAAATATTAATTTGATAAATTAAATGAATATTTATATTAAGTTATCGATTAAATAATCAATTTCGATTTAATATTGGATATATTAAATTATTGGAATACGATAATGGATTTAGTTAAATTCAAAGTTTAAATTTGAATTGAATTCAGTTCAAATAATTTATAGGAAATTTTATTTGAATTTATAACGGTAATAATATTTATTTATTTTCGAAAGAATAAATCGGTCTGAAATTAATTTATATCGAACTAAATTAATATCTTCACCATATGATCGAATTGGACTTCGTGACCAATCCCAATGTGTCCGGAATGGTGGTTAAACCATAGAATCGATAGTTGTTGGGTTCAGAAAGGAGTTCGGCATCATGGGTATTTAATTTAAAGGATACCATTAAAAGCAAAAATAAAATAAATAAAGTAAATTTAATTATTGTGGACATAAACCAAACAGCAAGGAGGAAAAGGAAATGGCCATGCTGATCCTTTCCTCACCACTCGTAAACGAATGAAGTAAAAATGGTCTACGTTTGTTCACTTCTCAGTTATAAAATCGCACCTCCCTCTTCTTCTATTTTATTCGATCCGTTCCTTCAGTAAACCGTAAACATCAAAAACCAAAATCACCTTTTTCCCATTTCAGAATCAAACGACCGAAGCCCGAATCCTTCAAAAAAACCCAATTCGAATCCCCCTTGAAACATTTCTAGTAAATCGAAACAGTGGAGTTCGCGTTTAAGCTCGGACCAGGAAATCAAAGTCTAAGGCACGACGTTGGTTCCCAGTCGATGCGCTGGAGTTTGGGAGGAAGACTGTGGAAGTCGGGGTCAACTATTGGAGTCGCGATTTCTGAAGCTCCTCATCGGATTGAATACCGCCATTTCATTGAAGCTCAATGCCAAGTCTTAGAAGAAAATCAGAATCGAAAATCACGTTTTGTTCTTTGATCTGAGGGATCGCATCTGGTGCTTGCGCGACATTTGTTTGAGGGAACTGGCAATGTCTGGAGGCCAGTCAGAGGCAGCGAAATGGTGTGCTGTGTGATATGGAGTTTGGGAGTAAGGTGAATAAGAGGTTGTACTTTGAAAAGAGAAGAATTCGGCAAGGATAGTGAGCTACAGAAAGTTAGGACTATAAAAAGAAGGTGATTTTTAAAGGGGATTAAGGTAATTTAAATATGAAAATAGTTTAGTTAATGTCCTCCTTAATTGAATTTAATTAGTTTAAATTATATCAAACTTATATAAATCGTAAATGGATTTATACGAGGTTCGGAAAAATACATAGGCAAACACAAGTCACGTTTGGTTTCCGAAGCCTATGAGCTGGGTTTGATCAAAGATTTTTCCGAGTCAGCTAAGGGTTAGATAATTCAAAAAGCTGGGTATTCGACAAAAGAAAAATCACGGTGAGTAAAATCTCACTCACTTTTATTGAATTATTTTTATATAGTTAAAAATATTTGTCTATGCTTGTTTGAATATTGTTTGGTTGATTTAAATATATTAGTTATTTAGGGCTATTATATATATATTGGGTAATTGATTGGTTGGATTCCCGCAGTTTCATTAGCGGATGCCCGCAGTTTCATAGCGGATGATTACCCTATACGCCCCACGCTATGATTAGTGGATGACCTTCTATACCGCGATATCCTGCCTCGAAGAAGGATGGGTATTACTATGTTGACTAACATCTGTGGATGCAGGAAAACAGGTTGGAGGAATCCAACTGGATTCCTCAAAAATATATTATCTGTTTGTTGTTTGTTTGATTTCATATATATTCATATATGATGTGTTAAAAATCAAATGATTGAATAATTAGTTGATTTGATTGTTTAAAATATCCCTGGGCTTAAATATTGATTTATAAAAATATCGAAAAGGGTATTTGAAATTTAAAAGGGGGAATTCTATTTTTATAAATAGAATTTGAATTTTAAATGAACTATAGAAAACATTAACTTGTTTTGAATATATAAAACAAGTAATGGAATTTATAAACTCTGTTTATAAATGAAAAGGGAAAATATGGGATTTGAATTGAATTTATAAACTTTGTTTATAAAGGGAAAATATGGGATTTGAATTGAATTTATAAACTTTGTTTATAAAGGGAAAATATGGGATTTGAATTAAATTTATAAACTCTGTTTATAAATGAAAAGGTAGGGATTTGAATTGAAGTTATAAACGTTGTTTATAAAATAATGCAGAGAAATTCAAATGGACTTTAAACTATAGATTTGAATATAGAAATTCAAATGGACTTTAAACTATAGATTTTAATATAGAAATTCAAATGGACTTTAAACTATAGAATTTGAATATAGTATTTCAAATGGAATTTGAATATAGAAATTCAAATGGGATTTATAATAAATAGATTTGGATAAATAGAAGTGGATTAGACTAAGAAGTTAATTAACAGATTTAATTAACAAATTGAGTTAAAACGATTGGTATAGTTAAAATAGATTGGACAGGTATAAATATACAGGAGACAGGTATGGAATAAAGTATAGAAGTGAAATAAATAGAATTCCCGACAAAAAGGTACGTATTTAATTCATATATGAGATTTTATGCGCCGTATCGGGAAGCCGCTTGGCTTTTTCTTTTTCTTTTGAGATAAGAAGGACCGGGAAAGCTATTTGAAATATCCCGATGCTCCCGGTACAAAGGAGGTTATGGCGAATTTTTCCGGGAATTTAAGGAGATAGAATATTTTTAAGATAATTTGATAGTTAGAAATCAACGTATCAAAATATATAGAAGTCGATAAGGAAACGAACCTAGAAATAGAATAGTATAATCAAAAAGGGAAGTATAAGAATAAAATCTCGTAGGAATAGAAAGAGAAAATGTATATGTGTTAAAAGGTGAATAATCAGTTGTATGGTATGGATTATTCGAGTAAGTAGTCTTGTCTGTTTTGACGTTAAATGTTATTCAGTCAAGGTCTGAGAGGTAATTATACCCCAACTTGTTTGATTTCATGATATACCGATAAGTAGCAAGATTCAGGCTCGAAGATCAATGTGGAATAAGAATTAGTTAAATGCTGTATTTGGGTTGTCGTAACAATGTTTTACACAACATCTGTTTTAATCCAAATATGTGCAAAGCTTGGAAATAAAATAATGAATATTTCCTAGTATAGAAAATAAAGGAAGGCGATATATGGAAATGTTTTCCAAAGAACGTATAAGGCCAATATGATTATTGAAAATATTTGGTTAACAAATATTGATAAGAAATAGAGAAGAGATTTAATTAATGGAATATTAATTAAAGGTTCAGTGATTTGTTGGACGTTTGGATGAACACTTGTTTTATTCGATAGTTAAATCATCGACTATCGAAACACTTGTTTTTATTCGATAGTTAAATCACAGACTATCGAAGTTTGACCATCGTTGTCAATATGGAGAGACCGGTTGGAATATTATCCGAAGAACCACTCCATATCGGCAGTAGCGTGCGAATCAAATTATATAAAGATAATCGAAGACGGAGTAGAGTGCAAGGACTTTTTCTATTTATAGAAATAGTGCCTTCAGTTCATCCTGTTCCTGGGTGACTTGTATGGATGAATGTCTGACAGAGTATTTCCAGAAAGGTCACGTACATTGATTTCTTCAACCGTACCAAGAGTGGAAGCGGAGAAGGAAACTTCTTTTAGCTAACACGTAATGTATTGTGAGGACGTCAATCGGTGATTTGATGGATTTGACGATGTGACATTCAAAGTGAATCTGGTATGATGATAAACCGTAGCTTCTAGCCTCATCAACCGGTAAATGACAGAAATCGGGCAAGCAGCATGGCTATGTAGGTCGCACCTATTAGGGTGTATAATCACCTGATCTAGAGTTTCATTTACTTCTAAAAATCTATTGTCGATGCTGTTCCATTCGGGAAACGGTTGTTGATCCCAATCGTTGGTGATATACATTCGATACACTCAAGCGAAATGAGTGGTCGGTCATGTGTGGCTGAGTTGCAAGATGTTCTTGTTGAACTCGGTGTATTCTCCTCTAGAGATATACCAGCGGAAGGTGTTCCATACCTTGTCATAGTTGGAAAACCAAATACCCAATACGTGCTTGCGGTTTATGATTTGTATATATATGTGGAACGTGAGATGCAACCGTTCCTGAAACGACCCGCAAATCCGAGCTATCTGAGTTGACTAAATACACCACACGTCCAACCCAAATTGCACAGAAATACGACTCATTATTAGAAAGAAGTTAGAGGATGAGAAATAGAAAGAAAGAAATATTAGAATAGAAGAAAACGAAGATCACAAACTCACAGCGGAACGAATAAAATATATTATATAACATAAGCTTCGAAATACAAATCTGTTTTGTACATACATACATACCATCATCAGAGTACACATAACATTTGATCCAGCGGAAGTAACTCTAAATAACTAACGTTGAAGCCTCCAGCTTCAAGCTCCTCCAAATGTATCTGTAAAAGCCTGAAACACTTGACTGCCCGTACAAATTTGGGCACCCAAGAATTTAGGAAAAACAAAACAAAATAAACTCTGGGTCAGTCATGGGACTGGTGTAAGTAAACTCCAACCACTTGTTTAACTTTAAAAATCCTTTCAAAAGAAAAGGTAATAGTAAGACCAGCCCACACATAAACACGGACGGTTTTTACCTTACTATATCCCCAAAACACTTTGATACGAAAATCCAGTGATATTATAATAATGTCTACATCAAGTAAATAACCAAATAGCAGAACGCTTGCATCTCACGCTCCACATATATATTATAAACTCAAAAACCGCATGGCGCTTATTGGAGATTGGATTCCAACTATGACAAGGTATGGGACCACCTTCCGACAGTGCATCTCTAGAGGCGAATACACCTGGGTTCAACAAGAACGTCTTGCAACCCGGCCCACACATGACCGACCACTCATTTCGCTTGAGTGTATCGAATGTATATCACCCACGGTTGGACTCAAACCACCGTTTCCCGAATGGGCAGAATCGATAGATTTAGAAACAAAAGGAATTTCTCTAGATAGGTGATTATACACCCTAATGGGTGCGACCCACATAGCCATGCTGCCTGCCCGATTTTTGTCATTTCCCGGTTGTTGAGGCCTGAGGCTACGCATACTTACCATTCATCGATAACACAATCACTTTGAATGCCACATCGTCAGATCCGTTAATCACTAGTTGAGTTTGCACAAATATTCTGGATATTATGCTAAGGGATAAATCCGTTGCAACCATATACATTCATACAGACCAACCCATTTGATCATTGGAAATACTCTGTCAGACATTCGTCCATTTACGTTCGTTCTGGGATTGAACGAAACCGAAGGCACTATTTCTATTAAATAGAAAAGCCCTTGCACTTCACTCCGTCTTCAATATATTCAGCATACTTGGTTCGCAACGCTTATGCCGATACGGAGTGGTTCTTCGGATAATAATCCAACCGGTCTCTCCATATGGACAACGATGGTCAAAAACTTCGATAGTCTGTGATTTAACTATCGAATAAAAACAAGTGTTCATCCAAACATATCAAACAATCACTGGGCTCTTTAATTAATATTTCATTAATTAAATCTCTTCTATAATTTCTTATCAATATTTGTTAACCAAATATTTCAATAATCATATCGGCCTCTTATGCCATTTGGAAAACGTTTCCAAATATCAACTTCTTTTATTTTCTATATATTAGAAAAATCTCTATTTGCAATTGGAAACAATTCCAATCACTTATCTCTATCCCTTTTGTTTACAACATTCGATTTTTATATTCACTTTACTATCGAATTCAATATGTCGATACAATGATTTCAAATTATCAAAATCTCTTAAACATATTCTAACTCCTTAAATTTCCGGAAAAATTCGCCATAACCTCCCCTGTATCGGGAGCATCGGGAAATTTCAAATAGCTTCCCGGTATCTTCCTCAATCAAAAAGAAAAAGAAAAAGCCAAGCGGCTTGCCGATACAGCGCATAAAACTCATATATGAATTAAACATGTACCTTTTTGTCGGGCACATAAATAAAAATCTTCATATACTCCATCCCATATCTGTTTAACACCTGTTCACCTGTTTTTACTTCAATTCAACACTATCCATTCGTTTGAATTCAAATTTGAATCGTTTGAATTCAGTTTCGCTCAATTATTCTTTAATTAGCCTTTTTGCCTATTTCACTTCTTTGTTTGAACATAACACGTTCAAATAAATGTTTAACTTGCTCACGACCAAATTGAATTTCAAAATTTCAATTCCAGTTCTCTTTTCTATTTCGAATATAAATTTTCAAATCGAATTTACTTATTTAAAGCTCAATATTCATTTGAAATCTCATTAACTAATTTCTATTCAATTTAGTTAATTCCATTCAATCAATCAAAATCTGGTTTCCGTTTCAAAAATCATATTCATTTACACAATTGGAATTCGCATATATTTTCCAACTCAACTCGAAGATTTTCTAAATAGAAACTTCGGATTTTCTTGCTTAAAATCCTTTTATAATATTAAATAAACCATTATGGTTTTAAAACGATTCTGGCGCTGCTTTTCTGAAAATTTGATTTTGACATAACTCAAAATCTATACGACGAAATTCATATTTTTCTCTTTCATTAGAAAACTATTATCAAACCGGTCCTGACGTTTCTTGTTTCAAAAAGTTTCGACTTCAATTGGGTTCTGTATACTCGATTGAAGTTCGAATCGCTATTCTACGAACTGCGGCGCTGCGGCGAATTCGTTTTAATTATATTTATATATATATAAACTTTTAAACTTCTAAACTTCTTTAAAATGAATTCAACTCCATTCAACTCTGCTTGATTTAAATTCAAATCTCACTTTTATTTGAATTCTAAATTCAAATTCCAATTCCTTTTCTATTTGATATTCAAATTCAATATTTGAATTTCTATTTGAATTCCCTTATTCAAACTCTATATTTAAATTCCATTTGAACTTTCTATATTCAAATTTCTATATTTGAATTCTATTGGAATTCAAATATTCAAACTCCTTTTAAATTCTATATTCAAAATTCCATAGTTTAAAACCCATTTGAATTTTATATTCAAATCCCATAGATTAAATCCTATTTGAATCAAATTTGAATCTCTTACATTCAAATTTCATTTTTCATTTCCGACCCCATTTGAATTTCTAATATTCAAACTCATTTTTTTCACTATTTGAATTTCTTCACTCAAATCCATTTGAATTCTCTTGAATTCAAATTCCATTTCAAAACCATTTGGATTTCCTATTTTGAAATCCCATTTTTGAAATTCTATCTCCAATTCTACTTTGAAAATCCTATTTCAAAGTTTATTTCAAATTCTATTTTGAAATCTCATATTCAAATTTCTACTTGAATTTCTGTATTCAATTCCATGTTCAAATTCAATACTTGAATTTCTATTTCAAATCTCAATTTAAATTTCATATTTGAATTCCAATTCAAATCTCTATTAAAATTTCACATTTGAATTTCTTCTTTGAAATACTATATTTCAAAGTCTATTTCAAATTCTCTTTTAAAAATTCTATTTTGAAATTCTATTTCAAATTCTATTTGGAAATTCTATTTCAAATTCTCTATATTCAAACACCATTTGAAAGTGCTATATTCAAATCCACCTTGGATTTTCTATTTGAATTCTAAATTCAAATTTTCTTTTTCTTTTTGAATTCAAATTTCCATTTCCTTTTCTATTATTCAAATTCTATATTTAAATTTCCTTTTGAATCATATTTCAAAACACTTGTATTTCTATTTCTGAATTATCAAATGGTAATTCTTTCCACTTCATTTATAACTTCGATATAAAAGAACTATTTATAAACTTTGTTTATAAAGAAACTACTTGTTTTATTTTTCAAAAACAAGGTTATATTTTATTTCCATTAAAAATTCAAATTCTATTTAAAAATAGAATTTCCCTTTTTAAATTTCAAATATCCTTTTAATTGGCCCAGTGATATTTAAACACACAAAGCAACGAATTATTTATTTTTCTAACACGTCATATATAACAATATATATGCAAACAAATAAACAAACAGATAATATATTTTTGAGGAATCCAGTTGGATTCCTCCAACCTGTTTCCCTGCATCCACAGATGTTAGCACATAAATAATACCCATTCTGCTTCGTGGCAGAATATCGCGGTATAGAAGGTCATCCACTAATCATAGCGTGGGGCGTATAGGGTAATCATCCGCTATGAAACTGCGGGCATCCGCTAATGAGACTGCGGGAATCCAACCAATCAATCAACCCAATATATATATATAATAGCCTAAATAACTAATATATATAAAATAACCAAAAAACATTCACACAAGCAACAAACAATTATTTTTAATGAAATAAAAATAATTCTAAAGGTGAGTGAGATTTACTCACCGAGATTTTATTTTGCGCTTAAACCAAATTTCAATTTCCAAGTCTTCTAACTCCACACGGATGATTTCATTTGATTTCTCCTTGCCTAGGAAAAATCCGAACTTTATAAATTAACTACTGAATATCCTTACTAAAAATTAAATTCTAACTGAGATACTAATTTGATCCTAACCAATATAATGATTTAATTATAACCCATATATTAATTAAATCCTAACTGAAATAAATGATTTACTTCTATAAGAAATTATATTAACTAAACAAATTTTAGAATTTATTACCTTATATTATCGAATAACTCTTCTTCTCCAAGAACAAAAGAAACAGCAAACTCCTTTAGGCATTTTTAATATGACCGTCATCAAATCCCACTTCCAATCCTTGTTGTACTCAGATTATCCCAATCGGCATCAGACTAGAAGAGACTGAACTCCACTCAATTCCTCACTGTCGACTCCTAGCACCCATGACAAAGCCCTTTCTCCAACCTGCAGCGTTCAGTATTGCTCAAACAAACCCTCCTGGTGATAGCCTATTCCCGTTATCAACTCTTCACAACAACAGACTCGAACACCCCAATCACCACAACACCGACTCCCAAATTCAACCCAGATGAACTTCGAACCCCCAAATATCACATCGCGACACCCCAAATCCGACTTTTGATCCACTGTGGTGACCCAAACACCACCAAATAGGACTCGCGACCCCCCTAAATGCTCCACTTCGGAACCCCCAAATCACGACTGATACCAAACCCTATCGGAAGCTTCAACTTCGAGTATACCTGAATCTGAGCGCCTCCCTTCTGATGTCGAGCTCGTTGATTCTGTTAATCACGATTTTTTCTTCTTTTATTTACTCGGTGAACTTCGATTTTTGAAGGACTGGGGAGGAACGACGGAAATTGGATCATAATTTCTTCGTGGTTTTGAGGATGGAGAAAATTGTGAAGGCCGATGGGTTTATTTATAACGCAAACAAGGGAACAAAAGGGTACGAGGCCATTAAATCCTATGTTGGCTTGATATCCAAATTTGAAGACAATCCGGACGAAGATTTTAAAGAAGTTAGCAGAAATAGGTCTGCGTTGGAAGATAGAATAGGTCGGCTGATTAGGCTTTAATTTAATTGATTTTTTTTTTATATATACATATATAACTAAAATATCTTGCGGTCCTTTCATTCGAAATCCCAAACCGCTATCTAGTCGCAACGACTGATGTTAACAACATTATACGATATTCTAAATTCAACGGGACCAGTTTTAAAATTTAATTCAACTGAACAAAACAGATAATAATTTAGATTAATGATTTAAATTAAACTCGATTTAAAATATAAATTGATTTCAGACAATTAAATTTGACGAAAATAACTAATTATTATCGTTTTAATCCACATAGATTTTATATTGGTCGACTGGATTGTTTTGATTCATTTTCAACTGCGACTTCAATTATACTTCGTATTACGATAATTTAATATATTTGATATTAAATCATATATCGATTATTAAATCGATAAATCCAATAAAAATTCATTTATATTTTATATTCAATATTTAAAACCATACTAAATATTTAAAATAAACTGTTCAAAAATCTGGGTCGTTACAGTTCCACTAGATTATATTTACTTGATTTAGACATTATTATAATATCAATAGAGTTTTGTTATAAAGATAAGTCAAGTGTTTGGATTTTCATAAGGAAAAACCCCGTTCCGTGTTATACGGCGTGGTCTTATGAGATATCATTTAGTTTTCTGAAACTGTTTTAAACTGTTTACTCATACCAGTCCCATGACTGACCCGGAGTTTACTTTGTTGTTTCCCCTAAACTCTTGGGTGCCTAAATTTGTACGGGCAGTCAAGTAGTCGGGAATTTACAGATATACTGGAAGAGCTTGGAGCAGGAGGCTTCAGCGTTAGTTATATAGAGTTTTGTTCCGCTATGTTGTAAGTGTTGTACTCTGATAAGTGTATGTTATACAGTTGAAATTTTGTATTTCAAAAGTTATGATATATTATATTTTGTTCCGCTGCGATGTGAGATTCTGTGTTGTTATTTCTGTTCTTCTTCTATCTCTTTCTTCTTAAAAAAAATGTTTCGTATTTTCGTGATATTTGGGTTGGACGTATGATGTATGTAGTCAAATCTGATGTTGCGGATTTGCGGGTCATTACATAAGCAGAGAATAAATTCTCCACCACCAATCAGATATACATTAATAAAGATCAATTTAATTCACATGGAACGAAATCCAATGTCAGACACACATCCATTTACTAGCTTATGCTCTGGGTCTGAGCGAAAACCAAATCCAAACAATCAACAATAGTCCGGACGGCCACCACTGAAGCCCCTTCAAGGTAGCTACTCCCATCAAGGGTCTCAGCAGCAACACATCCATTCGATGTGAAGATCGTCGGCCTTCAACCACCGTCTTCATTTTCGGCTCCTCATCGTCGTAGTAATTATTCGGAATGAGTTAAACCCGGTCTTTCCGAACAACTCACGTATTTTTATAATTAAAAATCAAGTACTATAAAAACACATCCAACGCCACATTCCAATTCAGAATTATTCTTCTAATGAATTATTCGCATTATCTTATCAAGGATAAATTCTTCAAATTTATTCTTAAATCTTTCTTTTAAAGATTTATTAAAAACTCCAATTTGGTTTTAAATATCAAAATCATTATTTAATGATTTTTTTTTTAATTTTAAGAAATTAATCTGATCTTATTTGAGTTAAAGAACTAATATCATTGAAAACATTGTTCACGATAAACTCAAATTCATCTTCCATTAAATATAAAATTTTTATAGAAATCGGACCAATGTATAATCGATATAAATTTCTGTATCGGACTATTAATATAAATGGAATAACGGCAAAGCCTTTTAAATTCCATATATATTAATGGCCTTCTTTTACAGAAGCTCATCTCGAAAATTATTAAATCAAATTCCATTCAATCCCAATTTAATATATTAAATTGGAAAACTTTACTTTGGAAAATTTTCTATTAAATCTTAATAAAAGATTTATAAATTCCAAGTTATATTCTCACTGTAAATTGAGTTAAAGAACAGATGTCATTTAAAAACACTGTTCACGATAAACTCAATTCACAAATCATTTTATTCAAATTATTAAATATAATTGAAACTCTAATAATCTTAATTAAAAGATTTATTCTTATCTTAACTGGGGTTAAGAAAAATGTTATTTAAGACACCATTCACGACAACCCAAAAATCCAATTTATTCTATTTAATTCCAAGTAAATATTAATTCATTGGAAAACTTTCTTAAATCTTAATTATAAGATTTATTCTAGTTAACCATTAAATCATTATATATATTATATTGTCGATTTCCATTTTAACACACTTTATAAAATAGTTATAAATTCATTTAAAATGATTTTAACTTCATTGCAATTTAAAGTCTAAATTGAATATTTTACTTTCTTTTCATATTAAAATATTAACATTCTCAAAATAGTCTATTTTGAAAATCACTTCTTATATTCATTTAAAGTGAATTAAATTGATCGATAACCCGTTCGGGTTAAAATGGCGTTGTTATATAAAACAGATTAAATAGCCCAATTACTTCTTATTCAGTTATATTTTACACTGGGCCAGACCTCCCACATTAAGCCTACGACTTATGGATGCTGGATATGCCGGTTGGTTCCGGGCAGACTTATCCCATAAGTTGGGCTTAACCTCGTGTCATGGCCCAATTCATATTTTATAAAATGGCGTTGTTATATAAAACAGATTAAATAGCCCAATTACTTCTTATCCAGTTATATTTTACACTGGGCCAGACCTCCCACATTAAGCCTGCGACTTATGGATGCTGGATATGCCGGTTGGTTCCGGGCAGACTTATCCCATAAGTTGGGCTTAACCTCGTGTCATGGCCCAATTAATATTTTAATTCAACCTTTTTCATTGTAACTTTTTAACAAACAAAACAAAATCTTTTGAATTCAAAACATCAAAGTCATTATTTGTTTTCTTTAACTAAATATTAAATTAAATATTCTTTTAATTCAAAATTGGAATGAGACCTAAAACAATTACCATATAATTTAATTATATGAATTTCAAAAATCACGATGTATTCTACACTAATGATAAGATCATTAATAACATCCAAAGTGAATATTAATACTGTATAAGCGTTAAATTAATAACACTTATAACTAATCACAAGGGCGATGTGTGGATATCAACCCAAGACCCGTGTGGGGTTTCAACCAACACATACACATAACAAATAATTAAATAAATTATTTGTGCACTTGGGCGATGTGTAAAAATTTATCGTCCAATCAACATAGACAAGTCAGGAAACTTGTTATGGCTGTGTAAACATGTTTTTGTGTTAATCATTTTTAATAACAAACATTGTATGTTTTGGTTTAATCCCTTTTTAAATGACAAAGTGAATGTTTTGAATTCACTCTAATAAAGTGACAAAAAGGAATGTTTTTAATTTGTAAACAATTTCTATATATATTTATAACAAATAAGTGAATATTTATTTGTAAACAATATGCTATGTTTTTAATGACAAATAAACGAATGGCATTTATTTGCGTACATGCTCTAATGACAAATAAAAGAGAAATTTTTTTGTGTGCATTTTCTAATTCAACTTAACAAATAAAAGATGATGATTTATTTGTTTACCATTTTTAATCCAACCTTAACAAATAAAAAAAAATGTAAATTTTATTTGTTTACCATTTCTATCTACAAAAATGATAATTTTATATGTCCATTCTAATTTTGGCAAAAAGCGACAAATTTATATGTTAATACTAAATTTAACCAAAGTGACAAATTTATATGTTAATACTAATCTTAACCAAAAATGACTAATTTAGTCTAGTATGACATTTCTAACCAAAGGCCATATTTTATTCTAAATAACACTTTTGACAAAAGCAATGTTTTTATTCTAAATAAACATTTTTGACAAGAGCGGTATATTAATCTAAATGCGCATTTTTAACCAAATGCAATGTTCATTTTTAACTAAAGCAGTGTTTTCTATTCTAAATGAATATTTTAACAAAAGCGGTGTTTTAATCTAAATGCGCATTTTTAACTAAATGCAATGTTTTTATTCTAAGATTACATTTTTGACTAAATGGATGTTTTTAATCCTTACATTGCTAACATGTCATAAAAGTGATATTTTTATTCTAAATAAATATTTTATAACAAAAATGTACTTTTATTCTATTTCAACATTTTATAACTAAAATGGCATTTAATCCTAGTGTACATTTTATACTAAATGGCATTTTCACTTCTAATGTACATTTTCTAAGAAAACGTTCTTTTTAATTTCAAAAGAGAATGACGCTAGAGATGTTCTTTTTAGTTGAATCAACATGATGCTAAAAACATGTTATTTTTAATTAAAATAACATAACACTAAAAATATGTCATTTTTGGTTGAAATAACATAACGCTAAAACATGATTATTTTTAGTTGAAATAACATAACACTAAAAATATGTTCACTTTTAATATTTCAACATGACACTAAAAATATGTTCATTTTTAATGAAAAGACATAACGCTAAATATAATTTCATTTTAAATGAAATCACATAACTCTAATACACAATTCTAACCAAAATTGTTATTTTTGTCTACACAAAAATATTCTAACTAAGAATGTGATTTTTGTTTACACATTTCATTTTATAAATAAAATGATATTTTAATCCTTACAAATCATTTCATACAAAAATTATGGTTTAAATCTAATATGTCATTTCAACATTTTATTACAACACAATAAGTATCAAATAAATAGATCAACATACAACATCAATTATCAACCTATATTAAATCACGAATAGCAACAAATACAATATCATACATCGCAGGTCTGAATAAATTAGCATTCATACATGGAATTAAATTAACGAGAGATAATTAAATTTTAATTATTTTAAAATATAGAAATCTCACCTCGATTGTCTGAATTTTCAAAGTACTCCATTTCGATTCTAGTTCGTTCTATGTTGTGGAGCTCGCCAAGAGGGTTCCAACGCATCTGAAATTGGGCGATTTCGTTGCTTCTTTGTTCAGACCGTTGAAATTGAAGATCTCCTCGAGCATAAAGTTTTTCCCCTTGAAGACGATCGAAGTTGATGAGGGAATGGAGAGAAAATTCGGGAAGAAGAAGAGAGGGCACCGACCATTGATTTAAAGCATGGCGGCTACTGTATGTTTTAGGGTTATGGGTAAAGACAAAAATGTATTTTTATAATATTTTAATTGTAAATTTTTGTGAAGCATGGTTATGTGTAGATACATATTATTAAATAACAATTGCTAATCTTCTTCCAACCATTTATTGTATCCCAAAAATCTTACCCCCTATTATATCTAAATACTAAAATATTTATTTCAAAAATAACTTTTGGTGTAATACTATCCCAAAATATGTTTTAATCTTTGGTCTAAACGGATGTTACGTAAGTTACCATGACCATAAATACTAGTGATTTATTGCAATAAGTGATTCAAAAATATTTATTGAAAGTTAATTACCATAACCACATTTATTACCACATCTTTAACTTCCAAAAGAATAAGACTTCACCAAACAAAAAACAAAAAAAAAGTCTCTTATTAACGCATCCCGTTAATGGCGCATTTATTTTATTCTGGAAAGATAATCTTAATTCATGCGATTAATTACAAGATATAATTTTACTACCATAATTAGAATGATGTCATAAAGAAAACAATTTTTTTTCCATGCACAGAGGTTTATACATTGCCTTCCTTTGTTTCATTTCTCTCCTTTTTTATTTTATCAACTTAATGACAATTATTACATAATATTTCATGCCTTTATTGCCCAAAATTTATGTTAAAACAAATAAGTGATAGTAAATATTTATGCATGAGCCTGTATGTAAAATGCATTAAAAGAAATTTTACCAATAGGAAAAAGTTAACATACGTTAACCAAATGAATGGTTAAGTAATTAAGGCCGACATTTATGAAAAAAGAAAGGTGTAGTATTTTCCTTATTATTTGCACATTCATTCAAGTTAGTAATTGAACTCTAAATTATATGTATGCGTATAAAATGAAATTTAACCTTTGTCATAATTTGAAAACTGGAATTACAAAATATAATCAAGCTTTAGTTTAGGAATATTTATAAGATTAAAATTGTAGTTTCTCGTAAAAGGAAAAAAAAATTAAACCTTGAATTAAAATGACGCATGTACTATGATTAATTAATTACTTGATAGTTTAAATCATTATAAAATAACAAATAAATATGTGAAGTTTTGATTTAGTATGTATTAAAATTAGAATTTAACAAACATACATAAAAGTCTAATTATGATGATTATTTTTCTAACAAGTGAATACGATAAAAAAAATCAAGCATAAAACATATAAAATCATATTTATTTCTCCTATAATTTAAAATAGATAAATATGAGTTGAAAAATAAAATCGTATAATAAATTATATCAAACAGGTTAATAAAGCGGACAACTTTGGCACATTTAAATTTGTATTTTTTTCAAATACGAACTATAAAAACAGTATGAAGGAAAAATTGAACGAGACATAATATATGAACATAAACGTGACCCCAAAATGGAATAGTATGAAATAGATAAGAATCTTTAGATAATATAAACATATATTACAAGAGAAGATGTGATAAAAAAAAGGAATAGAATCACCAAAATTATTTACAATCAATACATGCTATAATTATCAAATAAGTTAAAATTAGTCACTTAAACAATTTATTTAAGTTATTCTCAATTTTTTTTATTTCGTAAAAATAACCAATTTATACTCCATATACCTAAAAATAGTTTAAATAATAAAAAAAAATTTGATTGTGAAATTCTGGGTTGTTACATCCGTGATGTCAAATTATTGCTAGGTTTCAAATTTCATAATTTTTCGAATCAATATGTGAGCGTGGCAAAGGAAAACGTGTTTGACCATTTCAGTTGAATTTAATCGACTGGAAAATGGCCATTTTTCCAACGGTCTCAGAATTCGACAAAACTACTTTTGTTAGGACCGTATCGTCAATACGAAGCTAGAAAATATTTTTCTACAATTTGTAGAGTTCGTATGTGACCCCGGTAAATAGAAATGCTCATTTAAATTCAATATATAGAGTTATATGTTGATTTTGACAAAAACTGATTGAAACGATCGAATCAGCTTGCGATACATATCCTATTGTGTTCGAAATGGGGGTAATTAGCTATGGACGACAGGCGGTGGGCCTCGTTTTGAGGTCATATGCAAAAGTCAACGTTTTGAAATAATAATAATAATAAATATCTCCTCTCTCCCCTTTAACCCGTTGGCCCCCCCTTTCTACTTCAATCGAGCCGGATAATGAAAAAAAAAGAGCATCGGAGCGCCCCCTCGCCTGTGGCGATTCGCGCCACCGCCTTCCCCCCCGCTGATGATCCTCCCCGTCGCCCCCTCAAACCCCCCCTTTTCCGATCGACGAGACCCCCGTTCGACGCCCACTCTCTCGCGCGACACCGCGCCGCCCTGGGTGGCGCTGACCACCACCGCACCCCCCCGACGAACCTCCAGCAGCCATCCCGACGTGCTGCGCCGCCCTCAGCCGACTCCGACGATGAAAACCCCCTTTTCTCCAATGCTGTAAGTTTTTAATTATATTTTTATTTATAAAATCAGTTTTTTTATATGAATTAGCATTTATAAAATCTGAAAATAAAGTATATATGAAGATAGGATTTTGTATATCTAATTAAAATAGAAAATACGAGATTTTTAAAATAGAAAAGACGAGATTTTTAAAATAGAAAAGACGAGATTTTTAAAATAGAAAAGACGAGATTTTTAAAATAGAAAAGATTAGATTTTTAAAATAGAAAAGATTAGATTTTTAAAGGAAGAAAGACGATATTTTTAAATGGAGAAAGGTGTGATTTTTACATATGTAGTGGGTTAAAAATATGATTTTTACATAATAGGAACTATAAAAATGTAATCTTTATGAGATAGAGAATATAAAAATATCATCTTTGTATATGTAGCGAAATAAAAATCTGATTTTTATTATATATACGTTGAAATAAAGTGGTGATCTTTATAATGACGAAATCTATATTTTTGAAAAGGCGAAATCTTTATATGAAGAATAGCGGGATAGAAATGGAATTTTATCTATATAACATCGTAGTAAAAATTCGATTTATATATATTGAACAGCATAGTAAAAATTCGATTTATATATATTGAACAGAATAGTAAAAATTCGATTTATATATATTGAACAACATAGTAAAAATTCGATTTTTATCTATTGAACAACATAGTAAAAATTCGATTTTTATATATTGAATAGCGAAGTAAAAATTCGATTTTTATATATTGAACAGCATAGCAAAAATTCGATTTTTATATATTGAATAGCGAAGTAAAAATTCGATTTTTATATATTGAACAGCATAGTAAAAATTCGATTTTTATATATTGAATAGCATAGTAAAAATTCGATTTTTATATATTGAATAGCATAGTAAAAATTCGATTTTTTATATATTGAATAGCATAGTAAAAATTCGATTTTTATATATTGAATAGCGAAGTAAAAATTCGATTTTTATATATTGAATAGCGAAGTAAAAATGTGATTTTTACATATGTAGTGACTATGGGCGACGAAAGTGATAAGAGACGAGAACGACGAAGATTTCTATCAATGAAGAGTCGTGGTATTGAATAGCTATTGGTGAGAACTTCTCACTCTTCAATTTCTTTTTCTAGTTATATATATACTAGGATGCAGACGGTGTTTAGTAGCACCCGACACCCGTCATCCACAGACCATGAATGGCTTGTTTGTTTAATTGTTTGGTTGTGTAGTTGGTTAGATTATTTGGTTTGAATTGAATTGTTTGGTGAAATGAAATTGATTTGATTGATGTGTGAATGGCGTGGGCCTTCACTAGACCAGGGATAAGGCTAGGCCTCGTCCCGTTTCTAGTATCGTGCCGTTATGCCGCCGAAATTTTCTAAAATATGTTAGAAAAATAAAAATATCATTTTTATTGTGTAAATGATCTGAATAGAAATTCATGTGTTGAAATAAAATATTTTATCGTTAAAATATAATTTTTAACGTGGAAGTGAATAAAATAAAATATTCATTTACAAACTGGACGGTTTGTTTATGTACACCTATTTGAAGGACGTTGAATGGGACGATAAATTTTACACATCGCCCAACTGCACAAATAAAATCTGTGTTTGATTGTTTGAAACCCCACACGGGTGTTGGGATGAAATTTGAAGTTCACTCATCCTGATTGATTAAATATGTCGATCGATTGATTGACAGGCTGTCATAAATGTTAGATATCTATATTTGATGCTTATACAGTGTAGTGCACTTTGGTTGATGGTTGATTATTTTTCAATGCTATTATATACATGTGTTGTATGGAATCCATATAATTAACTTTATATGGTAATTGATTGGGTCTCATTCCAATTTAGAAAATAAAGAACATTATAAAATAAAGGTTCATGTGTTGACTGTACTCATCCGTTGAGATTAGTCATGTGTTGAACGAAATATTTTAACAATAAAATTTATATCTTTATCACTATAAAATAAAGGTTCATGTGTTGGCCGTACTCATCCGTTGAGATTAGTCATGTGTTGAACGAAATATTTTAACAATAAAATTACATCTTTATCATATATAGAATTAGAAATCAACTGGAAAATAGATGAGATGAGTGGTCTCCTGGATATTAATCTGATGTTGGTTTCGGCCTTCGGGGTTAATATTCAGGAAATCGTTCTCTGACTAATTTACGGTTGGAGTCTAATTTTAAATCAAACGATAGATACCTTAATTTCCATAAAATATATTAAAAAACAAAAATAGTCACACGTGGACAATACTCATTCGCTGAGATTAGTCGTGTGTTGACAAAGATATAGAGTCGTGTATTGAAAGAAATATAGATCCATTTGTTGAATATAAAGCCGTGTTGATTAGTGATGCGCTATTTTGACGTGAACGATATTTATATCGATTATATTCGTTTTTGAATTTAAAACAAATTTGAATTGAATATAAAACGATTTCGAAAAGAATTGAATATAAAACGATTTCGAAATGAATTGAATATACAACGAAATGAATTGAATATAAAACGAATTCGAAATGAATTGAATATAAAACGATTTCGAAATGAATTGAATATATAACGAATTTGATTTGAATGGAATAGAAAACGAATTGAATTCAAATTGAATAGAAAACGAATTGAATTCAAATGGAATAGAAAACGAATTGAATTTAAATTGAATAGAAAACGAAATGAATTCGAATCGAATTAAAAATTGATTTGAATTGAAATCAAATAGAAATGAATTTTAAAAAGGATTTATAATAGAAAATTCAATTTTGATTTGAATTTGAAATAAAGGTTGAAATTGTTTTTGAAACGAATTCAAAACTATTTATAAAATTCGTTTTTAATAGTAATCGACGAAATATATATTATATATATTTTATATATAATATAATGGCCTGAATAGAACGCGCCGCGCCGTGGCAGTTCGTGAATTTCGACCATTTATTTCAAACGGACATTACGGGAGATCCGACCGTCGGATTCTCCTAAAACCGGAACCGTTGGGTTCGTATCCAAAAGAGCTTTCTAACGAATATTAGAAACTAAAAATCTAACGGTTGGATTTGGAGATACGTCCAAATCAAATTTGAAAAAGGTCGGTGTAAGTGCAGTTCGATGGTCGTTGATGGAAATCGACTGTACGGGCCTTGATAAATTTATTAAAAATAGTAATAATTTGTGTAAAATCATAAGAAATGATTTGGGAAAAATTGGGATGAAAAACTCCCTATTTGAAAAGATAAAATAGATTTTTATCGAAATGAACTAGTTTTGAACTAAAATTAAAACCCATTTATTTTTAAATAAATAAATTGGATTTGAAATGGGTTTTAGATAGAATTGATTAGTAGGTTTATAGTGAACGGTGTTTTAAATAACACTAGTTCTTTAACCCGATAATAAATAGAATGTGATTTGGGTTTATCGTGAACTGTGTTTTAAATAACACTAGTTCTTTAACCCAGTAAAAGGAGTTTTAATGAATCTGCAATTAGATTGAATTGTGAATTGATAATTTAAATTATCAAATTTAGAGAGTGAACGAGGATGGAGTATCGCCAGTTTTGCTCCAAAACGATAGTCAAATCTTTAATTAGATTTGAACGTGAAATGGTAATTAATTTTTACCAATAACACCGTGGTATTAGATATGGAGTATTACCAGTTTTGCTTCATGGGACGAATAGGTTGGGATTGGGAAATAAAATAAATAATTACTTCGGTGTGGTTCGCTAATCTCTACTAGTTTTAGAAAACCATAATTTGGTTTGAAACGACATCCAAAGGAAGATTAAAGGATAAATTTTAAAGAATTTATCTTGGATAAAATTAATGGGAACCTTTCCCTAAAAATGTGATTTTGTGAATAAAAGAATATTCTGAATTGGAATGAGGCGTATGTTGTGTTTGTGTAACATTTGTTTTTAATATATGCGGGTTGTTCGGAAAGTCCGGGTTTATACCCATTCTGAATAACTGATTCGACGATATGTCGAAGATGAAGACGGTGGTCGAAGACCGGAAGTCTTCACATCGTTTGGGTGATTACTGATGATCTTGATTGGGCTGTACACCCAAGATGAGGGAATCAGTTGGTGGTCGTCCAGACGTACTTGGAGATGGATGGATATGCGAGGAAAGTGCCTCCGGTTTCGTTCAGACCCAGAACGAACTTGTAAATGGATTGTGTGTCTGACATTGGATTTTATTCTGTGTTGATTGATTTCTGTTAAATATATCTCTGTTTGGCGGCGGAGAATTTATTCTCTTGCTTAACGCCCTTCTCTGAGACGTACGAGCTTAGAGGTTATATATCGATAGATATCAATCGCATGGCATGAATTGCCTGTGTGGCACACAGAGTTGCATGGATCAAGGCTTCTGTTGAAAAGCAAAGTCTTGTGGTTGATGATCAAAGCACGGCCTACGTGGCTGCTTTGTGTATAACGTGAATTCGCGAGCCTCACACCTCGGTATGAGTCAAAAACGGGATGAGGACCCAAGGAGGGCACGACGTTTCTTTCTAGCTATGGGTGGTGTCAGTGACCTACCAGCCCTGACATTTATATACTTTTCACCTTTGTGGTTTGGATGCGAGGCGCCTCAATTTTAGGTCTGTAAGGACCGGGAAACGTGTGTTCAGGCATAATTAATCCTCTAACGTAAGTGAAGACCGGCCTTGGAGGATCCCAGGATTGCCCAGAGTGTGAAGTCCTGAGACATTTGCTAGAGTGTCTCGAACGCGGAGAGGAGCTTGCCCCTTGCCTCGACTCATGATGGAATCCAATTTCCAATACGAGATATTTTGGTTTTAATTGTAGAACTAGTATGGCGACATAGTAGATGGTAGCTATGCCGCCTATGATTGATATTTATGATTGAAATTGTTTTGACACTATACACCTATAATAGTATCAAATAATGTGTTTTAAAACGTATCAAGCATGCTTTGGCTGTTATAAGGGAAAACCCTATCCTCCGGCTTGCGTTGCATTGTGTGATGGGACTTGGGTCTTATAACAGCTTCATTTTTCTTTATTTAGCATTGCGCTGTTTGTTCTATGCACTGGTATTCTTGGGAGGAAACCCGTTCCGTGTTATACGGCGTGGTCCCTTGATTTACCTAACTTTAAAACCAATATAAATAACTGTTTACTTCTCACACCAGTCACATGACTGACCTGGAGTTTATTGTTTTAACCTAAACTCTGGGTGCCCCTATTTCCCGCACGGGCAGCTAGTAGTTTTGGTTTTGCAGATTTATATTCACAGGATCCTGGTTTACAGCTGGAATGATATCCGGAAAGCTCTGTATCCGTATATCACCTTCAGTTGTGCTTTGTATTATTTTCCGCTGCTATGTAATTTATTGTAATCTCTGATATTTATCGAATGTAATTTATTCATTTATACTCTGTATAGTCATGTATCTGATGGAATTGTTGTAATAGCAATGAAATGTTCTTCTGTTTGTGTTCTGATTTGTCCTGTTCTCAAACGATCAGGGGTTTCGAATGGTCTAGATCGGTTTAACGACTGATTCAGATCGAGCGAAATTCCAGGCCGTCACAATGAAGATGAAGACTTGACTTTTATCATTTCTTTTGAACTTTCAAACATTACCTTATGTATGTTTATATTTGATTCCGATGTAGACTTGGTATCTATTTGATGAAACTTTGTATGTACTAAGTTAGATCATGTATCTGTGTAACTCTGATGATGATTATGATTCCGCTGTTTTGGTATGCTGTAAATTATTCTCCAATTTTATATATTATGCTATATTCTGTATTCTTTTGATGTGATTAATATTTTATTTTCCAGAGACCAACCTTGCCACCGTGGCATGGGGGTTTAGTTCGTATCAGGCGTGGTATCATAGATTTGGTTAACCTTAGTTCTGGAAGATAACATATTAAACATCTCGTCATAGATAGAATCAGTAGTATTCTACGATGAGTAACTCATTAGAGATAGGATTAGTAATATCCTAGAATGAGTACATCTTAATAACATATCACATGATCATTACATCGTTATTTATGCATATGTCTATATGCTTCTATAATTCCTTAAGCTATCTTTTCTATTGGCCTGACTATTTCCTTGCTATCCACAAAACTGAAAAGGAAATGAGTGGACGAGGCAGAGGCAGAAGAGGTAGAGGCCAAGGAAGGGGAAATATCCCCGTTGTTAATAATCAGCTTGATCTCGAGGAGGTTGGATCAGCGGCTCATAGCGAGCCTGTATTATAACAACAGCCACAACCACCGTTTGACCTTGATGTAGTCACCAAGAAATATAAGAACTTAGGCAGTGTTCCATTCACAGGCATTGGAACCATAATGGAAGCTCAAGCTTGGTTAAGGTATTGCGAACAGATCTTCACGAGCCTAAAATTAGTAGATAACAAGAAAAGATATTTAGCATCTTGGTTACTCAAAGATGAGGCTCAAATCTGGTGGGAAGTGGTAACTGTAGGTGATCTCGAAGTTGATATGTCTTAGGCGAGGTTTGAAGAAGTCTTTGAGGAAAGGTTTGTTCCTCGACAGGAAGTCGAGCGCTTGTATGATGAATTTGCTAATCTTCAGCAAGGTGATAGAACCATTCATGAGTATGTCACCAAGTTTAATGAGCTCTCTTAATATGGACTAGAATGAATGCAAGAACCGATGAGAAAGAACAAACAATTCATTGACGGTCTTCAGAGGAGGTATCACCCCAGATTGACAGGCCACATAGAACTTCCATTTGTTAAGGTTGTCGAGATGGCATGCAGATATGAGGGTATCGATAAGAAGAACTCTCAAGCGGATCGGGAGAGAAATCAAGCTAATAACAAGAGAAAGCTTCCCGATAAGAAGCCTAAAGCAAGCAAGACTGAAGCAACTAAGCCCCAAGAAGATAAGCAGGGAAAAATTAAATGCTACAACTGCGATCAATATGGCCACATGTTTAGGGAATGCAATGCTCCTAAAAGGCCAAAACGAAATGAATCCGTCCCTAATCAGAAACCTCAAGATACTAGAGAATGCTACAATTGCCGTAAGATGAGGCATATTAGCAAGTATTGCCCATTGCCGAAAAAGGCCGAAGCAGCTAATGTACATGAAGGGGCAAGTGCGCCAGCTTCTTCTACTGACGAAGGTAGACCCATGTGTTCGAAGTTACACTTACAATTGAAAACATTCCTGTTATAGTATTATTTGATACGGGTGCATCACAAAGTTTCATTTCGAATAACATAGTTAAGAAATTAAATTTAAAATTGAGAGATCTTGAGGAATCCGTTAGTGTCCATAATCCTATAGGAGGTTCCCTTATTCTTGGTTTGTATTGTAGAGTGCATATCTCCTATTCTTTTTACCGGTTTCCTTTTAATTTGATCATCATGAATCTTTCCGAGTTTGATATCATACTTGGGTTAAATTGGTTAACCAAGTGTGGGGCCGAAGTTAAGTGCGCCAAGAGAATTGTTAAAGTTAAAACAAAACTTGGGAGTATTATTATACCATGTGTAGGATCACATTCAGATAGAAAAGAATTTTGTTTTGCTCTTGAAGTTTCTCCTACTTATGTTGAGAATATTCCCCTCGTTAGAGATTATGCGGATGTGTTTGAAGAAGTTGATAGCTTACCTCCGCGAAGAGAAATTGATTTCAAAATTGATTTAGTTCCGAATGCAAGGTCGGTTGTGCATGCAATTCGAAGAATTACATTAAAAGAGAAGGAAGAGTTGGGTGATCAAACTCGACAATTGTTATGGAAAGGTCTAATTAGGCCTAGTTTCTCGAATTGGGGAGCACCTGTGGTATTTGTTCCTAAGTCAGACGGTACTCTCAGATTGTGCGTAGATTACTGAGACTTAAATGAGAAAACATTAAAGAATAAATATTCATTGCCGTGCATTGATGATTTGTTAGATTGCTTGAATGGAGCGAGGGTGTTTTCGAAGATGGACGTAGCTACAGGTTTCCATCAGCTGCGAATTGCTAAAGAATGTGTTCCTCTAACAGCTTTCATAGGTCCATATTTGTTTTGTGAATGGTTAGTAATGTCATTCGGCTTATGTAACTCTCCTTCTTACGTTGTTGATTTGATGAATCAAGTATTTCTCGGCGTCTTGAATAAATTTGTGCTAGTTTTTATTGATGATATTTTTATCTTCTCTAAGTCGGCTAGCGAGCATGTGAAGCATTTGGAATAGGTTTTGGACATTCTGAGAAAGAGTGTGTAGAAAGCTAAATTTTTTAAATGCATATTCTAGCAAGAAGAAGTGAAGTCCCTCGGTCATGTTGTATCAAAGGAAGGAATTTCAGTGGATCCAGGCAAGATTACAGCCGTTTGAGATTGGAAGCAACCTAGCACTCCCACAGAAGTCAGAAGTTCTCTGGGATTAGCATGCTATTATTGGAAATTCGTTAAGGATTTTTCAAAGCTATCTAGTCCATTGACAAAGCTTACAAAGAAGCATGCAACGTTTAATTGGACGACCGAATGTGACACAGCTTTCCAAGAACTAAAAGTAAGGTTGACTACTGCTCCAGTGTTGACTATTTTAAATGGCAATCAAATTTGACTGTCTATACAGATGCTTCTCATGAAGGAGCAGGAGCGGTATTAATGAGAAAAGGCCAAGTTGTTACTTATGCTAGCAGCCAATTGAAACCACATGAGAAGAGATATGTTACACATGATCTGGAGCTATTGGCAGTGGTATTTGCTTTGAAGATATGGAGGCATTATCTTTTGGGTGAGAAGTTCGAATTGTATATAGATCATAAATCATTGAAATATCTATTCACCCAAGAAGATTTGAATTTGAGATAGCAGCGTTGGTTAGAATTTCTTGCAGCATATGATCTTGATATTTTGTATACTCTAGGAAAAGTCAATGTTGTAGCGGATGGATTTAGTAGAAAGAATGCAATCGTTGCTAATCTTATCATTACGCCTTCAATGATTGAGAAAATCTCTGTTCTTCAAAAGGACGATGATTTTATTCAAAAAATTATTAAATGAATTCAGCAAGGCGAAGTCTCGAGTTCCAAATTGATAGCAATAGAATTCTGAGATTGTTAGCCCGAAACTGTGTTCTGAATATTCCCGAACTCAGAAGAGAGGAAATGGATGAATGTCACAAGTCCAAACTTAATATTCATCCGGGGGTGAGCAAGATGTACTATGATTTTTAGCGTATATTCTGGTGGAAGTCTATGAAGAGAGACATTTCTATATATGTTAGCAGGTGTTCTACTTGCCAACAAGTCAAGAGTGATCAACAGAAGGTTGCTGGTTTGTTGCAACCTTTAGGGATTCCAGAATGGAAGTGGGATCAGATTTATATGGATTCATTGATGGCTTGCCTAGAACCAAGAAGGGTAATGATAGTATTTGGGTTATAGTTGATTGTTACACGAAGAGTGCCCATTTTATTCCAGTGAAATCAACTAGAACAGCTCAGAGTCTTGCTCAAAATTTATGTGAGAGAGAGATTGTTAGATTGCATGGAATTCCCAGCAACATTGTTAGTGTAACAACCCGGATTTTCAGAACTAATTTAAAATTTTTATTTCAGCAATTTTGATGGATTTTGAATATTTAAAATGATTTACTTTAAATAATAACGACTAAAAATTTATTTAAATTGAAGTTAGAACGAATAAATTTATTTTAATTATACAACAGGCCAGAAATGGCGAGGTAGTTTGAAAATTCGATTTCAAGTTTCAAATGAATGTACAAGATTCAAAACAAATTGGATTTTAGTGAAACAAGAAATATTTGAATCTGTTTAAAAATATCTTTCCAACGAATGTGAAAAATCCAGATTTCATAGTGGGAATAAAAAGTTATGTCCAGTTTAAAATTTGAAATAGTCGCTATGGAATATAATATAATATATAGCCATTTTGCAAACGACCTCCATTTTCGATGAAACTACTTTTGTTGGATTAGAATGTCAAATTATTGCTAGATTCCAATTTTCATAATTTTTGGAACTAATATCTGAGCATGATGAATTTAAACGTGTTTGGCAATTTCAGTTTGAATTTAATCGACTGGAAAATGGTCATTTCTCAAACGGTCTCCAAATTCAACGAAATTAGTTTCATTAGGACCATATCGTCAAAATACAGCCAGATTTATTTTTCTGGAATTTTTGGAGTCAGTATGTAGCCTCAGTAAATTAAAAGGTACTTTAAAATTCAATATATATTGATTTATATTTTAATTTTGATGAAAACTAATCGAAACAATCGAATTGGCTTACGAAACATATCTCATTGTGTCCGGAATGGGGGTATTTAGCTAGGGGCAACAGTCATTTGGTTTGACTTGGAGTTCAGATCGGTAAACAGGTATTTTTGAAAATAAGGGAATTAGATATTAATTAATATATAGGTTATATATACCCTTATCTAACCCTAATCCTCCAATCTCGTTATTCCGCCGCCAGGAGCTCCTCAAGGGCTGAAATCGCCAGATCTTTAGGCTCCAAAAACTCCAAATCGAATCAATGATTTTAGAAATTCATAAAACAAAATTATAGATCTTTCTTAGGGCTTCAAAATCGTATGGTTATGATCATATATCGTATGGTATTTGGTTCGAAATTCCCTCTCAAATAGGCCACGCTCGCGCACGATTTTCTAGGCTATGGTGGGACGAGCTGGCCGCTGCAACCAACGATGGTGGCTCTTGTGTAGCCCGTCGTCGTGGAGCACTCTGATCCACGTCGGGTGCTTCAATTTGCATGCGAGATGGAGTTCCTTTTTGGTGTTGATGGGTTCCGTGACTTCAGGAACACACGAAGAAGAAAGGGAAAAGGGGTGGTCAGGATTAGTTAGATGGTAATTGGGGAAAATGGTTATGTTAATTTAATTAATTAATTATAATTAACTTTTTTAAAATTGTAATAAATGCATTGATCATCATTCTAGCTCATAAGATCTCGGATTTTCGAACCGTCAGTTTCGTTGGAACTGTGAAGAAAAATACTACAACACAGAACTGACCAGAATCAAAAAGGAGAAAATCAGAATTAGAGGCAAATTCAAATTCAAATAGTCCAGAAATTCAGTAATAACAGAACGGAGGGGTGGAAACGAATGTGAGAACTCTCTCACACTCAATTATTTTCCAGTTATTATATACTAGGATGCAGACGATGCTTAGCAGCACCCGACACTATTTATTGTACATACTAGTTGATTGCTTGTTTGGATTGTGATTGTTTGATATTGTTGTACATAAAAATTATTTATATAAATTATTATGAAATGAAAATACAATAAATATTCATTTACAAACCGGACGGTTTGTTTATGTATACTTATTTATCTGATAATGATTGGGACGATAAATTTTACACATCGCCCAACTGCACAAATAATAAACAATATTTGTTGTTTGAAAACCCCATACGGGTATTGAGGTAATATTTGACATACACTGATCCCAATAATTAGTGGTATGTCAATCGAAGGGTTGACAGACTATATAAGTGTTATTTATTTATTTCAATGCTTATACAGTTGTAGAATGCACTCTGGATGTTGTTTGAATTTTTAATGATTGTTTATCATTATTTTTGTAGACATGCGATGTATAAAATCCATATAACTGAAATTATATGGTAATTGATTGAGTCTGATTCCAGTTCAGAATTAACGAATATTTTAAAATAATATTTTCTAAATATTGAAATGTGAAGCCGTGTTAAGTAGTTAAACACCATTTTAACATGAACGAGAATTTCGTCGATTTTATTCATTTTATAACGAATATCGAAAAGTGATTTCAAAATCTGATATTTTGAAAATATTACCATTTTAATATTATATTGATAAGGAATATTCAAATTTTGATTTAAATTTGAAAATGAAATGGAAATCGTTTTAAAATGAATTTAAAACGAATTTATAAAAGGAATATTCAATTTTGATTTAAATTTGAAAAATTAAATTGAAATCGTTTAAAATGAATTTAAAACGAATTTGTAATCGAATATTCAATTTTGTTTTAAAATTGAAATGGAATTGAAATTCAAATTGATTTGAAATGAATTTAAAATGAATTTATAAATGAAATATTCAATTTTGATTTAAAATTGAAATGGAATTGAAATCGATTTGAAATGAATTTAAAACGAATTTAAAAACGAAATATTCAATTTTGATTTAAAATTGAAATGGAATTGAAATCGATTTGAAATGAATTTAAAACAAATTTGTAATGGAAAATTCAATTTTGATTTAAATTTGAAATCAAATTGAAATTGTTGTAAAATGAATTTAAAACGAATTTATAATGGAAAATTCAATTTTGATTTATATTTGAAAATCAAATTGAAATCGTTTTATTAATGAGTTTAAAACGAATTTATATACGAATATTCCATTTTGATTTCAATTTGAAAATGAAATTGAAATCGTTGTAAAATGAATTTGAAACGAATTTATAATGGAATGTTCAGTTTTGATTTGAAATTGAAATGGAAGTGGAAATCGTTTTTAAAATGAATTTAAAACGATTTATAAAATTCGTTTTAGATGGAAATCGATGAAATATATATAATATATATATTATACATATTATAACGGCCGGAATAGAACGCGCCACGCAGCGACCATTCGCGAATTTCAATCATTAACTTCAAATGGATGTTACGGGAGGTCTGACCGTCGGATTCTCCTAAAACTGGAATCGTTGGGTTCGTATCGAAAAGAGATTTCCAATGAATATAAGAGATTTGAAATCTAACGGTTGGATTTGGAGATATGTCCAAATCAATTTCAGAAAAGGTCGCTATGGATGCAGTTCGGTGGCCATTATTGGAAACCGACTGTATGGGCGATAATAAAATTATTAAAAATATGAAAAAATTATGTAAAATCATAGTAAATGATTTGGAAAGATTTTGGACAAGAAATTCCAGTTTTGAAAAGATAAAAAAAATTTTTTTATCGAAATGAACTAGTTATTAAATAGAATAATAATCCAATTTTTTTTAAGTAAATAAATTGGATTTGAAAAATGGTTTTAAAATAACTAGAATTTTCCATTGATTAAATTGGAATGGGTTTGAGTGGAAATAATATTTGGAGTATTTCGATATTGGATTTCGTGATTATACGGATATTGTTGAGGAATTTGGAAGATATATATATATATCGTTATTCCTAATACAATATTTGTTAGTTTCTGAATTTGATATTGAATATAAGACGATATAATTTCTATTTAGAGCCTTTTATTTGATATCAAATTGTATTTTGGGTTTGGCGGGGACAGTGTCTTCATTAACATTGTTCTTAAACCTAGTTGAGAAACGAATAAATCTTTTAATTAAGATTTAGGGAATTTTACCTACTAATTAATGTTTAATTGGATTGATATTGGATTTTGGGTTTGTCGTGAACAGTGTCTTCATTAACACTGTTCTTAAAACCTGTTTAGAAAATATTAAATCTTTAAATTAAGATTTACTGAAGTTTTCCAATTAATTAAATATATTTAATTGGAATTGAATAAAAGAATTGGATTTTTGGGTTTATCGTGAACGGTGTTTTAAATAACACTTGTTCTTTAACCCAATTAACAGTGAAGAATATGATTTGGAATTTATAATCTTTTAATTAAGATTTATGGAATTTACCAAAGTAAAGATTCCCAATTTAATATATTAAATTGGAATTGAATGGAATTCGATTTGGTAATAATCGAAGTGTGTTTCTATGAAGGAAGACTGTTAATACATATGGAATTTAAAAGGCTTTGTCGTTGTTTCATTTATATTATTAATCGGATACAGAAATTGATATCGATTATATATTGATCTATTTTCCATGAAGATTCCATGGTTAAAGGAATTTTATTTTGGGTTTATCATGAACTGTGTTTTAAATGACATTGGTTCTTTAACCCAGCTAAAGACAGGATTTTGTGTCTAACATTGTACTTCGAACTGTATTCGTTGATCTTTGCTAAATATATATCTGTTTTGTGGCGGAGAATTTATTCTCTTGCTTAACACCCTTTGATTTCCCAAATTTAAATAATCATTAATATTGATTTTTGGGAAGATTAAAACTAAGTGGATTTTTAATGAATCTTTAATTAGATTGAAAAGTGAATGTGATAATTAAAATTATCAATTCAAGAAAATGATCGAGAATGGAGTATCACCAGTTTTTCTCCAAGCGATAGTTAAATCCATAATTAGATTTGAATGTGAAATGGTAAATAATTTTTACCGATAACACCATGGTGTTAGATATAGAGTATTACCAGTTTTGCTTCATGGGATGAATAGGTTGGGATTGGGAAAATAAACAAATGATTACTTCGGTAAGGTTCGCTAATCCCGACTAGTTTGGAAAACCTTAATTTTGTTTAAATTGTGGAAAGAATATTTCAATAAAAGAATATTCTGAATTGGAATGAGGCATATGATGTGTTGTTATAACACTTGTTAATAAGATACGCGAGTTATTCAGAAAGACCGGTTTTATGCCCATTCTGAATAATTGATACGACGAAAAGTCGAAGAGATTGAAGACGGTGCAAGACCGACGATCTTCACATCGAATGGATGGTTTTCTACTAATGCCAATGATTGGAGTAGCTACCTTGAATGGGATACTGTGGTAGACGTCCAGATGTACTTGTTGATTGTACGGATATGCGAGGGCCTCTCTCCTGTATTGGACATACGAGACGAGGAATAAGGTGCCTTCGGTTTCGCTCAGACCTAGAACGGACTTGTAAATGGATGGTGTGTCTGACATTGTATTCCTTTATACTGTATTTGTTGATCTTTGCTAAATATATATCTGTTTAGTGGCGAAAAATTTATTCTCTTGCTTAACACCCTTCTCTGAGATGTACGAGCTCAGTGGTTATATATTGGCAGAAATCAATGGTACAGTATGGATTGATAGTGTGGAATGCTGAGATGCAGTGATCCAAACTTTTGTTGAAAAGCAAAGTTTGGTGGATGATGATCAAAGCACAGATTTAATATAGCACAGTTTTGTGTAGCGTTAATTCGCGAGCCTCACATGCTGGTATGGTGGCAAACTGATGGTTAGATCAGTGTGCTTTAGAGATGAGGATAGACATCCTACGGGTTGTCATGGGTTCGGTCGACCGAGGTACTGGGTGTGGTCGCTCCACACCAGTAGGGATAGGGCACACCCCCCGATTCCCAGATGGATAGAGTTAGCGGTGTTTTCCAATGCTTGGACGTAAGCCACGGTAACTTGTTTCCTGAATAGTGCTGATGTGCATTACAGTGCTTTCGCATGCTTGTGACATAAGCCGTTGGATACTGCACTACGTGATAGATCTTTCGTATCAGGAGCCACCAGTATGGAAATCCAAACTTCCAATACGACATTTTTGCAGTTTTGATTGTAAAGCCTAGTATGGCAACATGATATATGGTACTTATGTCATCTATGATTGATACATTTATATTTGAAGTTGATTTCTTCATTATAGTAATAATGATATATTTGTTTTAAAACGTACCAAGCAAATTTGGCTATTATAAGGTAGAACTCTATCCTTGACTGCGTTCATTGTGTGATGGGACCTGAGTCTTATAATAGCTTCATTTTTCTTTATTTAGCATTGCGCTGTTTGTTTTAGGCACTGGTATTCTTGGGGGTAAACCCGTTCCGTGTTATACGGCGTGGTCCCTTGATTTACCTTATTTTAAAGTAAAGTTTTAAATAGTTGTTTTAGTTCTCACACCAGTCCCATGACTGACCTGGAGTTTATTGTTTTAACCTAAACTATGGGTGCCCCTATTTTCCACACGGGCAACTAGTAGTTTTGGTTTTGCAGATTTAGTTATACAGGATCCTTGATTTACAACTGGAGCTATATTCGGAATGCACTGTATCCGTGTATTTCTTTCGGTTGTATTAGTTAATGTATTTCCGCTACGCATTGTATTTATACATTTTATTTCCGCTTCTTTGTATTGTAATCTCTGATATTTTTCTATGTAATATTTATTCATACTCTGAATATTCTTTTACTCTGATGTAAATTGTTGTAAATAGCAATGAAATGTTCTTCTGTTTGTGATCTTATTTGTCATGTTCTCAACTCATTCCGTTCTTTCTCTTCTCTTCGGAGACCGAGGAAGTTCGGGTCGCTACATTTGGTATCAGAGCTTTGGTTTACAGAGCCCGAGAACAAGATATATTAGAATCGAACGAAAGAATTCATTAGAGATTGGATTTGTAATATCCAAGGAGAATGACTTGTTAGAGATAGGATCAGCAGTATCCTAGAATGAGTTAGAAGAGTGTTATTTTTAAAAAAAAAATGAAACAAATTTTGTTTTGAAAATTTTATATCAAATTGTACATATTTGAATATTTGTTTTATATTGACGTGGACTATCAAGTGTAAGAAGAATTTGAATATACGCCTTGCAAGCGTTTAGTTGAAGTCTCAAATAAACTGGGTAGATATAGAATCACACTTTAGTCGCCCGGAGATGATTCCGATGATCGCCATGGCATCATCAGCATGTATATTCGAGTTTCGAAAGTAGAATATCTATATATTTCCATTCGACTAGTGTGAGAACCAAAACCTTATTTTGAATTTATTGTTTGGAATTTGACACTAAAAAAATATGATTTTTGAATATATATATATATATACAAAAGTTATATGTTTTGGAAATTTAATTCACAAATTGATTGCTAGTTGTGTTGTCTGATTATTAGTTCAACTAAATAAAAATATTGGAATAATAAATCCAATATGAGAATGAAAAGTTGAATTGAACCAAATTAAAATCAATAAGAGAACATGAAAATTAATCTTAGCCAAATCGAGCAAACGTTGAACTGAATTGAAAATTGATTAGAATTGCATACATGTACATGCATATATATTGAACAGGTCATAACAAGGAGGCTAGAGAAGAGGAATAAAATTGTATGCCCGACAAATAGGTACATATTTACCATTTTATTGGATTTTGGTGATTTTATGAGCCGATCGGCTAGCCGCTTGGCTTTTCCTTTTTCTTTTCAATTGGTCAGGGCCTTGTGAGGCAAGTTGCGGTTTTAAATATCTCCCCGTACAATGAAGGTTATGGCGAAATTTTTCGAAAATTTAGGGTGCTAGCCAAATTTTTGAAAAATTTGAAAATTCTTAGAAAATGAAAAGTTGAAGAATGAAAGTTGAGTTGGTTAGTTAAACAACTTTCAGCTCCGTTCCTTTTCGAGGACGAAAAGATTTTAAGTGGGGGAGATTGTATCAACTCGGATTCTCAGAACCAATTTAAAATTTTTATTTTAGCAATTTTGACTTATTTTGAATATTTAAAATGATTTATTTTAAATAATAACGACTAAAAATTTATTTAAATCAAAGTTAGAACGAATAAATTTATTTTAATTATATAACGAGCCTGAAATGGCGCGGTAGTTTGAAAATTCGATTTCAAATTTCAAATGAATATACATGATTCAAAATAAATCGGATTTTAGTGAAACAAGAAATATTATAATCTGTTTAAAAATATCTTTCCAACGAATGTGAAAAATCCCGATTTCATAGCGGGAATAAAAAGTTATGTCCAGTTTAAAATTTGAAATAGTCGCTATGGAATATAATATAATATAATAAATAGCCATTTTGCAAACGACTTCCGTTTTCGATGAAACCACTTTTGTTGGATCCGGAATGCCAAATTATTGCTAGATTCCAATTTTCATAATTTTTGGAACTAATGTGTGAGCGTGGTGAATTTAAATGTGTTTGGCAATTTCTGTTTGAATTTAATCGACTGGAAAATGACCATTTCTCAAACGGTCTCCAAATTCGATGAAATTAGTTTTGTTAGGACCGTATCATCAAAACATAGCCTGATTTATTTTTCTAGAATTTTTGGAGTCAGTATATGGCCCCAATAAATTAAAAGGTACGTTCAAATTCAATATATATTGATTTATATTTTAATTTTGATGAAAACTAATCGAAACAGTCGAATTGGCTTACGAAACATATCCCATTGTGTCCGGAATGGGAGTATTTAGCTAGGGGCAACAATCGTTGAGTTTGACTTGGAGTTCGTATCGGTAAATAGGTATTTTTGAAAACGAGAGAATTAAATATTAATTAATATATAGGTTATATATACCCTTTTCTAACCCTAACCCTCCTATCTCGTTATCCCACCGCCAGGAGCTCCTCAAGGGCTGAAATCGCCAGATCTTTGTGCTCCAAAAACTCCAAATCGAATCAATGATTTCGAAAATTCACAAAACAAAATTACAGATCTTTCTTAGAGCTTCAAATTTGTACGGTTATGATCATATATCATATGATATTTGGTTCGAAATTCCCCCTCAAATAGGCCACGCTCGCGTACGATTTTCTATGCCATGGTGGGGCCGAGCTGGCCGCTGCAACCGACAGTGGTGGCTCTTGCGTTTCCCGTTGTTGTGGAGCACTCTGATCCTCGTCAAGTGCTTCAATTTGCGTACGAGATTGAGTTCCTTTTTGGTGCTGATGGGTTTCGTGACTTCAAGAATACACGAAGAAGAAAGGGAAAAGGGGCGACCAAGATTAGTTAGATGGTAATTAGGGAAAATGGTTATGTTAATTTAGTTAATTAATTATAATTAATTATTTTTAAAATTGTAATTAATGTATTGATCAACATATCTAGCTCATACAATCTCGTATTTTCAAACCGTCAGTTTCATTGGAACCATGAAGAAAAATACTACAACACAGAACTGACCAGAATCAAAAAGGAGAAAATCAGAATTAAGGGCAAATTCAAATTCAAGAAATTCATAAATAACAGAACGGAGGAGTGGAAATGAATGTGAGAACTCTCTCACACTCAGTTATTTTCCAGTTATTATATACTAGGATGCAGACAGTGCTTAGCAGCACCTGACACTATTTATTGTACAGACTAGTTGATTGTTTGTTTGGATTGTGATTATTTGATATTGTTGTACATAAAAATTATTTATATAAATAATTATATAAATTATTATGAAATGAAAATAAAATAAATATTCATTTACAAACCGAACGGTTTGTTTATGTACACTTATTTATCTGATATTGATTCGGACAATAAATTTTACACATCGCCCAATTGCACAAATAATAAGTAGTATTTGTTGTTTGAAAACCCCACACGGTGGGATAATATTTGACATACACTAATCCCAATAATTAGTGGTATGTCAATCGATGGGTTGAAGGACTGTATAAGCGTTATTTATTTATTTTAATGCTTATACAGTTCTATAATGCACTCTGGATGTTGTTTGAATTTTTAATGATTGTTTATCATTATTGTTGTATACATGCAATGTATAAAATCCATATAAATGAAATTACATGGTAATTGATTGAGTCTGATTCCAGTTCAGAATTAACGAATATTTTAAAATAATATTCAGAAAATATTGAAATGTGAAGCCGTGTTAAGTAGTTAAACGCCATTTTAACACGAACGGGAATTTTTTCGATTTTATTCATTTTATAATGAATATCGAAAAGTGATTTCAAAATCTGATATTTTGAAAATATTATCATTTTAATATTATAATGACAAGGAATATTCAAATTTTGATTTAAATTTGAAAATGAATTAGAAATCATTTTAAAATGAATTTATAAATGGAATATTCAATTTTGATTTAAATTTGAAAAATCAAATTGAAATCGTTCTAAAATGAATTTAAAACGAATTTGTAATGGAATATTAGATTTTGATTTAAAATTGAAATGAAATTGAAATCAATTTGAAATGAATTCAAACGAATTTATAAATGAAATATTCAATTTTGATTCAAAATTGAAATGGAATTGAAATCGATTTGAAATGAATTTAAAATGAATCTGTAAATGAAATATTCAATTTTGATTTAAAATTGAAATGGAATTGAAATCGATTTGAAATGAATTTAAAACAAATTGATAATGGAAAATTCAATTTTGATTTAAAATTGAAAATCAAATTGAAATTGTTGTAAAATGAATTTAAAATGAATTTATAATGGAAAATTCAATTTTGATTTAATTTTGAAAATCAAATTGAAATCGTTTTAAAAAGAATTTAAAACGAAGTTATATATGAATATTCCCTTTTGATTTAAATTTGAAAATGAAATTGAAATCGTTGTAAAATGGATTTAAAACGAATTTATATTGGAATATTCAGTTTTTATTTGAAATTGAAATGGAAGTGGAAATCGTTTTTAAACAAATTTAAAATGATTTGTAAAATTCATTTTAAATGGAATTCGATGAAATATATAATATACATATATTATATATATATTATAATGGCCTGAATAGAACGTGCCGCGCAGCGACCGTTTGCGAATTTCGACCATTAACTTCAAATGGACGTTACGGGAGATACGACCGTCGAATTCTCCTAAAACTGGAACCATTGGGTTCATATCGAAAAGAGTTTTCCAATGAATATAAGAGATTAGAAATCTAACAATTGGATTTGGAGATATGTCCAAATCAATTTCAGAAAAGGTCGCTATGGATGCAGTTCGGTGGCCGTTATTGGAAACCGACTATATGGGCGATAATAAAATTATTAAAAATATGAAAAAATTATGTAAAATCATAATAAATGATTTGGATGAGAAATTCCAATTTTGAAGAAATAATTTTTTTTTTTATCAAAATGAACTAGTTATTAACTAGAATAATAATCCAATTGATTTTAAATAAATAAATTGGATTTGAAAAATGGTTTTAAAATAACCAGAATTTTCAAATGATTAAATTGGAATGAATTTAAGTGGAAATAATCTTCGGAGTATTTCGATATTGGATCCTGTGGTTATAGGGATATTGTTGAAGAATCTGGAAGATATATATATATATTTATCCTTATTCCCAATACGATATTTGTTGGTTTCAGAATTTGATATTGAATATAAGCCGATATAATTTCTATTCAGAGCCTTGTATTTGATACCAAGTTGGATTTTGGGTTTATCGTTCATGGTGTCTTCATTAACATTGTTCTTAAATCCAGTTGAGAAAAGAATAAATCTTTTAATTAAGATTTGGGGAATTTTACCAATTAATTAATGTTTAATTGGATTGATATTGGATTTTGGGTTTGTCGTGAACGGTGTCTTCATTAGCACTGTTCTTCAACCCAGTTGAGAAAAGAATAAATCTTTAAATTAAGATTTAGTGAAGTTTTCCAATTAATTAATATTTAATTGTAACTGAATAAAATAATTGGATTTTTGGGTTTATCGTGAACAGTGTTTTAAATAACACTTGTTCTTTAACCCAATTAACAGTGAAGAATATGATTTGGAATTTATAATCTTTTAGTTAAGATTTATGGAATTTTCCAAAGTAAATATTTCGAATTTAATATATTAAATTGGAATTCGATTTGGTAATAATCGAAGTGAGTTTCTATGGAGGAAGACTGTTAATACATATGGAATTTAAAAGGCTTTGTCGTTATTCCATTTATATTATTAGTCGAATACGGAAACTGATATCGATTATATATTTATCTGTTTTCCGTGAAGATTCCATGGTTAACGGAATTTTATTTTGGGTTTATCGTGTACTGTATTTTAAATGACATTGATTCATTAACCCAGTTAAAGACAGGATTTCATGTCTAACAATGTATTTCAAACTGTATTCGTTGATCTTTGCTAAATATATATCTGTCTGGTGGCGGAGATTTTATTCTCTTTCTTAACACCCTTCTCTGAGATGTACGAGCTTAGAGGTTATATATTGGCAGAAATCAGGGGTACGGTGTAGATGGTCGATGCGACATGTTTGATTTCCCAAAGTTAAATAATCATTAATATTGATTTTTGGGAAGATTAAAACTAAGTGGAGTTTTAATGAATCTTTAATTAGATTGAAAAGTGAATGTGACAATTAAAATTATCAATTCAAGAAAATGATCGAGAATGGAGTATGACCAATTTTGCTCCAAGCAATAGTTAAATCTTTAAGTAGATTTGAACGTGAAATGGTAATTAATTTCTACCAATAACATCGCGGTACTAGATATGGAGTATTACCAGTTTTGCTCAATGGGATGAATAGGTTGGGATTGGGAAAATAAAAAAAATGATTACTTCGGTAAGGTTCGCTAATCCCGTCTAGTTTGGAAAACCTTAATTTGGTTTAAATTGTGAAAAAAATATATGAATAAAAGAATATTCTGGATTGGAATGAGGCGTATGATATGTTGTTATAACACTTGATTATAACATACGCGAGTTATTCGGAAAGACCGGGTTTATGCCCATTCTGAATAACTGATACGACGAAAAGTCGAAGAGATTAAAGATGGTGCAAGGCCGACGATCTTCACATTAAATGGATGGGTTGCTACTGATGCTCCTGATTGGAGTAGCTACCTTGAAAGGGATACAGTGGTAGCCGTCCGGATGTACTTGTTGAATGTACAGATATGTAAGGGTCTCTCTCCTGTATTGGACATACGGAACGAGGAATAAGATGCCTCCGATTTTGTTCAGACCTAGAACAGACTTGTAAATGGATGGTGTGTCTGACATTGTATTCCTTTATACTTTATTTGTTGATCTCTGCTAAATATATATCTGTTTGGTGGCGGAGAATTTATTCTCTTGCTTAACACCCTTATATGAGACATACAAGCTCAGAGGTTATATATTGGTAGAAATCAGTGGTACAGTATGGATTGATAGTGTGACATGCTGAGATGCAGTGATCCAAACTTTTATTGTAACGACCCAAATTTTTGACCGTTCAAATCGACAATAGACTACACATGTCGACCCAAACAAATCGCAAATGCAGGTAGTTATTGGGAAAAAGAAGAAAAAAAGAAAGAAAGAAGAGCAAAACCAATCACAGAATCTCACAGCGGAAGGACAACATATAATAAACAAATAGCTGTTTAAAAAAACTGTTGAAATCCATACATTTGTATATACCAAACAACAATTATCAGAGTTACATATATAAATCTCTTCATAGCACAGTGGAAATGAAATGCAGCGGAAAAATTATATATAGTATATATATGCCAAATCTTCGTCTTCGTGCTCCAAAGGAAAGTCTTCGCTAACTGCAACATCTGCTGACCCGAGCGTTTTGCAAAAAAAAAAACACAACAAACACTCGAATCAGCACTAAATCATTCTCATATTAGTCAAATTAAAATATGAAATAACATCAGTGTCATGGGTGCAGTAACTCAAGAGATGTTACGGGATTTTCCATCTCTCGAGGATCCGCTAAACCAATACGTACATAGTATAATACGCTATTATGATAGTGTCTATGCAGTAAAGTAAATATCATAAAAATAGCGTAAGCGGGATTACCATATTACCCTTACGCCGTTTACAGGCATCAACAGTCTATACAGTACCGTAAATTCACCGTACTGGTGTTATCAGAGGGCACTCCATAGAAGGCAATGCTAAATCAAAATCGTATGGGCTCGATATGGATATATATATGACAAGGCACTCGAGGCAATGCCCAGGGTAGGATTCTACCAATTGCACTCCCGGACCGGTGGTAACGCATAACAGCCACTACCGCCCACCTCGGAACACACTCCCAAAGTCATAAATGGGCCCAAATCATCATCATCAGTCATAGAAATATTATCGAAGAAGTGTGTCTGATCAAAGTTGCTACCTCAGTTAGTCACGGTATAGCTCCTGTTTTAGTCATTTCAATTCTGACCTGAAGGTCAGGGCTATTTCGTCCTCGATCATCTTCTTCGATTCAATAATCGACTCCACATCATCATATCTCGTTCTGGATACGTCAAACGTTCACAGTTGTCAAAGTGGTATCGACACTGACAGAGAGTATGCCTTATGTCGACTTCGGTCTCTTTAACAACCAACGCTTACATTTTCCACATCGGTTGGTTCTTTTACATTTTCTCAAAGGTTCGTTTCGTATCATCATATCATATTCTGTTTCGAACCAAATTTATATTCAAATAGAATATAATTTCATATCAACGTATCGTAATCACTCCAAACAGATTTATATTCTAACTAGAATATATTCATTTCATTATATTAAAATCATAAAATATTTCACCAAATTAATTCATATTCAGGTAGAATATACTTCATATCAAGATTATAATTATCTCAAATCGATTTATGGAAAAAAATCCATTCATATACAACTCGAATATATATTTCAGAACCACTCATTTTAAATCTCTTAGGAGATCCATTTATTCAAGAAGAATAAAATTTATAAATCCATATAAAAATCGATTTAAATCGGTTCATCTTCAAATAGAAGGAAATTCTTATCTCAACTCCCTTTAAACCAACAATTCTGATTCAAACACTTATCATTCGGAAGAAAATGAAAATTTTAAAGGATATAACTATGAAATTAATGTTTATAAAGAAAACCTTTATATAAATAATATATGTATGGAATATAGTAGTTAAAATAGGATAAGTAAGTTTAAACCACTATATAAATATAAATTAAGAGTTTACTAAGTAGTTTAGATAAAAGAATATAAGAAGAATTTCGTTATAATAAAATAGTTATAGACAAAAGTTTGATAAATAAATTTTGAAGAAAGGATAGTTATTGAAATCAACCGGTGTAAATATATATATATATGAAAATTCTTTAACTAAAATCGATTCTTTCTTCCGAACTTCAACACTTGAATCTAACTCCAGTCTCAATGGAGTTGCCTAGCCCAAAGGACTTGTTTCAAAATCCCATTTCAACCCATATTCCAAATTCAAGGATTTAAAACCATATTTGTATTTAGTTCAAAGCAACTTCGAGTCTCCTCGATTTTTTTCCTACTATCCAATATTAAATTCAATAAGAATTTATTAAATTTGAGGCTACCCAATGCTTGAAATGCTAAATCATATTAATTTCTAAATCTTTAAACTTCGAGTTCACTTTGGGTAATTTCCTTAATCACTTCAAATAACATTCAAGAATCAGATCTTTAAAGGGAGAATAAAATTTATCAACTCGACACATTCCCTTTAAATAAATTTTCCATCAATATAAAATTTCAAATATTTAAATCATTTAACCAACCGATGTCTGTATATAATTATCTATCCAATGGCCAAGTGATTTAAATTTAATTTCTCGATATTCAGGGATGGAGCTATCATTTCAATACAAATCAGAGTCACAGAGATTTATCATTTCACTCTGTGTTCTTAATTCATTTTATCGATAAATCCCGGGTTTATTAGATGCCCATAACATCAAGGGTAAATGAGATTTATCGTCATAATCAACATGCATTACCATATATGGAATAAGGAACATTAAAATGTCACTATAAATTCAGTCATAAATTTCAACCAACATCCATCACAACAATTTCACTCAACTGATCAGCATTAAACTGTTTCAGGATTTTACAAAGGTTCGAATTTCCAACTAGAAATTTAAATTAAATTAAATAACAATTATTTACCTAAATTGCATGTTAACACACTTGCATGTCAAATTTAAACGACACATCAACAATCCAACACAACCATGCAACCAAACTTATTTCATATTTAATTCAATAAATATGGGAATAATTCAATATTTCATGAGTGAGAAAATCACTCACATTTGGGTCCTTAGTGGATCGGACATCCAAAAGAAGCCCAAAATTAGACAGTCTCTAAATGCAGCGAGTCTAGTCTCAGATCGTCCGCAATTCCGCCACGATCCCAACGCAACAAACCACGTCCAAATCCGAGTTAATATGAAGAAGTTATCAGCATTTAACCATTTGGATTTAAATATATATAAAATTAAATAAAATAATTCCTCACCCACTTATGACTCGCCACGTCATCTCCTCCCTCCCGCTCTTTTCCTCTCTGTTCCGCTACAGTAAAACCAACGTGAAAAGGACCCAACCTGCTCTACTTTGACCAACAAATACGACCAAAACCCGGCCACTATCGGAGCCAAGACCACCTCCAACCGGAAGCCCACTGAAATCCGCGTCCATCCCTGGTCACGACACCATCTCCGGTCGCCCCGTTCGCGCGCCATCGTCAGTCAAGGGTTGCGGTTTTCGAACCATAAAACATCGATTTCCGGTGAAATACACGATCATAAGTTGAACGAATACCACCGTTGAACTTGTATCGTCCTCCTCTACAAAACCCATAGGTTAATTTCTCCGATTAAACTCCGAATCAAAAACCCCCAATTCTTTGCTTATGGGTTCGAAAATCAGAGACTTTGACCATGATTCCCGGCGAGACCGAGCGCTGCATGTCTAAATAAATAGCACCAGAAGCTTCGTACCGTCGAGAGCTTCAGTTTGATATATAATTCGATATAGTTTGAGGAGATTTGAATTTGAAGCTGTGTATTTTATTTTGAAAACTAGGGTTTGAATCTTCGTTCTCTGCCATTAGAGATAGAGTCGGTGGAGAAAATATACGTATGTTGAAAAATGGCTGAGTGAAGTGGATAAGAGGCTTTACTTATATATATATATAGGAGGCCCAATTATTGGAACAAACAATTATCCATTTACAATGCTCTCGTTCACACTTTCTCTCCTACGATCAAACGGTAAGTCGGATTGTAACGCAAATTGAAATCCTATAATAATTCACCGTTCCGGTTCTGATGGCGCCAGTTTCGTCGAATTCCGAGACAGTCGCCAAAACGGTTAATTTCACAGTTAATTTATTAATAAAATATTAGAAATTCAATTAACTGTTTTTAATCCAAATTAAATACTAATAAAATTCCATTTTAATCCAATTAAGACTTAAATAAATTTTTATAAATAAATTTCACACATTTCTAAATCTAAATTTGATTTTTTTTTTAAATCTTTGATTTGAATTTCAGTTATTATATCTCAACTTAGAATTCTTCATTTACCAATTAAATTTGAATTCCCATTTATACTCAATGCAAATTTACTTTATTACTATTACCATAAAAATTTATTTTTAACAACCTTGTAAATATATTTCAAGTATTTAGATTCCCAAAGTTGATATTTGAATTTAGACTTGAATTCCAAATTTTAACTTAAACAACTTAATTTTATTAAATCATTTAAATAAAAATCCCAAATTCACAACCTTTCTAAATAAGACTAGAATTGAAAATCTATTTATATTCAATTCAAATAATCATCATCATAAATCAACCAGATTTGATTTTTATCCTGTATTATTCCATTTATTTATTTAAAATCTAAATTTTAAATACACTGAAAAATATAGGATGTTACATCCTCCCCCACTTAAAAATCTTTTCGTCCTCGAAAAGTGAACGAAACGATATTAAACACATATCTATTTTAAATCCATACTTAAAAATAGCCTTTATAAAGTAAGTTATATTTGTAAAACCATAGATTTTCTAACTCCCGAAATCACGGAAAATTTCGGCAGCATCTCCTTTGTACGGAGAGGTCCGGAAAATCAAAATACATATATAAACTCAAATATTCATCCCATCACTTGACGAGGCATCCCAAACAGGGGAAAACAAAAATATAAAACCACCAAAACTTTGTAACACAGTTATGTACCTTTCTTTAGCGTTTATTTGTGTTTTTATTACCTTAACATTTAGCATTTAGCGCAAGCGAGCCCCAAAGCGTAGCGCGACTTCCCTACACCTGCTACATACTCACATATACATGAGAATCAAACATATATACAATATATAGCAAATGTATACTACTTACACAACATATACCGACCATTTCAACTACAAAACACAATATTCATGACAGACCAATGAACAAATCAAGGTTTATCAACCCTTAAATGATGGAAATTGGTAAAAGCTGTAGCATTCTTTTCAGGCTTTCCGAATTATCCGGATTCATCAATTTCAGATAATTCGTTCAAAAGTTATGGTTATTTTAGTGAAGGCGAACACCTCAGCCCATACACAGAAAAATGCAAATCTGAGTTGTTCAACCCAGTTTTTAACCCTTTAAACAGCAAAATTTCAATCAGCACACTAAGTAAAAGTTTTAGTTCAGATCCTGGGCTTTCCGAATTGTACTCGCACATTAAAATCCGATGTTTCTTTTGGGAGTTATGGTCAAAACAACATGGGTATTCAGTTCAGATTTTTATTTTCTGCGCATACAACTATGACTAGTTCTTGGTTTTCAACATAATTAACTTGAAAATTAGGCAAGGCACTATTAACAAAAGTTTTGGCTCAGTTTCTGGGGTTTCCAAAAGTCCGGAATTGTCGCATTCCGATCAGTCCATCAAAAGTTATGGTCATTTTAGTTTCAGCCTATCAACTAGTCAAGATTTTTTTGCGTAAACATTGATTTATATTTGGAGTTTTGTCCTTTCGGATTTTTAAACTTAAGTATCACTTAACCATCAATAAGGGTTATCGATCCAATATGCTCATACTTTTATTGCTTCAATACATATTCATGCTCATTTCACTTTTATTAAATGGATTTCCATTCCATTACTTATATTCCATTATCGTCTATCTTATTTGAGGTAACTTCCAACTCACCCGCTTCGTCCATTCTCGTTTGTCTATTCAATCCTTTACATTCACTACATTATCCGAGAATGGATTCATATTCAAGTACTTACTGTATTCCAATAAAATTTCTATTTGTTCCACATTTCATTCTCAAGCATTAAATTTCGAATGAACTTGGATTCATTTTAAAATTTCCAACGGACTTGATTACGTGGGATCTTTAGTTCATTATCATGAATCCATATGCCAAAATTTAACTCATTTCTTTTCTATGTACCATTATATGGTCCTCTAAGTTAACTCTTATCGAGCCAATACACTTGACTCGAACTAAATCTGGTCTAATTCCATATTTCAGTTGCTTGTTCAATTTTTTTTTCTTCTATCCATACCCTTAATCATTATCTTGTTCACTTATCCCGATTTCCATTTTAAGTGAAATTTTATTCCATTTCTCGAATTATTTATAAGACTCTCGAATCATGGTTTGAATTAAGGGCTGTTCACACCCAAAATTTTTCTCATACTTAATTCTCAACCATTATTATTTGGTTTTCTAAGTTAAACTTTATTTAACTCCATTCCACTACAAATTAAGTTATGTGTCATTTTTCATACTTAGATTCATATTTGATTACATTGCCTTAATAAGGTCATCCCATTTTAAATTTCCTATACCTTCATTTCACATGTTCGCTAACTTGCCATTCCATTCCTTTATTGTTAAATTTATCGAATATTTACATATTATCAAAACCAAAATTTCTTCCAACTCCTTCTCGTATTAACTTAATATACTTATTAATCATTCAAGTCATGGGTTATCATTTTTATTACACCACCTAATATTCCAATTCATTTTAGATGACTTAAGTAAATTTTATTTCGCGGTAAATTTTCGAACTTCTCTAACACTTGTATCGACCAACTTATAATTTCTTTAACTTATTATCACCCATGCTTAAGCATTTTCAACGACCATTTCCTTTTTCTTAACACTCAGGTCCATTTCCTTGTTTCAAAAATCAAAATTCTCTAATTGAATCGAGTTGTCTTAGCTCTCAACTAACATTATTTGTTAGGATGAACCTGAATGCCTTGATTCCGGGTTATAACTAAGTTTAAATAATATATGTATTTATACTATTTAGGGAAAACCTTACCATTAAATTTTCCAAATCTAAATCTTTAAATTTATAAGGAACAAATTTTCAATTCTGGTTAAATTTAAGCCTAACCTAACAACATATATTAATACCTTCATATAAAATTATTAAATATGAAGTTAAATCCAAAATACTTTTTCAAATGAATTATGAAAGTACGGAGTGGTCTCCCCCACTTAGACACTTCATAATAAACATCGATAATGCGTGCACTCTTTACTGAAGTCATTTCTGACTTCCGAGCAGGGATTTCACACTTATTTCTTTTAAACTCCTTTAAACCATTCCTTTCGAAAATACCTATAATAGGATATTATTCAAACTTTGGCAAAACTATTTCAAAAATACCCAGGATCAAATTTCAAGTTCATTTCTATTTTAATCACAACCCTTTACCCCCAATTTACCTATAGGTATTTCCTTTTCAAATATTTCTAAAACCATTAAATTTTCCTTATCAGATTTATTATCGAATTAACCGTAATATGTATAAATTTAATATTACCACCTACTAAAACAAATACATATATACTTGAACTAATAATATATTTGATATATTTTAAAATATAATCGAAACCATATTATATCGATCATTCTGTTCGATTATTTAGAGATCCCTATCGATTTTATGGCGTCCCATACATCGACCAGAATCCATAAATATTCAACAGAACAACTTAACGTAATATAAAATAATTTATATCAAAATACAAGTACGCTCTCTCATATCACTCAAACTCATTCTAGGGCGTTTCTAACCTCATCTTTAATGAGTTAATTCCCAACAGAGCCAAGGTTATCGCTAACCATCGCTCTGATACCAAATGTAACGACCCAAATTTTTGACCGTTCAAATCGACAATAAACTACACATGTCGACCCAAACAAATCGCAAATGCAGGTAGTTATTGGGAAAAAGAAGAAAAAAAGAAAGAAAGAAGAGCAAAACCAATCACAGAATCTCACAGCGGAAGGACAACATATAATAAACAAATAGCAGTTTAAAAAAACTGTTGAAATCCATACATTTTTCTATACCAAACAACAATTATCAGAGTTACATATATAAATCTCTTCATAGCACAGCGGAAATGAAATGCAGCGGAAAAATTATATATAGTATATATATGCCAAATCTTCGTCTTCGTGCTCCAAAGGAAAATCTTCGCTAACTGCAACATCTGCTGACCCGAGCGTATTGCAAAAAAAAACACAACAAACACTCGGATCAGCACTAAATCATTCTCATATTAGTCAAATTAAAATATGAAATAACATCAGTGTCATGGGTGCAGTAACTCAAGAGATGTTACGGGATTTTCCATCTCTCGAGGATCCGCTAAACTAATACGTACATAGTATAATACGCTATTATGATAGTGTCTATGCAGTAAAGTAAATATCATAAAAATAGCGTAAGCGGGATTACCATATTACCCTTACGCCGTTTACAGGCATCAACAGTCTATACAGTACCGTAAATTCACCGTACTGGTGTTATCAGAGGGCACTCCATAGAAGGCAATGCTAAATCAAAATCGTATGGGCTCGATATGGATATATATATGACAAGGCACTCAAGGCAATGCCCAGGGTAGGATTCTACCAATTGCACTCCCGGACCGGTGGTAACGCATAGCAGCCACTACCGCCCACCTCGGAACACACTCCCAAAGTCATAAATGGGCCCAAATCATCATCATCAGTCATAGAAATATTATCGAAGAAGTGTGTCCGATCAAAGGTGCTACCTCAGTTAGTCACGGTATAGCTCCTGTTTTAGTCATTTCAATTCTGACCCGAAGGTCAGGGCTATTTCGTCCTCGATCATCTTCTTCGATTCAATAATCGACTCCACGTCATCATATCTCGTTCTGGATACGTCAAACGTTCATAGTTGTCAAAGTGGTATCGACACTGATAGAGAGTATGCCTTATGTCGACTCCGGTCTCTTTAACAACCAACGCTTACATTTTCCACATCGGTTGGTTCTTTTACATTTTCTCAAAGGTTCGTTTCGTATCAACATATAATATTCTGTTTCGAACCAAATTTATATTCAAATAGAATATAATTTCATATCAACGTATCGTAATCACTCCAAACAGATTTATATTCTAACTAGAATATATTCATTTCATTATATTAAAATCATAAAATATTTCACCAAATTAATTCATATTCAGGTAGAATATACTTCATATCAAGATTATCATTATCTCAAATCGATTTATGGAAAAAAAATCCATTCATATTCAACTCGAATATATATATTTCAGAACCACTCATTTAAATTCTCTTAGGAGATCCATTTATTCAAGAAGAATAAAATTTATAAATCCATATAAAAATCGATTTAAATCGGTTCATCTTCAAATAGAAGGAAATTCTTATCTCAACTCCATTTAAACCAACAATTCTGATTCAAACACTTATCATTCGGAAGAAAATGAAAATTTTAAAGGATATAACTATGAAATTAATGTTTATAAAGAAAACCTTTATATAAATAATATATGTATGGAATATAGTAGTTAAAATAGGATAAGTAAGTTTAAACCACTATATAAATATAAATTAAAAGTTTACTAAGTAGTTTAGATAAAAGAATATAAGAAGAATTTCGTTATAATAAAATAGTTATAGACAAAAGTTTGATAAATAAATTTTGAAGAAAGGATAGTTATTGAAATCAACCGGTGTAAATATATATATATATGAAAATTCTTTAACTAAAATCGATTCTTTCTTCCGAACTTCAACACTTGAATCTAACTCCAGTCTCAATGGAGTTGCCTAGCCCAAAGGACTTGTTTCAAAATCCCATTTCAACCCATATTCCAAATTCAAGGATTTAAAACCATATTTGTATTTAGTTCAAAGAAACTTCGAGTCTCCTCGATTTTTTTCCTACTATCCAATATTAAATTCAATAAGAATTTATTAAATTTGAGGCTACCCAATGCTTGAAATGCTAAATCATATTAATTTCTAAATCTTTAAACTTCGAGTTCACTTTGGGTAATTTCCTTAATCACTTCAAATAACATTCAAGAATCAGATCTTTAAAGGGAGAATAAAATTTATCAACTCGACACATTCCCTTTAAATAAATTTTCCATCAATATAGAATTTCAAATATTTAAATCATTTAACCAACCGACGTCTGTATATAATTATCTATCCAATGGCCAAGTGATTTAAATTTAATTTCTCGATATTCAGGGATGGATCTATCATTTCAATACAAATCAGAGTCACAGAGATTTATCATTTCACTCTGTGTTCTTAATTCATTTTATCGATAAATCCCGGGTTTATTAGATGCCCGTAACATCAAGGGTAAATGAGATTTATCGTCATAATCAACATGCATTACCATATACTGGAATAAGGAACATTAAAATGTCACTATAAATTCAGTCATAAATTTCAACCAACATCCATCACAACAATTTCACTCAACTGATTAGCATTAAACTGTTTCAGGATTTTACAAAGGTTCGAATTTCCAACTAGAAATTTAAATTAAATTAAATAACTAATCATTTACCTAAATTGCATGTTAACACACTTGCATGTCAAATTTAAACGACACATCAACAATCCAACACAACCATGCAACCAAACTTATTTCATATTTAATTCAATAAATATGGGAATAATTCAGTATTTCATGAGTGAGAAAATCACTCACCTTTGGGTCCTTAGTGGATCAGACGTCCAAAAGAAGCCCAAAATTTGACAGTCTCTAAATGCAGCGAGTCTAGTCTAAGATCGTCCGCAATTCCGCCACGATCTCAACGCAACAAACCGCGTCCAAATCCGAGTTAATATGAAGAAGTTATCAGCATTTAACCATTTGGATTTAAATATATAAAAAATTAAATAAAATAATTCCTCACCCACTTATGACTCGCCACGTCATCTCCTCCCTCCCGCTCTTTTCCTCTCTGTTCCGCTATAGTAAAACCAACGTGAAAAGGACCCAACCTGCTCTACTTTGACCAACAAATACGACCAAACCCGGCCACTATCGGAGCCAAGACCACCTCCAACCGGAAGCCCACTGAAATCCGCGTCCATCCCTGATCACGACACCATCTCCGGTCGCCCCGTTCGCGCGCCATCGTCAGTCAAGGGTTGCGGTTTTCGAACCCTAAAACATCGATTTTCGGTGAAATACACGACCATAAGTTGAACGAATACCACCGTTGAACTTGTATCGTCCTCCTCTACAAAACCCATAAGTTAATTTCTCCGATTAAACTCCGAATCAAAAACCCCCAATTCTTTGCTTATGGGTTCGAAAATCAGAGGCTTTGACCATGATTCCCGGCGAGACCGAGCGTTGCATGTCTAAATAAATAGCACCAGAAGCTTCGTACCGTCGAGAGCTTCAGTTTGATATATAATTCGATATAGTTTGAGGAGATTTGTATTTGAAGCTGTGTATTTTATTTTGAAAACTAGGGTTTGAATCTTTGTTCTCTGCCATTAGAGATAGAGTCGGTGGAGGAAATATACGTATGTTGAAAAATGGCTGAGTGAGGTGGATAAGAGGCTTTACTTATATATATATAGGAGGCCCAATTATTGGAACAAACAATTATCCATTTACAATGCTCTCGTTCACACTTTCTCTCCTACGATCAAACGGTAAGTCGGATTGTAACGCAAATTGAAATCCTATAATAATTCACCGTTCCGGTTCTGATGGCGCCAGTTTCGTCGAATTCCGAGACAGTCGCCAAAACGGTTAATTTCACAGTTAATTTATTAATAAAATATTAGAAATTCAATTAACTGTTTTTAATCCAAATTAAATACTAATAAAATTCCATTTTAATCCAATTAAGACTTAAATAAATTTTTATAAATAAATTTCACACATTTCTAAATCTAAATTTGATTTTTTTTAAATCTTTGATTTGAATTTCAGTTATTATATCTCAACTTAGAATTCTTCATTTACCAATTAAATTTGAATTCCCATTTATACTCAATGCAAATTTACTTTATTACTATTACCATAAAAATTTATTTTTAACAACCTTGTAAATATATTTCAAGTATTTAGATTCCCAAAGTTGATATTTGAATTTAGACTTGAATTCCAAATTTTAACTTAAACAACTTAATTTTATTAAATCATTTAAATAAAAATCCCAAATTCACAACCTTTCTAAATAAGACTAGAATTGAAAATCTATTTATATTCAATTCAAATAATCATCATCATAAATCAACAAGATTTGATTTTTATCATGTATTATTCCATTTATTTATTTAAAATCTAAATTTTAAATACACTGAAAAATATAAGATGTTACATTTATTGAAAAGCAAAGTTTGGTGGATGATGATCAAAGAACCGCTTTAATATAACACAGCATTATGTAGCGTTAATTCGCGAGCCTCACACACCGGTATGGTGGCAAGCTGATGGTTAGATCGGTATGCTTTGGAGATGAGGATAGACATCCTACGGGTTGTCATGGGTTCGGTCGACCGAGGTTACTGGGTGTGGTCGCTTCACACCAGTAGGGATAGGTTACACCCCCCGATTCCCAAATGGATAAAGTTAGCGGTATTTTCCAATGCTTGGACGTAAGCCACGGTAACTTGTTTTCTGGATGGTGCGGATGTGCATTACGGTGTTTTCGCATGCCTGCGACGTAAGCCGTTGCGTATTGCACTACGCAATAGATATTTCGAATCAGGAGCCACCAGTATGGAAATCCAAACTTCCAATACGACATTTTTGCGGTTTTGATTGTAAAGCCTAGTATGCCGACATCATATATGGTACCCATGCCATCTATGATTGATACCTTTATATTTGAAGTTGATTTCTTCACTTATAGTAATAATAAAAGATTTGTTTTAAAACGTACCAAGCATATTTGGCTATTATAAGGTAAAACTCTATCCTCTACTGCTTTCATTGTGTGATGGGATCTGAGTCTTATAATAGCTTCATTTTTCTTTATTTAGCATTGCGCTATTTGTTTTAGGCACTGGTATTCTTGGGGGTAAACCCGTTCCGTGTTATACGTCGTAGTCCCTTGATTTACCTAATTTTTGAAGTAAAGTTTTAAATAGCTGTTTTAGTTCTCACACCAGTCCCATGACTGACCTGGAGTTTATTTCTTTAACCTAAACTCTGGGTGCCCCTATTTTCCACATGGGCATGGTTTTGCAGATTTATTTATACAAGATCCTGGATTTATAGCTGGAGCTATATTCAGATCGCTCTGTATCCATGTATTTATTTCGGTTGTATTTGTTAATGTATTTCCGCTACGCATTATATTTATACATTTTATTTCCGCTGCTTCGTATTGTAATCTCTGAAATTTTTCTATGTAATATTTATTCATACTCTGAATATTCTTGTAATCTGATGTAAATTGTTGTAAATAGCAATGAAATGTTCTTCTGTTTGTGGTCTGATTTGTCGTGTTCTCAACTCAATCCGTTATTTCTCTTCTCTTTGGAGACAGGGGAAGTTCGGGTCACTACAGTTAGTGATCATGATCTGCTCTTTGTAAGTAAGTTATGGAAAGCAATTCAATCTGAATTGGGAACCAAGATTAATCTTAGCACTCCATACCCTCCTCAGATAGACAGCCAAACTGAGAGGGTGAATCATATATCGGAAGACTTATTGCGGGCTTGTATTCTTTATTTTGGAGGATCTTGGGAAGGTCATATACATTTAGTGGAGTTTTCATATAACAATAGCTATCAGGCAAGTTTGAAAATGCCACCATTTGAAGCATTGTATGGTAGACCATGTAGATCTCCTGCATGTTGGATAGAGCGCGGGAATTGATTAGTATTGGGTCCGTATATGATCCAAGAAGCTTCAGATAAAGTGGATTTCATTAAGAAGCGACAACAAGCGGCACAGAGCCGACAGAAGAGTTATGCGGATTCTAAAAGAAGGGATTTAGCATTTTCTGTTGGAGATCATGTGTATTTGAGAATTTTTCCGATGAGAGGAGTAATTCGATTTGGGAAGACGGGGAAGTTGGCACCTAGATATGTTGACCCATTTCCTATACTCAAGAGGATTGGAACTCTTGCTCACAGGTTCAGTTGCCCGAACGGTTGTCTGGTGTTCATGATGTGTTTCACATTTCTCAACTTCGCAAGCATGTTCATGATCCCGATTTGATTGTGGAAGAAGCATGGCAACAAGATTTGGATATTACTCCGAGTTTGGATGTGCATAGAGAACCGAAAAAGATTATTGGCAGAGAAAGCAGAGTTCTAAGGAACAAGAAGGTGCATTTAGTCAAAGTTGCAATGGAGCGGATATCCTAGAGACTGTACATGGGAAACGGAAGATATCATTAAACAAGCTTATCCCAAGTGCAGAGTGGATATCTCTGATTAGATCTATCTAAAGGTATATTTATGTTATATTTCATTACTATTTAATTTCTATTTTGCTGTAGTTTCCTTTTTCAGGGATGAAAAACTTTTAAGTGGAGGAGATTGTAACAACCCATATTTTTGGAACCAATTTAAAATTTATTTTTAATTGATTTTCATAGAAACTAAATATTTTAGATGATTTTTTTTAGAATAAACCACTTAAAATTTGTTTCAATCTAAGTTAGAAAATATAAATTTAATAAAAACGAGCTTGAAATAGCGTGGTAGTTCGAAAATTCGATTTTAAACTTTGAAGGAATGTATAGAATTCAAATTAATCAGAATTTGATAAAACAAGAACCATTAGGATATTTTAAATTGTGATTTTCTAACGTATGTAAGAAATTGATCTTTCACTTTATGAATTGTGAGTTATGTCTAAATTAAAATTTAGAATAGTCGCTATGGAATATTATATATATTCCTAAAAGTCGCATTTTGTATACGGATGAATTTGGGCTCAAAACCACTTCCATTGAGTTCAAAACGTCGTTTAGGTGGTTGAAAATTATAAGGATCGATATGTTTGGAGTTTGTGGAAATTGGGAGGGCTTGGTTAGCCAACTTAGCCATTTCACTTAAGTGCCCCAAATCAGCCCTCCTCCCTCATTCACTTCAACACTTAACAAAAATTATAAAATGGAGAGCGGAAAGGGAAATTAAAATTCCTAAGCTACGGTTCTTGTTTCCAAGCCCAATTCTTGTTGAAATCAAGTGTAGAAGCTTAGGTAAGCTCTTCTTCATCTTCTCCATCTTCTCTAGCTTATCTCCTCTTTGATTTTTGATGATTCCTATGATCTAACTCTTAGGAAATCTATTTATATGTGTTTAGATTGGAGATTTGCACGCAATATTGGCAGAGAGGTTGATTTTGCTTGCTATTGAGTCTATTCCTTGTTTGTAATCAAACAAAGGTGAGAATTTCGATCATAATTATTTAATGTAAGGATCTCTAAACGAATAAGGGCTAGTTATATATATTGATTGTTGGTTATGAGCTTGGTTGGGTTGTTTAATGGCATATAATGATCAATTTGAATGCATGAAATGATTTAATGATGTTTGGTATAGGTTAACGACAAGTAGTATAAAAAAAGATTTGAGTGTTGAGTGAAGTTTATGTATTAGTTGATTAAGTTTTGGTTGATAGAATGACTTTTGATTGATCATATGACTAAGTATGATGTTAAATGTTAAGTAGTGCAATGAAATGCTATCGTATACATTATGGGTGAGTTATGCAAGAATTCACATTGACGCCTTAAGCCTTATGCTTGTATAAGTGTGCCTATGACATGTTTGAATTGAGTATATGTTATGTATGCATTGGGTTAATTGCGTGGGTTGTCGATTTCCTTGCTTTACTAGTATCGGAAATCATAGTAAAATCGATATTCGAGTTGTATATGCTATAGGTGAAGTTATTGCGAGCACTCATGCTCTTGTAGCTTCCGTTTAGCATTGCCAAACAATCTCGTTCTAGGTTGAATCACATTTGATAGCTTTGGTTTGGAATTTAGTTCACCTTTGAACTTATGATAAAAATCATCGTGAATCTCTTGTATGAATGTGTGCATGTATGTGTTCTTGAGTGTTTTCGGTGAGCAAATAAGGCTTCATTTTCATTTAGAAAACGTTATGAGCCATCCCATTGATCCGAGCTCGTCCGAAAACCGTTTGCACATCATTTTCAAGGCAAATATTTGCCCATGCTTCAGCTCAGACGTCTGTTCGGGAAGGGATAGACGTCTATCCAAGTTTTGAGAAAAATAATAATAATTTCTTCTGGTCCGACGTCTAACCAAAAATGGCCAGACGTTTGTCCAAACTCTCGAGAAAAAAGTTTTCTTGACAATAGACGTCTGTTCTGGGGGTGACAGACGTCTGTTGGCATAAAACTGCTGTTGACTAGTGGAGACCAAAGTCAACAGTTTAGGTCCATCCAGACTCTTTCCCGGCCGAGTTTCGGCCCATTTCGACTTAATTTGTGACTTGTCTATTTCATTAATTCGCATATTTCAGCAATTTATTTTATTCAAAATTGTTTTTTAAATCGCTTCAAATTATTTCAAGCGATTTAGAATGTGTTCAAACCAACCTTGCTTGGTTTATAAAATAAAAATGGTTAAGTTATATGGCATGAAAATGTATAAAAGAATTAATTATTGGATATGATATGACTTGAGTATTTAATTCGATAACCAAATTAAAGTCACGACTAAACCTTTTTATATAAGGTAATGAATGGGGAAGGCCAATAATTTAACCAAGTGAAAGAATTTGATTTGAAATTATATGTGAGAATTATTTGAAAAGACCTAGTTAAATCTCATTTCAAATAATTAAACGACGACCAGAAGTCGAAGATAATAAAGACGGTGCAAGATCGACAATCTTCACATCGAATGGATTACTACTGATGCCTTGGATATGGGTAACTCCCTTGAAGGGGTTATAATGGTAGTTATCCGGATGTACTTGTTGATTGTCCGGATATGCGAGGAACTCTTCTGTATTGGACATATGGAATGAGGAATAAGGTGCCTTCATTTTCGTTCAGATCCAGAATGGAAGTATGAATGGATTGTATGTTTGACATTGTAATATGTGCTATGTAATTGATTTGTGCTAAATATATATCTGATTGGTAGCGAATAATTTATTCTTTTGCTTAACACCCTTCTCTGAGACGTACAAGCTTCAAGGTTATATATTGGTGGAAATCAACGACATGGTATGGATTGACAATGTGGCATGTTAAGATGCAACTGATGAAGGCTTTTGTTGAAAAGCAAAGTCTTGTGGATGATGATCAAAGCACAGCTTTAAGTAGCATAGCTTTGTGTATAGCGTTAATTCGCGAGCCTCACACCCCAGTATGAGTCAGAAACGGGATAAGGGACGCAGGGAGTGCGTACGTTTATTTCTAGCTAGAAGTTGTGTCATGGTATGGAGCCCAGATATTTTTACCTATGTGGATGATGGATATGCGAGGCGCCTCAGATTAGAGTCGACTAAAAGGATCGAGTGATAGGTTTGATAAGACCGGGAAATGTATTGTTCAGGAATAACTAATCCTCAAACGTAAGTGAGGACCGGCCTTGCAGGATCCAAGGGTTGCTAAGGGCGCGATCCTGGGCATCCCGCTAGAGATGGCCCGAAACCGGTAAGGAGTACATCCCTTGCCTTGACTCATGACAGAAATCCAATTTCCAATACGACATCATGCGGTTTTTAATTGTAAACCTATATAGTGACATAATATATGGTACCTATGCCGTCTAAGATTGATACATTTATGTTGAAATTGGTTTTGAAACATCTAGACACTAATAATAATATCAAATAATTTTTGTTTTCTGCATATCAAGCATGCTTGGCCATTATATGGTAAAACTCTATCCTCCGGCTTGCGTTGCATTGTGTGATGGAACCTGGGTCTTATAATGGCTACATTTTTCTAAAAAGCATTGCAATGTTTACCTGATTTACTTTATTTTATGCACTGGCAATCCAATGGAGTAAACCCGTTCCGAGACATACAACATGGTTCTATGATTTGCCTTATACTTTAAATAAGTAAGTAATTGTAGAATTTCTCATACCAGTCCCATGACTGACTCATAGTTTGTTTTTTCCTTGCAAACTCGGATTTCCATATTTTTACACAGGCAGCCAAGTAAACAGGTGATTGGCTTTCTTTTGGATATGCACCATCACATTAGGTGCTCTTTTGGCTGAAGATGAAGACTTAACTTTTGTCATTTTTTTTGAACTTTCAAACACTACCATATATATGTTTATATTTGATTCCGATGTAGAGTTCTTATCTATTTGATGAAACTTGTTATGTACTAAGTTGGATCCTGTATCTGTGTAACTCTGATGATGAATATGATTCCGTTGTTTTGGTATGATGTAAATTATTCTCCAATTTTACGTATTATGCTATATTTTGTATTCTACTGATGTGATTAATGTGTTATTTTCCAAAGACCAACCTTGCCACCGTAGAGCGGACGTCTGATTCGTGTCACTCCCCCTATCATTTTGTCTAGTATATTTATACCTTTTCTCCCCCTTTTTCATCAACAAGAAGGGTAAAAAGAATTATTCAGATGACTGCTAGGCAATATGTAGAGTTTATATATATAACGTTGGGGAAATCAAAACATGAAAGAAACTAAATAATCATATGAGTTTTAGAGTTACCAACTTTGCTGATGCCAATAGAAAATCCTTTTCATATTTATCCATGGTTCAAAAGATTTCTTGTCATATGGTTTGAGCATCGACTATTTGGTATCTGAAAAATTATAAAATATGCACACCGGTACCCTTCTTATTTCGGGGTCCATGGGGTTGAGTTTTGGGATGCCAAACCCATGAAGAGTTTGAATGCCCTTTCAAAATATAATCATTAGGTAAATGAACCTTATTAATAAAATTATCAGTAATTTTTCTTTTTCAGTATTATCTAACCATTTTGGAATCCATAAATTAATGAACCTATTTGGAGGATTTAACTTTAATTTCCTAGGTTCTGGTTTGAACTTGGTGGCTTTAACAAAATTAGTACATTGAGTACTATCTTTCTTTTATTTAGCCTTAGGGGTGTATCCAAGTCCATGCTTATTCCTATTGTTTTTAGATGCAGATAATAATTTCTCTAGATTATCCTTTCCTTTGTTAAATTTATCAATATCAGTTTTCATGCATTTTATCAAAATCCTTACTATGGTTAAGAATAACATTGTCTAGAGATGTTATTTTCTTATTCAAATTAGTGATCTGTGATTTCACTGAAAGATTTTCTGATTTTAAGGACTGATTTTCACTTTTTAGCTTTTCAAAGCTTCGAAATGTTATATCCTTTCCATTTTTATGACCATTAAATCTTCTAGACATTGTTTTTCTTTACTCAACTTTTCATGAGATATTTTTAATCTATCTATTTCTGCCAAACTATTATTGTACTCTTTCCCAAGTATTTCATAACTTTGATGCATATCATTTAAACTTCAATAATTTCTTTATCAAAATTCCATACCTGGTCATCCATTGCCATGAAGCATATATTGGCATTTTCTGTTTCTGAATCACAATCGCTTGATGATGAGTCATCCCATGTTGTATTCAATGCTTGTTTCCTTTCTTTATTAAAAGTATTTTAATTGTGCTTTGGTTTTCTCAAGTTGGGACAATCTTTTTTCAAATGACCGGGTTTATCGCATTTGAAACATCTAACAATATTCCCAATTCTGGAATTATTGTTGTTAGTTTTTCAAAGTTTCTTCGTTGTCCAGTACTTCAAAAATTTCTTGATCTTCTTGGTAATAAACTCAATATCATCATCAACAGTATCATCTTCTGGTTCATCACTACCAATCATTGCATTATATGCTAGTGATTTCTTCTCACTTCCCTGATTCTCTTTTCTAACCCGCAACTTCACTTCATAGGACATTAGATTACCAATTAGTTCTTTTATTGACATAGCACTAATATCATTAGCTTCTTTGATTGCCAGAGTCTTCTGTTCCTGTTCTCTAGGAAGTGAATTCAAGATCTTTCTGACTTGGTCTTCTTCAGTAATTTTCTTTCCTAATGATATTAAGGCATGTACAATATCATGAAATCTAGAATACATATCAGAAATAGACTCACTTTGTAACAACCCGTATTTTTGGTCGATTTATTTAAAATATTTAGTATGGTTTTAAATATTGAATTTATAATATAAATGGTATTTTATATTGGATTATCGATTAAATAATTGAAATACGATTTATTTTGATTTTATATAATATCGTAATATAAGAATCTAAAATAATTCAATTCGAAGTTAGAAATTAAATCAAAACAATTCAGATAATCAGTATTAATTGTATTTGAATATAGATGATAATAAAAATATTTTATTATCAGAAAATTTATTTATTTTTGAATTTAAATTTATATTTTTATCAATTTAATATGGTTATTTTATATATACACATTCGAAATAAATTTCAGAAAACATTCTGTTGAGTTCAATATAACGCTATAACATTGGAACGACGGTCGGTACGCTAAAATAGCGGTTCACGATTGTTAATTATGAACCCCGAGATATTTATAGTGGATAGAATCGAAATCAAATCGATATCATTTTAAAAAGGATAAAAATCTCTTTAAATCAAATCAAATTAAATTCAAATCAAATCGATTTGAATATTGTCGTGTACTTAACTAACATATAGTTAATACTGTGTACTTCCTTTTCCCTTCCTTCTATTTAAATGTGACCCCTTCCTCTCATTTTCTCTGGTTTTGAATGAAGGAAGAATCATTCCAGTTAAAAATATCGCTCCTCATATACCAAAAATCAAACGCCTTCTTTTTTCAATTATTCGGCAAAATAAAAAAAGGAAATCGTTCCATTCGATTACAAATACAGGTTCGAACTTGATTTCAAATTCAGGTCTAAACTCGAGTACAAACTCAGAGTTTGGGAGCGATGCGAGGACGATTTCAAGCTCGGGCTTTTATGGTTCGACTTCTTGGAAGATGTGTTAGGGTCATTGACAATGGCAAATCGATGATGGTGGCAAGGCGCGTGGGGAGAAGTGTGAGTGAACTCGACGACCTGAGATGACCGGAGGCTAGGGAACGAGTCACGACAGTTCGGTTAAATCCTGGTAAAAACAAAGAGGGTCATGGGATTGGGATTAATCAAAATGGAGCCGATTTCATAAAATCTGGGAATGGTATTGCAAATCTAGGGAATCAGAGTTGGGTGCGACCTTAGTAGTCGTGAAGGACATTCTGGAGCACAAAGATGTTTCCTGTAGAAGCTAATGGGGGTTTTCCATTTTTCTAGAAAGTCGCGATACAAACAAAGAAAAGTGAGATGAGAAAAACACGGTGATGGGGGATCTCGAGGGGGTGATTGATGAAGTTCAAGGTCAGTTAGGTTCTTGTTTATTTTTCCTCTCTTTCCTTATAATCGCTGCTATGATGTCGAGCTTAAATGACAGGAAATTGCGCGACACTTCAAAGAGAATAGATTTGGGTTGAATCATGTTTAGGCAAGGGATTGTCGGTGTTTGCATTTATGGGTGGACCTCAATATGAAAATATTGATTTTTGTTAAGAAGATGAAGAAGGAGTTGAAATTCTTGATATGAGAAGGTTGGTTTCAAAGAAATTTGGGGAGAAGGGTCAGTGTATTAAGGTAACCATTTTAAAACAGTGATTAAAATTTTTATTTCCATTTAAATTGCTCGATAAATAATGAATGTCATATCAAAATATATATACAAGATTTTATCGAATGGAGCCAATCGATCAATGCACAACTGTGAATTATATAAGCTGGAATTAAAATTGGAATCAGAATAGATCGGGAAAATAAAACCACAGTGAGTAAATCTCACTCACCTGTTATTTAGAATTTTTTTTATTTGGTAAAAATAATTATTGTTACTTGTTTGAATGCTTTCTGGTTGATTTAAATATATTAGTTATTTAGGGTTGGCTATTATATATATATATATATATATATATATATATATATATATATATATATATATACTGGGTTGATGATTGGATTGTTCCCGCAATCTCATTAGCAGATGCCCGCGGTACCATTAGCGGATGATTTCCCTATGCGGCCCACAAATATATATTAATGGATGACCTTCATACCGCGATATCCTGCCTCGAAGCAGGATGGTATTATTTATGTGCTAACGTCTGTGGATGTAGGAAAACAGGTTGGAGGGATCCAACTGGATTCCTCAAATTTATTTATTGTTTGTTTTCATATATATTACCATATATGCTGTGTTAGAAAACTTGTGATTGTTGAATTTGGTGTTTTCTGTGTTTAAAATACCATTGGGCCTAAATGTTGATATTTAAAAATATCATGAAAAGGAATTTTTCAGATTTAAAAAGGAAATTCTATTTTTCTAAAATAGAAATTTGAATTTGAATAGAATAGAAATATTAACTTGTTTTAAAGAATAAAAACAAGTAGTTCATTTATAAACGAAGTTTATAAATAAAGTGAAATGAATTGGATAATTCAGAAAATTGAAATTCAAGTGTGACTTTGGGAAGGGAAATATATTTTTCCAAAGTAGAAATATTTTATTTGAAAACCAGACTTGTTAATAATGGTGTTTGTAAATAGAAAGGTGAAAAATTATAATTTGGATAATTTAAATATTTTAAATTGAAATGTGAATTTAAAAGTAGAAATGGGAAAATCGTTGTAAAGCAACAAACGATGGAATTTATTCTGATGTTCAGAATAAAAATTGAACGAAAATAAATCGATAAGGATTTATGAGTTGAATTCGATTAATTCGAATTTATTTAAATAGAAGTTAAATTGAATATGAAAATAAATTGGTTCTATATTTATATAAGTTATAATAAATAGAAATTTCCAAAATAAAATTTTGGTTGTAAATAGATTTTTAAATAGACTTGTTTAAATATAAAACAAGGAATTTATAAAATGGTGTTTATGAGTATAATGAATTAATTATCAAGAGATAATTTGAACATTTAAATACAAATGTGAATTTAAAAATAGAAAGTTGAAATCGTTTTCGAAAAGAGAACGACGGTTTTTATTCCGGAAGTAGGAATATAAACGGGATTGAGTTTCAAAGTAGATATGAAATGAAACTTGTTTTAATATATAAACAAGGGAGTTGGACTTATAAAACGATGTTTATAAATCGAGTAAAACAAATTGTCATTTGATACTTTAGAAGTTTATATCCAAGCATGAATTTAAAAAGTGAATTGGGAAAACGGTTTGAAATAGAACGATAGAGTATAATTTGAAATTTGGAATATAAGTTGAATTGAGAGAAAATCCAACGAGTTATAATTGGAATTCGATTATATCAAATGGTATAAAATAATTTATTTCTAAATAAATTAGAATTAAATATAGAAATTTAAGTTAGAATAAATTTGGAACTCAGTTATGAAGAAATCGACGGATAAGGATAAACGAGAATATTAAGTTGGATTTGGTAAATAGGCCGAATATATATTAAAATATATTAAGAATATAGTTGGAATTTATATGTAAACGAAGTTTAAATGTTTAAATATTAAATATAATTAAAACGAACTCGCCGCAGCACGGCAGCTCGTAAATCGGCGTTTCGAACTTCAATTGAGTATACAGGACTCAATTTAAGTCAGGACCGATTGAATAATAGTTTTCTAATGGAAGAGAAAAATCTGAATTTCGTCTTATAGATTTTGAGTTATGTCAAAATCAAATTTTCAGAAAAACAGCACCAGAACCATTATAAGGCCAAAACAGTTTATTTAAATAAATAAAAGGATTTTAAAGAAATAAAAATCCGAATTGCCATTAGAAAAATCCAGACTAGAGATATAAAATAAATATGAACTCTAGTGAAGTAAGTAAATGATTTTTGAAACAAAAATCAGATTTTTAGTTATTAAATAGATTTAACTAATTTTGAAGAATAAATAGTTAATCGAATTTAGAATCGAAATTGGCGTTGGATAAGTAAATTGGTTTTGTGGATTCATATTCGAAATCGAATCTGAAACTCAAGTTAAAAATGAAATTTACTTGTTCATAAGTGAATTAAAATATATTTGAACATGATATGTTCAAAAAAAGGGATTTGGCAAAATAGCTAATTAAAGAATAAATTAGCAAATTGAGTTATCATGACCGGATTGTTGGGATAAATTGGAAAACAGGTGAATATAGGTTGAGCAGGTTTGGAATGAAGTATATGAAGGTTATAATTTGTGTGCCGACAAAAAGGTACATGTTTAAATTCCATGTGAGGTTTTATGTGCCGAATCGGCAAGCCACTTGGCTTTTTGATTTTCTTTTTGATTGGAGAGGCCTGTGTGGCGGTTTGGAGATTTTCCCGATGCTCTCGGTACAATGGAGGTTATGGCGAAATTTTCCGGAAATTTAAGGAGTTAGAATATTTTAAGAAGATTTGATAATTAGGAATCGATATATCGATATATATATATATATATAATTCGATAATGAAACGAAATTAAAATAGAATATTATAAACAAAAAGGAAATTGATAATCTGGTAATAGAAAGAGAAACATTTATACGTTTAAAAATGAATAATTTGTTTGTATGGTGTTGATTTTTTTTGGGAATAATGGTTTTGTCTGTTTTGAAGGTAAAGATGTTTCAGTCAAGGTCTAAAAGGTAATTTTACCCCAACTCGATTGTTTTCATTACTAACAAATAAATAGCAAGATTCAATCTCAATAATCAATATTTGAATAAGATTTAGTTGAATACAGTAATTCGGTTTGTAACGATGTTTTACACCACATTCGTTTTTACCCAAATAGTATTTTGGAAATATAACAATAAATATTTCCTAAGTATATAAATGAATAGTCGGGAAAGAAATAAGTAATTGGAACGTTCTCCAATTATAAATAGAAATTAGTTTCTAAGTGTAGAAAATAAAAGAAGGCGAGATATAGAAATATTTTCCAAATAGCGGAAAGGCCAAGATGATAATTGGAAATATCGTGTTAACAAATATTGACAAGGAAATGGAGAAGTGATTTAATTAATAAAATATTAATTAAGGGGCCCAGTGGATGTGTGATGTTATGGATGAATGGAATGTTTGTTTATTTTTCTTCGATAGTTAAATAACTGACTAACGAAGTTTTTTCCAATATCGTTGTCAATATGGAGAGACCGGTTGGTCTATTATCCTAGAACCACTCCGTATTGGCAGTAGCGTTGCAAATCAGATTATATGAAGATAATCGAAGACGGCATAAAGTGCAAGGGCTTTTTCTATTAATAAAAATTATGCCTTCGGTTTCGTTCAGTCCCAGAACGAACGTATATGGACGAATGTCTGACAAAGTATTTCCAATGATCGCATGAGTTGGTCTGTATAAATATATATGGTTGCAACGGATTTATTCCCTTAGCATAACATCCAGTATATTTGTGCAAATCAATTAGTGATTAACGGATCTAACAATGTGGCATTCAAAGTGATTGTGTTATTAATGAATGATAAGAAATCGTAGCCTCAGGCCTCAACAACCGGGAAATGACAAAAATCGGGCAGGCAACGTGGCTATGTGGATCGCTCCAATTAGGGTGTATTATCACCTATCTAGAGATTCATTTAATTCCTTATTCTATTCGATGTTGTCCCATTCGGGAACGGTTGATGATCCCAACCGTTGGTGATATACATTCGATACATTCAAGCGAAATGAGTGATCGGTCATGTGTGGGCTGGGTTGTAAGATGTTCTTGTTGAACCCAATGTATTCCCCTCTAGAGGTACACTATCGGAAGGTAGCTCCATACCTTATCATAGTCGGAATCCAATCTCCAATAAGCGCCCTGCGGTTTTAAATTTTATATTATATATGGAGCGTGAGATGCAAGCGTTCCGCTAGATTCTATTTATTTGATGTAGACATTATTATAATATCACTGGATTTGATATCAAAGATATTTTGGGTTATCGTGAGGTAAAAACCATCCGTGTTTATGTGTGGATCGGTCTTACGATTATCATTTCTTTCGAAAGGATTTTCAAAATTAAACAAATGGTTGAAGTTTACTCACACCAGTCCCATGACTAACCCAGAGTTTATTTTGTTTGTTTTCCCTAAACTCTTGGGTGCCCAAATTTGTATGGGCAGTCAAGTAGTCGGGATTTTTCAGATTCACTTGAGGAGCTGGAAACAGGAGGCTTCGCCAGTTAACTATAGAATATCATATTCCACTGTGTTATATGTTGTATCTGGAAACAGGTGTTTATAACTGTTCCAGGAATAACTGTTGTGCTCTGATAATGGTATGTATATCCAATTACTGATTTGTATTTCAAAAGTTATGTTATATAATATATTTTATTCGTTCCGCTGTGAGATTGTGATCTTCATTTTCTTCTATTCTAATATTTCTTTCTTTCTATTTCTCATCTTCCAACTTCTTTCTAATAATGATTCGTATTTCTGTGCAATTTGGGTTGGACGTATGGTGTTATTAGTCAACTCAGATAGTACGTATTTGCGGGCCATTACCGTTGGTATCAGAGCTTAGGTTGAGCTAATACCTAAGCTTTGGTGGGATGTGCACATTAGAGATAGGGTCAGTAGTGCCCTAGAATGAGTTGAGTGTATATATACGAGAGCACGTAATTGTAAATTGATATAAAAATTGTTTTATATTGTGTTGGCTAGTCTGTTGAGTGGTTTATGAATTCTGATCGAACCGTGGGACGCCACGACGTCGATAAGAGTTTGTAAATACTTGAACAGAAGATACGACATAATATGGTTTTAAAATGGGTAAATGAAATAATTTTACCCAAAATTCTGTTTTGATATAGAAGGAATGATTTTCTAAATTTTTTATAATATATGTATGTGTTGGATGTTAAAATTTTAATCAAACATGATTATAAAATTGAAATGGCTATGTATAACCGGTTATAAATTGTATAAGAATTGAATATACAATTGAGATGAATTAGAATTAAATTCAAAGCAGGATTTAGAATTTAAAATCCTGGGAAATTGGAAAATATTTCCAAAGTCTATTAAAAGAAAATAGTTTTATTTTGAAAGGATTTTTGAATAAAAATCATTTTGAATGGATTTTAAAGATGATAAAGCACTGAACTCACTTCAATCGCCGGAAAATAATTTTTATGTTGACTGCAGCATCGTCAGTGTTCATTTTCGAGTTTCTAAGTGATGGTTTGCTATCTTAGAAAAGTTTTAATGGGAATTTGTTTGAAAGAAAACAAGTTTAGTTAGAAAATTCAAATATTTTGAATTTGAAAAGATTATAAGTACATGTACATGTTTAAATAATTTCAAAAGGATTTGAAATGAAAACCTGGGATTTCGATTCTGGAATTGGAAATTAATTTAGGCTAGTTAAATGGATTGAAGTGAATCAATTGACTAGAATCAATTTGAATAGGTTTAATGGAATATAGATTGGATATAAATGGATTGATCGTAGATCATTCAAATTAAATGAAGGAAGGCCAAAAGTTTTGGTGGAATTAAATTTGTTGAAATATGAGGAGTTGAGTTTCAACAAAAGTGAGATTTTGAAACGTAATGGATTTGTACCATTTTTCCTACCTTTGCAATTTCGAGGACGAAATTATTTTAAGGGGGAAAGAATGTAATGACCCGTATTTTTGGTCGATTTATTTTAAATATTTAGTATGGTTTTAAATGTTAAATTTATAATATAAATGGTATTTTATATTGGATTATCGATTAAATAATCGAAATACGATTTATTTTGATTTTATATAATATCGTAATACGAGAATCTAAAATAATTCAATTCGAAGTTAGAAATTAAATCAAAACAATTCAGATAATCAGTATTAAATGTATTTGAATATGGATGATAATGAAAATATTTTATTATCAGAAAATTTATTTATTTTTGAATTTATATTTATATTTTTATCAATTTAATATGGTTATTTTATATATACACGTTCGAAGAAAAAATCAGAAAACATTCTGTTGAGTTCAGTATAACGCTATAAAATTGGAACGACGGTCGGTACGCTAAAATAGCGGTTCAAGATTTTTAATTATGAACCCCGAAATATTTATAGTGGATAGGATCGAAATCAAATCGAGAATCAAATCGATATCATTTTAAAAAGGAGAAAAATCTCTTTAAATCAAATAAAATTAAATTCGAAATCAAATCGATTTGAATATTGTCGTGTACTTAACCAACATATAGTTAATACTGTTGCTTCCTTTTCCCTTCCTTCTATTTAAACACGACCCCTTCTTCTCATTTTCTCTGGTTTTGAACGAAAGAAGAATCGTTCTAGTTAAAAATATCGCTCCTCATATACCAAAAATAAAACGCCTTCTTTTTTCAGTTCTTCGGCAAAAAAAAGGGAAATCATTCCATTCGATTACAAATACAGGTTCGAACTTGATTTCGAATTCAGGTCTAAACTCGAGTACAAACTCAGAGTTTAGGAGCGATGCGAGGACGATTTCAAGCTAGGGCTTTTATGGTTCGACTTCTTGGTAGATGTGTTAGGGTCATTGACAATGGAAAATCAATGATGGTGGCAAGGCGCGTGGGGAGAAGAAGTGTGAGTGAACTTGACGACCTGAGATGACCAGAGGCTAGGGCACGAGTCGCGATTGTTCAGTTAAATCCTGGTAAAAACGAAGAGGGTCACGGGATTAATCAAAAGGGAGCTGATTTCATAAAATCTAGGAATGGTATTGCAAATCGAGGGAATCAAAGTTGGGTGCGACCTTAGTAGTCGTGAAGGACATTCTAGAGCACAGAGATGTTTCCTGTAGCAGCAAAGTTGGGTGCGACCTTAGTAGTCGTGAAGGACATTCTAGAGCACAGAGATGTTTCCTGTAGCAGCTAAAGGGGGTTTGCCATTTTTCTAGAAAGTCGCGATACAAACAAAGAAAAGTGAGATGAGAAAAACACGGTGATGGTGGATCTCGAGGGGGTGATTGATGAAGTTCAAGGTCAGTTAGGTTCTTGTTTTTTTCTCTCTTTCCTTATAATCGCTGCTATGATGTCGAGCTTAAATGACAGGAAATTGTGTGGCACTTCAATGAGAATAGATTTGGGTTGAATTAGGTTTAGGCAAGGGATTGTCGGTGTTTGCATTTACGGGTGGACCTCTATAGGAAAATATAGATTTTTGTTAAGGAGATGAAGAAGGAGTTGAAATTCTTGATATGAGAAGGTTGGTTTCAAAGAAATTTGGGGAGAAGGGTCAGTGTATTAAGGTAACCATTTTAAAACAGTGATTAAAACTTTTATTTCCATTTAAATTGTTCGATAAATAATGAATGTCATATCAAAATATATATACAAGATTTTATCGAACGGAGCTAGTCGATCAATGCACAACTGTGAATTACGTAAGCTGGAATTAAAATCGGAATCAGAATAGATCGGGACAATAAAACCACGGTGACTAAATCTCACTCACATGTTATTTAGATTTTTTTTATTCGGTAAAAATAATTATTGTTGCTTGTTTGAATTCTTTATGGTTGATTTGAATATATTATTTATTTAGGGTTGGCTATTATATATATATATATATATATATGTTGGGTTGATGATTGGATTGTTCCCGCAGTCTCATTAGCGGATGCCTGCGGTACCATTAGCGGATGATTTCCCTATGCGCCCCACAAATATATATTAGTGGATGACCTTCATACCGCGATATCCTGCCTCGAAGCAGGATGGTATTATTTATGTGCTAATGTCGGTGGATGCAGGAAAACAGGTTGGAGGGATCCAACTGGATTCCTCAAATTTATTTATTGTTTGTTTTCATATATATTACCATATATGTTGTGTTAGAAAACTTGTGATTGTTGAATTGGATGTTATGTGTGTTTAAAATACCACTGGCCCTAAATGTTGATATTTAAAAATATCATGAAAAGGAATTTTTCAGATTTAAAAAGGAAATTCTATTTTTCTAAAATAGAAATTTGAAATTCGAATAAAATAGAAATATTAACTTGTTTTAAAGAATAAAAACAAGTAGTCAATTATAAATGAAGTTTATAAACAAATTGAAATGAATTGGATAATTCAGTAAATAGAAATTCAAGTGTGACTTTGGGAAGGGAAATATATTTTTCCAAAGAAGAAATATTTTATTTGAAAACCAGACTTGTTAATAATGGTGTTTGTAAATAGAAAGGTGAAAAATTATCACTGAATTTAAGTAGAAATGGGAAAATCATTGTAAAGAGACAAACGATGGAATTTATTCTGATGTTCAGAATATAAATTGAACGAAAATAAATCGATAAGGATTTATGATTTGAATTCGATTAATTTGAATTTATTTAAATAGAAGTTAAATTGAATATGAAAATAAATTGGTTCTACATTTATATAAGTTATAATAAATAGAAATTTCCATAATAAGATTTTGGCTGTAAATAGATTTTTAAATAGACTTGTTTAAATATAAAACAAGGAATTTATAAAATGGTGTATATAAGTATAATGAATTAATTATCAAGAGATAATTTGAACATTTAAATACAAATGTGAATTTAAAAATAGAAAGTTGAAATCGTTTTCGAAAAGAGAACGACGGTTTTTATTCCGGAAGTAGGAATATAAAAGGGATTAAGTTTCAAAGTAGATTTGAAAAGAAACTTGTTTTAATATATAAACAAGGGAGTTGGATTTATAAAACGATGTTTATAAATTGAGTAAAATAAATTGTCATTTGATACTTTAGAAGTTTATATCCAAGCATGAATTTAAAAAGTGAATTGGGAAAACGATTTGAAATAGAACGATAAAGTATATTTCGAAATTTGGAATATAAGTTGAATTGAGAGAAAATCCAACGAGTTATAATTGGAATTCGATTATATCGAATGGTATAAAATAATTTATTTCTAAATAAATTAGAATTAGATATAGAAATTTAAGTTAAAATAAATTTGTAACTGAGTTATGAAGAAATCGACGGATAAGGATAAACGAGAATATTAAGTTGGATTTGGTAAATAGGCCGAATATATATTAAAATATATTAAGAATAGAGTTGGAATTTATATGTAAACGAAGTTTAAATGTTTATATATTAAATATAATTAAATCGAACTCGTCGCAGAGCGGTAGTTCGTAAATCGACGTTTCGAACTTCAATTGAGTATACAGGACTCAATTTAAGTCGGAATTCTTTGAAACAAGAATCGTCAGGACCGATTGAATAATAGTTTTCTAATGGAAGAGAAAAATCAGAATTTCGTCTTATAGATTTTGAGTTATGTCAAAATCAAATTTTCAGAAAAACGGTGCTAGAACCATTATAAGGCCATAACGGTTTATTTAAATAAATAAAAGGATTTTAAAGAAATAAAAATCCGAATTGCCTTTAGAAAAATCCAGACTGGTGATATAAAATAAATATGAACTCCAGTGAAGTAAGTGAAATGATTTTTGAAACAAAAATCAGATTTTTAGTTATTAAATAGATTTAACTAATTTTGAAGAATAAATAGTTAATCGAATTTAGAATCAAAATTGGCATTGGATAAGTAAATTGGTTTTGTGGATTCATATTCGAAATCGAATTTGAAACTCAAGTTAAAAATGAAATTCTACTTTTTTATAAGTGAATTAAAATATATTTTTACATGATATGTTCAAAAAAGGGGATTTGGCAAAATAGCAAATTAAAGAATAAATTAGCAAATTCAGTTATCATGACCGGATTGTTGGGATAAATTGGAAAACAGGTGAACATAGGTTGAGCAGGTTTGGAATGAAGTATATGAAGGTTTTAATTTGTGTGCCGACAAAAAGGTACACGTTTAAATTACATATGAGGTTTTATGAGCCGAATCGTCAAGCCACTTGGCTTTTTGATTTCCTTTTTGATTGGAGAGGCCTGTGTGGTGGTTTGGGGATTTTCCCGATGCTCCCGGTACAAAGGAGGTTATGGCGAAATTTTCCGCAAATTTAAGGAGTTAGAATATTTTAAGAAGATTTGATAATTAGGAATCGATATATCGATATATATATATATATATATATATAGAATTCGATAATGAAACAAAATTAAAATAGAATATTATAAACAAAAAGGAAACCGATAATATGGTAATATAAAGAGAAACATATATACATTTAAAAATGAATAATTTGTTTGTATGGTGTTGATTTTTTTTTTTTGGGAATAATGGTTTTGTCTGTTTTGAAGGTAAAGATGTTTCAGTCAAGGTCTGAAAGGTAATTTTACCCCAACTCGATTGTTTTCATTAATAACTGATAAATAGCAAGATTCAATCTCAATAATCAATATTTGAATAAGATTTAGTTGAATACAGTATTTCGGGTTGTAACGATGTTTTACACCACATTCGTTTTTACCCAAATAAGTGGAATTTTGAAAATATAACAATAAATATTTCCTAAGTATATAAATGAATAGTCGGGAAAGAAATAAGTAATTGGAATGTTCTCCAATTATAATAGAAAATATTTTCTAAGTGTAGAAAATAAATGAAGGCGAGATATAGAAATATTTTCCAAATAGAGGAAAGGCCAAGATGATAATTGGAAATATCGTGTTAACAAATATTGACAAGGAAATGGAGAAGTGATTTAATTAATAAAATATTAATTAAGGGACCCAGTGGATGTGTGATGTTATGGATGAATGGAATGTTTGTTTATTTTTCTTCGATAGTTAAATAACCGACTATCAAAGTGTTTGCCAATATCGTCGTCAATATGGAGAGATCGGTTGGATTATTATCCGAGAACCACTCCGTATTGGCAGTAGCATTGCGAATCAGATTATATGAAGATAATCGAAGACGGAGTAAAGTGCAAGGGCTTTTCCTATTAATAGAAATTATGCCTTTGGTTTCGTTCATTCCCAAAACGAACGTATATAGACGAATGTCTGACAAAGTATTTCCAATGATCGCATGAGTTGGTCTGTATAAATATATATGGTTACAACGGATTTATTCCCTTAGCATAACATCCAGAATATTTGTGCAAATCAATTAGTGTTTAACGGATCTAACAATGTGGCATTCAAAGTGATTGTGTTATCAATGAATGATAAGAAATCGTATCCTCAGGCCTCAACAACTAGGAAATGACAAAAATCGGGCAGGCAGCATGGCTATGTGGGTCGCTCACATTAGGGTGTATTTGTAACAACCCGAATTTTAACAACATGTTAAGACAAGAATCAAGGCAGAATTAAATGTTAAAATCTGAATCAGGGAAAACGGGTTGGGCCATTGCGTTCATCTCGGAAAAATAAGCGAAATAGAGTCCGAAATTTCGTAAATCGGGGTCCGTATAGCCGAGATATGGCCTTCGGAAGTTTCACGAAAAATCAGAATTCAAAACAGAATTCAAAAACACAGAAATCATGCTAGGCGGGAAAAATCCCGCCAGAACCAGGTCGACCTGGGGGTCGACCTGGGGGTTGACCTGGTGGGGACCAGGTCGACTATAGAGTCAACCCCAAGGTCGACCTGGGGGTCGACCTGGGGGTCGACCTGCCTGGTCGGCCAGGTCGGCCTGGTGCACCTGTTTTGGCTCCTGGGTCCTGTTTTGGAGGCTTGTGATGATTTTTGAGGGTTCAGATCTATCCTAGGGTTTATCCTACGGCCTAAACTACTCCTAATCTCTATAAAAAGACCCCTAAGCCTACCCTAAACCCTCACAAATCACTCATGCCACGAAGTGCTGCCCAAATGCCAAGTGATCATGGCCTCCATCTCCAATTCCTAGAGACTATGCATTCAAATCGGGTTCAAATCAAAAGGTGCAAGCTTTCTACACCAAATCGTGGAGGGATCAACTTTGCTACGCAAATTCCATGACGATTCTTCGACAAAGGAGCCACCTTTCTTCGTCAAGATGATGCATGGTCCTTTCCTAAGCCTCGCTATGTAAGTTCTAGCTACTTGTAGATTCTAACGGTGGTTCTAATGTGACATGGGATAAAATGTGATGAAACATAAGTATGCTAGCCTATATGAACCTTGTCATCTCTCTTTTGCTTGAACCTATGACTTTGGGCTATGCTTAGTGACTAAATCATGCCACTTATGTTATGTTTAACCTAGTATATCTGGCAAGTTTGAATCTTTATCCATGGAATGTTAGCATGAACCTTTGGGAACCACTTGACTTGTGAAAACATTGGCAAAGACTTGACTTTGGGGCTTATGCATGTAAATGAACCCAAACCCCTTATGTATCATGCATGTTTGTGGCCAAATTCACTTATGATACTATGCATGTTTGTGGCCAAATTCACTTATGATACTATGCATGCTTGTGGCCAAATTTCCTTATGAAACTATGCATGCTTGTGGCCAAATTCCCTTATGATACTATGCATGTTTATGGCCAAATTCCCTTATGATACTATGCATGTTTGTGGACAATATGTTGGCATAATACCCTACTATGTGACTCGCTTCCACTTGAGTTGGAAATACGTTTGGGTAGCTTAGAAAAAACGTGGGTATGACATGAAAAACTTGACATGGGGTTTACATGAGAACATGACATTCATGATACATTTAAATATGGTCATGACACGTGGGAAAACATGGAACTTGAACTAGACATGGGTGGGTTGTAAGTGTAATAAGACACTAGACCAAACATGAAAGTGGCCAACTCGAGGTTGGGTTGAGTTTGTAGCATAAATCTACCCGGACCCACCCGGCTTAACTAGTGGCTACAAGCAATAGGACCCAATGTGAGTAGTTGGTCACATAGCACTTAAAACCCGAGGTTAGACTAGGTTGTGGTGTAAATCTACCCGGACCCGCCCGGCTTAACTAGTAACCACAACAAAGTCTAATGTGAGAGGTTGGGGTGCATTAATCTAATTAAGGCCACATGAAAAGGTTGAGTAATTTTGATAAATGACACTTAACCGATATGACACGAATGGGTAGGTTAAGTTAAACCGGACTTGGTTCCTTAATGATACCAATCCATACTTAACTAGTCTAACACGGTAAATTCGATGAGGTTAAGTAATCCATACTTAACTAATCTAAAACGGTAAATTCGATGGGGTTAAGTAATTAACACTTAACTAATCCGACTTGGTAATTAAATGGGGTTAAGTAACTTAGACTTAATTAATCTAAAACACGGTAATTAGATGGGGTTGAGTAACCTTCACTTAACTAATCTAAACACGGTAGTTCGATGGGGTTGAGTTAAACACTTAACCAATCTAAACTTGGTAATTCAATGAGGTTAAGTAACCAATACTTAACCAACCTAACATGATAATCTAATGGGGTTAAGTAACTTATACTTAACCAATTATACATGATGATTTGATGAGGTTAAGTAACCTATACTTAACCAATCTAATAGGTGAACCTGATAGGGTTAAGTCACAAGACCTTTTAAAATTTAGGCTTAACCATGGTAATACGACTAGTGGATGGGGTTAAGCTAACCCATACTTAACCAATCCGACTCGATAATATGATGGGATTAAGATAATCTATGCTTAATCAATCTAACATGATAACCTGATAGGGTTAAGACAAATAAATACTTAACCAATTTGACTTGATAGGGTTAAGTCATGAGCTTCTTGGTACACTTAACCAACTTGTAGGGCTAAGCCTTGAACTTAAATACTTAGCCAATCTTGACATGATTCGTAGGCGGGCTAAGTCATGAACCTGAATAACAACACTTAACCCAATAGACAAAACCCTAGTGAGAGGAACTAGGTAGAAAATCGTGGTTAATCAAGGGTAACGGGGAAAAGAAGCTAAGTGGTAAACCTTAGTTAAGTATAACTAAGTAATAATTCTTAGCCAAGGACATGGGACTAGTTCATGAATGGATGAGTAACCCGATATGGTAGGTCATCGCTTAAACACACGAGGAGGAGCAAATTATCCGACTTGGATAAGGGCTCCAACGAACTAGGTGACGAAGCGGTAGCTTCGGGGGACGTGAGGGTACTCTGGGTATCCCTCTGTGAGGTGGCAGGTGGTCCATGAAACCCGGCCTCACAGAGGTTAAGGTCTGCGGTAGAAGAGCCAAGATTATGCCTTGGTTGCTATGCGAGCGACCTAAAGACTGGGATGGATTAGCGTGGAGTCGACGATACTTGATTTTGCCCTGGATAGCACGTCGCCGACTACCTACCATCTTTAGTCAATCGTGTACGAACGGAAAGGCAAGAGAACTCCCAACAGACCATGTTCTTGCTATCGAGTCATGGGTGAGGTTGGGCCATAGGAAAGTGGGGCTATAGTGGGGCCGGGATGTAGTTCTCATACATGATTTTTCTTGGATTGCCTTTCAGTAGTTGAGGGAGGGGTCACGTGGGACCATAGCCACAGATACAAAAACAGACCTTGATATCTGCATCAGCAGACGACTTAAAGCTCCCGACCGAGTTCCGTATTTCTTGATTTGCCCTGGCACGAAACTCGGATGGCACATTGAGGAACATGTGCGTCTAGACATGTAAAACGATTCGCGATACTTACGCGGGATAGAGGGTGCGGTTGACGGGTGGCATAATCCCTAGTGGCCCTAGGTGGCTTGAACCCAAACCGAGACACGGAAACGTTCATTAGGTTGCATAATCCCTAGTGGTCCTAGGTGGCATAAATACTAAGTGAACACGCGATAGTTCATGGTAAGAAAACCTAACAAGATCAAGGGAAGCAGTCCAAAACAACCTCAAGGATAAAAGGGTACTACGTTGAGGTGGTATAGATTTACATGGGAAAGCCCGTACGGCCTATGGCAAAGGACTGAACTTATACATGGAAAGAAACATACGAGTTGGGAAACACCTACATATGCTATACATTAGGTTGACATGGACCATTACATGACATGGGTAAGGGACATTCATAGTTAACACATGACGCGGGTTGGGATACTAGTACGAGAGGTGCAGAGCAAATATACATGATAAATACCCTGGGATGTTATACATGATAGATACCGTGGGATGTTATACATGATAGATACCTTGGGATAGTATACTTGATAGAAACCTGACGATGTGATACCTTGATTTATCTTGACACGTAGTTTATCATGATACCTTAGTTTATCTTACTACAGTAGTTCATCCAGTTATCTTGGTTTAGCTTATCTATCTTGTCGTCATCCTGATGTTTACTTTCAGTTTATGCATGTCATGTCACCTTTACCTGTTTTTATACTGGAAGTAGGTAGGATTTACCAGTCTTTATGACTGACCCCGTTTTGTTTCGCCTCTTTGTCTTCCGTTTCCCCCCCCCCCAGGTTTTCAGGGAGGAAATGATGTTGTTTAGTTCGGACCTCTTATGCTTGAAGGTCATCATGTATAGCTTGGTCTTCTCTTGGCTATGGCTGCTTCACCGCTTTATTTTGGGGAATAATTTATGAAAAGGTTTTATGCTTCTTTACTATTGCAAGACATGTTTTGATGTATTCTGATGTAAAAGGCTTTAGACCTTATTTGATAAGGAAATGAAATTTGTTTTACTTCCGCTGTTATATATATGTTCTGTCTTGTAATATTTCTGTGCATGTTTACCTCGATAATACTTCACCAAACCTAGTGCATTCCCTTTGTAGTGACCCTAGCGGAGGTGGGTGTTACATTTGGTATCAGAGCAGAAGGTTACCAGACTGGGCAAAAGTTTTTAAAACCTTCTGAAAACTATTTGAGAAACCGTTTTCAAAGAAGCATTTTTCAAGTAAAGTTTTTTTAAAGGCTATTCCCCAAAAGCCATTAGCACTATCCTTTGTTTCCTTGATTGAATCTCTTTTCCTTTCTTTCCTCCATCTGTAGTCACAGTAGTTTTAACTGCGACTAATCCTTGTCTAGCTACGTAAGTGTTTTCCCGTGCGATGGAGGAAGTTCTCGAGAGACCTGTTACCTAAGTTATAAGAAGGGATAATAAGAGCAAGGATAAAGGACACGAGCTTAAGAATAAGCAACTTGTTGGTATAGCTTGATCCACAAAGGAAGATAAGGACAAGATCAGCGAGAGGACAATTGTATGCTCTCATCTCTAGCGTACCTAAGAGGAATGGTACCGTTTCTGTTAAAGGCTTAGCCTTTCTTTCCTATCGTCCCGTCTAGACTTTGTTTTGATCATCGCATCATTTAAGTCTGCTTCGATAGTTAAGTCCCTGCACCTTAGTACTAGCATGGTAGAGGATCCCATTTTTGTCCCAAAAATCTGGTTGGAGAGTCGGTCCATTTATTTATGACTTGTTTGGATTTGAGAACGTCTATGCCAAGTGTTGAGATTAGAAGCAATGCTTCTATTGTTGGGCTATGGATGGATTCTAGGGGTAAAGTGGTTATCCAGTAAGGGATACCATTCTCAGTTTTGAAAGGAGGGTAGTTAAACTCTTAACTTGCCTTGGTAATACCCTCGAAGTCTCGTATAACCTTTTGGGTTTTGTCATGGTTAGTTACCCAGAATCTCTTGATGCATTTATCGGAAATCTCTGATCCGATCGAGTAATGTTCGCCAATGAGACGGATGGTTCATTCCGCTTGAGCATGGGTTATAGGAATCACCCTAGTAAGTGCACATGGTAACATGGATTGGCATCGGTAAACGAGATCCAGAATTCACTAGTGAATTTTGGAGAGCTGCATGAGTACGCAGATATGTTTGGGCCGAGCATACTAGGGAAAGAATAAGTGGAAGTGAAACGAGAGGCGACAGTGAAATGAGTTCCAACGCATACCTTGGAAATAGGAATCAAGGAGCTACGAAAATCATGAAGTCAAAGGTGGTCAAGGCACACTGGAATTAAGCTCAAGGAAATGCGGCGTAAACGCGCGCATCATATCTCTTTTTAGAGTATATCGTCGATCCCTGGTTCTCCTGTAGAGCTTGCTTGCATGCTATCGCTTTGTGGATATCCTCTCGGTCCTGTTTCTGTTGCAAACCCCGTAAGGAGTTTGTCTTGTTTATTTTCTCGATCTTATCTTGGGAACCTTAGGTAGAACCCTATGGATGTAAACATGTATTTGAAACATGTTATGATTGATATGGTTGCAAATGGTTGCAAGTGGTTGCTCGTGGATGCGCGAATACACATTAGATACTAGGTTGACGCGGTCACGTTTCATGTTGCATATGCACGAGTATTTATACTTGTTTATGGATGAAATTGAATGTGTTGTCATGTGGATGTTGCATGTGGATGAATGTTTGTGCACGCATATAGTACTTATATGACTAGGACTATTTGCATACATGTTGGACTCATGGCACTAAACATATTTTGCATTAGAAAGATCATTCAGGCCTGATCATTAGCATTAGCTAAGGAGCATATACACACACGTTTTTCATATGTTCATATGACATTAGAAATCGTCTAAGGACAATGTTTGCCTGTGGATGATGTTTTGAGTAGATGGATGATGGATGGTAGGATGCGTTCTTCCTAACTTGGAGATTTCGGGGACGAAATCCTTAAAGGAGGGGAGAATGTAACAACCCGAATTTTAACAACGTGTTAAGACAAGAATCAAGGCAGAATTAAATGTTAAAATCTGAATCAGGGAAAACGGGTTGCACCATTGCGTTCGTCTCGGAAAAATAAGCGAAATAGAGTCCGAAATTTCGTAAATCGGAGTCCGTATAGCCGAGATATGGCCTTCGGAAGTTTCACGAAAAATCAGAATTCAAAACAGATTTCAAAAACACAGAAATCAGGCTAGGCGGGAAAAATCCCGCCAGAACCAGGTCGACCTGGTGGGGACCAGGTCGACTATAGAGTCGACCCCAGGGTCGACCTGGGGGTCGACCTTCCTGGTCGGCCAGGTCGGCCTGGTGCACCTGTTTTGGCTCCTGGGTCCTGTTTTGTAGGCTTGTGACGATTTTTGAGGGTTCAGATCTATCCTAGGGTTTATTCTACGGCCCAGACTACTCCTAATCTCTATAAAAAGACCCCTAAGCCTAACCTAAACCCTCACAAATCACTCATGCCACGAAGTGCTGCCCAAATGCCAAGTGATCATGGCCTCCATCTCCAATTCCTAGAGACTATGCATTCAAATCGGGTTCAAATCAAAAGGTGCAAGCTTTCTACACCAAATCGAGGAGGGATCAACGTTGCTACGCAAATTCCATGACGATTCTTCGACAAAGGAGCCACCTTTCTTCGTCAAGATGATGCATGGTCCTTTCCTAAGCCTCGCTATGTAAGTTCTAGCTACTTGTAGATTCTAACGGTGGTTCTAATGTGACATGGGATAAAATGTGATGAAACATAAGTATGCTAGCCTATATGAACCTTGTCATGTCTCTTTTGCTTGAACCTATGACTTTGGGCTATGCTTAGTGACTAAATCATGCCACTTATGTTATGTTTAACCTAGTATATCTTGCAAGTTTGAATCTTTATCCATGGAATGTTAGCATGAACCTTTGGGAACCACTTGACTTGTGAAAACATTGGCAAAGACTTGACTTTGGGGCTTATGCATGTAAATGAACCCAAACCCCTTATGTATCATGCATGTTTGTGGCCAAATTCACTTATGATACTATGCATGTTTGTGGCCAAATTCACTTATGATACTATGCATGCTTGTGGCCAAATTTCCTTATGAAACTATGCATGCTTGTGGCCAAATTCCCTTATGATACTATGCATGTTTATGGCCAAATTCCCTTATGATACTATGCATGTTTGTGGACAATATGTTGGCATAATACCCTACTATGTGACTCGCTTCCACTTGAGTTGGAAATACGTTTGGGTAGCTTAGGAAAAACGTGGGTATGACATGAAAAACTTGACATGGGGTTTACATGAGAACATGACATTCATGATACATTTAAATATGGTCATGACACGTGGGAAAACATGGAACTTGAACTAGACATGGGTGGGTTGTAAGTGTAATAAGACACTAGACCAAACATGAAAGTGGCCAACTTGAGGTTGGGTTGAGTTTGTAGCATAAATCTACCCGGACCCGCCCGGCTTAACTAGTGGCTACAAGCAATAGGACCCAATGTGAGTAGTTGGTCACATAGCACTTAAAACCCGAGGTTAGACTAGGTTGTGGTGTAAATCTACCCGGACCCGCCCGGCTTAACTAGTAACCACAACAAAGTCTAATGTGAGAGGTTGGGGTGCATTAATCTAATTAAGACCACATGAAAAGGTTAAGTAATTTTGATAAATGACACTTAACCGATATGACACGAATGGGTAGGTTAAGTTAAACCGGACTTGGTTCTTAATGATACCAATCCATACTTAACTAATCTAACACGGTAAATTCGATGAGGTTAAGTAATCCATACTTAACTAATCTAACACGATAAATTCGATGGGGTTAAGTAATTTACACTTAACTAATCCGACTTGGTAATTAGATGGGGTTAAGTAACTTAAACTTAATTAATCTAAAACACGGTAATTAGATGGGGTTGAGTAACCTTCACTTAACTAATCTAAACACGGTAGTTCGATGGGGTTGAGTTAAACACTTAACCAATCTAAACTTGGTAATTCAATGAGGTTAAGTAACCAATACTTAACCAACCTAACATGATAATTTAATGGGGTTAAGTAACTTATACTTAACCAATTATACATGATGATTTGATGAGGTTAAGTAACCTATACTTAACCAATCTAATAGGTGAACCTGATAGGGTTAAGTCACAAGACCTTTTAAAATTTAGGCTTAACCATGGTAATACGACTAGTGGATGGGGTTAAGCTAACCCATACTTAACCAATCCGACTCGATAATCTGATGGGATTAAGATAATCTATGCTTAATCAATCTAACATGATAACCTGATAGGGTTAAGACAAATAAATACTTGACCAATTTGACTTGATAGGGTTAAGTCATGAGCTTCCTGGTACACTTAACCAACTTGTAGGGCTAAGCCTTGAACTTAAATACTTAGCCAATCTTGACATGATTCATAGGCGGGCTAAGTCATGAACCTGAATAACAACACTTAACCCAATAGACAAAACCCTAGTGAGAGGAACTAGGTAGAAAATCGTGGTTAATCAAGGGTAACGGGGAAAAGAAGCTAAGTGGTAAACCTTAGTTAAGTATAACTAAGTAATAATTCTTAGCCAAGGACATGGGACTAGTTCATGAATGGATGAGTAACCCGATATGGTAGGTCATCGCTTAAACACACGAGGAGGAGCAAATTATCCGACTTGGATAAGGGCTCCAATGAACTGGGTGATGAAGCGGTAGCTTCGGGGGACGTGAGGGTACTCTGGGTATCCCTCTGTGAGGTGGCAGGTGGTCCATGAAACCCGGCCTCACAGAGGTTAAGGTCTGCGGTAGAAGAGCCAAGAGTATGCCTTGGTTGCTATGCGAGCGACTTAAAGACTGGGATGGATTAGCGTGGAGTCGACGATACTTGATTTTGCCCTGGATAGCACGTCGCCGACTACCTACCATCTTTAGTCAATCGTGTACGAACGGAAAGGCAAGAGAACTCCCAACAGACCATGTTCTTGCTATCGAGTCATGGGTGAGGTTGGGCCATAGGAAAGTGGGGCTATAGTGGGGCCGGGATGTAGTTCTCATACATGATTTTTCTTGGATTGCCTTTCAGTAGTTGAGGGAGGGGTCACGTGGGACCATAGCCACGGATACAAAAACAGACCTTGATATCTGCATCAGCAGACGACTTAAAGCTCCCGACCGAGTTCCGTATTTCTTGATTTTCCCTGGCACGAAACTCGGATGGCACATTGAGGAACATGTGCGTCTAGACATGTAAAACGATTCGCGATACTTACGCGGGATAGAGGGTGCGGTTGACGGGTGGCATAATCCCTAGTGGCCCTAGGTGGCTTGAACCCAAACCGAGACACAGAAACGTTCATTAGGTAGCATAATCCCTAGTGGTCCTAGGTGACATAAATACTAAGTGAACACGCGATAGTTCATGGTAAGAAAACCTAACAAGATCAAGGGAAGCAGTCCAAAACAACCTCAAGGATAAAAGGGTACTACGTTGAGGTGGTATAGATTTACATGGGGAAGCCCGTACGGCCTACGGCAAAGGACTGAACTTATACATGGAAAGAAACATACGAGTTGGGAAACACCTACATATGCTATACATTAGGTTGACATGGACCATTACATGACATGGGGCAAGGGACATTCATAGTTAACACATGACGCGGGTTGGGATACTAGTACGAGAGGTGCAGAGCAAATATACATGACAAAATACCCTGGGATGTTATACATGATAGATACCGTGGGATGTTATACATGATAGATACCTTGGGATAGTATACTTGATAGAAACCTGACGATGTGATACCTTGATTTATCTTGACACGTAGTTTATCATGATACCTTAGTTTATCTTGCTACAGTAGTTCATCCAGTTATCTTGGTTTAGCTTATCTATCTTGTCGTCATCCTTATGTTTACTTTCAGTTTATGCATGTCATGTTACCTTTACCTGTTTTTATACTGGAAGTAGGTAGGACTTACCAGTCTTTATGACTGACCCCGTTTTGTTTCGCCTCTTTGTCTTCCGTTCCCCCCTCCCCCAGGTTTTCAGGGAGGAAATGATGTTGTTTAGTTCGGACCTCTTATGCTTGAAGGTCATCATGTATAGCTTGGTCTTCTCTTGGCTATGGCTGCTTCACCGCTTTATTTTGGGGAATAATTTATGAAAAGGTTTTATGCTTCTTTACTATTGCAAGACAGGTTTTGATGTATTCTGATGTAAAAGGCTTTAGACCTTATTTTATAAGGAAATGAAATTTGTTTTACTTCCGCTGTTATATATATGTTCTGTCTTGTAATATTTCTGTGCATGTTTACCTCGATAATACTTCACCAAACCTAGTGCATTCCCTTTGTGAGTGACCCTAGCGGAGGTGGGTGTTACAGTATTATCACCTATCTAGACATTCATTTAATTCCTTATTCTATTCGATGTTGTCCCATTTGGGAAACGGTTGCTGATCCCAACCGTTGGTGATATACATTCGATACACTCAAGCGAAATGAGTGGTCGGTCATGTGTGGGCCGGGTTGCAAGATGTTCTTGTTAAACCCAGTGTATTCCCCTCTAGAGGTACACTATCGGAAGGTGGTTCCATACCTTGTCATAGTCGGAATCCAATCTCCAATAAGCGCCCTGCGGTTTTAAATTTTATATTACATATGGAGCGTGAGATGCAAGCGTTCCGCTAGATTCTATTTATTTGATGTAGACATTACTATAATATCACTGGATTTGATATCAAAGATATTTTGGTTATCGTGTTTATGTATGGATCGGTCTTACAATTATCATTTCTTTCGAAAGGATTTTGAAAATTAAACAAATGGTTGAATTTTACTCACACTAGTCCCATGACCGACCCATAGTTTATTTTGTATGTTTTCCCTAAACTCTTGGGTGCCCAAATTTGTACGGGCAGTCAAGTAGTCGGGATTTTTCAGATTCACTTGAGGAGCTGGAAGCAGGAGGCTTTGCCAGTTAACTATAGAATATCATATTCCGCTGTGTACTATGTTGTATCTGGAAACATGTGTTTATAACTGTTCCAGGAATAACTGTTGTGATCTGATATTGGTATGTATATCCAGTTACTGATTTGTATTTCAAAAGTTATGTTATATAATATATTTTATTCGTTTCGCTGTGAGTTTGTGATCTTCATTTTCTTCTATTCTAATATTTCTTTCTTTCTATTTCTCATCTTGTAACTTCTTTCTAATAATGATTCGTATTTCTGTGCAATTTGGGTTGGACGTGTGGTGTAATTAGTCAACTCAGATAGTACAGATTTGTGGGCCGTTACACATTTGGTTTCATTTGAAACTGGTGAGTCAACAAAGATATCTTTGTCTGTTTTACTTTATTTGTGCCTTTATGTGTGACTTTCAGTATTCTCCAAATTTTATATGCAGAATTACATATAGAAACTCGATTAAATTCATTTCTATCTAAAGAACAAAATAAAATGTTCATGGCCTTAGAATTATTAAGTGCGTGTGTCTTTTGGTCTGGTGTCCATTTTTAATATTCAGTTTGAGGCTCTATGTATTCTACTTGGGTAATATTCCAAATATCTAAACCATTAGACTGCAAATAAAATTTCATCCAATAAGCTCAACGAGTATAATTACTACCATCTAATAAAGGAGGTCTAGTGGTAGATTGCCCTTCTATAAAAGAACTAATAATGGTGTTACTGGTGTCACCAGCCATTATAATTTTTCAAAAATCCGATTATGAACTTTTTGAAACACTAGACTCTGATACCAATTGTTAGGACCTTAAGGCTACTCATACACTAGAGATATAAACTATGCCTATTTAAATTCAAATCAAAAGAAATAAGCAATAAAATAAAATGCAGTAAAGTAAATAACATCAGGATTTTTATACTGGTTTGGATTAACCAATCCTACATCCAATCCTGCACTCCATCATGCAGAATTTCACTATAATCGCTTGCTTTCCACAGGTGGCAAGAACACCTTTACAATCTTGATTTCACGGGCTACAAGATACACCTTCTCCTTATCAACAACAACAAACACTGGCAAGTAGACGTATCTTCTATAAATATTCTTGTAGATTTGGTACAATAATCTTATGGACCTCCAACGATAATATGTCTTTGAATTATTTGAGGAATATGATTAAATCAGAGAGAGAATGATATGAATTCAAGCACAACTCTCTGATATTGTGTAGCTTGCAAATCAATGAAGAATAGGAGTGAAAGAGAGTGAATTTGCATGATTAATAGGATAGTTTTCAATGGAATTTTGTGGAGAATAAATGGACAAAAAGGAGTAGAAGAAAATGTGAAATTAATGTATAAAAATTCGTTACCAGAGGCCTTTAAATAGTGTATGAAAGTATGTGTCTTTTGGTGAAAGGGTGGAGGGAAATCACAACTCAAATTGAATTCAAAAATCTGGACTAGCCATTATATGCTGACATACAAAAAAGGGTATGTCGACATATTTGTGTTCCAAATAGCACAACAACACTTATAAGTGCCACAAATTTCCTACACTTCAAATTTTCTTATATTTGTGGATTTTGGTTATTCGGTTGAGGTCAATGGTTGATTATCTTCAAACATAATTGCCATGGGGTCTTTAACAAGATATTTTAAGGTTCAACCAACTCCTCATCACTTCACGCACCTTTGTTCTTCAGCATTCTTCTCTAATAGCTTTTAGTCTTCAATTGCATTAATTATCCTTTCTCTATAATACTTCTTTTGTATTCTTGTTTATCTTTATAAAAAAACTTCATAATATATCTAATGTAACTGCACTACTCAAAGATATGTTAGTAGTATTGTTTATATGGTTGTTATCATCAAAATCAATACCTAGAGTATTAACAGTCTACAATGACCAGCATACTTAAAAAAAAAGCTCAGTCTGACCCGAGCGTAAACACACACGGGTCTGTCTAGTCAACAGTAAGTATAAAGAAAACTAAGTGCATGATATTCAATTTTTAAACCAAAGTGTTAGGAAGGTGATGCTCTATGGGAATGGAGTAGACTACATTCCTAAATCATAAATGAAGGGCACACATCTAGACTTACTTACTAACACAAGGCTAAGTGATTCATGGTGCACATATTACAAATGTTATCAAAGTGTCCAAAATCATCAAAAATCACCATATAACTCGAGTGACTCAAATATCATGAAATGAGCATCAAAATCCAACATAGAAAATCAAAAAATGTTTATATGAATTAAAAATCCATTAATCCCCTGTTACAACCTGCCTTTTCGACCGCTTCAAGTTAGTAATTAAACCAATTTAAACCACTCAAAAGTTAGATTGTTATTTAGCTTATGGGTTTAAACAGAATATCACACAGAATCAAAGAATAAATTAAATAACAACATCCTACAGCGGAAGAATTTTATACAAAATACCAGAGTTTGCAAAATTCTTATACACAGCGGAAGAAAAATATATGTTAATTTATTTATTAAAAACTTGCGAATTCTAAGCTGACCAAAAGCGGATGTCTTCACCATTCTCTAACTTAAATAATTGAGATCTTTAAATTTGCAACACTCGGATTTGAACCGAGCGTTCCATGCAAAACACAAAACACTCGAGTCAAGATTAATCACTGTTCAAGTAAATTAACTTTAATTAAAAACACTATAACATAATAGTTTACCCAACTTATATTTAAAATACTAAATTTTGAATATGTGTCCAGACTGCTAAGTAATCACAGTCAACATAAATTTAATATAGAACTTAAAGCAACATGCGATTTTCATGTTTACAAGATAAGATGATGGTGAGTGCACAAATATGTATATCTCAATTTAACAAAACCATGAATCAAAATGTTATTCAAGTTTTACAAATCAAGGCAGATGTGTATGTATCAACAGGTATGCTTAAGTTTCACAAAACAGGGCACGCAAATATATCATGTCAGCATGTGTTCCAGTTTATAAAATAAGGGAAGGGTGTATGAACCAACACTTATGTTTTAGGGTACTAAGTTTAAAGTTAAATTATTACCTGAAATGTGAAAAATTATAATTATGTACATACATAGATTATTAATTGGTAAGTTTAAATTTTGTTTTATACAAATAAGTAATAGCTCTATAGAAAAGCTAAAATTATCGTCACTGGGTACTATACTATTTTACTGCATCCGTTTAACTAAAAATTGTGTAGTCAAATTATAACAATGCAATACTTAAAGGTGTATTTTAATGAATATTGCATGTGCATCTAAGAAACTGCTAACTGTACTGCTTAATGATATGCGACTTAGAAATGTATGATTTCATAATGGAAGGTGTTAAAATTTAAGATTATCAAGTTACTAATATACAACACCTGGATTGGTATATGGTAATAAGTGGAATCCATTTTTATTTAATAACAACTAAAACATTCTTCCATCCACTATTAATCCTTTTACAGTATATGTGGTCCATGTGTACCTGCATGAAATTGTTGTCATGTTCGTTCTTTATGCTCTGATATCTTGACTACAATGATATTTTATTTGTCTTGCATTAATCATGTTCGTCCTACACTGTTACTTATATACACATATGAACATAAGGTGCAAATTATATGCAGGTAAAGGTTTACATACAAATTAAAGCACCAGTACAATTATGTACCTTTAGACTTATAAATAAGGCAACAAACAAATCCACTAATTCACCTTTTCACATACCCACTGTGCATTACCCAAAGTAATAATTAATAGCAAACAGAATGAAATACAATTAGTTTTAGTTATAAAATTTCAAAAAATCAAATGATCATAATGACAACACAGCGCAACAAGGGTTGCTAATGAAACAAGTAGCCACACAAACAGTGTAGACATAGTGCAACGAAGAAACATGCATACACAATATTTTCAAGTATGTAGGCAGGTAATGTAACAACCCGTATTTTAAACAACACGTTATAACTTAAAACATGGCAGAATTAAATGATAAAATCTGAATCAGGAAAATGGGTTGTGCCATTGTGTTCGTCTCGGAAAAATACGCGAAATAGAGTCCGAAATTTCGTAAATCGGAGTCCGTATGATCGAGATATGGCCTCGCAAAGTTTCAGAAAAATTCAAATTCAAGAACAGATTCAAATTTTCAGAATTCAGGGTAGGCGGGAAAAATCCCGCCCCAGGTAGGGTCGACACAGGGGTCGACACCCATGTCGACCCAGGGGTCGACCCCCCCTGTCGGACCAGTTTTTCTGGTGCACCTGTTTTGGCTCCTGGGTCTTGTTTTGGGAGCTTGTGACGATTTTAGATGGCTCAGATCTATCCTAGGGTTTATCCTATGGCTAAAACAAATCCTAAACACTATAAAAAGACCCTAAGACCTAGCTTAAATCATACTATTTCATTTTAGCCTCATGCAGCCGCCATTAAACCTAGAACTCTAAATTAAAAATACAAAGAACAAAATTAAAGAAGACGAAGGATGATTCTTGAAGGCTACAACTAGAAGCTACAACAACTACGATGCTTTAGACAACGGATTTGGGGCTATTTGATTTAAAGTTTTGATTTGGATTGCTTGCTTCATATTGTAAGTTCTATGTCACTTTTTAGGCAAAAACGCTAAAATAACATGGGCATGCTATGAATTGAAACCGGATTTAGGAACTATTATTAATCCATGTTTATATAGTTTAACTTTGAATCATAATTTGGGAATCTTGCTATGTTAATGTTGCAAGTTAAACTTATCATGATTTTGATGTTGTTATGAATCACTTGGGCTTAATCGTATGGCAAGTTGGACTAATACATGTCCATGGAATCACTATGTTTATTGAAATCTTTATGTTGATTAAACCATGCCTATGATGCTAATTAAACCATGTCTATGATGTTAATGAAACTATGTCTGTGATGTTAATATACCTATCATGTTAATGACAAATTGGGAATTGCTAGGTTGGAATCATTATGTTTATAATGCTAGATGAGAATCATTATGTTAAAAATACTAAATTGGAATCCACTATGCCTATTAGAATTACCATGCCTTTAATGTTTCATGTTTGTAATAAAATTATTATTATGCCCGCAATGATTATTATGCCTATGATGTAAAGTTGAAATCATCATGTTAGACTAAGTTGGAACCATTACTATGTCAAGTTATTATCATGCTAGTATTGAAACCATGTGATATGTTATAGCCTGTTTATTATACAAGTGATGTTGGAATTGTCACATATGCCTATCACATGTTTGGTGTTATCCCCCTTTATCTCTTGAATTGTTTGTACTTGTGAACGAAGTACGCTTATATACGTTGGGGACACGATTGGGTAGAATAGGCAAAACTTGAATTGATTATAATCATAAACCGTGAAATTTGGCATAAGTAGAACATGAAATATGGCACGAAAACTGGACTTGAACATGCCATAACTAGACTTGAAACATGCCTTAGTTGGACATAAAATTTATATGAACATGCTATGAAAGTAGCACGAATTTGATAAGAACATGGGCATGACTTTAGAAAACAAGAAAGTGGCCAACTCGAGGTTGGGTTGAGTTTGTAGTGTAAATCTGCCCGGAACCGCCCGGAAAATCCAGTTGCTACAAACAATAGAATCCAATGTGGGTAGTTGGTCATATCGCGCTTGAAACCCGAGGTTGGGTTGAGTTCGTAGCGTAAACCTGCCCGGAACCGCCCGGCAAATCCAGTGGCTACGAACAATAGGATCCAATATGAGTGGTTCGGTGCATTAACGAATCAATTAATGCCAATTAGGGTTAAGTCATGAACATGAAAAGACAACTTAACCAACTTGAACACGATTTGTAGGGCTAAGTCATGAACTTGAAACGACAACACTTAGCCAACTTGACATGACACGTAAGCGGGTTAAGTCACGAATTTAAATGACATACTTAACCATCTTGACATGACTAGACTGGAAAAGGATTAAGTCACGAATTACATGACTTAATCGTTTAGGCGGGTTAGGTCACGAATTACATGACCTAATCTGTAGGCGAAACCCTAGACACGACCCTTTTCAGCAGTAACCCTCTAGATGTATCAAGGTACCCTGGGGCTAGGCCGGGTGGGGCACGATTACTGGGCAGATTGTAAGAGGTGAACGACGGCAGTGGGGTGTGCCAGTGTGGGTTCGGTGGACTACGGTTGTGCACGCCGGGGCAGGCACTGGGTATCCGTAGATTTATCTGTGCATCTTGAATCGTGTCAGGGGTTGACACCCTAGGGCTGATACACCCGAAGGTGGACCCAGCACAGGTGACTACATTCGTGATTAGCCGTATGACATGGACACTCGACGAGCTAGAACTTGTAGGGAGCCGATCGACTAGATAATCGCTCCGTAGGACCCCGTACTTGGGTCAGACCCCGTTTCAGGGTCACTTCATGATATTGGGCCATGGGATTTATTTCATGATTAACTTGTGATATGGGCTTAGTATACTAGTACAGTCGATGCAACGAATCTCGAACATGTGAAGCTTTACTTGACTTGTCTTGACTTATCATGATCACCTTAGTCTATCTTGTCCACCTTGACACCATTCTCAAGTTTAGTTCCAGTTCATACATGACATGTTGTTTTAACCGTTTCTACACTGAAAGTCACTAGAACTTACTCAGTCTTTATGACTGACCCTTTTCCTTTCGCCTATTTTTCTTTCGTTTCCCCCCCAGGTTCTCAGGGAGGAAACACTAGCTCTTAGCCTGGATATCACTTGCTTTGGCTCAGCATGTACGGTTTGCTATGGCTGCTTCATTTTACTGCACTTGGGGAATAAGCTGTTTTTCTGTTTTTAAGTTATTGCTTCTTTGGCTATTATTACAAGACAGTTGTAATGAAGTTATTTGAAATGTTTGTAAAAGACATGTTTTATTTTGGAATGAAATGAAGTTCTGTTTTGCCCATAAATTCTTCCGCTGTTTACTTAATTATTTAATTATCTTCTGTCTTGTGATAATTCTGTGATGTTATCTCGATAATACCTCTCCAAAACTAGTGCATTCCCTTTGTGAGTGACCCTAGCGGAGGTGGGGTGTTACACTTGGTATCAGAGCAGAAGGTTACCAAGACTGGGCAAAAGTTTTGAAAACCTTTTGAATTTTTTTTTTCAAAACCATTTACAAAGAAGCAATTTTCAAGAAAAGTTGGTTTATTTTAAAAGGCTATTCCCCAAAAAGCCATTAGCACTATCTTTGTTTCCTCGTTTGAATCTTTTCCTTTTCAGCTTATCATGGCCGACGATCTTAATCTTCCCGAGGGTGTCAATGTACCCACTTGGTTCCGTCGTTTCCTCGAGGCTCGGGCTAATGTGACAGGCCCAGCCAATCCTCCTCCTCATCCTCCTCAACCTCCGCGAGAAACCACTTTTTCAAAGATATGCAAGGACTTTAAGGCCATGGGCGGAAAGGATTTCCTAGGAACTGAGACTTTTGTTGAGGCACGGAATTGGTTGAAGGAAACCGAAGACTTGTTTGTTATCTTTGAGGTAGAGGACAATATGAAAGTACAGCTGGCGGCGTGGCTCATGAAAGAGGAAGTTTCTTATTGGTGGGAAGTCACCAACGCTACTAGGCCCATTGAGACTTGGGCGGACTTTAGAGGGAGATTTGGGCTTAAGTTCTTGTCATCAGCAGAGGAGAGTCTCCAAATGGAACGGTTTCTGGCCCTTAAACAAGGAAATATGACAGTTAAATAATACGTGAACCGTTTCAAACAGCTTGCTCGCTTCGGATTGGAGTTAGTCAACACTCCTCAGAAAAAGGCGCTACGTTTTGCACGAGGCTTGAACGAGCCACTACATGGTTTGGCCATGACTCATGTGCCCATGGGGGCGACCTTTGAAAGCTTGGTGGATATGGCCCTACTGTATGAGGAAGATAAGAAGGGCAAGAAAGAGGTCAAGCCCAACGATTCTCAGAATAAGAAGGTAGACCCCGAGAAAGGAGGCAAGAACGACAACTCACGTGATAAAAGGAAATGCAATTTCTGTGGTACGGAAGGGCACATAGCCAAGGATTGTAGAAAGAGGAAAAGAAAGCAAGGTGAATGTTTTCATTGTGGGGAGACTGGACACATCAGCAAGGACTGCCCTAAAAAGCAGACCGGACCTTCTGGGGGTACATCGTTAACTTCTTTTTCTAGATGCTTTGTTTTATCTTGTTATCTCCTCGATCCTATCTTGAGAGCCATAGGTAGAATCTTTTTGGATGTAAACATGTAATTGAAACATGTTATGATTGCAAAATGGTTGCAAGTGGTCGCAAGTGGTTGCTCGTGGATGCATGAATACACATTAGGCACTAGATCGGCTCAGACACATTTTCATGTTGCATATGCATGAGTGTTTATTTTGGAAACTTGGTTGTGCTATCATTTGGTTGTTGCATATGATTGAATGTTTGTGCACTCATGTAGAAATTATGAATTATAATAGGAAAATTTTGCATACATATTGGATTCATTTCACTAAACATGTTTTGCATTTGAAAGGATCAATCAGGCCTGATCATTTGCATTAGATAAGGAACATATACACACACTTTCTGCATATGTTCATACAGCATTAGAAATCTTTTAAGGACAATGGCTGCCTATGGATGATGCTTTGAGTAGATGGATGATGGATGGTAGGATACGTTCTTCCTAACTTGAAGATTTCGGGGACGAAATCCTTTAAGGAGGGGAGAATGTAACAACCCGTATTTTAAACAACACGTTATAACTTAAAACATGGCAGAATTAAATGATAAAATCTGAATCAGGGAAAACGGGTTGTGCCATTGTGTTCGTCTCGGAAAAATACGCGAAATAGAGTCCGAAATTTCGTAAATCGGAGTCCGTATGATCGAGATATGGCCTCGCAAAGTTTCACGAAAAATTCAAATTCAAGAATAGATTCAAATTTTCAGAATTCAGGGTAGGCGGGAAAAATCCCGCCCCAGGCAGGGTCGACACAGGGGTCGACACTAGTGTCGACCCCCCCCAATGGGTCGACACCCATATCGACCCATGGGTCGACACCCATGTCGACCCAGGGGTCGACCCCCCCTGTCGGACCAGTTTTTCTGGTGCACCTGTTTTGGCTCCTGGGTCTTGTTTTGGGGGCTTGTGACGATTTTAGATGGCTCAGATCTATCCTAGGGTTTATCCTATGGCTAAAACAAATCCTAAACACTATAAAAAGACCCTAAGACCTAGCTTAAATCATACTATTTCATTTTAGCCTCATGCAGCCGCCATTAAACCTAGAACTCTAAATTAAAAATACAAAGAACAAAATTAAAGAAGACGAAGGATGATTCTTGAAGGATACAACTAGAAGCTACAACAACTACGACGCTTTAGACAACGGATTTGGGGCTATTTGATTTAAAGTTTTGATTTGGATTGCTTGCTTCATATTGTAAGTTCTATGTCACTTTTTAGGCAAAAACGCTAAAATAACATGGGCATGCTATGAATTGAAACTGGATTTAGGAACTATTATTAATCCATGTTTATATAGTTTAACTTTGAATCATAATTTGGGAATCTTGCTATGTTAATGTTGCAAGTTAAACTTATCATGATTTTGATGTTGTTATGAATCACTTGGGCTTAATCGTATAGCAAGTTGGACTAATACATGTCCATGGAATCACTATGTTTATTGAAATCTTTATGTTGATTAAACCATGCCTATGATGCTAATTAAACCATGTCTATGATGTTAATGAAACTATGTTCGTGATGTTAATATACCTATCATGTTAATGACAAATTGGGAATTGCTAGGTTGGAATCATTATGTTTATAATGCTAGATGAGAATCATTATGTTAAAAATACTAAATTGGAATCCACTATGCCTATTAGAATTACCATGCCTTTAATGTTTCATGTTTGTAATAAAATTATTATTATGCCCGCAATGATTATTATGCCTATGATGTAAAGTTGAAATCATCATGTTAGACTAAGTTGGAACCATTACTATGTCAAGTTATTATCATGCTAGTATTGAAACCATGTGATATGTTATAGCCTGTTTATTATGCAAGTGATGTTGGAATTGTCACATATGCCTATTACATGTTTGGTGTTACTCCCCTTTATCTCTTGAATTGTTTGTACTTGTGAACGAAGTACGCTTATATACGTTGGGGACACAATTGGGTAGAATAGGCGAAACTTGAATTGATTATAATCATAAACCGTGAAATTTGGCATAAGTAGAACATGAAATATGGCACGAAAACTGGACTTGAACATGCCATAACTTGACTTGAAACATGCCTTAGTTGGACATAAAATTTATATGAACATGCTATGAAAGTAGCACGAATTTGATAAGAACATGGGCATGACTTTAGAAAACAAGAAAGTGGCCAACTCGAGGTTGGGTTGAGTTTGTAGTGTAAATCTGCCCGGAACCGCCCGGCAAATCCAGTTGCTACAAACAATAGAATCCAATGTGGGTAGTTGGTCATATCGCGCTTGAAACCCGAGGTTGGGTTGAGTTCGTAGCGTAAACCTGCCCGGAACCGCCCGGTAAATCCAGTGGCTACGAACAATAGGATCCAATATGAGTGGTTCGATGCATTAACGAATCAATTAATGCCAATTAGGGTTAAGTCATGAACATGAAAAGACAACTTAACCAACTTGAACACGATTTGTAGGGCTAAGTCATGAACTTGAAACGGCAACACTTAGCCAACTTGACATGGCACGTATGCGGGTTAAGTCACGAATTTAAATGACATACTTAACCATCTTGACATGACTAGACTGGAAAAGGATTAAGTCACGAATTACATGACTTAATCAGTTAGGCGGGTTAGGTCACGAATTACATGACCTAATCTGTAGGCGAAACCCTAGACACGACCCTTTTCAGCAGTAACCCTCTAGATGTATCAAGGTACCCTGGGGCTAGGCCGGGTGGGGCACGATTACTGGGCTGATTGTAAGAGGTGAACGACGGCAGTGGGGTATGCCAGTGTAGGTTCGGTGGACTACGGTCGTGCACGTATTCCGGGGCAGGCACTGGGTATCCGTAGATTTATCTGTGCATCTTGAATCATGTCAGGGGTTGACACCCTAGGGCTGATACACCCGAAGGTGGACCCAGCACAGGTGACTACATTCGTGATTAGCCGTATGACACGGACACTCGACGAGCTAGAACTTGTAGGGAGCCGATCGACTAGATAATCGCTCTGTAGGACCCCGTACTTGGGTCAGACCCCGTTTCAGGGTCACTTCATGATATTGGGCCGTGGGATTTATTTCATGATTAACTTGTGATATGGGCTTAGTATACTAGTACAGTCAATGCAACGAATCTCGAACATGTGATGCTTTACTTGACTTGTCTTGACTTATCATGATCACCTTAGTCTATCTTGTCCACCTTGACACCATTCTCAAGTTTAGTTCCAGTTCATACATGACATGTTGTTTTAACCGTTTCTACACTGAAAGTCACTAGAACTTACTCAGTCTTTATGACTGACCCTTTTCCTTTCGTCCCCCCCCCAAGGTTCTCAGGGAGGAAACACTAGCTCTTAGCCTGGATATCACTTGCTTTGGCTCAGCATGTACGGTTTGCTATGGCTGCTTCATTTTACTGCACTTGGGGAATAAGCTGTTTTTCTATTTTTAAGTTATTGCTTCTTTGGCTATTATTACAAGACATTTGTAATGAAGTTATTTGAAATGTTTGTAAAAGACATGGTTTATTTTGGAATGAAATGAAGTTCTGTTTTGCCCATAAATTCTTCCGCTGTTTACTTAATTATTTAATTATGTTCTGTCTTGTGATAATTCTGTGATGTTATCTCGATAATACCTCTCCAAAACTAGTGCATTCCCTTTGTGAGTGACCCTAGCGGAGGTGGGGTGTTACAGGTAATCAAAGCAAGGTAACAAATACAGTTTTGCTTGCGAAACAGTAATAGACCACACATTCGAAAACACCCTAGATTTACTATTCTATTTAGTTAAATTACTGAGACAAGATACTTAAATCAAGATTAATCGTGAGCAAATACTCACATTTAAATCAACGAAGACATTGGAAGCAGGTGGCGATGACAGCAAAATGGATCTTTGTTGAAGAACAAAGGTGGTCCGCGACTTACAGCGATTCGATTTGGGCGATGGTGAACTAGTCAGGGTCGGAGCTTGGTGCATGCATTGCAGATCGGGACTGGGAGGATTCAGTGATTTTTTTAGGAGGTGTGAGAATATAATGAGGAGGAAGCAGTATATATAGCATGTATGTGAAAAATAGAGGTTGGAAGGCTTCAGAGAAAAGAACGAAAAAAGCGGAAGAGAGATAAGGTCGGGAATTGTGGATCTAAACATTGAATCACGCATGGCAATATTTTAAAAGTTCGAATTCTTCCTATGTAATATTTTTTTAAAGGTATGTCAGATTGAAAAAGGAAAAGGAAATAAACGCCATGCATTTAAGGTGCATGCAACGTTTTAGCTAATGGCATAAAAAAATGTAAGTGGGAACAATTAATGTGCATGCAACAATTTACTTTTATTATATACATACATATCCTATGTTTTTTTATATGTGCATGTAAGTGTAAACTGAATTTTGGCAGACGTGAGGAGACAAATGAATGATTCCTTTTTTTAGGCGTTTCATAGAAATGAAAGAGCATAAGAAAATAGTAACGTAGATATGAATGCATGAAATAAAGGAAGAAAGAAAAACATGGCATGTTTGGATTGGAAGCTTTATATTTGAAGTGAAAGGAAAGAAGAGGAAAGAAAATAAACTTGCATGAAATGCGAATGAGCAAAGAAATTACGTGTATGATTTATTTAATTATTAATGTCAACATTAAACTTCGTCAATTATGCTAGTTAAAACTTACGTTGTATATTGTTGCCACCCATTTCATTACAATTTCTCCTATACAATGTAAACTGGAAACATAAATTAATTTGTTATCAACTATCATAAAACTTCTATATTAATGTTTTTAAACAAAATAATAATTCAACTACTATTTTCTTTTATTATCAATAGTTCATAGTTAATTATTAAAATATACATCACTAACTCACGGTCAGTAAACCAAGTAGCTGTAACAGTGTGCCCCATACAACACATTCTCACTACTGGTTCACCGTTGCGTATCAACTTCACAATGGAAAAACACAAAAATATCACAAAATAGCTTCAATTAGATGGGAATGGATTTGAACGATTCCGTATACCGTCGGGTCCCATACCACGGGGTTTACGGTATCGTTCGATTTCCACTACGCCTTCTCGAAGGGTGCAAAACAGTGAATTTTATATGTAGAAAATAGTTTATAGGAAAACGGTTTCAAAACCAATTATGAAAATCCTTTTTTTCTATTTAACAAAAACATTCATAATTTATAAAATAATTTTATACTATTGCTTGGTGAAAACGAGCTAAATAAACAAAATCATAAAATATTTCTGTCCCAAGCTATAATTGAAACAACGTGCTTATATGTATCGAAAACCAATGAAAAACATGTGTAGTATATATTTTTAAATTAAATGGAAACACATCTTCCAATTTCACACAAAAAGTCATTTCTCCGAGGTCCGAATTAGTGTCAATGTTGGTTTGATCAGGCATCGCAATTATCTGTGCACCGACCTCAACAACGTAGTTAATATTATTCAAAATAACCATAACTTAGTTAGTAAAATAAAATAAAAATAAAAATACTAAATGTTCTAAACTACCATGCGCACTGACATGATTTACATACCAAAAACATGATATGGCGTGAGCCATATGACAATAAGGAAAACAACATAATCTTCTTATGTATATAACATAATACAAGCTTAAGGACAAAATGAAGCGACCCAAACTTCCCCGGTCTCCGAAGAGAAGAGAAAGAACGAATTACTTTGAGGACAAGACGAATCAAAACACAAACAGAAGAACATTTCATTGTTATTACAACAATTCCATCAAAATACAAGAATATACAGAGTATAATAAATATTACACATTTGATAAATATCAGAGATTTAAATTACATTTAAATACATAGCAGCGGAAAAATAATACAAAGCACAAATGAAAGAAATACACGGATACAGAGCTTTTCGAGCATCGTTCCAGTTGTAAATCAGGATCCTGTGAATATAAATCTGCAAAACCAAAACTACTAGCTGCCCATGTGGAAAATAGGGGCACCCAGAGTTTAGATTAAAACAATAAACTCCAGGTCAGTCATGTGACTGGTGTGAGAACTAAAACAGTTATTAATCTTTATTTTTAAAGTTAGGTAAATCAAGGGACCACGCCATATAACACGGAACGGGTTTCCTCCCAAGAGTACCAGTGCACAAAACAACAGCGTAATGCTAAATAAAGAAGAATGAAGCTATTATAAGACCCAGGTCCCATCACACAATGCAACGCAAGCCGGAGGATAGGGTTTTACCTTATAATAGCCAAAGAATGCTTGATACGTTTAAAAACAGATTATTTTGATATTACTATAAGTGTATAGTTTCAAAACAATTTCAATCATAAGTATCAATCATAGACGGCATAAGTGTCCCATACCACTATGTCGCCATACTAGGCTCTACAAATAAAACCGAAAGTCATGTATTGGAAATTGGATTCTATGATGAGTCGAGGCAAGGGGAAAGCTCCTCTCCGTTCGAGACACTCTAGCAAATGTCTCAAGACCACACACAACGATCCTTGGATCTTCAGGGCCGGTCCTCACCTAACTTTAAAGGATTAGTTATTCCTGAACACACGTTTCCCAGTCCTATAGGACCTATATAATAATGGTCTGTACGTCGGCTCACATAGTGCCAGTTATCGACCATATATTTGAGGCGCCTCGCATTCCAATAACCACACAGGTGAAAAGTATACAAAAGTCAGCCAGTTTAAGCACCGACACCACCACTAGCTAGAAAGAAACGTCATGCTCTCCCTGCAGTCACTATCCCGTTTTTGGCTCATACCGAGGTGTGAGGCTCGCGAATTCACGTTATACACAAAGCTATGCCACACAGGCCGTGCTTTGATCATCAACCACAAGACTTTGCTTTTCAACAGAAGCCTTGATCATTTGCCACTTAGGCATGCCACACAGGCTATTCACTCCATGCGACAGATGTCCATCGATATACAACCTCTGAGCTCGTACGTCTCAGAGAAGGGCGTAAAGCAAGGGAATAAATTCTCTGCCGCTAAACAGATGTATATTTAATAAAGATCAATCAACACAGAATAAAATTCAATGTCAGACACACAGTCCATTTACAAGTTCGTTCTGGGTCTGAACGAAACCGGAGGCACTTTCCTCGCATATCCATCGATCTCCAAGTACGTCTGGACGATCACCAACTGATTCCCTCCTCTTGGGTGTACAGCCCAATCAAGATCATCAATAATCAAGATCCTATTAATTTTATCAAAGATAAATTCTTCTAAATTTATACTTTAATCTTCCTTTGGATATCATTTCAAACCGTTTTATGGTTTTCCAAGCTAGTCGGGATTAGCGAACCACACCGAAGTAATTATTTATTTTATTTCCCAATCCCAACCTATTCATCCCATGGAGCAAAACTGGTAATACTCCATATCTAACACCACGGTGTTATCGGTAAAATTATTTACCATTTCACGTTCAAATCTAATTAAAGATTTAACTATCGCTTTGGAGCAAAACTGGTGATACTCCATTCTCGATCGTTTCGATCCAACTAAAGATTCATTAAAACTCCACTTAGTTTTAATCTTCCCAAAAATCAATATCCTGTCTTTAACTGGATTAAAGAACCAATGTCACCTAAAACACGATTCACGATAAACCCAAAATCACTTTCCATTGTTAATCGGGTTAAAGAACGGGTGTTATTCAAAACACCGCTCACGATAAACCCCAAAAACCAATTCAAATTCAATTCCAATTAATATTATTTAATTGGACAATTCACTAAATCTTAATTAAAAGCTTTATTCTTTTATAAACTGGGTTCAGGAACAGTGTTATTTAAGACACCATTCACGATGAACCCAAAATCCCATTTGATATTAAATACAAGGCTCTGAATAGAAAATATACCGGCTTATATTCAATATCAAATTCTGAAACCAACAAATATCGTATTGGAAATAACGATATAAAATATATCTTTCAAATTTCCATAACCATATCTGTATAATCACGAAATCCAACATCGAAATATTCCGAAGATAATTTCAATTCAAATCCATTCCAATTCACGTATTGGAAATTTTGATTATTTTCAAAACCACTTCAAATCCAATTTATTTATTCGAAAATATTGGATTATAATTCTAGTTCAAAACTAGTTCATTTCGATAAAAATCTATTTTTATCTTTTCAAATTTGGAAATTTTCATTCCAATTCTTCACAAATCACTTCTTATGATTTTACATAAATTATTAATATTTTTAATAATTTTATCAAGGCCCGTACAGTCGATTTCCAGTAATGGTTGTCGAACTGCACTTACAACGACCTTTTCCAAATTTTATTTGGACATAATTCCAAATCCAACAGTTAGATTTCAAAATCCTAATATTCATTGGAAAGCTATTTTCGATACGAACCCAACAGTTCCGGTTTCAGGAGAATCCGACGGTCGGATCTCCCGTAACGTCAATTCGAAGTCAATGGTCGAAATTCGCGAACTGCCGCGGCGCGGCGCGTTCTATTCAGGCCATTATATATATATATATATTATATTATATATTTCATCAATTTCCTTTTTAAAACGTATTTTATAAATCGTTTTAAATTCGTTTTCAAAACAATTTCAGCTTCATATTCAATTTCAAATCAAAATTGAATATTTCACATCATTACTATATAAATGATAATATTTTCAAAACGTTATATTTTGAAATCACTTCTTTTTCTATATTCATTATAGAAACGAATATAATCGATATAAATATCGTTCACGTCAAAATGGTGCATTTCTAATCAACACGGCTTTATATATTTCAATAACTTCGTTATTCTATTCAACAAATGAATATTTATTCTATTCAGCACATGAATATTTATTTTATTCAACCCATGAATATATATTTTTCTTTCAACACATAAATATTCTCAACACATGAGCATCGTCAACACATGATATTTATTCTATTCAACACATGAATCTTTATTTTATAATATTCTTTATTTTCCCAATTGGAATGAAGCCCAATCAATTACCATATAATGTTAATTATATGGATTCCTTTCAAACATGTATATAATAGCAACGATAAATAATCAACCATCATCCAAAGTGCACCACACAACTGCATAAGCATTAAATATAAATAATTAACGCTTACACAGCCTGTCAATCAAACGATCGACGTACAACTAAATAATTGGGATTAGTATACGTCCAATATCATCCCAACACCCGTGTGGGGTTTCAATCCACAAACACTGAATATTATTTGTGTAGTTGGGCGACGTGTAAAATTTATCGTCCCAAACAATATCCTTCAAATAGGTGTACGTAAACAAACCGTCCGGTTTGTAAATGAATATTTATTTATTCCCTTTCACATTAAAAATTATATTTTTAACGTTAATTAATTTATTTCAACCCACGAATGTTTTATTATCCATTTCACATCAACATCACAAACAAATTTCACAACACATCAAGCAAGCATACAAGTCATCCATGGTCTGTGAACGACGGGTGTCGGGTGCTGCTAAGCACCGTCTGCATACTATATATATATATATATATATATATTAACTAGAAAACAAGATTTATAGTGAGAAGTTCTCACCGACAAGCTAAACCAATACATCGCGACTCTTCATATGTAGAAATCTTCGCCTTGCTCGCCCTTTTGTCAATTTCGTTGCATGTAGCCACTACATACATAAAAATCACATTTTTATATTGTTGCTATGTATATAAAAATCACATTTTTATACCTACTATATATGGATAAAAATTCTATTTTTACACTGGTGTTCATATAATAAAGATTATATTTTTATTTCCACTTCATATATATAAAAATCGAATTTTTATCGTTACTTCATATTTATAAAAATCGAATTTTTATATAATTAAAAATCACTCCTTTATATGCTTAACATATAAATAAAGATCAAATTTGTATTCTACTCCATATGTATTTACAACGCTTCTTCCTATATAAAATTATATTTTTATATTTCTACTTCTTATATAAAGATCGAACTTTTACTATCTATATGATATAAAAATCGTATTTTTATATTCTCTATCTCATAAAAATCATATTTTTATTACTTCAAAAATCTATCCTTCTTCATATATATAAAAATCAATCCTTTCCTAAGTAAATAAAATAAAATAAAATCTCCTACTAATATAAAAAAAACGATCTTTTAACTTATAAAATCAAAGCCCTTTTATATTTGAAAAATCAAAGCTTTTCTTCCTATGTAAATGAATAAAATCGTATTTAAACATACCGCTGCCATGGGGGTGGAGATGGCGGTCTAAGGTGTTCGAGGAGGGGGGTGGTTTGTTGCTGCGAGGTCGGAGCGGCGTCGGAGTTTGGCTGAGGGGGGGGGGGGGAGGTACGCGGTGCTCGAGAGGAAGTGGGGTCCTGTCGCGAGGTGGAAGAGGCTAAGGGGAGGGCGCAGTGGCCCACTCCCGCGGCAGCGGCGCCGCTGCTGCGGCGGTGGAGGCGGCTGCGCGCGCGCCCCTCCCTTTTCCCCCTTTCTTCTTTTTTTTTTAAATTTTTTTTATTTCTGTCGATTTTGAAAAGTAACGTGGCGGGGGGGGGGGGGGGGGGTTGACCGTAGAGATAGAGAGAGTTTTTATTTAATTAAATTATTTGATTTCAAAAAGCAACTTTTTATTTCGACCTCGAAATCGAACCGATCGCCTGTCGTCCATAGCTAATTACCCCCATTCTGAACACAATGGGACATGTATCGTAGGCTGATTCGACCGTTTCGATCAGTTTTCGTCAAAATCAAAATATAACTCTATATATTGAATTTGAACGCACATTTCAATTTACCGGGGCCACATACGGACTCTAAAAATTCCCGAAAAATATTTTCTAGCTTCGTATTGACGATACGGTCCTAACAAAACTAATTTCATCGAATTCTGAGACCGTTTGAAAAATGGCCAATTTCAGGTCGATCGAAATTGACTGAAACTAGTCAAATGCGTTTTCCTTTGCCACGCTCACATATTGATTCAAAAAATTACGAAGCAATAACTTGACATCCCGGATCCTACAAAAGTGGTTTCGTCGAAAACCGAGGTCGTTTGCAAAATTTCCATTTTTAAGGGCCAGAATTCCATAGCGACTATTCTGGAATTTCAACTGGACATATCTTTTTATCCCCGCTATGAAATTTCGAATTCCCGGATTCGTTGGAAAGATATTCTCAGATAGATTCAAATATTTCTGGTTTTGCTAAAATTCGGTTTATTTTACACCCGGTAAATTCATTTGAACTTTGAAATCGGATTTTCAAACTACCTTGCCATTTTCAATTCCTTTTATAATTAAAATAAAATATTTATATTCTAACGACGATCTATATAAATATATACGTTCTATTTCTATTCAAAATAAATTTCTCGTCGATATTATTTAAAATAATTCATTTTAAATAATCAAAATTCGCTAAAATTGCCAAAATAAAAATTATAAACTGGCTCAGATTTTCCGGGTTATTACAATAAGAGTCAAAACACTTGTCCCAAGATACTGCAAAAGACAAAGGCTACAGGCAACAAAAAAATACATTATGCAATGGACGTGGCATATACTAAAATGTCTTATGCAAACGACAAAAGTTATTCACAAAGGGAAGTTTACATTTTAGTCTAACTTAATGTGTCCAACTGCACAAACATAACAATGGAAAGGAGCATAGACATAAGAGGTATGCATTTCATTGTGCATTACAGTAAGGACACGACAAAAACTCTACAACGGAGGAATCTATTGCATACAGTTTTACTGTCCTTATTTAACAAAAGGACAGCTGAAAGTCACCTGTAACATACAGGGTACATCAGTAAGATATGGAAAGAACGAAAATGGGATGTCGTGCAGGTCATTGTGAATCAAAAATTGACAATCGAACGCACAAAATAAAATTTGCGGCAAGTTAATGCACAACCTACAGCTTACGGTAATTTTACAGCAGAAATTAAACGAACAAACCCAAAGAAAAAATGCTGTTTAACTAGAATGTGTGAGTTTACACTCACCTTATAGAGATTTTCAGTAATTTTAGCAAGGATTTGAGATTGTTGGATGCTTCAATGTTGAGAAGAAGGCTTCTTTCTACCTGTAATTTCTTAAGCTGAAACATGCAAAAGAAGTTCTTTACTCAAAACATAAATCTTCAACAAACAGCAATAAAAATTGGATTAGATCCGAATTTGGGGTGTATTGCCTGTTGCTATTCATTCAAACAACTTAAATCTAGTGTTTTTGATGTGGATTTTGGGGGCCATTTTGATTTAAAGTGAAGAGATTTTTTCTCCTTATTTTCTTTCTTTTGTTAACTGAGGAGATGAAGTATGAGGAAAAGTAATGTACTTCCCTCCACTATCCAAATATTTCTTAGGTTAAAACATGATTAAGGCCCAAAGTGACAATTTACAAATCCCAAACACTAATTAAAGAATTTATTTAGAAAATAGTCTAGTTTAACGTATAATTGCATAAAAAATAACGTTTTACATCCAGTTTTAACCGAATTCATACAAGTCTTCCTTAACGTTAAAATAAAATTGAAACAATGCTCATAACTTTTTGTAAAGGCATTTCTAATGTTATTCTTTATTTTTCAACGTAATTTTCACAGAATCCCGCTAATCCCAAGTAACTACGAATCTCCGATATAGTCTCAGGCCACTTCCAACTCTGGATGGCCTCAATTTTAGACGGATCAATAAAAATACCATCAGCAGAAATAACATGGTTTGGAAAGAGAACTTGCTTCTCCTAGAAATGGCATTTAGAAAGTTTGGCCTTAAGCTGATGATGGAAAAGTGTACACAAAACAATCCGTAAATGACAAGCATGCTCTCTTTAGGATTTAGAATAGATAAGAATGTCATCAATGAAGACCAGAACAAACTTATCGAGATATTCTCTGAATACCTGATTCATGAGATCAACGAAGAATGCTAGAGCCTTAGTCAAACCGAACGGCATAACACGCCACTCATATGAACCATAACGAGTGTGGAAAGCGGTGAGTGAAATGCTACCCTCTGCAACTCGTAACTAATGAAAACCGGTGGCAAGGTCTAACTGAGAGAAGACCTTAGATCCACTCAACTGATCAAACATATCATCGATCCTAGGCATTGGATAATGGTTCTTGATGGTAAGCTCATTGAGCTTACGATAGTCAATGCAAAGCCTAAGAGATCCATCAGACTTTTTGACAAAGACCACCGCAGCGCCCCATGGTGAAGAGCTAGACTGAATGAACTGCTTGGACTCAAGCTCGAGAAGCTGCTTCTTAAGTTCCTCATTTTCTTTAGTCGACATCCATGTAGGAGGACGACTAACAGGATGAGCGCCAGAAACTAAGTCTATACGGAACTCAATTGCTCGTTTGGGTGGCAACCCCGAAACGGGCTCGAAAACATCAGCATAATAAAAAACAACCGGAATACGAGACACATCATCATCATCAGAGTCTCGAGAAATAGAGAATAAGGATGCCACAGAATTATGATCATTATCACGAAGAACAAAATTGATTGCGATGGCGAGTCAGGATGCCGAAGATACAAGACTCTCTCAACACACAAAAGTTTGGCCTTGTATTTCACAAGCCAGTCCAATCCCAATATCATATCAATTCCAAGCAAAGGAAACACATGCAGATTCGCACGGAAAGAAAATCCACAAATATTAATCTCTACATCATTACACAACACGCTAAGGGTGGCAGATCCCCTAATAGGTTTCGCTGTCCTCAAAGAAGTCACAATGCAAGAAACATCCAAAGAAAGAATATCCACAAGCTCCTTCGATACGAATGAGCGTGAAGCACCCGTATCGAATAAAATTTGAATCATACGATCATGGAATAAAAGAGAACCCTCGAGAATAGAAGGTGTACCTTTTTGGTGAGAAGAACCACCTCCTGATTCCATCACACTAAGCTTTCCCTGTTTGTTGGACCTAGCAGAAATAGGACAAAAAGAGGACCAGTGTCCTTTCTTCTTGCAGTGGCGACAAATACGTGGCTTAGGACATTCACGAACAAGATGATCCTCGGCCCCACAATTGAAGCAACTTTTCTTAGCAAATGTTACTCCACTAGATTGAGAACTCTATCCCATGGGCTTCTTCTTCTTATTTGGAAAAGATTTGGCTTTGAGAAATGGAAACTTCTACTTTCCATTGTTCTTACGAACCATAACATCATCATCAATGTCCTTTTCCTTCTCGACTGCCTCGAGATGGCAAGCGGCATCAAAAAGTTTCTCAAAAGTGTGATCAAACTGCAATAGGAGTGGTCTCTTTAGATACTTCTTAAGTCCATTAACGAACTTAAGATTCTTCTTGTAGGGTGTAGAAATGTGCTCTAGGCCATACTTCGACAAGGCCTCGAAGGAAGAAACATACTCAATAACAGATAATTTTCTCTGCTTCAGCTCGAGGAAATGACAAGCAAGAACCTCTTTCTCTGAATCTAGAATAAACTTGAGCTAAAAACGCTCACATAACTGTTTGTACTCAAGGGAAGACTCGTCAAGTTCGGCAATCAACAACTCGTACCAATTTAAAGCTCGCCCTTGCAACATGCTTGATGCTACAAGGACCTGATGATGAGACGAAATCTCTATGCGAGTAAAAATGCGCTCACAGGTACGGATCCACGCCTGGACCTCCAAAACAGACAATGAACCTAGAAAAGGCTACCCACCTAGATGTGAGAAATCTCTGCACATGCGTGCAAAAGATGACTTGCACGAAGGAGATGAGCGGGCTGGAGCGGGAGGCTGGGTGCTCCGAATAAGCTCCATAAGATGATCAGTAGATAAAGGGTCGAGAGCCACTGAATGGTCTCTCACTCTCAATAGGGTGAGCACCACAAGGTGGCTCAACCCAATCTTCGAAACCTAGGCCACTGATCAGTCCAGAACCCATAACTTTATCCTGACCTTGACCAACCATCAACTGAAAAAAATGAAGATTTGATCATTCATGGGATAATATATATCTCTTACATCCAATTAATAAGGAATACTACAGAAATGTAAAACAATTTTTCCTAGACGTATTCCCTTCTTATATCTACCCCATGACAGAAGAAGTTAAAAGCACGACGCAGTTCAAGAATAGGCCCAAGGGATTTAATATTCCACTCATACTGTATCTCCATGTACTGTATTTGCTGGCATTATGTTCTGTATTAATCGCATTTTGTTATGAACATGGCTCTGATACCAAGCTGTGACGCCTCACCCTGAGACCCATACTAGTAAAGAGCATTACGAGGAATGTCGTCTACTAATATAGAGAATAAGGCTTGTTATGAGCGACCATCCATAAGCCTTGTATTAAATAAACATTAAGAGTATCGATAAAATGTGCTAATTAATTTTTTCTTTCTTTCTTCGATGCTCTTATATTCATTCAATACAAAACTATGGTGGCTAAGAAGTAATTCAGAACAAATACAATTAACTGAAGCAATGAACATCTCAGAATAGATCACCTAGCATCAGATACATATAAATATGATAAACAACATATAATGTCACAAATGTGGTATAACACTACAATAAGTACATCATGTGCCCAAAATAATAATATGGTACATCAAAGTACAGGGATCATAAACATATATCTACACAAAATAGCTAATTGGATAGCCCAAAATAATAGATCCATGGCTGAAGGAAAAGGTGTCTACAACGACCAGCATACCTAAAAAAAGCTCAGTTTGACCCGAGCATAAACACACACTGGTCAGTCTAGTCAATAGTAAGTAACAATAGTATAAAGAATAATATGGGTACGGTATTCAATTTTTAAACCAAAGTGTTAGGAAGGTGATGCTCTATGAGAACGGAATAGACAACATTCCTAAATCATAAATGAAGGGAACACAACTAGACTTACTTACTAACACAAAGCTAAGTGATTCATGGTGCACATATTACAAATGTTATCAAAGTCTCCAAAATCATCAAAAATCACATTTAAAATCCATTAATCGCCTCAATGTATGATCGTAAAGATCAAATCAAAATATAAATATCATTACGACCTGGATCCAGCAGAAATACATATGCACACGCAACCAAATGATATATAGCTCTTCCCGAGCTTAACTCACTACTTATACGTATTCAAGTTAGGCACACATCACTGCAACCCCCCCTCCCCCAAGCCCCCTGGTTGAGTGTATCTTGACTCCCACCCCTCGGTCAAGTGAATACGTATACATGACTCCCTCCAAGTTCCGGCTTACCCCCGAATCAAAGTTCTGGCTTAACAAAACACAATATGCGTCACTACAGTCAGTAAACCAAGTAGCAGTAATAGTGTGCCACATACCACACGTTCTCACTACCGGTTCACCGGCTGCGTGAACACAAAAATATCAAAAAATAGCTTCAATTATAAGGGAATGGAATTGACTGATTCCGTATACCATCATGTCCCATACCATGGGGTTTACGGTATCGTACGATTTCCTCTACGCCTTCTCGAAGGGTGCAAAACGGTGAAATTTTATATGTAGAAAATTGTTTGTGGGAAAACAGTTTCAAAAACAATTATAAAAATCCTTTTTTTTTCTGTCTAGAAAAACATTTATAATTTATAAAATAAATTTACACTATTGCTTGGTGACAACGAGTTAAATAAACAAAATCATAAAATATTTTTGTCCCAAGCTATAATTAAAACAACATGTTTATACATATCGAAAACTAATGAAAAACATGTGTAGTGTATATTTTTAAATTAAACGGAAACACATCTTCCAATTTCACACAAAAACTCATTTATCTGAGGTCTGAATTTGTGTCAATGTTGGTCTGATCAGGCGTCGCAAATATCTTCGCACTGACCATTCAACAACGTAATTAATATTATTCAAAATAACCATAACTTAGTAAATAAAATAAAATAAAATAATAAAAAAAAGTACTAAGCTACCTTGTGCACTGAAATAATTTGCGCACCAAAAACATGATATGGCGTGAGCCATATGACACTAAGGAAAACAATATAATCATCTTATGTATATAACATAAGACAACTTAAGGACAAGAGTCAAAACACATGTCCCAAAATACTGCAAAAGGCAAAGGTTATAGGCAACAAAAAATTACATTATGCAATGGACGTGTCATATACTAAAATGCCTTATGAAAATGAAAAAAGTTATCCACAAAGGGAAGTTTACATTTTAGTCTAACTTTATGTGTCCAATTGCACAAACATAACAATGGAAAGGAGCATAGACATAAGAGGTATGCATTTCATTGTGCATTATAGTAAGGACATGACAAAAACTTTACAACGGAGGATTCTATTGCATATAGATTTACTGTCCTTATTCAACAAAAGACAGCCGAAAGTCACCTGTAACATACAGGCTATAGCAGTAAGATATTGAAAGAATGAAAATCGGATGTTGCGCAGGTTATTGTGAATCAAAAATATACAATCGAACAAATGAAAAAAAACTTCCAGCAAGTTAAGGCACAACCTACAACTTACGGTAATTTTACAACAGAAATTGAACAAACAAAATCAAAGAAAAATTGTTGTTTAACTAGAATGTGTGAGTTTACACTCACCTTACAGAGATTTTCAGCAATTTTAGCAAGGATTTGAGATTGTTGGAGGCTTAGATGTTGAGATGAAGGCTTCTTTCTACCTGTAATTGCCTTGGCTGAAACATGCAAAAGAAGATCTTTACTGAAAACAAAAATCTTCAACAAACAACAAGAAATTTTGGATTAGATCCGAATTTGGGATGTATTACCTACTGCTATTCATTCAAACAACTGAAATCTAGTGTTTTTGATGTGGATTTTGGGGGCTATTTTGATTTAAAGTGAAGAGATTTTTTTATTGATTTTCCTTATTTTCTTTCTTTTGTTTACTGAGGAAGATGAAGGATGAGGAAAAGTAACGTACTTTCCTCCACTATCCAAATATTTCTTAGGTTAAAACATGATTAAGGCCCAAAGCGATAATTAACAAATCCCAAACACTAGTTAAATAATTTATTTAGCAAATAGGCTAGTTTAACGTATAATTAGCATACAAACTAACGTTTTACATCCAATTTTAACCGAATTCACACAAGTCTTCCTTACTAACGTTAAAATAAAATTGAAACAATGCTCATAACTTGTTGTAAAGGCATTTTAAATGTTATTTTTTATTTTTGAACATAATTTTCACAATTTACACAAATATATTTATATACTTGTTTTTGGTGTAACATTTACACAAAATATTACAAAATTTCTTTGTTTAACAAAATAAATTGTTACGACTTTAAAAAACATATTTTTTTTACATTTATTATCATTTATACTAATTTTAACATGTTCTCATATATTTATTATTACCCATTTTTATTAAAATTGCTTTATCAGCCGTAACATTCAATATTCGGGTTTTAAATTCAAAAGTTGCATTTTTATCCTCATATTATATTCTGCATGAGTTTAACACTATTAATTTCTTATAAGAAAATATTTCAATCTTTTATTTCTATACATTACAACATGCATTAACATTCGTTAATATCTTTAGTTGTCAAATTATCTATTTTTCACCTAAAACCATTACTTAACAATTTATCGCATGTTTCACACTTAATTGACCCCAAGTCCCAAATTTAATCATTTAATCGTGTTTAAATTTTCACAATCAATCATCAAGCACCAATTAACTACTAACGTTAGTAATTAAACCTACTATTCAAAAAAAAAAAACGTTCAACTTATTTATTACTCAAATATTTATATTCTAATGGTTAATTATTACAGCATGTAATTATCAAAAACTCGGGTTGTTACATAGCCCTCCAATACACGTAATCAGTTCCATTAAACATAAGTAGCCTAACTGTTGACTGACCCTCAGAAAAAGCATGATTAGACATATCCATGAGACCAGGATTAATTATACATTGGCTCTAATACCACTTGTTGGATCTAGATTAACCAAAGAGGTGAGTGAATAGGGTTTATTGGAGTTTTACAGAAATTAAAAATAATGCAACACATATTGCAACGGAGGAAATAAATCTAGAAAGTAAACGACACAGATTTTACCCAGCTTCGGCAAACTCTACCTACTCTTGCATTCCTCAAGGTTTCTACTAGATATTAAAACAATCTCTATGCTTACAAATTCCCTGTAAACTCGTGATACACGCTCCCAACTGTTCTAATACTACGCTCAAAATCCTGCATTGATCTTTATCGCCAAGATCAGATTTTCCCCGAACTACAAACCCGTAATTCGTAAACCCTAGCTATAAACCCTATAAATAATAACTCTTAGTTTTAAAGACAAACTAGGAAACTGATGTAATGGTTACAGAGGAAATTAAAAACACAACACAATAAAATAAAACTCAAAAAACCCTTTTTATGAAAAATGAAATGGCCTCTTTGTTTTTCTTTATAAAATTTTGGCCGCCTCCATTTGTCAATGGTGCCCTAAATTTGCAAACAAGGTTTTTGATTGGCTTCAAAAATTCATGGCTAATGGATCAATCTTCAAGCAATCTTCAAATTGTTGTATGCTGTTGGACTTCACGAAATCGTACCCCAAACTCTCACTCGATTAAACACGGTAAGATTTCCAATTTTTGATTGAGTACTCGAACTGTTTTTCTATGAATGGGGGATTGTCTTGCCGATGAGGAAGATGGTGTAACTACAGGGTTTAGAAAGCCCGAATTCTCTGATTTCAAATTGCAACTTACCAGGTTTGATTTTGTGAAATTGTGGAAACCTTTGATTTGATTTTATGGCCCTTGAAATCGACTTGAACATTTTTGGAATTTTTTTGAATGCGTATTGATTTGTTTTCAGAAAAAAATTCTTCGAACTTGTTGAAAATGCACTTGCGTGAATTACGTGATGAATCCGGTCTTGTTTTTTTAACCTTTTATGAACTGGTGAACTGATTGTTTTCCAAAAAACTGTTCTTCAATTGACTGATGAATTCTTTCCTGAAATTTCTGATCCATCTGGCCGATAAGTTGTCCCTCTATGAATATTGAAAGTTTATTTGCAAAATCTGATTGCCCATTTTGGCACATGCCAGTAGTGCAAAGAATAACTTGTTACCAATTTTTCGAGCAAGAGAATTTAAAAAAAATCTTTATATACACAAAGAGTGTGTTTGTGTATACACACACACAAAGGCACACAGTTGTGTGTGTGTGTGTGTGTGTATATATATACGTATGTAATGTGAATATGTACACCGATTTCTTTGGTCATCCTTACGCTTGCACTTGCCTTGTATACTTGCTTGGCCATGTACGGGTTTTTTTCCTTTAGACCTTGTCACTTGACCCACTTGTGCACATATGTGTTTCAGGCCTATGCACATCCATGCTCTAGTGTTGCTTGCTATTCCTTGTTTCCTGATCTTTGATACAGCCGGGTTTCTTGAATATATTTACACTTGTATTGATGCATTTGTGTCTGCTTGGACATTTTCAAATGTTGCATTACTTGTGCATGATCATTTTGAGTTGTTGTGAACTTGGTGCACCATAATCTTCATGATTTTTGTCCATTCGTATTGCCGCGTACATTTTGTATGCAATGTACATGCTGCTCCATTCATGTGTTCTTGAGCTTCCATGTACATGAGACTGAGTTTGCTTGACATGAAAGATTGGCATTTGCTTGAATCATCCAGCCTTGTTGAACTAGTCATTATGGTCTTGCTATGTGCACCATTACATTGATGCCATGCATGCGAGCTTGAATTGTTTGTGCATGCATGTGTGATCATTCTGCTGGTCTGTGCTTCGACATGTAATTGTTGTTGCCTTCTTGTATTGGCCTATTTGAACCCCAATTCTGAGCAGTGTAATGTGTGCATCTGACTTTTCTCGACTTGCATATGCACTTATGCATGTTGTACTTACTTGGCCACTGTGTTGTTTTTGTCTATGTAGAAAATTTGTCCATGTACATGCAAGTTTCTATCTTCCCATGTATACGTAAATGTATATATGTACATGTGCATATATATATAATATATATATATATATATATATATATATATGTATAAGTTTTGCTAGAAATATTTTGTGCCAAGATGAATTTGAATTTTTGACCAAATTGTCCCCTTGCACATTATCAAACATCTGTATATACATACGCACGTATTGTATATGTGCATAATATATATATATATATATGTGTGTGTGTGTGTGTGTATGTATGTATATGTATGAGCATTAGAGACACTGTCTACCTTGTGGTATTTACAGTGAATCACTGTGAATATCACAAGTAGTCTAAACACAGATGGATGAATATATAAATCAGATCAAGTCATGATATATGATGAGAAACACATCAAAAATCTAAGGCAAATAAATTTTTAAAATAAAATTTATAACTGCTAGAATATAATAATATTTTTGTTCCAGTTTACTGTGTGTGTTTCTATGACAGTTAAGCAGGTGACTGGACTGACCTTGAAGTAGAAGAAACAGTGATGTGCCAGTGAGTGAAAGAGAATTTGTATATGAGTGAGCTGAGTGAAACTGAATGTATATGTATTTGTACAACTGAGTGACAAAGTGAAATGAGTGAACTGTAGTGAGGAACAATGTATATAAATGAATTTGAATGTATTGTATTATAGTGAGATGTACAAATAGTGGAGTTAAATTTTTGTGCTATTGAAATGTTGAAATAAAATATTATATTTAAATAAAAATTGTTTGAATATTTAAATTCTTGTGCAATAGTATTCTGTTTAAATATAAATATTTAATTCTGTCTATGATGTAGTATAGTACAATAGCAGACACATTTATAATAATATACATTTGTTATCATCAAACAAAAATCATAGAATTGTTATACACAACGGAAACCATCAACTCGATACTAGTCTCCAAGCCATATCAATTAAAGAATCAGGAAATCCGAAAGAATGAAGAACATGAATGATGAAGAACCAAGATATACGATCGTATACTTTAGTCATGTCAAGCTTAACCACCACATTGGATCCTCTAGCCTTTCAGTCTATTTGGGAAATGAGTTCTTGAGAAAGAAGGACATTGTCTATGATTATGTAGCTTTTCACAAAACTCACTTGGGAGGAAGAGATAACACGGACAAGAATGGGGGCGAGCCTAGAAGCCAATATCTTGGAGATGACCTTATTCGAAAAGTTACATAGACAGACGTAAGTCAGATCACGCTCGGGGATTCTCACACTAAGGGATAAGTGCAAGGTTTGTAGACATCCATCTCTTAGGGAGCGTGGCACCAAAGAAGAACGAACAAATAGCCAGGGAGAAGTCCTGACAAATGATCGACCAAGAACAATGGTAAAAATCACTATTTAAACCATCGGGTCCACTTCCACTATCCTTACCGAGCAAGAATACGCAAGAGCAAATCTCTTCCAAATCGAGGGGACAATAAATAGGGTCGGCATCTACTAGAAGAACCAGGAAAGGGATGAAGAAAAGATGGGCCGTCTCTGCGGAAAAAATAGAAAAAGGTTGCCTAAAAAAGACTGAAAATGCAAAACAATTGTCTCTGAGATCTCTGTAAGAGACGTCACTATAGATAGATCCGGCCAAGGGAACTGGCGAATAGAGAGATAATTATTCTTCTTTCTAATGGCAGAATGGAAGAACCTCTAGTTGGTATCGCCATCGACAATCCATTTGATCCTGGCCCTTTGCCGGAGGAAAGAATTCTCGATGAACAGTTTGGAGTTAAAGGCGATTTGGGCTTCAACCCACTCCGCCTTAAGAAGAGGAGAGGGCTTTGCATCATATAATGCTTCAGCCAGAATGAGAGGTTCTTCCACTGATTGAACTTTGTCGAAGATGTTCTTGAACACATGCGTGTTCTAAACCTTCAAACATAGCTTTAGTCGCTTGAGTTTGACAAAGAATATCGCAAGCGGACTACTAGGACGGCAATTCCCCAAGATTCCTTCACCGTTGGGATAAAGGAGTGGTGGGATTTCCACACTGATTGGAAACGGAAAGATAAATGCCCGGACAAAGACAAAGGGGAAAACCGAAAAATTATCGGAGCATAATCCGAGTTTGTGTGATGAAGATGTTCCACTGAGAATGCGAGGGAAATCCAAACCAACCCTCAGAACCGAATATTCAATCCAAACGAGAGAGGATCATACTGGAGCCTTCTTGGTTGTTACACCAGGTAAAGGCCGAGCCAACAAAGGGGACCTCTGACAATCCCGATTGGGTGACAAAAGAATTGAAATCCTCCACTGCTGCGCGGTTGACGGAGCATCCCCTCTCTTTTCCACTTGATAAGCAACAACATTGAAATCACCCCCAACGACAGTGGCCAACATCGTAAAAGATAAAAAATTCTTCCATAATCGCATATGCTTGATGTGATCGTATCTGGCGTATATGGTCTAGAGGAGGAAAAAGGAAGGGAAACTGGGGAACAAGCACTCAATCGATAAGAGTCGCGACGAGTCGAAGACAACTCGTACAGTAATGTGTTTATTCCAAGGAATCAAAATTTTGTTGGAAATGTTGGAAGTACCTCCCCCGAAGCTAAGCTGAAGGACGACGTCAGATAGAACTTATGACCTCATGACAGATTCCTAAAGCGCCATCAAGAAAATCGAGTGCTTCTTGATGATAGGCTTCATATGCGCAAGAGAGGCATCATTACTTATGCCCTTGATGTTCTAGAAAAGGATGATTGTCATTAAAATAAAGAAAGGAAAAATCAAACAAGAATCCACATGAAAGGATAATAAAAAAGAAACCGATCATATGTAGAGCCAATTAGAAAGAAACAAATTTTGAAAAATGAATTAAGTTGAAGGACTTAAAGTTTTATTTTTAGATTGAAGAATAAACATTGAAAAAAAAGAAAAAAATGAAGGAAAATGCAAAATATAAATAGCATTGTTTTTAGTTTTACACTATGTAAACTTTACAGTTGTAATTAATATTAATATTCAGTTTTACATTGCACAAAATGCAAATGCTTAACATTGTTTTCAGTTTTTTTTAAGTTGTCATTCAGTTTAAAAATGAAAATTTTACTTTATTTTATTTTCAAAGTTTGTTTTTATGTCTGTTTTCCACACATATATTCCATATTTCATATTTTATCTTGTTAAACGTTGATATATCCCAAAAGGCTTACATTAACTTTTTATTTTTATTTAAAATATGAGTGAAATGATTGTCCTTTTCCTCTTATCATTTAAATGATTTGTAATTGAAGACTAACATCTCTAAAAGTGCAGTTGAAATAGAAGTGATCATCAAAGAAAACCAAACTAAGTTAGGGTTTTCTATCTATGTTCCCTTCCTAGCTGTATATATACATATTGCTTCATCTTAATCGCACATGCTTAGATTAACAAAAAAACTCAATGAAGGATTCCGATAAGCCGTAAGCGGGATAAATTGGGAGTGAACATAAATCGCACCGCAATATGGAAATCTCCCAGACCGTACCATAAAAAACGGTACAGAAAACCAGATTGAATCCTCTCTCTAAAGCAAATACCCTAAACCAATCCGACCAGCAACGATACGGTCAGCCATATTAAAACGAGCTGATGTGAATACTTGTATTAGTAGTCTTATGATAAAAATATAACTAATTTCTATCTTTTTTAAATTTTAGCAATGTTTATTCTCTTTTTAACGTATGTTGTTATTATATTAATAAAAACTGTTATAACAAAGGGACATTTTTATAGTTTCAATCTAATAGTTTCCATATCATTTTCTTTAGATAATGCTAATTATAATCTTATTTGAGTTATCTTGCTTAATGTTATGCATTAATTAACGTTGATGTCTCGTTAATGTACGAAAACAATTTCACTTTTCATTGAACGTTAAACTGAAGTATTCATAAAGTTGTTAGAAACTAATCTTTCAGTTCAGAACAACATTATGTGTTTTAACCTTTAAGTGACACAACGTCACACAATCGTAAATTGATTGTTAATGGAAGTAATTCTCTTATTTCATATTTAATATGGGTTCAAAACAGACCGAACCAAAACCGGACAGTATAACAACAAAATTGAATCAAAACAGAACAGCTTAAATGGTTAGTATAATGGTTTGCATTTTTGATCAACTGTTTGATCTATGCGAAAACGGTTAGGATTTCAAACCTCACCAGACCGAATCACACGTCCGTCCCAATAATAAATATAGATGAACTATTTACAGTTTTATTTTAGATTTCTCTGCCCGTTTTTTGTTTTTAAAGTAAGGTTAGCCCACTATCCACTTTCATTACTGTAACACCCCGAATTTTCGAATAATCAGATTAACTAAATTAAAGAATACTTAATTTCAAATTTGGGAATTAAGGGAAATGGGTTGTTCCATTGCGTTCGTCTCGAAATTCTGGTTGAAATAGAGTCTGAGTTTGCGGGAAACGGGTACCGGATGAAGGAGTTATGAACGAACGAAGTTTGATGGCAAAATAGGAAAAAAAAGAGATTGCACTGGCGCACTTGGGAAGTGCGCCAGTACAAATTTGCATTAGCACACTTCCCAAGTGCGCCCAGGCCGAGAGAAAAACCAGCACAGCCTTCTGGTTCAGTCTGACCCTTGTTCTGACTCATTTCTGAGTCCTTTCTGACTCCTTGCTGAGTCATTAGGGCTGAGGTGTCACCCTATCCCGACTGAGTGGTATTGATTAACCCTAAGATCATCCGACGGCTATAATTAAATTGAAATTCTATATAAACATGTGTAGACCCAAACCCTAGAATCAAATCAAAAATTAGATCAGTAGCTGTCATGTTTTCACTCCAAACCCTAGAATAGCCGCCGCCTACTAGACCCAAATTAAAGACAACAATTCAATTCGAATCAAGCCTAAAACTACAACAACATAATTGTCTACAACAAGGGAACGCTAATCAATTACAGAATTCAGAACCCAGAACTCAAAACCCCTTATTCGGTGAGTTCTAGTCACTTTTAGGTTTAAATAAATGAAAGTGAATTGTGGTAGACTATGATTTGGGTATATGTTGTTTGTAGTTATGCAAGTTCATTGTTGTATTGTTGTGAATCATGAAATGATGTAAAGTTCCTTATTATTGTGAATCATGAAGTTATGCAAGTTCATTATTGTTGTGAATCATAAAATGATGCAAGTTCATTATTGTTGTGAATCATGAAGTTATGCAAGTTATTATGTTAAGAAACTATGAACCTATGCAAGTTACATATGCAACTTGTTGCGTTTTTAATTCATGAACCTATGCTAGTTATGTTATGGATCATGAATCTATGTAATTCACCTATGCAAGAAATTATGTTATGAATCATGCAAGTTGTTATATTGTGAATCATGAACCTATATAAGTTGTTGATTATGTTGAGAATCATGAACCTATGTTAGTTGTTAATTATGTTTTAATTCATGAACATATGCAAGTTGCTATGAATCCATGCGAGTTGTTAATTATGTAGTGAATCATAATTATATGCGAAGTTATCATGTCATTTTCCCTAGTTGTTATGCTTATGCCAAAAATTGTACTGAAAACGATCACCTTTTCATTCCCTTTATCTTATTGTTATGGCGAGACTATTTTGTAGCCTCGATGACGCCAAAAACGCAAGCGGTTGTGCTAGTTAAGAAGCGGGGAAAATGGGGAATTTGTAATAGGCATAATTTACATAGTGACTACGTAAATTGGACCCATGACTGAAGTAGGGAAACATATAAATAATTACCTATTATGACATGGGTAAAATGGGGGTAAGAATGGTATAATTTGAATATGACCATTTGTGGGTAAGAAATCCAAATTGTTAATAAGATAGGTATTGACACCTATGAAAAAGGAAAGGATTAATTAACTTAATTAATCAAAAGAGGGATGTTTAAGCAATTAAAGTCTGAAGATTTAATATTGAGAATTGGCATAAAATAAATTTGTGATGAAAATTGGTATGATTTTTTCATACCATAAATAGATGGACATAATTGAGTCAGTTATGGCCATAGTGAAATTTGGAATTAATTGATAATTTGAATAGGGAATGTAATTCAAATTGGGGATTATTAATTTGGAATAATTAATTGTCTAAGACACGAGGTTAGGCTCTTTTGTGGTGTAAGACTGCCCGGACCCGTCTGGCAAATCCTGCTGCCACAAATGTAAGTCTAATGTGGGAGGTCTTAGGCATAAATTAAATACATAACAATTGTAAAGACACGAGGTTAGGCTCTTTTGTGGTGTAAGACTGCCCGGACTCGCCCGGAAAATCCAGCTGCCACAAATGCCAATCTAATGTGGGAGGTCTTTATAAGATTACGGCCTTAATGAATTAAGAAACACTTAACCAGATAAACATGTAGTGGGACATGAGGGGTTAAGTGGGTGCCTTGGGTGGCATGTGGAATTAAGTGGGTGCCTGGGGTGGCATGTGAAATACGATTAGATATTTCAATAATTAACTAATGCTGATTAAAGACTACTTAACCTAACTTAATACATATGGACTGTATTATGATAGACATAAGTTAGGGTTAAGTAAAACGAATTGCATTGTGGGTGGGTTAAGTACAACTGATAGGTAGGTGGGTAATATTAATACATATAGTCCCACAAACTTCACCATTAAATAAACTTGGTTAAATCAGTAGGCGGGTTAAGTACAACTGATGGGTAGGTGGGTAATATTAGTATATATAGGCCCACAAACTTAACCATTAAATAAATAGGATAAAATCAGTGGGAGGGTTAAGTACAACTGAAGGGTAGGTGGGTAATATCAATACATATAGGCCCACAAACCTAACCATTAAAAAGGGTTATGTAATTAAAGACACCTAATGGTATACATAACCGGGGCAGAATAGGTAAAGTTATGTATTAAAGACACCCTCAGGGGTACGCATAACTAATGGGAATAGTTAAAGTTATGTATTAAAGACACCCTCAGGGGTACGCATAACTAATGGGAGTAGGTAAAGTTATGTATTAAAGACACCTACGCATAACCGATAGGTAGAATATGGGTTATGTATTAAAGACACCTATAGGTACGCATAATTGATTGAGGGCTATGTAATTAAAGACACCTTAGTGTATACATAGTCAGTAGAAAACCTAGAGGGGATACAAGACATAGGGGAGAGCTTGTATCATGTTGTATGGGGCCCATCTCAGTCAGTAACCCGGAGGGGTATCAAAGTAAAAATCTCCATACTAGGCGGGGAAGGGGCACGCTTACCGATTGATTGTAAGTGATCCAAAACGAGACGTATGGTGTGGGCGGCGCAAGCCGACCGGGGACATGTGCGTGCATGGGACGGGCAGAGGGGGATAAGACGACCGTGACACCAGTAGGTATAGCTGTGCACACCTTAGGTTGCCACTTTAGGGAAGTGATACCCCCTAGTTGTGGGACCAGCACAGGGTATCTACAGAGTAGGGAGACGATCGATTAGGGTAGTGGTTAGGGTATATCCGGACATATGCCCTAAGTCTACCAATTTATAGTAGGAGGGTAGTGGGTACAACTAGTTGAGATAGGAACAGGCGACACCTATGGCAGCAGCTAGGAATACACGAAACTACCACCATCGTTATCACTAGCGGAAGGGATCATCCCATCTTGATTTGACTAGTAATAGTGCAGAGTAGTTAGTAGTGAATCATGTGTACACCTTACCTTATTTGTCCAGCTATACCTGTCATCTGTACCATGATCCTCTTATCCATTTTGTATGCCTGTCATGTTTACCTTTATTTATTTACTGGCTAAAAGTTACTGGACTCACCAGACGTTTGTCTGACCTAGTTTGTTTCGCCTCTTTTTCTTTCGTCCCCCCCCCTCGGTTCTCAGGGAGGGAACACCCAGGTTTAGTCTGGATTTGGATATCATCTTCTAGGAGCTACTTCTAAAGTATGGCTCGAGTCTCTGTTTCTTATATGGCTTGCTCTTTAATCTGGGGAATGATGATTTTCTTTTAAAAACCTATGTACTCTGATGATATAAGACAGAAGTGTTTTGTTGTAATAGTTTTATGACTCATGGTATTATGTAACAAAGTATTTTGGAGATTTAATAAAGTTATTTGTTTCCGCTGCAAAAATTTTATATCTGTCTTGTGATATTCTGTATCTGTTTACCAAAAACGCTCCACTGAAGTTAAGGCATTCCCTTTGTGAGTGACCTTAATAGGGGTGGGGTGTTACACTTGGTATCAGAGCTGAAGGTTACCAGATTAGATAAAAGCTTTTGAAAAACTATTTTCAAAGAGGTTTTAAAAGAATGTATTTTCAAAAAGGAAAGCCTGTTTTGAAAAACATTCCCCGAAAAGCCATATGTATTATCCTTCGGTCCTTTGTCTAGAATCTCTTCCTTGATAGGATAGGCAAATGCTCTCACGGTTGATGGATAGGATAGGGATAGGAAAATTTATGTAGAAGGTTTAATTTCCTTATCTGGTTATGAAGTTAAGACTTTTTTGGATTCTGGCATTGAGACTCTGCACTTTAGTACTAGTCTTGTTTCTGATCCGTAGTTGTTTCAAACCCCATTTTGTGGTGTGGCTCAATTGTTAGTGGTTTGTAGGGGTTTGAAATTATCTGTGTTAAGTGTCAAAATTTTGAATGTGACATTTGTGTGCTCAAGTTTATGGGCCATGGGTTGGTTCTTAATGGACCAGCTTTCTATATAGAGGGTCGTTCTAGATTTTGAGAGGAGGGTCATTAAGTTTCTAACTTGTCATGGGAAGACCCCCAAAGTTTCTTGTGACCCGCAAGGGTCTGTTATGATTAGCTTTCTGAGAATCATTCTGTAATCTGATCTGTACCAGTAGTCTGTAAGTATCTGGATATTTAGGAAGGATAAGGGTTTCTACTCGTAGCATGAAGTAGATCTCTAGTTTTTACATTGTTTAACGGGGGTAATTCTCTGAGTGTCGGTCTGATGTTGATTTCGGTCTTCGGGGGTGGGACTTAGGGAATTATTCTCTTAATCGATGTCAAATAGGAACAGAGCTTTTGTTTTAGCTATATCATTTGCTTGTATCCCATCAACCAAATCTTCGACCTTTAGATAGGAAATCCATGGATGTAAACATGTGCTTGGGACATGTTATGTTTGATGGTTGCAAGTGAATGCAAGTGTTTACTAGTGGTTGCTCGTGGATGCATTTACACACACATTAGGCACTAGATCGGCTCAGATCACTTTCATATTGCATATAAATGTGAGTGCATATTTAGGTTAATGGATGAACAATGGTTGTGTTATCATATGGATGTTGCATTTTGATGAATGGTTGAGCACACATGTAGAAATACTATGTATCGATAGGATTCTTTCACATACATAATGGACGCATGACACTATCATGGTTTGCATTGAGGAGGCTAACTGAATCAGTAGACCGCCTGATTTTGCATTAGATAAGGAACATATACACACACTTTTGCATATGTTCATACAACATTAGAAGTTTTCTAAGGAAAATGGATGCTTGTGGATGATGGTTGAGTAGATGGGTGAATGGATGGTAGGACACATTCTTCTTAACTTGAAGATTTCGGGGACGAAATCCTTCAAGTAGGGTAGAATGTAACACCCCGAATTTTCAAATAATCAGATTAACTAAATTAAAGAATACTTAATTTCAAATTTGGGAATTAAGGGAAACGGGTTGTTCCATTGCGTTCGTCTCAGAATTTTGGTTGAAATAGAGTCCGAGTTTGCGGGAAACGGGTACTGGATGAAGGAGTTATGGACGAACAAAGTTTGGTGGCAAAATAGAAAAAAAAAAGATTGCACTGGCGCACTTGGGAAGTGCGCCAGTACAAATTTGCATTGGCGCACTTCCCAAGTGCGCCCAGGCCAAGATAAAAACCAGCACAGCCTTCTGGTTCAGTCTGACCCATGTTCTGACTCATTGCTGAGTCCTTTCTGACTCCTTGCTGAGTCATTAGGGCTGAGGTGTCACCCTATCCCGACTGAGTGGTTATGATTAACCCTAAGATCATCCGACGGCTATAATTAAATTGAAATTCTATATAAACATGTGTAGACCCAAACCCTAGAATCAAATCAAAAATTAGATCAGTATCCGTCATGTTGTCACTCCAAACCCTAGAATAGCCGCCACCAACTAGACGCAAATTAAAGACAATAATTCAATTCGAATCAAGCCTAAAACTACAACAACGTAATTGTCTACAACAAGGGAACGCTAATCAATTACAGAATTCAGAACCCAGAACTCAAGACCCCTTATTCGGTGAGTTCTAGTCATTTTTAGATTTAAATAAATGAAAGTGAATTGTGGTAGACTATGATTTGGGTATATGTTGTTTGTAGTTATGCAAGTTCATTGTTGTATTGTTGTGAATCATGAAATGATGTAAAGTTCCTTATTATTGTGAATCTTGAAGTTATGCAAGTTCATTATTGTTGTGAATCATAAAATGATGCAAGTTCATTATTGTTGTGAATCATGAAGTTATGCAAGTTATTATGTTAAGAAACTATGAACCTATGCAAGTTACCTATGCAAGTTGTTGCGTTGTTAATTCATGAACTTATGCTAGTTATGTTGTGGATCATGAATCTATGTAATTCACCTATGCAAGATATTATGTTATGAATCATGCAAGTTGTTATATTGTGAATCATGAACTTATATAAGTTGTTGATTATGTTGAGAATCATGAACCTATGTTAGTTGTTAATTATGTTTTAATTCATGAACCTATGCAAGTTGCTATGAATCCATGCGAGTTGTTAATTATGTGGTGAATCATAATTATATGCGAAGTTATCATGTCATTTTCCCTAGTTGTTATTCTTATGCCAAAAATTGTACTGAAAACGATCATCTTGTCATTCCCTTTATTTTATTGTTATGGCGAGACTATTTTGTAGCCTCGATGACGCCAAAAACGCAAGCGGTTGCGCTAGTTAAGAAGCGGGGAAAAGGGGGAATTTGTAATTGGCATAATTTACATAGTGACTATGTAAATTGGACACATGACACAAGTAGGGAAACATATAAATAATTACCTATTATGACATGGGTAAAATGGGGTAAAAATGGTATAATTTGAATATGACTATTTATGGATAAGAAATCCAAATTGTTAATAAGATAGGTATTGACACCTATGAAAAAGGAAAGGATTAATTAATTAACTTAATTAATCAAAAGAGGGATGTTTAAGCAATTAAAGTCTGAAGATTTAATATTGATAATTGGCATAAAATAAATTTGTGATGAAAATTGGTATGATTTTTCATACCATAAATAGATGGACATAATTGAGTCAATTATGGCCATAGTGAAATCTGGAATTAATTGATAATTTGAATAGGGAAAGTAATTCAAATTGGGAATGATTAGTTTGGAGTAATTAATCGTCCAAGACACGAGGTTAGGCTCTTTTGTGGTGTAAGACTGCCCGGACCCGCCCGACAAATCCAGCTGCCACAAATGCCAGTCTAATGTGGGAGGTCTTAGGCATAAATTAAATACGTAACAATTATAAAGACACGAGGTTAGGCTCTTTTGTGGTGTAAGACTGCCCGGACCCACCCGACAAATCCAGCTGCCACAAATGCCAGTCTAATGTGGGAGATCTTTATAATGTTACGGCCTTAATGAATTAAGAAACACTTAACCAGATAAACATGTAGTGGGACATGAGGGGTTAAGTGGGTGCCTTGGGTGGAATGTGGAATTAAGTGGGTGCCTGGGGTGGCATGTGAAATACGATTAGATATTTCAATAATCAACTAATGCTGATTAAAGACTACTTAACCTAACTTAATACATATGGACTGTATGATGATAGACATAAGTTAGGGTTAAGTAAAACGAATTGCATTGTGGGTGGGTTAAGTACAACTGATGGGTAGGTGGGTAATATTAATACATATAGGCCCACAAACTTAACCATTAAATAAACAGGGTTAAATCAGTAGGTGGGTTAAGTACAACTGATGGGTAGGTAGGTAATATTAGTATATATAGGCCCATAAACTTAACCATTAAATAAATAGGATTAAACCAGTGGGAGGGTTAAGTACAACTGAAGGGTAGGTGGGTAATATCAATACATATAGGCCCACAAACTTAACCATTAAAAAGGGGTTATGTAATTAAAAACACCTAATGGTATACATAATCGGGGCAGAATAGGTAAAGTTATGTATTAAAGACACCCTCAGGGGTACGCATAACTAATGGGAATAGGTAAAGTTATGTATTAAAGACACCCTCAGGGGTACGCATAACTAATGGGAGTAGGTAAAGTTATGTATTAAAGACACCTATAGGTACGCATAACCGATAGGTAGAATAGGGGTTATGTATTAAAGACACCTATAGTACGCATAACTAATTGAGGGCTATGTAATTAAAGACACCTTAGGGTATACATAGTCAGTAGAAAACCTAGTGGGGATACAAGACATATGGGAGAGCTTGTATCATGTTGTATGGGACCCATCTCAGTCAGTAACCCAGAGGGGTATCAAAGTAAAAATCTCCGTACTAGGCGGGGAAGGGGCACGCTTACTGATTGATTGTAAGAGATCCAAAACGAGACGGATGGTGTGGGCGGCGCAAACCGACCGGGGACGTGTGCGTGCATGGGCCGGCCAGAGGGGGACAAGACGACCGTGACACCAGTAGGTATAGCTGTGCACACCTTAAGTTGCCACTTTAGGGAAGTGATACCCCATAGTTGTGGGACTAGCACAGGGTATCTTTAGAGTAGGGAGCCGATCGATTAGGGTAGTGGTTAGGGTATATCCGGGCATATGCCCTAAGTCTACCAATTTATAGTAGGAGGGTAGTGGGTACGACTAGTTGAGATAGGAACAGGCGGCACCTATGGCATCAACTAGGAATACACGAAACTACCACCATCGTTATCATTAGCGGAAGGGATCGTCCCATCTTGATTTGACTAGTAATAGTGCAGAGTAGTTAGTAGTGAATCATGTGTACACCTTACCTTATTTGTCCTGTCATACCTGTCATTTGTACTGTGATCCTCTTATCCACTTTGTATGCCTGTCATGTTTACCTTTATTTATTTACTGGCTAAAAAGTTACAGGACTCACCAGACGTATGTCTGACCTAGTTTGTTTCGCCTCTTTTTCTTCCGTCCCCCCCCCCCCAGGTTCTTAGGGAGGGAACACCCATGTTTAGTCAGGATTTGGATATCATCTTCTAGGAGCTACTTCTGAAGTATGGCTCGAGTCTCTGTTTCTTATATGGCTTGCTCTTTAATCTAGGGAATGATGATTTTCTTTTAAAAACCTATGTACTCTGATGATATAAGACAGAAGTGTTTTGTTGTAATAGTTTTATGACTCATGGTATTATGTAACAAAGTATTTTGGAGATTTAATAAAGTTATTTGTTTCCGCTGCAAAAAATTTATATCTGTCTTGTGATATTCTGTGTCTGTTTATCAAAAACGCTCCACTGAAGTTAAGACATTCCCTTTGTGAGTGACCTTAATGGAGGTGGGGTGTTACAATTACTCAATCATATAAAGAGAAGTGATCAGAGCATGCTCCGGATCAGCTTATACAACAATAAAAAAACAAGAGTTAGATAAATAGGTCTAAACTACTAACCAAAGGAAGGATACTGGCACACCTTATAAATATGGACAACATAATTGGTGCTAGGGAAAAAACATGCAAGAGAAGAGAGTTCCATGCAGAATTAGGAACAACCAACGTCGAGAGTTTGAAGTAGAGATATGTCATATTCCCGTATGAATTTAGAAACAAGTTCCAATTGTGAAATCCACCACTCCTTTTAGCTCTTAAAGACAATTCTTCTCCTTCCACATGATATACGAGACGCCTAGATTCTCCTTCATCAACAAAATACATATGAAATACCCCAAGCATACCATTAGATGACGGACCATACATTACTTCTGAATCACTATAACTCCAAGCACACCAGACAAAATCCCAATAAATCTTTCGAGCAAGGAGAAATTATTGTTTCTATGGTAACTAAAGCATCAATGAAAGCTTTCACTTTAGGAATAGATAAAATAGAGACAGAGGAAGTAAGAGAATGACTTATAATATGAGAAACCCACTTCAAAACTGGCATGAAGGAGATATCTTGTCAGGAAGAGATTAGGTAGTTGGGACAGACCTAGCTGAACACATCTAATGTATGATCAAATGAGTTGGGACAGACCTAGCTGAACACATCTAATGTATGATCAAATGACTGACATGAACTGCAGATATATGACTTTCATTTGTACTGAATGTCTGAAGGAAATTATAGGTCGAATTCATGTCAAATAAATAAAATTTCAACCAATTTCTACTAGATCTAAATGATAATCTGTAAATCGAATATTATACCTCGTTAAAGCTTTCTCCTTTGCCACGAAATCGATATGGTTTTGGATTGATTCGAATAAGCGTAAGATAAGATGCCTCGCCTCCATAGTTTAGTCCACACGAACGCTTTCTGTAACGTCCCGGATTTTTCGGCCATTTAAATTCAAATATTTAAATGAGTTTATATATTATATTTGAAATATAATGGAATTTTTAATCGAATTTATTTATTTAAATGGAGTTTGAATATATATATATATATAAATATATATATATATGTTTAAAACGAGATCGAAACGTCGCGGTAGTTCAAAATTTTCAATTTGAACATTGATCGGATACACAGGATCCGATATAAGTCGGATTTCTGTGAAACGAGACACGTTTGGACCGTTTCGATTATATTTTTCTAATGAAAGAGAAAAACCGAGATTTCGGTTTGTAAATTTCAAGTTACGTCCAATTCAAATTTTCAAATAGTCGCTGTGAAATCGTTTTTAAATTATATCGATTTGTTTATAAATATTAAACGATTTTTTTTATATAAATAGAATATCATCGAAAGAAGAACCAGGATTTTCAATGTTGAGTTTTGAATTTTATACTAATTGAAATTTGACTTATTGGTTCTAAATATACGAGAGTATTTATTTATTTTCGTTTGGTCGCTTGAATTAAATATATACGTATATATTTGTGTTTTCACTTGGCTCGGCAATACGAATAAAAACCGATTACACTTCTTACTTGAACCACAACATATATTCAAATACACTATAAATGAGAACGAAATATACATATATGTATGGAAGTGTTACACATCCACACAAAGAAAAATGAAAAGAAAAGAATGCAGTTAATACAAAGAAAAAGGAAAAAGGCAAAAGAAAGAAGTAAAATAAACTGCAACAGCTAGGAAAGTGAGTAGAGAACAGCTAAATGAAATCAAACAGACAAATATATATATATATATATATTTATTTATTTACAGCTACATATATATTTACACATTCGGATTCGTACAACCAAATCAAATTGCTAAAACACAGTAAAGATTCATTTTGAAATCCATTGTTTTTCATATAGTGAAAAACCCAAATGAAATCAACAATACAAACAATATGTGCTGACAATACAAATACTACAAACAACTAAAAGGATTTCAGTCTTGATATCAGCAGCCTTTGTTCTGTCGAGAACCAGTGATCCATCATCTCCATCAGTTGGATCTGAAAAAGAAAGGGAAAGGAGAAAATTATGGTTAGAAGTAGTACATATCCCATCAAAACAGTAGATTCACATGTATGTATAGTAAACCTCATCACTGTTTTCGTATTTTTAAATCCGAACAAAATCCAAGAACAGATTCATATCTTGGGTGAAATAAATTCATAACAAGACTGTTTATACATTTTAAAAGCCCGAACAGAAAAATCTACAATGCATCGCTGATAGAAGTGACAATACATAGCTCACAGCTATCTAAAACTATCCAATTTCAATCAAAATCCTTTTCGAACAAATCTGAAAATCATATACGAAATCCGAACCATAATCTAACCTATAGATTTGAATTGTGACTGAAATAACAATACGATTTTGACAGTGATTCTATCATATCATCCACCACTATAAAAATGCTATCACACAAAGTATTTCATCATCTCAAACACAACCGAACCAATATAGTAAACCAGAAATGGTTCGGAACCACCAGGAAAATTCAAAAAAATATATAATAAGACTTATCTGAAATTTGAGCGTCGTGTACTGGTTTCTGATGAAACGGTTCGGAAATCAAAGTCCTAGGGTGCCGAGAGCCTGTAGAGGAAGCCGCTTCGTTCTAGGTCAGGAGGGTTGACCGGCGACGACGTAATGGTTGTCGAAGTGGATCGTTCGGGTTGACCAGAACAAATCAAAGAAGGGGTTGCAAGGGGGAGCCAGGTCCGGTGTTGTTGAAGGCCGACGGAGGGCGTAGGGTTTCGGTTTTTGGCCAGGAACAATGGATTTGTGGAGGCGATGGAAAAGGGGATTTAGGGTTTGATTTGGGAAAATGATGAGGCGGCTGATTAATGAAAATAATGGATCGGTTGGGGGTGGGGGGTTTAAGGAACAATCGGGTCGGATTCTTTTGGGCTGGAATGTTGAGGTAAAGCCCATGTTGGTTTTAAAAGGAAATCTATGTTTTTAAAATTTAATTTCTTTTATAAAATTATTTATACGATTTCTCTCTCGTACGTTATCAGATTTACGCACGGTCAATTGCGTTGGGACCGTGGAGACGAGTACTTCGAGATGGAGCAGAATTGGTCAGGATCGGGAACAACTGGAAATTTTAGTCGAATTAAACGTCAGTTTAATTTGACTAAAACAGACTGTTTATCGACAGATTCAAATCAAGGTGAGTTAAACTCACTCGGCTCTTCCCATTTATATTTTATATAAACTGGGTTTTTATTTTCTGTGTTCTGATTGTTAGTGGTTGACTGTTTGCTAGTTGTGTATGTTTATTGTTGATTCAATTTCTGAAATCATACAGTTGATTAATTTCAGAAAAATACCAATCATTTTGATTTGACCCAAATAAAATAATTTCACTTGATTGGTCACGTTATAAACGTGTTGAAATTGTTTGAATTGTTACGATGATCTGTTAATTAGTTGTTGATCGTTATAGAAATAATCAGTTGAATAAAAAGAAATATTTGATTATTGTTGATTGTTGAACCATGTTTCAACATTATGTCTGATATTAATCAATGGATAGGATGGTTGTGAAATGGGCATCACCTGGCTTAGAAATCGATCGATTTATATGGATTTTTATCGATAGTGAGCCGATAGTATTGAAGTTATTTTATAACTAAAGAAGGTTTTTGAAAGTTATTACTTTTAAAATTATCCTAAGGAAATAAATATTAATTAAGGTTTATAAGAAAATTATGAAATGGTTTTAGAAAACAAATTCTTACATTAATGAGAATTGTAAGCAAATGAGAAGTAATAACCCAGTGGTTAAATACTTGATTAATCGCGTCGGATGGATAGTTGAATGGAGTTATTTAAATTAATTTCATTTTAATTGAAAGGAAGAATTAACTGGGATTGGTTAGAAGAATTTTGAGTTGACCGAGACGACTGTTTTTAACTAAATTAGACTTTAATTAGTGAAATTACAAAATGAATGATTGGTTAATCCTAGTAAGATTTTAAAAAGGAATTATGTAACGACCCGGGGAATTCGACGCCCGAATTCTGACAATAATACACCAATCATGTATTACTGGTCGGAACTCACGTATCGAAAACACCAGATAGTTATGAGAAAGAATTTAGAGGGTGAGATAAGGAAGAAAGAAATATAAGAATAGAAGAAGAAGAAGAAGAAGAACCAATACCACAACACAGAATCAGAGTCTCACATCGCAGCGGAACAAAATATAATATGGAAATAAATCTTTATTGAGAGCTTTCAAAATTACTTACAGTATCAGAGTACATCAACATATCTGGACAGTTATATAACCAGTCCTCATATACAATCACACAGCGGAACAGTAGCTATATATAACCATACGTTTGAACTCTTCCAGCTTGTCTCTGGACTTTGCAGCATCCGGTAACCTGGACCTGTACACCCCGGCCTAACCCGAGCATTTACAAAACACCGGGTCAGTCTGGTGAACCAGAGTGAGATAAACTCGCACAGTATTAAGGTATCACACAACTTGATTTTAAAGTAAAAAAATCTTTTCGAAAGAAAAGGATAATCGTAAGACCGAATCCACACATAAATACGGACGGTTTTTACCTTACGATAACCCAAAACAGTTTGAAATCAATAACTTGTCTGATATTATAATAGTGTCTAAACACAAGTAAATATAAATCTAGCGGAACGCTTGCATCTCACGCTCCACATATATAGTATACAATCAAAACCGCAGGCGCTTATTGGAGATTGGATTCCGACCTTGACAAGGTATGGGACCACCTGCCGATAGTGTATCTCTAGAGGCGAATACACTGGGTTCAACAAGAACGTCTTGCAACCCGGCCCTCACATGACCGACCACTCATTTCGCTTGAGTGTATCGAATGTATATCACCAACGGTTGGGCTCAAACCACCGTTCCCGAATGGGCAGAATCGATAGAATAAGAACAAAAGGAATTTCTCTAGATAGGTGATTATACACCCTAATGGGAGCGACCCACATAGCCATGCTGCCTGCCCGATTTCTGTCATCTCCCGGTTGATGAGGGTTGAGTCTACGCTTTATCAGCACATCATATTCACTTCGAATGCCACATCGTCAGATCCATCAGAATCACTAATTGACGTCCACAACAATACATTACGTGTTGGCTAAAGAAGTTTCCTTCTCCGCTTCCACTCTTGGTATGGTTGAAGAAATCAATGTACGTGACCTTTTCTGGAAATACTCTGTCAGACATTCATCCATACAAGTCACCCAGGAACAGGATGAACCGAAGGTACCCTCCTACTGCATCCTAGGAATCACCCTGAGAATCAGTAGCGAGAAGTCCTTGCAATCCGTAGATTCCAACCACGACCGAATCACAGTATATCTCTGCTTGCAATCAGAGATTTTAAGTAATCCTTCCGCTTATGAAGATCAACGGTCTTCAATAGCTCCATCTTGAATCAGCATCTTCAACGTATTTGTATTTGCTGGACGGAATGGTTTTCGAATATATTCGATCCCGGTCTTTCCGTACCAACAATCGTATGGGACAATATTTGATAGTCGGTTATTTAACTAGCAAATAAACAAACATTCATCCATAAAGAAAATGGATTCACTGATTCAATACTCAGTATCATTTAGCCTCTAAACCGTCCGTTGGTTATCTCCTTTAAACTTTCCAATATTTGAAACATCGCTTTTACTTCTTATTATAAAATAAGAATATTCTCTAAATTTATTTTATTTCAACTTATAAACTTTCAAATAGTTTATAATATCATTTCCGGAAATCATATCTTATGTTTTCCTCAGCTACTCTCGTTTATAAACCAATATCACTCTGGGATAATCTTGTAGTCGTTCAAGTTAGGGTATTTTATTTACCTCTCAGACCTTGACCAACAACATTCATATCTTCAGAAATAATAGAAGTTTATTAACCACACGTTTTCCTTTGAAAACCTATTTAAATCTCGACCACGTTTACTTAACTAATTATTAAGTAAACTCTTATTAACTCTTTCGATTTACGTCAATAATCATTTACAATATTATGTAACAACTTTGATTCTATTAAAAATAGAATCTTTATGAAAATTCCTTGATATCTCTTTATTATTATATTACAAATTATTTCAACAATTCAAATTCATTTGTTCAAAATCCGCATAAACAAAGTTTTAATAAATCTTATATTAATACTTTATACATTTGTTATATTTGTATACCTTTCAAAGTCTTATATTTATCGAGACAATTTAACTTATCATCTGAAACAACATCACAGATTTCATTTCAAAGCCATTTTACTTTCACTTATCACATTCTCTTTAAATAATACTTGACTACCTATTTGTTATCTAAAATCATATGATAATCCTTTAAAAACTTATGTCTAAAATAGTTCACCCCATTTATAACCAGTGTTACAAAACACATTTACAAACCACTTGTCAAAATCTTTTGCAAATTAATTACGATAACTTACCATTCTCTTTCACTTTCACATTGTTAACTGCATTCAAAAATCCCATTTCCAATTCATTATCGACAAATAACATTCGTTGTCGTTATTTAAATCTCATACTTCATTTACTCTCGCCAGCAGATACTATTCCGGACCTCGGAATATCACATTCCGATCTTCGGAATAACACTCATTTCGATCAATCATTCCGAACCTCGGAATAACACATTTCCGAACCTCGGAATAAGCCTCGCTTCCATTTACATAACTGAATCTCATTCATAAATGTCATTTATAAATTCATAATCGTACTTTCAACTTTGATTTCTTTTAAATTATGAAATCCCCTTTCCAAATCGTTATTCCTTTCAAATCTGTCAATTTGTCAAATCTTATTCACGAAATGTTATTTAATCGCATTTCGTATTAATTTGAAACACCAGTTGTTAAAACGATTGTTTATCACAAAATATCACTCTTTAAACTCTTTTATAAATTCTCGTCTATCCATGATTCAATTATTCCATTTTTGATGTTTTGAAATCCATTCAAACTTCTTTTACGACCGTTAAGGCCTTTATCAAACCATTTTGGTATTTAAATAACCAATCCGAAAGTTTATATCATTTAAACATTTATTCAATAATATCTTACATTTCTATTTGTTATATCTTATATATTTATAAAATTGGTAAATTTAATTTTGACCATTATTTTTTTACTAAAAATCATAGTTTGAATTCACATAAAAATATATTCATATCTTTGAAATCATTCAAAATCCATTTAACATTGATCTCGACAAATCATCTCTTTTGATTGACGGTACTAAAGAGGCTAACGGTTACTATAGTACCAAACCGTGAAATATAAACCAATTTCACATTCCATACAAGCAACAAGATCATATTGATAACGTTATTCAGTTCAAAAGGTGAACAGTTTACTAATGACGGTCGATAATAAGTGTAACAGTCTATACTGTGCTAATAACAGAAATGCAAGCATTATAACGTTTATAATGGTATAAACGTAACCACTGAGGTAAGTTACCTCAATTGGATTTAATCGTCAGAAATAACGATTAATTAAATTAAACGAACGTTTAATTTAACTGTTTCAGTCAAAATATGAATATAAAATCAACAACGAACAAACAAACAAACAACCATAGCACACCATTATAAAACCCGACTTATATAAAATATAAGTAGAGGAAAAACTGAGTGAGTTTAACTCACCTTGAAGATCATCCGACGTTGAAATATTTTGTTTCAGTGGTTTTCTACTCCGTCCAATTCAGCTTCATAATGTTATGTTTGTCTACACAACGTTCATTGTTTTGTTCCATTCTGGTTACATAATAAAAAGTTATACGTGGTTTAGTATAGGATCTATTGACTAAATAATTACTAACTCCTTAACTAACTTTTAAACTAGCCACATTTTCTTTATAAAAACTATCTAAACAAATTTCGTTGTTTAACCTTACTTAGATAGTAACCAAAATGTTAGTCACATGTTTTAAACAAACAGTCTCCATGTAAAAATATAACTTGCTGATGTTTACGCTCCATTTGGTCTAGGACAAATAAACAAACCTGGACCTTATATATATATACATACATATAATAAACTATGTGGTTCATGTTAAAATAGCGGGTATGCGTTCAAAAAGTTAGGCATTTTTAAACTTTGTCCTCACCTGGTACATTTCCAAAAAGCTTCCTTCATGCGCCATTTCTTCCCATGCTATCGCTCAGCCATCATTTTTTTTTTTCCGAATAAGGGCGGAAGCCCATGCATTTTGCATGGCCCAATATTCTCCAACCTTCTTTCTTCTTTATCCATCTCCTCCATTTTACTGCTACGCATTATCCTTCCCCAACTCTTTTTCACTTCTCCAACTTCCGCTTCTATTTTTTTTTTCTTATGCGTAAAACTAACGCCCCCTCCCCAGCTTCTCTCTTTTCTTGTTCGCACAACATACCACACTTCTACCTACTGTACAAACCCAGCTCCATCATGCTGCAACTCTAAGCCAAAACTCTTCCCTTACTATTCTATACCCTTACGTCTTCCACCATGTACACACAGTAGCTTCCCATTCCAAAACATCACGAGCCCATATTTTCTCTTTTTATTTATTTTCTTTCTTTTGTTGAAGAAAAGTCGGTTTCAGTTTTATTGGAAATGAACGAAAAACAATTGGGCAGCAGGTCCTTTTATAGGGAAGGAATACGTGGTGGCCAAGGAGTTTAGGTGGATAGGCTTGCAGGACTAAGTAGATTAGCTGACGTGGGTGGGATACTCGAAAAATTACTTGGATGGCACGGTATAAGGTAATTTGGCAGTCAAGGCATTGAAAGTGTGGGGAGCAAGGAATTTTACCGTGAGGCGCAAGGCATTGTAATTTTTTTTTTTTTTTTTTTGTAGTTCGAAAGTCCCAAACTTTCTAGCAGCTCCACGTTTTATTTTTCTCCTTCCAACGTGTTGCATCTTTTAAATTTGGTTGAGAAAGTATGGTTTCATGAATGGTAGCAACGTAAGCAAAGGAGAAACAAAGAAAAGTTGGGGTGGGATAGTTTTATTAATATAATAATACAACTAAACTTGCATTTGAGAAATCCGGCTAAAAACCACCACATACGATCTTCAATTGAGATGAAGACACCTATTCCTAACATAAAAAAATATTCCGGATCTAATGTGACAGGTTTCGTCGAAATCCGAGGTCGTTTGCGAAAATCCTTTAGAAAATATCGATGAAAAACACCGATCATTAATTCCTTAAAATTACAGAAAAAATCCTAAAAATACGAGGTCTTGACGTTTCACTAGACCTCTTCCTAAGGTTTCGTATGGAACTTGTTTCGTTGAATTTTGAGTTCGTTTGACCAGTTAACCATTCAAATAAAGTTACCTACACCACTATGTATTCATGTATGAGCGTTGCAGACTGAAATAAAAATACAGTCGTGTTCAGTGAGGTGTCGCGATCCCAAAAATATAATAATACCGGTAGTTTAACTTATATTGTGAAATCCCAAAATGTTGATTACAGGGTGCAAAATACTCCACATAAAAAGTTGCTTATTTAATTAATTAAAAATTACCATAAAATTATAAAAATTAAATTATCACTACGCCTCAAAAGAACCTTGTCTAAATTCGAAACTGATATGCAGTCATATCCAATAAACCGTTACTGTCAATAAACGATTACGCCGCTGTTTTTCTGCCAAATTGATTTGGGCATAATTTCCAATCTACATGACGAAATCCCGATTTTTCTCTTCCACTAGAAAAATATACTTCTCCAGCTCCGTACATTTCTTGTTTCACAGAAATCCGATTTAAAACGGACTCTGTATATCCAGTTGAAGTTCAAAACTCTATTTTACGAACTGCGGCGCTGTTCTGAGCTCGTTTTATTTTATATATGAATATATATCGTTCAGCTTCGTTTAAATAGCGATTTAAATATTAAAACCCTTTAATATTCCAAATAAAATATTTAAAATAAATAAAATAAATAAATTATTTGGCTGCCAAAAATACGGGACGTTACATTCTTCCCCCCTTAAAATAATTTCGTCCTCGAAATTGCTAAGGTAAGAAAGAACGTTACAAACCCATTATCTTTACAAAAATAAATTTAAATCTCGATTTTATTTTCAAAATTAATCTAATTGGGTTTAAAACCAATTTATTCCAAATAAAAGAATTTTCCAACAATCTTAAAAAAAAAATCTAACAACTTAAATTTTGGAAAATTTTGGTAGAGTCTCCCCTATACGGAGGACATCTGCAATATCGCAGGTTGAAGAAATATATATATAGCGACCAACAGGGTCGGAAAAATTCAAAATCCAAACTCAAAGTCCAAATAAAAACCAAAATTTTATATTTTCACGTAGGCGTACCTTTAAAAAGCGCTATGGAGCGTATCTGTTCGACATATATACGATTTACCCAACCAGTATCAATCTGGCTAAACATCTGGCACCTGTACTCAGCTCAATTCACATATGATCAATAAACTACGATAATATTCACTAATCAACAATTATAACTGCACCCAATTCCAAAATCAAACAAATAGCATTGATTCATTATCGATTACGGGGTTAAACCATAAGTTCCAATCCATATGCAGTTTCATCCCAGTTAAATTATACTGGAATTTATTTCCCATATCTTCGTTAACCCATTGAATGAATTCTATTCAACTACTTGTCATCCAATAACAACCAATTCACAACCATCGACCAATACACAACCAAATAAACAAAATTTATTGAATTCACATTCAATATTAATATTTATTTTGGTTTCACACATTTGATTATTATTCATTCATTTAATTTCCAATTAAATTTAATTACAATATCATTCTGAAATTAATTACACTTAACCAAGTTAAGTATCAATTCAACTTTTTAATTCGATTCGAATCTCATTCAAATCGATCAAACACACAAATATCTCAATAATTTAATAAAAATTTCTTTTCTATACAAAAATATAATTTGGGTAAAATTATTCTATTTACCCTCTTTTCAAAACAATACTGTGTTAATGGTCAGTTCAAAGCTTCTCAACACTTGAACCGATCAACAAACACAATACAAAACATTTGTATATAAAATTTACAAATACGCTCTCATATATATACACTCAACCTCGATCTAGGGTATTACTAACCCTATCTCTATCGAGTTACGCCACAGAGCCAAGGTTTTTACTAAACCAATTGCTCTGATACCACTGTAACGACCCGGGGAATTCGACGCCCGAATTCTGACAATAATACACCAATCCTGTATTACTGGTCGGAACTCACGTATCGAAAACACCAGATAGTTATGAGAAAGAATTTAGAGGGTGAGATAAGGAAGAAAGAAATATAAGAATAGAAGAAGAAGAAGAACCAATACCACAACACAGAATCAGAGTCTCACATCGCAGCGGAACAAAATATAATATGGAAATAAATCTTTATTGAGAGCTTTCAAAATTACTTACAGTATCAGAGTACATCAACATATCTGGACAGTTATATAACCAGTCCTCATATACAATCACACAGCGGAACAGTAGCTATATATAACCATACGTTTGAACTCTTCCAGCTTGTCTCTGGACTTTGCAGCATCCGGTAACCTGGACCTGTACACCCCGGCCTAACCCGAGCATTTACAAAACACCGGGTCAGTCTGGTGAACCAGAGTGAGATAAACTCGCACAGTATTAAGGTATCACACAACTTGGTTTTAAAGTAAAAAAATCTTTTCGAAAGAAAAGGATAATCGTAAGACCGAATCCACACATAAATACGGACGGTTTTTACCTTACGATAACCCAAAACAGTTTGAAATCAATAACTTGTCTGATATTATAATAGTGTCTAAACACAAGTAAATATAAATCTAGCGGAACGCTTGCATCTCACGCTCCACATATATAGTATACAATCAAAACCGCAGGCGCTTATTGGAGATTGGATTCCGACCTTGACAAGGTATGGGACCACCTGCCGATAGTGTATCTCTAGAGGCGAATACACTGGGTTCAACAAGAACGTCTTGCAACCCGGCCCTCACATGACCGACCACTCATTTCGCTTGAGTGTATCGAATGTATATCACCAACGGTTGGGCTCAAACCACCGTTCCCGAATGGGCAGAATCGATAGAATAAGAACAAAAGGAATTTCTCTAGATAGGTGATTATACACCCTAATGGGAGCGACCCACATAGCCATGCTGCCTGCCCGATTTCTGTCATCTCCCGGTTGATGAGGGTTGAGTCTACGCTTTATCAGCACATCATATTCACTTCGAATGCCACATCGTCAGATCCATCAGAATCACTAATTGACGTCCACAACAATACATTACGTGTTGGCTAAAGAAGTTTCCTTCTCCGCTTCCACTCTTGGTATGGTTGAAGAAATCAATGTACGTGACCTTTTCTGGAAATACTCTGTCAGACATTCATCCATACAAGTCACCCAGGAACAGGATGAACCGAAGGTACCCTCCTACTGCATCCTAGGAATCACCCTGAGAATCAGTAGCGAGAAGTCCTTGCAATCCGTAGATTCCAACCACGACCGAATCACAGTATATCTCTGCTTGCAATCAGAGATTTTAAGTAATCCTTCCGCTTATGAAGATCAACGGTCTTCAATAGCTCCATCTTGAATCAGCATCTTCAACGTATTCGTATTTGCTGGACGGAATGGTTTTCGAATATATTCGATCCCGGTCTTTCCGTACCAACAATCGTATGGGACAATATTTGATAGTCGGTTATTTAACTATCAAATAAACAAACATTCATCCATAAAGAAAATGGATTCACTGATTCAATACTCAGTATCATTTAGCCTCTAAACCGTCCGTTGGTTATCTCCTTTAAACTTTCCAATATTTGAAACATCGCTTTTACTTCTTATTATAAAATAAGAATATTCTCTAAATTTATTTTATTTCAACTTATAAACTTTCAAATAGTTTATAATATCATTTCCGGAAATCATATCTTATGTTTTCCTCAGCTACTCTCGTTTATAAACCAATATCACTCTGGGATAATCTTGTAGTCGTTCAAGTTAGGGTATTTTATTTACCTCCCAGACCTTGACCAACAACATTCATATCTTCAGAAATAATAGAAGTTTATTAACCACACGTTTTCCTTTGAAAACCTATTTAAATCTCGACCACGTTTACTTAACTAATTATTAAGTAAACTCTTATTAACTCTTTCGATTTACGTCAATAATCATTTACAATATTATGTAACAACTTTGATTCTATTAAAAATAGAATCTTTATGAAAATTCCTTGATATCTCTTTATTATTATGTTACAAATTATTTCAACAATTCAAATTCATTTGTTCAAAATCCGCATAAACAAAGTTTTAATAAATCTTATATTAATACTTTATACATTTGTTATATTTGTATACCTTTCAAAGTCTTATATTTACCGAGACAATTTAACTTATCATCTGAAACAACATCACAGATTTCATTTCAAAGCCATTTTACTTTCACTTATCACATTCTCTTTAAATAATACTCGACTACCTATTTGTTATCTAAAATCATATGATAATCCTTTAAAAACTTATGTCTAAAATAGTTCACCCCATTTATAACCAGTGTTACAAAACACATTTACAAACCACTTGTCAAAATCTTTTGCAAATTAATTACGATAACTTACCATTCTCTTTCACTTTCACATTGTTAACTGCATTCAAAAATCCCATTTCCAATTCATTATCGACAAATAACATTCGTTGTCGTTATTTAAATCTCATACTTCATTTACTCTCGCCAGCAGATACTATTCCGGACCTCGGAATATCACATTCCGATCTTCGGAATAACACTCATTTCGATCAATCATTCCGAACCTCGGAATAACACATTTCCGAACCTCGGAATAAGCCTCGCTTCCATTTACATAACTGAATCTCATTCATAAATGTCATTTATAAATTCATAATCGTACTTTCAACTTTGATTTCTTTTAAATTATGAAATCCCCTTTCCAAATCGTTATTCCTTTCAAATCTGTCAATTTGTCAAATCTTATTCACGAAATGTTATTTAATCGCATTTCGTATTAATTTGAAACACCAGTTGTTAAAACGATTGTTTATCACAAAATATCACTCTTTAAACTCTTTTATAAATTCTCGTCTATCCATGATTCAATTATTCCATTTTTGATGTTTTGAAATCCATTCAAACTTCTTTTACGACCGTTAAGGCCTTTATCAAACCATTTTGGTATTTAAATAACCAATCCGAAAGTTTATATCATTTAAACATTTATTCAATAATATCTTACATTTCTATTTGTTATATCTTATATATTTATAAAATTGGTAAATTTAATTTTGACCATTATTTTTTTACTAAAAATCATAGTTTGAATTCACATAAAAATATATTCATATCTTTGAAATCATTCAAAATCCATTTAACATTGATCTCGACAAATCATCTCTTTTGATTGACGGTACTAAAGAGGCTAACGGTTACTATAGTACCAAACCGTGAAATATAAACCAATTTCACATTCCATACAAGCAACAAGATCATATTGATAACGTTATTCAGTTCAAAAGGTGAACAGTTTACTAATGACGGTCGATAATAAGTGTAACAGTCTATACTGTGCTAATAACAGAAATGCAAGCATTATAACGTTTATAATGGTATAAACGTAACCACTGAGGTAAGTTACCTCAATTGGATTTAATCGTCAGAAATAACGATTAATTAAATTAAACGAACGTTTAATTTAACTGTTTCAGTCAAAATATGAATATAAAATCAACAACGAACAAACAAACAAACAACCATAGCACACCATTATAAAACCCGACTTATATAAAATATAAGTAGAGGAAAAACTGAGTGAGTTTAACTCACCTTGAAGATCATCCGACGTTGAAATATTTTGTTTCAGTGGTTTTCTACTCCGTCCAATTCAGCTTCATAATGTTATGTTTGTCTACACAACGTTCATTGTTTTGTTCCATTCTGGTTACATAATAAAAAGTTATACGTGGTTTAGTATAGGATCTATTGACTAAATAATTACTAACTCCTTAACTAACTTTTAAACTAGCCACATTTTCTTTATAAAAACTATCTAAACAAATTTCGTTGTTTAACCTTACTTAGATAGTAACCAAAATGTTAGTCACATGTTTTAAACAAACAGTCTCCATGTAAAAATATAACTTGCTGATGTTTACGCTCCATTTGGTCTAGGACAAATAAACAAACCTGGAACTTATATATATACATACATACATATAATAAACTATGTGGTTCATGTTAAAATAGCGGGTATGCGTTCAAAAAGTTAGGCATTTTTAAACTTTGTCCTCACCTGGTACATTTCCAAAAAGCTTCCTTCAGGCGCCATTTCTTCCCATGCTATCGCTCAGCCATCATTTTTTTTTTTTTCGAATAAGGGCGGAAGCCCATGCATTTTGCATGGCCCAATATTCTCCAACCTGCTTTCTTCTTTATCCATCTCCTCCATTTTACTGCTACGCATTATCCTTCCCCAACTCTTTTTCACTTCTCCAACTTCCGCTTCTATTTTTTTTTCTTTTCTTATGCGTAAAACTAACGCCCCCTCCCCAGCTTCTCTCTTTTCTTGTTCGCACAACATACCACACTTCTACCTACTGTACAAACCCAGCTCCATCATGCTGCAACTCTAAGCCAAAACTCTTCCCTTACTATTCTATACCCTTACGTCTTCCACCATGTACACATAGTAGCTTCCCATTCCAAAACATCACGAGCCCATATTTTCTCTTTTTATTTATTTTCTTTCTTTTGTTGAAGAAAAGTCGGTTTCAGTTTTATTGGAAATGAACGAAAAACAATTGGGCAGCAGGTCCTTTTATAGGGAAGGAATACGTGGTGGCCAAGGAGTTTAGGTGGATAGGCTTGCAGGACTAAGTAGATTAGCTGACGTGGGTGGGATACTCGAAAAATTACTTGGATGGCACGGTATAAGGTAATTTGGCAGTCAAGGCATTGAAAGTGTGGGGAGCAAGGAATTTTACCGTGAGGCGCAAGGCATTGTTTTTTTTTTTTTTTTTGTGTAGTTCGAAAGTCCCAAACTTTCTAGCAGCTCCACGTTTTATTTTTCTCCTTCCAACGTGTTGCATCTTTTAAATTTGGTTGAGAAAGTATGGTTTCATGAATGGTAGCAACGTAAGCAAAGGAGAAACAAAGAAAAGTTGGGGTGGGATAGTTTTATTAATATAATAATACAACTAAACTTGCATTTGAGAAATCCGGCTAAAAACCACCACATATGATCTTCAATTGAGATGAAGACACCTATTCCTAACATAAAAAAATATTCCGGATCTAATGTGACAGGTTTCGTCGAAATCCGAGGTCGTTTGCGAAAATCCTTTAGAAAATATCGATGAAAAACACCGAGCATTAATTCCTTCAAATTACAGAAAAAATCCTAAAAATACGAGGTCTTGACGTTTCACTAGACCTCTTCCTAAGGTTTCGTATGGAACTTGTTTCGTTGAATTTTGAGTTCGTTTGACCAGTTAACCATTCAAATAAAGTTACCTACACCACTATGTATTCATGTATGAGCGTTGCAGACTGAAATAAAAATACAGTCGTGTTCAGTGAGGTGTCGCGATCCCAAAAATATAATAATACCGGTAGTTTAACTTATATTGTGAAATCCCAAAATGTTGATTACAGGGTGCAAAATACTCCACATAAAAAGTTGCTTATTTAATTAATTAAAAATTACCATAAAATTCTAAAAATTAAATTATCACTACGCCTCAAAAGAACCTTGTCTAAATTCGAAACTGATATGCAGTCATATCCAATAAACCGTTACTGTCAATAAACGATTACGCCGCTGTTTTTCTGCCAAATTGATTTGGGCATAATTTCCAATCTACATGACGAAATCCCGATTTTTCTCTTCCACTAGAAAAATATACTTCTCCAGCTCCGTACATTTCTTGTTTCACAGAAATCCGATTTAAAACGGACTCTGTATATCCAGTTGAAGTTCAAAACTCTATTTTACGAACTGCGGCGCTGTTCTGAGCTCGTTTTATTTTATATATGAATATATATCGTTCAGCTTCGTTTAAATAGCGATTTAAATATTAAAACCCTTTAATATTCCAAATAAAATATTTAAAATAAATAAAATAAATAAAGTATTTGGCTGCCAAAAATACGGGACGTTACAAATTATATTACTTATTCTTGTAAATAAAGGAGTGAATTGATTTGGAATGATTAATATTGAAATAAACAAGTTGTTATCACTATTTAAGTACATTTTACGTAACCCAGCTTGAAAGGAAATATAGTCGAGTGTTGGAAAGAAGCCAAGATGAGGTTTATTAGTTGAGCTGAGTTTTATAGTAAAGCAATAAAAAGATTTAAGCAAATACTTAGCTCAAATGAAGGGTCAACCTGACATTTGAATTAAGCAAAGAGAAATGGAGATATAAAGGGGATTTATATTACACCTGGAATTTATAAATGAGGTTTATAAATGGAATATGAGTTTAAGCGTTGTTTTAAATTAAAAATACTTAATAACGGTATTAAGTTGAATCGATGGGTTTAAAAGGAGTTTCCCAAGAGAAAAAAGAAATTGGAAAAAGGGGTTTATTTGAGCTTGGTAAACAAAGTTGGAAATAGGATTTGAAATTCAATTTGTGAAACGAAGTTATTTAAATAAGTCGAGAATTTATAAAAGTGATGTTAGTAAGAAATTATTTAATTAAGCAATATTAATTATATTCAAAGAGAAATTTCCAAAATATAAGAAGTACTGTAAAGCCATATTTTAAACTGGTAAGATGTGATTTGTTCTTGAATTACAACTCGTATTTACCTGGAGATAAGAACGTCGTTGATCAAGGTCTGAAAGGTAATTAAAATACCCCAACTTGAACGGCTTCGGGACTATCAAAGGGTAATACTAGCTGGTAATGGCAAGAATGGGTAATAAGATTTACAAAGTAGTGGAAATGATATGAGATAATAATTTACTAAGAAAAGATTGGGCGATTAATTTTAAAAGCCAAGTGATGCTGAGTACCAGACCAGTAAGTCTATTTTTGCGATTTTCATGGATGTTTACTTGGTAGTTAAATAAACGACTATCAAGTTTGACCTTTACGATTGTTGGTATGGAAAGACCGGGATCGAATGTATACTCGAAAACCATTCCAACCAACAAATACGAAATATATAAAGGAAGATCAGGCAACGATCGAGATGGAGCATTTGAAGACCATAGTTTTCGTAAAGCGGAAGAACCACTTACAATCTCTGATTCGACCTGGAGATATACTAGGGTTCTGTCGTGGTTGGAATATGTGGATTGCAAGGACTTCTCGCTATTGATCCATGGGGTGATTCCTATATTGGATGCAGCAGGAGAGTACCTTCGGTTCATCCTGTTCCTGGGTGACTTGTATGGACAAGTGTCTGACAGAGTATTTCCTAAAGATCGTGTACGTTGATTTCTACAAACGTACTAGGGTAGTTCCCAAATAGAGTATGTTTGTGGATGTCAATTAGTGATACCTGGCGGATCTGACGATGTGGCATTCAAAGTGAATGGTGGCCAGGTGTTCCAAAAGATAATTCTGACCTCAAGCCTCACAACCAGGAAATGACAGAAATCGGGCAGGCAGCATGGCTATGTGGGTCGCTCCCATTAGGGTGTATAATCACCTATCTAGAGAAAATCCTTTTGCTTCTTTAATCTATTCTATGTTGTCCCTTATCGGGAAACAGTGGTTTGAGTCCAACCGTTGGTGATATACATTCGATACACTCAAGAGAAATGAGTGGTCGGTCATGTGGGGGCCAGGTTGCAAGACGTTCTTGTTGAACCCAGTGTATTCGCCTCTAGAGATACACGAGCGGCAGGTGGTCCCATACCTTGTCAAGGTCGGAATCCAATCTCCAATAAGTGCCCACGGTTTTGTTTGTATATATATACGTGGAGCGTGAGATGCAAGCGTTCCACTAGATTGATATTTACTTGTATTTAGACACTATTATAATATCAGAAAAGATATTGATTTCGAAAACTGTTTTGGGTTATCGTAAGGTAAAAACCATCCGTATTTCTGTGTGGATTTGGTCTTACGATTATCCTTTTCTTTCGAAAGGATTTTGAATTTAAAATCAAGTTGTGTGATACCTTAATGCTGTGCGAGTTTTTCTCACTCTGGTCCACCAGACTAACCCTGTGTTTTGTAAATGCTCGGGTTAGCCCGGGATGTACAGGTGCAGGTTATCAGGTACCTTGAAGTCCAGTGACAAGCTGAAGGTGTTCAGATATGATTACTATTCCGCTGTGTGATTATATATGAGGACAGACTATTAAAACTGTCCAGATGTGTGTTGTACTCTGATATTATAAGTATTTTTTTAAAAAAAGCTCTCAATAAAGATTTATTTCTGTATTATATTTTGTTCCGCTGCGATGTGAGATTCTTTATTTGTTCTTCTTCTTCTTCTATTCTAATATTTCTTTCTTATCTCACCCTCTAATTTCCTTCTATAAACGTTCCAGTGTTTTCGGTGTTTGGAAGCTTGGCATAAGTCATGGTAAGGGTATTTATGTCGATTTTCGGAGCCGGAAATCCCTGGGTCGTTACAATGGTATTAGAGCTATTGGTTGAGTAGTAACCTTGGCTTTGTGGCGTAACTCAATAGAGATGGGGTTAGTAACACCCTAGATTGAGTTTGAGTGTATGTATATGAGAGCGTATTTGTAAGATTTTATATGTAAGTGTTTTGTATTGTGTTATTTGACTGGTTCAAGTGTTGAAAAGCATTGAACTAGCGAGTGGATACAATATTGTTTTATAAAAGTGGGTAAATGAAATAATTTTACCTGATGTATATTTTTATATAGAAAAAGGGAATTTATTTTCTATATTATAGTAATGTTGGTTGTTTGGTTGTTTGTTCTGATTGATTTGACTTGAAATCAAATTTGAATTTTGAAATAAAGTTGAACTGATTTGGAAATCAATTCGTTGATTGGATCAGATATGGAACTAAAATTGAACCTGGTTAAGGAAAATCAAGTTAAAAAAATAATAAATTCAAATTGAGTTAACTTGAATAAATTGGGATTTGAAAATTTAATGGGAATTAACCAAATATTAATCGATCGATATTAATGGATACTAAACCAAGGCGTAAGCAAACGAGATATTGGATATTAATTTAATTTAACAAGTTGGGTTAATAAGGGATTGTATGGATAGCAAGGAGATAAATCCCAGTATAGTGGATTGAAAACAAGCTTGGGGGTGAAGTGGAAACAGAATTATTTGACCCGGTTTATTGTTTGTATTATAAGTGGCATAAGTGCAGAATCTTAAAGGCTGTGGAGATGAGCTAGTTATACAGACTGCAAATGCAGACGATAAGCAGTAGCGTGATACACTTTGGAAGTTGGGATTTGAGTTGGAATGCTCGACCAAAAGTTAAACCTTAATATTATGGGTTGAGCGATTAATTTTATACCCTGAGTGGGTTGCCATTTGGATTTTGAATTTTCTTTTCAAAGAAGTTAAGGCCCAGAGTGGTAGTTGTAGTCGTACTGATCGAGCTATGCAGAGGGGGTGCTGGCAAAATTTTAGAAAAATTTTAGAGTTTGAATTTATTTTGAATTTAATTCAAAAGTAATGATTTTAAAATAATACGGTTCAGAATATCTTCTTACTTTGCAATTTCGAGGATGAAATTATTATAAGGGGGGAAGATTGTAACGTCCCGGATTTTTCGGCCATTTAAATTCGGATATTTAAATGAGTTTATATATTATATTTGAAATATAATGGAATTTTTAATCAAATCTATTTATTTAAATGGTGTTCGAATATATATATTTATATATTTATTTAAAACGAGCTCGAAATGTCGCGGTAGTTTGAAATTTTCGATTTGAAATTTGATCGAATACACAGGATCCGATATAAGTTAGATTTCTGTGAAACGAGACACGTTTGGACCGTTTCGATTATATTTTTCTAATGAAAGAGAAAAATCGATATTTCGGCTTGTAAATTTCAAGTTACGTCCAATTCAAACTTTCAAATAGTCGCTGTGAAATCGTTTTTAAATTATATCGATTTATTTATAAATATTAAACGATTTTTTTATATAAATAGAATATCATCGAAAGAAGAACCAGGATTTTCAATGTTGAGTTTTGAATTTTATACTAATTGAAATTTGACTTATTGGTTCTAAATATACGATAGTATTTATTTATTTTCGTTTGGCCGCTTGAATTAAATATATACGTATATATTTGTGTTTTCACTTGGCTCGGCAACACGAATAAAAACCGATTACACTTCTTACTTGAACCACAACATATATTCAAATACACTATAAATAAGAACGAAATATACATATATGTTTGGAAGTGTTACACATCCACACAAAGAAAAATGAAAAGAAAAGAATGCAGTTAATACAAAGAAAAAGGCAAAAGGAAAAAGAAAGAAGTAAAATAAACTACAACAGCTAGGAAAGTGAGTAGAGAACAGCTAAATGAAATCAAACAGACAAATATATGTATATTTACAGCTACATATATATATACACACACACACACACACACATTCGGATTCATACAACCAAATCAAATTGCTAAAACACAGTAAAGATTCATTTTGAAATCCACTGTTTTTCATACAGTGGAAAACCCAAATGAAATCAACAATACAAACAGTATGTGCAGACAATACAAATACTACAAACAACTAAAAGGATTTCAGTTTTGATATCAGCAGCCTTTGTTCTGTCAAGAACCAGTGATCCATCATCTTCATCAGTTAGATCTGAAAAAGAAAGGGAAAAGAGAAAATTATGGTTAGAAGTAGTACATATTCCCATCAAAACAGTAGATTCACATGTATGTATATTAAACCTCATCACTGTTTTCGTATTTTTAAATCCAAACAAAATCCAAGGACAAATTCATATCTTGAGTGAAATAAATTCATAACAAGACTGTTCATACATTTTAAAGGTCCGAACAAAAAAATCTACAATGCATCGCTGATAGAAGTGACAATACATAGCTCACAGCTATCTAAAACTATCCAATTTCAATCAAAATCCTTTTCGAACAAATCTGAAAATCGTATACGAAATCCGAACCATAATCTAACCTATAGATTTGAATTGTGACTGAAATAACAATACGATTTTGACAGTGATTCTATCATATCATCCACCACTATAAATATGCTATCACACAAAGTATTTCATCATCTCAAACACAACCGAACCAACATGGTAAACCAGAAATGGTTCAGAACCACTAGGAAAATTCAAACAAAAATATAATAAGATTTATCTGCAATTTGAGAGCCGTGTACTGGTTTCTGATGAAACAGTTCGGAAATCAAAGTCCTAGGGTGCCCAGAGCCTGTAGAGGAAGCTGCTTCGTTATGGGTCAGGAGGGTTGACCGGCGACGACGTGATGGTTGTCGAAGTGGATCGTTCGGGTTGAGCAGAACAAATCAGAGAAGGGGTGGCGAGGGGGAGCCAGGTCCGGTGTTGCTGAAGGCCGACGGAGGGCGTAGGGTTTCGGTTTTTGGCCAGGAACGATGAATTTGTGGAGGCGATGGAAAAGGGGATTTAGGGTTTGATTTGGGAAAAGGATGAGGCGACTGATTAATGAAAATAATGGATCGGTGGGGGGGGGGGGGGTTTAAGGAACAATCGGGTCGGATTCTTTTGGGATGGAATGTTGAGGTAAAGCCCATGTTGGTTTTAAAAGGAAATATATGTTTTTAAATTTTAATTTCTTTTATAAACTTTTTTATATGATTTCTCTCTCGTACGTTATCAGATTTACGCACGGTCAATTGCGTTGGGACCGTGGAGACGAGTACTTCGAGATGGAGCAGAATTGGTCAGGATCGGGAACAACTGGAAATTTTAGTCGAATTAAACGTCAGTTTAATTTGACTAAAACATACTGTTTATCGACAGATTCAAATCAAGGTGAGTTAAACTCACTCAGCTCTTCCCATTTATATTTTATATAAATTGGGTTTTTATTTTCTGTGTTCTGATTGTTAGTGATTGACAGTTTGCTAGTTATGTACGTTTATTGTTGATTCAATTTCTGAAATCAAACGGTTGATTAATTTCAGAAAAATACCAATCATTTTGATTTGACCCAAATAAAATAATTTCACTTGATTGGTCACGTTATAAACATGTTGAAATTGTTTGAATTATTAGGATGATCTGTTAATTGGTTGTTGATCGTTATAGAAATAATCAGTTGAATAAAAAGAAATATTTGATTATTGTTGATTGTTGAACCATGTTTCAACATTATATCTGATATTAATCAATGGATAGGATGGTTAGGAAATGGGCATCACCTGGCTTAGAAATCGATCGATTTATATGGGTTTTTATCGACAATGAGCCAATAGTATTGAAGTTATTTTATAACTAAAGAAGGTTTTTGAAAATTATTACTTTTAAAATTATCCTAAGGAAATAAATATTAATTTATTTTTTAATTAAGGTTTATAAGAAAATTATGAAATGGTTTTAGAAAACAAATTCTTACATTAATGAGAATTGTAAGCAAATGAGAAGTAATAACCCAGTGGTTAAATACTTGATTAATCGCATCAGATGGATAGTTGAATGGAGTTATTTAAATTAATTTTATTTTAATTAAAAGGAAGAATTAACTGGGATTGGTTAGAAGAATTTTGAGTTGACCGAGACGACTGTTTTTAACTAAATTAAACTTTAATTAGTGAAATTACAAAATGAATGATTGGATAATCCTAGTAAGATTTTAAAAAGGAAATCTATTACTTATTCTTGTAAATAAAGGAGTAAATTGATTTGGAATGATTAATATTGAAATAAATGAGTTGTAATCACTATTTAAATACATTTTTACGTAACCCAGCTTGAAAGGAAATATAGTCGAGTGTTGGAAAGAAGCCAAGATGAGGTTTGTTAGTTGAGCTGAGTTTTATAGTAAAGCAATAAAAAGATTTAAGCAAATACGTAGCACAAATGAAGGGTCAACCTGACATTTGAATTAAGCAAAGAGAAATGGAGATATAAAGGGGATTTATATTACAACTGGAATTTATAAACGAGGTTTATAATTGGAATATGAGTTTAAGCGTTGTTTTAAATTAAAAATACTTAATAATGGTATTAAGTTGAATCGATGGGTTTAAAAGGAGTTTCCCAAGAGAAAAAAGAAATTGGAAAAAGGGGTTTGTTTGAGCTTGGTAAACAAAGTTGGAAATAGGATTTGAAATTCAATTTGTGAAACGAAGTTATTTAAATAAGTCGAGAATTTATAAAAGTGATGTTAGTAAGAAATTATTTAATTAAGCAATATTAATTATATTCAAAGAGAAATTTCCAAAAGATAAGAAGTACTGTAAAGCCATATTTTAAACTGGTAAGATGTGATTTGTTCTTGAATTACAACTCGTATTTACCTGGAGATAAGAACGTCGTTGATCAAGGTCTGAGAGGTAATTAAAATACCCTAACTTGAACGGCTTCGGGACTATCAAAGGGTAATACTAGCTGGTAATGGCAAGAATGGGTAATAAGATTTCCAAAGTAGTGGAAATGATATGAGATAATAATTTACCGAGAAAAGATTGGGTGATTAATTTTAAAAGCCAAGTGATGCTGAGTACCAGACCAGTAAGTCTATTTTTTGTGATTTTCATGGATGTTTACTTGGTAGTTAAATAACCGACTATCAAGTCTGACCTTTACGATTGTTGGTATGGAAAGACCGGGATCGAATGTATATTCGAAAACCATTCCAATCAACAAATAAGAAATATATAAAGGAAGACCAGGAAACGATCGAGATGGTGCATTTGAAGACCATAGTTTTCGTAAAGTGGAAGAACCACTTACAGTCTCTGATTTGACCCGGAGATATACTGGGGTTCGGTCGTGGTTGGAATATGTGGATTGCAAGGACTTCTCGCTATTGATCCATGGGGTGATTCCTATATTGGATGCAGCAGGAGAGTACCTTCGGTTCATCCTGTTCCTGGGTGACTTGTATGGACGAGTGTCTGACAGAGTATTTCCAAAAGACCGTGTACGTTGATTTCTACAAACGTACCTGGGTAGCTCCCAAATAGAGTATGTTTGTGGACGTCAATTAGTGAAACCTGGTGGATATGACGATGTGACATTCAAAGTCAATGGTGGTCAGGTGTTCCAAAAGATAATTTTGACCTCAAGCCTCACAACCAGGAAATGACAGAAATCGGGCAGGCAGCATGGCTATGTGGGTCGCTCCCATTAGGGTGTATAATCACCTATCTAGAGAAAATCCTTTTGCTTCTTTAATCTATTCGATGTTGTCCCTTATCAGGAAACAGTGGTTTGAGTCCAACCGTTGGTGATATACATTCGATACACTCAAGAGAAATGAGTGGTCGGTCATGTGAGGGCCGGGTTGCAAGACGTTCTTTTTGAACCCAGTGTATTCGTCTCTAGAGATACACGAGCGGCAGGTGGTCCCATACCTTGTCAAGGTCGGAATCCAATCTCCAATAAGTGCCCATGGTTTTGTTTGTATATATCTATATATATATATACGTGGAGCGTGAGATGCAAGCGTTCCACTAGATTGATATTTACTTGTATTTAGACACTATTATAATATCAGAAAAGATATCGATTTCGAAAACTGTTTTGGGTTATCGTAAGGTAAAAACCATCTATATTTCTGTGTGGATTTGGTCTTACGATTATCCTTTTCTTTCGAAAGGATTTTGAATTTAAAATCAAGTTGTGTGATACCTTAATGCTGTGCGAGTTTTTCTCACTCTGGTCCACCAGACTGACCCGGTGTTTTGTAAATGCTCGGGTTAGCCCGAGATGTACAGGTGTAGGTTATCAGGTACCGTGAAGTCCAGTGACAAGCTGAAGGTGTTCAGATATGATTACTATTCCGTTGTGTGATTATATATAGGACAGACTATTGAAACTGTCCAGATGTGTGTTGTACTCTGATATTGTAAGTATTTTTTTAAAAAAAGCTCTCAATAAAGATTTATTAGGGGAATGGGAATAGCAGAGGATTCCATGTCAAATAGGCAGAAGCGCTGTTATTAGGTTTAAGTAATAGATGTCTTGAACACAGAGACCCGCTTGTCTGGCGTAGACACCTGATTACTTGAGATAAGAACATGATGGGCATTTAAGATATGGTTTAGAGCGTTAGGTCCCAATGAACCATTATCGCAAACACCTGTTGTGCGCTCCTCGTTTTTGCCATTATCTGTTCCTTAGCAAATTTAGAACTTACAACGCATGTATCAACCCGGACTACATCTGCATTAGATTCGTCCATCTCAACCGCGGTCGGATTAATAGAAGAGGACTATTGTCCTTCTCTACCCTCCCACAAGCCTCAAAATTAAACGAGTAACTCCTACCTGATTATGAAGACCAGAGATCGAAAGGATCCGGGCGTGGGCATTTACTGAATGCTCTAATTCAGCAAGGGAATTCAAATGTAATCCTGGTTCCATGTGCTTTCGAAGACATTCTAAGGGAGCAAATCTGGATTTAAAGTGGTCATTAAATGTATGCCTTGTCTTAAACGCGAGGGACTTGTGGATTTAGACTTCGCTGAAGGCGATGAGTATACCTGACGCGACATGGGGACGTAAAAACAAGAGGGTTAGAGAGGGATGTGGAAGACACGTTGAGAAGCAGTGGAGGGAGCTGCCATTATCCGCGTTCTAAAATGAAATGATATTTTGAATAAAAGCTTGTACTGTATATGTTCTAGATCAAATCTAAGTATTTCAAACAAACTCCTTTAATTTTATTTAACTTGTTTATAAAAGATTTGTAGTCAGTACATATCACTTTCAATTTATAAGTGTACACGACTAATGTGATCATACATAGACGGTTGGACTTACACTACAACTATCACATTTGTCCCTTTTGTATGTCTATATTATCCAAATTTATTTTGAGTTATACAATTACAAACTAGTGTTACGGTGCCTTTGAATCCGGCAATCCCGGACCACCGGACAATATGTAAACTCAAAGAGATGGTGATGTGGAATGTTCAAAGTTAGATTTTGAATCTGGTTTGGACTAGCTCAGTCTGGTCAATGTGAAATGTCATGGATCAGTTAGTTGCCCATCAATCCAAGTACTTTGAATCGGCCAGCTCAGTCGATGAGTCCACCTACTACGGATCGACCCCTTGAAGAAAGCCTCGGTTCATGTGCGAGTTTGGATCAGGTAAGAACTAAAGAATAAGGGATTGCTTCGAGTAAAGACCACTTAAGCATGGGTAAATCAGATCGGCACCGATCCAGAATCCAAAACTTGTATGATCTGGCCTGAACTCTTCGGAAATGGTCCTCATCAGCACCGATCGATAACCCAAAACCTGGGTGATCTGGCCCGAACACTTCGTAAATGGTCTTCACACGACCCTTGGTTTCTCTGTTAATCTACCAGCCAATCTAAGCCTACCATCATCTATAAATATGAGATGCAACGAAGAATTTAGGATCTTCTTTTGGCTCTTTGTGCTTCTTCCACCATTATTGATATTGTAACTAAGGTGACTACGACCCAAATTCTTGTAATCCTCAAAAATCAAGTAACAAAGAATTGAAAGAAAAAGTGGACGTAGGGTTATCAATGTCGAACCACTATAAACTATTGATGTCTTGTTTTTTTTATTATTTCCATCTGTTATTTCTTCATTTAACCTTTACTTAGACTTAAAGGACATTGGTACCATCTTTGCTGTTAACATTTTTGTGCTTTCATTGAGAACAACAATCCTCAGGGACAAGATCTTTTTATCTACTAGTGGATCCATAAGTCTGTTGATAAGATCAAAATTCACATATTTCAGTTAGTTTTTGCATTTTTGGATTAAGTTGAATCTCGATAATGGCTGCAAAAAAAGAAGCAACCACTTTAGGGCCACGAACCAGGCGTAAGATGAAACCAGTAAGCAACAAGGAAATCCTGGAACTGTGATGACCACTATCGCAACAAACGCGATGCTGTCAACAAATCCAATCAACCACGAGGGCTTGATGGTCGTAATAAGAAAGTTGAAAGAGACTCATGGAGCTCTGAATGGGCAAATCCGAGATAACATAGAACCGATGACATAGGTGAACCGAATGAATGTAGAGTGGAATGAAGTGAGTGTTGACTATATGATATTTTATTTGATGATAACAAACATATATTATTCTATAAATGTGTTTGTAGTTGTACTATTCTATATTTCATCTTATACAGGAATAAATAATAATATTGAATAATAATACTATTGCACAAAATTTGAATATTCAAACATTATTTATTATTCAATAAATATTTTATTTCAAACATTCAGAATAGTACATCTTTCAGAACTCACTTCTGTACATTCAGTTGCCACATTCATTTAAATTTGTTTCCTTACTGCAATTCACTTAAGTCACCCAGTCACTCTCTCACATTTATTCATACACACTCACTGAATCTTCATGTGCTTCTAAACCTGTCCAATCACCTATAAACCTTCCATAGAAACATACACAGTAAACTATACAAAATAGATTATTATTACTTTTTGAAAAAGGGTACTTATAATGCATTAAAAAGAGTACAATGACAGGGATAGAGATGGAATAAATTACAACACACACAAGAAGAAATACTGTACAACAGAAAACAAAACCAGCCCTTACCCTAATACACCACAATTACCACAAAAAAAACACATGCAAAAGCACAAACACCCCAAAGTACAACTCACGCAGTAGCAGCACGCAATAGTCAGAAGACCAAACAACTATAGGACCAAAAGAACCAACACTTTCCATAAGCAAAACCTAAAAACCATACCCACAACAGAACTTGCAAAGCTTACCAAACATGCAGAGACTCCATAAGCCCATAAACTACCACAAAAGCATTTCTATATGAACCATAAAATACCCGTAGATGGATCACAAGCACAAACAGCAAGATGCACAAAGGTAAAAGACACTATCAAAGAACTTAAACCAACAAAAAATCATTTTTTTGCAAACTCCTCCATTAATGATTCCTCCAAGATTTACTCCTTCCCTACCTTTCTTCGATTTGGAACGATTTTGTATTTGAGAAACTAGCTTAGTCCACTCTGGATTATCCTCCACTAAAGGAACTTCAACAGCCAATTTCTTCCCTTTTTTATTTTTACTTGACTTAATAAAACTTCTTCTCTTTTTGAAGCTACAAGAAGAAGAGCTAAAGGAGCTATCTGAATCATTCATGTATACATCTTTAATTGCAGATTATTCTTCGTTTGGAAACTCACAACCATCATATTTTCTTCCTTTAATTGCTGAAACCTCATCATTTTGTTCATTTAGCGTGATGTCAACCTCTGTGTCCTTATTAATTTCTTTACATTGATTCATCTCCTTTACGTTATTATCCCCGAATAATTTCTTATCTTTCTTAGCTGAATCTACTCCATTCTTATCACCTGTATACCTTCACATCTATCAACTTTATCTTCTATAGACATACTTTCTGCTTCTTTACTAACTACCTTTTTACAAACATTAATCTCAATTTGCCTCATAATTTTGGTGTGTTTCTCATCATATTTCCAGACTTGGTCTGATATATATACACACACACACACACACACACATATATATATATATATATATGAGTCTATACTGCTATTTACAGTGATTCACTGTAAATACCACAAGGTAGACTGTTTTTCTAGTGCTCGCAAACCAACCTCAACTCAGTTATAATGGTCTGTTGATCAAGACCAGCCTCTACTCACATATGTGGTCTACTGATCTTGACCAACCTCAACACAACCATGATTGTTTTGCTGGATTAGAAATAATATATATATGGACTAAGGTAAAAATTTCTGGTGAACCGGAGTAATAGGTCAAATACAACTCGGCATGGCACATGATCAAATAAATCAGTGGCACATGAAACTTAGTGTAGCACCCCAAAATTTAATACAATATAACCATACCTTAAGATAATAAATTGGATATAACCTAATTAAATATTTATAGTTAAGTGAAACTGGCTTTACCATCGCGTTCGTCTCGGAATTCTGGTTCAGATAGATGCCAAGTTTGCGCAAAACGGACAACATATGAAGAAGTTATGGACATTAGATGTTTGTATACATATAAGGGTCATATATATAAATATATTATTGATATAATTTCAGAAACAAAATGAGATGAGGCGGGAAAACGAGTGAGAAATAAGCCCATTGCGAGACAACCTATGCTCGTCCCAGGTCAACCCAAAGGTCGACCCAAAGAGGACTGGGTCGACCCTACGGTCGACCCACTATGAATCTGGGTAGATCCATTCTACGAATCTGGACTGTTTTGTGGACTGTATTCATTACTGACTCAGCTCTAAGTGTACAGACTGGATTTAAATCCTAAAATCTAAAGGTTGAGGTTGACTCTGTGAATCTACAAATGGATGGCTTCTCTCATTCCTAACTCACACAAATTCTTCATATCTTCTTCCGCCTCTATGAAATTATTCTGAAAAATATAAACATATAATGAGGGAATGCTGCTGAGGATTGGATCAAACAGAGACAATATTAGGACTTGCATACATACAACTTAGATTGGACATTTCTACGTCTTAGTGTTATATATATGAGAGATTTATTCTCATTGTTACCAAGGCTCACTGTGAGTTCCTGTCATTCACATATTTGATTTCTTAGACTTTAAACATGACAGTTAAATAAAATTGGGTTAGGATATGCAATTTTAGTTATACATGTTATCATTACTAATCACTTATGTCGTTATGATAAGTAAAACATATGGTATACATGTTAAACACTTATGTCGTTGTAACAGTAAAACATATGCCTGTAATGTTGGATAATTAATAAGTATTATGTATCTATCTTCCTTTTCCCATTTTTTATGTTTTATGTTTATTTCCTGTCTTGCCTATATGCCTATGTGATTTGATTCTATTCTTCTTCCATTGTTTTCCCTTTTTTTTACGCTAAGCCTAGGCCTTTGGAAGCCCAGCTTATACCCGACTAGAGTGTGTGTATAGTTGGGGCAATAACGGATGATATAAAAAGAGGAATTTAGGCATGTTATTAGATTGGGACTGATTAACAATAATTTGGGAAAGAGGATATTATACACATGTTTAGACTTGCTATAAATTGATAAAAAGGATTAATGTGTATATACTTGTTGTGAATGGATAATATGCATAAACCTGTATATGTTGTAAACTGAAACATAGTTGATAAATAGTATGCATATGAAATGTTAGGTTTTCTTTAAAACAAACATTAAGTAAATAACATGTTAGAGCATTGTAAGTACCAGATGTAGGTTAATAAATTGATATGCCGTAGAAATTGTATACATCTGGGCAGGTGTTTTGGGGTAGGGTTGTACACACATAATGACATGTAATATTACAACTGTGCTTATTAATAAACCTAAACCTGCTAGGTTAAACATGATTATTAATAAGCTAAGAGGTCCCCCGTTCTTGCAGTTTTATCGGGTTTTGGGACTCTTAATTCCTAGTTGTTGGGGCATAAGCTTAGGGGGGTTGGCTTGTGCCAATTTGTTGTTTCGAACCCATATCAGTCAGTATCCCTGTTGGTATTTTATTAGAGGGGGGCTCACACTAGGAAGGAGCCAGGGCACGTTTTACTGAACTGGATAGTAAGAGGTTCACATGGGGGTGGGTACGGGCGCGTTCCGGCGGAGTCATGAGCGTGTATGGGTCCGACTATGGAAGATAAGCCGTTTTAACACCAGTAAATAGGTCTGTGTTTTATAGTTGTTGGGTTAAGGAGCGATACACCCTACTACTGGGGATGACACAAGGTATTTACGTAGTAGAGAGCCGATCGCTTGGGTGGTAATTAGGGCACACCTAATTCTATTGTTGTGTGATTAGGGTAACGTCTAATATGGTTATGTAATTAGGGTACACAGAATCCTGCTGTTTATTCCCACTGTTTAATTCTGTTGTTAATCCTATTGATTTGTAATCATGTTAAACTTGTTATACTAGTATTGGTGCAGACATAAGACATATCTTTTAGGATATAAATGTGAAGCATTACTCAATCATAGTTTATTCCTGTTATTCCTGTCTATCCTATTGTTTTGTTTAGTTTACCTTATGTGACACTGTACCTTTTTTATCCAGTCTTATATACCTGTCTTGGCATTTCTATTTTATGCACATTTGTAAATCACTGGAACTCACCAGACCTTATGTCTGACCATCTTTCTTTCGCCTCTTTCTTCCTTCCTCCCCAGATCCTCAGAGTGGAAGCACTCAGCAGCGATTAGGACTTCTCTTACAACTTGGACTTGGATTTTTTTTAGATGTATCATTTTGACTTGCTTTCTACTTTTGTATGACTTATGGCGAGGGATATGATTTTATGTACTCTGATATGTTATTTCATGAGATATTTGGTGAGGCAAATTTGAGACATGTGGTTAGTTGTAACTGGTTTTGATGTACTTGTGAAACTATGGTTTATTTTTAATAATGAAGTTAAAAAAATTCCGTTGCTTATTTTATCTATCTTGCAAATTTTCTGTAATGTTTACCTATTGCGCTTCACGGAACTTAATGCACTCTCTTATGAATGACATTAACGGACGTGGGTGTCACACTTAGTGAAGCAACATTATACAAACACACACATATACACACACATATATGTATGTATATACATGTATGTATATATGGCTGCAACCAAGACACAAGGAAATGGTGCAACAAATACAATCACAAGCACAAGGCACCAGGAAAGTGCAAGCATAAGGCACCGGGCAAGTGAACAAGCACAAGGAACCCGATGAACAAGAAAGTATGGATCGAGAAAGTATATGTATATATATATATGTGTGTGTGTGTGTGTGTGTATAAATATATATATATATATATATATATATATTCGAACCAACTCAAGGGTTAGGAAGTGAACATGCACACCAAACATACAAGCTCAGGTGAAATGGCAAGTGCAACAAAGTACATATGGTCATACAACATGGTCAAGTGTCAAAGAGGTGAAACACATGAAACAGGTACAAAGAGCAAATACAACCAAGCCAGGGTACAACATGCATGGTGCATGCAACATGCTCCAGAAGTCAAGCTCAAGTGACACAAAATCCAGATGCATGTATATGCACAAAACCAGAACCAGGAGTACAAGTCAATGCACAAGCATCAAGAGAAGTTGAAAGCACATATATGGTAGTATGAAGAATGAAAACTGGCCAAAACAAGGATGATGAAGCAAAGCCAGTGCACCTAAATTAACAAATCAAAAAATATAACAAGCATGCACAACTCTCAGGGCACAAACAAATACATGCAATAGTTCAAAATACCTCAAAGTAGATGCAGCAACAGTCCAAGCACACAGATGTACAATATCAATACAAGAGCAGTTTCAAATACCATCACAATGAACATATGTACACAAGTGTACATATGCACATGGTCACGAGCAATAGAGTGCAAAACATTGGCACAAGTGTACTTCAGCAAGCCCAGACATATCAATGTATACAAATGTGCAAAAGAGTATTTCAAATGGTCATAAGGGCAGTGGTGTATGCACAAGTGTCTGTGTACAACGACATACACACACAATTTTGAATGTATATATGTACTCATGCATACGCAGTTATAATGAAACAAGGCAGAAAGTGGTTATATAAGCCAAGACAGACATAGGTGAAAAGCAGCTCAAATGGATTCAGAAGAAAATGGAAATTCCTTTTTAAATTTCACCAATTCAAAAGTTGGAAAGAAATTAATCTGCATTGTTGGCATAAGAATAATTGGCAATTAAAAATGTGGATCAAAGAATTTCAATCATGCATGTATTCAATCACTACCAAAATAAAGTTGCAAATTATTTCTCCAAATGGAAAGTAAGCTAACTTGACAAGATACACCCAAGAAAATCACGCATGAATTTATCAGTGCAATCGAAGTTTTTTGTTTTTAGCAAGAGTGCAATCACAGTTTCAAATGTTTCCAGAAAAACACAAGTGCGATTTTTTGGAATAAAAACCAGTCAAAGGTTTACAGAAATCCATCGAACGCACATGGCAAGTCCTAAATTAAATTCGAGCAATTAGGGTTCGAAAATCCTATGTATAACACCAATTATCATCGGCAACAGGTATCCCAACCGAAGAAAACAATTCAAGAAATCGAACAAATAAAACCAAAGAGCTTACAGTTTTGTTCGATCGAGAGAGTGATTGGAGTTTTGAAGACAACCAGCGTTCATCAAATCGAAGACCATTAGAAATCAACTCGAAGCATACCCCTGATATGAACCAAAATCACAAACCCTAGTTTTTCGTTTGTCACCATTGAAAGAGGAAAAAGGTGGCAATCGAATATTGCTAAAGAAAATACAAAGGGGGCCTTCTTCTATTTCTTCTTATTTTAATAGTTTATATGGGTTTTGTTTCTATTATTTGTTTCTCTACTTGTCAATTCTTGTTTTAGTTGAAGTTGCAACTACATCATTTTGTAGTTGAGAAAATCACAATTTAGGAGTTAAGTCGTGTTAAGATTTTGAGCTTAGGGTTAGAGCAGTAGCAGGGTCTGCAAGTTTACAGACTTTTGTAAGTGGGAATCTGTTTTAATACCTAGTAGAAATCTTAGGAATTCAGCAGTCGGCAGAGTTTGCCGAAGCTATGTAATTCTTGTATGTGATTTGTCTTTTCTATGGTTTCTTTATTATTTTGTGTTAGCTTTTACTTTTAAATTTACAATAAACCCTATTCACCCCCTCTAGGGTTAATCTAGATCCAACAAGTGGTATCAGAGGCAGTGTCTAATTAACTCTAGAGTCATGAATTCAACAAAAAATATATGGGGTGCACTTCTGAAGTGCGCCCCCATAATTTTGTACTAGCGCACTTGCCAAGTGCGCTAGTATATATTTGCACGGCGCACTTGCCAAGTGCGCTAGTATATCTTTTATGGTTAAAGTGGTCTATAGACTTTGGTTATATTCACAACTATGAACTACAACTACTGAAGGTGACAGTTTATGGAGCGGACTTGGCTCCAGACTTTGGCATGAACAACCTCTGATTAGACACCAGGTGCTAACACTTCTAGTAGGCTGTTGGTAATGAATATCCGTGTGAGTAACAACCTCAATAAGAGATGTAGAAGTTTGAACTGAATTGAGGTGTATATATTTTATTTAATCTTCTCTCTTTCACGATTGTGGACTTTGTTTGTTTCACAGTTGAGCTTTCGCTTCTCGTAGAATGCACGTTTGAATTCTTCAGCTTCCACAATGATTTGGTTTTTCAATTCCTTTTCCCTTTTCTCTTTCTCCTCCAATAGGATGGCATTTTGGCTAATACAAATGGATTTTTGTTAAATATTTGATGTATTGAAAATTTTCAAATTTATCTTAAAGATACAAATGTCAGACAAAAATTGCTGCATATTTATCATGTCATTTCAACATACTAGAACATCAATACAAATATACACTTCCAACCTCTTTGAAATTTACACGAGCGCACTTTTCAGGTGCGCTAGTGCAAATATATATTGGCACAGTTGGCAAGTGTGCCAGTGTAAATATATAATGGCACACATGGCAGGTGCGCCAGTACAATATTATAGGGGTGCACTTCAGAAGTGCGCCCCGTATTTTAAAAGAAAAAAGGTTGGCCAGCTCATCGCTGTGCTGGCCAAAACTAGCCTATATTTGCTGTGACGGCCGGGAATTTCGCTCGATCCGAATCAGTCGTTAAACCGATCTAGATAGTTCGAAACCCCTGATCGTTTGAGAACAGGACAAATCATAACGCAAACAGAAGAACATTTCATTGTTATTACAACAATTCCATCAGATACAAGAATATACAGAGTATGAATGAATAAATTACATTCGACAAATATCAGAGATTTCAATAAATTACATAGCAGCGGAAAATAATACAAAGCACAACTGAAGGTGATATACGGATACAGAGCTTTCCGGATATCATTCCAGCTGTAAACCAGGATCCTGTGAATATAATTCTGCAAAACCAAAACTACTAGCTGGCCGTGCGGAAATAGGGGCACCCAGAGTTTAGATTAAAACAATAAACTCCAGGTCAGTCATGTGACTGGTGTGAGAACTAAAACAGTTATTTAGAACTTGACTTTAAAAGAGAGTAATTCAAGGGACCACGCCGTATAACACGGAACGGTTTCCTCCCAAGAATACCAGTGCATAGAATAAACAACGTAATGCTTTTCGAAAAATGATGCTATTATAAGACCCAGGTCCCATCACACAATGCAACGCAAGCCGTAGGATAGGGTTTTACCTTATAACAGCCAAACATGCTTGGTACGTTTAAAACAAATCATTTGATACTATAATAAGTGTATAGTGTCAAAACCATTTCAATCATAAATATAAATCATAGACGGCATGGGTACCATATATCATGTCGCCATACTAGTTCTACAATTAAAACCGCAATACACGTATTGGAAATTGTATTTCCGTCATGAGTCGAGGCAAGGGGCAAGCTCCTCTCCACTTCGAGACACTCTAGCAAATGCTCAGGACTACGCACTCTGGGCAGCCACTGGATCGGTTGGGCCGGTCCTCACTTACGTTAGAGGATTAATTATGCCTGAACACACGTTTCCCGGTCCTTACAGACCTATAATCGAGGCGCCTCATTCCAACAACCACAAAGGTGAAAAGTATATAAATGTCAGGGCTGGTAAGTCACTGACACCACCAAAGCTAGAAAGAAACGTCGTGTTCTCCCAACGGTCCGTATCCCGTTTTTAACTCATACCGAGGTGTGAGGCTCGCGAATTCACGTTATACACAAAGCTGCCACGTAGGCCGTGCTTTGATCATCAACCACAGGACTCTGCTTTTCAACAAAAGCCTTGATCCATGCAACTCAGCGTGCCACACAGGCAATTCATGCCATGCGATTGATATCTATCGATTTATAACCTCTAAGCTTGTACGTCTCAGAGAAGGGCGTTAAGCAAGAGAATAAATTCTCCGCCGCCAAACAGATATATATTTAACAGAAATCAATTAACACAGAATAAAATCAAATGTCAGACACACAATCCATTTACAAGTTCGTACTGGGTCTGAACGAAACCGGAGGCACTTTCCTCGCATATCCATCGATCTCCAAGTACGTCTGGACGATCACTAACTGATTCCCTCATCTTGGGTGTACATCCCAATCAATATCATCAGTAATCACCCAAACGACGTGAAGACTTCCGGTCTTCAACCACCGTCTTCATCTTCGACATATCGTCGAATCGGTTATTCAGAATGGGTATAACCCGGCCTTTTCGAACAACCCACGTATATTAAAACAAATGTTACACAAACACAACATACGCCTCATTCCAATTCAGTAGCCACTAACCGCAAATTTCATATTCTTAGGGAAAGGTTCCCATTAATTTTATCCCAGATAAATCCTTTCAAATTTATTCTTTATTCTTCCATTGGATGTCGTATCAAACCAAATTATGGTTTTTCCAAACTAGTCGAGATTAGCGAACCACACCGAAGTAGTTATTTATTTTATTTCCCAATCCCAACCAATTCATCCCATGAAGCAAAACTGGTAATACTCCATATCTAACACCACAGTGTTTTTGGTAAAATTAATTACCATTTCACGTTCAAATCTAATTAAAGATTTAACTATCGCTCTGGAGCAAAACTTGTGATACTCCATTCTCGCTCATTTGCCAAATTTGATAATTTAGATTATCCATTCACATTTCAATCTAATTGCAGATTCATTAAAACTCCTTTTACTGGGTTAAAGAACTAATGTCATTTAAAACACAGTTCACGACAAACCCAAATCATATTCTATTTATTACCGGGTTAAAGAACAAGTGTCATTTAAAACACCCTTCACGATAAACCCACAAATCAATTCTATTTAAACCCATTTCAAATCCAATTTATTTATTTAAAAATAAACGGGTTTAATTTTAGTTCAAACTAGTTTATTTCGATAAAAATCTATTTTTATCTTTTCAAATATGGAGTTTTTCATCCCAATTTTTCCCAAATCATTTCTTATGATTTTACACAAATTATTACTATTTTTAATAATTTTATCAAGGCCCGTACAGTCGATTTCCATCAATGGCCATAGAACTGCACTTACAGCGACCTTTTCCAAATTTGACTTGGACGTATCTCCAAATCCAACCGTTAGATTTCAAACTTCTAATTTTTGTTAGAAAGCTCTTTTCGATACGAATCCAACGGTTCCGGTTTTAGGAGAATTCGACGGTCGGATCTCCCGTAATGTCCGTTCGAAGTTAATGGTCGAAATTCACGAACTGCCGCGGCGCGGCGCGTTCTATTCAGGCCATTATATTATATATATAATATATATAATATATATTTCGTCGATTTCTGTTCAATTCAAATTTCAATTCAATTTGAATTGATTTCAATTCGTTTTCAATTCAATTTGAATTCGTTTTCAATTCAATTCGAATTCGTTTTATATTCAATTTGAACTCGTTTTCTATTTAATTCGATTCAAATTCGTTTTCTATTCAATTTGAACTCGTTTTCTATTTAATTCGATTCAAATTCATTTTCTATTTAATTTGAACTCGTTTTCTATTTAATTCGATTCAAATTCGTTTTCTATTCAATTTGAACTCGTTTTCTATTTAATTCGATTCAAATTCGTTTTCTATTCAATTTGAACTCGTTTTCTATAATTCGATTCAAATTCGTTTTCTATTCAATTTGAACTTGTTTTCTATTTAATTCGATTCAAATTCGTTTTCTATTCAATTTGAACTCGTTTTCTATTTAATTCGATTCAAATTCGTTTTCTATTCAATTTAATTCCAAATTGGTTTTCTATTCGATTCAATTCAAATTGGTTTTCTATTCGATTCAATTCAAATTGGTTTTCTATTCGATTCAATTCAAATTGGTTTTCTATTCGATTCAATTCAAATTTCATTTCAAAATATTCGATTTCGAAATCACTTTTCAATATTCATTTTAAAATGAATAAAATCGATATGAATATCGTTCACGTCAAAATGGCGTCAATCTAATCAACACGGCTTCATATATTTCTATTTTCAAATATTTCTATTATCAAAATATTTCGTTCAACACATAACTAATCTCAACGGATGAGTACTGTCAACACATGAACCTTTATTTTATATTGATAAAGATGTAAATTTTATTATTAAAATATTTCGTTCAACACATGACTAATCTCAACGGGTGAGTACGGTCAACACAAGAACCTTTATTTTATATTGATAAAGATGTAAATTTTATTATTAAAATATTTCGTTCAACGCATGACTAATCTCAATGGATGAGTACGGTCAACACATGAACCTTTATTTTATATTGATAAAGATGTAAATTTTATTATTAAAATATTTCGTTCAACATATGACTAATCTCAACGGATGAGTACGGTCAACACATGAACCTTTATTTTATAATATTCTTTATTTTCTAAATTGGAATGAGGCCCAACCAATTACCATATAAAGTTAATTATATGGATTCCATACAACACATGTATATAATAGCAACGATAAATAGTCAACCATCATCCAAAGTGCACTACGCTGTATAAGCATCAAATATAGATATCTAACGCTTATAACAGCCTGTCGATCAATCGATCGACATATTTAATCAATCAGGATGAGTGAACTTCAAATTTTATCCCAACACCCGTGTGGGGTTTCAAATCAACAAACATTGATTTTATTTGTGCAGTTGGGAGATGTGTAAAATTTATCATCCCAATCAATATCCTTCAAATAGGTGTACATAAACAAACCATCCGGTTTGTAAATGAATATTTATTTATTCACATCCACGTTAAAAATTATATTTTTAAGGATAAAATATTTTATTTTAACACATGAATTTTTATTCAGTTCATTTATCATATAAAATGATATCTTTATTTTTCTAACTTATTTTAGAATATTTCAGCGGCATAACGGCACGATACTAGAAACGGGACGAGGCCTAGCCTTATCCCCGGTCTAGTGAAGGCCCACGCCATTCACACATCAGTCAAATCCATTCGATTTCACCAAACTATTCAATTCAAACCAAATAATCTAACCAACTACACAACCAAACAATTTAAACAAACAAGCCATCCATGGTCTGTGGATGACGGGTGTCGGGTGCTACTAAACACCGTCTGCATCCTAGCATATATATATAACTAGAAAAGAAATTGAAGAGTGAGAAATTCTCACCGATAGCTATCCAATCATCTTGACTCTTCTTTTCTAGAAGTCTTCGTCGTTCTCGCCTTTCGTCACTTTCGTCGCCCGTAGTCACTACATATATAAAAATCGAATTTTTACTTCGCTATTCAATATATAAAAATCGAATTTTTACTTCGCTATTCAATATATAAAAATCGAATTTTTACTTCGCTATTCAATATATAAAAATGGAATTTTTTCTTCGCTATTCAATATATAAAAATCAAATTTTTACTTCGCTATTCAATATATAAAAATCGAATTTTTTACTTCGTTATTCAATATATAAAAATGGAATTTTTACTTCGCTATTCAATATATAAAAACCGAATTTTTACTTCGCTATTCAATATATAAAAATCGAATTTTTACTTCGCTATTCAATATATAAAAATCGAATTTTTACTTCGTTATTCAATATATAAAAATCGAATTTTTACTTCGCTATTCAATATATAAAATGGAATTTTTTCTTCGTTATTCAATATATAAAAATCGAATTTTTACTTCGCTATTCAATATATAAAAATGGAATTTTTTCTTCGCTATTCAATATATAAAAATCGAATTTTTACTTCGCTATTCAATATATAAAAATTGAATTTTTACTTCGCTATTCAATATATAAAAATCGAATTTTTTTCTTCGCTATTCAATATATAAAAATCAAATTTTTACTTCGCTATTCAATATATAAAAATTGAATTTTTTACTTCGTTATTCAATATATAAAAATGGAATTTTTACTTCGCTATTCAATATATAAAAACCGAATTTTTACTTCGCTATTCAATATATAAAAATCGAATTTTTACTTCGCTATTCAATATATAAAAATCGAATTTTTACTTCGTTATTCAATATATAAAAATCGAATTTTTACTTCGCTATTCAATATATAAAATGGAATTTTTTCTTCGTTATTCAATATATAAAAATCGAATTTTTACTTCGCTATTCAATATATAAAAATGGAATTTTTTCTTCGCTATTCAATATATAAAAATCGAATTTTTACTTCGCTATTCAATATATAAAAATTGAATTTTTACTTCGCTATTCAATATATAAAAATCGAATTTTTACTTCGTTATTCAATATATAAAAATCAAATTTTTACTTCGCTATTCAATATATAAAAATCGAATTTTTATACCGCTACTATATAGATAAAAATTCTATTTTATCACGCTATTCTCTATATAAAGTTTCCGCCTTTTCAATTTTAAAAATCTAATCTTTTCTATTTTAAAAATCTAATCTTTTTCGTTTTAAAATCTAATCTTCTTCATTTTAAAAATATAATCTTTTACTAGATACAAATCATTTCAAAATCATATCTTTATTCATTGTTATTCATATGTGAAAGATCAAAACTTTTAAACAAGAAAAATCAAAACTTTCTTCATTAAAGGTCTGACCTTTTTCATTGCTAATTTAGTTTTAAAACTGAAAATAAATCAATGTTGTTTAAAATAAACTAGTTAAACTGAAATAAATAAATGAATAAATGCTCACCATTTTTGATCAAAAGGGGGGGCGACGGCTGCGTCGTCGATGGCTCGCTGAGGGGGGGGGGGGGGCGACCTCGAATCGGACGTGGAGGGAGGGGGGTTCGACGCGAGGCAGAGGAGGGGGGTGTCGGCGCGAGGCAGAGGAGGGGGGCTTATGGGTTCGAATGGAAGAGGAGGGAGAAACGAGGGCGAGGTGGGTGGAGGGAAGGGGAGGTCGGAGATGAGGAGGGGGTTACGCCAGCCTCTGGCGGGCGGCGGTGGTGGGCGACAGGGGTTTCCCCCTTTTCTGTCGATGCCTCTTTTTTTTTCTTTTTTCTTATTTTCTGTTTGAAGAAACGGGGGGGGGGGGGGTGGGGGTTAGGAGTTATATAATAATATATTATTTAATTAATTTATTTCAAAAAGGTTAACTTTCTTATTTAACCTCGAAACAAGACCCACCGCCTGTCGTCCATAGCATATTACCCCCATTCCGAACACAATGGGATATGTATCGTAAGCTGATTCGATTATTTCGATCAGTTTTCATCAAAATCAACGTATAACTATATATATTGAATTTGAACGCGCATTTCAATTTACTGGGGTCACATCCTAACTCGAAAAATTCCAAAAAAATATTTTCTAGCTTCGTATTGACGATACGGTCCTAACAAAACTAGTTACGTCGAATTCTGAGACCGTTGGAAAAAAATGGCCATTTTCCAGTTGATTAAAATCAACTGAAACTGGTCAAACGCGTTTTCCTTTTCCACGCTCACATATTGATTCGAAAAATTATAAAATTTGAAACCTAGCAATAATTTGACATCACGGATCCAACAAAAGTGGTTTCGTCAAAATCCGAGGTCGTTTGCAAAATTCCCATTTTTAAGGGCCTGAATTCCATAGCGACTATTCAGAATTTTCAACTGGACATAACTTTTGATTCCCGCTATGAAATTTCAATTTTTCGGATTCGTTGGAAAGATATTCAAAATAAGATCCTATTATTTTTGGTTTCACTGAAATCCGGATTGTTTTGCACCCGGTACATTCAATTGAAGTTTGAAATCGAATTATCGAACTACCGCGCCATTTTCAATTCTATTTATAATTATATATAATTATTTATATTCTAACGACGACGCGTATAATATATACGTTCTAAATATATTCAAAATAAATTTTCTCGTCGATATTATTTAAAATAATTCATTTTAAATATTCAAAATTCGCTAAATTTGCCAAAATAAAAATTTTAAACTGGCCCAGATTTTCGGGTTATTACATTTGCAAATAGTTTTTAAACTTGCCTATTTGTACCCAACACTCCTAGCTCAGTTGGTTAGAGGTAGGCGATTTGTAATGAGACATAGGTCTCAGGTTCGAGGGCCACCTCTGTCAATTTCTAGGGACCTAGGTAGTGTGAAGGCATTGAAAAATCGGGATATACCACTACGTGGGGTTTACTAAGACCGACAAGCAATGGCTTGAGTGAAGTCTTAGGTTCCACACGTAAATAAAAAAACTAGCCTATTTGTGCCGTTAGTTTGGAAAACTAGCCCCTTTTGGAAATTTGTCCAAAAAAATAAAATTAAACAGAAACTTTAACTCAAATCCAATAAATACTTCTTGAAAATTCAAATCGTCTTTAATCAAATATTGCTATTGAGCAATCCCGAACTAGGCTTTGGGGTTAATGGTGGTTGCAAGGAGATGATTGTGTTTTTGGGGACAGGCGTTGAGAATGGAGGTTGAATCGATTATTCGGATTCATTTGATGGTGCTAAGGAAAGGAGATTACTTGCCGGTTTTATTCGCGGGTGACTCGATCAGTAAGTTATTGATAGTTCTGGTGTCTTAAGGAGTTGCGTGAAAGTTTGCATGATTTTCAAGTAATTGGAAATTAGGATAGGAGATGTATTGGTCGTGGATGAAGCCGATGATGGTGAGTGATGTTGTAGTATTGACAGAAGAATGGTGATACGCACAACATCACCGCAGTAGCACATGCAGGAAACCAAGATAACAATACACTTCCAAAAAGAGTTATACAAGTGCCTAGGAGGCTGCTGAACTAAAGCAAATGGACAAAATGCAAATTCGGTTACAAATGGGCACACACAGACGTGCTACAATATTCGTTTTAGTTTTATTGTTATTTAGGAATTATTTCTTTTCTGTTACAATGATACCAATCAGTTACAAAAAGGTGTATCTAGAATAGGCGTATTCATAGCCATGTAAGAAAATTTGTTATGAAAATTTCTTTAAATGTACCTGTATTGAAAGAAAAGGGTGTGGAAAAGTTATTGCAAATGTTTCTCTATTCCTATTTCTTCTTCTTTTCAGCCATGTCTTCTTCTTCTTGAACCTTATCTTCCTCCTCTGCACTATAAATCACATCAATTTGGTGCTTTCACCGCTTGAGCTCCCCCTCTCCCTTCCTAATGTCCAACAAACACCATGACCCGAATAGATGATGCCTTCCAACAACTCACCAACCACCAAGGAAACATAACCACCATCCAAGCTACCCAAACAACATAAAGTGCCATGCTAGAAACCTTAACCGCCGACAACATCGACATCAAATCCGTCCTCCACGATTTCACCAAACAAATAGCCGATATGAACCACAAACTAGATAATCCACAAATTCCATCTCCAACTAACCAAACATCAACCACAAACCATCCATCTCCCACCAATCGGCAACCACCCTTTTTAGAAACACCAACAGCTACTCGAATACCTAAATGCTCCCTAACATCATTTGATGGAACCAACCCACGCGATTGGGTATTTCAAGTAGATCAATTTTTTGCTTATTACTCCACACCGGAAGACCAAAGAGTTGATTTCGCAAGCTTCCATATGCAAGGCCAAGTAATATCATTGTTTCAGTGGATGCATCGCAACAATCAAATCTTTATTTGGGCTGCGTTGATAAAAGCAATTGAGAAACGCTTCAGACCACCAACTGAAGCGACCCGAACTTCCCGGCCGGCCTAAACTGAACAAAAAAGCAGACTTCTTTGAGAATGTGACTAATCGGAACTCAAACATAAGAACATTCCATTGCTTATTACAACAATTACATCAGAGTACAAGAATATAAAAAAGTATGAATAAATAATATACATTTGACAAATATCAGAGATTCAAATTACAAAGCAGTGGAAAATTAATACATAACACAACTGTAAGAAATACACGGATATAGAGCGTTCCGAATATAGCTCCAGTTGTAAATCCAGGATCCTATGAAAATAATATCTGCAAAAACCCAACTACTAGCTGACCGTGTGGAAAATAGGGGAACCCAGAGTTTAGGTTAAAACAATAAACTCCAGGGCAGTCATGTGACTGGTGTGAGAACTAAAACAGTTATTAAATCTTTACTTTAAAATAAAGTAAATCAAGGGACCACGCCGTATAACACGGAAATGGTTTTCTCCCAAGAATACCGGTGCATAAAACAAATAGTGCAATGTATTTTGAAAAAATGAAGCAATTATAAGACTCAGGTCCCATCACAATGCAACACAAGCCGAAGGATAGAGTTTTACCTTATAATAGCCAAACATGCTTGTTGCGTTTAAAACAATTCATTTTGATATTTATATTGTCAAAACAACTTCAAATATAAATGTATCAATCATAGACGGCAGAGTATCCCATCCTACTATGTCACCATACTAGTTCTACAATTAAAACCGAAATGGCACATATTGGAAATTGGATTCCATCTATGAGTCGAGGCAAGGGATGGCGCCTCACCGATTCGAGACATTCTAGCAAATGCCTCAGGCGCAGTGAACCCTTGGATTCTTCAGGGCCGGTCCACACTTATGTTAGGGGATTAGTATTCCTGAACACACATTTCTCGGTCCTATCGCACCTACTCATCGGCCCCGTAGTAACCGATATAACCGAGGCGCCTCACAATCCATCATCCATATAGGTAACAAAATATAAATGTCTGGGCACCTTACCATGACACCACCCATAGCTAGAAAGAAATGTCGTGCATACACAAAGCTATGATATTAAAAGCCGTGCTTTGATCGTCAACCACAAGACTCTGCTTTTCAATGGAAGCCTTGATCATTTGCTTCTCATCATGCCACACAGGCAATTCACGCCATGAGACTGATGTCTATCGATATATAACCTCTAAGCTCGTACGTCTTAGAGAAGGGTGTTAAGCAAGAGAACAAATTCTCTGCCACCAAACAGATATACATTTAATAGAGACCAATTAACACAGAATAAAATCCAATGTCAGACACACATCCATTTACTAGTTCGTTCTGGGTCTGAACGAAACCGGAGTCACCTTATTCCTCGTCTCATATGCCCAATACAAGAGAGAGGTCCTCGCATATCCGATCGATCTCCAAGTACGTCCGGACGATCACCACTTATTACATTGTCTTGGGTGTACAACCCAATCAAGACATCAGTAATCATCCAAATGATGTGAAGATCTCTGGTCTTCAACCACCATCTTCATCGTCGACTTATCGTCGAATCAATTATTTAGAATGGGTATAAACCCGACCATTTCGAATAATTCACGTATTTTATAATCAAGTGCTATAAAAACACAACATACGCCTCATTCCAATTCCGAACATTCTTTTATTTAAATATTCATATCCTTTGGGAAAAGACCCCATTAATTTTATCAAATACAAATTCTTTTAAATTTATACTTTAATCTTCCTTTGGATATCAATTCAAACCAAATTAAGGTTTATCCAAATTACCGGGTTAGCGCACCTTACCGAAGTAATAATTTGTTATATTTCCCAATCCCAACCTATTCATCCCATGAAGCAAAATAGGTAATACTTCATATCTAACACTACGGTGTTATCGGAAAATTTAATTACCATTTCATGTTCAAATCTAATTAAAGACTTAACTATCGCTTGGAGTAAAACTGGTGGTACTCCATTCTCGATCATTTCCCAAATTTGATAATTTAAATTATCACATTCACATTTCAATCTAATTAAAGATTCATTAAAACTCCACTTAGTTTTAATCTTCCCAAAATTCAAACTCCACTTAGTTTTAATCTTCCCAAAATTCAACATTAATAATTATTTAACTTTGGGAAATCAAACATATCGCATCAACAATCTAAACGTACCATTGATTTCTGCAAATATATAACCTCTAAGCTTGTACGTCTTAGAGAAAGGTGATAAGCAAGAGAACAAATTCTCCGCCACCAAACAGATATATATATTTAGCAGAGATCAACAATACAGTTCGAAATACAATGTTAGACATGTAATCCTGTCTTTAACCGGGTTAAAGAACCAATGTCTTTTAAAACACAGTTCATGATAAACCAAAAATCACATTCCAATAATTATGGAATCTTCACGAAAAGCAGATCAATATATATATCGATATCGATTTCCGTATCCGACTAATAATATAAATGGAATAACGACAAAGCCTTTAAAATTCCATATATATAACAGTCTTCCTCCACAGAAGCTCACTTCGATTATTAACAAATCGAATTCCATTCAATTCCAATTTAATTTATCAAATTGGAAAACTTTACTTTTGGAAAATTCCGTTAAATCTTAGAATAAAGATTTATAAATTCCAAATATTAACTTTACTGTTAATCGGGTTAAAGAACAAGTGTTATTTGAAACACCGTTCACGATAAACCCAAAAATCCAATTCTTAATTCAATTCCAATTAAATATTAATTAATTGGAAAACTTCACTAAATCTTAATTAAAAGATTTATTCTTTTCTCAACTGGGTTTAAGAACAGTATTATTGAAGACACCATTCACAACAAACCCAAAATCCAATTCTTTTATTCAATTCCAATTAAATATTAATTAATTAGAGAACTGCTCTAAATCATAATTAAAAGATTTATTCTTTTCTCAACTGGGTTTAAGAATAGTGTTAGTAAAGACACCATTCACGACAAACCCAAAATCACATTTGATATTAAATACAAGGCTCTAAATAGAAATTATATAAGCTTATATTCAATATCAAATTCTAAAACCAACAAATATCGTATTGGAAATAACGATATATATATATATCTTCCAAATTTCCATAACGATATCCGTATAATCACGAAACCCAAAATCAAAATATTCCAAAGATTATTTCCATTCCAAATCCATTCCAATTCGTTCGTTGGAAATTTCTGGTTATATTAAAACCATTCACAAATCCAATTTATTTTATTTAAAAATTATTGGATTTAAAATCTTGTTAATAACTAGTTCATTTTAATAAAAATATATTTTTATCTTTACAAACGTGGAATTTTCATCCCAATTCTTTCCAAATCATTTATTATGATTTTACACAAATTATTAATATTTTTAATAATTTTATTAAGGCCCTTTCGGTCGATTTCCAGAAACGGTCATCGAGCTGCACTTACAGCGACCTTTTCCAAATTCGATTTGGACATAATTCCAAATACAACCATTAGATTTCAAATCCCTTACATTTGTTGGAAAGCTCTTTTCAATACGAACCTAACGGTTCAAGTTTTAGGAGAATCCGACGGTCGGATCTCCCGTAATCTCAATTCGAAGTCAGTGGTCGAAATTCGTGAACGGCCGCGGCGCGGAGCGTTCTATTCAGGCTATCAATATATATATATATATATATATATCATCGATTTCCATTTAAAACGTATTTTATTAATCATTTACAAATTCGTTTTAAAACGATTCTAACTTCATTTTTCAATTTTAAATCAAAATTGAATACTCCACATCATTATAATATTTAAATGATAATATTTCCTAAATATCTGATTTGAAATCATTTCCTTTTCGATATTCATTATAAAAATGAATAAAATCGATATAAATATCGTTCGCGTCAAAATGGCGCAAATCTAATTAACACGGCTTCATACATTTTAATATTTTCGTGTCCATCCAAAATCAGACATCAAATTTACATTTTAATCCTTTACTGAATATTATTTTAAAATATTCGCTATTCCTGAATTGGAATCAGGCCCAATCAATTACTATATAATTTTATTTATATGGATTTCGTACACACATGCACACAACAATAATGGTATACAATCAACCATCATCCAGGGTGCATTACACAACTGCATAAGTGTTAAATATAAATAATTTATGCTTACAACAGTCTGTCAACCTATCGATTGACATACAACTAAACAATTGGGATTAGTGTACGTCAAATATCATCCCAATACCCGTGTGGGGTTTCAACCAACAAATACTTAATATTATTTGTGCAGTTGGGCTATGTGTAAAATTATCGACCCAATCGATATCACAAAATAGGCGAGCATAAACAAGTCGTCTGACTTGTAAATGGATGTGTAAACTTATTTTTAATTATCCAAATATTATTTTATTTACTGCAGTTATAAGCTAAAAATAATATTTTCAACTAACTAAATTTTTCTAACACTTTTTAAAAAAAAAATCGGCAGCATAACGGCACGATACTAGAACCGGGATAAGGTCTAGCCTTATCCCTCGCCTACTACTGGCTCACCATACACAAACCAATTTCAATCCAATTCACATCCAAATCAAATCCAAACAAATAAATTAATTTTCACAACCATAATCAAATCACACAGAACATTCAAATAAATAAATACTCAACTACCCCAATGTCATTTATAGCACCATAAGTGACTATTCGCGGAGTATGAAATATGTGTGTCGGTAATATCCATACATCACTTTCAATTTATGTGACTGTGCGAATTCGAGTGTTGAACTCCATATAATTCAAATTAAACAACAATGATTGTACAATAAATAGTGTCTGGGGCTTCTAAGCCCCGTCTGCATCCTAGAATATTTTTAATTGTAAAATAAATAGCGTGAGAAGGAGTTCTCACCATTGGTTTCCACTCCGTCATTCTTTATTGGACGGCTTTAATTCTTTTTTGCTTCCTGACAGTTCCATCGAAATCTGTTTCACGCGGTATATATATTAAAAATCATATTTTATATCGCTATCATATATATAAACATCATATTTTTATAACGCTATTATATATATAAAAATCATACTTTTATAACGCTATTATATATAAAGACCATATTTTTATAACTCTATTATATATAAATCATATTTTTATAACGCTATTATATATATATATATAAATCATATTTTTTATAATGCTATTATATATATTAAAATCATATTTTTATAATGCTGTTATATATATATAAATCATATTTTTACAATGCTATTATATATATAAAAATCATATTTTTATAACGCTATTATATATATAAAAATCATATTTTTATAATGCTATTATATATATAAAAATCATATTTTTATAATGCTATTATATATATAAATCATATTTTATAACGCTACTACATATATAAAAATCATATTTTTATATACAATGATATTTTTAAATAAAAATCACACATTTTATTTCAAAGTTGTATACATAAAAACCATATTTAAAAATCTCATTTTTAAAACCATGCTATTTTTAAATTAAAAATCATATTTTTATATACAATGCTTTTCTATAAAAATCTGATTTAAAAACAACATTTTATAAAAATTAAAAACCAAATTTTTTAACAATGTATTATATAAATTAAAAACTCACTTTTTTCTTTGATGGAGGAGGGCAGGGTAGGTGGCGCTGGGGTGTTGCAAGGTCGGGGAGAGGCTTTGGTGGACGACGGCTTGGCCCACGGTGGCTGAGCGGCGGTTTTGGGGAAGCTAGGGTTTTAGAAGGTGGAAGGGAGGAGAGAGGGGTGGTCGGAGGCGAAGGGGTGTTTACATGCAGGGTCTTAAGTCATGCCGGAGGTGGAAGGGAGGAGAGAGGGGTGTTTACATGCAGGGTCTTAAGTCATGCCGAAGGTGGCTAACACCCTAAATTTTTGAAAAAATTCGCCATAACCTTCTTTGTATGGGGAGACCTGTAAAACCGCAACTAGCCTCACAGGGCCCTCATCAATCCAAAAGAAAAAGAAAAAGCCAATCGGCTCATAAAATCATCAAAACCTAATAAATTAGTAAACATGTACCTATTTGTTAGGCATACAATTTTATTCCTCTTCTTAGCTTCCCTGCTATGACCTGTTCAATTATATACATGTACATGTAGTCAATTTCAATCAATTCTCAATTCAGTTCAATATTCATTCAATTTGACTAAATTTGCCTTTCATTTACATGTTGGTTCAACATTTTAATTAGTCAAACTAATTATCATACAACACAACCATCAATCAATTAGTTGATTAAATTTTCAAATATATAATTTTTATATAATCAAAAATCATATTTTGTGTCAAATCACAAATAATAACCCTATCTAGTTTTAGTTTTCACACCAGTCAATTGGAAATATATGGATATCCCACTTTCGAAGCTCAACATAAATGCTGAGGATGCTATAGCGATCATCAGAATCATCTCCGGGTGACTAGAATGTGATTATATATCTATCCAGTATATTTGTGACTTCGAATATACGTTCATGATGCGTATATGCCAAATCTTCATATACTCGATTGTCCAAATTCAATATAAATAAAAAACTCAAATACATATAATTGGATTTAATTTTCAAAAAAAAAAATTGTTTTCATTTTTATTTTAAAAGTAACACTCTTTGAAACTCATTCTAGGATGCTACTGATCCCATTTCTAACGAGTCATTCTCATTGGATATTACTAACCCAATCTCTGATGAATTCTTTCGTTTGGTTCTAATGTGTCTTGTTCTCGAGCTCTGTAAACCAAACCTCTGATACCAAACCGAAGCAACTCAAACATCCAGGCCGGCCTAAACTGAACAAAAAGGCGGACTGCTTTGAGAACAAGACTAATTGGAACTCAAACAGAAGAACATTTCATTGCTTATTACAACAATTACATCAGAGTACAAGGATATAATAGAGTATGAATAAATAATATAAATTTGACAAATACCAGAGATTCAAATTACAAAGCAGCGGAAAATCAATACATAACACAACTGTAAGAAATATATGGATACAGAGCATTCCAAATATAGCTCCAGCTGTAAATCCATGATCCTACGAAAATAATATCTGCAAAAACCCAACTACTAACTGCCCGTGTGGAAAATAGGGGAACCCAGAGTTTAGGTTAAAACAATAAACTACAGGTCAGTCATGTGACTGGTGTGAGAACTAAATAAGTTATTAAATCTTTACTTTAAAATAAAGTAAATCAAGGAACCACGCCGTATAACACGGAACAGGTTTTCACCCAAGAATACCAGTGCATAAAACAAACAGTGCAATACTTTTTGAAAAAAATGAAGCTATTATAAGATTCAGGTCCCATCACACAATGCAATGCAAGCCGGAGGATAAAGTTTTGTGACAACCCCAATTTCAATAGATTGAATTTTTTTTAATAAAAAATCCAATCTATCGAAACTCACATTGGTTTTCTCTGGTATACTGCAGAAAAGACAGAGACATAAAATATGTCAGAGCTCAGAAAATATCTCACAACGGAATGGATAAAATATAATATAAATCAAAGTATAGCCTTACCGTATTAATAATACTTCCTAACCAGTATCCAAAGCTATAATGCCTCATGTCCCTACCACAAATCTAACCTGTGAGTATGTTACGAGGGGGGGTCAGAACATAAGTTCCGATGACTGGATTTTAACTATACACTTTGGATAATCCTACATATACCGTTCAATCATATTATCTTATTTATTAGGTTACTTGGGTTAACAGCACTCAAGGCTTACATACACGTCATACCCATTTACTTCCTAGTGAATTAACCTAATACAATATATGTGTAGCTACCCCCAATATCAAGGTACACCTCATGGAACCCCACGCGCACAGTCCCTACCGTAACACTATCGCAATATACGCAGTCCCTCATCCTAGGCCGTAGTGATGTACAGAAAAAAATATTACATTCCGCATATATCCATCATTACTATGCTACGCAAATGTACGAGCATCCACCTTTTGTTCCAATCAGACTCAATAACAGTGTAATGCCCTCAAGTCTACGATACACCACGCAGAGCTGATATGCATGTATCTAGACTGTCCACCATACGTATCTTCATTTGTAGCTCGATGCCTCAATCGCACATTCTCTAATGTGCACCGAGTTCCATGGAAGGACGATACAAGAAACACGGAACTCGGTCGAGAGCTTTTCCATATCTGTACAGGCCCATCTTTAAAGAGCCTCTACAAATATACCTAGGATATGTTTTCATGGTGGCTATTGCCCCACCTCGGCCCCTCCCTTAACTAGTAAAGACTACAAGAGCTAAGCGACCGCCCCTACGCAAACAATATAAACATCCATGTGGCGTCTCCCCTCAACCTCTTACCTCAATAGTGAAGGGTGAAATGGTATCTTGGGTTTAACTCTAGTCTTTCCACATCCCATTGGCTGCCGATGACAGGTATCCGACGGTTTACTATCCTTGTTGGTCGTGACCATTTGCCCCCCTCTGCCTCCTTGTGAGGTGACCGCCAAACCACCCTGGTGTCACTTCGTCACAACACTCTGACTGCATAGCTACATCTGCAGTCAAGTCCCACCCACCTAGTAGTTAAGCGCAAACCCAATCTCTGTGGACACAGCCTAAGACATCTGCCGTCGCACAGAGGACTACTAGGAGCACCTTACGTACCTTGGGAAGCCGCATACTTCCCCTTCTAGTCCTTTGGAGCCGTCAGAACAATCAGATGAATGTGCGCTCCCCATATGCCTTATAACACCTCGATGATCTGCCCCGTTGGGTTATTCACCCTCAATCGTACGGACTGGTCTAAGCGCCTTACTTTAGCATATTGTTAGACCCAATGTTTAAACTTCTTTTACGTGCTTGTCTCACCTCATCAGGTTTCTAGTTAACTTGGTTATTCCAATTTATATTGAATTCTCATTCAAATTACCAAATTCTCTTGCTTATTAATTTCAGTCATACAACTTAATTCATTTGAGTTTAATAATAAGCGAACAACATGTTATTCTCTAGATCGTGGCCCAAGGTCTGTAATCCACAACCCTTTTTTATCTTCTTGTTGATTTCATCATTACAATAACATGTTTTACATAATATGTAATTAAGTATATCCAATTCACATGTTTTCTAATCAACATGTCACTTACCATTTATGATTAAATATAACTTATTTCATTTCGTAAGTTTTCCTCATTCTTTCTCATTTAATCATAATTCCATTTTACATTGTCAACACAACTCATCGTTGTTTACTTATTAACTTAGTTCTGTAACGACCCGCATACTACGCAGCGGAGGATCGTAGAATATTTATTTCTTTCTCCTAAGGAGACGTATGGTCATGTAACTTTGGGAGACGACTATTAGGGTCCTTTCCCATGTCTATGATTTTTGCTGATTTTTAAATGACTGTTTTGCCCCTAATTGATATTGTTTCGACCATAACTTTTGATTGGAAAGGAGTTTTGACCTGAAACGACTTCCATTAGATCCGGATGATGGTTTACCTTTCCGTAGAGTGGTCATATGTGAAATAAGGACTTATCGTTTGGGAGATATGGCTGAATTAAGGTCTAGAAGGTGAAAAACAGCTTAACCGGGCTTAATTGGGTAATTAACAGCTAGGCCCAGTGGGGGATTTCGGGATTTGTAGTATTTAAGGACTGTTATGGTCTAGAGAACACCCTTTTCTCATTTTTTAGCCGCCACCTATCATCCCTCTCAACCTAGCAATGGCCTCCTCTTGCTAAAACACCCCAAATCACCTTCTAATCGCTAATTAAGCCAAATCTACATCATATCAAAGCGGATTAGCACAAAAATCGAGGTAAAGCTGTTATGTATCCTTGAGAACAACGCCAAAGAGAGGACAATTTCAGTTTTTGTATTTTATTGTGGCTAAGGTGAGTGATTTGCATAGTTCCTCACTAATTATGGTTAACTAAGGGTAATTAGTATTAATTAGCGAATTTAAACATGATTAAATTCTGGAAAAATATTCATAAATTTCGAAATATTGTTTTAGGCCTCTGTTAGAAAATTTGGGTTAATCTGGTTAAATTTTACTAATCCTATCATTAGTTTTACTTAAACACGCTTAAGGGAAAATATGGGGTTTTGGCTATGTTTGATCCGTTTTAACCTATAAAATTATTGTTTTGGTGTTTGTGGTCAATTCTACGAGTTTCTATGACTGTATGGTATGCTTTGTGATTGTCTAGAAGTGTTAAATTGGTCGAAAATGTTATCGAATGGCGTAAATAGCTCGCTGGACAAAGTGCAGGAAATGTGCAGGACCCGGATGGGATCGCCCCTCCCCTCCACGAACCGACCTAATCATGAGACCCCTTCACGAGACGGCACGCTCCATCCATCACAAACTGTTTCATAAGCTAAAGAACCGATGGCCAAGGAGGATCACGAACCAAAAGCCCCGACCTGACCCGAAGCTTGGTCACGACCCGAATCGATCTGGAGTAGGCATGAAGCAAGTCACGAACTGTGGGCCACCTACCCTCACCACGATCCAGCTTGGGCACCACGACCCGATCCGACAGAGGGAGCACGAACCGACCAGAAGGAGGCTGATGACTACGAACTAAACAAGGGGAAGAGAACCGATCCGAAAAGGAAGTTTGTTTCTGAACCAGATGGAGACCGGACCAGAGAAGACCAAAAACCGAGATGCAAAGGTAGTCCATATGGGAAGTAGAACTCAGGATCCAGTTGGGAACCAACGAGTCAACTTCATGATTGGACTTTGCTACGGGACGTGTGCAATAGGGTTATCGACGTACATAGCTTTGACTCACCACCGAGATGGATGTTAAGCTATGTATCAGTGCAGTGGGGTAGTTATCACCTCATGGGGCAGAGTGATCGTAGCAAGGCTATGAGCTAGTGCAGTGGAGACATCATGACTCCATGGGGCAGAGTGGACATAGTAAAGGACTAGTGGCTATGGATCAGTGCAGTGGTGTCATTACAACTCCATGGGGCAGAGTGATCGTAGCAAGGAATTGGGTGGTCAAATTGGTGGATATCATATGCTTTACGCTTGAGTGAAAGATGTGAGGATGGTTGATATGCTTGATTCTTTGACATCACTATGACATGCACACCCCCTTCCCCGTATCTTTATACCTTATGTATAGTGGCAACTTAGAGTATTGAGCGGTATGTTGTGCTAACTCTTTGGTTGCAGGTTCAGGTATGGTTTAGTATACCTGTTATTGTTCTGTTTTGCTTCTTATCGCTCATACCAGACTTTTGTCTGACCCAGAGTTTTATGCCTCTTCTTATTACTCTGGGTGCTCTTAAACGAGCAGATTAGAGACAGGTTTGCTGGTTATGTACGAGTAGCTGATCTGGAGACGAGCAAGAGGCTCATACGTATTATCTACATATATTCTCCCTATGTCGCTGCTGGTCACTGCTTTGGGCATTAGTAGTGTACCTTTCCTTTCTTTTGCTTTAGATACAGTTTTAAAGTTGTAATAATGGTTATGGATCATAAGCTGTATTTGGATTTTCCGCTGCTGAGATGTTTAATTTTCAGCCTATGCACTATCTCGCCTGTTTTATGTCAAAGTATGTTATTATTATATTTTATTCCATGCGCTGTGAGAGATGGTACAGGTTCCATGTTAGTTTAAGTTCCTTACCTTTCCTTTCTTTGACGACCATCCAATGTTGGTTGGGCATTGGCACAACGCACTTTCATTGGAAATGTCGGCTGGTGCGGGGCGGGTCGTCACATTTGGTATCAGAGCTCTAGGTTGCATAGTTAACCTAGGGAAAGACACCAGGGAGAGATAGTACGTATATGAGAGCGCGTATTTGTTATATTCTGGTTTTTAAAAGTTATATATATATTTACTATTAGTATACCTAAGGATGAAGTCGCACTGCACTGGCACCACTGAAGAGATGGTTAATCGTTTTCTCCTTACAGATATTGAATGATGAGCTGATATACGAGGGGTACTAGAAGAGGATCTAATAACGGGAATGCTCCTGACATTAGGACTATATTCACTGACTTCATGAGAGAGATGCTTAGGGATGTTCAAAGGGCAGTCCCCAATGCTGCCAATTGTGATGGTGCAGAGGCGCAGGTACCTAGGGCCGATTTCGCCAAGCTCTGTAAGGACTACACTAGTCTTGGTGGGAAACCATTCCATGGAACGGAATCGGCTACAGAACTTCAGGATTGGTTGGATAGCTGTGAGCGTATCTTCGAAGACTTAGGTATCGAGGATGCGATGAAGAGGATGTTAGCATCCCGTCAGCTGCACGGACGGGCAATGAATTGGTGAAATGCTATTAATGCAGCTACTCCAGAGGATCAAGTTACATGGGATCAGTTTAAGGCCTGATTCAGTGATAAGTTTATCCCAGCTTCTCAGAAATCAGAGTTGTTTAGGAAATTTTTGGAGCTTAAGTAGAATGGTAGGGCAATCTCGGAGTACATTCCAGAATTCGATACTTTATCGAAGTATGGAATATCTCTTATCGACACTCCCGAGAAGAAGAACGAGAAGTTCATAACTGGTTTGGATGGATACTGGGGGAAAGGCTTATTAATCATATCGATGAGACGTTTGAATCGATTGTGGGGAAAGCATTGAGGTCAGAGAGTCTTTACCCTAAGACGAAAACTGAGATTGCATCTGCAGAGGAGCCAAAGCCGCAAGCAAGCGGTGGAGACAAGAATGGTTCCCAGAAAAAGAGAAAGCAGAATCAGACCAAGGATGGCCAGAAGAAAAAGAATAAGAAAGATGTTGAGTGCTTCAGCTGTGATAATAAGGGCCACTATGCCAAAGAATGTCGGGCCAAGCCAGCGGATAGGAAGTGCTTCAACTGTGGCCAAGTGGGACATCACAAGGATAAGTGTCCGCAACCCCCTAAAGAAAAGCAGATTGTGAAAGCATATGGTATCAATGATGTTCCTTCTTTGTCGAATGCCCCAACTCCCGTTCCTTCATATCTAGTGACGTGGTAGATAGGTTGGGATTGGAACCCGAGATAGTCGATAGACCTTTAGCGGTAACGAACACGATTGGTGGTTCGACTAGCCTTAGCATGATTTGTCGTAATGTGGTCTTATTGAGTCATGGATGCATGTTTGTTTGTGATTGCTTTGTTTTGGGCTTTACTGGGTTCTGGCATTATTTTGGGAGTCGATTGGCTCCAAAGTTATGGGGTGGTGGTAGACTGTGAGGGCTTTTTGGTGACAGTTATAGCGGATGATGGGCGGAGGGTAGTGTTTCGTGGTCTACCTAGTGATGGGGTAATGGCTAGTTTTCTAAATTCCCTCGACATCCCGCATGATGAGTTGTCATATGTGCCCGTGGCTGGCCAGTATACGAAAGTCTTCGAGGAAGTGATCGGACTTCCACCACACCGAGAGAGTGAGTTCCGTATTGATTTAGTGAAAGATGCCAGACCTATAGTAATGCCACTTCGTCGTATGGCACCAAGGGAGCAGCAAGAGCTCGGTGTGCAAGTGAGCGATCTTTTGAAGAAGGGATTTATCAGAAGAAGTGTTTCTGAGTGGGGAGCACCAGTTGTGTTTGCGACCAAGGCAGATGGTTCCCTTCGTTTGTGTGTGGACTACGCGAGTTGAATAAGGTGACGAGGAAGAATAAGTATCCTCTACTGCGGATAGATGATTTGTTTGATCAGTTGAGTGGCGCGAGAGTGTTCTCCTAGTTGGATCTCGCGACAGGTTTTCATCAGCTTAGAGTGGAAGCTGAAAGCATAGCTAAAACGGCATTTCGGACGCGGTCTGGATTTTATGAGTGGTTGGTCATGCCATTCGGGTTGACCAATGCACCAACATATTTTGTGGATCTTATGAATAGGGTATTCAGAGATCAGTTGAATAAGTTTGTTCTTGTGTTCATGGACGATATACTTGTTTATTCGAGGACAGAGGAAGAACACAAGGAACACTTGAGGATAGTTATGGAGGTGTCGAGAAAACACCAATTGAAAGCGAAGTTTTCTAAGTGTCACTTCTGGAGGAGGGAGGTGCGATTCTTGGGCCATGTTGTTTCAGAGAATGGTATGTTGTGGATCCTACGAAGGTGGCTACGGTACAAGATTGGTCTATGCCCAAGAATGCAACAGACGTAAGAAGTTTCTTGGGATTAGCTGGGTATTATCGTAAGTTTATCCAAGACTTCTCCAAGATAGCAGCATCGTTGACTCAGTTGACTAAGAAAATCAAGCTTTCGTCAGGGATGAAAAGTGCGAGAATGCATTTAAGAGTCTAAAGGAAAAGTTGACATGTGCACCAGTGTTAGTCATTCCTAAGGGGAATGAAGAGATGACAATATATACAGATGCATGTGGTACCGGACTAGGTGTTGTACTGATGCAAGGAGGTAGGGTTGTAGCTTATGCAAATCGGCAATTGAAACTGCACGAGAGAAGATACCATACCCATGATTTAGAGTTAGCAGCGATCGTGTTCGCATTGAAGATGTGGAGACATTATCTATTGGGAGAAAGATTCGAGTTGTTTACTGACCATAATTCGTTAAAGTATCCTTTCTCTCAGAAGGATCTAAATCTCCGACAACAGAGAAGGTTAGAATTGTTGGCTTCATATGATTTTGATATCGCATATACACCAGGAAAAGGCAATGCAGTAGCTGATGCCTTGAGTAGGAGACATGCCAGTTTAGGGGCTATGTTTCTGGAATGGAAGCAACTGGAGTACACCGCTAGGTATGATTTCAGACCAAAGTACGAATTAGATCCAGAAATGTTAGCAAGTTTGACGATTAGACCCACTTTGATTGAGCGGATTGGTTCCATCCAGAGGGACAATCCAAACCTATTGGAAATCATCTCAAAGTTAGAGATGGGAATCGACGAAGAGTTGAACAAGTGTGGGCTTGATCGAGATGGATGGCTTAGAAAGAATGGAAGACTAGTTGTACCCAATGTCAATGGATTGAGAGATGAAGTGCTTAGAGAATGTCATCACTCAAAACTGACTATACACCTCGATGGTAACAAGATGTATCGAGACATGAAGCAGACCTACTACTGGAAAGGGATGAAAAGATACGTTGGGAAGTTTATATCCAAATGCATGAATTGTCAGCTAGTAAAAGCTGAGCAAAAGAAGCCTAGTGGTTTGTTGCAACCATTAGAAATTCCAAAATGGAAGTGGGAACAAGTCTCAGTGGATTTCATTGATGGGTTACCAAGGACTAGGTCGGGCCATGATAACATTTGGGTGATTGTGGACCGATTGACCAAGAGTGCAAGATTTATCCCCGTCAAGTCAAATAGAACGGCAACTAAGTTAGCTGAGCTATATATAAAATAGGTAGCGAGATTTCATGGAGTACCTAAAAGCATTGTGAGTGACCGTGACCTGTTGTTTACGAATGGATTTTGGAAGAGCTTACAAGAGACGTTAGGATCAGAATTACATCTTAGTACCGCATATCATCCTCAAACCGACGGTCAGACAGAGAGGGTGAATCGAGTGCTAGAAGATCTCTTGAGAGCTTGCATATTAGATTTTGGTGGATCATGGGATGACCATTTACATCTAGTGGAGTTCGCATATAATAACAGTTATCAGTCCAATATTGGTATGACTCCATTTGAAGCTTTGTACGGAAGACCATGCAACTCACCGTCATGTTGGTTAGAAACTGGTGAGAAATTTGTGCTTAGGCCAGATGTGATAAGAGAAACCTCAGATAAGATCAAAGTTATCCGACAACGAATGAAGGCTGCCCAAGATAGGCAAAAGAGTTATGCTGATAAGAGGAGAAGAGATTTAAAGTTCTCCATTGGTGACTTGGTGTTTGTCAAGATTTCTCCGTTAAAGAGCGTGATTCGATTTGGTAGGAGAGGCAAGTTAACACCGAGATTTGTTGGTCCATTCCTAGTTCTCGAGCAAGTTGGGAATTTGGCGTATAAAGTTGAATTACCAAACAAAATAGCAGGAGTTCATAATGTATTTCTTGTTTCCCAGTTAAGGAAGTTTGTGCACGACCCTAGTGGGGCTATTTCACCGGATCAGTTAGACGATATCGAGGTCGAACCCGAGGCAGTTGGGAAATGCAGGCTAAGGGTATTGTTGGGAACGATACGAAGCAGCTTCGAAGGAAGGCGGTGAGACTAGTCAAAGTTCAGTGAGGTGATGATGAGGAAGACTGTACTTGGGAGACAGAGGAGAGCATTAGGAAGACGAATCGAGAACTCCTTGCCTGGTAAGATTCTAATTGCAATTTAGTTTTCCGCATGCTAGGATAGGCTTGGTTGTTTGTTATGTATGTTTGATTGTTGTGAATGGTTGATAGGCATGTGGGATCCTTTGTTTGTTTCTTAATTAAGGAATTTCGGGGGCGAAATTTCTTAAGGGGGGAGAATGTAACGACCCGCATTCTACGCAGCGGAGGATCGTAGAATATTTATTTCTTTCTCTTAAGGAGTCGTATGGTCATGTAACTTTGCGAGATGACTATTGGGGTCATTTCCCATGTCCATGATTTTTGCCGAATTTTAAATAACCGTTTTGCCCCTAGCTGATCTTGTTTCGACCATAACTTTTGATTGGAAAGGAGTTTCGACCTGAAACCACTTACATAAAATCCGGATGGTGGTTTAACTTTCCATAGATTGGTCATGTGAAAAACGGACTTATCGTTTGGGAGATATGGCTGAATTAAAGTCTAGAAGGTGAAAAACAGCTTAACCGGGCTTAACTGGGTAATTAACAGCCAGTCCCAGTGGGGGATTTCGGGATTTGGAGTATTTAAGGGCTGTTAAGGTTTAAAGAACACCCTTTTCTCATTTTTCAGCCGCCACCTATCATCCCTCTCAACCTAGCAATGGCCTCCACTTGCTAAAACACCCTAAATCACCTTCTAATCGCTAATTAAGCCAAATCTACATCAAATCAATCGGATTAGCACAAAAATCAAGGTAGAGCTGCTGTGTAGCCTTGAGAACAACGTCAAATAGAGGATAATTTCAGATTTGGTAATTTATCGTGGCTAAGGTGAGTGATTTGCATAGTTCCTCACTAATTATGGTTAATTAAGGGTAATTAGTGTTAATTAGCGAATTTAAACATGATTAAATTCTGGAAAAATATTCATAAATTTCGAAATATTGTTTTAGACCTCTATTAGAAAATTTTGGTTAATTTGGTTAAGTTTTTCTAATCCTATCATTAGTTTTACTTAAACACGCTTAAGGGAAAATATGGGGTTTTGGCTATGTTTGATCCGTTTTAACCTATAAAATTATTGTTTTGGTGTTCGTGGTCAATTCTACAAGTTGCAATGACTGTATGGTATGCTTTGTGATTATCTAGAAGTGTTAGATTGGCCGAAAATGCCGTCGAATGGCGAAAATAGCTCGCTAGACAAAGTGCAGGAAATGTGTCGGACCGGATCGGATCGCCCCTCCCTTCCACGACCCGACCCGATCATGAGAACCCTTCACGAGACGCCACGCTCCAGCCATCACGAACTGTTTCAGAAGCTAAGGAACCGATGGCCAAGGAGGATCACGAACCAAAGCCCCGACCCGACCAGAAGCTTGGACACGACCCGAACCGATCTGGAGCAGGCATGAAGCAAGTCACGGACCGTGGGCCACCTACCCTCACCACGATCCAGATTGGGCACCACGATCCGATCCAACAGGGGAAGCATGAATCGACCAGAAGGAGGCTGATGACTACAGACTGAACAAGGGGAAGAGAACCGATCCGAAAAGGAAGTTTGTTTCTGAACCAGATGGAGACCGAACTGGAGAAGACCAAAACCCCAGATGCAAAGATAGTCCATATGGGAAGTAGAACTTAGGATCCAATTGGGAACCAACGAGTCAACTTCGTGATTGGACTTTGCTGCGGGACGTGTGCAAAGGGGTTATCGACCTACATAGCTTTGACTCACCACCGAGATGGATGTTAAGCTATGTATCAGTGCAGTGGGGTAGTTATCACCTCATGGGGCAGAGTGATCGTAGCAAGGCTATGAGCTAGTGCAGTGGAGACATCATGACTCCATGGGGCAGAGTGGACATAGTAAAGGACTAGTGGCTATGGATCAGTGCAGTGGTGTCATTACGACTCCATGGAGCAGAGTGATCGTAGCAAGGAATTGGGTAGTCAAAGTGGTGGATATCGTATGCTTTACGCACTGAGTGAAAGATGTGAGGATGGTTGATATGCTTGATTGTTTGACATCACTATGACATGCACACCCCCTTCCCTGTATCTTTATACCTTATGTATAGTGGCACCTTATAGTATTGAGCGGTATGTTATGTTAACTCTTTGGTTGCAGGTTCAGGTATGGTTTAGTATACCTGTTATTGTTCTGTTTTGCTGCTTATCGCTTATACCAGACTTTTGTCTGACCCAGAGTTTTATGTCTCTTTTTATTACTCTGGGCACTCTTAAACGGGCAGACTAGAGACAGGTTAGCTGGTTATGCACAAGTAGCTGATCCGGAGATGAGCAGGAGGCTCCTACGTATTATCTACATATATTCTCCATGTGTCGCAGCTGGTCACTGCTTTGGGCATTAGTAGTGTACCTTTCCTTTCTTTTTTGCTTTAGAGACAGTTTTAAAGTTGTAATAATGGTCATGGATGATAAACTGTATTAGGATTTTCCGCTGCTGAGATGTTTAGTTTTTAGCTTATTCACTGTCTCGCCTGTTTTATGTCAAAGTATGTTATTATTATATTTTATTCCATGCGCTGTGAGATATGCTATAGGTTCCTTGTTAGTTTAAGTTCTTTACATTTCCTTTCTTTGACGACCGTCCCGTGTTGGTTGGGCATCGGCACAGCGCACTTTCATTGGAAATGTCGGCTGGTGCGGGGTGGGTCGTTACAAGTTCTATTAATTAAGGCCCATTAATAAGTTTCTCTACCCGTTTGTTATAACATACGTTATAATTTCCCCTTGTCCTAGGACAAACCTAAACATTCTTATCAATGGGTTTCAGACTTCCAAGCTTACAGGTTACTTTAATTAAGTACAATATATTTTCCCCATTTTCTAAACTGGTTTCAGGTTTTCCCCTTTACTGATTACTTAATTTACAATTAAGTGTCCCTTAACTCAATTCACTAGTTATCCCATTCTCTTACTAACTTATTATAACCTAAGTTATAATCATTACTTGTCCCTAGGACAAGTTTACCTATTATACAACATTTTCATTAATGTTACTTATTTATAATAGGTGATTATCATTTCTACAAGTTATGCTTATCCTAAAGGTGTCTTTAATTACATAACTTTATTATTTCTACCAGTTATGTATACCACTAGGCACCTTTAATTACATAACCTTATCGGACTAAGTTTGTTGGCCTATATGTAAATATTACCCACCCCCTTAGATTTGCTTAGCCCACCCACTGTCCAACCAACTTTACTTAACCCTAACTTTAGTTCATATTTATACAATCCCTATGGATTAGATTATGTTAAGTTGTCCAATTCATTACCATGTCCATTTATGGTTTATAATGGGTTAGACCTCCAACATTAGGCCTAGAACTTGTGGATGTTGGATATGTCGGTCGGTTCTGGGTGGACTTCTTCCACAAGTTGGGCCTAACCTTGTGTTATAGCCCGTCTCGTATTTGCGCACTTAGACCTCTCACATTAGGTTTAACATTAGTGGTTGCTGGATATGCCGGTCGGGTCCGGGCAGACTTCCACCACTAATGCAACCTAACATCATGTCATAAGTGCAATTACAATTTTTTATTGTAATCCTAGGCATTCATTATTAATCAATTATTTAAACCTATGCCTTTATAGGTGTTAATGCCCATTTACCCAATTATATTCATGATGGATTATACGTTTAAATTCCTATTATTCAAATTATGCCAATTCATATTTTACATATGATCCCATTTGCGTCCAAATCATTCTTCTCTACTTATGATCCAATTTAAGATCTTTTTAACATAATTGGTCGATGCCCCAAACCCATATTTATTTATTCAATTCTATGTTAACATGAATCCATATAATCGTATACTTACTCCAATTTTTTCCTGTATATAATTGGGATAAATTTACATGTAAATTTTTTGGCACTCCAACAAATCCAATATATGAATTATAACATGTAAACATTCCATCATTTCAACTGATTCAATATTTGAGTTATTCATATTAACAATTTGAAGTTATATCATGCTAATCATTCCCACATGTCATTTACACCACTTTAATCATTATTAGTGTATGTTTAGGCATCTTAACATATTAACTAGTTGAACATACTATCCATTTTAGCACAATAATGTACTTCATCAAACCAAACCTTCCAATATGTTCACTATAGGGAATGCCAAACGAATGATGTACTATTATTCAAAAAGTATATTTTAAACCAACTCACCTTCATGTTTTCCCCAAATTTTGGATCTGATCCGCTCTATCATCCATGGTTTCCCTTTTAATCGGATTTACAACCTATCGACCATGGATTTATTATTTTCATGAAAAGAGAAGGGAATGAGAAATAATTTAAATAGATTGGTCTTAGAAGTTTACCTTGCTTTCAATAATCTTTTATTAACATTGACTCTCTCCTCCAGATATGGATTCATAATCTTCCTAGGCTAACATTTTAATTTCAGAATAGATTTGAGAAGAAAGAGAGAGAGAGAGAGAGCCATGGCAGAGTTTTGGCGTCGCCTCAGAAATTACGAGGGCGGAGTAAACCTAACCATCTTATTTATAGGCATGCTAAATGAATTTGGTCCTTTAGATTTAAATAAAACTCCATTAGAGCTAACTACATCATACAACCAATAAGAAATGTCCACGTCGCAACAAAAACAAATGTTCACCAATCAAAACGCGCTACGTGTGATGAATGATGTGCAGGGTTAGACACCCCTGCTTGGGTGTCGACACATGTATCATCACCCTTATGGTGGTGTCGACACCCCCACCGTATTTATATATATATATATATATGTATATATATATGTATGTATATTTGATTTGAAATTTGATTTATTTATAATACATATAATTCCTGCATATAAATCAAATTTCAAATATCCCTCTTGTTCGCGTGCAACCCTCCATTTGAATTATGTTCATTTATATTCAACTCTTATGTGTATGCGAAGCCTTATTTTTTTCCCGTTTTATCTTGTTATATATATATATATATATATATATATATATAAGCACTAGACCTCTTATTAACGCTTTTCACACTAAGCCACTTTTTAATTAAACTGCTTTCACACTAAGCCACTTTTTAGCCATTCCCTTAAAACAAAAATATGGCGATGGCGGAGATTGAACTCTATATCTCTTATATGCAAGTCACATGCTCTAACCAACTGAGCTAGTTAGGATATTGTTATTAAGGCTTAGAACAGTGCTAGACATTATTCTTTTCTCAATCCGCTTTTTCATGTTTTGTTACAATATTTAATTTAAAGATATCTCTTTCATTTTAAATCAGTTTTCAACAACCCATTGGTTTAAATTGACCAGAAAATCGCCATGAATGCAATGACGCTAATCACGTGACCAAATTCTGGAAGCTCTTCAAAATTTCCTTTTTCTTTTAAATGTTCACATGAAATTTTAATTACATTGCATGCATTTTCTTCTCATTTTATACATTGCATGTAGTTTCTTTTATTAATCTTCTTCTTCATCTCAATGCATGGACTTATTACATGCTATTATATTATTATTTAATTTTTTTCTTTAAATATATCTATGCATATAATATATATACATATATGCATATTTTATTTTTATTTGCATTTAAAATGCGGGGTGGGGGGTGTTACATTCTCCCACCCCTAGGAAATTTTGTCCTCGAAATTTAATAAGGGTAAAATAAACAATTCCTCGCATAATATCCACCCATCATGTGTGCATCCAATTTTTGCAAACATAGTGCACATGTGCAAAGTGAAATACATCATAGTAATGCATGTATGCCTAAGCGTTACCTCCTATGTGTATGCAAGTTTTTCAAAAATCCTTTTAAAACATGATGCTCACATCCTAAATATACTGGCAGTTCTATATGAATGCAATATTTTGAAAATCAAAATCTTTTTTTTTTCCATCCAAATTTTCCCACACTCTTTCTGAGTAAGAGCATAGTTCATCCATAATCCTACCAACCAACTTTATGTTTCGAATTTCAGAAAAATCTAATTTTCTAGATTCGATTTCTTATGTTACAAAAAGGTGGATAACGGAAAACTACGCATCCTCCATTTTTCTTTTCCAACCTTTTTCTAACCGTACTTGGATTTTTATGTAACTATTTATAAAGATTCCCTATTTTCCTATCCAAGCACAGTCCACATAAGAAAATTTTCTTTTGTTACTGATTTTCTCTTCAACTTACATTGGAAATTTTCCATTCTTACTCAATCAGGCTTATGACTTGTTCTCACCTATAAGGTCAGTTCAGTCTCTTACTACAAGATGCCAACATCCACTCTATTCTTATTTTCTACAACTTATTTTGTCCATCCACAGAATTATCTTAAAATAATTTATCAAAAAGGGTTGTCATAAGAATAGAGATTTCAAACCTTTCTTTATTAAAAATTCTTGTATAACAAGAAAACTAGTGAGCTATACATGCTCTATAATACGCACCTTTTTACCAAGAGAATTTTACTTTAGACAAAATCTTGGCAAGAAATCACTATTTGCAAAATATACCCTATTTTACTTTAAAACTCAATATGTACTTCTGTACATATTTTAAAACTATAACTTTTAAGATTAAAACTTGAAAACACCATAACCTTTTTCCCAAAGCTTTTATAATTTCAAGTTCTTAAAAGTTAACAATGGGGTTAAACTCAAAGATGGTTTCCAATTTTCTTCTAGGCTTTTCTAGACACTCCCCAAGGTCAATTCTCTCAACTATATATACTCCTAATCCGTTTTTCTTTTTTCAACTTTTTCCAATTTATAAGGTTTTCAAACCCACTAACCCAAAATACTAATCGTATGGGATTTACTTTCTTTCCATACAAAGTATATTGTTCACTTTCCACCCAATTACCTAAGGGTCTCAAATTTCCATATTCATTCCTTTAGTGTACAAAACAACATCCCATTTCTTACCCTGTTATACTCTTTCTATTTAGTAGGCTCCTCTATGGATCTAGGTATATATATATAATATTTATATTTTAAAAAATATAAATATGTTCACTCACTATTTATATAGGAATCCTAAACCTAGGCTCTGATACCAGATGTGACAACTCCAATTTCAATAGACCGATTTTTTTAAAAAAAATTCCAATCTATCGAAACTCGAATTGGTTTGCTCTGGTATCCTACAGAAAAGACAGAGACATAAAATATGTCAGAACTCAGAAAATATCTCACAGCTGAATGGATAAAATATAATATAAATCAAAGTATAGCCTTACCATATTAATAATATTGCCTAACCAGTATCCAAAGCTATAAAGTCTCATGTCCCTGCCACAAATCTAATCTGCGAGTACGTTATGAGGATGGGGTCAAAACACAGGTTCTGATGATTGGATTTAAACTATACACTTTGGATAATCCTATATATACCGTTCAATCATATTATCTTATTTATTAGGTTACTTGGGTTAATAGCACTCAAGGCTTACACACACGTCGTACCCATTTACTTTCCAGTGAATTAACCTAATACAGTATATTCGTAGCTACCCCCAATATCGAGGTACACCCCATGGAACCCCATGTGCACGGTCAGCACCGTAACACTATCGCAATATACGCAGTCCCTCATCCTACGCCGTAGTGACGTACGAACAACAATATTGCGTTCAGCATATATTCATCATTACTGTGCTACAAAAACGTATGGACTGCTACCTTTTGTTCCAGTCAGACTCCATAATGGAGTAATGCCCTCAAGTCTACAATACACAACCCAGAGCCGATACACATGTATCAAGACTGTCCACCATACGTATCTTCATTTATAGCTCGATGCCTCAATCGCACGTTCTCTAATGTTCAATGAGTTCCATGGCAGGGCGATACAAGAAACACGGAACTCGGTCGAGAGCTTTTCCATATCTGTACAGGCCCGTCTTTAAAGAGCCTCTACAGATATACCTAGGGCCTGTTTTCATGGTGGCTATGGCCCCACCTGGGCCCCTCCCTCAACTAGTAAAGACTACAAGAGCTAAGCGACTGCCCCTACACAAACAATCTAAACATCCATGTGGCGTCTCCCCTTAACCCTTTACCCCGATAGTGAAGGGTAAAATGGTATCTTGGGTTTAGCTCTAGTCTTTCCGCATCCCACTGGCTGTCGATGACGGGTATTCGAAGGTCTTTTATCCTTGTTGGTCGTGACCCTCTGCCTCCTCCCGAGGTAACCGCCGAACCACCCTGGTGTCATATTGTCACAGCATTCTGACTGCATAGCTACATCTGCAGTCAAGGCCCACCCACCTAGTAGTTATGCGTAGACCAACCTCTGCGGACACAGCCTAAGACATTTGCCACCGCACAGAGGACTACTAGGAGCACCTTATGTACCTCGGGAAGTCGTGTACTTCCCCTTCCCGTTCTTTGAGCCGTTAGAACAATCAGATAATTGTGCGCTCCCCTCGTGCCTTATAACACCTCGACGATCTACCCCGTTGGGTTATTCACCCTCAACCATACAGACTGGTCTAAACGCCTTACTTTAGCATATTGTTAGACCCGATGTCTAAACATTCTTTTATGTGCTTGTCTCACCTCATCAGGTTTCCAGTTAACTTGGATCTCCAATTTATATTGAATTCCTATTCAAATTACCAAGTTCTCTTGCAAATTAATTTCAGTCATACAACTTAATCCATTTAAGTTTATTAATAAGCCCACAACATGTTATTCTCTAGGTTGTGGCCCAAGGTCTGTAATCCACAACCCCTTTTTATCTTCTTGTTGATTTCATCATTACAATAGCATGTTTTACTTAATATGTAATTAAGTATATCCAATTCACGTGTTTTCTAATCAACATGTCACTTACCATTTATGATTAAATATAACTTATTTCATTTCATAAGTTTTCCTCATTCTTTCTCATTTATTCATAATTCCATTTTACATTGTCAATACAACTTATCGTTGTTTACTTATTAACTTAGTTCTATTAACTAAGGCCCATTAATAAGTTTCTCTACCCGTTTATTACAACTTATGTTATAATTTCCCTTTGCCCCTAGGACAAACCTAAACATTCTTATCAATGGGTTTCAGACTTCCAAGCTTACAGATTACTTAATTTATAATTAAGTACAATACATTTTCCCCCTTTTCTTAACTGGTTTCAGGTTTTTTTCCCCATTTACTGATTACTTAATTAATAATTAACTGCCCTTTAAATCAGTTCACCAGTTATCCCATTCTCTACTAACTTATTATAACCCAAGTTTATCCCCACTTGTCCCTAGGACAAGTTTACCTATTATACAATATTTTCATTAATGTTACTTATTTATAATGGGTGATTATCATTTCTACAAGTTATGCTTACCCTAAAGGTGTCTTTAATTACATAACTTTATTATTTCTACCAGTTATGTATACTACTAGGCACCTTTAATTACATAACCTTATCGGACTAAGTTTGCTGGCATATATGTAAATATTACCCACCCCCTCAGATTTGCTTAGCCCACCCACTGTCCAACCAACTTTACTTAACCCTAACTTTAGTTCATATTTATATAAGGGTGCATTTTTTACAGGTCCCTGTTTACTTTTAAAATATAAAAAAAAAACCGGCCATAGTTTATAATATAAACCCGCCCCCTCTTTTTAAATTCACGCCTCCTATTTCTTTGGATCCGCTTCCTTATTTCATGGTGCGGCCTCACGCATTTTAGCCTTCGCTTCCTCCAATTTGTTCCAGAAAAAAAGTGCGGTAGGTATTAAAAAAAAATTCTAAAATCTGCAAATAATATGAGAAGGCCATGCAAATCAAAAAAAAAAGTTGCATATATGTATGCAACTTTTGCCTATAGTTGCACACATATATGCAATTATTGCATATAGAAAATTAAGCAAACGTTTTGCCTGCAGATTTGTTGCACATATGTGTGCATGTTTTCATAATATTTGCATACATAAATGCAAATAAAAATGTACGGAGTTAAACGGTTATGCAATATTTGCACGTATACATGCAAGAAATCTCAAAAAGTGCATAAAATTATGCATTTAACTGCATTTTTTCGCTGTTTTCTTTTGTTTTTCCTTTTTTTGCGTCTATTTTTATTTTTTAACTGATTTTTGTACCGAATGCATAACTTATTTAAATAATATTTTTCGTTTTTTTTATTTTTATTTTATTTTTTTCGCTACTTTTGAAAAATAGGGACCTAATTTATAATAAGTTTACCACTGGATGTGAGCCTAATTATGTTTGCTTTTAGGGACCTGAGCCTTATTTTCACTTTATATAATCCCTATGGGTTAGATTATGTTAAGTATTCCAATTTATTACCATGTCCATTTATGGTTTATAATGGGCTAGATCTCCCACATTAGGCCTAGAACTTGTGGATGCTGGATATGCCGGTCAGTTCCGGGAAGATTTCTTCCACAAGTTGGGCCTAATCTTGTGTCATAGCCCATCTCGTATTTGCGCACTTAGACCTTTCACATTAGGTTTAACATTAGTGGCTGCTGGATATGCCGGTCGGGTCTGGGCAGACTTCCACCACTAATGCAACCTAACCTCGTGTCATAAGTGCAATTACAATTTTTAATTGTAATCCTAGGCATTCATTGTTATTCAATTATTTAAACCTATGCCTTTATAGGTGTTAATGCCTATTTACCCAATCATATTCACGATGGACTATACGTCTAAATTCCTATTATTCAAATTATGCCAATTCATATTTTACATATGATCCCATTTGCGCCCAAATCATTTTTCTATACTTATGATGCAATTTAGGAACTTTTTAACATAATTTGCTCGATGCCCCAAACCCATATTTATTTCTTCAGTTCTATGTTAACCTGAATCCATATAATCGTATACTTACTCCAATTATTTCCTGTATATAATTGGGACAAATTTACATGTAAACTTTTTAGCACTCCAACAAATCCAGTATATGAATTATAACATGTAAACATTCCAACATTTCAAATGATTCAATATATGAATTATTCATATTAACAATTTGAAGTTATATCATGCTAATCATTCCTACATGTCATTTACACCACTTTAATCATTATTAGCATATGTTTAGGCATCTTAACATATTAACTAATTGAACATATTATCCATTTAAGCACAATAATGTACTTCATCAAACCAAACCTTCCAATATGTTCATTATGGGGAATGCCAAACGATTGATATACTATTATTCAAAAAGTATATTTAAATCCACCCACCTTCATGCTTTCCCCAAATTTTGGATCTGATCCGCTCTATCATCCATGGTTTCCCTTTTAATCGGATTTACAACCTATCGACCATGGACTTATTATTTTCATGGAAAGAGAAGGGAAAGAGAAGGGAAAGAGAAATAATTTAAATAGATTGGTCTTAGAAGTTTACCTTACTTTCAATAATCTTTTATTAACATTCACTCTCTTCTCCAGATATGGATTCATAAACTTCCTAGGCTAACATTTTAATTTCAGAATAGATTTGAGAAGAGAGAGAGAGAGAGAGCTTTGACAGAGTTTTGGCATCGCTTCAGAAATTATGAGGACGGAATAAACATAACCATCTTATTTATAGATGTACTAAATGAATTTGGTCCTTTAGATTTAAATAAAACTCCATCAGAGCTAACTATGTCATACGAATGATAAGAAATGGCCACGTCGCAACAAAAACAAATGTTCACACCACGTGTGATGATTGATGCGCAGGGTTAGACACCCCTGCTTGGGTGTCGACACATGTGTCGACACCCCTATGGTGGTGTCGACACCCCCGCCATATTTATATTATTTTTAAATTGAAATTTGATTTATTTATAATACATATAATTATTGCACATAAAACAAATTTCAAACATCCCTTTTGTTCGCGCTCAACCCTCCATTTGAATTATGTTCATTTATATTCAACTCTTATGTGTATGCTAAGCTTTTGTACGTGAACAATTATTTATTTTGTTCCCATTTTATCTTGTTATATATATATATATAAGCACTAGACCTTTTATTAACCCTTTTCACACTAAGCCACTTTTTAATTAAACTGCTTTCACACTAAGCCGCTTTTTAGCCATTCCCTCAAAACAAAAATATGGTACTGGCGGGGATCAAACTCCATATCTCTTATATGCAAGTCACATGCTCTAACCAACTGAGCTAGTTAGGCTATTATTAACAAGGCTTAGAAAAGTGCTAGACATTATTCTTTTCTCAATCCTCTTTTTCATGTTTTGTTAGAATATTTAATTTAAAGATATGTCTTTCATTTTAAATCAGTTTTCTACAACCCATAGGTCTAAATTGACCTGAAAATCGCCATGACGCTAATCCCGTGACCAAATTCTGGAAGCTTTTCAAAATTTCCTTTTTCTTTTAAATGTTCGCATGCAATTTCAATTACATTGCATGCATTTCTTCTCATTTTATACATTGCATGAAGTTTCTTTTATTAATCTTCTTCTTCATCTTAATACATGGACTTATTATACGCAATTATATTATTATTATTATTTTCTTTAAATATACCTATGCATATAATATATATACATATACGCATATTTTTATTTTTATTTGCATTTAAAATGCGGGGTGTTATAGTTTTACCTTATAATAGCTAAACATGCTTGGTACATTTAAAACAAATCATTTTGATATTACTATAAATAGATGAACATAGTACCCCATACTACTATATATATCTTCTTCTTCAATCTACAACTTCAAATATAAATGTATCAATCATAGACGACATAGCACCCCATCCTACTATGTCACTATACTAGTTCTACAATTAAAACTGAAATGGCACGTATTGGAAATTGAATTCCATCTATGAGTCAAGGCAAGGGATGGCTCCTTACCGATTCGAGGCACTTTAGCAAATGTCTTCAGATCCCCCGTAGTGAACCCTTGGATGCTTCAGGGCCGGTCTACACTTACGTTAGTGGATTAGTATTTCTGAAAACACGTTTCCCGGTCCTATCAGACCTATCCGTCGGCTCCATAGTAACCGATATAACCGAGGCGCCTCGCAATCCGTCATCCACATAGGCTCGCGAATTAACGATATCCACAAATCTATGCTATTTAAAGTCGTGCTTTGATCATCAACCACAAGACTCTTCTTTTTAACAGAAGTCTTGTTCTTTTGCATCTTAGCATGCCACACTGTTAATTCACGCCATGCGACTGATGTCTATCGATTATAACCTCTAAGCTCGTACGACTTAGAGAAGGGTGTTAAGCAAGAGAACAAATTCTCCACCACCAAACAGATATATATTTAATAGAGACCAATTAACATAGAATAAAATCCAATGCCAGGCACACATCCATTTACTAGTTCATTCTGGGTCTGAACGAAACCGGAGGCACCTTATTCCTCGTCCCATATGTCCAATACAGGAGAGACGTTCTCGCATATCCGGTCGAACACCAAGTACGTTTGGACGATCACCACTTATTACCTTGTCTTGGGTGTACAGCCCAATCAAGACATCAGTAATCATCCAAACGATGTGAAGACCTCCGGTCTTCAACCACCGTCTTCATCGTTGACTTATCGTCGAATCAATTATTCAGAATGGGTGTAAACCCAGTCTTTCCGAATAATTCACGTATTTTATAATCAAGTGCTATAAAAACACAACATACGCCTCATTCCAATTTTGAATATTCTTTTATTCAAGTATTCATATCCTTTGGGAAAGGTACCCATTAATTTTATCAAATATAAATTCTTTTAAATTTATACTTTAATCTTCCTTTAGATATCAATTCAAACCAAATTATGGTTTACCAAACTAGTCGGGATTAGCGCACCTTACCGAAGTGATAATTTGTCATATTTCCCAATCCCAACCTATTCATCCCATAAAGTAAAACTGGTAATACTCCATATCTAACACCACGGTGTTATCGGTAAATTTAATTACCATTTCACGTTCAAATCTAATTAAAGATTTAACTATCGCCTAGAGTAAAACTGGTGGTACTCCATTCTCGATCATTTCTCAAATTTGTTGATTTAAATTATCACATTCACATTTCAATCTAATTAAAGATTCATTAGAACTCTACTTGGTTTTAATTTTCCAAAAAATCAATATTAATGATTATCTAACTTTGGGAAATCAAACATGCCGCATCGACAATCTATACTGTACTATTGATTTCTATCGATATAATACCTCTAAGCTCGTACGTCTTAGAGAAGGGTGTTAAGCACGAGAATAAATTCTCCGCTACCAAACAAATATATATTTAGCAAAGATCAGCAATACAGTTTGAAATACAATGTTAGACATGTAATCCTGTCTGTAACTGGGTTAAAGAACCAATGTCTTTTAAAACACATTTCATGATAAACCCAAAATCACATTCCATTAATTATGGAATCTTCACGGAAAACATATCAATATATATAATCGATATCAATTTCCGTGTCTGACTAATAATATAAATGGAAAACGACAAAGCCTTTTAAGTTCCATATATATTAACAGTCTTCCTCCACAGAAGCTCACTTCGATTATTACCAAATCGAATTCCATTCAATTCTAATTTAATTTATTAAATTGGAAAACTTTACTTTTGCAAAATTCCATTAAATCTTAGAATAAAGATTTATAAATTCCGAATCTTAACTTCACTGTTAATCGGGTTAAAGAACAAGTGTTATTTAAAATAATGTTCACGATAAACCCAAAAATCGAATTCTTAATTCAATTCCAATTAAATATTAATTAATTGGAAAACTTCACTAAATCTTAATTAAAAGATTTATTATTTTCTCAACTAGGTTTAAGAATCGTGTTATTGAAGACACCATTCACGACAAACCCAAAATCCAATTCTTTTATTCAATTCCAATTAAATATTAATTTATATGGATAACTTCTCTAAATCTTAATTAAAAGATCTATTCTTTTCTCAACTGGGTTTAAGAAAAGTGTTAGTAAAGACACCATTCACGAAAACCCAAAATCTCATTCGATATTAAATACAATGCTCTGAACAGAAATTATATCGGCTTATATTCGATATCAAATTCTGAAACCAACAAATATCGTATTGGAAATAACGATATATATATATATATTCCAAATTTCCATAATGATATATGTATAATCACGGAATCCAATATCGAAATATTCCGAAGATTATTTCCATTCAAAATCCATTCCAATTCGTTCGTTGGAAATTTCTGGTTATATTAAAATCATTCACAAATTCAATTTATTTTATTTAAAAATTATTGATTTCAAATCTATTTAATAACTAGTTCATCTTGATAAAAATATATTTTTATCTTTACAAACGTGGAATTTTTCATCCCAATTCTTTCCAAACCATTTGTTATGATTTTACACAAATTATTAATATTTTTAATAATTTTATTAAGGCCATTTAAGTCAATTTCCAGAAACGGTCATCGAACTGCACTTTAGCGACCTTTTCCAAATTTGATTTGGACATAATTCCAAATCCAACTGTTAGATTTCAAATCTTTTATACTCGTTGGAAATCTCTTTTCGATACGAACCCAAAGGTTCCAGCTTTAGGAGAATCCGATGGTAAGATCTCCCGTAATCTCAATTCGAAGTCAATGGTCGAAATTCACGAATGGTCGCGGCGCGTTCTATTCAGCCCATTTATATATATATATATATATATATGTTTGAAAAAATTTATATATATATATATTTCGTTGATTTCCATTTAAAACGTATTTTATAAATCTTTTATAAATTCGTTTTAAAATGATTCTAACTTCATTTTTCAATTTTAAATCAAAATTGAACACTCCACATCATTATAATATATAAACGATAATATTTTCTAAATATCTGATTTGAAATCATTTCCTTTTCTATATTTATTATAAAAACGAATAAAATCGATATAAATATCGTTCACATCAAAATGGCGCAAATCTAATCAGCACGGCTTCATATATTTTAATATTTTCATGTCCATCCAAAATCGGACATCAAATTTACATTTTAATCCTTTACTGAATATTATTTTAAAATAATCATTATTTCTGAATTGGAATCAAGCCCAATGAATTACTATATAATTTTATTTATATGGATTTCATACACACGTGTACACAACAATCATCCAGAGTGCATTACACAACTGCACAAGTGTTAAATATAAATAATTAATGCTTACAACAATCTGCCAACCTATTGATTGACATACAACTAAACAATTGGGATTAATGTACGTCAAATATCATCCCAATACCCATGTGGGGTTTCTACCAAAAAATATTGAATATTATTTGTGCAGTTGGGCGATCTGTAAAATTATTGACCCAATCGATATCACAAAAATAGGCAAGCATAAACAAGTCGTCTGTCTTGTAAATGGATGTGTAAACTTATTTTTAACTATCCAAATATTATTTTATTTATCGCAGTTATAAGCTAAAAATAATATTTTCAACTAACTAAATTTTTCTAACACTTTTTAGAAAATTTCTGCAGCATAACGACACCATACTAGAACCGGGATAAGGTCTAGCCTTATCCCTCGCCTAATACTGGCTCGCCATACACAAAACAATTTCAATCCAATTCACATACAAATAAATAAATTTTCACAACCATAATCAAATCACGCAGAACATCCAAATAAATAAATACTCAACTACCCCAATGCCATTTACGGCGCCATAAGTAGTTATTCGCTTAATATGGAATCCGTGTGTCGGTAATATCCATACATCGCTTTCAAATTATGTGATTGTGCGAATTCGAGTGTTAAACTCCATATAATTCAAATCAAACAACATGGTTTGTACAATAAATAGTGTCGGGCGTTTCTAAGCCCAGTCTGCATCCTAGAATATTTTTAATTGTAAAATAAATAGCGTGAGAAGGAGTTCTCACCATTGGTTTCCACTCCGTCATTGTTTATTGGACGGTTTTAATTCTGTTTTGCTTCCTGACAATTCCATTGCAATCTGTTTCACGTGATATATATATTAAAAGTCATATTTTTATATCGATATTATACATATAAAAATCATATTTTTATAATGCTATTATATATATAAAAATCAAATTTTTATATCGCTATTATATAAATAAAATCATATTTTTATAACTCTATTATATATATAAATCATATTTTTATAACGCTATTATATACAAAAAATCATTTTTTATAACGCTATAATATATATATATATAAATCATATTTTCATAACGCTATTATATATATTTAATTCCTATTTTTTAACGCTATCATATATATAAAAATCATATTTTTATAACGCTATCATATATATAAAAATCATATTTTTATAACGCTATTATATATATATATATATCATATTTTTATAACGCTATTATATATATATATCATATTTTTATAATGCTACTACGTATATAAAAATCATATTTTTATAACGCTATTATATATATAAATCATATTTTTATAATGCTACTACGTATATAAAAATCATATTTTTATACACAATGATATTTATAAATAAAAATCACACATTTTATTTTGAAGTTATATACATAAAAACCATATTTAAAATTCTCATTTCTAAAACCATGCTATTTTTAAATTAAAAATCGTATTTTTACTTACAATGCTTTTCAATAAAAATCTAATTTAAAAACAATATTTTATATAAATTAAAAATCGAATTTTTTAACAATGTATTATATAAATTAAAAACTCACTTTTTTCTCTGATGGAGGAGGGCAGGGTAGGTGGCGCTGGGGTGTTGCAAGGTCGGGGAGGGGCTTTGGTGGCCGACGGCTTGGCCCATGGTGGCTGAGCGGCGGTTTTAGGGAAGCTAGGGTTTTAAAAGGCGGAAGTGAGGAGAGAGGGGAGGTCGGAGGCGAGGGGGTGCTGGAGGTGGCTGCGCTGCGACGACGGCGCGCTGAAGTGGTGGCGGCTATCGCGATGGGGGGCGGCTGAGCAAGATCGAGATCAACGGTTTTTTTTCTTTTTCTAATGACGGGGAGAGAGAAAACGAAGAGGGGTGGTTGACTTATATTTTTATGTTTATTTTATTTTAAATTTTGAATTCCATAAGTTACTTCTTCATTCAATCTTCAAATCGAACCCAATGACTATCGTCCCTAGCGTAATACCCCCCTTCCGGACATAATCGGGTATGTCCCGTAAGCCAATTCCACTGTTTCGATCAGTTTTCATTAAAAATATAAATTAATATAACATTTAAAATTGATTTAAACCAACATTTTAATTTACCGGGGCCACATACGGACTCCAAAAATTCCAGAAAAATAAATCTAGCTATGTTTTGACGATACGGTCCTAAGAAAACTAGTTTCATCGAATTTGGAGATCGTTTGAAAAACGGTCATTTTCAAGTCGATTAAATTCAAACTGAAATTACCAAACACGTTCAAATTCACCACGCTCACGTATTAATTCCAAAAATTAAGAAAACTGGAATCTAGTAATAATTTGACATTCTGAATCCAACAAAAGTGGTTTCGTCGAAAACGGAGGTCATTCGCAAAATGGCTATTTTTAAGGGATATATATTATTTAAAATATATATAAATTCCATAGCGACTATTTTAAAATTTAAACTAGACATAACTTTTTATTCCCATTATGAAATCTGAATTTTTCACATCCGTTAGAAAGATATAATTAAACAGATTCAAATATTTCTGATTTTACTGAAATCTGATTTATTTTGAATCATGTACATTCATTTGAAATTTAAAATCGAATTTTCAAACTACCACGCCATTTCAGGCTCGTTTTATAATTAAAACAAATTTATTCCTTCTAACTTCGATTAAATAAATTTTTAATCGTTATGATTTAAAATAAATCATTTTAAATATCCAAAATCCATTAAAATATCTAAAATAAAAATTTTAAATTGTTTCTGAAAATCCAAGTTGTTACTCCTACATTTCTAAACCCACAAGCCACCTTGTTCAAACTTAAACAAATTACCACCGTCGAAAATTACCAAGCCACATTTGAAAACCTTTGCAACCGTGTAACTACACTTTCCGATGAATCCATACTTCAATGTCTCATTCTGGCCTCAAAACACACATACAGAACGAATTCCACATCCTTAAACCTACAAACATTTCTGACGCCGTATATGGAGCCAAACTCATCGAACAGAAACTGACTGATATAAACCAATTTCTATTCACAAAACCCAACCATCAGTTCCAAAAACCATATACTACCTCACCACCCATGCAATCATTTCATAAAACACCACAACTACAAAACCCTAATGAGACACCCCGCCTCCGTTAAGATCACTCACAAAGGGAATGCCTTAACTTTAGCGGAGCATTATAGGTAAAAGATAAAGATAATTTACAAGACAGATATGTATATAAGAAGCGGAAAAACAAACTTTATTTCAAATGTGGTTCATAACAAAACATTACAGAAAACTGTTTCAAACAACCTTCCAAATCACTACATCAAAATCTCTGTCTTGAATATTACATAAAGAAGCATAAAACACAATAAAACTGCATAAATCCCCAAGTAGTAGTGTGTCCAAATCCATAGCTAAAGATAAGAAGTTCCGAGCTATACATCACAGAGTCTTCAAGCTTGGAAAGATGAACGTCCAAATTAGGCTAAGCTATTCCCTCCCTGGGTACCGGGGGGAATGGAAGAAAAGAGAGCGAAAGAAAATGGGTCAGACATAAGTCTGGTAAGTCCAGTGATTATTCAGCATGTAAACCGATAAGAGAACCATGACTTGAATAAGAAGGACACAGGACAATAATAAGGAAATAAGGTAACATAGGATAAGATAAGCTAAACAGGGCAAGATAAACAAGGCAAGATAAATTAATCATACTATCGCACTCACGTCCATATTCTCTGCATCTACTAGATATTTTGACCATTATCGTGACTTCAAAACCCAGTGATCCCTTTTTCATTGATTGGCTCCTACTCGCACGCTTTTACCACTTGTGTCATACGGCCTCACTCGATTGTAGATACCTGTGCTAGTCCCACCATGGGGTGTATCAAATCTTATGGTGGCAACCCGACACAATTCAAAATGCACAGTGTATAACTACTGATGCCCAGTGCCTGCTTTTTCCACTCCGGAATACGTGCACGCTCGTGCTCCGTCGGAACCTACACTGATGCACCAACCGCCATCGTTTTGACCATTTATAATCAGCCCAGTAATCGTGCCCCACCCTGCCTAGTTCAGGGTACCATGATACATCTATGTGGGTTACTGCTGAAATGGTCCCCGTTACTAGGGTTTCCTAGTCAACATGTTAAATTGGTTAAGTGTCCAAGTTAACCTAACCCCACCCATCAGTTTAGTTAACATGTTGCATTGGTTAAGTGTTTCCTTAATTAACTTAACCCTACCATTCCTGACTTAGGTTTAATTCATTTATTAAAGCACCAACCACTCACATTAGACATGTATTGTTGTAGTTACTAGATGTGCCGGTCGGGTCCGGGCTGTTTTACACCACAACTCAGTCTAACCTCGGGTTCCTTTAGGCTTGATGTGCTAACCTCCCACGTTAGATATATATTGTTACGGTTGCTGGATGTGCCGGGCGGTTCCGGACAGTCTTACACCGTAACTCAATCTAACTTCGGGTTAAGCATATTCGTCTTTTCTAAATTTACATATTTACTTCTTTATATTTATATGTAAATTATTGTCATTCAAGTCAGGCCCCACTTTCCTTTTTAAATCAATTTCATAATTTTTAGGTATAAAAATTTATACCACTTTATGCCAAAAAACATTTTCATGTTCATGAGCCAAATATGCCAACTATATGTAGTTTCATATTTTTTTTCCCAACGTTACCCCCGTTAAACGTTCGCATGAATCACATAAAATGTTAGGCTTGATACATAGCCTAACTTATACACAAAAGGGGAAAAGGAGGAACATGTAATAATTCCAACATCATAAAAATATGGATCTACTACACATGTATCATATGAATTTGGCATAGAACAATATACATTCAATTATGAACTTGCAAATTTAGATCTACTTCACATGGATCATGAAATAGGGGTTTTACATAGAATTACATAAACTTAATATTAGGCATGTAATTGTGAACTTCGCAAATTAGTTGGATCTAATCTAACATGAGCCTAATCATATTAGCATGTAGTTTTGGTCATATATGTGAACATGGTTGAACTTGCATAACCATAACAAAATTACCAAATTGTCATATAACATGTAGATGTTATTATCAAATCATGCGACATGAAATGTCATTGCCAAAATTTACACAATGTGATATCCATCGCCAAATTATTCAATATGGTTTGTCATTTCCAAACTACACAATATGATATGCCATCGCCAAATTATAATATGTCATCGCCAATTTATGTCATCACCAAGTATACAACATAATATGTCATATCCAATTTATTCAACGTGATATGTCATTGCCAAAGTATAATATGCCATCGCTAAACTTCACAACATATATGTCATTGGCAAATTATACAACACATGGGTCCAAAGCATTTAACTTTTATCATCAAATTACATACAACAAGATTCACAACTTAGCATAGAAAGAATCGTAGTCTCAATCAGTTTAGTTTTAACAAAAAGGATAGGCATATATTTACATTAGGCGATGTTCTATATCCAGTTATTTAGTCACAATTCTAACATCGTTTAGGTCTAAATGATAACTGGACTTACAAAAAGGAGGCTAGTCTTGAGTTCTGGGATCTGTATTCTAAATTTGAATAGCTCTCCTTTGTTGTAGACGTTGAATTCTCTTAGTTGAATTAGATTTGATTTGCAATTCCTACTTGCTTTCTAGTTGAATGAGAATGGCGACCACTCTAGGTTGAGTGTTGACAGCATGAAAGTCTTAGGAATATTTTTGTGTGGCTTTTGGGTTTAGATTTAGGTTGCTTATATAGAAGTTTGATTTAACAGGAGCCTTCTGATTAACCTAAAGCAAATCAAAGCCATTCAAACCTAAGAGAACCAACCATAACGTGCCACGCAAGCCCTAATGACACAGAAATTCGTCACAGGAGAAAACAAGTCAGATTTTAGATCTGACCCGAGGGGGAGGTCAACCCCCAGGTCGACCTGTATGGGGGGAGGTCGACCCCCTGGTCGACCTGGCCTTGGGAGGAAATTTCCCGCCCAGCCCGCTTCTACTTCAGATTTTGAATTTCTGAACTATATTCTGAACTGTTTATTTAAATTCTTGAATCTTCTGAAGGTCATAACTCCTTCATACAGAATCCGATTTACGCAAACTCGGACTCTATCTCAAGCAGAATTCCGAGACGAACGCAATGGCGTAACCCGTTTCCCTTAATTCTTAAATTTGAAATTAATTATTCTTTAATTCATAACTTTAATGTTTACCGAAAATATGGGGTGTTACATTCTCCCCTCCTTAAAGGATTTCGTCCCCGAAATCTTCAAGTTAGGAAGAACGTATATCCTACTATCCAATCGTCCATCTACTCAACCATCAAACACAGGCGTCCATTGTTCTTAAAAGATTTCTAATGCTTCATGATCATATGCATAGTGTGTGTACATGTCCTTATCTAATGCAAAATCAGGCAGTCCACTGATTTAGTTGACCTCCTTAATGCAAGTCATGTCGGTGTCATGCGTCCATAATGTATGCAATCTTCCCTAATCATACTTTCTACATGAGTGCACAATCACTCATACAAATGCAACATCCACATGATAACACATCAAGCTTCAATCATATACAAGTACATATATGCATATGCGATATGAAAGTGACTAAGCCGATCTAATACCTAATGTGTGTGTATATGCATCCACGAGCAACCACTAGCAATCACTTGCAACCACTTGCAACTATCAACCATAACATGTTTCAAATACATGTTTACATCCATTGGTTTCTACCTAAGGATCGAGAATAACACTGAGGAAAATACTAAAAAGATAGATACGAGCATGAACAAATTTAAGGAAAAAGATATCAAAGATGTACCCTCAAAACGAAAAGGGTAGGCTGCGCGTATCTTGGCCCTAGTCTCCCAAGTTGCGTCTTCCTCAGCGTCACTCCATTGAACTTTTACAAATTTGACTTCGTGGTTGCGTAGCTTTTTGACTTTTGTACCCATGATACGAGTTGGAGCTCTTCTCACAGTCACCTCTCGTTCTACTTCTACTTCCTCTAATATGTTTGGTTCCATCACTTCCGCAGACTCATGTAAGCACTTTCGTAAGTGAGAAACATGTAAGACATTATGAACTCTAACCAATCTTCTAGGCAGCTTTACTATGTAAGCCATCTTCCCAATCCTTTCAATGATAGGAAACGGCCCTACAAATCTTAGTGCCAACTTTCCTGCCGATCCGAAGCAAACGACGTTCCTCAAAGGAGATACTTTAAGGAAAACCCTGTCCCCAACATCAAACTCAAGGTCGGTCCTTCTCTTATCTGCGTAGGACTTCTGTCTATCTTAGGAAATCTTCATTATTTTTCGTATCAAGTCCACTTTCTCTGAAGTTTCTCTAATCACATCTGGTCCAAGTATGAGCTTATCTGTAGACTCCTACCAACAAGTTGGTGATCGACACGGTCTTCCATATAAAGCTTCGAAGGGTGCCATGCCTATGATGGCTTGGTAGCTATTGTTGTATGCAAACTCCACCAAAGGAAGATGATCCTTCCATGTTCCTCCGAAGTCAAGAAAGCATAATCTCAAGAGGTCTGTGAGAACCCGTTACTTCCCCGTTAAGGAAAGAGCGGATACTTTGATAACAACACATAAAAGAACGCAGACGGAAGAACATTTCATTGTTATTACAACAATTCCATCAGAATACAAGAATATACAGAGTATAAATGAACAAATTACATTCGATAAATATCAGAGATTACAATAAATTACATAGCAGCGGAAAATAATACAAAGCACAACTGAAGGTGATATACGGATATAGAGCTTTCGGGATATCATTCCAGCTGTAAACCAGGATCCTGTGAATATAAATCTGCAAAACCAAAACTACTAGCTGCCCGTGTCGAAAATAAGGGCACCCAGAGTTTAGGTTAAAACAATAAACTCCAGGTCAGTCATGTGACTGGTGTGAGAACTAAAATAGTTATTTAAAACTTTACTTTAAAAAGAGAGTAATCCAAGGGACCACGCCGTATAACACGGAACGGGTTTCCTCCCAAGAATACCAGTGCTTAGAATAAACAACGCAATGCTTTTTCGAAAAATGAAGCTATTATAAGACCCTGGTCCCATCACACAATGCAACGCAAGCCGGAGGATAGGGTTTTACCTTATAACAGCCAAACATGCTTGGTACGTTTAAAACAAATCATTTGATACTATAATAAGTGTATAGTGTCAAAACATTTTCAATCATAAATATAAATCATAGACAGCATAAGTTCCCCATCCCACTATGTCGCCATACTAGGCTCTACCAATAAAACCGAAATACACGTATTGGAAATTGGATTTCCGTCATGAGTCGAGGCAAGGGGCAAGCTCCTCTCCGCTTTCGAGACACTCTAGCAAATGTCCCAGGGCTACGCACTCTGGGCAACCCTTGGATCTTCAGGGCCGGTCCTCTCTTACGTTTGAGGATTAGTATTCCTGAACACACGTTTCCCGGTCCTTACAGACCTAAAATCGAGGTGCCTCATCCAACAACCACATAGGTGAAAAGTATATAAATGTCAGGGCTGGTAAGTCACTGACACCACCAAAGCTAGAAAGAAACGTCGTGCTCTCCCTGCAGTCCTTATCCCGTTTTTGACTCATACCGAGGTGTGAGGCTCGCGAATTCACGTTATACACAAAGCTACGCCACAAAGGCTGTGCTTTGATCATCAACCACAAGACTTTGCTTTTCAACAGAAGCCTTGATCAATTGCCACTTAGGCGTGCCACACAGGCAATTCATGCCATGCGACTGATGTCCATCGATATACAACCTCTGAGCTCGTACGTCTCAGAGAAGGGCGTTAAGCAAAAGAATAAATTCTCCGCCGCCAAACAGATGTATATTTAAAAGAGATCAATCAGCATAGAATAAAATCCAATGTCAGACACACAATCCATTTACAAGTTCGTTCTGGGTCTGAACGAAACCGGAGGCACTTTCCTCGCATATCCATCGATCTCCAGGTACATCTGGACGACCACCAACTGATTCCCTCATCTTGGGTGTACAGCCCAATCAAGATCATCAGTAATCACCCAAACGATGTGAAGACTTCCGGTCTTCAACCACCGTCTTCATCTTCGACTCATCGTCGAATCGGTTATTCAGAATGGGTATAAACACGGCCTTTCCGAACAACCCGCGTATATTAAAAAAAATGTTACACAAACACAACATACGCCTCATTCCAATTTTGCCGCCACTAGCCGTAAATCAACAAGAGAACAATTTCCCAAATATTAACCCCGAAGGCCGAGACCAACATCAGATCAATACCCAGGAAACCATTCTTCTTAGCTAACCTACAGCTAGTTTCTAAATTTCATATTCTTAGGGAAAGGTTCCCATTAATTTTATCAAAGATAAATTCTTTAAAATTTATTCTTTACTCTTCCTTTGGGTTTCATTTCAAACCAAATTATGGTTTTCCAAACTAGTCGGGATTAGCGAACCACACCGAAGTAATTATTTATTTTATTTCTCAATCCCAACATATTCATCCCATGAAGCAAAACTGGTAATACTCCATATCTAATACCACGGGGTTATTGGTAAAATTAATTACCATTTCATGTTCAAATCTAATTAAAGATTTAACTATCGCTTTGGAGCAAAACTGGTAATACTCCATTCTCGCTCACTTTCCAAATTTGATAATTTAAATTATCAATTCACATTTCAATCTAATTGCTGATTCATTAAAACTCCTTTTACTGGGTTAAAGAACTAATGTCATTTAAAACACAGTTCACGATAAACCCAAATCACATTCTATTTATTATTGGGTTAAAGAAAAAGTGTTATTTAAAACACCCTTCACGATAAACCCACGAATCAATTCTATTTACAGCCCATTTCAAATCCAATTTATTTATTAAAAAAATAAATGGGTTTTAATTTTAGTTCAAAACCAGTTCATTTCGATAAAAATCTATTTTTATCTTTTCAAACATGGAGTTTTTCATCCCAATTTTTCCCAAATCATTTCTTATGATTTTATACAAATTATTGATATTTTTAATAATTTTATCAAGGTCTGTACAGCCGATTTCCAACAACGGCCATCGAACTGCACTTTCAGTGACCTTTTCCAAATTTGATTTGGACGTATCTCCAAATCCAACCATTAGATTTCAAATTTCTAATATTCGTTAGAAAGCTCTTTTCAATACGAACCCAACGGTTCCGATTTTAGGAGAATCCGACGGTCGGATCTCCCGTAATGTCCGTTCGAAATCAATGGTCGAAATTCACGAACTGCCGCAGCGCGACGCGTTCTATTCAGGCCATTATATTATATATATAATATATATAATATATATTTCGTCGATTTCTATTTAAAACGAATTTTATAAATAGTTTTAAATTCGTTTCAAAAATATTTCAACTTCCATTTCCAATTCAATTCAAATTTCAATTCATTCTATATTCAATTCAATTCGAATTTGGTTTATATTCAATTCAATTCGAAATTGGTTTATATTCAATTCAATTCGAATTTGCTTTATATATATTCGATTTTTATCTCTTTTCGATATTCATTATAAAAATGAATATAATCAATATAAATATCGTTCGCGTCAAAATAGCGCATCTCTAATCAACACGGCTTTATATATTTCAACAATTCCGTTATTCTATTCAACAAATGAATATTTATTCTATTCAATACGTGAACCTATGTTTTTTCAACACATGACTAATCTCAACGAATGAGTACTGTCCACGTGTGACTATTTTTGTTATTCAATATATTTTATAAAAATCATGGTATCTATCGTTTGATTTAAATCAGACTCCAACCGTAAATTAGTAAGAGAACGATTCCCTAAATATTAACCCCGAAGGCCGAAACCAACATCAGATCAACATCCAGGAGACCACTCATCTTATCTATTTTCCAATTAGTTTCTAATTTTATATATGATAAAGATGTAAATTTTATTGTTAAAATATTTCGTTCAACACATGACTAATCTCAACGGATGAGTACTGTCAACACATGAACCTTTATTTTATAAAATAAAGATGTAAATTTTATTGTTAAAATATTTCGTTCAACACATGACTAATCTCAACGGATGAGTACTGTCAACACATGAACCTTTATTTTATAAAATAAAGATGTAAATTTTATTGTTAAAATATTTCGTTCAACACATGACTAATCTCAACGGATGAGTACTGTCAACACATGAACCTTTATTTTACAATATAAAGATGTAAAATTTATTTTTAAAATATTTCGCTCAACACATGACTAATCTCAACGGATGAGTACTGTCAACACATGAACCTTTATTTTATAATATAAAGATGTAAATTTTATTGTTAAAATATTTCGTTCAACACATGACTAATCTCAACGGATGAGTACTGTCAACACATGAACCTTTATTTTATAAATATTCTTTATTTTCTAAGTTGGAATGAGGCCCAATCAGTTACCATATATAGTTAATTATACGGATTCCATACAACACATGTATATAATAGCAACGATAAATAATCAACCATCATCCAAAGTGCACTACACTGTATAAGCATCAAATATAGATATCTAACGCTTATAGCAGCCTGTCAATCAATCGATCGACATACAACTAATTATTGGGATTAGTGTATGCCGTATTTTATCCCAATACCCGTGTGGGGTTTCAAACAATCAAACACAGATTTTATTTGTGCAGTTGGGCGATGTGTAAAATTTATCGTCCCAATCAATGTCATTCAAATAGGTGTACATGAACAAACCGTCCGGTTTGTAAACCAATATTTATTTATTCACATTCACGTTAAAAATTATATTTTTAACGACCAAATTATTTTATTCAACCTATGAATATTCTATTCGGTTCATTTATTAAATAAAATGATATCTTTATTTTTCTAACTTATTTTAGAAAATTTTGGCGGCATAACGGCACGATACTAGAAACGGGACAAAGCCTAGCCTTATCCCCGGTCTAATAATGGCCCACACCATACACATATCAATCAAATCCATTCCATTTCACCAAACAATCAAATTCAAATCAAATAATCTAACCAACTACACAACCAAACAAACAAGTCCATGGTCTGTGGACAATGGTGTCGGGTGCTACTAAACACCGTCTGCATCCTAGTATATATTTATAATTAGAAAAGGAAATTTAAAGTGAGAAGTTCTCACATTGATTTTTTTCTAACGCCTTTTCTGAACTGCTGAATTGTTGTTCGAGCTCCAGACTTCGCATACAAGCTCAAATCTTCAATCCAACTTTTTTTCTAGCACAAGCACGGCATTCTGAACAACTTTTGCATAAGGGACTTTTTGCCGAAAATGCTCCAATTCGCCAGAATTCGCGAAAGTACACGAATTTTACCGCTTTTGAACAGCAGACTTCGAACGTGTTTTCCGAGCAGCTCCGGACTCCAAAACACGACTTGCATATAGCCAAATCGAAGAGAATTTCGTGCTCTACAACTTTGGTTTAGAAGGACTTTGGCCAAAAACGCACCGTTTGAGAGTTATTGGCGAAATACGGCCAGGGGCTTATTTGCAAAACGGGTGATTAGTGTAAAATGAGTTTTTGGTGACCGGGGGGCTCATGGCCGGAATTGAGGAGGGGGAAGGGGGCTCCGGACCTGATTGGAGGTGGGGAGGGCGCTGGTGGTGGCGGTGGGGCACGGGAGGTGGTGGTGGTGGCCGGAGGAGCTAGGGTTTGCAAATTAGAAGAGGGAAAGAGGAGGAGAGAGAGAGAGAGGAGGAAGAGGAGGAGGAGGTGGAGTGGGGGTGGTGGCCGGCGGCCTAAGTTGGTGCGGCAGCGGGGTAGGGGCGGCAGCCAAGGGGAAGGAGGAGGAGGCCATTTTTATGAAGAAGGGGGAACAAAATGAAATGAGAAAGGAGGCAAAGTGATTATATGCTAGTTTCTCGCCTATCGCCTGAACGCTAACGATCTCCAACCGCTGCAGATTTCGGACACGAGATAGTAGACGTGAAGACGAGTCCATTGAAACAAGTTTCGTCGAATTCCGAGTTCGTTTGACCGTTCAAAAAAAATCACGAATATGCTCAGATATTGCTCAAAAATGCGATTTTGACGCACCCTTTCCTCTCGCACGCTCACATACTAACTCCAAAAATCATGCCCTCTTAGATTTAACCATTATTAGACCATACGAATTCAGAAAAAAAAAGTAGAATCGAATTCCGAGATCGTATCAATAATGTTCCTTTGTAAAATGACTGCTCGTTTTACCCTGAACTGTTTTAGCTCGCACGGCCGCATACTGGCTCCGTTCGATGCGCCCTTTGGAACATAACAATAATTTGTCATTATGAATCCATAAAAATTTATCTCTTCGAATTCTGAGCTCGTATGCAAAATTTCACTTCTTAAGGGCTATGTTTTGCTAATCGAAAAGCTCCGGCCAATTTCCACTATTCCGGATATCGGAATATATCAAAGCTTATACTTTTCGGAGTTCTAAACGGCATTTTGAACTCAATGGAAGTGGTTTCGAGTCCAAATTCATCCATATGCAAAATTTGACTTTTTGGGCTATGTATAATTTGCATAGCGACTATTCTGAATTTTCAACTGGGCATAACTTTTGATTCCCGCTATGAAATTTCGATTTTTCAGATTCGTTGGAAAGATATTCTCAACTAGATTCTAATATTTTTGGTTTCGCTAAAATCCGGTTTATCTTGCACTCGGTATGTTCAATTGAAATTTGAAATCGAAATATCGAACTACCGCGCCATTTTCAATACCTTTTATAATTTAAAATAAATATTTATATTCTAACGACGATGTATATAAATATATACGTTCGAATTATATTCAAAATAAATTTCTCGTTGTTATTATTTAAAATAATTCATTTTAAATATTCTAAATTCATTAAAATTGCCAAAATAAAAAATTTAAACTGGCTCAGAATTTCCGGGTTGTTACAATCTCCCCCACTTAAAACTTTTCGTCCTCGAAAAGGAACGAAGCCGAAAGTGGTTTGATCAATCAACTCTACGTTCGATCTGGCTTCCATTCTCCAACTTTTCAGTTTCTGAGAATTTCCAAATTCTTCAAAAATTTGGCTAACACCCGGAATTTTCGAAAAATTTCGCCATAACCTCCTTTGTACGGGGAGGGGTTTGGAAATTTATTGGGCCGTATTAGGTACCCAATAAATCCTATAAAGCATACACATATTTATAGTGATATATTCCGGTGTTTACAGGGGAGCGTGTACAGATAATAACTCCAGAGAATAAATTCTCGTCACCCTGTCAAAGCCTGAGGGAGTGTGTATTTTAATTGCTTCAGAGAATAAATTCTCGTCACCTCGTCCCGTGTGGGAAATAAATAATCCATGTGCCGTATCTAATGACTAGAGAGACGTGATTATTGTCAACTTCAGACCTGTGTGGGGTTTTTATTAATCTGGCAATTTTACCGTTACAATTTTATAGTGTCCATATCAGTCATCAGTTCAACCTGTAATATATAGTCATCGCCATACAAGTCTCTCGCTCGTATGGTAAATCTTCAACCTCGTCACACAAGCTCCAAATGCTTATGTGGTATATGATGAAGTATGCCTATCTTCAAGAAGTATGCCATCTTCAGGAAGTATGCCACGCAGTGTAGTTCAAAATTAATTGTTACTATCCTATGGCGACATTTATTAATTACACACAGAATAAGCAGCACTCCGCATCCAATGGCACTCACAGGAGTTGATATAATAATAAAAGTGCGCATCCAACTCATTAAGGTTTACCTATTTGTCGGGCACGCAAATAAATTCTTTACTCAACAGCTAATCCGTATACCTGTTCAATGTAAGTACATGTACATGCATGCAAATGCGATAAATTTTCAATACAATTCACTATTTGATACAATTTGGTTATAGGTTCAACTTTTAATTAATCAAACAACACAACCATCAATCAATTAGTGAATTAGCTTTTCAAATTCATAATTTGATATATATATATACAGAAAACATGTTTTTGATGCCAAATCGCAACAATAAACCTATCTAGTTTTGGTTCTCACACCAGTATAATGGAAATATATAGATATTACACCTTCGTCACTCGAAAATAAATACTGGTGATGGTATACTTCATCATCAGGACCATGTCCAGGCGACTAGAGTGTGACTCTATATCTATCTAATATATTAAAACCTCGAATATACGTTCATGACGCGTATATGCAAAACCTTTATATACTAGATTGTCCAAATCAATATAAATAAATTATTCAAATACGTATAAAACGATTTAAATTTCAAAACAAAATTGTTTTCATTTGAAAAATATACTCTTCACACTCGTTCTAGGATACTACTGATCCTATCTCTAACGAGTCATTCTAATTGGATATTACTAATCCAATATCTGATGAATTCTTTCGTATGGTTCTAATGTGTCTTGTTCTCGAGCTCTGTAAACCAAAGCTCTGATACCACTGTGAGAACCCGTTACTTCCCCGTTAAGGAAAGAGCGGATACTTTGAAAACAACACATAAAAGAACGCAGACGGAAGAACATTTCATTGTTATTACAACAATTCCATCAAAATACAAGAATATACAGAGTATAAATGAATAAATTACATTCGATAAATATCAGAGATTACAATAAATTACATAGCAGCGGAAAATAATACAAAGCACAACTGAAGGTGATATACGGATATAGAGCTTTCCGGATATCATTCCAGCTGTAAACCAGGATCCTGTGAATATAAATCTGCAAAACCAAAACTACTAGCTGCCCGTGTCGAAAATAAGGGCACCCAGAGTTTAGGTTAAAACAATAACTCCAGGTCAGTCATGTGATTGGTGTGAGAACTAAAACAGTTATTTAAACTTTACTTTAAAAAGAGAGTAATTCAAGGGACCACGCCGTAAAACACGGAATGGGTTTCCTCCCAAGAATACCAGTGCTTAGAATAAACAACGTAATGCTTTTTCGAAAAATGAAGCTATTATAAGATCCAGGTCCCATCACACAATGCAACGCAAGCCGGAGGATAGGGTTTTACCTTATAACAGCCAAACATGCTTGGTACGTTTAAAACAAATCATTTGATACTATAATAAGTGTATAGTGTCAAAACATTTTCAATCATAAATATAAATCATAGACGGCATAAGTGCCCCATCCCACTATGTCGCCATACTAGGCTCTACAAATAAAACCGAAATACACGTATTGGAAATTGGATTTCCGTCATGAGTCGAGGCAAGGGGCAAGCTCCTCTCCGCTTTCGAGACACTCTAGCAAATGTCCCAGGGCTACGCACTCTGGGCAACCCTTGGATCTTCAGGGCCGGTCCTCTCTTACGTTTGAGGATTAGTATTCCTGAACACACGTTTCCCGGTCCTTACAGACCTAAAATCGAGGCGCCTCATCCAACAACCACATAGGTGAAAAGTATATAAATGTCAGGGGTGGTAAGTCACTGACACCACCAAAGCTAGAAAGAAACGTCGTGCTCTCCCTGCAGTCCTTATCCCGTTTTTGACTCATACCGAGGTGTGAGGCTCGCGAATTCACATTATACACAAAGCTACGCCACAAAGGCTGTGCTTTGATCATCAACCACAAGACTTTGCTATTCAACAGAAGCCTTGATCAATTGCCACTTAGGCGTGCCACACAAGCAATTCATGCCATGCGACTGATGTCTATCGATATACAACCTCTGAGCTCGTACGTCTCAGAGAAGGGCGTTAAGCAAAAGAATAAATTCTCCGCCGTCAAACAGATGTATATTTAATAGAGATCAATCAACATAGAATAAAATCCAATGTCAGACACACAATCCATTTACAAGTTCGTTCTGGGTCTGAACGAAACCGGAGGCACTTTCCTCACATATCCATCGATCTCCAGGTACGTCTGGACGACCACCAACTGATTCCCTCATCTTGGGTGTACAGCCCAATCAAGATCATCAGTAGTCACCCAAACGATGTGAAGACTTCCGGTCTTCAACCACCGTCTTCATCTTCGACTCGTCGTCGAATCGGTTATTCAGAATGGGTATAAACCTGGCCTTTCCGAACAACCCGCATATATTAAAACAAATGTTACACAAACACAACATACGCCTCATTTCAATTTAGCAGCCACTAGCCGTAAATCAACAAGAGAACAATTTCCCAAATATTAACCCCGAAGGCCGAGACCAACATCAGATCAATACCCAGGAAACCATTCTTCTTAGCTAACCTACAGCTAGTTTCTAAATTTCATATTCTTAGGGAAAGGTTCCCATTAATTTTATCAAAGATAAATTCTTTAAAATTTATTCTTTACTCTTCCTTTGGGTTTCATTTCAAACCAAATTATGGTTTTCCAAACTAGTCGGGATTAGCGAACCACACCGAAGTAACTATTTATTTTATTTCCCAATCCCAACCTATTCATCCCATGAAGCAAAACTGGTAATACTCCATATCTAATACCACGGGGTTATTGGTAAAATTAATTACCATTTCACGTTCAAATCTAATTAAAGATTTAACTATCGCTTTGGAGCAAAACTGGTAATACTCCATTCTCGCTCACTTTCCAAATTTGATAATTTAAATTATCAATTCACATTTCAATCTAATTGCTGATTCATTAAAACTCCTTTTACTGGGTTAAAGAACTAATGTCATTTAAAACGCAGTTCACGATAAACCCAAATCACATTCTATTTATTATCGGGTTAAAGAACAAGTGTTATTTAAAACACCATTCACGATAAACCCACGAATCAATTCTATTTACAACCCATTTCAAATCCAATTTATTTATTAAAAAAATAAATGGGTTTTAATTTTAGTTCAAAACCAGTTCATTTCGATAAAAAACTATTTTTATCTTTTCAAACATGGAGTTTTTCATCCCAATTTTTCCCAAATCATTTCTTATGATTTTATACAAATTATTGATATTTTTAATAATTTTATCAAGGTCTGTACAGCCGATTTCCAACAACGACCATCGAACTGCGCTTTCAGCGACCTTTTCCAAATTTGATTTGGACGTATCTCCAAATCCAACCGTTAGATTTCAAATTTCTAATATTCGTCAGAAAGCTCTTTTCGATACGAACCCAACGGTTCCGATTTTAGGAGAATCCGACGGTCGGATCTCCCGTAATGTCCGTTCGAAATCAATGGTCGAAATTCACGAACTGCCGCAGCGCGGCTCGTTCTATTCAGGCCATTATATTATATATATATATAATATATAAAATATATATTTTGTTGATTTCTATTTAAAACGAATTTTATAAATAGTTTTAAATTCGTTTCAAAAACATTTCAACTTCCATTTCCAATTCAATTCAAATTTCAATTCATTCTATATTCAATTCAATTCGAATTTGGTTTATATTCAATTCAATTCGAAATTGGTTTATATTCAATTCAATTCGAATTTGCTTTATATATATTCGATTTTTATCTCTTTTCGATATTCATTATAAAAATGAATATAATCGATATAAATATCGTTCGCGTCAAAATAGCGCATCTCTAATCAACACAGCTTTATATATTTCAATAATTCCGTTATTCTATTCAACAAATGAATATTTATTCTATTCAATACGTGAACCTATGTTTTTGTCAACACATGACTAATCTCAACGAATGAGTACTGTCCACGTGTGACTATTTTTGTTATTCAATATATTTTATAAAAATCATGGTATCTATCGTTTGATTTAAATCAGACTCCAACCGTAAATTAGTAAGAGAACGATTCCCTAAATATTAACCCCGAAGGTCGAAACCAACATCAGATCAACATCCAGGAGACCACTCATCTTATCTATTTTCCAATTAGTTTCTAATTTTATATATGATAATGATGTAAATTTTATTGTTAAAATATTTTGTTCAATACATGACTAATCTCAACGGATGAGTACTATCAACACATGAACCTTTATTTTATAAAATAAAGATGTAAATTTTATTGTTAAAATATTTCGTTCAACACATTACTAATCTCAACGGATGAGTACTGTCAACACATGAACCTTTATTTTATAAAATAAAGATGTAAATTTTAGTTGTTAAAATATTTCGTTCAATACATGACTAATCTCAACGGATGAGTACTGTCAACACATGAACCTTTATTTTATAATATAAAGATGTAAATTTTATTGTTAAAATATTTCGTTCAACACATGACTAATCTCAACGGATGAGTACTGTCAACACATGAACCTTTATTTTATAATATAAAGATGTAAATTTTATTGTTAAAATATTTCGTTCAACACATGACTAATCTCAACGGATGAATACTGTCAACACATGAACCTTTATTTTATAAATATTCTTTATTTTCTAAGTTGGAATGAGGCGCAATCAATTACCATATAAAGTTAATTATACGGATTCCATACAACACATGTATATAATAGCAACGATAAATAATCAACCATCATCCAAAGTGCACTACACTGTATAAGCATCAAATATAGATATCTAACGCTTATAACAGTCTGTCAATCAATCAATCGACATACAACTAATTATTGGGATTAAAGTATGCAGTATTTTATCCCAATACCCGTGTGGGGTTTCAAACAATCAAACACAGATTTTATTTGTGCAGTTGGGCGATATGTAAAATTTATCGTCCCAATCAATGTCATTCAAATAGGTGTACATGAACAAACCGTCCGGTTTGTAAACCAATATTTATTTATTCACATTCACGTTAAAAATTATATTTTTAATTACCAAATTATTTTATTCTACCTATGAATATTCTATTCGGTTCATTTATTAAATAAAATGATATCTTTATTTTTCTAACTTATTTTAGAAAATTTCGGCGGCATAACGGCACGATACTAGAATTGGGACAAGGCCTAGCCTTATCTCCGGTCTAATAATGGCCCACACCATACACATATCAATCAAATCCATTCCATTTCACCAAACAATCAAATTCAAATCAAATAATCTAACCAACTACACAACCAAACAAACAAGTCCATGGTCTGTGGACAATGGTGTCGGGTGCTACTAAACACCGTCTGCATCCTAGTATATATTTATAATTAGAAAAGGAAATTTAAAGTGAGAATTTCTCACATTGATTTTTTTCTAACGCCTTTTCTGAACTGCTGAATTGTTGTTCGAGCTCCAAACTTCGCATACAAGCTCAAATCTTCAATCCATCTTTTTTTCTAGCACAAGCACGGTATTCTGAACAACTTTTGCCTAAGGGATTTTTTGCCGAAAATGCTCCAATTCGCCAGAATTCGCGAAAGTACACGAATTTTACCGCTTTTGAACAGCAGACTTCGAACGCGTTTTCCGAGTAGCTCCGAACTCCAAAACACGACTTCCATATAGCCAAATCGAAGAGAATTTCGTGCTCTACAACTTTGGTTTATATGGACTTTGGCCAAAAACGCACCGTTTGAGAGTTATTGGCGAAATACGGCCAGGGGCTTATTTGCAAAACGGGTGATTAGTGTAAAATGGGTTTTTGGTGACCGGGGGGCCCACGGCCGGAATTGAGTAGGGGGAAGGGGGCGCCAGACCTGATTGGAGGTGGGGAGGGTGCTGGTGGCGGCGATGGGGCACGGGAGGTGGTGGTGGTGGCCGGAGGAGCTAGGGTTTGCAAATTAGAAGTGGGAAAGAGGAGGAGAGAGAGAGGAGGAGGAAGAGGAGGAGGTGGAGTGGGGGTGGTGGCCGGCGACCTGAGGTGGTGCGGCAGCGGGGTAGGGGCGGCAGCCAAGGGGAAGGAGGAGGAGGCCATTTTTATGAAGGAGGAAAAGAGAAGGAGGAACAAAATGAAATGAGAAAGGAGGCAAAGTGATTATATGCTAGTTACTCGCCTATCGCCTGAACGCTAATGATCTCCAACCGCCGCGGATTTCGGACACGAGATAGTAGACGTGAAGACGAGTCCAACGAAATAAGTTTCGTCGAATTCCGAGTTCGTTTGACCGTTCAAAAAAAATCACGAATATGCTCAGATATTGCTCAAAAATGTGATTTTGACGCACCCTTTCCTCTCGCACGCTCACATACTAACTCCAAAAATCATGCCCTCTTGGATTTAACCATTATTAGACCATACGAATCCAGAAAAAAAAGTAGAATCGAATTCCGAGGTCGTATCAACAATGTTCCTTTGTAAAATGACTTCTCGTTTTACCCTGAACTGTTTTAGCTCGCACGGCCGCATACTGGCTCCGTTCGACGCGCCCTTTGGAACATTACAATAATTTGTCATTATGAATCCATAAAAATTTATCTCATTGAATTCTGAGCTCGTATGCGAAATTTCATTTCTTAAGGGCTATGTTTTGCTAATCGAAAAGCTCCGGCCAATTGCCACTATTCCGGATGTCGGAATATATCGTAGCTTATACTTTTCGGAGTTCTAAATGGCATTTTGAACTCAATGGAAGTGATTTCGAGTCCAAATTCATCCATATGCAAAATTTGACTTTTGGGCCATGTATAATTTGCATAGCGACTATTCTGAATTTTCAACTGGGCATAACTTTTGATTTCCGCTATGAAATTTCGATTTTTCAGATTCGTTGGAAAGATATTCTCAACTAGATTCTAATATTTTTGGTTTCGCTAAAATCCGGTTTATTTTGCACTCGGTATGTTCAATTGAAATTTGAAATCGAATTATCGAACTACCGCGCCATTTTCAATACCTTTTATAATTTAAAATAAATATTTATATTCTAACGACGATGTATATAAATATATACGTTCGAATTATATTCAAAATAAATTTCTCGTTGTTATTATTTAAAATAATTCATTTTAAATATTCAAAATTCATTAAAATTGCCAAAATAAAATTTTTAAACTGGCTCAGAATTTCCGGGTTGTTACATTCTAATACTATGTTCACCCTTTCCATCTGACCATCGGTTTGGGGGTGATAGGCTGTGCTTAAGCATAGTTGTGTGCCTACAGCCTCTTGCAAGCTCTTCCAAAACTCGGTCGTAAAGATAAGATCTTGGTCGCTAACAATGCTGGAGGGTATCCCATGGAGTCGAACTATCTCTTTAAGGTAAATGGATGCTAAAGATGAGGCAGTCCTCCTACTTTTAACGAGTATAAAGTGAGCACTTTTTATAAGCCTGTCCACTATTACCCAAATACTGGTATTGCCCCTTCTTGATCTAGGCAGCCCATCAATAAAGTCCATTGAAATGCTATCCCATTTCCACTGTGGGACCTCTAGAGGATGAAGCAAACCACCAGGCTTCTTTTGCTCCGCCTTGACTTGCTGGCATACTAAGCACTTTGAGACGAATTCAGCTACATCCCTCTTCATGCCATCCCAAAAGAAAACCCTTTTTACGTCTCTATACATCTTGTCTCCACCAGGGTGTATGGTCAACTTGGAATGGTGCGCCTCTTCGAGAACCTTCTTCACCAAATCCCTTGCTTGTGGGACGCATAGCCTTCCATCCCGCCTCAACCATCCCTTATCATTGATGGAGTATATATTGAGGTGACTAGAAGTCTCACCCCTAATTAGCTTGTCCATCACATCAACTAGCCGAGGGTCTTCACGTTGCGCGGTTCTTATCGAGTCCAAAAGAGTAGGCCGCACCTCTAACGATGCTAACAACCCAGTCACATGATCTCTGGAGGGTCTAAAGTCAAAATTGGCTATGTACTCCAAGCTCTGCCTTTCAACAAAGAGAGGGCTTAAGTTTAGCTTCTTTCTACTCAAGGCGTCTGTTACTACATTGCCCTTGCCAGGGGTATAGGAAAACTCGAAATCGTAGGATGCCAAGAATTCCATCCACCTTTGTTGCCTTAAGTTAAGATCTTTCTGCGAGAAAAGGTACTTCAATGATTTATGGTCAGTATACAATTCAAATTTCTCACCTAGGAGATAATGGCGCCAAGAATTAAGCGCAAAGACGATGGCAGCCAACTCTAGATCGTGGGTTGGGTAGTTTTTCTCATGTACTTTCAACTGCCTGCCTCCATAAGCTACTACCTTCCCCTCTTACATCAAAACAACACCTAGTCTCGTACCACATGCATCTGTGTATACGGTAAACATCTTGCTCCCATCCGGCAATGTCAGAACTGGGGCTGTTGTTAGAGCTCTCTTTAATCATTGGAAAGAAATATCGTAATCCAAATCCCAATTGAAAGTTAGGTTCTTCTTCGTCAACTTTGTAAGCGGAGCTGAGATTTTCGCAAAGTCTTTGATGAACTTTCGGTAAAAGCCCGCTAGCCCGAGGAAGCGCCGGACCTCGGTCGCATTCCGTGGAACCTTCCAGTCTTGCACTACAACTACTTTTGCGGGGTCCACGGCTAACCCTTCTGTGGATACCACGTGTCCAAGAAATCTTACGTCCTCTCTCCAGAAGTGGCATTTGGAGAATTTGGCTTTCAACTGATGTGCTCGAAGAGCATCCATGACTTCTTTTTAATGTCGAGCATGCTCCTTCCTCACTCTTTGAGAAAGTCAAAATGTCGTCTACGAAGACAACCACAAATTTATTGAGGAACTCCCTGAACACCCTGCTCATCAAATCCACGAAGTAAGCGGGTGCGTTTATCAGGACAAAAGGCATGACAAGCAACTCGAAGAAACCATCCGGAGTTCTGAACGCGGTCTTATCAATGTTGTCTTCAACCACTCTCAGCTGATGAAACCCGGTAGCTAAATCTAGTTGGGAGAAAACCGATGCACCTACAAGCTGATCGAACAAGTCATCTATTCTTGGAAGTGGGTGCCTATTCTTCTTGGTCAGCTTGTTTAGCTCCCTATAATCAACGCATAGGCGAAGAGGACCGCCCGCTTTAGTTGCGAACACTACTGGAGCACCCCATTCAGAAATACTCAGCCTTATAAACCCCTTCTCAAGCAACTCTTTAACTTGATTGCTGAGTTCTTTCCTCTCCCTTGGAGCCATGTGTCTAACGGGTAAAGCGAAGGGTTTTGCATTATCAACGAGGTATATGCGGAAGTCTATCTCCCTCTTCGGAGGTAACCCTTTAACCTCTTCAAAGACATCCGAGTATCCACGGACTACTCTAACAGACTGCAAATCCTCAATAGACGCATCAAGAGATTCTAGATAGCTAAGCATAACAGAGTTCATGGGATTACAAGAAATTTCGAGAGTGCTACCGAGGCGAGTCATGAGTCTAACCACTCTTCTTTCACAATCGAGGATGGCACCATTACTGGATAGCCAATCCATGCCTAGAATCAACCCATAGCCCATGAAGCCCAAAACATAGGCATTACATCTAAACCCCACACTTAGTATAGAAATTTCCAAATCCAGACAAATCACCGACAAATAAGTTGAGCCCCCAATTGGATTTGAAACAACCAAGGGATCCTCTACTAAACTGGTGTCTAGGTGCAGAGATTCAACTAAAGCAGTAGATATAAAAGAGTGTGATGCGCCAGAATCAAAGAGTGTACGAACAGGATGATCAAAAAGATAAACTAAACTCTCAATAGAAACATCTCTACCTCATTCTTGCGGAGGTGCCATGAGAGCATGAACCTGCCCTCCCGAAGTAAATCCAGCTCTCTGCCTTTGTCCTTGCTTTTTTGGGCAGTCCCTAGCCATGTGTCCTGCCTCGCCGCAATGGAAACAGCCACCCATCTTCCTTTTCTTCTTCCTGCAGTCCTTAACCAGATGTCTAGGAATGCCACAAAAATTACACTCCCTATTGTCACGGGTTTGGTTTTCTTCCCGCCCTTCTTGGAATCTGTCTTCTTACTCTGTGATCCTTCCCCTTTCTTATCCTGAGATGCTTCCCCCTTTGTCTCCTTCTTGCCAACCTTATCTTCTTCTTGTAACAGTGCCATGTCCACCAGTCTCTCATAAGTCGCACCCATGGGTATATGAGACATAGCTACACTGTGCAGTGGCTCATTCAATCCTTTAACAAAGCGGAGAGCCTTCTTATGTGGAGTGTCCACTAACTCCAATCCGAACCTAGCCAGCTGATTGAATTGGTAAACATATTTCTTGACCGACATATTTCCCTGTTTGAGAGCTAAGAACTTCTCCATCTGTTTCTTCGTTCAGCTTGTGAGAGGAATTTCATTTCAAACCTCATTCTAAAATCCATCCAAGTTTTAATTGGTCTTTCAGCGTTAGTGACTTCCCACCAATAGGACGCTTCATCTTTGAGCAACCATACCGCCAACTATATTTTCTGCCTATCATCCACTTCGAAGATATCGAACAAATCCTCAGTTTCTTTGAGCCAGTTTCTTGCTTCCACAAAGGATTTATTTCCATTGAAGTTCTTTCCACCCATGGCTCGAAAGTCCCTACATATTTTTGAGAAAGCGTTTGCACGAGGAGGAGGAGGAACCGCAACAGCTGGGGAAGGAGGAACGCCTACTGGGCCTGCGGCGTTAGCCCTGGCCTCTAGGTACCTTTTGAACCAGCCAGGTACCGGGACGCCCTCTGGAAGGTTAAGATCCCCAGACATGCTGAAATGAAAAAGGAGAGATTAAAAACAAATGATAAAAAGATAGTGCATATGGCTTTGGGGATTATGCCTTTTTAAAATAAAACATTTTTTTCTTGAAAATTGCTTCTTTAAACTTCTTTTTGAAAAACAGTTTTTAAAAATTTTATCTGATCTGGTAAACCTTTGCTCGGATACCAAGTGAGACACCCCACCTCCATTAAGATCACTCACAAAGGGAATGCCTTAACTTTGGTGGAGCATTATAGGTAAAAGATACTGATAATTTACAAGATAAATATGTATGTAAGCAGCAGAAAAACAAACTTTATTTCAAACGTGGTTCATAACAAAACATTACATAAAACTGTTTCAAACCAACTTCCAAATCACTACGTCAAAATCTCTGTCTTGATTATTACATAAAGAAGCATAAAACACAATAAAACTGCATAAATCCCCAAGTAGTAGTGTGTCCAAAGCCATAGCCAAAGATAAGAAGTTCCAAGCTATACATCACAGAGTCTTCAAGCTTGGAAAGATGAACGGTCCAAATTAGGCTGAGCTATTCCCTCCCTGTGTACCTGAGGGGGGAAACGGAAGAAAAGAGAGCGAAAGAAAATGGGTCAGACATAAGTCTGGTAAGTCCAGTGATTATTCAGCATGTAAACTGATAAGAGAACCATGACTTGAATAAGCTGGGCACAGGACAATAATAAGGAAATATGGTAACATAGGATAAGGTAAGCTAAACAGGGCAAGATAAACAGGCAAGATAAAATAATTATACTATCACACTCATGTCCATATTCTCTACACCTACTAGATATTTTAACCATTATCATGAGTTCAAAACCCAGTGATCCCTTTTTCATTGATCGACTCCGACTCGCATGCGTTTACCACTTGTGTCATATGGCCCCGCTCGATTGTAGATACCTGTGCTGGTCCCACCATGGGGTGTATCAAATCCTATGGTGGCAACCCGACACAATTCAAGATGCACAGTGTATAACTACTGATGCCCAATGCCTGCTTTTTCCACTCCGAAGTACGTGCACGCCCGTGCTCCGTCGGAACCTACACTGACGCACCAACCGCCGTCGTTTTGACCGCTTATAATTAGCCCAGTAATCGTGCCCCACCCTGCCTAGTTCAGGGTACTGTGATACATCTATGTGGGTTACTACTGAAATAGGTCCCCGTTACTAGGGTTTCCTAGTCAACATGTTAAATTGGTTAAGTGACCAAGTTAACCTAAGCCCACCCATCAGTTTAGTTAACATGTTGCATTGGTTAAGTGTTGCTTTAATTAACTTAACCCTACTATTCCTGACTTAGCTTTAATTCATTTATTAAAGCACCAACCACTCACATTAGATAGGTATTGTTGCGGTTACTGGATGTGCCAGTCAGGTCCAGGCAGTTTCACACCGCAACTCGGTCTAACCTCGGGTTCCTTTGGGCTTGACGCACTAACCTCCCACATTAGATATATATTGTTACGGTTGCTGGATGTGCCAGGCGGTTCCGTGCAGTCTTACACCGTAACTCAATCTAACCTCGGGTTAGGCATATTCGTCTTTTCTAAATTTACATATTTACTTCTTTATATTTATTTATTGTCATTCAAGTCAAGCCCCACTTTCCTTTTTAAATCAAGTTCATAATTTTTAGGTATAAAAATCTATACCACTTTATGCCATAAAACATTTTCATGTTCATGAGCCAAATATGCCAACTATATATGATTTCATATTTTTCCCACAACGTTACCCCTGTTAAACGTTCGCATAAATCACATAAAATGTTAAGCTTGATACATAGCCTAACTTATAAAAAAAAGGGGAAAAAGAGGAACATGTAATAATTCCAACATCATAAAAATATGGATCTAACTACACATGTATCATATGAACTTGGCATCGAAAAATATACATTCAATTATGAACTTGCAAATTTAGATCTACTTAACATGGATCATGAAATAGGGGTTTTACATAGAATTACATAAACTTAACATTAGGCATGTAATTGTGAACTTCGCAAATTAGTTGGATCTAATCTAACATGAACCTAATCATATTAGCATGTAGTTTTGGTCGTATGTGTGAACATGGTTGAACTTGCATAACCATAAAAAAATTACCAAATTGTCATATAACATATAGGTGTTATTATCAAATCATGTGACATGAAATGTCATTGCCAAAATTTACACATTGTGATATCCATCGCCAAATTATACAATATGGTTTGTCATTGCCAAACTGCACAATATGATATGCCATCGCCAAATTATCATCGCCAATTTATGTCATCACCAAGTATACAGCATAATTTGTCATCTCCAATTTATTCAACGTGTTATGTCATTGCCAAAGTATAATATGTCATCACTAAACTTCACAACATATATGTCATTGGAAAATTATACAACACATGGTCCAAAGCATTTAACTTTTATCATCAAATTACATACAACAAGATTCACAACTTAGCATAGAAAGAATCATAGTCTCAATCAGTTTAGTTTTAACAAAAAGGATAGGCATATATTTACATTAGGCGATGTTCTATATCCAGTTATTTAGTCACAATTCTAACATCGTTTAGGTCTAAATGATAACTAGACTTACAAAAAGTAGGCTAGTCTTGAGTTCTGGGATCTGTATTCTGAATTTGAATAGCTCTCCTTTGTTGTAGACGTTGAATTCTCTTAGTTGAATTAGATTTGATTTGCAATTCCTACTTGCTTTCTAGTTGAATGAGAATGGCGGCTACTCTAGGTTGAGTGTTGACAGCATGACGGTCTTAGGAATATTTTTGTGTGGCTTTAGGGTTTAGATTAGGTTGCTTATATAGAAGTTTGATTTAATAGGAGTTGTCAGATTAACCTAGAGCAAATCAAAGCCATTCAAACCTAAGAGAACCAACCAGAACATGCCATGCAAGTCCTAATGACATAGAAATTCGTCATAGGAGAAAACACGTCATATTTTAGATCTGACCTGAGGGGGAGGTCGACCCCTAGGTCGACCTATATGGGGGGAGGTCGACCCGTGGTCGACCTGGCCTTGGGCGGGAAATTTCCCGCCCAGCCCGCTTCTGCTTCAGATTTTGAATTTCTGAACTATATTCTGAACTGTTTATTTAAATTCTTGAATTTTCTGAAGGTCATAACTCCTTCATACAGAATCCGATTTACGCAAACTCAGACTCTATCTCAAGAAGAATTCCGAGACAAACGCAATGGCATAACCCGTTTCCCTTAATTCTTACATTTGAAATTAATTATTCTTTAATTCGTAACTTTAATGCTTACCAAAAATATGGGGTGTTACACCTAAACCACATGTCGGCTCAAGCAATTATCCCAAGCCGAGATGAATATTCGCAAGCAGCAAAGGTTATGTTTTAAATGTAATAAGAAATACCAGTTTGGTCATCGATGCAAACCTATTCATATTCTCATGATTCTCCCCGACACTAACCCCGACGATGAACCCCCCATGAATGAATTAGAAACTGACCCCCGACCAATTTTGAACCACCAGAAAACATAGCTCCAACAACCAATACACCACAAGTGTAACGGCCTGGTTTTTCGACTGATTTTATAATTTATAATATATAGATTATTATGCTGTTAATTTAATTTAATTAAATAGATAAAATTTCTATATTTGGTAAAAAGCAGGGAAATTATAGATAAATATATGTGTTGAGAATTTAAAATTTCCTTGAACAATGTATATGCATGTAAAACCGGTATGTATTGTTTTATCATTTTTTATTGTATTTTTATTTTGTTTATAACTCATGTAAATAAGAAATTACATAGGTGAATAATTCAATAACAAGTGGCATGTCCATCGAAAAGAAGTTATTCATCCATTCGGTAATGTGAAATTCATTAAGATTAAATAATTATTATTTTACAATATGTATATATTAAGATATAGACTAGTGTCTGATGTTTTAAAATATTTGTTCATATTTAATTTTGCTTTTAACTTATGTAGATATAAAGTAAATTATACTTAAAGTAAAATACTATATTGCTCCATATATAAGTTAACATAGGAAGATATAAATTAAAAACTAGATATTCATTTAAAGTGATCATATGAATAAGATCAAATTCAAATTAGAAAATTCACCTATGTATGTCTTAACTTATAAACATTGACAAGTGCTTAATGTTTCCACATATTTGTTTACACGTTATTTTGCTTTTAAGTCATAAATATGAAGACTCCTAGTGTAGTGAAAATACTTAAAGTAATATCCCAATTTACGTCATAGATAAGTATACAAGGACATGGATTGACATATACACATAGGGCTGGTCTAATATACATATTATCTACATGCTCAGTTTTTCCTGCAAGCACAAGGTTGTACATAAATGAATGGGTACTTGCACACGGTAGTCTTAAATCAGCATATACATCAAGTACATACACGTGTACACAATGAATATCAAGAACATGCATAGGTCGGTTTGCTTAGCAGCAAAGTTAGAAGACTTTGGTAGAAAATTGTACAAACATCACTTCCAATTAGACTGCTGCCATCACACTACATAGGGCTGCTGCACACATCCTCATATTACCACTTTAAAGCAAGTCCAGACTAGCCTGCACAACATATAGACTAGGAAAAGAAATTACCGTCAGTGACTTGCACCATATTTCATTTTAAATGAAAATCACCTTCACTTCAGGCCTACTTGTAAACACCCTGCATGACTTAAGACCTACCCGACTTATGCCTCAACCATTAACCTATACATATACACAAAGAGACTACACTGAAATCACACATTAGTACAATGAGAAAAAGCTGAAGTAAAAATGGTCGAGGAACATGAGTACAAACCTGAAACAGAGAGCGGGAGAGTGACAAGACAAGTGAGCTATTTTATTGTGAGTAAACACTTACAGAAAACCCTTTACTGTTAAATTTATGGGTGTTAATTAATATGTTTGATTCAAATGTTTATGTCATTTAATTGATTTATCTCGGCGAAAATGTTAAATTAGTAATGGATGTTTTTGGATAAACCTGAGACCGGAAGGCAAAGCCAGTAAACAAATTTTCATAGCAGCAATGATAAGTGTGAACAAACATTTAAATCCCCCACTATTATAATTAATTCTGAGTAGATTCAGATTTGTATGTTAATATGAACCTGACACCTTTGATTCAATATTGATCTCTAGATTGAAAAACCTGAGAATCTATTGTAAAGAAAGTATTATATATAATTGAGTAAACTCCTATCATTATTACGAGCGTTACAGCACGTGCTTCGCACGTGGTAATGGCACGCGCTCCGCGCGTGATGATGGCATACACTTTTTGTCAAATTTTGTGTATTTTACAAATACTGTATAGAACTTAAAAATATAAAAAGAGTTAAAAGAAAATGTAAATAAATTCGGAAGTATTTCTGCTTAAAGCTATTCCACCATTTTGCCTTAATATTAAGAAAAATGCCTAGAAAGTTAAGAAATAGCAAACACATGTAGAGCGGTTACTTGCATGAGATAAATATTGTTTTGTATAAACTAAAATACCGAAGGTGCAACTGTGCTAAATCTAAATACATTTTATGATTTCCATCCTCGGTACGGAAGCAAAGTTGTAAAATTCATCTGTTAAATATTCAGACTACTAACCTGCAGATTCGAATTAGTTGCATTGCTAATCAAGAAGATTCGAAAAGTATTATTTATTTTCCTTGTTGGGTACACATGCATGTGACGTATTTCCTTCCTCCTTATGCAAAGCTATCTACTATAGACTGATCCACCTAAACAAAATAAGAGAAAACGACACATTTGTTATGCATGAGCATACAATATTAACATAGAGATCTCTATCTATATATGGCAGAGAATGTTAACCAAGCTTGTGCCTACGTACCAGTATTCTACCGGATAAAGTTTCTCACTTTCTCCATTCACCAAGTACAACACTTCCATATACTCTCTTCAGAATATCGTTAGCCTTTAAAGACCTGCATAGATCACCATTATTCAGTTCATTTCTCATGTTTAAGTTAAAACAAAATGGTAACATTTAAGTTAATTTACAGAAGGTTAGAACCTATGTTTTCTTAAATACTTTTTGGTGTTATTAAAAGTTGAATGTTTGTTAGTAAAAAATGGATATTTTTTAAATATAGATATTACTAGTTGACAGCCTGACAGAAGTTTTTTTTCCTTCCCCGGGAACGATATGAAATATAGATCATCTTCCTTCAACGTTCTATGTTTTTGTTGTAGTTACACATTAGTGGGCTTGCATCTGGGCCAAGCCATCCCGTCTAGCCATTGAAGAACTTTTTGTGTCTTCTAACTCCATCGCACCTAATAGTGATGTTGGCTTGTTGCACACGTAACTAAATGTAAAGTAATCATATGTGAGTTCTATAATGTTGTGACTAGCGAGTGACTAATGCATATGCATGTATTAAATATAACAATGGTAAAGTCAGTGTTAATTATGTAAATGTGAAACAATTTGTATCATTTATAAATCATATTACAAAAGAAAAAGAAAAACATATCTCATACCTTATTGCCTCAGAATGAAGCAACCGAATAAGCTTTCAGTGAATGATAAAATAAAATGAAGTAACAATTGATAAGGGACATGTGTATTTATACTGATGCATTGGAAATATTTAGAAAGAAAAGGTATGTAACGACCCAAGGATTTTCGGCCCCGAAAATCGACATAAATACCTCTACTGTATCTCATGTCGATCTTTCAAACACCGAAAACACTGGATACTTATTAGAAAGAAATTAGGTGGTGAGATAAGAAAGAAAAAATTATTAGAATAGAAGAAGAAGAAGAAGAAGAACCAACACAACACAGAGTCTCACATTGCAATGGAACAAAATATAATACATAAGTAAATCTTTATTGAGAGCTTTTAAAATACTTACAATCATCAGAGTACATCACACATCTGGACAGTGATAATAACCTGTCCTCATATACAATCACACAGCGGAATAGATACTAGATACACTACATTTGAACATCTCCAGCTCGTTTTTGGACATCGCAGCATCTGATAACCTGGACCTGTACAACCCGGTCTAACCCGAGCATTATAAACACCAGGTCAGTCTGGTGAACCAGAGTGAGAAAAACTCGCACAGTATTAAGGAGGATCATCCAACTTGATTTTAAAGTTCAAAAACGTTTTTGAAATAAAAGGATAATCGTAAGACCAAATCCGCACATAAATACGGACGGTTTATACCTTATGATAACCCAAAACATTTTTGAAATCAATATCTTTCTGATATTACAATGGTGTCTAAATACAAGTAAATAGAATCTAGTAGACCGCTTGCATCTCACGCTCCACATATATAGTATACAATCAAAACTGCGGGCGCTTATTGGAGATTTGATTCTGACTATGACAAGGTATGGGACCACCTACGGATAGTGTATCCCTAGAGGCGAATACACTGGGTTCAACAAGAACGTCTTGCAACCCAACCCTCACATGACCGACCACCCATTTCGCTTGGTTGTATCGAATGTATATCACCAACGGTTGGGCTCAAACCACCGTTTCCCAAAAGGGACAGCATCAAAATAGATTGAAGAAGGAAATGAAATTTCTCTAGATAGGTGATTATACACCATAACGGGAGCAACCCACATAGCCATGTTGCCTGCCCGATTTTTGTCATTTCCCGGTTGATGAGTCTTGAGGTTTAGATTAACCTTTGAACATCGGGTCATCATGCACTTTGAATGTCACATCGTCAGATCCGCCAGATATCACTAATTGACATCCACAAAAATACCCTAGTTGATAAGCTAATAGAATGTGCACTTCTCCTCCATCAACTCGGAACGTTTGAAAATATCAACGTACGTGACTCCTTTGGAAACACTCTGTCAGACATCTGTCCATACAAGTCATCCAGGAACAGGATGAACCGAAGGTACCCTCCTACTGCATCCAGTATTGGAATCATCCCATGAATTAGTAGCGAGAAGTCCTTGCAACCCGTTGATTCCAACCACGACAGAACCACAGTTTATCTCTGGTTGCAATCCTAGAGATTATTAGCAGTTCTTCCGTTTATGAAAATCTAAGGTCTTCAAAGCTCCATCTCGATCATCTTCTGATATCTTCATGTATTTATTGGTCGGAATGGTTTTCGAATATAAATTCGATCCCGGTCTTTCCATACCAACAATCGTATCAAACAGATTTGATAGTCAGTGATTTAACTATCAAAATAATCAGTGATTCAATCATGACAATCCAGCGAGTTAACTGGTTCAATATTCAGCATCAATTGGCCCTTTAAATTAAATCAAATGTAAATTTAAAACTCTTAAATATTTCGATATTATAAATATAGTTCTCTCGCTCCTTATTTAACATAAATTATTCTTTAAACACATTCATTTTTATATTTAGAAAAATCCTATATCATATCCAGTTTCTATTTTCACTTCTAAATCATTAGCCATATTATTATATTATGTAATATAAAATCATTTCAACTTATTACTCGTAAGACGATGTTACGAGATACCTTCTATTTCATTACTCGAAAACAATAATCCATGCTTATTCTGATAAAATAAATCTCAACTATACGCTTCCTTTCTTTGTAAATATCGTTATAATTTCACGCAACCACTTATATGCCATTTTACTTTGGAATCATTCTTTCAAATATTATTCTCCAAAATTTCACCAACGATGCATTATTGTTTCTTTAATGGAAATAATAAATTATTTTTAACCTCTTTTACTATTACCAACTAATATCATCCTCAGATAATACTGATGTTGTTCAAGTTGGGGTATTTTAATTACCTCTCAGACCTTGATCAACAACATTCTTACCCTCGAATAAATATAAGTTGTAATCCACAATCCAATATTCCATTCTAATAACAATTCAAATTCCATTTAACTGAACTATTCAGAATACAGTTCCATAAAACCTTCTTACTTTTGGAAATTCTCTTGCTCGGATATAACCACAATTTCTTAACTAAATAATTAAGTAATTCCTTATAAACCCCACTTTTTACCTTTACCTTTTTAAAAACAATTTCCTTTCATAATTAGGATTCGCTTACAAAATCCGATGACCCACTTCCTTTACCAAATTCAGTTTCACCAATTCCATTTATAATCCTTTCGACCATTTTCCGCTTTGAAATTCTTATTTCAACTCCCTACCTTTACTTGATCACATTATTAGGTAACGTTAATTTAGAATTAACGACATAACACCTCATCGTTTTTATAAACCTTGTCAATTTTGGTTTAGTCTAAACCCTTTCTGTTCACAATTCCCTTTTTACTTTATTCAAATATTGAATCAATCTAATTTAAGCTATCATGGTCGCTTAAATTCCTTTTATAACACTGTTATACAAATTTGGGTTTTACAAATAAAACCCGTTCATAAACTGCTTTCACCATTCAATTATTTTTGGTTTCGACTTTAATTGCCTCTAAATGAATTACCATTTAAAGAGAAATTTTCTAAATTATTATTAATTTAAAATAATAATTTATGTAATAACCCGGAAATCTGGGCCAGTTTAAAATTTTTATTTTGACAATTTTAGCGAATTTTGATTATTTAAAATGAATTATTTTAAATAATATCGACGAGAAATTTATTTTGAATAGAATTCGAACGTATAAATTATATACATCGTCGTTAGATTATATATAAATATATATAATTATAAATAGAATTGAAAATGGCGCGGTAGTTCGATAATTCGATTTCAAATTTCAATTGAATGTACCGGGTGCAAAACAAACCGGATTTTAGTGAAACCAAAAATAATGGGATCTAATTGTGACTATCTTTCCAACGAATCCGAAAAATCAAAATTTCATAGCGGGAATAAAAAGTTAGGTCCAAATGAATTTTCAGAATAGTCGCTGTGGAATTTCGGCCCTTAAAAATAGGAATTTTGCAAACGACCTTGGATTTCGACGAAACCACTTTTGTTGGATCCATGATGTCAAGTTATTGCTAGATTCCATATTTCGTAATTTTTCGAATCAATATGTGAGCGTGGCAAAGGAAAACGCGTTTGACCTTTCAGTTGATTTTAATCGACTGGAAAATGGTCATTTTTCAAACGATCTCAGAATTCGATGAAACTAGTTTTGTTAGGACCGTATCGTCAATATGAATCTAGAAATAATTTTTCTGGAATTTTCTAAACCAGTATGTGGTACGTTTAAAATTGAATATACTGATTTATATTTTAATTTTGAGGAAAACTGATTGTAATGGTCGAATCAACTTACCAGACATATCCCATTGGGTTCGAAACAGGGGTATTTGGCTAGGGTCGATAGTCATTGTCTTTGATTTCAAGTTCGTAGCAATAAGCAAGTAAATTCTAAATTAAATTATATTATTTAATTATATATATAGGAAATCTTGGTCAAACCCTCCATAATTTCAACCCCCGGTCAAACCAGAGAAGCCGCCGCCTCCTATAGGAATAAACGGGCGATTTGTTCCTAACTTCCCATTCAAATTTATCCTAATCGATTGAATGAAATTTGAAGATTTATGAAGCAAAATCAAAGAGAAAAGGAAGGGCTTCAAATCTATGGGAGCATGATCGTCTATCGTCTGGCATGTCAATAGCAATCGAAGTTCAAAACCCTGAAGTTCGGATGCGATTTCTGGCACCTGGACGCGTGCGAGTTCGCCTGAACTCCTTGTGGTGGTGGCGTCGTCCATCATCTTCGTCATGAGCAGTTCAGATCATGGTCAAGCGCGATGATTTGAGAAAGGTGGGGAGCCCTAGTTTTCGCCTATGGGTTCGAAGTTTTCAACGCTGCCTGGAGACAGCGAACACAAAGAAGGAGATGGTAATCTCTTGTTTAACAGTGTTCATAAAATAGAAAAATACATTGTTCATAAATAAATATCATTGTTTTGAAATGAAAATAAATATCATTGTTTTGAAATGAAAATAAATATCATTGTTTTAAAATGAAAATAAATATCATTGTTTTGAAATGAAAATAAATATCATTGTTTTGAAATGAAAATTGTTTAAAGTTTTGTTTTTAAATAAATGAATAGCATTGTGCTGAAAAATAATACCTTTTTGAAAATAAAAATAACACCTCTTTGAAAATATATAAATCTGTTTGATTTAAAAATATCTTTGAATTGAAAAATATAAACCTCATTGATTTGAATATAAATATCTTTGATATAAAAATATAATCTTTATTAGAAGTAGAGCGATGTAAAAATTCGATTTTTATATATTGAATAGCGAAGTAAAAATTCGATTTTTGTATATTGAACAACGAAGTAAAAATTTGATTTTTATATATTTAACAGCGAAGTAAAAATTCGATTTTTATATATCGAATATCAAAGTAAAAAAATTCGATTTTTATATATCGAATAGCAAAGTAAAAAAAATTCGATTTTTATATATCGAATAGCGAAGTAAAAAACTCAATTTTTATATATTGAATAGCGAAGAAAAAAATTCGATTTTTAAATATTGAAAAGCGAAGTAAAAATTCGATTTTTATATATTGAAAAGTGAAGTAAAAATTCGAATTTTTTTTATATATTGAATAGCGAAGTAAAAATTCGATTTTAACATATGTAGAGAATACGAGCAACGAAGATGACAAAAAGGCGAGGACGATGAAGATTTCTCTAAATGAAGAGTCGTGGTATTGGATAGCTATTGGTGAGAATTTCTCACCTTTCAATTTATTTTTCTAGTTATATATATATATACTAGGATGCAGACGGTGCTTAGTAGCACCCGACACCCGTCATCCACAGACCATGGATGACTTGTTTGTTAAATTGTTTGGTTGTGTAGTTGGTTAGATTATTTGGTTTGAATTGAATTATTTGGTGAAATGAAATTGATTTGATTGATGTGTGAATGGCGTGGGCCTTCACTAGACCGGGGATAAGGCTAGGCCTTGTCCCGTTTCTAGTATCGTGCCGTTATGCCGCCGAAATTTTCTAAAATATGTTAGAAAAATAAAAATATCATTTTATTGAATAAATGAACCGAATAGAATATTCATAGTTTGAATAAAATATTTTGATCGTTAAAAATATAATTTTTAACGTGGAAGCGAATAAAATAAAATATTCATTTGCAAACCGGACGGTTTGTTTATGTACACCTATTTGAAGGACATTGATTGGGTCGATAAATTTTACACATCGCCCAACTGCACAACTAAAATCTGTGTTTGATTGTTTGAAACCCCACACGGGTGTTGGGATGAAATTTGAAGTTCACTCATCCTGATTGATTAAATATGTCGATCGATTGATTGACAGGCTGTTATAAGCGTTAGATATCTATATTTGATGCTTATACAGTGTAGTGCACTTTGGTTGATGGTTGATTATTTTTCAATGCTATTATATACGTGGGTTGTATGAAAATCCATATAATTAACATTATATGGTGATTGATTGGGCCTCCTTCCAATTTAGAAAATAAAGAATAATATAAAATAAAGGTTCATGTGTTGACAGTACTCATCCGTTGAGATTAGTCATGTGTTGAACGAAATATTTTAATAATAAAATTTACATCTTTATCAATATAAAATAAAGGTTCATATGTTGACAGTACTCATCCGTTGAGATTAGTCATGTGTTGAACGAAATATTTTAATAATAGAAATATTTGAAATAGAAATATTTGAAAAGGAAATATTTGAAAAAGAAATATTTGAAATAGAATACTTGAAAATAGAAATATATGAAGCCGTGTTGATTAGATTGACGCCATTTTGACGTGAACGATATTTATATCGATTTTATTCATTTTAAAATGAATATTGAAAAGTGATTTCGAAATCGAATATTTTGAAATGAAATTTGAATTAAATTGAATAGAAAACGAATTCGAATTGAATATATAACGAATTTGAATTCAAATTGAATATATAACGAATTTGACTTGATTAGAAACTGAATTGAATTTGATTTGAATAGAAAATGAATTGAATTTGATTTGAATAGAAAATGAATTGAATTTGATTTGAATAGAAAATGAATTGAATTTAAATTGAATAGAAAACGAATTCGAATTGAATATATAACGAATTTGATTTGATTAGAAAATGAATTGAATTTGATTTGATTAGAAAATGAATTGAATTTGATTTGATTAGAAAATGAATTGAATTTGAATTGAATAAAGAATGAATTGAATTTTAATTGAATAGGAAAACGATTTCGAATTGAATTGAAAAAAAAAACGAATTCGAATCGAATTGAATTGAAAAGAAAATGAATTCGAATCGAATTAAAAATCGATTTGAATTAAAATAAAATAGAAATGAAAGTAAAAAGGATTTATAATAGAAAATTCAATTTTGATTTGAATTTGAAATAAATGTTGAAATTGTTTTTGAAACGAATTCAAAACTATTTATAAAATTCGTTTTAAATAGTAATCGATGAAATATATATTATATATATAATATAATGGCCTGAATAGAACGCGTCGCGCCGCGGCAGTTTGCGAATCTCGACCATTAACTTCGAACGGATATTACGGGAGATCCGACCGTCGGATTCTCCTAAAACCGGAACCGTTGGGTTCGTATCGAAAAGAGCTTTCTAACGAATATTAGAAATTTGAAATCTAACGGTTGGATTTGGAGATACGTCCAAATCAAATTTGAAAAAGGTCGCTGTAAGTGCAATTCGATGGCCGTTGATGGAAATCGACTGTACGGGCCTTGATAAAATTATTAAAAATAGTAATAATTAGTGTAAAATCATAAGAAATGATTTGGGAAAAATTGGGATGAAAAACTCCATATTTGAAAAGATAAAAATAGATTTTTATCGAAATGAACTAGTTTTGAACTGAAATTTAAAACCCATTTATTTTTAAATAAATAAATTGGATTTGAAATGGGTTTAAATAGAATTGATTCATGGGTTTATCGTGAACTGTGTTTTAAATAACACTAGTTCTTTAACCCGATAATAAATAGAATGTGATTTGGGTTTATCGTGAACTGTGTTTTAAATGACACTAGTTCTTTAACCCAGTAAAAAAAAGAGTTTTAATGAATCTTCAATTAAATTGAAATGTGGATTGATAATTTAAATTATCAACTTTAGAAAATGAGCGAGAATGGAGTATCACCAGTTTTGCTCCAGAGCGATAGTTAAATCTTTAATTAGATTTGAACGTGAAATGGTAATTAATTTTACCGATAACACTGTGGTGTTAAATATGGAGTATTACCAGTTTTGCTTCATGGGATGAATAGGTTCGGATTGGGAAATAAATTAAATAATTACTTCGGTATGGTTCGCTAATCTCGACTAGTTTGGAAAACCATAATTTGGTTTGAAATGACATCCAAAGGAAGATTAAAGGATAAATTTTAAAGAATTTATCTTGGATAAAATTAATGGGAACCTTTCCCTAAGAATTGAAATTTAGAAACTAGCTGAAGGTTAGTTAAGAAGAATGGTTTCCTGGATATTGATCTGATGTTGGTTTCGGCCTTCCCCGGTTAATATTTTGGGAATTGCTCTCTTACTGATTTACGGTTAGTAACTAATGAATTGGAATGAGGCGTATGTTGTGTTTGTGTAACATTTATTTTTAATATACGCGGGTTGTTCGGAAAGGCCGGGTTTATACCCATTCTGAATAATCAATTCGACGATATGTCGAAGATGAAGACGGTGATTGAAGACCGGAAGTCTTCACATCGTTTGGATAATTACTGACGATCCTGATTGGGCTGTACACCCAAGAGGATGGAAATAGTTGGTGATCGTCCAGACGTACTTGGAGATGGATGGATATGCGAGGAAAGTGCCTCCGGTTTCGTTCAGACCAAGAACGGACTTGTAAATGGATGGTGTGTCTAACATTGTATTCCTTTATATTGTCAGAAATCAGTGGTACGATATGGATTGATAGTGTGGCATGCTGAGATGCAGTGATCCAGACTTTTGTTGAAAAGCAAAGTTTGGTGGATGATGATCAAAGCGCAGCTTTTATATAGCATGGCTTTGTGTATAGCGTTGATTCGCGAGCCTCACACCCCGGTATGGTGGTAAACTGGTGGTTTGATCAGTATGCTTTTTAGTGGATGGGCACCTTAGTGGTGTCGTGGATTCGGTCGACCGAGATGAGCTTAGTGCTCAGGGATATATAGAGTAGGCGGTGTTTTCTCTCACTGGGACGTAAGCCGCAGTGGTACTCTGATCCCAAATGTGCGGATGTGCAGACGGTGTTTTCTCTTGTTGGGACGTAAGCCGTGGGGAATTGCATTACGCGATCGATCTTTCGAATCAGGAGCCACCATGATGGAAATCCAATTTCCGATACGTGTATTTCGGTTTTATTTGTAGAGCCTAGTATGGCGACATAGTGGGATGGGGCGCTTATGCCGTCTATGATTGATACTTATGATTTGAAGATATTTTATACAATATGCACTTATAAAAGTATCAAATGATTTGTTTTAAACGTATCAAGCATTCTTGGCTATTATAAGGTAAAACCCTATCCTCCGGCTTGCGTTGCATTGTGTGATGGGACCTGGGTCTTATAATAGCTTCATTTTTCTTTATTTAGCATTGCGCTGTTGTTTTATGCACTGGTGTTCTTGGGAGGAAACCCGTTCCGTGTTATACGGCGTGGTCCCTTGATTTACCTAACTTTAAAAATAAAGATTTACAACTGTTTTAGTTCTCACACCAGTCACATGACTGACTTGGAGTTTATTGTTTTAACCTAAACTCTGGGTGCCCTTATTTTCGACACGGGCAGCTAGTAGTTTTGGTTTTGCAGATTTATATTCACAGGATCCTGGTTTACAGCTGGAATGATATCCAGAAAGCTTTGTATCCGTATATCTCTTCTAGTTGTGTATTGTATTATTTTCCGCTGCGATGTATTTAAATGTAATTTAAATCTCTGATATGTCTGTGTAATATTCATTCATACTCTGTATATTCTTGTATTCTGGTGCATTGTTGTAATATACAATGAAATGTTCTCCCGTATGCGTTATTTTGTGGCTTGTTCTCGAACTATCCGCGCTTTCCTCACCGGGAAAGTTACGGGTTTTCACAGTTGGTATCAGAGCTTTGGTTTACAAAGCTCAGAGAACAAGACACATTAGAACCATACGAAAGAATTCATCAGAGATTGGATTAGTAATATCCAACGAGAATGACTCGTTAGAGATGGGATCAGCAGTATCCTAGAACGAGTGTGAAGAGTATATTTTTGAAAATGAAAACAAATCTTGTTTTGAAACATAAATCAATTATTCGTATTTGGTTATTTATTTATATTGATGTGGACAATCCAGTATATATAGATTTTGCGTATACGTCTGATCCGCGTGTATTCGAAATTTTAATATACTGGATAGATATAGAATTACACTCTAATCGCCCGGAGATGATTTTGATGATGGAGCTCCATCATTAGAATTTATGTTCGGGTGACGAAAGTGGGCTTTTTATATATTTCCTATTGACTGGTGTGAGAACCAAAATTAGATAGGGCTTATTGTTGTGATTTGGCATCAAAAATGTGATTTTTGACTATATAGCAAAATTATGTGTTTGAAATGCTAGTCAACTAATTGATTGATGGTTGTGTTGTTTGATTACTGTTTTGATTAGTTGAAATTTTAACCATATAACCAATTTGATCAAATAGTGCGTTGTATTGGAAATTTGGTCGCATTTGCTTGCATATACAGGTACTTACATTGAACAGGTCACAGCATGGAGGCTAGAGCAAAGAATAAAATTTGTTTGCCCGACAAATAGGTACATGTTTACTACATAATTTACTGTTTTGTTTGGGTGATGATGATTTTATGAGCCTGTTGGCTAGTCGCTTGGCTTTTTCTTTTTCTTTTTGAGATCAAAAGGCCTATATGGCAATTTCAGGATTTTCCCGTGGCTCTCGGTGCAGGGGAGGTTATGGCGAAATTTTTCGAAAATTCCGGGTGTTAGCCAAATTTTTGAAATTTTTGAAAATTCTCAGAAACTGAAAAGTTGGAGAATGGAAGCCAGATCGAACGTAGAGTTGATTAATCAAACTACTTTCGACTTTGTTCCTTTTCGGGGACGAAAAGTTTTAAGTGGGGGAGATTGTAACAACCCGGAAATCTGGGCCAGTTTAAAAATTTTATTTTGGCAATTTTAGCGAATTTTGATTATTTAAAATGAATTATTTTAAATAATATCGACGAGAAATTTATTTTGAATAGAATTCGAACGTATGTATTATATACGTCGTCGTTAGAATATATATATAAATATATATAATTATAAATAGAATTGAAAATGGCGTGGTAGTTCGATAATTCGATTTCAAACTTCAATTGAATGTACCGGGTGCAAAACAAACCGGATTTTAGTGAAATAAAAAATAATGGGATCTAGTTGTGACTATCTTTCCAACGAATCCGAAAAATCAAAATTTCATAGCGGGAATAAAAAGTTAGGTCCAAATGAATTTTCAGAATAGTCGCTGTGGAATTTCGGCCCTTAAAAATAGGAATTTTGCAAACGACCTTGGATTTCGACGAAACCACTTTTGTTGGATCCGTGATGTCAAGTTATTGCTAGATTCCAAATTTCGTAATTTTTCGAATCAATATGTGAGCGTGGCAAAGGAAAACGCGTTTGACCTGTTTCAGTTGATTTTAATCGACTGGAAAATGGTCATTTTTCAAACGATCTCAGAATTCGATGAAACTAGTTTTGTTAGGACCGTATCGTCAATACGAATCTAGAAATAATTTTTCTGGAATTTTCTAAACCAGTATGTGGCCCCGGTAAATTGAAATGTACGTTTAAAATTGAATATACTGATTTATATTTTAATTTTGAGGAAAACTGATTGTAATGGTCGAATCAACTTACCAGACATATCCCATTGGGTTCGAAACAGGGGTATTTGGCTAGGGTCGATAGTCATTGTCTTTGATTTCAAGTTCGTAGCAATAAGCATGTAAATTCTAAATTAAATTATATTATTTAATTATATATATAGGAAATCTTGGTCAAACCCTCCATAATTTCAACCCCCGGTCAAACCAGATAAGCCGCCGCCTCCTATAGGAATAAACGAGCGATTTGTTCCTAACTTCCCATTCAAATTTATCCTAATCGATTGAATGAAATTCGAAGATTTATGAAGCAAAATCAAAGAGAAAAGGAAGGGCTTCAAATCTATGGGAGCATGATCGTCTATCGTCTGGCATGTCAAGAGCAATCGAAGTTCAAAACCCTGAAGTTCGGACGCGATTTCTAGCACCTGGACGCGTGCGAGTTCGCCTGAACTCCTTGTGGTGGTGGCGTCGTCCATCGTCTTCGTCATGAGCAGTTCAGATCATGGTCAAGCGCGATGATTTGAGAAAGGTGGGGAGCCCTAGTTTTCGCCTATGGGTTCGAAGTTTTCAACGCTGTCTGGAGACAGCGAACACAAAGAAGGAGATGGTACTCTCTTGTTTAACAGTGTTCATAAAATAGAAAAATACATTGTTCATAAATAAATATCATTGTTTTGAAATGAAAATAAATATCATTGTTTTGAAATGAAAATAAATATCATTGTTTTGAAATGAAAATAAATATCATTGTTTTAAAATGAAAATAAATATCATTGTTTTGAAATGAAAATAAATATCATTGTTTTGAAATGAAAATTGTTTAAAGTTTTGTTTTTAAATAAATGAATAGCATTGTGCTGAAAAATAATACCTTTTTGAAAATAAAAATAACACCTCTTTGAAAATATATAAATCTGTTTGATTTAAAAATATCTTTAAATTGAAAAATATAAACCTCATTGATTTGAATATAAATATCTTTGATATAAAAATATAATCTTTATTAGAAGTAGAGCGATGTAAAAATTCGATTTTTATATATTGAATAGCGAAGTAAAAATTCGATTTTTATATATTGAACAACGAAGTAAAAATTCGATTTTTATATATTGAACAGCGAAGTAAAAATTCGATTTTTATATGTCGAATATCAAAGTAAAAAAATTCGATTTTTATATATCGAATAGCAAAGTAAAAAAATTTCGATTTTTATATATCGAATAGCGAAGTAAAAAACTCGATTTTTATATATTGAATAGCGAAGAAAAAATTCGATTTTTAAATATTGAAAAGCGAAGTAAAAATTCGATTTTTAAATATTGAAAAGTGAAATAAAAATTCGAATTTTTTTTATATATTGAATAGCGAAGTAAAAATTCGATTTTAACATATGTAGAGAATACGGGCAACGAAGATGACAAAAAGGCGAGGACGATGAAGATTTATCTAAATGAAGAGTCGTGGTATTGGATAGCTATTGGTGAGAATTTCTCACCTTTCAATTTATTTTTCTAGTTTATATATATATACTAGGATGCAGACGGTGCTTAGTAGCACCCGACACCCGTCATCCACAGACCATGGATGGCTTGTTTGTTAAATTGTTTGGTTGTGTAGTTGGTTAGATTATTTGGTTTGAATTGAATTATTTGGTGAAATGAAAATGATTTGATTGATGTGTGAATGGCGTGGGCTTTCACTAGACCGGGGATAAGGCTAGGCCTTGTCCCGTTTCTAGTATCGTGCCGTTATGCCGCCGAAATTTTCTAAAATATGTTAGAAAAATAAAAATATCATTTTATTGAATAAATGAACCGAATAGAATATTCATAGTTTGAATAAAATATTTTGATCGTTAAAAATATAATTTTTAATGTGGAAGCGAATAAAATAAAATATTCATTTGCAAACCGGACGGTTTGTTTATGTACACCTATTTGAAGGACATTGATTGGGTCGATAAATTTTACACATCGCCCAACTGCACAACTAAAATCTGTGTTTGATTGTTTGAAACCCCACACGGGTGTTGGGATGAAATTTGAAGTTCACTCATCCTGATTGATTAAATATGTCGATCGATTGATTGACAGGCTGTTATAAGCGTTAGATATCTATATTTGATGCTTATACAGTGTAGTGCACTTTGGTTGATGGTTGATTATTTTTCAATGCTATTATATACGTGGGTTGTATGAAAATCCATATAATTAACATTATATGGTGATTGATTGGGCCTCCTTCCAATTTAGAAAATAAAGAATAATATAAAATAAAGGTTCATGCGTTGACAGTAATCATCCGTTGAGATTAGTCATGTGTTGAACGAAATATTTTAATAATAAAATTTACATCTTTATCAATATAAAATAAAGGTTCATGTGTTGACAGTACTCATCCGTTGAGATTAGTCATGTGTTGAACGAAATATTTTAATAATAGAAATATTTGAAATAGAAATATTTGAAAAGGAAATATTTGAAAAAGAAATATTTGAAATAGAATATTTGAAAATAGAAATATATGAAGCCGTGTTGATTAGATTGACGCCATTTTGACGTGAACGATATTTATATCGATTTTATTCATTTTAAAATGAATATTGAAAAGTGATTTCAAAATCAAATATTTTGAAATAAAATTTGAATTAAATTGAATAGAAAACGAATTCGAATTGAATATATAACGAATTTGAATTCGAATTGAATATATAACGAATTTGATTTGATTAGAAACTGAATTGAATTTGATTTGAATAGAAAATGAATTGAATTTGATTTGAATAGAAAATGAATTGAATTTGATTTGAATAGAAAATGAATTGAATTTAAATTGAATAGAAAACGAATTCGAATTGAATATATAACGAATTTGATTTGATTAGAAAATGAATTGAATTTGATTTGATTAGAAATTGAATTTGATTTGATTAGAAAATGAATTGAATTTGAATTGAATAGAGAATGAATTGAATTTGAATTGAATAGAGAATGAATTGAATTTGAATTGAATAGGAAAACGATTTCGAATTGAATTGAAAAGAAAACGAATTCGAATCGAATTGAATTAAAAAGAAAATGAATTCGAATCGAATTAAAAATCGATTTGAATTAAAATCAAATAGAAATGAAAGTAAAAAGGATTTATAATAGAAAATTCAATTTCGATTTGAATTTGAAATAAAGGTTGAAATTGTTTTTGAACCGAATTCAAAACTATTTATAAAATTCGTTTTAAATAGTAATCGACGAAATATATAGTATATATATTATATATATAATATAATGGCCTGAATAGAACGCGCCGCGCTGCGGTAGTTCGCGAATCTCGACCATTAACTTCGAACGGATATTACGGGAGATCCGACCGTCGGATTCTCCTAAAACCGGAACCGTTGGGTTCGTATCGAAAAGAGCTTTCTAACGAATATTAGAAATTTGAAATCTAACGGTTGGATTTGGAGATACGTCCAAATCAAATTTGAAAAAGGTCGCTGTAAGTGCAATTCGATGGCCGTTGATGGAAATCGACTGTACGGGCCTTGATAAATTTATTAAAAATAGTAATAATTAGTGTAAAATCATAAGAAATGATTTGGGAAAAATTAGGATGAAAAACTCCATATTTGAAAAGATAAAAATAGATTTTTATCGAAATGAACTAGTTTTGAACTGAAATTTAAAACCCATTTAATTTTAAATAAATAAATTGGATTTGAAATGGGTTTAAATAGAATTGATTCATGGGTTTATCGTGAACTGTGTTTTAAATAACACTAGTTCTTTAACCCGATAATACATAGAATGTGATTTGGGTTTATCGTGAATTGTGTTTTAAATGACACTAGTTCTTTAACCCAGTAAAAAAAAGAGTTTTAATGAATCTTCAATTAAATTGAAATGTGGATTGATAATTTAAATTATCAACTTTAGAAAATGAGCGAGAATGGAGTATCACCAGTTTTGCTCCAAAGCGATAGTTAAATCTTTAAACGTGAAATGGTAATTAATTTTACCGATAACACTGTGGTGTTAAATATGGAGTATTACCAGTTTTGCTTCATGGGATGAATAGGTTGGGATTGGGAAATAAATTAAATAATTACTTCGGTATGGTTCGCTAATCTCGACTAGTTTGGAAAACCATAATTTGGTTTGAAATGACATCCAAAGGAAGATTAAAGGATAAATTTTAAAGAATTTATCTTGGATAAAATTAATGGGAACCTTTCCCTAAGAATTGAAATTTAGAAACTAGCTGAAGGTTAGTTAAGAAGAATGGTTTCCTGGATATTGATCTGATGTTGGTTTCGGCCTTCGGGGTTAATATTTGGGGAATTGCTCTCTTACTGATTTACGGTTAGTAACTAATGAATTGGAATGAGGCGTATGTTGTGTTTGTGTAACATTTATTTTTAATATACGCGGGTTGTTCGGAAAGGCCGGGTTTATACCCATTCTGAATAATCAATTCGACGATATGTCGAAGATGAAGACGGTGATTGAAGACCGGAAGTCTTCACATCGTTTGGATAATTACTGACGATCCTGATTGGGCTGTACACCCAAGAGGATGGAAATAGTTGGTGATCGTCCAGACGTACTTGGAGATGGATGGATATGCGAGGAAAGTGCCTCCGGTTTCGTTCAGACCTAGAACGGACTTGTAAATGGATGGTGTGTCTGACATTGTATTCCTTTATATTGGCAGAAATCAGTGGTACGATATGGATTGATAGTGTGGCATGCTAAGATGCAGTGATCCAGACTTTTGTTGAAAAACAAAGTTTGGTGGATGATGATCAAAGCGCAGCTTTAATATAGCATGGCTTTGTGTATAGCGTTGATTCACGAGCCTCACACCCCGGTATGGTGGTAAACTGGTGGTTTGATCAGTATGCTTTTTAGTGGATGGGCACCTTAGTGGTGTCGTGGATTCGGTCGACCGAGATGAGCTTAGTGCTCAGGGATATATAGAGTAGGCGGTGTTTTCTCTCGCTGGGACGTAAGCCGCGGTGGTACTCTGGTCCCAAATGTGCGGATGTGCAGACGGTGTTTTCTCTTGTCGGGACGGAAGCCGTGGGGAATTGCATTACGCGATCGATCTTTCGAATCAGGAGCCACCATGATGGAAATCCAATTTCCGATACGTGTATTTCAGTTTTATTTGTAGAGCCTAGTATAGCGACATAGTGGGATGTGGCGCTTATGCCGTCTATGATTGATACTTATGATTTGAAGATATTTTATACAATATGCACTTATAAAAGTATCAAATGATTTGTTTTAAACGTATCAAGCATTCTTGGCTATTATAAGGTAAAAACCCTATCCTCCGGCTTGCGTTGCATTGTGTGATGGGACCTGGGTCTTATAATAGCTTCATTTTTCTTTATTTAGCATTGCGCTGTTGTTTTATGCACTGGTGTTCTTAGGAGGAAACCCGTTCCATGTTATACGGCGTGGTCCCTTGATTTACCTAACTTTAAAAATAAAGATTTTCAACTGTTTTAGTTCTCACACCAGTCACATGACTAACCTGGAGTTTATTGTTTTAACCTAAACTCTGGGTGCCCTTATTTTCGACACGGGCAGCTAGTAGTTTTGGTTTTGCAGATTTATATTCACAGGATCCTGGTTTACAGCTGGAATGATATCCGGAAAGCTTTGTATCCGTATATCTCTTCTAGTTGTGTATTGTATTATTTTCCGCTGCGATGTATTTAAATGTAATTTAAATCTCTGATATGTCTGTGTAATATTCATTCATACTCTGTATATTCTTGTATTCTGGTGCATTGTTGTAATATACAATGAAATGTTCTCCCGTATGCGTTATTTTGTGGCTTGTTCTCGAACTATCCGCGCTTTCCTCACCGGGGAAGTTACGAGTTTTCACAATTTACCTCGATCATTAGCTGTTGTAAAAATAGTTAATTCCTTAATTAACTAAAATAAATAGTAAATCCCCTTTAAATATCTTTTTAAAATTTAAACAATATTCATTGAACTATTTTATTTAAAACACATTTGTTTAATAATTAGTTCCAATTAAAACGGTTGATTTAGTCAACCTAAACACGGTTATACCATTAATCGATTCCAATTTGTTTTGCCTTTAAATTAATTAATAATATAATTATTTAAATAGTTCCATTAATTGTTTCTTAAAAACAATTATCCAACTTTTAGCCATTTAGTCAATTTTTATCCATTTGTTTATAAATCTGATTAACATCGGAATTTACTTTATAAAATCAATTTATAATTAATTATAAATTTGAATAATAAATATTTATTTCCTTTAAAACTATTATTCAAAATAAATATATTTCAAAATCTATTTCCAGTTATGAAATAAGTTTTATAACTTCATCTCTGTTGATTTGCTTGACGGTAATTCAACATTTATAAAATAATTGATTTCATAGGCCATATTGCCAAATACTCTACCAATACCACCCATTGGTTTAAACTAAACAGATGTTGAATTTTCAGTCAATAATCAAAAATCAAATCAATCAATGTCGTTTAACAAATAATTCCTATAACATTAAATAATACTATTCAGCATCAACCAATTAACAGAACAATTCAAACACGTTTATAGATAAACGTGACCAATAAGGTAAGCTACCTTCATTGGATCAAATCGTTAAAATAACGATTTGGTATTACACTGAAATTAAACAACAGTTTATTTTCATTGGTTATATCAACAAATAAATATACACACTTGAGTCAATCATTGGCAAACAAAACACACAAAATAAAAACCCAATTTATATAAAATATAAATGGGGAAAAGCTGAGTGAGTTTTACTCACCTTGATTTGATTCTTTGTTGAAATGGTTCGATTACAGTTAAATTTAACAGTCGTTTAATTTAACTATAATTTCCAGTTGTCTCTATTTCTGTTCAGAACAGTTCCACGATGTTAAGCTCGTCACCATGATCGCAGCGTAACTTGTTTCATTCCATGTCGATTACCTAAATACAAATTATCACCATTTAAGTCCTGTGATTTATTTTAAACAAATTAACCTCCTTAATGACTTTATAATTCAAACTGATACTATTTATCCCATTAATCTTTGCTCTAAAAAAGATGGTAACCACTCCTATCTTTAAATTTTGTTGACATCGTTTATCTCTTTTATTATTATTATTATTATTAACCCAAAATCAAGTGTTAAAAATAACTAACCATTATCATTAAAATTTAGCAGATCAGTTAACTGCATAAATATTTAAATCAGTTTAAATAAAACCAATTACATTTTAGTTCCCAGGAATCAAGCCGCATTGTTCTATACTTCATCCCGTTCTCTGTTATTCCCTTCAGTCCAGAAAGAACCCACTTCATTGTCTTCTTCATTCATTCACCCTCCAAAAGAAAACCCTCATTTAACTTTAACCCAGGAATTAGTCATTAACTTCTAATTCAATCAACAGGGACCGATTTCTTTTTCAATTTCCCCAAAACTATTCTGTCTTCATCAAAGTTGCTTTGACAAATCCCGGGCCCGTCCTTATTTCTGCAAAGTTGGGAAACGATTTTAATTAATTATTCCTAATTGTAACTTAATTAATGATTAATTACTAATTTAAACAAATACTGGCCAAATACCCCTTGTTCCTTCCACTGTTCGAAAGCCTTCACTACCAGGTACTCCCCCACGCACAGACATCGCAACCACCCATTCTTAGATCACCGCACCTCCTTTCATCCTCTGACTGACGCTCGGCTGATCCCCTGACCCCCGCAGTGACTTGCTCCACCTTCACTGCAAGTCACGGGCAACTCGACAGCCTCAATAACCCACGATTCCAGTTTGAATGTGCGACGTTCTCCATCAGATTCCGGCGATCGTGGCCCTGCATTTCCGATCACCTCCGTTGAACACTAAGGTCTCGCTGCTCTCACTAGTTTTCTAGTTGAAGATCCCTAGAATGAGTGAGTGGATTTCGAAAAATTAAGGATGAAAGTTGCGTTTATTTCAGCTATTGATAATGATGGGTGGCAGCCCTCTCAAGTCTTTGACCACGAAAATGAACAGAATAGGGTTTGAAAGGTGTTTATATGGAGGTGGGGTGTAATTTTATAATATTATGATTTAAAAAAACTTCGCGCTGAAGTGACACATAAAACTATCCATAATTGACTTCTGTTTTCTGATAAAAAGGCTAATGCTAGCATAGAAAAATATTTCGGATCCAATGGGACAGGTTTCGTCGAATTCCGACATCGTTTGAAAATTTTCCTTTATAAAACCAACGAAAAACATGCGTTTAAATTTTCCACGATCACTAAATAAATGCAATCAACTTGAAACTTTGAAATCCTACAATAATTAATTAATACAAACCCAACGACACCAGTTTCGTCGCATTCTGAGATTGTTTTCCTGGTAGGCTATTTTTACACGCACTGCAATGCCATTTTTAACACCAAATTACCCAATCTCCAAAAATAACAAACTATATACCTATCCTGACTCTAATCGACGATACGAATTCAACGAAACTGGTTTTGTGGCTTAACTCGATCGTCTGCTCAAGTTACACTCAAATATCTTTTTATTGAATTAAATTAATTAAATTAATTTAATTATGCGCCATAGAAAATAACTGTGCGTTTTCGGCTGCCATGGTCACATATGACATCAGTTCGCCATGCAATCTGATTTTCTTACAATAATTTAATGATACAGTTCCAATGAAACTGGTTTCATCGAAGACGGAGTCCGTTTAAAAAATGGCCATTCTAAAGGCCTATATTTAATAACGATTTCCATAGCGACTATTTTAAAATTTGATTTGGCCATAACTAACAAACTATAAAACGAAATCTGGATTTTTCGCTTTGATATGAAAGTTATACTCAAAATGGTTCCAACGTTTCTTGTTTCACAAAAATCCGACTTATATCAGATTTTGTATATCCAATTGAAGTTCAAAACTCCATATTACGAACTACCGTGCGATTTCAAGCTCGTTTTATAAATATATATAAATATATAACGTTCAAACTTCGTTTTAAATAACGAATTAAATAATAAAATTCATTAATATTCCAAATATAATATTTAAACTAATAAGTTAAATAAAATATTTGGCTACTAAAAATATGGGATGTTGCATTTCCCCCCCCCCCCTTAATATAATTTCGTCCTCGAAATTGCCAAGGTAAGAAAGAATGTTACAACCCATTAATTTCCAAATATAATTTATTTTAAATCAAAAACTAATTCAATACCGTATATAAATATTTTCAAAAATATCGAAAATTTTCTAACACTTCAAATTCCCGAAAAAATTCGGCAGAGTCTCCCCTGTACGGAGTGACATCTGCGATATCGCAGGAACAAATAATATATATATATATATCGACCCACACGGTCGGAAAACAAAAAACAAAACCCAAAATTTTATATTTTCGCGTAGGCATACCTTTACGAGCGTTATTGAGCATATTTGCTCAACGTATATGCGATTTACTCAACCAATAACGATTTGTCTAGCCATCTGTTACCTGTACTTAACTCAATTCACATATTTGTAATAAATATATGAAATTCTGAGATAATATTTCACCAATCAACTGGTAATACTATACCAATTCTAAAATCAAACACACAACATCAATTCATTATCAAACACAAGTTTAAATCATAAATTCCAATTCATATTCACTTTTATACCAGAAATTATTCTTTAGTTTATAATTCATTCAGTTCCAATTAATTGTTGATTATTTCTATTCAAACAAACTATCACCCAATAACAACCAAATCATAATCAGCAGTCAATACACAACCACATCGACCAAATCAATTGAATTTATATTCAATATTAACATTCTATTTTGGTTTAACATATTTTGGACACCAATCGCTTAGTACGATTGATTCTTATTTGATTATCGTTTATTCATCAAATTTTTAATTTCCAACTTCGTTTTATTAAATTTCAATATCATTCTGAATTTAATTACACTTAACCAAGTTAAGTCTCAATTCAAATTTCCAATCCGATTTGATTTCCATCCAAATCAAGCATATACACTAACATCCCAATAATTTGATAAAATTATTATTTTTCTATGCAAAAATATATTTTTGGTAAAATTATTTCATTTACCCTCTTTTCAAAACAATATTGTATCCATTGACAGTTCAATGCTTCTCAACACTTGAACTTACCAATTAACACTATACAAACATTTGTATATAAAATCTACAAATACGCACTCTCATATATATTCACTAATTCTCGATCTAGGGTATTACTAACCCTATCTCTATCGAGCTATACCACAGAGCCAAGGTTATTACTAAACCAATAGCTCTAATACGACTGTAACAACCCAAGGATTTTCAGCCCCGAAAATCGACATAAATACCTTTACCGTATCTCATGCGATCTTTCAAACACCGAAAACACTAGATAGTTATTAGAAAGAAATTATAGGGTGAGATAAGAAAGATATATTAGAATAGAAGAAGAAGAAGAACCAACACAACACAGAGTCTCACATCGCAATGGAACAAAATATAATACATAAGTAAATCTTTACTGAGAGCTTTTAAAATACTTACAATCATCAGAGTACATCACACATCTGGACAGTGATAATAACCTGTCCTCATATACAATCACACAGCGGAATAGATACTAGATACACTACGTCTGAACATCTCCAGCTCGTCTTTGGACATCGCAGCATCTGATAACCTGGACCTGTACAACCCGGTCTAACCCAAGCATTACAAACACCAGGACAGTCTAGTGAACCAGAGTGAGAAAAACTCGCATAGTATTAAGGGGGATCATCCAACATGATTTTAAAGTTAAGAAACCTTTTAGAAATAAAAGGATAATCGTAAGACCAAATCCGTACATAAATACGGACGGTTTATACCTTACGATAACCCAAAACATTTTTGAAATCAATATCTTTCTGATATTACAATAGTGTCTAAATAGAAGTAAATAGAATCTAGTGGAACACTTGCATCTCACGCTCCACATATATAGTATACAATCAAAACCGCGGGCGCTTATTGGAGATTTGATTCTGACTATGACAAGGTATGGGACCACCTACCGATAGTGTATCTCTAGAGACGAATACACTGGGTTCAACAAGAACGTCTTGCAACCCGGTCCTCACATGACCGACCACCCATTTCGCTTGAGTGTATCGAATGTATATCACCAAAGGTTGGGCTCAAACCACCGTTTCCCGAAAGGGGCAACATCGAAATAGATTGAAGAAGGAAATGAAATTTCTCTAGATCGGTGATTATACGCCCTAATGGGAGCGACCCACATAGCAATGTTGCCTGCCCAATTTTTACCATTTTCCGGTTGATGAGTCTTGAGGTTTAGATTAACCTTTGAACATCGGGTCATCATGCACTTTGAATGTCACATCGTCAGATCCGCCAGATATCACTAATTGACGTCCACAAAAATACTCTAGTTGATAAGCTAAGAGAATGTGCACTTCTCCGCCATCAACTTGATACGTTTGAATATATCAACGTACGTGACTCCTTTGGAAATACTCTATCAGACATCTGTCCATACAAGTCATCCAAGAACAGGATGAACCGAATGTATGCTCCTACTGCATCCAATATAGGAATCAACCCATGGATCAGTAGCAAGAAGTCCTTGCAACCCATTAATTCCAACCACGACAGAACCACAGTTTATCTCTGGTTGCAATCCCAGAGATTATTAGCAGTTCTTCCGTTTATGAAAATCTACGGTCTTCAAAGCTCCATCTCGATCATCTTCTGATATCTTCACGTATTTATAGGTCGGAATGGTTTTCGAATATAAATTCTATCCCGTTCTTTCCATACCAACAATCGTATTGGACAGATTTGATAGTCGGTGATTTAACTATCAAAATAATCAGTGATTCAATCTTGACAATCCAGCGAGTTAACTGGTTCAATATTCAGCATCAATTGGCCCTTTAAATAAAATCAAATGTAAATTTAAAATTCTTAATTATTTTGATATTATAAATATAGTTTTCTCGCTCCTTATATAACATAAATTATTCTTTAAACACATTCATTTTTATATTTAGAAAAATCCTATATCATATCCAGTTTCTATTTTCACTTCTAAAACATTAGCCATATTATTATATTATGTAATATAAAATCATTTCAACTTATTACTCGTAAGACAATGTTACGAGATATCTTCTATTTCATTACTCGAAAACAATAATCCATGCTTATTCTGATAAAATAAATCTTAACTTTACGCTTCCTTTCTAACTTGGAAATATCGTTATAATTTCACGCAACCCCATATATGCCATTTTACTTTGGAATCATTCTTTTAAATATTGTTCTCCAAAATTTCACCAACGATGCATTATTATTTCTTTAATGTAAATAATAAATTATTTTTAACCTCATTTACCATCACCATCTAATATCATCCTCAGATAATCCTGATGTTGTTCCATAAAACCTTCTTACTTTTGGAAATTCTCTTGCTCGGATATAACCACTATTTCTTAACTAAATAATTAAGTAATTCCTTATAAACCCCACTTTTTACCTTTACCTTTTTAAAAACAATTTCCTTTCATAATTAGGATTTGCTTACAAAATCCAATGACCCACTTCCTTTACCAAATTCAGTTTCACCAATTCCATTTCTAATCCTTTCGACCATTTTCCGCTTTGAAATTCTTATTTCAATTCCCTACCTTTACTTGATCACATTATTAAGTAATGCTAATTTAGAATTAACGACATAACGCCTCATTGTTTTTATAAACCTTGTCAATTTTGGTTTAGTCTAAACCCTTTCTGATCACAATTCCCTTTTTTACTTGATTCAAATATTGAATCAATCTAATTTAAGCTATCATGGTCGCTTAAATTTCTTTTATAACATTGTTATACAAACTCGGGTTTTACAAATAAAACCCGTTCATAAACTTCTTTCACCATTCAACTATATTTGGTTTCGACTTCAATTACCTTTTAATGAATTTCCAATTAAAGAGAAATTTTCTAAATTATTATTAATTTAAAATAATAATTTACCTCGATCATTAACTGCTGTAAAAATAGTTAATTCCTTAATTAACTAAAATAAATAGTAAATCCCCTTTAAATATCTTATTAAAATTTAAACAATATTCATTGCACTATTTTATTTAAAACACATTTATTTAATAATCAATTCCAATTAAAACGGTTGATTTAGTCAACCCAAACACGGTTATACCATTAATCGATTCTAATTTGTTTTTCCTTTAAATTAATTAATAGTATAATTATTTAAATAATTCCATTAATTGTTTCTTAAAAACAATTATCCAACTTTTAGTCGTTTAGTCAATTTTTATCCATTTGTTTATAAATCTGGTTAACATTGGAATTTACTTTATAAAATCAATTTATAATTAATTATAAATTTGAATAATAAATATTTATTTCCTTTAAAAATATTATTCAAAATAAATATATTTCAAAATCTATTTCCAGTTATGAAATAAGTTTTATAACTTCATCTCTGTTGATCTGCTTGACGGTAATTCAACATTTACAGAATAATTGATTTCATAGGCCATAATGCCAAATACTCAACCAATACCACCCATTGGTTTAAACTAACCAGATGTTGAATTTTCAGTCAATAATCAACAATCAAATCAATCAATGTCATTTAACCGATAATTCCTATAACAGTAAATAATACTATTCAGCATCAACCAATTAGCAGAACAATTAAAACACGTTTGTAGATAAATGTGACCAATAAGGTAAGTTACCTTCATTGGATCAAATTGTTAAAATAACGATTTGGTATTACACTGAAATTAAACAACAGTTTATTTTCATTGGTTATATCAACAAATAAATATACACACTAGCAGACAGTCAATCATTGGCAAACAGAACACACAAAATAAAAACCCAATTTATATAAAATATAAATGTGGAAAACTGAGTGAGTTTCACTCAACTTGATTTGATTCTTTGTTGAAATGGTTCGGTTACAGTTAAATTAAACATTCGTTTAATTTAACTGTAATTTCCAGTTCTCTCAATTTCTGTTCAGACCAGTTCCACGATGTTGAGCTCGTCACCATGATCGCAACGTAACTTGTTTCGTTCCATGTCGATTACCTAAAAACAAATTATCACCATTTAAGTCCTATGATTTATTTTTAACAAATTAACCTCCTTAATGACTTTATAATTCAAACTTGATTACTATTTATCCCGTTAATCTTTGCTCCAGAAAAGATGGCAACCACTCCTATCTTTAAATTATGTTGACATAGTTTATCTCTTTTTTTTTTATTATTATTAGTATTAGTATTATTAACCCTAAATCAAGTGTTAAAATTAACTAACCATTATCATTAAAATTTAGCAGATCATTTAATTGCATAAATATTTAAATCAGTTTAAATAAAACCAATTACATTTTAGTTCCCAGGAATCAGGCTGATTGTTTTATACTTCATCCCGTTCTCTGTTATTCCCTTCAGTCCAGAAAGAACCCATTTCACTGTCTTCTTCATTCATTCACCCTCCAAAAGAAAACCCGCGTTTAACATTAACCCAGAAATTAGTCATTAACTTCTAATTCAATCAACAGGGACTGATTTCCTTTTCAGTTTCCCCAAAACTATTCTGTCTTCGTCAAAGCTGCTTTGACAAATCCCGAGCCCATCCTTATTTCTGCAAAGTTGGGAAACGGTTTTAATTAATTATTCCTAATTGTAACTTAATTAATGATTAATTACTAATTTAAACAAATACTAGTCGAATACCCCTCGTTCCTTCCATTGTTCGAAAGCCTTCACTACCAGGTACTCCCCCATGCACATACATCGCAACCACCCATTCATAGATCAACGCACCTCCTTTCATCCTCTGTCCGACGCTCGGCTGATCCCCTAACCCCCACAGTTACTTGCCCCACCTTCACCGCAAGTCACAGGCAACTCGACAACCTCGATAACCCACGATTCTAGTTTTAATGTGCGGCCTTCTCCTTTAGATTTCGGCGATCGTGGCCCTCCATTTCCGATCACCTCCGTTGAACACTAAGGTCTCGCTGCTCTCACCAGTTTCCTAGTTGAAGATCCCTAGAATGAGTGGTTGGATTTCGAAAAATCAAGGATGAATGTTGCGTTTATTTCAGCTCTTGATAACAATAGGTGGCGGCCCTCTCAAGTCTTTGACCACGAAAATGAATAGAATAAGGTTTGAAAGGTGTTAATATAGAGGTGGGGTGTAATTTTATATTAGTATGATTTAATGAAACTTCGCGCTGAAGTAACACGTAAAACTATCCACAATTGACTTCTGTTCTCTGATAAAAAGGCTAATCCTAGCAAAGAAAAATGTTTCGGATCCAATGGGACAGGTTTTGTCGAATTCCGACATCGTTTGAATAAATTTCCTTTATAAAACCAGCGAAAAACAAGCGTTTAAATTTTCCACGATCACTAAATAAATCCAACCAACTTGAAACTTTGAAATCCTACAAAAATTAATTAATACGTGTGACGACCCCAAACCCTGATGAGACGGTACAAGGGTAATCTTTGGAATATAACACATAAACAGATAATAGCAGAACAGAAATAAATAAATACACTAGATAATGTACAATAGAATACACTGGATGAATAAAATCATCAGAGTTACACAGTATACAGGATCATACTTAGTACAAAATATAGTTCAGCTATACATTAAATGTCTACAGCGGAAAAGAAAACATAATATGTACAACAGGAGATGAACAACATAAAAAGAGATAAATGATAGAATCCATCTTCAGCTCCAGTTATCAAGAAAGAGCCTGCTAAAACCTGAATACAAGACTGCCCATGTAGAAATAGGGGCACCTGAGTTTGCAAGTGAAACAAACTACGAGTCAGTCATGGGACTGGTATGAGAAATCTACTTAACACAGCTTACAATATGGCTAATCACAGGACCACGCCACTTTCGCGGAATGGGTTTACTCCATTGGACTGCCAGTGCTTTAAAACAAATAAATCTTTTAAACATCGCAATGCTTTTTATAAAAATGAAGCCATTATAAGACTCAGTTCCCATCATACAATGCAACACAAACCAAAGGATAGAGTTTTACCTTATAATGGCCAAAATATGCTTGATACGAGCAAAACAAATCATTAAAAATGTAAATTTTATCGTTTAATTCTTAATCAGACTCCAACCGTAAACTAGTAAAAGAACGATTCCCTAAGTATTAACCCCGAAGGCCGAAACCAACATCAAACCAATACCCAGGAAACCATCCGTCATAGCTCGTTTCCAGTTAGTTTCTAATTTTAGATACAATCATAAATATCAATCATAGACGGCATAAGTGCCACATACCACTATGTCGCCATATATAGGTATACAATCAAAACCGCACAATGTCATATTTGGAAATTGGATTTCCATCATGAACCAAGGCAAAAGATAGTCCTTACCGAATTCGAGACGCTCTAGCCCGCCCCTCAGGATCAGAACGCATCGACCTTTGGATCGTCAGGGTCGGTCCACCGATGTGGATTAAAATGCTGAACACTGCGTTTCCCCGCCCTATGGGGCGTCACTGGTCATATCCGCCCAAATCATCGGCTCCAAAGAGACCGAACTAACCGAGGCCTCACTTTCCATCATCCACATAAGTAAAATACCCGGGCATGCAAAACCCAAAGCACCACTCCTAGCTAGAAGGAAACGCATGTCCTCCCTGATGTCCTTCTCCCGTTTCTGGCTCATACCGGGGTGTGAGGCTCGCGAATTAACGTTATACACAAAGCGATGCCACACAGGCGTTGCTTTGATCATCGACCACAAAGCTCTGTTGTTCAACAAAAGCTTTTATCATTGCATCTCAGCATGCCACACAGGCAATTCACGCCATGCAACTGACGTCTATCAATCACACAGAATGAAATCCAATGTCAGACACACAGCCCATTTACTAGTCTGTCCTAGGTCTGAACGGAACCGGAGGATCTTTATTCCTCGCACATCCATACAATCAACATGTACATCCGGACGGCTACTACTTCAGCCCCATCAAGGTAGCTACTCCCATCATGAGCATCAGTAGCACCACTCCATTCGACGTGAAGATCATCGGTCTTGCGCCGTCTTCATATCTTTGACTTTCACTCGTCGAAGAATTATTTGAAATGAGAATCAACTCGGCCTTTCCAAATAATTCACGTATATTTAAAATTTCAAATCAATTCATTTCAATGGTTAAATTATTCGTTATCACTAATTCTGTACTTTAATGTAACTTTCACACCAAACACATTCAACCATCAAATATCACATAAACTGAGAAAATTTAGTTTATTTCCATTCCATACCGTTTATAATATTTTATCACTATTTATCGCTATTTTTATTTATTTAAAAATAGCCATTTCATTCAAAACAACGCTTCAGGCCATGACGCGACCATAGCGCTGTTTTTCTTCAGATTTGATTTACACATATCTAAAAATCTATCCGTTGGATCTTCACAAAATTTATATCATTAGAAAGATCTTTTCAAAACGAGTCCAACGGTTTTAGTTTTGGGAAAATCCGACGGTCGGATCTCCCGCACTAATCATTTGAAATCACGGTTTCAAAACATGAACTGCAGCTTCGTTATTCGATTTATTTTAATTACATATATATATAATCCTCTTCGATTTCAAAACCATATTCATTTCATACATTTGATAAAAAATGATATTTTAATCCAACAAACATTTATTTCAACACTTCACTATTTTTAACAATTCATGTATATAATAAACATGGGATTTTTATTGCAAAACGATTTATTTCAAAACACGACTATTTTATATAGTTTATATAGATGATAAAAATATGATTTTTATTATAAACAATACATTTCAAAACACGACTATTTTATATAGTTCATATAGATGATAAAAATATGATTTTTATTATAAAACAATTTATTTCAAAACACGACTATTTAATATAGTTCATATAGATGATAAAAATATGATTTTTATTATAAAACAATTTATTTCAAAACATGAATGTCGTTCAACACATGAATTTCTATTCAACACATGAATTTCTATTCGACACATGAATTTTTATTCAACACACGAATATAGTTTCAACACATGAAAATAATTCTAACACATGAATATTATTGAAAATTTCGGCAGCATAACGGCAGGGTAGTTAAAACCGGGTCCGTATCGATGTACGGCTCTCGCTCTACCTTAAAACCTTGTAGTTTTTGACAACGGAGATTTCATGCATCTAATTCGCATGCAGGCGAGCATGTTTTCTTTCATTTCCACAACCTATTCTAATTTTGTTTTCAACCACAAATGGGTGTTTTTCAACCACAGCCAATCATTCTCAACCACAAACAATTCTATCAACCATTTGTACTGTTCACCAAATTTCACATCAACCAAATAATCCAAACAATATCACAACCAATAAATATCGTCCATGGTCTGTGGACGAGGGGAGTGTGTATATATATATACATTCGTATATAAATATATTTCAATTCACTTCAATTCATTTTAATGTCATTTCATCGCATATATAATTTTTAAAATGCATATATAACTTATACATCAAACATACAACTTATACAACACTTATACATGAGGTGTACAACGCTTATATAACTCATACATCGACTATATAATTTATACATCGTTGTTTTCCATATCGTTTATAATTTAGAAATCTCACATTGGGTTCCACTTCACCAAAAATTGCAGAAGGCTCAGAAAAATACGCGGCCTCTTCTAAAATGTAGAAGACATCCACGCGAGTCCACTGTCTCTTGTTTCACTGAATTTCGTCAAGAAACGAAAAAGATATGATTTTTACAGTGAAATCAAAAACCGTAGCCCTATAAAGTGCTGTAGAATAGTTTAAATAATATACACCGTTACCTCCACTGTTTTGTTCGAAACTAGGTCACGCGATTTCGTGAAATCCGTGAAGCGAGATGAAGATCAAAGTGCACCACGATGTCGGGCTTCGAAAACCGCACCTAGGGGATCTCGCGTCATTGAACTCGAACTGGCGGTTGGGGAGCCACGGCGGTTCGAACGAGACAGAATAGTTTCAATTTGCTGGGGCCACATACTGATTTTAAAAATTCCTGAAAAATAAATCTAGCAATGTCCTGACGATACAGTCCTAACAAAACTAGTTTCATCGAATTCTGAGACCGTTAGAAAAATGGCCATTTTCTGGTCGATCCAATTTAACAGAAATTCACCAAACACATTTCCCTTTGCCACGCTCACATATTAACTTCAAAAATTTTGAAATTTGAAACATAGCAATAGTTTGACATCCCGGATCCAACAAAAGTGGTTTCGTCGAATTCCGAGGTCGTTTGCAAAATGTCTATTTTCACGGGCTATATAAATTCTATAGCGACCTTTCTGAAAATTCATTTGGCCATAACTTTTGACTCCTGCTTTGAAACTTCGATTTCTCAGATTCGTTAGAAAGATATTTGCTAACAGATTTAAATATTTTTGGTTTCACTAAAATCCGTTTTATTTTACACCCGGTACAGTCAGTCAAAGTTTGAATTGAAATTTTGAAACTGCCGCGCCATTTCAGGCCTTGTTTATAATTTGAAATAATTATATTTATTTTCAAACTTTGATCCAAACATACTTTTCGTCATTATTATTTAAAATATTTATTTTAAATACTTAAAATTCACTATTTTAGCCAATTTAAAATTTTTAAACTGGTTCAGATTTTCCGGGTTGTTACAATCTCTCCCACTTAAAACTTTTCGTCCCCGAAAAGGAACAAAGTCAAAAGTGGTTTGATTAATCAACTCTATTTTCAATCTGGCTTCCATTCTTCAACTTTTCAGTTTCTAAGAATTTCCAAATTCTTCAAAATTTTGGCTAACATCCTAAATTTTCGAAATTTTTTGCCATAACCTCCTTTGTACGGGGAGGGGTTTGGAAATTTATTGGGCTGTATTAGGTACCAATAAATCCTAATAAGAACGCGCATATTTATAATGATATATTCTGTTGTCCACAGGGGAGTGTGTATAGATCATAACTCCAGAGGATAAATTCTCGTCACCCTATAAATGGTTTTTGTGCCTTAATGACCAGAGAGACGTGTTTATTGTCATCTCCAGACCCGTGTGGGTTTTTTATTAATCTGGCAATTTACCGTTATATTTTATATGGTCCATATCAGTCATCAGTTCAACTTGTAAAATATGGTCTTCGCCATACAAGCCTCTCGCTCGTATGGTAAATATTCAACCTCGTCACACAAGCCCCAAATGCTTATGTGGTATATGATGAAGTATGCCTATTTTCCAGAAGTATGCCATGTAGTGTAGTTCAAAATTAATTGTTATTATCCTATGGCGACGTTTATTATTACACATAGAACAACCAACACTCCGCATCTAATAACATTCACAGGAGTTGATATAATAATAAAATTGCGCAACCAACTCATTAAGGTTTACCTATTTATCGGGCACACAAATAAATTCTTTACTCAACAACTAATCCATTTACCTGTTCAGACATATATAATGCACATGTATATATTCCTATCTATTTTCTCATCAGCTTAAGGTGTGATTTAATCGAATAAATTCTACCATTCATTCTCTTATTGATTAAATTAACTATCATTCGAATAATTTAATTAATCAAATCCACAATCACCCAACACAACGAACAATCAATTTGTTTTCTTAACCTTTCAAATATATACTAATTAATTCATATACTCTTTTAACATCATTCAGGATATATGATTAAAAGTTTACATCCATGCAAAGAAAACAACAGCAAAGTAAAGAACAGAATGGAAATGCAAAATATGGTAAATGTACCTTGCACCAGAGTCAATCAGAGATATCCACCATGCACTTAGGATAGGCTTTCTTAATGCTTTCCTCTGTTTCCCAAGTACAATCTCGCGGATCTCCACTCCATTGCACTTTGACCAAGTGAACCTTCTTGTTCCTCAGCTCTTTGGTTTCTTTGCCAATTATCTTTAGCGGCTCTCTTCTCACAGCCAACTCTAGAGTAATTTCTATATCCTATTGCGCTGCTTCTTCCACGATCAAGTCTGGATCATGAATATGCTTTCGAAGTTGAGATACTGAAATACATCATGCAGTCCAGGCAACCAATCAGGCAATTGAACCCTATATGCGAGAGTTTCAACCCGTTCAAGAATAGGAAACGAACCAATGAATTTGGGCGCCAATTTCCTGTCTTACCGAATCGGATAACTCCTCCCATCGGAGATACCTTCAAATAAACATAGTCGCCAACAACAAATGATATATCTCTTCTTTTCTTATCTACATAGCTCTTCTGTCGGCTTTGAGCGGCGAATAATCGTTTCTTAACGAAATCGATTTTATCTACAGCATCATGAATCATATCTGGCCCCAATACGAGTCTATTGCCAGGTTCTACCCAACAAATAGGGGATCGGCACGGTCTACCATACAATACTTCGAATGGTGATATTTTTACGATTGCTTGGTAGCTGTTGTTATATGAGAATTTAGCCAAATGCAAATGGTCTTCCCATGATCCGCCAAAATCAATAATACAAGCCCGCAACAAATCTTCTAGAATACGATCCACCCTGTCAATTTGACCATCTGTCTGAGGGTGATATGCGGTGCTCAAGCTCAATTTCGTTCCCAATTCTGCTTGGAATGCTTCCCAGAATTTACTGGCAAAAATCGGGTCATGATCACTAACGATGCTCATGGGGACTCCGTGCAGTCTAACAATTTCCTTGAAATATACTTGCGCCAGACTCTGAGCAGTTCTGTTCGATCTGACAGGTATGAAATGGGCGGTCTTCGTGAAACGATTGACGATCACCAAAATACTATCATTTCCTTTCCTGGTTCTGGGCAAACCATCTATGAAATCCATAGAAATTTGTTCCCACTTTCCACCTGGGACTTCCAAAGGTTGCAACAATCCAGCGAGCTTTTGCTAATCGCTTTTGACTTGCTGACAGGTGGAACACCGGCTAACATATATAGAGATGTCTCTTTTCATTGCCTTCCACCAGAAAGTTCGCTTGAGGTTATTATACATTTTACTAACGCCCGGGAGGATACACAACTTGGACTTGTGACACTCGTCCAATACTTCTCTTTTGAGCTCAATGTTATCGGGAACACAAATCCTTCCTTTCAATCTCAAAACTCCTGCGCCATCCACTTGGAAACTGGAGACTTCGCCCTTTTGAATTCTTCCGACCATCTCCTTAATAAAACTATCGTCTCTCTGAAGAATAGCTATTTTATCAATCAACGATGGTGTAATGATAATACTGGCGATGATCACATTCTTCCTGCTGAGCGCATCAGCTACAACATTGGCTTTTCCCGGAGTATATAAAATATCTAGATCATAAGCTGCGAGAAATTCTAACCAACGCTGCTGTCTCATATTCAGATCCTTCTGGGTGAATAAACATTTCAATGATTGATGATCAGTGTATAATTCAAACTTCTCACCCAACAAATAATGCCTCCAGATTTTCATAGCAAAAACGATAGCTAGTAATTCTAGATCGTGAGTTACATAATTCTTTTCATGTGGTTTCAATTGACGGCTAGCATAAGCGACTACATGGCCTCTTTGCATTAACACTGCGCCAAGGCCTTCTTTAGAAGCATCAGTCCAGACTTTCAAATCCTGATTGCCATCGATAATTGTGAGCACTGGAGCAGTCGTCAATTTTAACTTCAGCTCCTGGAAAGCTGCCTCACATTCGGGAGTCCAGTTGAATCTCGAATGTTTCTTAGTAAGCTTGGTCAAGAGACTGTATATCTTCGAAAAATTCTTAACAAACTTCCGATAATAATTGGCCAATCCGAGAAAACTTCTAACTTCTATGGGCGTACGAGGCTGTTTCCAATTCCGAATAGCAGTGATTTTACTGGGATCCACTGAAATTCCTTGTTTCGACACGACGTGGCCAAGAAATTTGACTTCTTATTGCCAGAATATACATTTGGAAAACTTTGCTTTCAACACATTCTTTCTGAGAATTTCTAACACTTGTTCCAAATGTTTTTCATGTTCGCTTTCTGACTTAGAGAAGATCAGTATATCATCAATGAAGACCAGAACAAATTTATTCAATACTCCTCTGAATACCCGGTTCATTAGATCGACAAAATAAGCTGGAGCGTTACATAAGTTGAACGGCATTACTAACCACTTGTAGAATAAGTCTGGACCTCTGAATGCTGTCAAAGGAACACACTCTTCGGCATTACGAAGCTGATGGAAACCTGTAGCTAGGTCCATTCGTGAAAACACTTGTGCTCCATTCAATTGGTCCGACAAATCATCAATCCGTGGCAATGGATATTTGTTCTTCAGTGTCTGCTTATTCAAGTCACGATAGTCTACACATAATCTGAGAGTACCGTCTGACTTCGGGACAAATACCACTGCTGCTCCCCAATCAGAGAAACTAGGCCTGATTAGACCTTTCCATACAAGCTGTCGAGTCTGATTATCTAACTCTTCTTCCTCTTTCAAGGTCATTCTTTGAATAGCGTGAACTACTGGCCTTGCATTCAGAACTAAAGAGAATTTGAAATCAATTTCTCTCTACGGAGGTAAGCCAACAACTTCTTCGAACACATCCGCATAGTTCTTGACAATAGGGATATTTTCAATGTCGACCGGAATATTCTCTTGAATGACAGGAACGGGATCTATTTGAGCAGGAGAAACATCTAGAGCTACCCAGAAATCTTTTCTATCAGAATTCGAACCTTCACATGGAATGGTTATATAATTGCCTGATCTAATCTTCGCCCTTACGACTCTGTCGGCGCATTTAACCTCAGCTTCATATTTGGTTAACCAATCCATTCCCAGAATAAGATCAAACTTTGTAAAATTCATGATGATCGCGATAGTAGGGAATCGATAGCAGGAAAAAGAAACTGGAACCCCTCAAACCCAACTAAGATCGAGGGAACCCCCAACTGGATAATGAACAATAATTGGTGCTTTGAGCTTTTTCAAATTCAAATCTTGTTTCTTAACCGCATTCTTTGCAACAAAGATTCACGATGTGCCTGTATCAAACAGTACTTTAACTGGAATATTTTTGACAGTAAGCGTGCCTTCTAACACATCTGGTCTTGCCTGACTAGCCGAGGGTTCCGAAGTTTCTGCTACTTTATTTACCTGAATGACTTCATATTTCTTGAATAGCCGGCATTCCTTTTCAAGATGACCAGTCCGATGGAAATGACTGCATTTTCTATTCTCATGAAACTTGTTCTCGGGTTTAGATCTATCCTTCTTCCGTTCGTTCTAAGATTTACAATTTATCGCCAAATGTCCTCGCCTATTGCAGCTCGAGCATGTGGCAGTCGTTACTGGTCCTTTCTCAGATATAACCTTTTCTCGATTTAACCTAGGCTTCTTTCTAACTCTAGACATAGTACTGTCCTCAGGCTGTGTACTCGCCTCTGAGCTATCAGCTTCAAATTTCCTTTTGTTGCCCGAACTGACTTCCTCTTCGTGTCGCAACATACCTTTCCTATCAAGATCCTCATACTGGTAGGCCATGTATATCATTTCAGATAAAGGAAGCTTCACATGCCCCATTAGTTTATTCTGGTATTTTCTTTGAAGACCATAAATAAACCTCAGACTCTTCCGCTTTGGATCTTGAATTAGATGCGGAGCAAAATGAGAAAGTTCATTGAATTTCTTATGATATTCTGGGATATTCATATCTCCTTGTATCAAATAGTAGAATTCATCGCATAACCGCTCAGTTGCTTCTGGAGGAATAAATTTTTCACTGAAAAGCTCCTTGAATCTATCCCAGGTGATATCACCTTCTGGATTATCTTTAACAATCGAATCCTACCAGAACAAAGCTTCGTCTTTGAGTGCCCAAGATGCCAGTAATCTTTTCTGGTCATGCCTCATCTTTAAACCTTCAAAGATTTTCTCAGAAAAACGAATCTAAGCTTGTGTTTTAGCAATAGATTCTTTGCCCAAGAATGGTACTCCACCCATATGTTTATATTTCTTAAGTAGAGCTTCTATACCTGGGTCTGCATTCCTTCTGTTTCTGGCACTCATTTTCTAGTACTTCTAAAAATAGTAGACCAAGTGTCAGGTCAACAGAAAAGATATTATAAAGCATAGAGACAAATACTTGAATGTAAATGTGTCTATCGAGGTGTATTTCATTCTGCTATACTCATACTAGGATATTACTGATCCTATCTGAAATGAGTTACTCGTCCTAGAACACTACTGGTTCCATTCCTGACGAGTTCGTTTATATGTTATATTCCAGAACTAAGCTTAACCAAAGCTCTGATGCCACGTTTGTGACGACCCCAAACCCCGATGAGACGGTGCAAGGGTAATCTTTGGAATATAACACATAAACAGATAACATCAGAACAGAAATAAATAAATACACCAGATAATGTACAATAGAATACATTGGATAAATAAAATCATCAGAGTTACACAGTATATAGGATCATACTTAGTACAAAATACAGTTCAGCTATACATAAAATGTCTACAGCGGAAAAGAAAACATAATATGTACAACAGGAGCTGAACAGTATAAAAAGAGATAAATGATAGAATCCATCTTCAGCTCCAGCTATCCAGAAAGAGCCTGCTAAAACCTGAATACAAGGCTGCCCGTGTAGAAATAGGGGCACCCGAGTTTGCAAGTGAAACAAACTACGAGTCAGTTATGGGACTGGTATGAGAAATCTACTTAACACATCTTACAATATAGCTAATCACAGGACCACGCCACTTCCGCGGAACGGGTTTACTCCATTGGATTGCCAGTGCTTTAAAACAAATAAATATTTTAAACATCGCAATGCTTTTTATAAAAATGAAGCCATTATAAGACTCAGTTCCCATCACACAATGCAACACAAACCAGAGAATAGAGTTTTACCTTATAATGGCCAAAATATGCTTGATACGAGCAAAACAAATCATTAAAAATGTAAATTTTATTGCTTAATTATTAATCAGACTCCAATCGTAAACTAGTAAGAGAACGATTCCCTAAGTATTAACCCCGAAGGCCGAAACCAACATCAGAACAATACCCAGGAAACCATCCGTCATAGCTCGTTTATAGTTAGTTTCTAATTTTAGATACAATCATAAATATTAATCATAGACGACATAAGTGCCCCATACCACTATGTCACTATATATAGGTATACAATCAAAACCGCACGATGTCGTATTTGGAAATTGGATTTCCGTCATGAACCAAGACAAAAGATAGTCCTTACCGAATTCGAGACGCTCTAGCCCGCCCCTCAGGATCAGAACGCATCGACCCTTGGATTGTCAGGGCCGGTCCACTGACGTGGATTAAAATGCCTGGACACTGCGTTTCCCCGCCCTATGGGGCGTCATTGGTCATATCCGACCAAATCATCGGCTCCAAAGAGACCGAACTAACCGAGTCCTCGCTTTCCATCATCCACATAAGTAAAATACCCGGGCGTGCAAAACCCAAAGCACCACTCCTAGCTAGAAGGAAACGCATGTCCTCCCTGATGTCCTTCTCCCATTTTTGGCTCATACCGGGGTGTGAGGCTCGCGAATTAACGTTATACACAAAGCGATGCCACACCGACGTTGCTTTAATCATCAACCACAAAGCTCTGCTTTTCAACAAAAGCTTTGATCATTGCATCTCAGCATGCCACACAGGCAATTCACGCCATGCAACTGACGTCTATCAATCACACAGAATGAAATCCAATGTCAGACACACAGTCCATTTACAAGTCCGTCCTGGGTCTGAACGGAAACGGAGGATCTTTATTCCTTGCACATCCGTACAATCAACATGTACGTCCGGACGGCTACTACTTTTTCCCCGTCAAGGTAGCTACTCCCATCATGAGCATCAGTAGCACCCCTCCATTCGATGTGAAGATCATCGGTCTTGTGTCGTCTTCATATCTTCGACTTTCACTCATCGAACAATTATTTGAAATGAGAATCAACTCGGCCTTTTCAAATAATTCACGTATATTTAAAATTTCAAATCAATTCATTTCAATGGTTAAATTATTCGTTATCACTAATTCTGTACTTTAATGTAACTTTCACGTCGAACACATTCAACCATCAAATATCACATAAACCGAGCAAATTCAGTTTATTTCCATTCCATATCGTTTATAATATTTTATCACTATTTATCGCTATTTTTATTTATTTAAAAATAGCCAATTCATTCAAAACAACGCTTTAGGCCATAACATGGTCGTGGCGCTGTTTTTCTTCAGATTTGATTTACATATATCTGAAAATCTAACCGTTGGATCTTCACAAACTTTATATCATTAGAAAGATCTTTTCAAAACGAATCCAAGATTTCAGTTTTGGGAAAATCCGACGGTCGGATCTCCCGCACTAACCGTTTGAAATCACGGTTTCAAAACACGAACTGCAGCTTCGTTATTCGATTTATTTTAATTATATATATATATATAAATATAATCCTCTTCGATTTCAAAACCATATTCATTTCATACATTTGATAAAAATGATATTTTTATCCAATAAACATTAATTTCAACACTTCACTATTTTTAACAATTCATGTATATAATAAAAATGGGATTTTTATTGTAAAACGATTTATTTCAAAACACGACTATTTTATATAGTTCATATAGATGATAAAAATATGACTTTTATTATAAAACAATTTATTTCAAAACACGACTATTTTATATAGTTCATATAGATGATAAAAATATGATTTTTATTATAAAACAATTTATTTCAAAACATGAATGTCGTTCAACACATGAATTTCTATTCAACACATGAATTTCTATTCAACACATGAATTTCTATTCAACACACGAATATAGTTTCAACACATGAAAATAATTCTAACACATGAATATTATTGAAAATTTCGGCAGCATAACGGCAGGGTAGTTAAAACCGGGACCGTATCGATGTACGGCTCCTCGCTCTACCTTAAAACCTTGCGGTTTTTGACAATGGGGATTTCATGCATCTAATTCGCACGCAGGCAAGCATGTTTTCTTTCATTTCCACAACCTATTCTAATTTTGTTTTCAACCACAAATGGGTATTTTTCAACCACAGTCAATCATTCTCAACCACAAACAATTCTATCAACCATTCGTATTATTCACCAAATTTCACATCAGCCAAATAATCCAAACAATATCACAACCAATAAATATCATCCATGGTCTGTGGACGAGGGAAGTATATATATATATATATATTTCAATTCACTTCGATTCATTTCAATGTCATTTCATCGCATATATAATTTTTACAACGCATATATAACTTATACATCGAACATACAACTTATACAACGCTTATACATGAGGTGTACAACGCTTATTTAACTCATACATCGACTATATAATTTATACATCGTTGTTTTCCATATCGTTTATAATTTAGAAATCTCACATTGGGTTCCACTCCACCAAAAATTGCAGAAGGCTCAGAAAAATACGCGGTCTCTTCTAAAATGTAGAAGACGTCCACACGAGTCCACTGTCTCTTGTTTCACTGAATTTCGTCAAGAAATGAAAAAGATATGATTTTTACAGTGAAATCAAAAACTGTAGCGCTTTAAAGTGCTATAGAATAGTTTAAATAATATACACCGTTACCTCCACTGTTTTGTTCGAAACTGGTCACGCGATTTCGTGAAATCCGTGAAGCGAGATGAAGATCAGAGTGCACCACGATGTCGGGCTTCAAAAACCGCACCTAGGGATCCCCACATCGTTGAACTCAAACTGGCGGTTGGGGAGCCATCGCGGTTCGAACGAGACAACTTTGTGGGACTGGATCTTCACGAATAACGAACGGTTGAGGGTGTGGTTGGTACTGATTTGAAGAGAAAGGGATGCTCTTCAAAATCTTCAACAGGAGCTCGCGATTTTGTTGTGTGGATGAGGAGATAGGGAGGAGAGAAGGAAGAAGCGGCGGCTGTCGTTTATCATGGGGGAAGAGAGGAATTACGGGTAGAGAGAAATTTAGGAGGCCCAATCATATTTTTTTCTTTTATTTATATATTTTTAAATTTCTAAAATACCCTCTTTCACACACGAACCCCAATCCAGACGCAACGACTGTCGTCCCAAGCTAAATACCCCGTTTCGAACACAGTGGGATATGTTTCGTAGGCCCATTTGACTGTTTCAGTCAGTTTTTCTTCAAATTAAAATATAAAACATTCAATATTTTATTTGAACGTACATTTCAATTTGTCGGGGCCACATACTGATTCTAAAAATTCCTGAAAAATAAATCTGGCTATGTCCTGACGATACGGTCCCAACAAAACTAGTTTCGTCGAATTCTGAGACTGTTTGAAAAATGGCCATTTTCTGGTTGATCCAATTTAACAGAAATTCACCAAACACATTTCCCTTCGCCACGCTCACATATTAACTTCAAAAAATTTGAAATTTGAAACCTAGCAATACTTTGACATCCCGGATCCAACAAAAGGGGTTTCGTCGAATTCCGAGGTCGTTTGCAAAATGTCTATTTTCATGGGCTATATAAATTCTATAGCGACCTTTTTGAAAATTCATTTGGCCATAACTTTTGACTCCTGCTTTGAAACTTCGATTTTTCAGATCGTTAGAAAGATATTCACAAACAGATTTAAATATTTTTGGTTTCACTAAAATCCATTTTATTTTACACCCGGTACAGTTAGTCAAAGTCTGAATTGAAATTTTGAAACTGCCGCGCCATTTCAGGCCTTGTTTATAATTTGAAATAATTATATTTATTTTCAAACTTCGATTCAAACATACTTTTCGTCATTATTATTTAAAATATTTATTTTAAATACTTAAAATTCCCTATTTTAGCCAATTTAAAATTTTTAAACTGGTTCAGATTTTCCGGGTTGTTACAATACGAACCCAATGGCACCAGTTTCATCGCATTCTGAGACTATTTTCTTGGTAGGCTATTTTTACATGCACCGCAATGCCATTTTTAACACCAAATTACCCCGTCTCCAAAAATAACAAACTATATACCTATCCTAACTCTAATCGACGATACGAATTCAACGAAACTGATTTCGTGGCTTAATTCGATTGTCTGCTCAAGTTACACTCAAATATCTCTTTATTGAATTAAATTAATTTAATTACACGCCATAGAAAATAATTGTGTGTTTTCGGCTGCCGTGGTCACATACGACATCAGTTTGCCACGCAATTTGAATTTTTACAGTAGTTCAACGATACTGTTCCAATGAAACTAGTTTCATCGAAAATGGAGTCCATTTGAAAAGTGGCCATTCTAAAGGCCTATATTTAATAACGATTTCCATAGCGACTATTTTAAAATTTGATTTGGCCATAACTAACAAACTATAACACGAAATCTGGATTTTTCGCTTTCATATGAAAATTATACTCAACACAGTTCAAACGTTTCTTGTTTCACAAAAATCCTACTTATATCGGATTTTGTATATCCAATTGAAGTTCAAAACTCCATATTACGAACTACCGCGCGATTTCGAGCTTGTTTTATAAATATTTATAAATATATAGTGTTCAAACTTCGTTTTAAATAACGAATTAAATAATAAAATTCATTAATATTCCAAATATAATATTTAAACTAATAAATTAAATAAAATATTTGGCTACCAAAAATACGGGACGTTACAAGGTATCTTGACCCAAGCGCATTTGATTTGTTCTCAAACCTACACGCAAGCCTAAGGTATAATACACGTTAGAAATTGAAATAAACTGTATGTTAAAAATGGCAGAAGATTTTATTAAAATGAGTATATAAACAAACGTAAAAAATAATGTTAATAGAATTATCAATGTGCACATTGATTACGCATTTTAAATTTGAACGCGCGTCAAAAAACAGAAAGAATAAATAAAAAAAGATCTAAAAAAAAAGAAATAAATATGGAGAGGATAATTTTAGTATACTAAAAAAGGGAGATAATAAAGCAGAATTAATGAGAATAATATCCAAATTTTGAAAGTTGACGTAAACATACATGTAGATAAATTTAAAATGAAAATGTATAGATATAAGTTAGAGAAATAATGTGTATCATAATTGGTATGAATTCAAGAAAAAAAAAGGGAGTTTGATTGTGCTAATTAAGCAACGTACTATTTTAAATTGGATATGCGCATATTGATGGTACACGTTTGAAATTGAAATAAATTGTGCGTTAAAAATGGCAGAAGATTTAATTAAAATGAGGATAGAAACAAACTAAAAAATAATGTAGTAGAATTATTAATGCGAACGTTGATTACGCATTTAAAATTTGAATACAAAGAGGGCAGTTTTGGTACTTCACGGTCGGACCAAGAATATGTGTTTTTAAGAGAATTATTAATAAAGATTATTATTATTATTTTCCTATCCAAATTCCGGAATATTTCAATTTGATACAAGCATATATGTGAAAAGATATACATTTACTGTTGTCTGATATCATGAGAATTAACCTGGAGATGTAGTGGCAAGTTAGTAAACCAAATACCTAACACAATATAAGATATGTGAGTATATCCCCTAAAAATTCCGTTGCTATTTCATATATAAACTCCAATACATTCAAATCAGATGTATGCTGAGACATAGCTGCGATGTTTGATTTCAATATATTGTTGTTGTTTAAAAGATTAATCTCTACGAATTATTAAGACCCCAACTGAAGATTTGATCAAGCCTGAGAAATGAAATATAAAACAAAACTAGTACCATGTGAGTTATGTTGCTCTATTCTGGAACTGTATGCAAATTTGGATTCAAACATATGTTGTTCATATCCTTACTACTGATATATGATCCTATATACATGTTTCCCATATTGTTTTCAATCAATGGAAAAATGTCAGTAAGCTTAAAACAGTGAGTAGATTTACATCTCCTGTTAATCAAAAATCAACAACATCATCTCTAGTTGTTTTTTTAAGTTTAGATCAAAACCAAAGTGAGTGATTTTGTCTGGTGAACACATTAAAATTTGTTGCAACTGAAATAAAAACAAATATCATTAGAATTTATTAAGTTACAGTAAAATAGTATTATAACTCAAATTTTCGAACAACGCAGTTACATGATTCATATACATGGATGGAATGGGGTTGCAAAATCATGAATTTTAATAGAAAAATTTCGATTTTTAATAACCTAAGTTGTGGGAATTTTGGAGTTGATCAAATTTAGAACTTTGGTCAAATTCTGTCAAGAATGTCGATCGTAGCTGACGACATTGAAGCCGAAGGAGCAAGAACGATCGGGGAGTCCCAAAAAAATATAAGTTAATTTTTTATATAATTGATTTGAGAGATTTTGATTTTCTTTTGGGTTGGCTACTGTTTTTGGGGGGCGTATTTAAAGATGAACTACGCCATGGAGGATGTATTGAGTACGACCAGATTTTGGGAGGAGATCGGGATTCGTGTCGACGTCACGCTGGTGAAATTAAGTGTAGATCGATGCTTGGAGGAGGCGGAGCGAGGTGTTTCAGTCGAGAGGGTTCGATTCAAAGCTTTTGTGAAGCTTCGAAAATCAAGTACAATAGGGAAATAAGGATTATGATGGTGGAAATGAATCTGGGGTTGACATTAGAACATGCGTAGATGACCAGAACGTAGGGATCTCTACGGAGTCGGCTGTGCATGTGCACGGTTTGATGGGTGTACAGGAAGGCAGGAAGAAGAAATAGTAGGACAAAGAAGAAGAAGGTAGGCAATACATGATAAGCCACTAATTTCATTTTCCAAACCATGATTTTACTGGATCTTTTGGCAATACAAACGAACCGAGCAAAGAAAATATAGCATCATGTTGGATCGGTCATGGTGTTCTTGGGAGCGGCTCACCTGGTAAGGGAAATGGGATGTTGGGCCATGGATAATGTTGGGCTTTGAGCCCAAATTTATTATAAGATTTTAAAATGTTTTGGTATAAAAATTAAGTTTCTTTTTAAAATGTAACATTACATATATAGATAATTTGAGGGACAAGAAGCTTACTTTAATAGTTTACAATAACGAAAATATGAATTTAGACATGCACATAAATGAATGGGATTGTATTGCATTTAGAAATTTAGGTTATTCCACTTAATCAATTTTAATTGAAATTGATTTATACAAAAGTAAATGGAAAGAAAAATAAACAAAAATATAAAAGGAAGGATCGGGACATTATATGGTAATTGCAGAATTTGACATCGTCGTCTAAGCTTCAGTTCGAGTCTCCAATATATATACCTCTATATATATGTATATATATAAACGTATATGTATTCATATATATAACCGATTGAAAGAAAAATAAAAATTTAAAATAAATCGATAAATTTATTTCAAGAAGAATTTGAATAAGTATTATGTAAATTAAATCTTTGTCTAAGATCAAATATTTCAAATTGTTATTATTGACACCAAACGAAGAGTTATTGTTGATTGCTATTGTTGTAACGACTAGTTGTTTATTATCTATTGTACTATGAAGTGACCAAACAGATACGAATCAGTTAAAATAAACCATCGACAAGTTTTATTGTACTTTAATGATTTTGTGCTGGAATTAGAAATAGATTATATAAATTAAGCAAATTAAATGGCCATGTAATGAAAATATAAGTATAAAAAAGGAAGGACCAGGAAATTTGATCGTAACTGCATAATTAGACGTCGTCCTCTAAAATTTAGTTCAAGTCTTATATATACTGTGTATGTATGTACATATGTATGTGTGTATTAACATATATCATCTATTGAAAATGGAATAAATGTTTAAATAAATCGATGCATCTATTTAAGTGAAAATAAGGCTCAGGTCCCTAAAAGCAAACTTAATTAGGCTCACATCCGGTCATAAATTTATTGTAAATTTAGTCCCTATTTTTCAAAAATTCAGTAAAAATTAAATTAAAAAAATACGTAAATTCATAATTAATTAAAACATTTAAACGCTGAAAAAATCAGACTAAGAAACAATCATAGAATGCGTCAAAAAACCAAAAACAGAAAAAACAACGAAAAATGCAATTTAATGCTTAACAATATGCAAGTATTCATATTATTTTGCATGCATTTTTGCATGTTTTCAACTCATGCTTTTGCGTATATATTTTTGCATACATCTATGCAAGTACCGTGTAATTTTGGCATACAAGTGTGCATAAATTCACATGCATAAGCATCAGTTCGAATTTCTGCATGAAATACTTGCATACATTTGTGCATGTATTCCAATTAGTTGCACACATGTGTGCTGGTTTTGTTCCAGAATTTCAGAAGAAAATAACGTATGCAATAATTGCACATATGTATGCAACTATCGGCAAAAGTTGCAAACATATATGCAACTCTTTTTTTTTGCGTGGCCTTCCGAAAATATTTCCAGATTTTAGAAATTTTTTTTTTTTATGTGACAGCACTTTTTTTTGACCAAAAATACGTAAGAGGCGGAAGTGTTAACACAGGAGGCGGAAGTATCTCAAAAGTTCCAAGCACAACTGAAAATAGGGACCGGGATTGTAAAGTAAACATGACAGGGACGTGAGTTTTATTTAAAACTAGGGACCTGTAAAAAATGCACCCTTTATTTAAAAGGGTTCGGAATAATTATAATGTGAAATTGGTCGCAACTCGAGATCACATGTTTCAAACTATTATTAGTTTGGAATGAGACACTAAATCGTTGTTGACAGTTAATGTTATGTGGAATATTCTTTGTTAATTATTTATTATAGAAGAATAAAATAAATTCTAAATTAGCTTATAAAACATTGTTACGTTTTATTGTTATTATCTTCTATTCCGAATCAGGGTTTAGATATGTATAAGTTAATTAAATATAATGGATATGTCATGAAAATTACTTATGCTCTAGAATGATTTAAATAAATTGTTTTATCTATCTACACTGTTTAAATTTGATAGTTAAAACATCGAACATCAAATAAATATCCCCTATGTGTTAGTTCGAAGAGACGGGGATGAGAACTAGATCGAAAACTACTTCGAGCTGGCTTTACGTTCATAAACTAACTTGCAGATATATTTATGGTAAGAGTGAAGACCGTAGATTTTCATGAGCGGAAGGACTACTTGATGAACTTCTCTAGGTCGCAACTGGAGATATTTTGATAGTGATTCTATCGTGATTGAATCTTCAGATTTGCAGGGACTACTCGTTATTGATCCATGGGGTGATTCCTATATTGGATGCAGTAGGAGAGTGCCTTCAGTTCATCCTGTTCCTGGATGACTTGTATGGATGAATGTCTGATAGTGTATTTCCTACAAACCACGTACATTGATTTTCACAAACATATCGAGTTGATGGCAAGGAAGGATACTTCTTTTACATCCAGATTATATTTGTGGACATCAATTAGTGATTTGGCAGATTTGACAATGTGGCATTCAAAGTGAATGATGGCCAGATGTTCTAAAGGTAAATTCTAACCTCAAGCCTCATCAACCGGGAAATGACAAAAATCGGGCAAGCAGCATGGCTATGTGGGTCGCTCCCATTAGGGTGTATAATTACTTATCTAGAGAAATTCCATTTCCTTCTTTATTCTATACGATGTTGTCCCTTTTCGGGAAACGGTTGCTGATCCCAGTTATTGGTAATATACATTAAATACACTCAAGTGAAATGAGTGGTCGGTCATGTATGGGCCGGGTAGCAAGACGTTCTTGTTGAACCCAGTGTATTCGCCTCTAGAGATACACTATCGGCAGGTGGTTCCATACCTTGTCATAGTCGGAATCCAATCTCCAATAAGCGCCCGTGGTTTTGATTGTATACTATATATGTGGAGCGTGAGATGCAAGCGTTCTGCTAGATTGACATCTATTTGTATTTAGAGACTATTATAATATCAGATGATATATATGATTTCAAAAATGTTTTGGGTTACCATAAGGTTAAAACCATTCGCAGTTATATGTGGATTTGGTCTTACGATTATCCTTTCTTTCGAAAAGATTTTGGACTTTAAAATCAATCTGTTTTAAATGTGTTTACTCACACCAGTTCCATGACTGACCCAAAGTTTATTTTTCTATATTTGCCCAAATTTGTACGTGCAGTCAAGTGGTTTCGGGATTTTTCAGATTCACTTGAAGGAGCTTGGAGCAGGAAGCTTTAACATTAGATATAGAGTTTATTTCCGCTATGTTGTATATATGTTGTACTCAGATGATGTAAGTATAAATACAGTTTTGTATTTCAAGATGTTATATAATATATTTTATTCAGTTCCGTTCTGAGATTCATTATACTCTAATTCTGCTGTGTTTAGTTCATCATTTTCTTCTATTCTAACTTTCTTCCTTTCTATTTCTCACCCTCTAACTTTTTTCTATTAACGATCTGTTAATTTCTGATGTTTGATTAGTCGATATGTGATAAAGGAAACATATTAGTATCGATAATTAGGATCAGAACTTTTCAGGTTATTACAGTTGGTATCAGAGCAATGGTTTGGTAATAACCTTGGCTCTGTGGCGTAACTCGATAGAGATGGGGTTAGTGACACTCTAGATTGAGTTTGAGTGCATATATATGAGCGCGTGTTTGGTAATTGATGTTAAAACCATTTTATATTGTGTTGATTAGTTTATCGAGTGATTTATGAATTCTGGTCGATACAGTAGTCAAAACGATATCGACAGGTGTTTCTAAACTCTTGAATAGAATAATTCGACACAGTATTATTTTGAAGGTTGGGTAAATGAAATAATTTTACTCAAAATTTTAATTTAGATATAAAAAGAATAATTTTCTGAAATTATTATTATTGGCTGTGTTGGTTGCTATTATAATCTGATATCAGATTAAAATGGTTGAGATGGTTAAAAAAATGAACCAAATTGAATTTGTATAGAGGATGAAATATACAAATAGGATAAACCAAAAAGGTTTATGAGGAAAACAAAATGTTTTGGAGGAATTCAAAGGTTATTAATTTAAAATGGAATAGAGATATTTGAACAGGATTAATTCAGACAAATGCGTTGGAATTATTTTCAATTGTAATCAGGGATATTTGGGTTGATAAGGAATTAAGATGTAGAGTTAATAAATTGGAACCTAACTGAAAATTGGTTAAGTTAAATGATTTTCTGGAGTACTAACCTGATGTTGATTTCGGTCTTCGGGACTGATAATTAAAAAATTATTCTCTTACCAGTTTACGGTCAGGGGACAATTAATGTTGAAGAATAATAATGAAATGGAAATGTTTTCCGACTATAATAACAGATATTTCTAGTTATGAAATGACTGTGATTGATAACAAGTAGCTGATATATTATCACTGGTGTAATTTAGATGCCTTGTTTGCTGTGATTGTTAGGGGAGACCCATATGTATGTTAAAATAAGTTTATGGTTTTGAATTTAAACATATAATTGAAATCTCCTCGTTATTCTTTAATTTTGGGGACGAAATTCTTTTAAGGGGGGTAGATTGTAACGACCCATTTTTTGGACTGATTTTATAATTTATAATATATATATATATTATTATACTGTTAATTTAATTTAATTAAATAGATAAAATTTCTATATTTGGTAAAAAGCAGGGAAATTCTAGATAAATATATGTGTTGAGAATTTAAAATTTCCTTGAACAATGTATATGCATGTAAAACCGGTTTGTATTGTTTTATCATTTTTTTATTGTATTTTTATTTTGTTTATAACTCATGTAAATAAGAAATTACATAGGTGAATAATTCAATAACAAATGGCATGTCCATCAAAAAGAAGTTATTCAACTATTTGGTAATGTGAAATTCGTTAAGATTAGAATAATTGTTAATTACAATATGTATATATTAACTGAATATATATGTATATAGACTAGTGTCTGATGTTTTAACATATTTGTTTATATTTATTTTGCTTTTAACTTATGTAGATATAAAGTAAATTATACTCAAAGTAAAATACTATATTGCTCCATATATAGGCAAACATAGGAAGATATAAATTAAAAACGAGATATTCATTTAAAGTGATCATATGAATAAGATCAAATTCAAATCAGAAAATTAATATGTATATCTTAACTTATAAACATTGACAAGTGCTTGTTGTTTCCGCATATCTGTTTACACATTATTTTGCTTTTAAGTCATAAATATGAAGTCGCCTAGTGCAGTGAAAATACTTAAAGTAATATCCCTATTTATGTCATGGATAAGTATACAAGGACATGGATTGACATATACACATAGGGCTGGTCTAATATACATATTATCTACATGCTCTGATTTTTCCTGCAAGCACAAGGTTGTACATAAATGAATGGGTACTTGCACATGGTAGTCTGAAATTAGCATATACATGAAGTACATACACGGGTACACAATTAGACTGCTGCCATCAAGCTACATAGGGCTGCTGCGCACATGCCTCATATTACCACTTTAAAGCAAGTCCAGACTAGCCTGCACAACATACAAACTAGGAAAAGAAATTATTGTCAATGACTTACACCATATTTCATTTCAATCAAAATCACCTTCACTTCAGGCCTACTTGTAAACATCATGCAAGACTTAAGACCTACTCGACTTATGACTCAACCATTCAACTATATATATACACGTAGAGACAACACAGAAATCACACACTAGTACAATGAGCAAAAGCTGAAGTAAAAATGGCTAAGGAACTTGAGTACGAGCCTGAAATAGAGAGCGGGTGAGTGGCAAGACAAGTGATCTATTTTATTGTGATTAAAACTTACAGAAAACCCTTTACTGTTAAATTTATGGGTGTTAATTAATATGTTTGATTCAAATGTTTATGTCATTTAATTGATTTATCTCGGCGAAACTGTTAAATTATTAATGGATGTTTTTGGATAAACCTAAGACTGGAAGGCAAAGCCAGTAAACAAATTGTCATAGCAGCAGTGATAAGTGTGAACAAACATTTAAATCCTCCACTACTATAATTAATTCTGAGTAGATTCAGATTTGTATGTTAATATGAACCTGACACCTTTGATTCAATATTGATCTCTAGATTGAACAACCTGAGAATATATTGTAAAGACAGTATTATATATAATTGAGTAAACTCCTATTATTATTATTATTATTATTATTATTATTATTTTCCTATTCAAATTCCAGAATATTTCAATTTGATACAAGTATATATGTGAAAAGATATACATTTAGTATTGTCTGATATCATGAGAATTAACCTGGAGATGTAGTGGCAAGTTCGTAAACCAAATACCTAACACAATATAAGATATGTGATAAAAATTCCATTCCTGTTTTATATATAAACTCCAATACATTCAAATCAGATGTATGCTGAGACGTAGATATGATGTTTGATTTCAATATACTGTTGTTGTTTAAAAGACTAATCTCTACGAATTATTAAGAGCTGACTTGAAGATTTGATCAAGCCTGAGAAATGAAATACAAAACAAAACTAGTACCATGTGAGTTATGTTGCTCCATTCAGGAATTGTATGCAAATTTGGATTTAAACATATGTTGTTCATACCCTTGCTACTGATATATTGTAATGACCCCAGATTTCTCCCGACCCGGTCGATCGCAAAATCGACCAAGACCATTCAAAACCCGAGTACGTTAACTCTGGGAATACAACACATCAGAACAACAACAGCAGACTTTTATAAAACATCATAATAATGTTACATTAGAGTACAGAATATCAGAGTACATTGAATAAAATTACAGCGGAAGATAAATTACAATATTTTAATACATTGCAGCGGAAATAAAATCACTAAGGCAGCAGAAGACAACTATGCTCCGGACATAGCTTTAGGCTTCAATCTAGAATCCTGCTCGAGATAAGAACCTGTAGACAAACTACTCGACTGCCCGTGTGGAAAGAGGGCACCCGAGTTTGTAAAGGTGGAAACAAACAACGGGTCAGTCATGGGACTGGTGTGAGAATTCTTAACTAATTTTACTAATAACAATAAGACGAACCCAAGGACCACGCCGCTAACGTGGAACGGGTTTACTCCAATGGATTGTCGTGCATAAATTAATGTAAATCGTTAAACAACACAATGCTTTTTAGAAAAATGAAACCATCATAAGACCCAAGTCCCATCACACAATGCAACGCAAACAGGAGGATAGGGTTTTACCTTATAATGGTAAAAAATGCTTGATACGATAAAAATGAATTTGATATTATTGCTAGTGTGTATATGTTTCAAAAACATTTCAAAGTAAATGTATCAATCCTAGGAAGCATAGCTACCATATACTATGCCTCCATACTAGTAATACAATCAAAACCATATGAGGTCGTATTGGGAATTGGGTTTCCATCATGAGTCGAGGTAAGGGAGGAGCTCCTTACCGATTCAAGACACTCTAGCTAATGTCTCAGGATCCCCTGCAATGAACCCTTGGAAAGCTGCAGGGCCGGTCCACACATACGATTTTGCGGATTGGCAATTCCTGAACACACGTTTCCCGGTCCTATAGGACCTATCATCTGAGGCGCCTCATTCCATCATCCACATAAGTAAATATCAGCCAGTTTAAGCACCGACACCACTTCTAGCTAGAAAGAAACGTGCTGCTCTCCCTGTGTTCCCTTCTCCCGTTTTATATTCCACCGGGTTGTGAGGCTCGCGAAGTCACGCTATACACAAAGCTACGCCTAAACAGGTCGTGCTTTGATCATCAACCACAAGGCCTGCTTTTCAACAAAAGCCTTGATCATTGCATCTTGGTATGCCACACTTTCAATCCATATCATACTATTAATCTTTGCCAAAATATACAAAAGGGCGTTAAGCAAGAGAATAAATTCTCCACCACCAAACATTCATACATTCAGCAGAAAATCAATAGGTACAATATATAAAGGAGTATGATGTCAGCCACACATTCCATTTATAAGCTTATGCTCTGGGTCTGAGCGAAAGCCAAATCCGTACAAATCAACACTTCGCCCGGACGGCCACCATTTTAGCCCTTTCAAGGTAGTTACTCCAATCATGGGCGTCAATGGTAACTCATCCATTCGACGTGAAGATCGTCGGTCTTGTACCGTCTTCAACTCTTCGACTGTTAGTCGCCGTATTCATTATTTAGAATGGGTTAAACCCGGTCTTTCCGAATAACTCGCATGATTTAAAATTAGGTGCTATATATAAACCACATCAACGCCTCATTCCAATTCAGAATATCCTTTTTATAAAGTATTCACATTATTAGGGAAAGGTTCGCATAAATTTTATCAAGGATATTCTTTAATCTTCCTTTATTCACCTCCAATCTAATTAAAGATTTATTTAAAACTTTATTAAGTTTTAGTCTTCTAAAATCATTGTTAAATGACTAATCACTTTTCTGGAATTAATCTTATCTTTAATCCGGGTTTAAGAACTGATGTTATTTAAAACATAGTTCATGAGAGACCCCATCTCATGTTTCATTAATTCCCTATTTAATATATAACATTAGGCATCTCTTCTTTTAGAAAATTTCATTTAATCTTAATTAAAAGATTAATTAATAACAAATCCAAATTTCACTATTGATTTGAGTTTCAAGAACTAATGACCTTCAAAACATTGTTCACAACCAACCCATAATCAATGTAACAACCCGAATTTTTATAACATGTTGAAACTAGAAATCAAGGAAGAATTAATTTTTAGAACAAGAATCAAGGGAAACGAGTTACGCCATTGTGTTCGTCTCGAAATTTTACATGAAATAGAGTCTGAGTTTTCGAAAATCGGAGTCCGTATGAGGGAGATATGACCCTCCGAAGTTTCAGGAATTTTCAGAATCAAAAACAGCTCGAAATTCGAATTCAAACCCCAGATCAGACTGGGCGGGAAAATTACCGCCGATGGACCAGGTGACCTGGGGGTCGACTATAGTGTCAACCTCCCAAGGACCAGGTCGACCTGCCTCCCGAACCACTTTTCTGAACCAGATGCATTCTGATGTATTTAGACTCGTTTTCTGACTAGATTCGCCTGCCTAAACCTATATAAACAGCCCCCTAGCCACATTCTCTCCACACCATTTCTTTCTGTCCTTATGCTGTTTCTATGATAATTAAAATAATAAGATAAAAAGGAAGAAAAAGGACTGCTCCTTCTCCATCAAGACTACGCTTAGGGATTTGCAAATTGGGGATTTCAATTAGAACACGATCGATCAAATAGAGATTCAACAATCAAATTCTGCTTCTAATTCTCGATCCATGCACTGTAAGTTCAAGTTACTTTTAGATAAAAGTTGTAAATTTAATATCCATGTTGTAAATTGGAATTGGATCTATGTATGGTAATTGATTCGTATCTATTCTTGTTCGTCTTGGATCTTGACTTTCGTAAATATTGCTTTGGACCTATTCATGTTGTAAATCAAACTCCCTCGTGTCTATAACCTTAACATGCCTATGACGTTGAAACTATTGTTAATGGCCAAGGACTATGACTGAGAACATAAGACTGCCTATGACTAATATGACTATGCCCATGACTATGACGGTGAACATAAGACTGCCTACGACTAATAAGACTAAGCCTATGCCTATGACGGTGAACGAAAGGCTGTTGCCTATGACTATGACACGGACAATTGTAGTTAATCAACTATGACTCTTGACTATGAGAATTATTATCTATGATTATGAACATAAGGCCATTATCTATGACCATGACTTTGAAACTATTACTGTTAATTGCCTATGACTATTGCCTAGAACTACTTTGGATAATTAACCATGACTATTGTGATTAATCGCTTAGGATTCTTAATTACGAGATTTCTACCTGTGACCATGACTATTGGGCTTAATTACCTGGGACTATTATAGTTGATTGAAACCCATGTTGTATACCGAATTTGCAGTTTGTTGGATCTCATACTAAGGGTGTGACTTGCTTAGCCTATTCGCTATTATGTACACCAAAACCATTGGATCCATTATTCTTGTATTTGGCTTGCCTTTGCATGCCTATTCTTTTATGTCAGCGTTTACCATAACTATCACCTTATCTTGCTAGATTTGAAATCCTATATGCCAGTGATGTTGTAATCAACTATCTCAAGTTATGTCATGCTAGTCTTGTAACCCCTTTTATTGATTTATGCTAGTCCCTTTTGCCTATCATAGTTTTGATGATATTCCCCCTATTTCGAGATTTGGATTTATTTGTAGTATAGAACGATTCATGTTCACGTGTGATGGGAATACGATTTGGGTAGAATAGGCAAAAACATGAATTGGTTATGAACATGAATTATGAACCTGATAAAAGGCAAAACTTGAAACATGAACGCTGTTATAACTTGAATATGGACCCGAACCTGACATCGACTTGATATGAAACTTGCCTTGAAAACTTGAGATGAACTTGATATGAAACTTAAACATGGACATGACATTAGAATAAACATGAAAATGGCCAACTCAAGGTTGGGTTGAGTTTGCAGTGTAAATCTGCCCGGAACCGCCCGGCAAATCCAGTTACTGCAAACAATAGGATCCAATGTGGGTAGTTGGTCATATCGCACTTGAAACCCGAGGTCAGACTGAGTTGTGGTGTAAATCTGCCCGGAACCGCCCGACATATCCAGTAACCACAACAACAGGTCTGATGTGAGAGGTTAGGATGCACTAATGAATTAATGCCACATGATAGGGTTAAGTCATGTACCGCTTGAATATACTTAACCTATTTGACTTGATGACATGATAGGGTTAAATCATGTACCACTTGAATATACTTAACCTATTTGACTCGATGACTTGATAGGGTTAAGTCTTGAACCGTTTGAATATACTTAACCAATTTGACATGATGACTTGATAGGGTTAAGTCCTGAACCGCTTGAATATACTTAATCAGTTAACACGATGATTTGATAGGGTTAAGTCATGAACTGCTTGAATATACTTAACCAAGCGAACACAATGATTTGGTAGGGTTAAGCCATGAACCGCTTGAATATACTTAACCAACTTGACACATGATTCATAGGGCTAAGTCATGAACTTAAATGACAACACTTAGCCAATTTGACATGACACGTAGACGGGTTAAGTCACAAACTTGAATGACAACACTTAACCAACTTGACATGCTAGACCGATGGGGTTAAGCCTTGAATTTAAATGACAACACTTAACCTACTAGGGGAAACCCTAGTTACGCGGTCCGTTTCAGCAGTAACCCACTAGATGTATCATGGTACCCTGGAACTAGGCAGGGTGGGGCACGATTACTGGGCTAATTGTAAGCGACCAGAACGACGGCTGTGTGGGTGCGCCAGTGTTGGTTCTAACGGAGTGCGGGCGTGCACACACTCCGGAGCAGAAAAAGCAGACATTGGGCATCCGTAGGTTTATCTGTGCGTGCTTGATTCGTGTCGATGGTTGGCACCATAGGGCTTGATACACCCTATGGTGGACCTAGCACTGGTGACTATATTTCATGATTGGGTCGTATGACACAGACACATGAACGAGCTAGGACTTGTAGGGAGCCGATCGATTAATAGATCGTTACGTGGAATTCGTTAGGTATTGTAATCCCTAGTGGTCCTAGGTGGCGTAAACACTAATCGAATCTAGAAAACGTTCAATAGGTAGCATAATCCCTAGTGGTCCTAGGTGGCATAAATCCTAGTTGAACACGCGATAGCTCATGATAAGGAAACCTAGCCAGAACAAGGGTGGTGGTCCCAATGATTTCAAGAATGGTGGCACTACGTTGAAGTAGTACAGAAATACGTGATGAAGCCTGTACGATATACGGCAAGGGACTGTACATATGCATGGAAAGGATGATACGGGTTAGGATACTAGTACAGTTGGTGCAGAGAATTTAGGAAATCAGAGCAAATAGATATCATTTTAATGGTGAAGCAGAGAAATCTTGCAATGCTTGATAGAAATCTTGCGAAACTATACTTAGTTCATCCTGAATGGGAACCTTGCAATGTTATACATGACAGAAATCCTATGATGTTATTCTTAGTTATCGTGCCTGTAACTTATCTTGTCATCATGCTTATGTTTACTTTCAGTTTATTCATGCCATGTTATCTTTACCTGTTTTTATGCTGAAAGTCACTAGGACTTACTTAGTCTTTATGACTGACCCGGTTTGTTTCGCCTCTTTTTCTTCCGTTTCCCCCCAGGTTCACAGGGTGGGAACACAGCTTAGTTCGGATCTTACCAAGCTCCAAGGCTATTTCATAAAGGCTTGGATTGCTCTTGGCTATGGCTTGCTTTGCTGCTTTATTGGGGAATGATTTATAACTATGGTTTTATGCTTCTTTACTATTGCAAGACAGATTTCAATGTAATGGATTTAGTAGCATTTTTATGAAAAAGGCTTTAGATCTTTCTAGATTTTAAAACAATGAAATTTGGTTCTTCTTCCGCTGTTTTATATGTTCTGTCTTGTAATATTTCTGTGTATGTTTACCTAGATAATGCTCCACCAAAGCTAGTGCATTCCCTTTTGTGAGTGACCCTAGCGGAGGTGGGGTGTTACATTTGGTATCAGAGCAGAAGGTTACCAGACTGGGCAAAAGCTTTTAAAAACCTTCTAAAATTATTTTCAAAACGTTTACAAAGAAGCATTTTTCTAAAGAAAAGTTTTGTTTTACGAAAGGCATATTCCCCAAAGCCATATGCACTATCTTTTGATTCTCTCCTTGAGTCTCTTCTCTCATTCTTTTTCACCATAGTTTGTAGGCATGCGACACATGTAAGAGGGAAAAGTAGTGTCCAACCTCCATCTGTAGCCGCAGTAGTTTTACTTGCGACTAATCTTATCTCAAGCTTTGTAGGGTTGCCGTGCGATGGAAGTAGCTTTCGAGAAACTTTTCAACAAGCTATACAAGGATAGTAGGAACGAGGATAAAGAACACAATTCTAAGGATGAGAAACTTGTTGATATAGCTTAATCCACGAAGAGGAAAAAGGTGAAAGGAAAAAGGCCAAGTGAAAAAAAATATAAAAACCCATGACAAGAGAGAATATCTTTAGTATGGTAAAAAGGGACATGTAATTAAGTATTATAGGACAAGGACAATGTAACAACCCGGAAAATCTGGGCCAGTTTAAAATTTTTATTTTGGCAAATTTAGCGAATTTTGAATATTTAAAATGAATTGTTTTAAATAATATTGACGAGAAATTTATTTTGAATATAATTTGAACGTATATATTATATACGTCGTCGTTAGAATATATAATAATTATATATAATTATAAAAGGAATTGAAAATGGCGCGGTAGTTCGAAAATTCGATTTCTAATTTCAAATGAATATACAGAATTCAATATAAGTCAGAATTGAACGAAACAAGAAATATTTGAATCTGTATGACTATATCTTTGTAACGAAGTTAACAAATTGAGATTTCATCTTAGGAATGATAAGATATGTCCAGTTTAAAATTAGAAATAGTCGCTGTGGAATTTATATATATTTTAATATAATATATAGCCCTTAAAAATAGCCATTTTGCAAACGACCTCGGATTTCGACGAAACCAGTTTTGTTGGGTCCGGGATGTAAAGTTATTGCTAGGTTTCAAGTTTCATAATTTTTCGAATCAATATGTGAGCGTGGCAAAAGAAAACGCGTTTGACCAGTTTTAGTTGATTTTAATCGACTGGAAATTGGCCATTTTTCAAACGGTCTCAGAATTCGGCGAAATTAGTTTTGTTAGGACCGTATCGTTAATACGAAGCTAGAAAATATTTTTCGGGAATTTTTTTCTAGTTAGTATGTGACCCCGGTAATTTGAAATGTACGTTTAAAATACAATATAGTGATTTATATGTTAATTCAACGGAAACTGATTCAATCGATCGAATCAACATATGAAACATATCCCATTGTGTTTGGAATAGGGGTGAAACGCTATAGGCGACAGGCGGTGGGCCTCGTTTAGAGGTCATATGTGAAAGTCAACTTTTTGAAATAAAATAAATTAAATAAATAAATAAAAAAATATAAAAAAAATCTCTTCCTCCCTTTAATACTTCTGGCCCCCCCCTTCGAAATCAATCCGATCAGAAATAAAAAAAAAAAAAAAAAAAAAAAAAGGGAAGAGGAAGACGGGGGGGAACTCGTCGCCGCCCCCCCCCAAAGATCGCCGTCGACGCCTCAAGGGAGGGCGCCACCTCCAAAGCCCTGCCCCTCCCCTCGCCTGCGACTCCCTCCCCTGGCCGTCCTCTCTCCTCTCCCACTCAGGAAGACCTCGTCTTCACTCCCACCGCACCTGACCTCCACCGCAATGGCCCACCACTCCACCTTCGCCAGATCCGACGATGCTCCGAACCCCCCCCCCCCTCGGCGACCGTCGCATCCACATCTTCCAAAAAAAAAAAAAAAAACTGTAAGTATCTGTATTTAATTTTGTTTGTTTATTCAGTTTTCCTTTTTTTTTTTTTTTTATATAACGTATAATAAAGATATTGGTTTTTATAATGAGGAAATTTTTAAGGAATAGAAAACTGAAATTTTTAAAAAAAGATTTAAAAGAGTTGATTTTTAAAAAGTTAAAACTGAATTGTTTTTTTTAAAGTTAAAACTGAATTGATTTTTAAAAGGTTAAAACTGAATTGATTTTGAAAGGTTTTAAAAGATTTGAATTTTGAAAGGTAAAAGATTTAAATTTTAAAAAGTAAAAGAAAAGATTTGATCTTTAAAATAGGAAAAGATTAGAACTTTAAAAAAAAGAAAAATCATATCTTTATATATCGAAAGTCGATAGAAAAATAGGATTTTTATATGTTGAACATCGAATTAAAAATATGATTTTTATATATAGAACATCGAATTAAAAATATGATTTTTATATGTTGAACTTCGAATTAAAAATTCGATTTTTATATATTGAACTTTGAAGTAAAAATTCGATTTTTATATATATAGTGACTACGGGCAATGAAGATGACGAAGAGGCGATAACGAAGAAAATTTCTATCAGTGAAGTGCCGTGGAGCTAGGATAGCTATAAGTGAGAATTTCTCACCTTTCAATTTATTTTTCTAGTTATATATATATATACTAGGATGCAGACGGTGCTTAGTAGCACCCGACACAATCGTCCACAGACCATGGACTTGTTTGTTTGATTGATTGGTGATTGATTGCGATATTGGTTTGAATGTGATTTGTGGTATGAAAAATCGAATCGATGAATTGGTTAGGATTAGACGTGCGCCGTTATAAGGCGAAGGAGTAAGGCTAGGTTAGACTCTTACTCCAAATTTTGTGGTTTGCATAATGAATTGATTTGATTGATGTGTGAATGGCGTGGGCCTTCACTAGACCGGGGATTAGGCTAGGCCTTGTCCCGTTTCTAGTATCATGCCGTTATGCCGCCGAAATTTTCTAAAATAAGTTAGAAAGATAAAAATAGCATTTTATTTAACGAATGAACTGAATAGAAATTCATATATTAAAATAAAATGTGTTATCGTTAAAAATATAATTTTTAACGTGAATGTGAATAAATAAATATTCATTTACAAACCAGACGGTTTGTTTATGTACACTTATTTGAATGACATTGATTGGGACGATAAATTTTACACATCGCCCAACTGCACGAATAAAATAGTTGTTTGATTGTTTGAAACCCCACACGGGTGTTAGGATGAAATTTGAAGTTCACTCATCCTGATTGATTAAATATGTCGATCGATTGATTGACATGCTGTTATAAGCGTTAGATATCTTTATTTGATGCTTATACAGTGTAGTGCACTTTGGTTGATGGTTGATTATTTTTCAATGCTATTATATACATGTGTTGTATGAAAATCCATATAATTAATTTTATATGGTAATCGATTGGGCCTCATTCCAGTTTAGAAATAGAAATATTTGAAATAGAAATATTTGAAATAGAATATTTGAAAATAGAAATTTATGAAGCCGTATTGATTAGATTGACGCCATTTTGACGTGAACGATATTTATATCGATTTTAAAACGATTTCGAAATGAATTGAATTGAAAACGAATTCAAAATGAATTGAAAACGATTTCGAAATGAATTGAATTGAAAACGAATTCAAAATGAATTGAAAACGAATTCAAAATGAATTGAAAACGATTTCGAAATGAATTGAATTGAAAACGAATTCAAAATGAATTGAAAACGATTTCGAAATGAATTGAATTGAAAACGAATTCAAAATGAATTGAAAACGATTTCGAAATGAATTGAATTGAAAACGAATTCAAAATGAATTGAAAACGAATTCAAAATGAATTGAAAACGATTTCGAAATGAATTGAATTGAAAACGAATTCAAAATGAATTGAAAACGATTTCGAAATGAATTGAATTGAAAACGAATTCAAAATGAATTGAAAACGATTTCGAAATGAATTGAATTGAAAACGATTTCGAAATGAATTGAATTGAAAACGAATTCAAAATGAATTGAAAACGATTTCGAAATGAATTGAATTGAAAACGAATTCAAAATGAATTGAAAACGATTTCGAAATGAATTGAATTGAAAACGAATTCAAAATGAATTGAAAACGAATTCAAAATGAATTGAAAACGATTTCGAAATGAATTGAATTGAAAACGAATTCAAAATGAATTGAAAACGATTTCGAAATGAATTGAATTGAAAACGAATTCAAAATGAATTGAAAACGATTTCGAAATGAATTGAATTGAAAACGAATTCAAAATGAATTGAAAACGATTTCGAAATGAATTGAATTGAAAACGAATTCAAAATGAATTGAAAACGATTTCGAAATGAATTGAATTGAAAACGATTTCGAAATGAATTGAATTGAAAACGAATTCAAAATGAATTGAAAACGATTTCGAAATGAATTGAATTGAAAACGATTTCGAAATGAATTGAATTGAAAACGAATTCAAAATGAATTGAAAACGATTTCGAAATGAATTGAATTGAAAACGATTTCGAAATGAATTGAATTGAAAACGAATTCAAATGGAATAGAAAGTGAATTGAAATGAATTCAAATTGAATTGAAATTCGAATTGAATAGAAATGAATTTTTAAACGAATTTATAAAGAAGAATTCAATTTTGCTTTGAATTGAAATAGAAGTTGAAATAGAATTTGAAACGAATTTAAAACTATTTATATAATTCGTTTTAAATAGAAATCGACGAAATATATATTATATATATTATATATATAATATAATGGCCTGAATAGAACGCGCCGCGCCGCGGCAGTTCGCGAATTTCGACCATTTATTTCAAACGGACATTACGGGAGATCCGACCGTCGGATTCTCCTAAAACCGGAACCGTTGGGTTCGTATCGAAAAGAGCTTTCTAACGAAGATTAGAAATTTGAAATCTAACGGTTGGATTTGGAATTATGTCCAAATCAAATTGGAAAAAGGTCGCTGTAAGTGCAGTTCGATGGCCATTGATGGAAATCGACTGTACGGGCCTTGATAAAATTATTAAAAATAGTAATAATTTGTGTAAAATCATAAGAAATGATTTGTGAAGAATTGGGATGAAAAACTCCATATTTGAAAAGATAAAAATGGATTTTTATCGAAATGAACTAGTTTTGAACTAGAATTATAATTCTATTTATTTTTAAATAAATAAATTGAATTCGAAAAGGGTTTTAAAAGTAACCAAAATTCCAATGATTGCATTGGAGTGGATTTGAATCGAAATTGTCTTCGGAATATTTCGATGTTGGAATTCGTGATTATACAGGTGTTGTTATGGAAATTTGAAAGATATATATGTATATCGTTATTTCCAATACGACATTTGTTAGTCGTAGAATTCGATATTGAATATAAGCCGATATATTTTCTATTCAGAGCCTTGTATTGAATATCGAATGTGATTTGGGTTTGTCGTGAATGGTGTCTTCACTAACACTGTTCTTGAACCCAGTTGAGGAAAGATTAAATCTTTTTATTTAGATTTAATGAAGTGTACCAATTAAATGATATTTAATTGGAATTGAATTGATATTGATTTTTGGGTTTATCGTGAACAGTGTTTTAAATAACACTTGTTCTTTAACCCGATAATTAATGAATGTGACTTTGGGTTTATCGTGAACCGTGTTTTAAATGACACTGATTCTTTAACCCAGTCACAGATTAAAACTAAGTGGAGTTTTAATGAATCTTTAATTAGATTGAAAAGATCGAGAATGGAGTATCACCAGTTTTGCTCCAGGCGATAGTTAAATCTTTAATTAGATTTGAATGTGAAATTTAGAAACTAACTGGCGGTTAGCCAAGCAGAATGGTTTTCTGGATATTGATCTGATGTTGGTTTCGGCCTTCGGGGTTAATATTTGGGGAATTATTCTCTTGATTAATTTACGGTTAGTGACTAATGAATTGGAATGAGGCGTATGTTGTGTTTGTGTAACACTTATTTAAAATATACGCGAGTTATTCGGAAAGACCGGGTTTATCCCATTCTGAGTAACTGATACGACGATAAGTCGAAGATGAAGACGATGGTCGAAGACCGGAGGTCTTCACGTCGTTTGGGTGATAACTGATGATCTTGATTGGGCTGTACACCCAAGAAGATGGAAACAGTTAGTGATCGTCCAGACGTACTTGGAGATCGATGGATATGCGGGGTACTAGGTGCCTCCGGTTTCGTTCAGACCCAGAACGGACTTGTAAATGGACTGTGTGTCTGACATCGGATTTCATTCTGTGTGACTGATATCGGTTGCATAGGATGGTTTGCCTGTGTGGCATGCTAAGATGCAAATGATCAAGGCTTCTGTTGAAAAGCAAAGTCTTGTGGTGATGATCAAAGCACGGCCTTTGTGGTGTAGCTTTGTGTAACGTTTACCTCGCGTGTTTCACACCAGGTATGAACCAAAAACGGGAGACGGACCTCAGGGAGGACTTGCGTTTCTTTCTAGCTAGAAGTGGCGTCAGTGGTTTTACACGCCCTGACGAGTTTGACTTATGTGGTTGTTGCTGTTGCGAGGCGCCTCGGTTATATCGGTTTCGGCCGAATGCATTCTGGTCGGCTGACGGACCAGACTTACACCCCATAGGGTGGGGAGACGCATGTTCAGGCATTTTAATCCACTCCGTGTGGACCGGCCCTGAGGATCCAAAGGCTTGACTGAGTACTTGCCTGAGGGGCGGGCTAGAGCGTCTCGAATCGGTTGAGGACTATCTTTTGCCTCGGTTCATAGATGGAAATCCAATTTCCAAATACGTGACATTTGCGGTTTTATTTGTAAACCTATATATGGCGACATGATATATGGTACCCATGCCGCCTATGATTGATACTTATGATTTGAAGTTGTTTTATACACTATACACTTATAATAGTATCAAATGATTTGTTTTAAACGTATCAAGCATTCTTTGGCTGTTATAAGGGAAAACCCTATCCCCCGGCTTGCGTTGCATTGTGTGATAGGACCTGGGTCTTATAACAGCTTCATCTTCTTTATTTAGCATTGCGCTGTTGTTTTATGCACTGGTATTCTTGGGAGGAAACCCGTTCCGTGTTATACGGCGTGGTCCCTTGATTTACCTAATGATTTAAAAATAAAGATTAATAACTGTTTTTAGTTCTCACACCAGTCACATGACTGACCTGGAGTTTATTGTTTTAACCTAAACTCTGGGTGCCCCTATTTTGACACGGGCAGCTAGTAGTTTTGGTTTTGCAGATTTATATCCACAGGATCCTGGTTTACAGCTGGAACGATATCCGGAAAGCTTTGTATCCGTATATCTCTTCTAGTTGTGTATTGTATTATTTTTCCGCTGCTATGGATTTAAATGTAATTTAAATCTCTGATATTTCTGTGTAATATTTATTTATACTCTGTATATTCTTGTAATCTGATGCATTGTTGTAATATACAATGAAACGTTCTTCTGTATGTGTTCTGTTGTGGTTTGTTCTCGAACTATCCGACGCTTTCCTTTACGGGGAAGTTGCGGGTCTTCACATTTGGTATCAGAGCTTTGGTTTACAAAGCTCAGAGAACAAGACACATTAGAACCGTACGAAAGAATTCATCAGATATTGGATTAGTAATATCCAATTAGAATGACTCGTTAGAGATGGGATCAGTAGTATCCTAGAACGAGTGTGAAGAGTATATTTTGAAAATGAAAACCAATTTTGTTTTGAAAATTTAAATCACTTAATCGTATTTGATTATCCATTTATATTGATGTGGACAATCCAGTATATATAGATTTTGCGTATACGTCTGATCCGCGTGTATTCGGAATTTTAATATATTGGATAGATATAGCATCACACTCTAGTCGCCCGAAGATGGTACTGATGATTGTCATGACATCATCAGTATTTATGTTCGTGTCTCGAAGGTGTGATTTTCTATATATTTCCATTAGGCTGGTGTGAGAACCCAAAACTTATATATAGCTAGAATTCATCGTTGTGATTTGGCATCAAAAACATGATTTTTGTATATATATCAAATTATGAATTTGAAACGTTAAATTCACTAATTGATTGATGTTTGTGTTGTTTGTTAAATTGTTTGATAATTTTTAACCAATTAGCCTGATTGAATCATATATTGACTTATATTGAAAATTGGTCGCATCTGTTTGCATATACATGTATATCATTGAACAGGTCATAGCAAGGAGGCTAGAGCAGAGAATAAAATTTGTTTGCCCGACAAATAGGTACATGTTTACTACATAATTTCCTGTTTTGTTTGGGTGATGATGATTTTGTGAGCCTATTGGCTAGCCGCTTGGCTTTTTCTTTTTCTTTTTGAGATCTGAAGGACCGGGAACGCTATTTGCAATTTCCCGATGCTCCCATTGCAGGGGAGGTTATGGCGAAATTTTTCGAAAATTTAGGGTGTTAGCCAAATTTTTGAAATTTTGAAAATTCTCAGAAACTGAAAAGTTGGAGAATGGAAGCCAAATCGAATGTAGAGCTGAATAATCAAACCACTTTCGACTTTGTTCCTTTTCGGGGACGAAAAGTTTTAAGTGGGGGAGATTGTAACAACCCGGAAAATCTGGGCCAGTTTAAAATTTTTATTTTGGCAAATTTAGCGAATTTTGAATATTTAAAATGAATTATTTTAAATAATATTGACGAGAAATTTATTTTGAATATAATTTGAACGTATATATTATATACGTCGTCGTTAGAATATATAATAATTATATATAATTATAAAAGGAATTGAAAATGGCGCGGTAGTTCGAAAATTCGATTTCTAATTTCAAATGAATATACAGAATTCAATATAAGTCAGAATTGAACGAAACAAGAAATATTTGAATCTGTATGACTATATCTTTGTAACGAAGTTAACAAATTGAGATTTCATCTTAGGAATGATAAGATATGTCCAGTTTAAAATTAGAAATAGTCGCTGTGGAATTTATATATATTTTAATATAATATATAGCCCTTAAAAATAGCCATTTTGCAAACGACCTCGGATTTCGACGAAACCAGTTTTGTTGGGTCCGGGATGTAAAGTTATTGCTAGGTTTCAAGTTTCATAATTTTTCGAATCAATATGTGAGCGTGGCAAAAGAAAACGCGTTTGACCAGTTTTAGTTGATTTTAATCGACTGGAAATTGGCCATTTTTCAAACGGTCTCAGAATTCGGCGAAATTAGTTTTGTTAGGACCGTATCGTTAATACGAAGCTAGAAAATATTTTTCGGGAATTTTTTTCTAGTTAGTATGTGACCCCGGTAATTTGAAATGTACGTTTAAAATACAATATAGTGATTTATATGTTAATTCAACGGAAACTGATTCAATCGATCGAATCAACATATGAAACATATCCCATTGTGTTTGGAATAGGGGTGAAACGCTATAGGCGACAGGCGGTGGGCCTCGTTTAGAGGTCATATGTGAAAGTCAACTTTTTGAAATAAAATAAATTAAATAAATAAATAAAAAAATATAAAAAAAATCTCTTCCTCCCTTTAATACTTCTGGCCCCCCCCCTTCGAAATCAATCCGATCAGAAATAAAAAAAAAAAAAAAAAAAAAAGGGAAGAGGAAGACGGGGGGGAACTCGTCGCCGCCCCCCCCAAAGATCGTCGTCGACGCCTCAAGGGAGGGCGCCACCTCCAAAGCCCTGCCCCTCCCCTCGCCTGCGACTCCCTCCCCTGGCCGTCCTCTCTCCTCTCCCACTCAGGAAGACCTCGTCTTCACTCCCACCGCACCTGACCTCCACCGCAATGGCCCACCACTCCACCTTCGCCAGATCCGACGATGCTCCGAACCCCCCCCCCCCCTCGGCGACCGTCGCATCCACATCTTCCAAAAAAAAAAAAAAAAAACTGTAAGTATCTGTATTTAATTTTGTTTGTTTATTCAGTTTTCCTTTTTTTTTTTTTTATATAACGTATAATAAAGATATTGGTTTTTATAATGAGGAAATTTTTAAGGAATAGAAAACTGAAATTTTTAAAAAAAGATTTAAAAGAGTTGATTTTTAAAAAGTTAAAACTGAATTGTTTTTTTTAAAGTTAAAACTGAATTGATTTTTAAAAGGTTAAAACTGAATTGATTTTGAAAGGTTTTAAAAGATTTGAATTTTGAAAGGTAAAAGATTTAAATTTTAAAAAGTAAAAGAAAAGATTTGATCTTTAAAATAGGAAAAGATTAGAACTTTAAAAAAAAGAAAAATCATATCTTTATATATCGAAAGTCGATAGAAAAATAGGATTTTTATATGTTGAACATCGAATTAAAAATATGATTTTTATATATAGAACATCGAATTAAAAATATGATTTTTATATGTTGAACTTCGAATTAAAAATTCGATTTTTATATATTGAACTTTGAAGTAAAAATTCGATTTTTATATATATAGTGACTACGGGCAATGAAGATGACGAAGAGGCGATAACGAAGAAAATTTCTATCAATGAAGTGCCGTGGAGCTAGGATAGCTATAAGTGAGAATTTCTCACCTTTCAATTTATTTTTCTAGTTATATATATATATACTAGGATGCAGACGGTGCTTAGTAGCACCCGACACAATCGTCCACAGACCATGGACTTGTTTGTTTGATTGATTGGTGATTGATTGCGATATTGGTTTGAATGTGATTTGTGGTATGAAAAATCGAATCGATGAATTGGTTAGGATTAGACGTGCGCCGTTATAAGGCGAAGGAGTAAGGCTAGGTTAGACTCTTACTCCAAATTTTGTGGTTTGCATAATGAATTGATTTGATTGATGTGTGAATGGCGTGGGCCTTCACTAGACCGGGGATTAGGCTAGGCCTTGTCCCGTTTCTAGTATCATGCCGTTATGCCGCCGAAATTTTCTAAAATAAGTTAGAAAGATAAAAATAGCATTTTATTTAACGAATGAACTGAATAGAAATTCATATATTAAAATAAAATGTGTTATCGTTAAAAATATAATTTTTAACGTGAATGTGAATAAATAAATATTCATTTACAAACCAGACGGTTTGTTTATGTACACTTATTTGAATGACATTGATTGGGACGATAAATTTTACACATCGCCCAACTGCACGAATAAAATAGTTGTTTGATTGTTTGAAACCCCACACGGGTGTTAGGATGAAATTTGAAGTTCACTCATCCTGATTGATTAAATATGTCGATCGATTGATTGACATGCTGTTATAAGCGTTAGATATCTTTATTTGATGCTTATACAGTGTAGTGCACTTTGGTTGATGGTTGATTATTTTTCAATGCTATTATATACATGTGTTGTATGAAAATCCATATAATTAATTTTATATGGTAATCGATTGGGCCTCATTCCAGTTTAGAAATAGAAATATTTGAAATAGAAATATTTGAAATAGAATATTTGAAAATAGAAATTTATGAAGCCGTATTGATTAGATTGACGCCATTTTGACGTGAACGATATTTATATCGATTTTAAAACGATTTCGAAATGAATTGAATTGAAAACGAATTCAAAATGAATTGAAAACGATTTCGAAATGAATTGAATTGAAAACGAATTCAAAATGAATTGAAAACGAATTCAAAATGAATTGAAAACGATTTCGAAATGAATTGAATTGAAAACGAATTCAAAATGAATTGAAAACGATTTCGAAATGAATTGAATTGAAAACGAATTCAAAATGAATTGAAAACGATTTCGAAATGAATTGAATTGAAAACGAATTCAAAATGAATTGAAAACGAATTCAAAATGAATTGAAAACGATTTCGAAATGAATTGAATTGAAAACGAATTCAAAATGAATTGAAAACGATTTCGAAATGAATTGAATTGAAAACGAATTCAAAATGAATTGAAAACGATTTCGAAATGAATTGAATTGAAAACGAATTCAAAATGAATTGAAAACGATTTCGAAATGAATTGAATTGAAAACGATTTCGAAATGAATTGAATTGAAAACGAATTCAAAATGAATTGAAAACGATTTCGAAATGAATTGAATTGAAAACGAATTCAAAATGAATTGAAAACGATTTCGAAATGAATTGAATTGAAAACGAATTCAAAATGAATTGAAAACGAATTCAAAATGAATTGAAAACGATTTCGAAATGAATTGAATTGAAAACGAATTCAAAATGAATTGAAAACGATTTCGAAATGAATTGAATTGAAAACGAATTCAAAATGAATTGAAAACGATTTCGAAATGAATTGAATTGAAAACGAATTCAAAATGAATTGAAAACGATTTCGAAATGAATTGAATTGAAAACGATTTCGAAATGAATTGAATTGAAAACGAATTCAAAATGAATTGAAAACGATTTCGAAATGAATTGAATTGAAAACGATTTCGAAATGAATTGAATTGAAAACGATTTCGAAATGAATTGAATTGAAAACGATTTCGAAATGAATTGAATTGAAAACGAATTCAAATGGAATAGAAAGTGAATTGAAATGAATTCAAATTGAATTGAAATTCGAATTGAATAGAAATGAATTTTTAAACGAATTTATAAAGAAGAATTCAATTTTGCTTTGAATTGAAATAGAAGTTGAAATAGAATTTGAAACGAATTTAAAACTATTTATATAATTCGTTTTAAATAGAAATCGACGAAATATATATTATATATATTATATATATAATATAATGGCCTGAATAGAACGCGCCGCGCCGCGGCAGTTCGCGAATTTCGACCATTTATTTCAAACGGACATTACGGGAGATCCGACCGTCGGATTCTCCTAAAACCGGAACCGTTGGGTTCGTATCGAAAAGAGCTTTCTAACGAAGATTAGAAATTTGAAATCTAACGGTTGGATTTGGAATTATGTCCAAATCAAATTGGAAAAAGGTCGCTGTAAGTGCAGTTCGATGGCCATTGATGGAAATCGACTGTACGGGCCTTGATAAAATTATTAAAAATAGTAATAATTTGTGTAAAATCATAAGAAATGATTTGTGAAGAATTGGGATGAAAAACTCCATATTTGAAAAGATAAAAATGGATTTTTATCGAAATGAACTAGTTTTGAACTAGAATTATAATTCTATTTATTTTTAAATAAATAAATTGAATTCGAAAAGGGTTTTAAAAGTAACCAAAATTCCAATGATTGCATTGGAGTGGATTTGAATCGAAATTGTCTTCGGAATATTTCGATGTTGGAATTCGTGATTATACAGGTGTTGTTATGGAAATTTGAAAGATATATATGTATATCGTTATTTCCAATACGACATTTGTTAGTCGTAGAATTCGATATTGAATATAAGCCGATATATTTTCTATTCAGAGCCTTGTATTGAATATCGAATGTGATTTGGGTTTGTCGTGAATGGTGTCTTCACTAACACTGTTCTTGAACCCAGTTGAGGAAAGATTAAATCTTTTTATTTAGATTTAATGAAGTGTACCAATTAAATGATATTTAATTGGAATTGAATTGATATTGATTTTTGGGTTTATCGTGAACAGTGTTTTAAATAACACTTGTTCTTTAACCCGATAATTAATGAATGTGACTTTGGGTTTATCGTGAACCGTGTTTTAAATGACACTGATTCTTTAACCCAGTCACAGATTAAAACTAAGTGGAGTTTTAATGAATCTTTAATTAGATTGAAAAGATCGAGAATGGAGTATCACCAGTTTTGCTCCAGGCGATAGTTAAATCTTTAATTAGATTTGAATGTGAAATTTAGAAACTAACTGGCGGTTAGCCAAGCAGAATGGTTTTCTGGATATTGATCTGATGTTGGTTTCGGCCTTCGGGGTTAATATTTGGGGAATTATTCTCTTGATTAATTTACGGTTAGTGACTAATGAATTGGAATGAGGCGTATGTTGTGTTTGTGTAACACTTATTTAAAATATACGCGAGTTATTCGGAAAGACCGGGTTTATCCCATTCTGAGTAACTGATACGACGATAAGTCGAAGATGAAGACGATGGTCGAAGACCGGAGGTCTTCACGTCGTTTGGGTGATAACTGATGATCTTGATTGGGCTGTACACCCAAGAAGATGGAAACAGTTAGTGATCGTCCAGACGTACTTGGAGATCGATGGATATGCGGGGTACTAGGTGCCTCCGGTTTCGTTCAGACCCAGAACGGACTTGTAAATGGACTGTGTGTCTGACATCGGATTTCATTCTGTGTGACTGATATCGGTTGCATAGGATGGTTTGCCTGTGTGGCATGCTAAGATGCAAATGATCAAGGCTTCTGTTGAAAAGCAAAGTCTTGTGGTGATGATCAAAGCACGGCCTTTGTGGTGTAGCTTTGTGTAACGTTTACCTCGCGTGTTTCACACCAGGTATGAACCAAAAACGGGAGACGGACCTCAGGGAGGACTTGCGTTTCTTTCTAGCTAGAAGTGGCGTCAGTGGTTTTACACGCCCTGACGAGTTTGACTTATGTGGTTGTTGCTGTTGCGAGGCGCCTCGGTTATATCGGTTTCGGCCGAATGCATTCTGGTCGGCTGACGGACCAGACTTACACCCCATAGGGTGGGGAGACGCATGTTCAGGCATTTTAATCCACTCCGTGTGGACCGGCCCTGAGGATCCAAAGGCTTGACTGAGTACTTGCCTGAGGGGCGGGCTAGAGCGTCTCGAATCGGTTGAGGACTATCTTTTGCCTCGGTTCATAGATGGAAATCCAATTTCCAAATACGTGACATTTGCGGTTTTATTTGTAAACCTATATATGGCGACATGATATATGGTACCCATGCCGCCTATGATTGATACTTATGATTTGAAGTTGTTTTATACACTATACACTTATAATAGTATCAAATGATTTGTTTTAAACGTATCAAGCATTCTTTGGCTGTTATAAGGGAAAACCCTATCCCCCGGCTTGCGTTGCATTGTGTGATAGGACCTGGGTCTTATAACAGCTTCATCTTCTTTATTTAGCATTGCGCTGTTGTTTTATGCACTGGTATTCTTGGGAGGAAACCCGTTCCGTGTTATACGGCGTGGTCCCTTGATTTACCTAATGATTTAAAAATAAAGATTAATAACTGTTTTTAGTTCTCACACCAGTCACATGACTGACCTGGAGTTTATTGTTTTAACCTAAACTCTGGGTGCCCCTATTTTGACACGGGCAGCTAGTAGTTTTGGTTTTGCAGATTTATATCCACAGGATCCTGGTTTACAGCTGGAACGATATCCGGAAAGCTTTGTATCCGTATATCTCTTCTAGTTGTGTATTGTATTATTTTTCCGCTGCTATGGATTTAAATGTAATTTAAATCTCTGATATTTCTGTGTAATATTTATTTATACTCTGTATATTCTTGTAATCTGATGCATTGTTGTAATATACAATGAAACGTTCTTCTGTATGTGTTCTGTTGTGGTTTGTTCTCGAACTATCCGACGCTTTCCTTTACGGGGAAGTTGCGGGTCTTCACAGACAAGGGCAAAGAACAAGATCGTCGAGAGGGCAATTGTATGCTCTCACTACTAGCGTACCTAAGAGAGGTGATAACGTTTCTGTTAAAGGTTTAGCTTTTCTTTTCTATCATCCCATTAGAACTTTGTTTTTGTACATCACATCCTTTTAATTCTGCTTCGATAGTTGAGTCTCTGCACCTTAGTACTAGCGTAGTAGAGGATCCCATTTTTGTCTCAAATCCTATTGGGGAATCGGCTCATTTATTCATGGCTTGTTTGGATTTGAGAATGTCTATGCTAAGTGTTGAGTTTAGAAGCAATGCTTATGTTTTTGGGCAATGGGTTGATTCCAGGGATGGAGTGGTTTTCAAAAAAAAATGATGATTCCATTCTCGAATATGAAAAGAGGGTAGTTAGACTCTTGACTTGCCCCGGTAATGCCCTCAAAGTCTAGTGTAACCCTTAGGGTTCTGCCATGCTTAGTTACCTAGAATCTCTTGATACATTTATTGATCCGCTCGAGTAGTGTTCGCCACTAAGGCGAATGGTTCATTTCGCTTATGCATGAGTCATAGAAAATCACCTTAGTAAGTACATTTGGCAACATGGTTGGCATTTGTTTATTTTCAAGAGATAATTCATTTATGTGGAATACCTTCTAGTAAGTGAACGAGATCCGAGATTCACTAGTGAATTTTGGATAGCTTGCATGAAACCATGAGTACGCAGTTATGTTTGAGCCAAGTATACTAGAAAAAGAATAAATGAAAGTGGAATGAGATACAACAGTGAAATGAGTTCCAACTCATATTTTGGAAACAAGAATTAAGAAGCTACGAAATTATGAAGTTAAAGACGGACAAAACACAATGGAGTTAAGCTCAAGGAAATGCGACTTAGAGGATTGAAGACTAGACACGCGCATCATATCTCTTTTTAAGAGTATATCCTTGATCCTTCTTTTCCTGTAGAGCTTACTTGTATGCTATCTTTTAAGTATAACCTCTCAGTCCTATTCTCAATCCTATTTCTGTTGCAAAACCCATAGGGAGTATGACTTATCTGTTAGTAATACATGTTGGGGCTTGAGGGTGTCCATTGGGTTGACTAAACTTTTTGGGTTTTTTAGGATATGGGCTGGTGCTTAGGGAGTTCTTCTCCTATTCAGTATATATGTGACGTAGATTTCCAGCTTTGACATTGCCTAATGGGCACAAAGTTTTTACTTGCTTCTATCATTCGGTTATATCTTTAGGTAGGAATAATTGGGTGAAACATGTGTTTGAGACATGTTATGGTTGATGGTTGCAAGTGGGTGCAAGTGGTCGCAAGTGGTTGCTCGTGGTTGCATAACACACATTAGGCACTAGATCGGCTCAGACACATTTTCATATTGCATATGCATGAGTGTTTATACTTGTTTATGGATGAAATTGGATGTGTTATCATATGGATGATGCATATGGATAGATGTTTGAGCACACATAGTGTTTATATGATTAGGTCTATTTGCATACATGTTGGACTCATTGCAGTAAACATATTTTGCATTAAAAAGGTCAATCAGGCCTGATCATTTGCATTAGACAAGGAACATATACACACACTTTCTGCATATGTCCATACCGCATTACAAATCTCTTAAGGACAATGGATGCCTGTGACTGATGATTGAGTAAATGGATGATTGGATGGTAGGACACATTCTTCTTAACTTGAAGATTTCGGGGACGAAATCCTTCAAGGAAGGGAGAATGTAACAACCCGAATTTTTATAACATGTTGAAACTAGAAATCAAGGAAGAATTAATTTTTAAAACAAGAATCAAGGGAAACAGGTTACTCCATTGCGTTCGTCTTGAAATTTTACATGAAATAGAGTCCGAGTTTTCGAAAATCGGAGTCCGTATGAGGGAGATATGACCCTCCGAAGTTTCAGGAATTTTCAGAATCAAAAACAGCTCGAAATTCGAATTCAAACCCCAGATCAGACTGGGCGGGAAAATTCCCGCCCATGGACCAGGTCGACCTGGGGGTCGACTATAGTGTCGACCTCCCAGGGACCAGGTCGACCATAGTGTCGACCTGGGGGTCGACCTGCCTCCCGAACCACTTTTCTGAACCAGATGCATTCTGATGTATTTAGACTCGTTTTCTGACCAGATTCGCCTGCCTAACCCTATATAAACAGCCCCCTAGCCTCATTCTCTCCACACCATTTCTTTCTGTCCTTATGTTGCTTCTAAGATAATTAAAATAATAAGATAAAAAGGAAGAAAAAGGACTGCTCCTTCTCCATCAAGACTACGCTTATGGATTTGCAAATTGGGGATTTCAATTAGAACACGGTCGATCAAATAGAGATTCAACAATCAAATTCTACTTCTAATTCTCGATCCACGCACTGTAAGTTCAAGTTACTTTTAGATAAAAGCTGTAAATTTAATATCCATGTTGTAAATTGGAATTGGATCTATGTATGGTAATTGATTCGTATCTATTCTTGTTTGTCTTGGATCTTGACTTTCGTAAATATTGCTTTGGAACTATTCATGTTGTAAATCAAACTCCCTCGTGTCTATAACCTTAACATGCCTATGACGTTGAAACTATTGTTAATGGACAAGGACTATGACTGAGAACATAAGACTGCCTATGACTAATATGACTATGCCAATGACTATGGCGGTGAACATAAGACTGCCTATGACTAATAAGACTAAGCCTATGCCTATGAAGGTGAAAGAAAGGCTGTTGCCTATGACTATGACAAGGACAATTGTGGCTAATCAACTATGACTCTTGACTATGAGAATTATTATCTATGATTATGAACATAAGGCCATTATCTATGACCATGACTTTGAAACTATTACTGTTAATTGCCTATGACTATTGCCTAGAACTACTTTGGATAATTAACCATGACTATTGTGATTAATCGCTTAGGATTCTTAATTACGAGATTTCTACCTATGACCATGACTATTGGGGTTAATTACTTGGGACTATTATAGTTGATTGAAACCCATGTTGTATACCGAATTTGCAGTTTGTTGGATCTCATACTAAGGGTGTGACTTGCTTAGCTTATTCGCTATTATGTACACCAAAACCATTGGATCCATTATTCTTGTATTTGGCTTGCCTTTGCATGCCTATTCTTTTATGTCGGCGTTTACCATGACTATCACCTTATCTTGCTAGATTTGAAATCCTATATGCCAGTGATGTTGTAATCAACTATCTCAAGTTATGTCATGCTAGTCTTGTAACCCCTTTTACTGTTTTATGCTAGTCCCTTTTGCCTATCATAGTTTTGATGCTATTCCCCCTATTTCGAGATTTGGATTTATTTTTAGTATAGATTTATTCACGTTCATGTGCGATGGGAATACGATTTGGGTAGAATAGGCAAAAACATGAATTGGTTATGAACATGAATTATGAACCTGATAAAAGGCAAAACTTGAAACATGAACGCTGTTATAACTTGAATATGGACCCAAACCTGACATCGACTTGATATGAAACTTTCCTTGAAAACTTGAGACGAACTTGATATGAAACTTGAACATGGACATGACATTAGAATAAACATGAAAATGGCCAACTCGAGGTTGGGTTGAGTTTGCAGTGTAAATCTGCCCGGAACCGCCCGACAAATCCAGTTACTGCAAACAATAGGATCCAATGTGGGTAGTTGGTCATGTCGCACTTGAAACCCGAGGTCAGACTGAGTTGTGGTGTAAATCTGCCCGGAACCGCCCGGCATATCCAGTAACCACAACAACAGGTCTGATGTGAGAGGTTGGGGTGCACTAATGAATTAATGCCACATGAAAGGGTTAAGTCATGTACCGCTTGAATATACTTAACCTATTTGACTCGATGACATGATAGGGTTAAGTCATGTACCGCTTGAATATACTTAACCTATTTGACTCGATGACTTGATAGGGTGAAGTCCTGAACAGCTTGAATATACTTAACCAATTTGACATGATGACTTGATAGGGTTAAGTCCTAAACCGCTTGAATATACTTAACCAGTTTAACACGATGATTTGATAGGGTTAAGTCATGAACCGCTTGAATATACTTAACCAATTGAACACAATGATTTGGTAGGGTTAAGCCATGAACCGCTTGAATATACTTTACCAACTTGACACATGATTCGTAGGGCTAAGTTGTAACACCCCGTAATTTCTGAGAATATAAAAAAAATGGTTAATTATAAAGAAGTTATTAAGCCTTGAAGTTTATATGCATATGAGAGAAATATATATAGATATATATATATAAATTAAATAAATAAACATGCAAAAAAGGTTCAAAACAGCGAATTGGGAGGGGGAATAACCGGACCGGCCCATTTTTGAGGTCGACCTGAGCCCCGCTGGGTCGACTAGGGGTTAATCCAGGGTGTTTGGCTGTCATCTCGGGGGCCGATTCGCTCAAATGCAGATTTTGCATTTGAATGGTTCTCATGATTCAGGGTTAATCTAATGGTCCTGAATAACTTCCTACACCTATATATACATCCATAACCTAAACCTAAATCTCATATACAATTCTCTAGCCTCCATTGCTCTCTTCCTCTCTAAAAATAAATAAATCAATGGCGTCTCTACTCTGCTGAAACCTAAGCTAGCACTTGTGCTTCTTCTTCCTCCAATTCTGATTAGGATTAAAACAGAACAACTACAACACCTTTTTCTTTTAGAATCCAACCAAGGCAAGTATAGTTATTTTCCGCTATAAACGTTAATTCTGATTGTGACATGAATTGTAAATCTGAATCTGAGATTATATATGTTCTGTTCTGTTTAAATCTATCTTATTTTGTATCTCTTTCCTCTTTCTGTTCTATAGCCAGGATACCACGAGCCTGAGCCAATCTTATAAGAGATTAACATACGCTAAAATGTTTGGGACAGTAAAATGAATGATGCATAAATTGGGCATGACCAATAGGTGACTGATTTGAGGAAAGAACATGGACTGTAGCTAGAACATAAATCTGAGACATATGATTTGACATGTTATGTTTATAACATAAAAAGGTATTGAACCTATGATTTGTGGACACGACATAAAAAGGTATGTAATTGAACATAAATATAGACTGTATTGAACATATAATTTGAGATAAAGGGAATATGGCTTAGGTATAAAGATTTACATGAAAGTAGGATATCTATTATGTAAATAAACACCTAAGTAAGGGATCTTTGGGATATATGACATGCATAGTAATCTATGGCTATATTTGGTATAATCTATATATGGATCTTCTGTACTATGCAAGTTTAATAAAAATGGGAACATATGATATATGGTAAATTATGACCATAATCTGTGCTATGTGAATTTAATGCAAACATGGGGTATATGATCATATTGTGAATCATGACTATTATTATTCATGTGAACTTAGAGAAGATTTATATTTAGGCAAGATATGTTGTGAAACTTTAAGGAATGATTAAGTCTGTTATATTTGCCTAAATTGCTAGTTCTGCTATATTTGCCTAATCTGCTAGTCCTGTTATATTGCCTAATCTACTGCCTAGTCTGCTAGATCTGTTCATCTGCCAAATCTGTCATCTGCCAATTCTGTTAAAAATGCCAACCTAAATCTGTTGAGATGCCTAATCTGTTATCTGCTAAATCTGCTAGTTGCTTAATCTGTTGAATCTGTTAGTTCGCCTAAACCTGTTATCTGCTATGTCTGTTAAGTTGATATATTCAGTCTGTTATTGACATAATCTGAATTAGCTATGAATAATTGACATGTATATTAGGCGTGGGTATAAATGGTAAATCATTAATTGATTGGCCGCAAAGATAAACATGGCTAACTTGAGGTTAGAATGAGTTTGCGGCGTAATTCTGCCCGGAACCGCCCGGCATATTCCAGTGGCCGCAAACAATAGGTTCTAATGTGAGAAGTTAGTCATAACGTGCTTGAAACCCGAGGTTAGACTCAGTTTGCGACAGAAACCTGCCCGGAACCAACCGGCCTAACCAGTAGCCGCAAACTGTTAGTCTAATGTAAGAGGTCTGGGTATTAATATTTAATTAATGAAAATATGAGATAAATATAATGTGTTGGGCAGATAGGGTTAAACCCACTAGACTGATGAATTTAATAAATCTGTTTCGTAAATCTGTAGGCCCAATTACAAAGTTAGACAAATCTGTAAGTCTGTTAATCTGTAACTAGTTAATCTGTAAGGCTGTTAATCTGAAATCAGCTAATCTGTAAGTCTGTTAATCTGTATATCTGATCTGTTAGTCTAAGAACTTGTCTGTGAACTAGTTGATCTGAATTCTGTATGTCTGAACCTATAAACAAGTTAATCTGAAATCTGTTAGTCTGGGGACACAAGGTTAGGAGGGGAATTACTTGTGTCATCTGTTGTTTGGGACCCATATTAGTCAGTAACCCTTTCTGGTATCAAAACTTTGACCCAACAGTAGGTAGGGTCCGGGCACGCTTACTGAACTAATTATAAGTGGTTCATTCTGATAATGGCGAGGGGTGTTGATGGTGCGTTCCGATCGGGTCATGTGCGTGCATGGATCCCGGTCTGCCTCTGAGGATGTAAGACGCTGTGACATCTGTAAATAGGTCTGTGCCAATTGGTTGTCACTTTAGGGAGTGATACACCCTACTGTGGGGCCGACACAGGATATTTATGTATTAGTGAGCCGATCGCTTGGGTAGGGTTTTAGGGTACACTTAGTTCTGTCTGTTTCTGTTGGTACCGTCTGTCTCTGTTGGGTGGCAACACCCGTCTGTTTCTGCGTGGTACCGTCTGTTCGGGTGGTAAAGGCCCAATTACTAGTGTACACCTAATTCTACATTCTGTTTCCATAGGGATTAATCTGTTTCTGCTTCTGTTTGTTTCTGATCGGGTAGTAAAGGCCCATTATTAGCATTCTGTTTCGGTTAAATTATTCTGTACCCGTTTCTGTTTCAGTTTAGACATTAGGGTGACACCTAATTCTGTTATACTAGTATTAGTATAGAGAAGTGTAAAGCAATAGCTTATATCATTTTGTTCTTCTGTTATATCTGCTACATCTGTTACAGTTATCTCTCATCTAGTTTTATTTTCATGTCATGTTATTATTATCTGTTCACAACTGAAAATCACTGGATTTGCCAGACTTTTGTCTGACCCTTGTTGTTTCGCCTCCTTTCTTCCGTTCCCCCCCCCCCCCGGGTTTTGTAGAAGGGAATACTCTAACTTGATCCAGATTTCTTCCGCTTGAAGTGCTTAAAGTATGACTTGTCTTCTTCTGTGGGGATTATGATTTTAAACTATGCATTCTGAAGGCTTTTGTACAAGACTGATATTTTGTACTTGAATTCCGATATTGTGATTTGAAAGGATGTAACCAAGCTTCTGTTTGAAATAAAGTTATAATTTTTCAAGTACTGTTTATCTGTCTCGTAGTATTCTGTTTCTGTTTACTAAAATGCTCCATCAAAGTTAAGGCATTCCCTTTGTGAGTGACCTTAACGGAGGTGGGGTGTTACACTTGGTATCAGAGCTGAAGGTTATCAGATTTGATAAAAAGTTTTTGAAAACTATGTTTTAAAAAGGAAGTATTTTCAAAAGTAAAGCTTATTTTGAAAAAAAAACATAATCCCCAAAAGCCATATATCTTTCTTTCGATTCTTTGTTTCGAGTTCCTTCCTCTTTCCCTTTTGAATATCTTCCTCCACGTATAGATGCTTTTTCTAAGATATGTAAGAACTTCCGTGCGATGGGAGGAAAACCGCTTTATGGGACTGAGACGTTGTCGAGGCTAGAAGTTGGCTCAACGGAGTAGAGGACTTGTTGGTACCTTTGAGATAGACGATGGGAGGAAGGTTCAACCAACTGCTTGGTTAATGAAAGATGAAGCTTCATTTTGGTGGAAGGTCACGAATGGAGAACGTACATGGGAGATATGGATAGGACACACGATAAGAAAGTGGATCCAAAGAAGGCCGCTTGCTTCAACTGTGGTGAGATGCGACACTTCACTAGGGACTGCCCGAAGAAACGAGGGCAAGGGCAGAAGATAGGACCTACTTCTGGAGGGCAGGCGAACACTCTCGAGGTTAGTGGATAGGATATAATTAGGAAAACTTTCCGTGAGAGGTTTAATTTCTTTATCTGATTGTTGAGTTAAAACTCTTTCTGATTCTGGCATTTTGATTCTGTAATCGATACTCTGCACTTTAATACTAGTATTGTTTCTGATTCCGCTGTAAACTCAAACCCATAAGGGTTATGACTCATCTGCTTGTGATAAAATGGGGTTTGAGAGATATCTGTGTTAGGCGTCAAGTAGGACGCATACATTCTGGGTTTTATCATGCTTAGTTTTCTAAGAATCATTTGGTAATCTGATCTGTACTAGTAGTCTGTAAATATCTGAATATCTCTGATAAGGTTAAGATTTCCAGTTTTGACATTGTCTAAAGAGGGTAATCCTCTGAGTGTCAATCTGATATTGATTTCGGTCTTTGGGGTTGATACTTAGGGGAATTATTCTCTCAACCAATGTCTAATGGGAACCAAATTTTTGTTTTATCTGTACTCGCTTCCATCGTTCGATTGTATCCTATCGATCGAATCTTCGAACTTTAGGTAGAAACTAATGGGTGTAAACATGTGTTTGAGACATGTTATGTTTGATGGTTGCAAGTGGATGCAAGTGGTTGTTAGTGGTTTCTCGTGGATGCATATACACACACTAGGCACTAGATCGGCTCAAAAACACTCTCATACTGCATATGGATGTGTGTGCATTTTTCAATTTTTGTGGATGCAGAATGATTGACTCCTCACATGGATGTTGCATTTGGATGAATGGTTATGCACTCATATAGAAATGACGTGTATCAAATAGGATTTCTTGCATACATATTTGGACTCATGACACTAACATGATTCGCATTAAGGAGGTCAACTGGATCAGTGGACCGCCTGATTTTGCATTAGATAAGAAACATATACACACTTTGCATATGTTAATACGGCATTAGAAACCTTATAAGGACAATGGATGCCTGTGATTGAATGGTTGAGTAGATGGATGTTGGATGTTAGGATACATTCTTCTTAACTTGAAGATTTCGGGGACGAAATCCTTCAAGGAGGGGAGAATGTAACACCCCGTATTTTCTGAGAATATTAAAAAAAATGGTTAATTATGAAGAAGTTATTAAGCCTTGAAGTTTATATGCATATGAGAGAAATATATATAGATATATATATATATATATATAAATTAAATAAATAAACATGCAAAAAAGGTTCAAAACAGCGAATTGGGAGGGGGAATAACCGAACTGGCCCATTTTTGAGGTTGACCCGAGCCTCGCTGGGTCGACTAGGGGTTAATCCAGGGTGTTTGGCTGTCATCCCGTGGGCCGATTCGCTCAAATGCAGATTTTGCATTTGAATGGTTTTCATGATTCAGGGTTAATCTAATGGTCCTAAATAACTTCCTACACCTATATATACATCCCTAACCTAAACCTAAATCTCATATACAATTCTCTAGCCTCCATTGCTCTCTTCCTCTCTAAAAATAAATAAATCAATGGCGTCTCTACTCTGCTGAAACCTAAGCTAGCACTTGTGCTTCTTCTTCCTCCAATTCTGATTAGGATTAAAACAGAACAACTACAACACCTTTTTCTTTTAGAATCCAACCAAGGCAAGTACAGTTATTTTCCGCTATAAACGTTAATTCTGATTGTGACATGAATTGTAAATCTGAATCTGAGATTATATCTGTTCTCTTCTGTTTAGATCTATCTTATTTTGTATCTCTTTCCTCTTTCTGTTCTATAGCCAGGCTACCACAAGCCTGAACCAATCTCATAAGAGATTAACATACGCTAAAATGTTTGGGACAATAAAATGAATGATGCATAAATTGGGCATGACCAATAGGTGACTTATTTGAGGAAAGAACATGGACTGTAGCTAGAACATAAATCTGAGACATATGATTTGACATGTTATGTTTATAACATAAAAAGGTATTGAACTTATGATTTGTGGACACGACATAAAAAGGTATGTAATTGGACATAAATATAGACTGTATTGAACATATAATTTGAGATAAAGGGAATATGGCTTAGGTATAAAGATTTACATGAAAGTAGGATATCTATTATGTAAATAAACACCTAAGTAAGGGATCTTTGGGATATATGACATGCATAGTAATCTATGGCTATATTTGGTATAATCTATATATGGATCTTCTGTACTATGCAAGTTTAATAAAAATGGGAACATATGATATATGGTAAATTATGACCATAATCTGTGCTATGTGAATTTAATGCAAACATGGGGTATATGATCATATTGTGAATCATGACTATTATTTATGCATGTGAACTTAGACAAGATTTATATTTAGGCAAGATATGTTGTGAAACTTTAAGGAATGATTAAGTCTGTTATATTTGCCTAAATTGCTAGTTCTGTTATATTTGCCTAATCTGCTAGTCATGTTATATTTCCTAATCTACTGCCTAGTCTACTAGATCTGTTCATCTGCCAAATCTGTCATCTGCTAATTCTGTTAAAAATGCCAACCTAAATCTATTGAGATGCCTAATCTGTTATCTGCTAAATCTGCTAGTTGCTTAATCTGTTGAATCCGTTAAGTCGCCTAAACCTGTTATCTGCTATGTCTGTTAAGTTGATATATTCAGTCTGTTATTGACATAATCTGAATTAGCTATGAATAATTGACATGTATATTAGGCGTGGGTATAAATGGTAAATCATTAATTAATTGTCCGCAAAGATAAACATGGCTAACTCGAAGTTAGAATGAGTTTGCGGCGTAATTCTGCCCGGAACCGCCCGGCATATTCCAGTGGCCGCAAACAATAGGTTCTAATGTGAGAAGTTAGTCATAACGTGCTTGAAACCCGAGGTTAGACTCAGTTTGCGACAGAAACCTGCCCGGAACCAACCGGCCTAACCAGTAGCCGCAAACTGTTAGTCTAATGTTAGAGGTCTGGGCATTAATATTAATTAATGAAAATATGAGATAAATATAATGTGTTGGGCAGATAGGGTTAAACCCACTAGACTGATGAATTTAATAAATCTGTTCCATGAATCTGTAGGCCCAATTACAAAGTTAGACAAATCTGTAAGTCTGTTAATCTGTAACTAGTTAATCTGTAAGGCTGTTAATCTGAAATCAGCTAATCTGTAAGTCTGTTAATCTGTATATCTGATCTGTTAGTCTGAGAACTTGTCTGTGAACTAGTTGATCTGAATTCTGTATGTCTGAACCTATAAACAAGTTAATTTGAAATCTGTTAGTCTGGGGACACAAGGTTAGGAGGGGAATTACTTGTGTCATCTGTTGTTTGGGACACATATTAGTCAGTAACCCTTTCTGGTATCAAAACTTTGACCCAACAGTAGGTAGGGTCCGGGCACGCTTACTGAACTAATTATAAGTGGTTCATTCTGATAATGGCGAGGGGTGTTGATGGTGCGTTCCAACCGGGTCATGTGCGTGCATGGATCTCGGTCTGCCTCTGAGGATGTAAGACGCTGTGACATCTGTAAATAGGCCTGTGCCAATTGGTTGTCACTTTAGGGAGTGATACACCCTACTGTGGGGCCGACACAGGATATTTATGTATTAGGGAGCCGATCGCTTGGGTAGGGTTTTAGGGTACACTTAGTTCTGTCTGTTTCTGTTGGTACCGTCTATCTCTGTTGGGTGGCAACACCCGTCTGTTTCTGCGTGGTACCGTCTGTTCGGGTGGTAAAGGCCCAATTACTAGTGTACACCTAATTCTACATTCTGTTTCCATAGGGACTAATCTGTTTCTGCTTCTGTCTGTTTCTGATCGGGTAGTAAAGGCCCATTATTAGCATTTTGTTTAGGTTAAATTATTCTGTACCCGTTTCTGTTTCAGTTTAGACATTAGGGTGACACCTAATTCTGTTATACTAGTATTAGTATAGAGAAGTGTAAAGCAATAGCTTTTATCATTCTGTTCTTCTGTTATATCTGCTACATCTGTTACAGTTATCTCTCATCCAGTTTTATTTTCATGTCATGTTATTATTATCTGTTCATAACTGAAAATCACTGGACTTGCCAGACTTTTGTCTGACCCTTGTTGTTTCGCCTCCTTTCTTCCGTCCCCCCCCCCCAAGGTTTTGTAGAAGGGAATACTCTAACTTGATCCAGATTTCTTCCGCTTGAAGTGCTTAAAGTATGGCTTGTCTTCTTCTGTGGGGATTATGATTTTAAACTATGCATTCTGAAGGCTTTTGTACAAGACTGATATTTTGTACTTGAATTCCGATATTGTGATTTGAAAGGATGTAACCAAGCTTCTGTTTGAAATAAAGTTATAATTTTTCAAGTACTGTTTATCTATCTCGTAGTATTCTGTTTCTGTTTACTAAAATGCTCCATCAAAGTTAAGGCATTCCCTTTGTGAGTGACCTTAACGGAGGTGGGGTGTTACACTTGGTATCAGAGCTGAAGGTTACCAGATTTGATAAAAAGTTTTTGAAAACTATGTTTTAAAAAGGAAGTATTTTCAAAAGTAAAGCTTATTTTAAAAAAAAAAACATAATCCCCAAAAGCCATATATCTTTCTTTCGATTCTTTGTTTCGAGTTCCTTCCTCTTTCCCTTTTGAATCTCTTCCTCCGCGTATAGATGCTTTTTCTAAGATATGTAAGAACTTCCGTGCGATGGGAGGAAAACCACTTTATGGGACTGAGACGTTGTCGAGGCTAGAAGTTGGCTCAACGGAGTAGAGGACTTGTTGGTACCTTTGAGATAGACGATGGGAGGAAGGTTCAACCAACTGCTTGGTTAATGAAAGATGAAGCTTCATTTTGGTGGATGGTCACGAATGGAGAACGTACATGGGAGATATGGATAGGACACACGATAAGAAAGTGGATCCAAAGAAGGTCGCTTGCTTCAACTGTGGTGAGATGCGACACTTCACTAGGGACTGCCCGAAGAAACGAGGGCAAGGGCAGAAGATAGGACCTACTTCTGGAGGGCAGGCGAACACCCTCGAGGCTAGTGGATAGGATATAATTAGGAAAACTTTCCGTGAGAGGTTTAATTTCTTTATCTGATTGTTGAGTTAAAACTCTTTTGATTCTGGCATTTTGATTCTGTAATCGATACTCTGCACTTTAATACTAGTATTGTTTCTGATTCCGCTGTAGACTCAAACCCATAAGGGTTATGACTCATCTGCTTGTGATAAATTGGGGTTTGAGAGATATCTGTGTTAGGCGTCAAGTAGGACGCATACATTCTGGGTTTTATCATGCTTAGTTTTCTAAGAATCATTTGGTAATCTGATCTGTACTAGTAGTCTGTAAATATCTGAATATCTCTGATAAGGTTAAGATTTCCAGTTTTGACATTGTCTAAAGAGGGTAATCCTCTGAGGGTCAATCTGATATTGATTTCGGTCTTTGGGGTTGATACTTAGGGGAATTATTCTCTCAACCAATGTCTAATGGGAACCAAGTTTTTGTTTTATCTGTACTCGCTTCCATCGTTCGATTGTATCCTATCGATCAAATCTTCGAACTTTAGGTAGAAACTAATGGGTGTAAACATGTGTTTGAGACATGTTATGTTTGATGGTTGCAAGTGGATGCAAGTGGTTGCTAGTGGTTTCTCGTGGATGCATATACACACACTAGGCACTAGATCGGCTCAAAAACACTCTCATACTGCATATGGATGTGTGTGCATTTTTCAATTTTTGTGGATGCAGAATGATTGACTCCTCACATGGATGTTGCATTTGGATGAATGGTTATGCACTCATATAGAAATGATGTGTATCAAATAGGATTTCTTGCATACATATTTGGACTCATGACACTAACATGATTCGCATTAAGGAGGTCAACTGGATCAGTAGACCGCCTGATTTTGCATTAGATAAGAAACATATACACACACTTTGCATATGTTCATACGGCATTAGAAACCTTTTAAGGACAATGGATGCCTGTGATTGAATGGTTGAGTAGATGGATGTTGGATGTTAGGATACATACTTCTTAACTTGAAGATTTCGGGGACGAAATCCTTTAAGGAGGGGAGAAAGTAAAACACCGTATTTTCTGAGAATATTAAAAAAAATGGTTAATTATGAAGAAGTTATTAAGCTTTGAAGTTTATATGCATATGAGAGAAATATATATAGATATATATAAAAATTAATTAAATAAACATGCAAAAAAGGTTCAAAACAGCGAATTGGGAGGGGGAATAACCGAACCGGCCCATTTTTGAGGACGACCCGAGCCTCGCTGGGTCGACTAGGGGTTAATCCAGGGTGTTTGGCTGTCATCCCGTGGGCCGATTCGCTCAAATGCAGATTTTGCATTTGAATGGTTCTCATGATTCAGGGTTAATCTAATGGTCCTAAATAACTTCTTACACCTATATATACATCCCTAACCTAAACCTAAATCTCATATACAATTCTCTAGCCTCCATTGCACTCTTCCTCTCTAAAAATAAATAAATCAATGGCATCTCTACTCTGCTGAAACCTAAGCTAGGACTTGTGCTTCTTCTTCCTCTAATTCTGATTAGGATTAAAAGAGAACAACTACAACACCTTTTTCTTTTAGAATCCAACCAAGGCAAGTACAGTTATTTTCCGCTATAAACGTTAATTCTGATTGTGATATGAATTGTAAATCTGAATCTGAGATTATATCTGTTCTGTTCTGGTTAGATCTATCTTATTTTGTATCTCTTTCCTCTTTCTGTTCTATAGCCAGGCTACCACGAGTCTGAACCAATCTCATAAGAGATTAACATACGCTAAAATGTTTGGGACAGTAAAATGAATGATGCATAAATTGGGCATGACCAATAGGTGACTGATTTGAGGAAAGAACATGGACTGTAGCTAGAACATAAATCTGAGACATATGATTTGACATGTTATGTTTATAACATAAAAAGGTATTGAACCTATGATTTGTGGACACGACATAAAAAGGTTTGTAATTGGACATAAATATAGACTGTATTGAACATATAATTTGAGATAAAGGGAATATGGCTTAGGTATAAAGATTTACATGAAAGTAGGATATCTATTATGTAAATAAACACCTAAGTAAGGGATCTTTGGGATATATGAAATGCATAGTAATCTATGGCTATATTTGGTATAATCTATATATGGATCTTCTGTACTATGCAAGTTTAATAAAAATGGGAACATATGATATATGGTAAATTATGACCATAATCTGTGCTATGTGAATTTAATGCAAACATGGGGTATATGATCATATTGTGAATCATGACTATTATTTATGCATGTGAACTTAGGCAAGATTTATATTTAGGCAAGATATGTTGTGAAACTTTAAGGAATGATTAAGTCTGTTATATTTGCCTAAATTGCTAGTTCTGCTATATTTGCCTAATCTGCTAGTTCTGTTATATTGCCTAATCTACTGCCTAGTCTGCTAGATCTGTTCATCTGCCAAATCTGTCATCTGCTAATTCTGTTAAAAATGCCAACCTAAATCTGTTGAGATGCCTAATCTGTTATCTGCTAAATCTGCTAGTTGCTTAATCTGCTGAATCCGTTAAGTCGCCTAAACCTGTTATCTGCTATGTCTGTTAAGTTGATATATTCAGTTTGTTATTGACATAATCTGAATTAGCTATGAATAATTGACATGTATATTAGGCGTGGGTATAAATGGTAAATCATTAATTAATTGGCCGCAAAGATAAACATGGCTAACTCGAGGTTAGAATGAGTTTGCGGCGTAATTCTGCCCGGAACCGCCCGGCATATTCCAGTGGCCGCAAACAATAGGTTCTAATGTGAGAAGTTAGTCATAACGTGCTTGAAACCCGAGGTTAGACTCAGTTTGCGACAGAAACCTGCCCAGAACCAACCGGCCTAACCAGTAGCCGCAAACTGTTAGTCTAATGTGAGAGGTCTGGGCATTAATATTTAATCAATGAAAATATGAGATAAATATAATGTGTTGGGCGGATAGCGTTAAACCCACTAGACTGATGAATTTAATAAATCTGTTCCGTGAATCTGTAGGCCCAATTACAAAGTTAGACAAATCTGTAAGTCTGTTAATCTATAACTAGTTAATCTGTAAGGCTGTTAATCTGAAATCAGCTAATCTGTAAGGCTGTTAATCTGTATATCTGATCTATTAGTCTGAGAACTTGTCTGTGAACTAGTTGATCTGAATTCTGTATGTCTGAACCTATAAACAAGTTAATCTGAAATCTGTTAGTCTGGGGACACAAGGTTAGGAGGGGAATTACTTGTGTCATCTGTTGTTTGGGACCCATATTAGTCAGTAACCCTTTCTGGTATCAAAACTTTGACCCAACAGTAGGTAGGGTCCGGGCACGCTTACTGAACTAATTATAAGTGGTTCATTCTGATAATGGCGAGGGGTGTTGATGGTGCGTTCCAACCGGGTCATGTGCGTGCATGGATCTCGGTCTGCCTCTGAGGATGTAAGACGTTGTGACATCTGTAAATAGGTCTGTGCCAATTGGTTGTCACTTTAGGGAGTGATACACCCTACTGTGGGGCCGACACAGGATATTTATGTATTAGGGAGCCGATCGCTTGGGTAGGGTTTTAGGGTACACTTAGTTCTGTCTGTTTCTGTTGGTACCGTCTGTCTCTGTTGGGTGGCAACACCCGTCTGTTTCTGCGTGGTACCGTCTGTTCGGGTGGTAAAGGCCCAATTACTAGTGTACACCTAATTCTACATTCTGTTTCCATAGGGATTAATCTATTTCTGCTTCTGTCTGTTTCTGATCGGGTAGTAAAGGCCCATTATTAGCATTCTGTTTCGGTTAAATTATTCTGTACCCGTTTCTGTTTCAGTTTAGACATTAGGGTGACACCTAATTCTGTTATACTAGTATTAGTACAGAGAAGTTAAAGCAATAGCTTATATCATTCTGTTCTTCTGTTATATCTGCTACATCTGTTACAGTTATCTCTCATCCAGTTTTATTTTCATGTCATGTTATTATTATCTGTTCACAACTGAAAATCACTGGACTTGCCAGACTTTTGTCTGACCCTTGTTGTTTCGCCTCCTTTCTTCCGTTCCCCCCCCCCACACCAGGTTTTGTAGAAGGGAATACTCTAGCTTGATCCAGATTTCTTCCGCTTGCAGTGCTTAAAGTATGGCTTGTCTTCTTCTGTGGGGATTATGATTTTAAACTATGCATTCTGAAGGCTTTTGTACAAGACTGATATTTTGTACTTGAATTCCGATATTGTGATTTGAAAGGATGTAACCAAGCTTCTGTTTGAAATAAAGTTATAATTTTTCAAGTACTGTTTATTTGTCTTGTAGTATTATGTTTCTGTTTACTAAAATGCTCCATCAAAGTTAAGGCATTCCCTTTGTGAGTGACCTTAACGGAGGTGGGGTGTTACATAAGTCATGAACTTAAATGACAACACTTAGCCAATTTGACATGACACGTAGACGGGTTAAGTCACGAACTTGAATGACAACACTTAACCAACTTGACATGCTAGACCGATGGGGTTAAGTCTCGAATTTAAATAACAACACTTAACCTACTAGGCGGAAACACTAGTTACGCGGTCCGTTTCAGCAGTAACCCACTAGATGTATCATGGTACCCCGGAACTAGGCAGGGTGGGGCACGATTACTGGGTCGATTATAAGCGACCAGAACGATGGCTGTGTGGGTGCGCCAGTGTAGGTTGTAACGAAGTGCGGGCGTGCACACACTCAGGAGAAGAAAAAGCAGGCATTGGGCATCCGTAGGTTTATCTGTGCGTGCTTGATTCGTGTCGATGGTTGGCACCATAGGGCTTGATACACCCTATGGTGGACCTAGCACATGTGACTACATTTTGTGATTGGGCCGTATGACATAGACACATGAACGAGCTAGGACTTGTAGTGAGCCGATCGATTAATAGATCGTTACGTGGAATTCGTTAGGTAGCATAATCCCTAGTGGTCCTAGGTGGTGTAAACCCTAATCGAATCTAGAAAACGTTCAATAGGTAGCATAATCCCTAGTGGTCCTAGGTGGCATAAATCCTAGTCGAACACGCGATAGCTCATGATAAGGAAACCTAGCCAGAACAAGGGTGGCGGTCCCAACGATTTCAAGAATGGTGGCACTACGTTGAAGTAGTACAGAAATACGTGATGAAACCCATACGATATACGGCAAGGGACTGTACATATGCATGGAAAGGATGATACGGGTTGGGATACTAGTACAGTTGGTGCAGAGAATTTAGGAAATCAAAGCAAATAGATATCATTTTAATGGTAAAGTAGAGAAATCTTGCAATGCTTGATAGAAATCTTGCGAAACTATACTTCGTTCATCCTGAATGGGAACCTTGCAATGTTATACATGACAGAAATCCTATGATGTTATTCTTAGTTATCGTGCCTGTAACTTATCTTGTCATCATGCTTATGTTTACTTTCAGTTTATTCATGCCATGTTATCTTTACCTTTTTTTTATGCTGAATGTCACTAGGACTTACTCAGTCTTTATGACTGACCCGGTTTGTTTCGCCTCTTTTTCTTCCGTTTCCCCCCAGGTTCACAGGGTGGGAACACAGCTTAGTTCGGATCTTACCAAGCTCTAAGGCTATTTCATGAAGGCTTGGATTGCTCTTGGCTATGGCTTGCTTTGCTGCTCTATTGGGGAATGAATTATAACTATGGTTTTATGCTTCTTTACTATTGCAAGACAGATTTCAATGTAATGGATTTAGTAGCATTTTTATGAAAAAGGCTTTAGACCTTTCTAGATTTTAAAGCAATAAAATTTGGTTCTTCTTCCGCTGTTTTATATGTTCTGTCTTGTAATATTTCTGTGTATGTTTACCTAGATAATGCTCCACCAAAGCTAGTGCATTCCCTTTTGTGAGTGACCCTAGCGGAGGTGGGGTGTTACAATCAATTTCCTTTTTATTTCAATTATATTTAATAATTGGAAATCTCATTTAAAACTTAATAAAAAGATTTTCCTTTACTCAAATGGATTTAAGAATAATGTTATTTAAGACACTATTCACGACAAACCAAAAATCTAACTTGATATTAAATATAAAGCTTTAAATGGGAATTATATCGATTATATTCAATATCAAATTCTAAAACCAACGGATACCATATCAGAAATAACGATTTTAAATATCTTCCAAATTCCCAAAATAATATCCGTATAATCACAGAATTAATATTGAAATAGTCCGTAGATAATTTCCATTTAAATCCAATTCAAGATACTCATTGGGAATTCTTAGTTGTATCAAAAACCATTTTAAATCCTTTTATTTATTTATAAAATAAATAAATCACTTATTTTGATAAAAATATCTTTTATCTTTATAAATTTGGAGATTTTCATCAAAACCCTTTTTTTGGATCATTTATTATGATTTCACATAAATTTTTCCTTATTTTTACATATTTTAAAACGTTTATAAATTCGTTTCCAAGACGATTCCAACTTTTATTCCCAACTATAATCTAAAAGTTGATTATTCTATATGTTATCCTTTTATAATAATATTATTTTCCAAAATATTAATTTTGAAACTTCTCTTTTAATATTCATTATAAAATGGATAAAATAAATCGATAAACTCGTTCGGGTTTTTAAAATGCGTTGCTATTTTAAAACGGATTAAATAGCCCAACTCATTTTCTTATCCATTTGTATTTTATAATGGACTAGACCTCTCACATTAAGCCTACGACTTGTGGATGCTGGATGTGTCGGTCGGTTCCGGGCAGACTTATTCCACAAGTCGGGCTTAACCTCGTGTCATGGCCCGTTTCGTATTTTTGCACTTGGACCTCTCACATTAAGTTCAACATTAGTGGCTGCTGGATATGCCGGTCGGGTCCGGGCAGACTTCCACCACAAATGTAACCTAACCTCGTGTTCAAGCACAATTATAATTTATAATTATAATTATTTTTTCCAAAACATATTATTTGAAATTATCCTTTCCATTAAGGAATCTTAATTTTAAGATATTCTTTATTTCTAAAAAACTTGATTTCAAGTATCTTAATATAAATTGTAACTTTCCATATTCTTATAATATTAAAATAATATTATAATAATACTTTCAAAATGTATAATTTTTGAATTTCGAACTTCCAATATTAATTAATTAATTATTACTGCATTAGCCATTCTTGATAAATTTAGAAAATTCTGCATTGGAATGAGACTCAAATCAAATACCATTAATTAATGGATTTCATACAACGCATTTGTGAAATAATGATAGACATTCCTTTTACTGCCCAAATTACATTCCAATCACAACATCCCAATAACATTCATTTATTCATGTAATTGACATTCAAACAATATACATTCAATTGACAACATACAATAACTTTTCACAACAAAATTCAAATAACAATAGATTATTTGTGCACTTGGGCGATGTGTGAAAATATCAGCCCAATCAACATATACAAGTCAGGCAACTTGTATATGGCAGTGTAACATATTTGAATTATCATAAATAAATTAATATTAATTAGTATGCTACCTATTTTCAAAATTCAAACATTGTATCACATCCAAACATCCATTCACAACATATCATGCATGCCACAGAAATAATTCTAAGTTTTTATTCACATCTAAAATGTGAATAAAATATACTTTCTTAATTCATGTCTTTTATTTACATGTAGAATGTAAATAAAAATGTTCTTTTCTAATACATGTCTCTTTTACATACCAAAAATGTAAATAAAATATTCTTTTCTTTTATTACAAATAAAAATGAATCTTCTCTTTTTATTACCAACAAAATGAATCTTTTCTTTTTTTTACCAACAACATGACATTGTGATTTGGTTTATCACACTTTTCAATTTACAAATCTAATAATGTATAAAAGCATATTCTACCAGTTAACGTTTTCTATGTTTCCTAATAACATAAAAAGGATATTTCATATGTTAACAAATTTCTATGTTCTATTTGCATTTAAAAATGCAAATAAAAATGTAGTTCTTTTCCTATGCTTTATCACAAAAATATTATTTTTCTAATTTTACACTTTTGTCTTTTCTAATTCTAAGATATATTTGCATTGTGAAATGCAAATAAAAAAGTGAACTTCTATTTCTAAGTTATATTTGCATTGTAAAATGCAAATAAAATGTGAACTTCTATTTCTATGCTATATTTGCATTAGAGGGCATACATAAAAGATCGTTTATTTTTCTAAGTTATATTTACATTAGAGGACATAAATAAAAGATCGTTTATTTTTCTAAGTTATATTTGTGTTAGAGAACACAAATAAAAAGACATTAATTTTTCTATGTTATGTTTGTGTTAAGAAACACAAATAAAAGTCTATTCCTTTTCTATATTATATTTGTGTTAAGGAACAAAAAAATATGAAAAATAAAAGTCTATTCATTTTATACTAGTACAACATGTATAACGTAATTTACAAATTTTGTCCTAACATAAATGGCATAATTTAGCTTCTAACAAAATTGACAAATTTGGTTCTAACATAAATGACGTATAAAAGTAAATTATATACATTTACATTTTTCTATATATTCTAATATCAAAATAAAGAACATCTATTTGTTTCATCCAATATAATCACAAAGTGACATATTTGTTCTCATTAAATTATCCCAACAAATGTTATATATGTGTTTTCAACAATCCTACCTTAACAAACATGATAAATTTATTTCAACAATCTTATCATAAAATATGATATGATTATTTTTAACAATCCTATCTTAACAAATATGATATCATTATTTTCAACACAACGATTATCAAATTAATAGATCTACGTATCTATGACGATTCAGGATCAAATCACATACGATAATCAATTAGCATTCAGCAACGGATCAAAGGAAAATCACAATCACAGTTAATTATTTTTATTTAAAAAAATAAATAAATAGAATTCTCACAAATCAATTCAGATCTGAAATTTTCCTCAAATCTTGATTTGCTCAGAATTGGTTCTAGTTTGTCCCATGTTGTAGTATTTTTCGTTGCAAATCCAACGCGACTGATTTCATTAATTTATTAGGCCAAGAAGAATCGTTCCCCTTCATTTTGCTTTCTTCCAGGTCTTCACGCACTAAAGGAAACCCATCGATCGACTTCAACTTGCTCCTACCGCCATCACCATATGGAATGAAAGGTATTGCTTTGCTCTTCAATTTGCCTTTGACTTGATCGAATAATATTGTGTGGATTGAAATATTAAGAATTGAATTTAAGACATTTTCAGCCATTCACTTAAGAGAGGCAGCAGCTGTTGAAACAAGTTAGGGTTTGGGGTATTTTCCAAAGGGTATATTTATATTAAAACATTATTTGATTAAACCCTTAAGGCCCGTTTCTCTTATTCAAATTTCAAAATAGAATAAGACAAAGAGACAGAATGGAAAGGTATTTAATTGGATGGATAAGAATAAAAAGAATAGAAATATACACGTGGTTCTCTTATTCAAAATTCAAAATAGAATAAGACAAAGAGAAAGAATGGGAAGGTATTTAATTGGATGGATAGGAATAAAAAGAATAGAAATATACACGTGGTTCTCTTATTCAAATTTCAAAATAGAATAAGACAAAGAGAAAGAATGGGAAGGTATTTAATTGGATGGACAGGAATAAAAAGAATAAAAATATACATGTGGTTCTCTTATTCAAATTTCAAAATAGAATAAGACAAAGAGAAAGAATGGGAAGGTATTTAATTGGATGGATAGGAATAAAAAGAATAGAAATATACACGTGGGTCCATTACAATTTATATCTATAACCTGCCCATTATGATTTATATTAATAACTTAATTCTTTTTTTACATATAAAACGTAACTTATGATTTCATAACATGATCTCATTGAAAAATGCAATTTTCCATTTCAATATAAATATATAATGCAATGTTCATGCATTTCCATATGACAAATAACTATTTTTAATGTTGGGTTACATCAAAATATATATATTTTACAGGTAAAGTCATTTCAATATAACAATGGTCATTTAATGTTTACATTAAAAATGTAAAGTTCTATGAAAACCCCTTTTTTTGGTTAGTGCAATGACCATTTTAAAAAGGTTCACTTACATAAGAATGTAAAACTTTAATGTAAAACATTATTATCATAACAGTTTTCATTTTAATATAAAACATCTAGAATGCAAAATCCAATGTAAATACATTTCCTATAGTATTGGACATTTTTATAATTTCATCTTTTTGTTAAAAATGTCAATTGCAATGTACAAGCATTTTTATATAACAACAGTCATTTTTAATGTCTGCTATAAAAGTCCCATTTGCTTAATTTAATGATAAGGAATATATTCAATATGTTTACTAATCAAGTAATCATCTTTTTTTTATTCCAAATTTTAGTTTTCACATTACTGTAAATTCCAACCTATCATGCTTATGCCATTCCCAAGACAAACTAAATTGTCTAATGCAATTACTCAAAATATCTACACATATGTTTACAGCAATTAAAATAACTGAATATTGCAGTTTACATTAAAAGTAATCAATCTAATAATCAAATGGGAAATCAACCGATAACGGAATATATACTAAAAGTGAATAATTAAATCCACTCACCACACCATTTCAAACTCCCTTTAAAATTAAATAAAATTTATTCGTTTTGATTTCGATAAAAAAAATTAGTTGTTATTATTAAAATAAATAATTTTAAATATTAAAATCCATTAAAATTTCTATAATAAAAATTTTAAATTGGCCCCAAAATTCAGGGTTGTTACATATATGATCCTATATACATGTTGCCCATATTATTTACAATCAATGGAAAAAATGTCAGTATGCTTAAAATAGTGAGTAGATTTACATCTCTTGTTAATCGAAAACCAACAACATGATCTCTAGTTGTTTTTTAGTTTAGATCAAAAACAAAGTGAGTGATTTTGTCTGGTGAACATCTTGAAATTTGTTGCAACTGAAGTAAAAACAAATATCATCAGAATTCATTAAATTACAGTAAAATAGTATTATAACTCAAATTTTCCAACAACATAGTTATATGATTCAGATACATGGATGGAATGGGGTTGCAAAATAACGAATTTTAATATAAAAATTTCGATTTTTAATAACCTAAGTTGTGGGAATTTTGGAGTTGATCAAAATTAGAACTTTGGTCAAAATCCATTAAGAATGCCGATCGTAGGTGACGACATTAAAGCCGGAGCAGCAGGAAGGATCAGGGAGTCACGGAAAAATATAAGTTAATTTTTTATATAAATGATTTGAGAGATTTTGATTTTCGTTTGGGTTGGCTACTGTTTTTGGGTGGCGTATTTGAAGATGAACTACGCTATGAAGGATGTATCGAGTATGACCAGATTTAGGGAGGAGATCGGGATTCGTGTCGACATCACGCTGGTGAAATTAAGTGTAGATCGATGCTTGGAGGAGGCGGGGCGTTGTGTTTCAGTCGTGAGGGTTCGATTCAAAGCTTCTGTGAAGCTTCGAAAATCAATTACAGTAGGGGAATAGGGATTTTGATGGTGGAAATGAATCTTGGGTTGACGTTAGAACTTGCGTAGATGACCAGAACATAGGGATCTCGATGGAGTCGGATGTGCATGTGCACTGTTTGATGGGTGCACAGGAAGACAGGAAGAAGAAATAGCAGGACAAAGAAGAAGAGGGTAAGCAATATGTGATGAGCCACTAATTGCATTTGCCAAACCTTGATTTTACTGGATCTTTTAGCAATACAAACGAGTCGAGCAAAGAAAATATAGCATCACGTTGGATGGGTCATGGTGTTCCTAGGAGCGGTTCACCTGGTAAGGGAAAAGGGATGTTGGGCTGTGGATACTATTGGGCTTTGGGCCCAAATTTATTATAATATTTTAAAATGTTTTGATATAAAAATTAAGTTTCCTTTTAAAAATGTAACATTACATATATAGATAATTTGAGGGACAGGAAGCTTTCTTTAATAGTTTACAGTAAACGAAAATTTGAATTTGGACATGCACATAAATAAATGGGATTGTATTTCATCTAGAAATTTAGGTTATTCCACTTAATTAATTTTAATTGAAATTGATTTATACAAAAGTAAATGGAAAGAAAAATAAACAAAAGCATAAAAGAAAGGATCGGAACATTATATAATAATTGTAGAATTTGACATCGTCGTCTAAGCTTCAATTCGAGTCTCCAATATATATATATACACACACACACACACACACACACACACACACGCGTATATGTATTCATATATATAACCGATTAAAAGAAAAATAAAAAGTTGAAATAAATCGATAAATTTATTTCAAGAAGAATTTGAATAAATATTATGTAAATTAAATCGTCGTCTAAGATCAAATATTTCAAATTGTTATTATTGAAATTAAACGAAGAATTATTGTTGATTGCTATTATTGTAACGGCTAGTTGTTTATTATCTATTGTACTATGAAGTGACCAAACAGATACAAATTAGTTAAAACAAACCGTCGACCAGTTTTATTATACTTTAGTGGTTTTGTGCTGGAATTAGAAATAATATTGTATAAATTAAGCTAATTGAATGGTCATGTAATGAAAATATAAGTATAAAAAAAGGAAGTAGCAGGAAATTTGATTGTAACTGCAGAATTAGACGTCATCCTCTAGAATTTAGTTCAAGTCTTATATATACGTATATATGTGTAACACCCCGTGAATTCTATAACTGTGAAATTCACAAATTAAAGTATAATTAATTTTAATCAAAGAACTAAGGGAAACGGGATACGCCATTGCGTTCGTCTCGGAAAAATACGCGAAATAGAGTCCGAGTTTTCGAAAAACGGAGTCCGTATGAAGAAGATAGGGCCTTCGGAAGTTTTTGAATTAAGTTTAAAATTCAAACGGAATAAAATAAGCTCAGAAAACAAAAATGGGGCCCAATGGGCCAGGGCGGAAAAAGTCCCGCCTGACGCACCCAGGTCGACTGGGCTGTCGACCTGGTCTAACCAGGTCGACAGGCCTGTCGACAGGGCTGTCGACAGGGGTGTCGACCTGGTCCAGACCCAGGTCGAACCCAGTCTAACCTGGCTGGCCTATTCTAGGTTGGTCGATTTTCTGTGGTTTGCTTTGTCATTAGGGCTAGGTGGCAGGCTCTAATTGGTCTCTCCTTAGGATGAAAGGCTACGATCTAACCAAGCAACATCAACGGTCCTAATCAGTTCATTACCTCTATAAAAACAACCCTAGACTAACCCTAATCTATTCATTCAAAAATAAGAACAAAGCCGCCATGTTGCTGAGGAACGACTAGGGGTAGCCACCAAATTGGAGAGAAGATTAGGAGGAAGATTCTAAAGCCTAAAGCAATTCAAACGAATCAAATCAACGCCTACGTCAAAAGGAGTCGCATCTCTAAATTCCTAAATTAGAGAATTCGCTACAACAATTGTAAGTAGAGTATTACTTTGGTATGAATAAATAACTGCGTTGGTTTGTATACTTGATTGTGGTGATAAATAATTCATAATTTGTGCGTTACTATGATTATTATTGATTTGAAATATTGTATACGTTTGGATATTCTTGAATTATGTTATTCATTATAAAGAACTACATGCGGTAGTTCTATGCAAGTATACGCTTGGAATATTCGCAAATTATGTAATCCATGTTGAAGCTACATGTATGTAGTTGATTGAAATTCATGCAAGTTTGGGGCTTTGCTATTATGCCATCATAATGTGTATTTTTATACAAACATCATTTTTGTGGAGTAATTGGAATAAGTTTGGGTTATCATAATCCACATGAAATTATGTTGAGAATTTGGCATCATGTATTAAGCCATGCTTTTGTACTAGAAAACCTATTTGCAAACTTATGAATATGACTAGGCTATGGTTGATAATTTGCATAATTGAAATTGTTAACAAGATGACATATGTGGTACATAGCTAGGTTAGGTTCCAAAAATCCCTTTTTGCAAGTTTGCATGACTAAAGTAAAAATCATGATTTCATGTTAGAAATATTTATGCCATGGTTATGTGAACAAATTTAACTATACTTATGTCATGCTTATGTTTGACATTATGCCATGCTTATGTTTGACATTATGCCATGCTTATGTTAGAAATATTTATGCCATGCTTATGTTTGACATTATGCCTAAATAAAAATATAGGTTCATGTTGTAGTTATGACTATGTGCCAATAATGATACCCAATTTAGATTCTTATCTCAACTACAAGTTCACATGCTTTGATTCATGTCACCTATGCTTTATGACCAAAGTATATATGCAAGTACACCAGTTTCTATTTTGTATTTCCAACGTCATATTGCAAGTTCATGCGCTCACCTTCCCCTCTTTGTGTATGTAATCACGCTTTAAGCCTCCCCTTTTCGCATGGCTAAGTTGGGCTTTAAAAGGCTAAGCCCAACATATATATAATAAACGGACGTGTTAAACGGGGGAAAATAACGTTGGGTTAAAATCACCAATGAATGAAAATATAAAATAGAAGGGCCCAAAATTCAAGTATGGGTTGGGCCCATGATTGGTGTAACCTTTACACCATTAACTTAATAATTGGCCGCAAATATTTACATATAAGAAAATAAAGAAGAAAGCCAAAATATGTAAATGTAGAACATACGATGTGTTTAACCCGAGGTTGGATTGAGTTGTGATGTAAACCTGCCCGGAACCGCCCGGCTGTCCAGTAGTCACAACAATACCTATCCAATGTGGGAGGTTAAACATGGAGCCCAATAAGGACCCGAGGTTAGACTGAGTTGTGGCGTAAGACTGCCCGGAACCAACCGGCAACAGGCAGCCACAACAATACATGTCTAATGTGAGAGGTCAGGGCCTTAATAAGACAATTAAGGCTGAGTCAGGATTGTTAGGATTAAGTGAACTAAAGACTTAATCAAAATGTAACATGCTAAACTAAACGGACTGGTGGGGGTTAGGTTAGAAAACACTTAACCAACTTAGCATGTTGGCTAGAGATAGAAAACCTAGTAACGGGGGACCCTTTTCAGCAGTAACCCTAGAAGGTGTATCAGGATACCCTGAAACTAGGCAGGGTGGGGCACGATTACTGGGCTGATTGTAAGAGGTCAAATCGACGGCGGTGGTGTAGCAGTGTAGGTTCTAACGGGGTGCGGGCGTGCACACACTCCGGCGCAGAAAAATAAAGCACTGGGCACTAGTAGCATACCTGTGCATTCTAAGGTTGTGTCGGGCCGCCGCCATGGGACTTGATACACCCCATGGTGGGACCAGCATAGGTAACTACAACATCGGGGGCCGTAAGACACATGTAACTATGCGAGTAGGAGCCGATCATCATAGAATGGATCACATCACCCTGATTTAGGGGTGCCAGTTGGGAACTAGTTTATATGGGTTCAGAGATTAACATGGGGTACGATAGTATATTCGACCCTAGACAACTTAACCAAAGTTATAGTGCTTTCCCAATTCTTGTTTATACTTATCATACCCAGTTCTTTATTCATAGACAAAATAATACTAGACTTACTCAGGCTTTATGTCTGACTCTACTTTTCTTTCGTCTTCTTTTCTTCCGTTCCCCCCCCCCCCAGGTCCACAGGGAGGGAACACTGCAGCTTGACCAGCCTTAACATCCAGCTTGAAGAAGAGAAATGTATTGCTTGGACCTTTTCGTTTGAAACTATGGCTTTGGACAAACTCTATGGGGCTTTTGCAGTTTATCTATGTTTTATTTATGCTTCTTTAAATAATGTAATCAAGGCAGATTATGAAAGTGTTATGTTTTTGGAAAAGATGTAAGACAATTATGGTGATGTTGTTGTAGCACGTATTTACTTTTATGAAATAAAAGTTTGTTGATCTTCCGCTGTTAACAAATATGTCTTCTTATATCTGTCTTGTATATCTGTGACTTATACTTATAAACCTCCACCAAAATTAGGGCATTCACTTTGAGAGTGACCCTAACGGAGGTGGGGTGTTTCACTTGGTATCAGAGCATAGGTTTACCAGATAAAATAAAAAGTTTTGAAAAATTATTTTCAAAAAAAGGAAATTTAAAGAAGCATTTTTAAAAGAAAAATATTATTTTATTTTAAAAAAGGCAAAGTCCACTCCCCAAAGCCATAGTTACTATCTCTTATCCTTCGTTTTGAATCTATCCTTTTTGTTTCAGCATGTCCCAAGAACTTAACTTGCCGGAAGGGGTGCCAATACCTGGTTGGTTTAGACGGTTCTTAGAAGCAAGGGCCACTCAGCCAGGTCCTACCGTTCCTCCTCCCCCAGCTGAAGGAAATCATCCAGCTGCAGCAGCACCTTTTCCTCCACCTCCTCCACGGGGAAACACATTCGCTAAGATATGTAAAGATTTTAAAGCTATGAGAGGAAGGGATTTCCATGGAACTGAGTCCTTCGTGGCAGCTAGAAATTGGCTGAAAGAAACGGAGGACCTATTCATCATCTTTGAGGTAGAGGATAGACAAAAAGTACAATTGGCAGTGTGGCTATTGAAGGGCGAGGCTTCCTACTGGTGGGAAGTCACTAATGCTGAAAGACCAGTGGAGACATGGGAGGACTTTAGGGCAAGGTTTGAGACTAAATTTCTCTCAGATGCGGAAAGAAGTTTGCAGTTGGAAAAATTCTTATTTCTTAAACAAGGGGACAAGACAGTCAGAGAGTATGTGAATCAGTTCGATGAGCTGGCTAGGTTTGGGCTTGACCTAGTCAACACCCCGCATAAGAAGGCTCTCCGTTTCGTCAAAGGGTTGAATGAGCCATTACACAGTTTGGCCATGACCCATATACCCATGGGAGCCACGTATGAAAGATTGGTGCAAATGGCATTGCTGAATGAAGAGGATAAGGGCAAGAAGGAGGCAAAGGCAGAAAGCTCTCAAGGGAAGAAAGAGGGTTTGCAGCCTAAGAAGACAGACTTTAAGAAGGGAGGGAAAGGAAACAAAGAGAAGAGGAAGTGTAATTTCTGTGGCAAAGTGGGGCACTTAGTAAAGGACTGCCGGAAAAAGAAGGCCAAGGAGAATGGTGGGTGCTTTTCTTGCGGTGAGACAGGCCACAGGGCTAAGGACTGCCCAAAGAAACGAGGACAAGGGCAGAGGGCTGGATCCACCCCAGGGGCACAGGTTCATGTGCTGGAAGCGCCACCTCTGCAACAGCGAGGTATAAATACTTCTGTAGAAAGTGTAGTTTATCTTTATGATCACCCCGTTCGCACTTTATTTGATTCTGGCGCATCACACTCCTTTATCTCGTCTGCTTTAGTAGAATCTCTGCACCTAAAAACTAGTATGGTAGAGGACCCCTTAATTGTTTCAAACCCAATTGGGGGCCCAGCTCATTTGTCTATGATCTGTTTGGGATTGAAAATTTCCATTCTAAGCGTAGAATTTCAATGTAGTGCCTTTGTTTTGGGCTTTTCGGGTTATGGTTTGATTTTGGGTATGGATTGGCTATCCAGTAATGGGGCCATCCTTGATTGTGAGAAAAGGGTTGTTAGACTCCTAAACCAGCTCGGTAATACTTTGGAAATTTCTTGTAATCCCTCGTATGCGGTTATGCTTAGTTATCTTGAATCGCTAGATGCCTTTGTTGAAAATTTGCAATCAGTTAGAGTGGTCCGGGAATATCCGGATGTCTTCGAAGAGGTGAAGGGCTTGCCTCCGAAGCGGGAAATAGACTTCCGCATATATCTTGTAGATAATGCAAAGCCCGTTGCGTTGCCCGTCAGACACATGGCTCCACGAGAAAGGAAAGAGCTCAGTAAACAGATTAAAGAGCTTCTAGAAAAGGGGTTCATTAGGAGGAGCATTTCAGAATGGGGCGCTCCAGTGGTGTTCGCTACGAAGGCGGATGGTTCACTCCGTCTATGTGTTGACTATAGGGAGCTCAACAAGCTAACGAAAAAGAATAGGCACCCTCTCCCTAGAATTGACGATTTGTTTGACCAGCTTGTAGGAGCGTCTGTTTTCTCCCAACTCGATTTAGCAACCGGTTTTCATCAGCTAAGGGTGGCTGAAGATAGCATCGATAAAACGGCGTTCAGAACCCCAGACGGCTTCTTTGAATGGCTTGTCATGCCATTCGGCTTGACGAAAGCACCTGCTTACTTCGTGGACCTGATGAGTAGGGTATTTAGAGATTTCCTCAACAAATTCGTAGTGGTCTTCGTAGATGATATCCTTATCTTCTCAAAGAGTGAAGAGGAACATGCTCAGCACTTAAGGGCAATCATGGAAACTTTGCGAGTCCATCAACTAAAAGCCAAATTCTCCAAATGCCACTTTTGGAGAGAAGAGGTGAGGTTCCTTGGGCACATAGTATCCAAACAAGGGTTAGCAGTGGACCTGCGAAGGTAGTGGCGGTACAGGATTGGAAGACACCAAGGAATGCAACTGAGGTCCGAAGCTTTCTAGGACTAGCGGGTTTCTATCGAAATTTTATAAGGGATTTTGCGAAAATCTCAGCTCCACTCACGAAATTGACTAAGAAGAATCTAGTGTTCAATTGGGACTTGGATTGCGAGTTTGCTTTCCAACGACTGAAAAGGGCTCTCACAACAGCCCCAGTTTTGACGCTGCAAGATGGGAGCAAGATGTTCACTGTTTATACGGATGCATGTGGGACAGGGCTAGGCGCCGTCTTAATGCAAGAAGGAAGGGTAGTAGCTTATGGCGGGGGGCAGTTGAAAGCGCATGAAAAGAACTACCCAACCCACGATCTTGAGTTAGCCGCCATCGTCTTTGCACTCAAGTCTTGGCGACACTATCTCCTAGGTGAGAAGTTCGAACTTTACACTGACCATAAATCGTTGAAATATCTTTTCTCGCAGAAGGATCTTAACTTGAGGCAACAAAGATGGATGGAGTTTCTTGCCTCGTACGATTTCGAAATCTCCTACACTCCGGGCAAAGGCAACGTAGTGGCAGACGCGTTGAGCCGAAAGAAATTGACCCTAAGCCCGTTGTTTGTTGAAAGACAAAGCCTAGAGTTTATAGCCAGCTTCGACTTTAGGCCCTCCTCCGATTTCGTACCAGGCTTGCTAGCATCTCTCGAAGTGCGCCCAACTTTAGTGGACTTAGTAGGGACAGCACAACGCGAAGATCCTCAACTTGTGGAAACAATTGATAGGCTAATTAGGGGTGAGACTTCAAGTCACCTCAACAGATACTCCATCGACGATAAAGGTCTGCTAAGGCGAGACGGAAGACTATGCGTCCCACAGATAAAAGATTTAATAAAGAAGGTTCTCGAGGAAGCACATCACTCCAAGATGACGATACACCCAGGCGGAGATAAAATGTACAAAGACATAAAAAGGACTTTCTTCTGGAACGGCATGAAAAAGGACGTGGCAGAATTCGTTTCTAAGTGCATGGTGTGCCAACAGGTTAAGGCGGAACAGAAAAAGCCTGGCGGACTGCTACATCCTCTGGAGGTCCCGCACTGGAAGTGGGATAGCATCTCAATGGACTTCATCGATGGGCTGCCTAGGTCTAGGAGAGGCAACACTAGCATTTGGGTAATAGTGGATAGGCTTACTAAAAGCGCCCACTTTTTACCTGTCAAAAGTAAAAGAACTGCCTCATCCCTAGCATCACTTTACCTCAAGGAAATCGTTCGACTCCATGGAATACCATCTAGCATTGTTAGTGACCGAGACCCCATCTTCACCAGTGAGTTTTGGCGAAGTCTGCAAGAAGCAGTAGGAAAGCAGTTATGCTTGAGCACAGCCTATCATCCCCAAACCGACGGCCAAACAGAGAGAGTGAACAGAGTTTTGGAAGACCTATTAAGGCTATGCGTCCTTGACTTCGGAGGGACATGGGAAGACCACCTTCCTTTGGTGGAATTTGCCTACAACAACAGCTATCAAGCAACCATCGGAATGGCGCCCTTCGAAGCTTTATATGGAAGACCGTGCCGATCGCCCACTTGTTGGTGGGAATCTACTGATAAGCTCGTACTTGGACCAGATATGATCCGAGAGACTTCAGAGAAAGTAGACTTAATACGAAGAAGGATGAAGACGGCCCAAGATAGACAAAAGTCCTATGCCGACAAGAGAAGGACCGACCTTGAATTTGAGGTTGGAGACAGAGTTTTTCTCAAGGTATCACCACTAAGAAACGTTGTTCGTTTTGGAACCACAGGAAAGCTAGCACCAAGGTTCATAGGGCCATTCCCTATCATCGAGAAAATTGGGAAAATGGCCTATAGATTAGAGCTACCCGAGAAGTTGGCTGGAGTCCACAACGTTTTTCACGTTTCACATCTCCGAAAATGTCTACATGAGTCTGCTAAAGTGGTAGAGCCAAATATCCTCGAAGAGGCCGAAGTGGAACGCGAAGCAACCATAAGAAAAGTTCCAACCCGCATATTAGGAACGGAAGTGAAGAAGCTACGCAACCGCGAAGTCAAGCTCGTCAAAGTTCAGTGGAGCGACGCCGAGGGAGACGCGACTTGGGAAACTGAAGCAAGAATACGTACTGCTTACCCTTTTCTTTTCGAGGGTACATCCTTGATCTTTCTTTTTCCTTAAGTTGCGCTTTTATCTATCTTTTTAGGTATATTTCCTCGCCCTTATCTTTTAGGTAGAAACCCTTTGGATGGAAACATGTAATTGAAACATGTTATGTATGAATGGTTGCAAGTGGTCGCAAGTGATTGCTAGTGGTTGCTCGTGGTTGCATATACACACACAATCTAGGTTTTAGATCGGCTCAGTCACTTCATATTGCATATGCATATATGTTTGCATTCGTATATGGTTGAACATTAATGTGTTGTCATATGGATGTTGCATTTGTATTGAATGATTGTGCACTCATGTACAATCAAGAATAGGAAAATTTGCAAACATAATGGATTCATGGCACTTACATAATTCGCATTAAGGAGGTCAACTGAATCAGTAGACCGCCTGATTTTGCATTAGATAAGTACATGTACACACACACTTCGCATATGATCATAAAGCATTAGAAGTCTTTTAAGGACAATGGATGCTCGTGTTTGATGGATGAGTAGATGGATGATTGGATGTTAGGATATACATTCCTCCTAACTTGAAGATTTCGGGGACGAAATCCTTTTAAGTGAGGGAGAATGTAACACCCCGCGAATTCTATAACTGTGAAATTCACAAATTAAAGTATAATTAATTTTAATCAAAGAACTAAGGGAAACGGGATACGCCATTGCGTTCGTCTCGAAAAAATACGCGAAATAGAGTCCGAGTTTTCGAAAAACGGAGTCCGTATGAAGAAGATATGGCCTTCGGAAGTTTTTGAATTAAGTTTAAAATTCAAACAGAATAAAATAAGCTCAGAAAACAAAAATGGGGCCCAATGGGCCAGGGCGGAAAAAGTCCCGCCTGACGCACCCAGGTCGACTGGGCTGTCGACCTGGTCTAACCAGGTCGACAGGCCTGTCGACAGGGCTGTCGACAGGGGTGTCGACCTGGTCCAGACCCAGGTCGAACCCAGTCTAACCTGGCTGGGCTATTCTAGGTTGGTCGATTTTCTGTGGTTTGCTTTGTCATTAGGGCTAGGTGGCAGGCTCTAATTGGTCTCTCCTTAGGATGAAAGGCTACGATCTAACCAAGCAACATCAACGGTCCTAATCAGTTCATTACCTCTATAAAAACAACCCTAGACTAACCCTAATCTATTCATTCAAAAATAAGAACAAAGCCGCCATGTTGCTGAGGAACGACTAGGGGTAGCCACCAAATTGGAGAGAAGATTAGGAGGAAGATTCTAAAGCCTAAAGCAATTCAAACGAATCAAATCAACGCCTACGTCAAAAGGAGTCGCATCTCTAAATTCCTAAATTAGAGAATTCGCTACAACAATTGTAAGTAGAGTATTACTTTGGTATGAATAAATAACTGCGTTGGTTTGTATACTTGATTGTGGTGATAAATAATTCATAATTTGTGCGTTACTATGATTATTATTGATTTGAAATATTGTATACGTTTGGATATTCTTGAATTATGTTATTCATTATAAAGAACTACATGCGGTAGTTCTATGCAAGTATACGCTTGGAATATTCGCAAATTATGTAATCCATGTTGAAGCTACATGTATGTAGTTGATTGAAATTCATGCAAGTTTGGGGCTTTGCTATTATGCCATCATAATGTGTATTTTTATACAAACATCATTTTTGTGGAGTAATTGGAATAAGTTTGGGTTATCATAATCCACATGAAATTATGTTGAGAATTTGGCATCATGTATTAAGCCATGCTTTTGTACTAGAAAACCTATTTGCAAACTTATGAATATGACTAGGCTATGGTTGATAATTTGCATAATTGAAATTGTTAACAAGATGACATATGTGGTACATAGCTAGGTTAGGTTCCAAAAATCCCTTTTTGCAAGTTTGCATGACTAAAGTAAAAATCATGATTTCATGTTAGAAATATTTATGCCATGGTTATGTGAACAAATTTAACTATACTTATGCCATGCTTATGTTTGACATTATGCCATGCTTATGTTTGACATTATGCCATGCTTATGTTAGAAATATTTATGCCATGCTTATGTTTGACATTATGCCTAAATAAAAATATAGGTTCATGTTGTAGTTATGACTATGTGCCAATAATGATACCCAATTTAGATTCTTATCTCAACTACAAGTTCACATGCTTTGATTCATGTCACCTATGCTTTATGACCAAAGTATATATGCAAGTACACCAGTTTCTATTTTGTATTTCCAACGTCATATTGCAAGTTCATGCGCTCACCTTCCCCTCTTTGTGTATGTAATCACGCTTTAAGCCTCCCCTTTTCGCATGGTTAAGTTGGGCTTTAAAAGGCTAAGCCCAACATATATATAATAAACGGACGTGTTAAACAGGGGAAAATAACGTTGGGTTAAAATCACTAATGAATGAAAATATAAAATAGAAGGGCCCAAAATTCAAGTATGGGTTGGGCCCATGATTGGTGTAACCTTTACACCATTAACTTAATAATTGGCCGCAAATATTTACATATAAGAAAATAAAGAAGAAAGACAAAATATGTAAATGTAGAACATACGATGTGTTTAACCCGAGGTTGGATTGAGTTGTGATGTAAACCTGCCCGGAACCGCCCGGCTGTCCAGTAGTCACAACAATACCTATCCAATGTGGGAGGTTAAACATGGAGCCCAATAAGGACCCGAGGTTAGACTGAGTTGTGGCGTAAGACTGCCCGGAACCAACCGGCAACAGGCAGCCACAACAATACCTGTCTAATGTGAGAGGTCAGAGCCTTAATAAGACAATTAAGGCTGAGTCAGGATTGTTAGGATTAAGTGAACTAAAGACTTAATCAAAATGGAACATGCTAAACTAAACGGACTGGTGGGGGTTAGGTTAGAAAACACTTAACCAACTTAGCATGTTGGCTAGAGATAGAAAACCTAGTAACGGGGGACCCTTTTCAGCAGTAACCCTAGAAGGTGTATCAGGATACCCTGAAACTAGGCAGGGTGGGGCACGATTACTGGGCTGATTGTAAGAGGTCAAATCGACGGCGGTGGTGTAGCAGTGTAGGTTCTAACGGGGTGCGGGCGTGCACACACTCCGGCGCAGAAAAATAAAGCACTGGGCACCAGTAGCATACCTGTGCATTCTAAGGTTGTGTCGGGCCGCCGCCATGGGACTTGATACACCCCATGGTGGGACCAGCATAGGTAACTACAACATCGGGGGCCGTAAGACACATGTAACTATGCGAGTAGGAGCCGATCATCATAGAATGGATCACATCACCCTGATTTGGGGGTGCCAGTTGGGAACTAGTTTATATGGGTTCAGAGATTAACATGGGGTACGATAGTATATTCGACCCTAGACAACTTAACCATAGTTATAGTGCTTTCCCACTTCTTGTTTATACTTATCATACCCAGTTCTTTATTCATAGACAAAATAGTACTAGACTTACTCAGGCTTTATGTCTGACTCTACTTTTCTTTCGTCTTCTTTTCTTCCGTTCCCCCCCCCCCCGGTCCACAGGGAGGGAACACTGCAGCTTGACCAGCCTTAACATCCAGCTTGAAGAAGAGAAATGTATTGCTTGGACCTTTTCGTTTGAAACTATGGCTTTGGACAAACTCTATGGGGCTTTTGCAGTTTATCTATGTTTTATTTATGCTTCTTTAAATAATGTAATCAAGGCAGATTATGAAAGTGTTATGTTTTTGGAAAAGATGTAAGACAATTATGGTGATGTTGTTGTAGCACGTATTTACTTTTATGAAATAAAAGTTTGTTGATCTTCCGCTGTTAACAAATATGTGTTCTTATATCTGTCTTGTATATCTGTGACTTATACTTATAAACCTCCACCAAAATTAGGGCATTCCCTTTGAGAGTGACTCTAACGGAGGTGGGGTGTTTCAATATGTATGGATGTATGTACGTATGTATGTGTGTATTCACATATATCATCTATTGAAATTGGAATAAATGTTTAAGTAAATAGATGCATTTACTAAAGTGAAAATAAGGCTCAGGTCCCTAAAAGCAAACTTAATTAGGCTCACATCCTGTCATAATTTAATCCCTATTTTTCAAAAATTCAGTTTAAATTCATAATTAATTAAAACATTTAAATGCTGAAAAAATCAGATTAAGAAACAATCAAAGAATGCATCAAAAACCCAAAAAACAGAAAAAACAATGAAAAATGCAGTTTAATGCATAATAGTATGCAAGTATTCATATTATTTTGCATACATTTGGGCATGTTTTCAACTCATGCATTTGTGTTTGATATTTTTGCATACATCTATGCAAGTACTGTGTAATTTTGGCATACAAGTGTGCATAAATTCACATGCATAAGCATCAATTCGAATTCCTGCATGAAATACTTGCATACATGTGTGCATGTATTCCAATTAGTTGCACACATGTGTGCTTGATTTGGTCCAGAATTTAAGAAGAAAACAACATATGCAATAGTTGCACATATGTATGCAACTATGCACAAAAGTTGCATACATATATGCAACTCTTTTTTTTGCGTGGCCTTCTGTAATACCTCACCTCCATTAAGGTCACTCGCAAAGGGAAAGCCTTAACTTTGGTGGAGTATTTTTTAGTAGATAGAACAGAAATTTACAAGACAGATAAAGTAGTACTTGAAAAATCTATAATTTTGTTACAAAAGGAACAGAAATGAGTTTAGTTACATTTTTCAAAGTCACAATATCGGAATTCAAGTACATAAATATCGGTCTTGTACAAAATCCTTCAGAATGCATAGTTTTTAAAGCCATAATCCCCAATATAAACTGCCATGGAAAGATAGAGCCAAAGCCAAGCAATACTTCAAACACTTCAAGCAGAGAGAATCTGAATCAAGCACCTATGTTTCCACCCTGAAAACCTAGGGGAGGGGGGAACGGAAAGAAAAGAGGCGAAACAAACTAGGTCAGACATAAGTCTGGTGAGCCCAATGACTTTCAGCATATAAACAGATAATAGTATCATGACATGTAAGTAAAACTGGATGAGAGATAACCGTAACAGGAATAGTAGGTTAACAGAAGAAACGGAATGATATAGGCTAAGCTGAGCTTCTTACTTAGTTTTCACTTCTCTGCACTAATACTAGTATAACAGAATTAGGTGTTGTCCTAATGTCTAAACAGAAAACAGAACGATCTCTTCAGAAACATAATGCTAGTAATGGGCCTTTACCACCCGAAAAGAGGCAGACGGTACAGAAACAGAATGCTAATAATGGGCTTTTACCACCCCAACAGACAGAAGGTAAGGAAACAGAATACTAATAATGGGCCTTTACCACCCAACTAATGGGCCTTTACCACCCCAACAGACAGAAGGTACGGAAACAAAATCGGAAACGGAATCAGAAACGGAAACAGAATAATCCCTACGGAAACAGAATGTTTGAATTAGGTGTACATTAGTAATGGGCCTTTACCACCCGAACAGACGGTATCACGCAGAAACAGACAGGTGTTACCACCCAACAGAAATAGACGGTACCCACAGAAACAGATAGAACTAAGTGTACCCTAAGTTCTACCCCCAAGTTATCGGCTCCCTAATACACAAATACCCTATGTCGGCCCAACAGTAGGGTGTATCACTCCTTAAAGTGGCAACCAATTGGCACAGACCTATTTACAGATGTCATGGTGTCTTACATCCTCAGAGCAGACCGGATCCATCCACGCACATGACCCGGTTGGAACGCGCCATCAACACCCCTCGCCATTATCAGAATGAACCGCTTATAATTAGTTCAGTAAGCGTGCTCGGACCCCTACGTAGCATGGGGTCAAAATTTTGATACCAGAAAGGGTACCTGACTAATATGAATTCCACACAACAGATGACACAAGTAATTCCCCTCCTAACCTTGTATCCTCAGACTAACAGATTTCAGATTAACTTGTTTACAGATTTCAGATAGAGTTCAGATTACTAGTTCACAGATTAGACAATCAAGTTAACAAGTTTTCAGATTAACAGATCAGATGTATGGTTTTAACAGACTTACAGATTGTCTAACTTTGTATTGGGCCTACAGATTCATGAAAAGGGTTTATTATATTCATCAGTGCAGTTGGTTTAACCCTATCCACCCAACACGTTTTTAGACACCACAGTTCTCTTAAATTTGCATTAATTAAATATTAATGCATAGGCTTCTCACATTAGGTCGGTAGCTTGTGGCAGTTGGATGTGCCTGGCGGTTCCGGGCAGACTTCTGCCACAAGCCAGACCTGACCTCGTGTCTAAGCATATTCTAGTAATGCCTACGACCTCTCACATTAGACTAACAATTTGTGGTTGCTGGTTAAGCCGGTTGGTTCCGGGCAGGCTTCTACCGCAAACAGAGTCTATCCTCGTGTCATAGCCAATTTATTCCAATACAGATTATACAGATATCAAACTAATTATGTCCATTTAACAGATTAAACTTCTTTACAGGTTACAGCAGAATAATCAAATTTCCATGTTTTACTCAATCTTAGATCGAGCCTATGAATTTTCATACCCAAATTACAATTATTAAGCTTTCAACAAATTAGGCAATTCAACAGATAACAGATCTAGCAGATTAGGCTATTCAACATGTTTAGCAGATAACAGTTCAAGTGGATTAGGCGATTCAACAGATTTAGCAGATAGTAGATCTGGCAGATTAGGCGATTCAACAGATTTAGTAGATAACAGATTTAGCAGATTAGGCAATTCAACAGATTTAGCAAATTAGGCAATTCAACAGATTTAGCAGAGTAGGCAATTCAACAGATTTAGCAGATAACAGATTTAGCAGATTAGGCAATTCAACATATTATATATTTCTAAAACTCTATTTACATATCTTGCCTAATCATAAATTTAGCCTAAACTTACATGCCTAAATCATGGTCATAATTCATAATACAACATATGCCCAAATCTTTAGTTAAACTTTGCAAAGTACAGAATATTCTCTAAAAAGCCCCAAATCATGATATAAAATATGAATTATGCCAAATTATAGCCTTTAATGCCAAATATCCAAAAATCCACTTTTAGGCGTATTCACATTGATAGTTAACCTATTATAGTATAGGTCTCTACGCCTAAGTCACATATTCCTTTCTCAAATCATGAATCCAAAAATCTAGATCTTTGAATTATATACTCTAAAAATCAGATCTTAACTTTTGTATGCATTATGTCCCCAAGTTTCAAGTCATATGTTATCATACAATGATTCCTCTTCTTCCAAATTACAGAGTATATATAGATCTAGATCTTATTTACAACATATGTCCATTTCTCAAATTAGTCAAAGATTAGTCATGTCCAATTATGCATTATCCATTATTTGTCCCAAAATTTAGCGTTCGTGCGTTAATCACTTATGACATTTGGCGCAGGCTCGTGGTAGCCTGGCTAAAACAAAAAGGAAGAAGAGAGGGAATAGATACAGAACAGTCACAATAATATTAACAAAATAGATCCACAGAAAAGTATGCATAACCTCAGATCCAGATTCAAAAAAAATATCAAGATAATTATTAAATTTCATACCTAAAAATAACTGTACTCACAATTGAAAATGTAAATCTTGATTTCTGGGATCTATATTCTAACACTGAATAATGCTCCTTTGGAGTAGACTATCGATTAGATTAGAAAATAGTTGTTCTCTTTTAACTTTATTCAGATTGGAAGAAGATGCACTAGTTCTAGTCTTGATTCTAGCAGAGTAGCGATGCCATTTTTATTTTTAATTAGAATAGAGGCAGAGCATAGGCAGAATGAAATTGTGTGGAGAGAAAGCTAGGTTTGGGGGTGTTTAAATAACATAGGGGTCACGAATCTGGTCAGAACGGGTGTCTAAATACAGGAAAATGCATCTGTCCATGGATCTGGAAATAGGGGGGAGGTCGACCCTAAGGTCGACCCTAGTGTCGACCTTTTTACCCAGGTCGGCCCCCAGGTCGACCCTAGTGTCGACCTGGGTCCTGGGCTGGAATTTTCCCGCCCTGCCCGGGTGTCTGTTTTGAATTTCGAAATCTGAATTTTGAATTTTGGGGTGGTTTTTACTGAAACTTCTGAAGGCCATATCTTCTTCATACGGAGTCTGTTTTACACAAACTTGGACACTATTCCAAGCATAATTTCGAGACGAACGCAATGGTGTAACCGTTTCCCTTAATTATTTTGTTACAATTTAATTATTTTTTGATTTGTCATTCTTATGTTCATAGAAAATATGGGGTGTTACATTCTCCCCTCCTTAAAGGATTTCGTCCCCGAAATCTTAAAGTTAAGAAGAATGTGTCCTACTATCCAATCACCCATCTACTCAACCATCATCCACAAGCATCTGTTGTCCTTAGAAAACTTCTAATGTTGTATGAACATATGCAAAATTGTGTGTATATGTTCCTTGCCTAATGCAAAGATCAGGCGGTCCATTGATTCAGTTGACCTCCTTAATGCGAATTATGTCAGTGCCATGAGTCCAACATATTTGCAATTTTCCTATTTGATACATATCATTTCTATATGAGTGCACAACCGTTCATTCATATGCAACATCCATGTGCTGAGTCAACCATTTTGCATCCATAAAAATTTTAAAAATGCACACATATCCATATGCAGTATGAGAGTGTTTTTGAGCCGATCCAGTGCTTAGTGTGTGTATATGCATCCACGAGCAACCACTTGCATCCACTTGCAACCATCAAACATAACATGTCTCAAACACATGTTTACACCCACTAGTTTCTACCTAAAGGTGGAAGATTCGATCGATATAATACAACTGAGTGACAGAAGCAAGTACGATTAAAACAAGAGCTCTGTTCTTATTAGACATCGGTTTAAGAGAACAACCCCCTAAGTATCAACCCTGAAGACCGAAATCAATATCAGATTGACACTCAGAGAATTACTCCCATTAAACATGTCCAAGTGTCCAACTGGAAGTCTACTTCATGCTTCGAGTAAAAACCCTTAACCTTATCAGAAATATTCAGATACTTACCGACTACTGGTACAGATCAGATTACCAAATGATTCTTAGGAAACTAAGAATATAAAAACCCGGAATGTATGCGTCATAGTCAACTTAACGCCCAACACAGATATCTTCAAACCCCAATTTATCACAAACAGATGAGTCGTAACCCTCATGGGGTTTGAGACTATAGCGGAATCAGAAACAAGACTAGTATTAAAGTGCAGAGTTTCAATTACAGAATCAAAATGCCAGAATCAAAAAGAGTTTTAACTCAATAATCAGATAAGAAAATTAACCCTTCTACAGAAAGTTTTCCTATTTCTATCCTATCCACCAGCCTCGAGGGTATTCGCCTGCCCTCCAGAAGTAGGACCTGTCCTCTGCCCTTGTCCTCATTTCTTCGGGAAGTCCCTAGTGAAGTGTCCCATCTCACCACAGTTAAAGCAGGTGCCCTTCCTCTTTCTGCAATCTTTGTTCAGATGGGTCGAGCTTCCACAAGTAAAGCACTTCTTCTCCTTCTTGTCTTCAGACTTCTCATCCTTCTTTTGTGTTTCCTTTTTGGGCCCCGCCTTCTTGTTCTGTTGTCCTTCAAGCTTTTCTTCTTTCTTCTCACTTTTGGTTTCTTCTTCATGCATCAATGCCATCTCAACTAATTTCTCGAAGGTAGCCCCCATAGGAATGTGGGACATTGCCAATCCGTGTAGCGGCTTGTTCAAACCTTAGTGCCTTCTTATGCGGTGTATTTACCAAAACTAAGCCGAATCTAGCCAACTGATTAAACTTATTGATGTACTCTCTCACTGATAAATTCCCTTGCTTCAACGCCAAGAACCTCTCAACGTATAGACGCTCTTCTGCTCGTGAGAGAAATTTCATTTCGAACCTATGCTTGAAATCCATCCATGTCTCTACTAGACGCCCTCCATTTGTGACCTCCCACCAAAAAGAAGCTTCGTCCTTAAGCAACCATACCGCAACTGTATCTTCTGCCAATCGTCCACCTCGAAGATAACGAACAAATCCTCTTGAGCCAATTCCTTGCCTCCACGAAGGATTCAATTCCATTAAAGTTCTTCCCACCCATGACTCGAAAGTCTTTACATATCTTGGGAAAGTATTCACGCGCAGAGGAGGAGGAGGAGGAGGAGGAACCGATGCAGCTGGGGGAGGAGGGACGTCTACTGGGCCCGCATCATTAGCCCTAGCTTCTAGGCACCTCCTGAACCAGCCAGGTATCGGTACGCCCTCCGGAAGGTTAAGATCCCCAAACATGCTAAAACGAAAGAAAAGGAAAGATTCAAAACAAAGGATAGAAAGATAGGCATATGGCTTTGGGGATTATGTTTTTCAAATTAACTTTCCTTTTGAAAATACTTCCTTTTTAAAACCTTTTTGAAAAAAGTTTTCAAAAACTTTTTATCAAATATGGTAACCTTCGGCAATGATACCAAGTGTAACACCCCACCCCCGTTAAGGTCACTCGCAAAGGGAATGCCTTAACTTTGGTGGAGCGTTTTTAGTAGACAGAACGGAAATTTACAAGACAGATAAAGTAGTACTTGAAAAATCTATAACTTTATTACAACAGAAACAGAAATGAGTTTAGTTACTTCTTTCAAAATCAAAATACCGGAATTCAAGTACATAAATATCGGTCTTGTACAAAATCCTTCAGAATGCATAATTTTTAAAGCCATAATCCCCAATATAAACTGCCATGGAAAGATAGAACCAAAGCCAAGCAATACTTCAAACACTTCAAGCAGAGAGAATCTGAATCAAGCTCTTATGTTTCCACCGTGAAAACCTGGGGGGAACCGAAAGAAAAGAGGCGAAACAAACTAGGTCAGATATAAGTCTGGTGAGTCCAGTGACTTTCGGCATATAAACAGATAATAGTATCATGACATGTAAATAAAACTGGATGAGAGATAACCGTAACAGTAATAGCAGGTTAACAAAAGAAACGGAATGATATAGGCTAAGCTAAGCTTCTTACTCAGTTTTCACTTCTCTGCACTAATACTAGTATAACAGAATTAGGTGTTGTCCTAATGTCTAAATAGAAAACAAAACGATCTCTTCAGAAACATGATGCTAGTAATGGGCCTTTACCACCCGAACAGAGGTAGACGGTACAGAAACATAATGCTGATAATGGGCTTTTACCACCCCAACTGACAGAAGGTACGGAAACAGAACCCTAATAATGGGCCTTTACATCCCAACTAATGGGCCTTTACCACCCCAACAGACAGAAGGTACGAAAACAAATTCGGAAACGGAACCAGAGACGGAAACAGAATAATCCCTACGGAAACATAATGTTAGAATTAGGTGTACACTAGTAATGGGCCTTTACCACCCGAACAGATGGTACCACGCAGAAACAGACAGGTGTTACCACCCAACAGTAACAGACGGTACCCACAGAAACAGACAGAACTAAGTGTACCCTAAGTTCTACCCCCAAGCGATTGGCTCCCTAATACATAAATACCCTGTGTCGGCCCCACGGTATGGTGTATCACTCCCTAAAGTGGCAACCTATTGGCACAGACCTATTTACAGATGTCACAGTGTCTTACATCTTCAGAGTAGACCGGATCCATGCACGCACATGGCCTGGTTGGATCGCGCCATCAACACCTCTCGCCATTATCAGAATGAACCGCTTATAACTAGTTCAGTAAGCTTTCCCGGACCCCTATGTAGCGTGGGGTCAAAATTTTGATACCAGAAAGGGTTATTGACTAATATGGGTTCCACACAACAGATGACACAAGTAATTCCCCTCCTAACCTTGTATCTCCAGACTAACAGATTTTGGATTAACTTGTTTACAGATTTCAGACAGAGTTCAGATTACTAGTTCACAGATCAGACAATCAAGTTAACAAGTTTTCAGATTAACAGATCAGATGTACAGATTTAACAGACTTACAGATTGTCTAACTTTGTATTGGGCCTATTCACGAAATGGGTTTATTAGACTCATCAGTCCAGTTGGTTTAACCCTATCCACCCAACACGTTTTTAGACACCACATTTCTCTTAAATTTTGCATTAATTAAATATTAATGCATAGACCTCTCACATTAGGTCGGTAGCTTGTGGCCGTTGGATGTGCCGGGCGGTTCCGGGCAGACTTCTTCCACAAGCCAGACCTAACCTCGTGTCTAAGCATATTCTAGTTATGCCTACGACCTCTCACATTAGACTGACAGTTTGCGGTTGCTAGTTAAGCCGGTTGGTTCCGGGCAGGCTTCTACCGCAAACGGAGTCTAACCTCGTGTCATAGCCAATTTATTCCAATACAGATTATACAGATATCAGACTAAGTATGTCCATTTAACAGATTAAACTTCTTTACAGGTTACAGCAGAATTATCAAATTTCCATATTTTACTCAATCTTAGATCGAGCCTAAGAATTTTCATACCTAAATTACAATTATTCAACTTTCAACAAATTAGGCAATTCAACAGATAACAGATCAAGAAGATTAGGCGATTCAACAGATTTTGCAGATAACAGGTCTAGCAGATTAGGCGATTCAACAGATTTAGCAGATAACAGATCTAGATGATTAGGCGATTCAACAGATCTAGCAGATAACAGATTTAGCAGATTATGCAATTCAACATATTTAGCAGATAACCGATTTAGCATATTAGGCAATTCAACAGATTTAGCAGATAATAGATTTAGCAGATTAGGCAATTCAGCAGATTTAGCAGATAACAGATTTAGTAGATTAAGCAATTCAACAGATTATATATTTCTAAAACTCTATTTACATATCTTGCCTAATCATAAATTTAGCCTAAACTTACATGCCTAAATCATGGTCATAATTCATAATACAACATATGCCCAAATCTTTAGTTAAACTTTGCACAGTACAAAATATTCTCTAAAAAGCCCAAATCATGATATAAAATATGAATTATGCCAAATTATAGCCTTTAATGCAAAATATCAAAAAATCCACTTTTAGGCGTATTCACATTGATAGTTATCCTATTACAATATAGGTCTCTACGCCTAAGTCACATATTCCTTTTTCAAGTCATGAATCCAAAAATCTAGATCTTTAAATTATATCCTCTCAAAATCAGATCTTAACTTTTATATGCATTATGTCCCCAAGTTTCAAGTCAAATGTTTTCATACAATGATTCCTTTTCTTCCAAATTACAGAGTATACACAGATCTAGATCTAATTTACAACATATGTCCATTTCTCAAATCAGTCAAAGATTAGTCATGTCCAATTATGCATTATCCATTATTTGTCCCAAAATTTAGCGTTCGTGCATTAATCTCTTATGACATTTGGCGCAGGCTCGTGGTAGCCTATCTATAAACAAAAAGGAAGAAAAGAGGGAACAGATACAGAACAGTCACAATAATATTAACAAGATAGATCCACATAAAAGTATGCATAACCTCAGATCCAGATTCACAAAAATGTCAAGATAATTATTAAATTTCATATCTAAAAATAACTGTACTCACAATTGAAAAGGTAAATCTTGATTTCTGGGATCTGTATTCTGACACAGAATAGCGCTCCTTTGGCGTAGACTATGGATTAGATTAGAAAATAGTTGTTCTCTTTTAACTCTATTCAGATTGGAAGAAGATGCACTAGTTCTAGTCTTGATTCTAGCAGAGTAGCGACGCCGTTTTTATTTTTAATTAGAATAGAGGCAGAGTATAGGTAGAATGAAATTGTGTGGAGAGAAAGCTAGGTTTGGGATGTTTAAATAGCATAAGGTCATGAATCTGGTCAGAACGGGCGTCTAAATACAGAAAAATGCATCTGTCCACGGATCTGGAAATAGGGGGAGGTCGACCCTAAGGTCGACCCTAGTGTCGACCTGTTTACCCAGGTCGACCCTAGTGTCGACCTGGGTCCTGGGCGGGAATTTTCCCACCCAGTCCTGGTGTCTATTTTGAATTTCGAAATCTGGATTTTGAATTTCGGGCGGGTTTTTACTGAAACTTCTGAAGGCCATATCTTCTTCATACTGAGTCCGATTTACGCAAACTTGGACTCTATTCCATGCAAAATTTCGAGACGAACGCATTGGCGTAACCCGATTCCCTTATTTATTCTGTTACAATTTAATTATTCTCTGATTTTTCATTCTTATGTTCACAGAAAATACGGGGTGTTACACCTTCCGAGAATATTTCCAGATTTTAGAATTTTTTTATGTGACAGCACTTTTTTGACCAAAACTACATAAGAGGCGGAACTGTTAACACAGGAGGCGGAAGTATCTCAAAAGTGCCAGGCACCACTGAAAATAGGGACCGGTATGGTAAAGTAAACATGACAGTGACGTGAGTTTTATTTAAAACTATAATAGGGACTTGTAAAAAATGCACCCTTTTTTAAAAGGGTTCGGAATAATTATAATGTGAAATTGGTCGCAACTCAAGATCACATGTTTCAAACTATTATTAGTTTGGAATAAGATATTAAATCGTTGTTGACTGTTAATGTTATGTGGAATATTCGTTGTTAATTATTTATTATAGAAAGATCAAATAAAATCTAAATTAGTTAAATAAAACATTGTTACGTTTTGTTGTTATTATCTTCTATTCTAATTCAGGATTTAGATTTGTATAAGTTAATTAACTATAATGGATATGTCATGAAAATTACTTATGCTCTGGAGTGATTTAAATAAATTGTTTTATCTATCTACACTGTCTAAATTTGATAGTTAAAACATCGACTATCTAATAAATATCCCCTACGTGTTAGTTCGAAGAGACCGGGATGGGAACTAGACCCAAAACTACTTCGAACTGGCTTTACGTTCATAAAATAACTTGCAGATATATTTATGGTAAGAGTGAAGACCGTAGATTTTCATGAGCAGAAGGACTACTTGATGAATTTCTCTGAGTCGCTCCTAGAGATAGTTTAATAGTGATTCTATCGTGATTGAATCTTCGGATTTTCAAGGACTACTCGTTAATGATCCATGGGGTGATTCCTATATTGGATGCAGCAGGAGAGTGCCTTCATTTCATCCTGTTCCTGGATGACTTGTATGGACGAATGTCTGACAGTGTATTTCCTACAAACCACGTATGTTGATTTTCACAAATATATCGAGTTGATGGCAAGGAAGGATACTTCTTTTACATCCAGAGTTTTGTGGACGTCAATTAGTGATTTGGCGGATTTGACAATGTGGCATTCAAAGTGAATGATGGCCAGATGTTCTGAAGGTAAATTCTTACCTCAAGCCTCATCAACCGGGAAATGACAAAAATCGGGAAGGCAGCATGGATATGTGGGTCGCTCCCATTAGGGTGTATTTGCCTCTAGAGATACACTATCGGCAGGTGGTTCCGCTAGATTGATATCTATTTGTACTTGACAGTATTATAATATCAGATGATATATATGATTTCAAAAATGTTTTGGGCTATCGTAAGGTAAAAACCTTCCGTATTTATGTGTGGATTTGGTCTTACGATTATCCTTTCTTTCGAAAAGATTTTGAACTTTAAAATCAAGTTTTTTTAAAATCGTTTACTCACACCAATCCCATGACTGACCCAGAGTTTATTTTTCTATGTTTTCCCTAAACTCTTGGGTGCCCAAATTTGTACGGGCAGTCAAGTGATTTCAAGATTTTTCAGATTCACTTAGGGGAGCTTGGAGCAGGAAGCTTCAACATTAGATATAGAGTTTATTTCCGCTGTCTTGTATATATGTTTTACTCTGATGATGTATGTAAGTATAAATACAGTTTTGTATTTCAAGATGTTATATAATATATTTTATTCAGTTCCGCTGTGAGATTCGTTATACTTTGATTCTGCTGTGTTTAGTTCATCTTTTTCTTCTATTCTAACTTTCTTTCTTCTTATTTCTCACCCTCTAACTTCTTCTATTAACGATCTATTAATTTCTTATGTTTGATTAGTCGATATGTGATACAGGAAACATATTAGTATCGATAATCAGGATCGGAACTTTTCGGGTCGTTACAGTTGGTATCGGAGCAATGGATTAGTAATAAACTTGGCTATGTGGCGTAAGTCGATAGATATGGGGTTAGTGACACCCTAGATTGAGTTTGAGTGCATATATATATATATATGAGCGCGTGTTTGGTAATTGATATTAAAACCGTTTTATATTGTGTTGATTAGCTTATCGAGTGATTAATGAATTCTGGTCGATACAGTAGTCAAAACAATATCGGTAGGTGTTTCTAAACTCTTGAATAGAATAATTCGACACAATATTATTTTGAAAGTTGGGTAAATGAAATAATTTTACTCAAAATTTTATTTAGATATAAAAAGAATAATTTTATGAAATTATTATTATTGGCTGTGTTGGTTGTTATTATAATCTGATATCAGATTAAAATGATTGAAATGGTTATAAAATGAACCAAATTGAATTTGTATAGAGGATGAAATATACAAATAGGATAAACCGGAAAGGTGTTTAAGGAAAATGAAATGTTTTGGAGGAATTCAAAGGTTTTTAATTTAAAATGGAATATAGATATTTGAACAGGATTAATTCAGACAAATACATTGGAACTATTTTCAACTGTAATCAGGGATATTTGGGTTGATAAGAAATTAAGATGTAGAGTTAATAAATTGGATCCTAACTGAAATTTGGTTAAGTTAAATGATTTTCTGAAGTATTAATCTGATGTTGATTTTGGTCTTTGGGATTGATAATTAAAAGATTATTCTCTTACCAGTTTATGGTCAGGGGCCAATGAATGCTAAAGAATAACAATGAAATGGAAATGTTTTCCGACTATAATAATAGATATTTCTAGTTATGAAATGACTGTGATTGATAACTAATAGCTGATATATTAACACCGATGTAATTTATATGCCTTGTTTCCTATGATTGTTAGGGGACGACCCATATATATGTTAAAATAAGTTTATGGTTTTGAATTTAAACATATAATTGAAATCTCCTCGTTACTCTTTAATTTTGGGTATGAAATTCTTCTAAGGGGGTAGATTGTAACGACCCGGATTTTGGGCTGATTTTATAATTTATAATATATAGATTATTATACTGTTAATTTAATTTAATTAAATAGATAAAATTTCTATATTTGGTAAAAAGCAGGGAAATTCTAGATAAATATATGTGTTGAGAATTTAAAATTTCCTTGAACAATGTATATGCATGTAAAACCGGTTTGTATTGTTTTATCATTTTTTATTGTATTTTTATTTTGTTTATAACTCAAGTAAATAAGAAATTACATAGGTGAATAATTCAATAACAAATGGCATGTCCACCAAAAAGAAGTTATTCATCTATTTGGTAATGTGAAATTCATTAAGACTAGAATAATTATTATTTTACAATATGTATATATTAACTTAATATATATGTATATAGACTAGTGTCTGATGTTTTAACATATTTGTTTATATTTAATTTTTCTTTTAACTTATGTAGATATAAAGTAAATTATACTTAAAGTAAAATACTATATTGCTCCATACATAGGTAAACATAGGAAGATATAAATTAAAAACTAGATATTCATTTAAAGTGATCATATGAATAAGATCAAATTCAAATTAGAAAATTAACCTATGTATATCTTAACTTATAAACATTGACAAGTGCTTGTTGTTTCCACATATTTGTTTACACATTATTTTGCTTTTAAGTCATAAATATGAAGTCGCCTAGTGTATTGAAAATACTTAAAGTAATATCCCAATTTACGTCATAGATAAGTATACAAGGACATGGATTGACATATACATATAGGGTTGGCCTAATATTGTAACGACCCAGAAAATCTGAACCAATTTAAAAAATTTAAATTGGCTAAAATAATGGATTTTATTTATTTAAAATAAATATTTTAAATAATGGTAATGAAAAGTGAGGTTGAATCGACAATTGAAAACGAATATAATTAATTCTAATTATAAACAAGGCCAGAAATGACGCTGTAGTTTCAAAATTTGAATTCAAACTTTGTTGGACTGTACCGGGTGCAAAATAAAACGGATTTTAGTGAAACCAAAATATTTAAATCTGTTAGTGAATACCTTTCTAATGAATCTGAAAAATCGAATTTTCATAGCGGGAAGCAAAAGTTATGGCCGAATGAATTTTCAGAAAGGTCGTTATGGAATTTATATAGCCCGTGAAATTGGCCGTTTTGCAAACGACCGCGGAATTCGACGAAACCACTTTTGTTGGATCTGGATGTGAAGTTATTGCTAGGTTTCAAATTTCATAATTTTTGAAGCTAGTATGTGAGCGTGGCAAAGGAAAATGTGTTTTGGTCAATTACAGTTAAATTGGATCGACCAGAAATGGGCCTTTTTGCAAACGGTCTCAGAATTCGACGAAACTAGTTTTGTTGGGACCATATCGTCAAAACATAGCTAGATTTAATTTTCTGGAATTTTTCGAATCAGTTTGTGGCCCTGGCAAATTGAAATGTACGTTCAAATTAACTATTGAATGTTTTATATTTTAATTTGAAGGAAAACTGACTGAAACATTCGAATGGGCCTTCGAAACATATCCCATTGTGTTCGAAATGGGGGTAGAACGCTAGGGACGACAGTCGTTGGGTCTGGATTGGGGTTCGTGAGGGAAAGAGGGTATTTTAGAGATTTAAAAATATATAAAATAATAAAAAAATTCTATTGGTCCACCTCATTCTCTCAGCCCCGACCTTCTTCCTCGAAACCCCAGAACGCACGGCGGAAAGAGCTCGAAACTTCCCAGCCAATTTTCTCCTTCCACGCTCGACAAAACCCCATCGTCCTTTGGAAGTTTTTGTTGAGAATTTTGCAAGCTTCACATCCATACCTGGATTCGATTTTTTCACTGAGTATATTGAGAGATCCAGGGCGCTGAAGTCACGCCGTTCGCACCCGAATCCTGGCCGAGATCCGCCACCGAGTTCAACGGCGTTCGGCGCGATGGTGAGCCCCTCCAAGCTCGTCGATGTGGCGTAGGCTGATCTGCATATCGTGCTTCGGATCGAGAGAGAAATCGAAACCTAGTTTCGAACAGTTTTGAAAGGTATCGGCTGTTTTAATTTAAAACTGATTTTAACAGTTTAAAACCATTGCAAACTTCAAAAAATCATATCTTTTTGCTATGTTAACGAAATTCGATGAAACAGGAAACAACGTGACCGTGTGGACGCCTTCTACATTTTAGAAGAGACCGCATATTTTTCTGAGCCTTCTGCTATTTTTGGTGGAGTGGAACCCAATGTGAGATTTCTAATTTATAAACAATATGGAAAACGACGATGTATAAATTATATAGTCGATGTATGAGTTATATAAGCGTTGTACACCTCTTGTATAAGCGTTATATAAGTCGTACGTTCGATGTATAAGTTGTATATGCGTTGTAAAAATTATATATGTGTTGAAATAGAAGTGAACTGCTATATATATAAATATATATATATATACGCCCCTCGTCCACAAACCATGGACGATATTTATTGGTTGTGATTGGTGTGAAAATTGATTGATAGCGAATGGTTGTTTGGGATTGTTTGTGGTTGATATTGATTGATTGTGGTTGAAAATTACCCATTTGTGGTTGAGAAATATTTGGTTGAAACCACATAGGATTAGTTTGTGGAAATGAAATAAATATATACATGCCGCCTGCGTGCGAACTAGATGCATGATCCCCATTGTCAAAAACCGCGAGGTTTTAAGGTAGAGCGAGGAGCCGTACTAGGGACGGTCCCGGTTTTAACTACCCTGCCGTTATGCTGCCGAAATTTTGAATAATATTCATGTCTTTGAATTATTTTCATTTGCTGAAACTATATTTATTAATTGAATAGAAAACCTTCATGTGTTGAATCGATATTCATTCGTTGATTAGAAATTCATGTGTTGAATGGTATTCATGTTTTAAATATAAAAATCACATTTTTATCTATATATAGAAACTATAGAAAACCTTCATGTGTTGAATCGATATTCATTCGTTGAATTGAAATTCATGTGTTGAATGGTATTCATATTTTGAAATAAATTGTTTCATAATAAAAATCACCTTTTATCAACTATATAAACTATATGAAATGATAGTGTTTTGAAATGAATTGTTTTACAATAAAAATCACATTTTTATTATATACATGGATGTTGAAATGTGAAGTGTTAAAAATAGCAACTCGTTCAAATAATTATGCAGGAGTCGAAATATTCATTAATTAGCTAATGATATGACTTTTGCCTATGCATGCAACATTAGAATGGATGGTGTTTTTAAACCAAATGGAATCAAATATGAAGTCGAACGGGAAATGATAAATGATAAGAACTGTATATATGTACATGCATATTTATTGAACAGGTTATAGCCAAGGGGCTAGAGAAGAGGAATAAAATTTTGTGCCCGACAAATAGGTACGCATTTACTGTTTTGTTTGGGTGATGATTTTATGAGCCTGTTGGCTAGCCGCTTGGCTTTTTCTTTTTCTTTTTGACATGAGACGCCCGTGTGGCTATTTGGGAATTTTCCTAGCCCCTCCCGTACAAAGGAGGTTATGGCGAAATTTTCCAAAATTTAAAGGCGTTAGTGAAATATTTGAAGTGAAAACGATATTGAAATTGTTGAATGAACTATATTTATATAGATATATAAATATAAATAAAATTAAAACGAAATGTGGCCGTGCAGTTCGTGTTTTGAAACCGTAATTTCAAACAACTAGTGCGGGGGATCCGACCATTGGATTTTCCCGAAACCGCAACTGTTGGGTTCGCCTTGGAAATATCTTTCCAACGGCACCAACGTTGTAAAAATCCAACGGTTGGATTGTCTGGAATGTTTAATTCAAATCTGAAGAAAAACAGCGCCAGAAACGATTATATATATATATATATATAATCGAATAACGACGCTGCAGTTCGTATTTTGAAATTGAAACTTCAAACGATTGTACCGGGAGATCCGACCGTAGGATTTTCCCGAAACTGGAACCGTTGGATTCGTTTTGAAAAGACCTTTCTAATGATGTAAATTTTGTGAAGATCCAACGGTTAGATCTTCAGATATGTGTAAATCAAATCTGAAGAAAAACAGCGCCACGGCCGCGTTATGGCCCGAAGCGTCGTTTTGAATAAATTGGCTATTTTAAAATAAATAAAAATAGCGATAAATCATTATAAAATATCATAAACGATATGGAAAGGAAATAAACTGAATTTGCTCGATTTATGTGGTATTTGATGGTTGAATGTGTTTGGTGTGAAAATTACATTAAAGAACAAAATTGGTGTTGTCGAATGATTTAACCATTGAAATAAATTGATTTGAAATTCTAAATATACGTGAATTATTTGGAAAGGCCGAGTTAATTCTCATTTCAAATAATTGACCGACGATTGAAAATCGAAGATGAAGACGGTGGTCGAAGACCGGAGATCTTCACCTCGTTTGGATGGTAACCGAGGTCCTGATTGGGAGGCATCCCGAAATATGGATAATGAGTGGTGATCGTCCAGACGTACGTGGTGATCGATGGGTTTGCGAGGTATTTAGTGCCTCCGGTTTCGTTCAGACCCAGAACGGACTTGTAAATGGACTGTGTGTCTGACATTGGATTTTATTCTGTGACGATTGATCTCTGTTAAATATACATCTGTTTGGCGGCGGAGAATTTATTCTTTTGCTTAACGCCCTTCTCTGAAACGTACGAGCTCAGAGGTTGTATATCGATGGACATCAGTCGCATGGCATGAATTGCCTGTGTGGCATGCTAAGATGCAGTGATCAGGACTTCTGTTGAAAAGCAAAGTCTTGTGGTGATGATCAAAGCACCGCCTGTGTGGCATAGCTTTGTGTATAACGTGAAATCGCGATCCTCACACCCCGGTATGAACCAGAAACGGGAGAAAGGACCTCAGGGAGGGCCTGCGTTTCCTCCTAGCTAGGGTGGTGTCAGTGACCTACCAGCCCTGACATTTATATACTTTTCACCTATGTGGTTGTTGCTGTTGCGAGGCGCCTCGGTTAGATCGGACGATCCGGGTCCGATGGAGTCACTTGTTGGCTCGCTTACGTCCCAAAGGGCGGCGAAACGTAGTGCTCAGGCATTTTAATCCACTCCGTGTGGACCGGCCCTGTCGCTCCAAGGGTCGATGCGTTCTGATCCTGAGACTCGGTCTAGGCAGTCTCGAATTCGGTAAGGACTATCTTTTGCCTTGGTTCATGATGGAAATCCAATTTCCAAATACGTGACTGTGCGGTTTTGATTGTATACCTATATATGGCGACATAGTGGTATGGGGCATTAATGCCGTCTATGATTGATAGTTATGATTTGAAATTGTTTTCAAAACATATAAACGCTAGCAATAATATCAAATGCCTTTGTTTTATTCGTATCAAGCATATTTTGGCCATTATAAGGTAAAACTCTATCCTCCGGTTTGCGTTGCATTGTGTGATGGGAACTGAGTCTTATAATGGCTTCATTTTTATAAAAGGCATTGCGTTGTTTAAAAGAAAGATTTGTTTTAAAGCACCGACAATCCAATGGAGTAAACCCGTTCCACGAAAGTGGCGTGGTCCTGTGATTTGCCATATTATAAATATGTTGAGTAGATTTCTCATACCAGTCCCATGACTGACTCGTAGTTTGTTTCACTTTCAAACTCGGGTGCCCCTTTTTCTACATGGGAAACCTTGTATTCAGGTTTAGCTGGTTCTTTCTGGATAGCTGGAGCTGAAGATGGATTCCATCATTTATCTCTTTTTATGTTGTTCAGCTCCTATTGTACATATTTTGTTTGTTTTCCGCTGTGGACATTTATGTATAGCTGAACTGTATTTGTACTAAGTAAGATCCTGTATACTGTGTAACTCTGATGATTACTTTTATCCAGTATATTCAATTGTTCATTATCTGGTGTATTTATTTATTCTGTTCTGCTATTATCTGTTTCTGTGTTATATTCCACGGATTACCCTTGCCGCCGTCGGTACAGGGTTTGGGGTCGTCTCAAATATACATATTATCTACATGCTATGTTTTTCCTGCAAGCACAAGGTTGTACATAAATGAATGGGTACTTGCACATGGTAGTCTCAAATCAGCATATACATGAAGTACATACACTAGCACACACTGAATATCAAGAACATGCATAGGTCGGTTTGCTTAGCAGCAAAGTTAGAAAACTTTGGTAGAAAATTGTACAAAATCACTTTTAATTGGACTGCTGCCATCACACTACATAGGGTTGTTGCACACATGCCTCATATTACCACTTTAAAGCAAGTCCAGCCTAGCCTGCACAACATATAGATTAGGAAACGAAATTACTGTCAATGACTTGCACCATATTTCATTTCAATCAAAATCACCTTCACTTCAGGCCTGTTTGTAAACACACTGCATGACTTAAGACCTACCCAATTTATGCCTCAACCATTCACCTATATATATACACACAGAGGCTAGACAGAAATCACACACTAGTACAATGAGCAAAAGCTAAAGTAAAAAATGGCCGAGGAACATGAGTAGAAACCTAAAACAGAGAGCGGGAGAGTGGCAAGACAAGTGAGCTATTTTATTTCTTACAGAAAACCCTTTACTGTTAAATTTATGGGTGTTAATTAATATGTTTGATTCAAATGTTTATGCCATTTAATTGATTTATCTCGGCGAAACTGTTAAATTAGTAATGGATGTTTTTGGATAAACCTGAGACTCGAAGGCAAAGCCAGTAAACAAATTGTCATAGCAGGAGTGATAAGTGTGTACAAGCATTTAAATCCCCCACTATTATAATTAATTCTGAGTAGATTCAGATTTTTGTGTTAATATGAACCTGACACCTTTGATTCAATATTGATCTCTAGATTGAACAACCTGAGAATATATTGTAAAGACAGTACTATATAAAATTGAGTAAACTCCTATTATTATTATCAGTAATATTATTATTTTCCTATCCAAATTCCTGTATATTTCAATTCGATACAAGCATGTGTGTGAAAATATATACATTTAGTATTGTCTGATATAATGAGAATTAACCAGGAGATGTAGTGGCAAGTTAGTAAACCAAATACCTAACACAGTATAAGATATGTGAGTATATCCCCTAAAAATTCCATTCCTATTTTATATATAAACTCCAATACGTTCAAATCAGATGTACGCTGAGAGGTAGCTATGATGTTTTATTTCAATATATTTTTGTTGTTTAAAAGATTAATCTCTATGAATTATTAAGACCCGACTTGAAGATTTGATCAAGCCTGAGAAATGAAATACAAAACAGAACTAGTACCATATGAGTTATGTTGCTCCATTCTGGAACTGTATGCAAATTTGGATTCAAACATATGTTGTTCATACAAAGGGGTAAACTTGCATATGTATGTATGACATACAAAGGGGTTAACTTGCATATGTATGCATATCATACAAAGGTGTAAACTTGCACATGTTACTTGCATATAATCAAACACCAAACTTGCATAACATGTCATATATGAACTTGCATATAATCAAACACCAAACTTGCATAACATATCATATATGAACTTGCATATAATCATACACCAAACTTGCATAACATATCATATATGAACTTGCATATAATCATACACCAAACTTGCATAACATATCATATAACATCAAACTTGCATAACTTGCATAACATCATGAACACATAGCATATGATAACATAACTTGCATTGATCCACATTCATAGCCATAACCTCATTATATCCTATCATAATCATTTCAACAATTGGTCATTAAGGCTATAGAAACTCACAACTTGTTGATTAGCACTCCTATGAAGAAGATTAAGTTGCTAGAGTTGATTAGAAGTTTATTTGAGAAGCTATCTTCCTCTTTAATTTGATGGAGGCTCCTTCAAGTTGCATTTTGATGGCATGGCGACGTTGTTTCTATTTTTAGTATGAATTAGGGTAGTCTTAGGGTGTATTTATAGAATTAGGATGTAGTTTAGGCCCTTAGATTAACCCTAGATTAGGTTAGAGCCGTCTGATCTCGTCACAAACCACCAAACACAGCCCAAACTCCTTCAGGCTGCACCCAGGTCACACAGACCGACAGGGGGGGTCGACCCCTGGGTCGACTCCTAGGGGGGGTCGACACCCATGTCGACCCTAGGGTCGAAACCCTCTGTCTGGCGGGAGTTTTCCCGCCTCTTCTGAAATATGAAATCTGAATATTTTAAATCTATTTTGAATTTTCTGAAAACTTCTTCGGGCCTTAACTGGGTCATACGGACTCCGATTTTCGAAAACTCGGACTCTATTTCGCGTATTTTTCCGAGACGAACGCAATGGCATAGCCCGTTTCCCTTGATTCAGATTTTAAAATTTAATTCTGCCCTGTTTTATATTATAGCAAGTTATTCAACATACGGGGTGTTACATTCTCCCCTACTTAAAGGATTTCGTCCCCGAAATCTCTAAGTCAAGAAGAACGTATCCTACCAACCAAACAACCATCTACTCAAACCATCAAACACTGGCATCCATTGTCCTTAAAGTTTTTAATGTTGTATGAACATATGCAAAGAGTGTGTATATGTTCCCTGTCTAATGCAAAATCAGGCGGTCTACTGATTCAGTTGACCTTCTTAATGCAAACCATGATAGTGCCATGCATCCAATATGTATGCGAAAGAACCCTATCGACACATACTATTTCTACATGTGTGCACAACCATACACCAAAATGCATCATCCATATGATAACACAACCATTATACATCCATTAATATAGCTACCTACACACAATTATATGCAATATGCAATATGAAGTGACTGAGCCGATCTAGTGTCTAAAGTGTGTGTATATGCATCCACGAGCAACCACTAGCAAACACTTGCATCCACACGCATCCATCAATCATAACATGTCTCAAACACATGTTTCAACCATAGGTTTACCCTATCTAAAGGTCAAAGGTACTAATGAGAGGACATACTAAAGATAAGATAAGTACTAGACAAACGATAAAGGAGAAGTTAAAAGACATACCCTCAAAAAGGAATGAGTACAGTGAACGCAACTTCACTTTTGTCTCCCAAGTAGCATTGCTTTCATCATCGTCTCCCCATTGCACTTTGACTAGTCGAACCTCTCTGTTTCTCAACTTCCTAATCTCTGACCCAAGGATGCGGGTAGGAGCTCGTCGAATAGTCGCATCATGCTCTACCTCCACTTCTCTAAGCAAGCTCGGCTCTACCACCTCTGTGGTCTCATGTAGGCACTTCCTCAAATGTGACACATGGAATACGTCATGTACCCCACTAAGTCTCTTGGGTAAATCCACTCTATATGCCATCCAATCCTTTCCTTAATAGGAAACGGTCCTACAAATCTTGGTGCTAACTTCCCAACGGATCCAAAGCGAACAACATTCCGTAATGGAGATACTTTAACAAAGACCATGTCCCCAACATCAAACTCCAGATCCGTCCTCCTCTTATCCGCGTAAGATTTCTGCCTATCTTGCGCTGCTTTCATCCTTCTTCGAATCAAATCAATCTTTTCCGAAGTCTCTCTAACCATATCAGGCCCAAGCAAGATCTTATCCGTAGATTCCCACCAACATGTAGGTGATCGACAAGGCCTTCCATAAAGAGCTTCGAAAGGAGCCATACCAATACTAGACTGAAAGCTGTTATTATACGCGAACTCCACCAATGGAAGATGTTCTTCCCATGTACCTCCAAAATCCAAGATACATAGCCTCAAAAGGTCTTCTAGAACACGATTCACCCTCTCGGTCTGGCCGTCCGTTTGAGGATGATATGCGGTGCTCAAACACAACTGAGTCCCCACCGCCTCTTGCAAACTTTTCCAGAACTCGCTAGTGAAGATAGGATCTCGATCACTCACTATGCTAGAAGGTACCCCATGCAATCGAACTATCTCTCGAAGATAAACTGAAGCTAGCCATGGAGCAGTCCTCTTACTCTTTACGGGTATGAAATGGGCACTCTTAGTAAGTCTGTCTACCACAACCCAAATTCCCGTATTACCCTTCCTCGATCTCGGTAACCCATCAATAAAATCCATCAAGACGCTATCCCACTTCCATTGCGGAACTTCCAATGGGTGAAGCAACCCACCAGGTTTCTTTTGCTCCGCTTTCACTTGTTGGCACACCAAGCATCTAGCGACATACTCGGCCACATCTTTCTTCATACCGGCCCAAAAGAAAACTCGCTTCATGTCTTGGTACATCTTGTCCCCACCAGGATGAATGGTCATCTTTGAACGATGCGCATCATCAAGAATAGCCTTCCTCAAACCCTCGTCTTGCGGTACACAAAGTCTACCGTCTCTACGCAAGCACCCCCTATCGTCTAGGGTGTACCTACTCAAATGGCTGGACGACTCCCCCCTTATGAGCCTCTCTACCAACTCAACCAACTGTGGGTCGTCCCGCTGTGCCTCGCCAATCCGTCCCAAAAGAGTAGGTCTAACCTCTAAGGATGCTAGCAAACCGGGTATAAAGTCAACGGAAGGTCTGAAATCAAACATCGAGATAAATTCCAAGCTTCGTCGCTCCACGAACAATGGACTCAAGGACAACCTTTTTCTGCTCAAGGCGTCCGCCACCACGTTACCCTTGCCAGGGGTATACGCTATCTCGAAATCATAGGATGCTAAGAACTCCATCCACCTTTGCTGTCTCAAGTTCAAATCCTTCTGAGAAAACAAGTACTTCAATGATTTGTGGTCAGTGAACAATTCGAATCTCTCGCCAAGAAGATAATGGCGCCAAGTCTTAAGCGCAAAAACAATAGCGGCCAACTCTAAATCATGGGTAGGGTAATTTTTCTCATGCGCCCTCAACTGCCTTCCACCGTAGGCTATTACCCTTCCCTCTTGCATTAAGACTGCACCCAGTCCTGTCCCATAAGCATCGGTATAAACAACAAATGGCTTACTCCCATCTAGAAACACTAAGACTGGAGCTGTGGTTAAAGCTCTCTTTAACCGTTGGAACGCATCATCACATTCTACGTCCCATGCGAAGACTAGATTCTTCTTCGTCAAGCGAGTTAATAGGGCTGATATCTTCGTGAAGTCCTTGATAAACTTCCTATAGTAGCCAGCCAACCCCAAGAAACTCCTCACCTCGGTAGCATTCTTCGGAACCTTCCAATCTTGGATGGATACTACCTTCGCGGGATCCACAGCTATCCCTTCCTTAGAGACCATGTGCCCTAAGAACCGCACTTCCTTCCTCCAGAAGTGACATTTAGAGAATTTAGCCTTAAGGCTATGCGCTCGAAGAGTCTCCAACACTTCCCTAAGATGTAGGGCATGTTGTTCTTCACTCTTAGAAAATACTAAGATGTCATCCACAAAGACCACCACGAACTTATTAAGGTACTCCCTGAACACCCTACTCATCAAATCAACAAAGTATGCAGGGGCGTTCGTCAAACCAAATGGCATCACAAGCCACTCATAGAAACCATCCGGAGTCCTAAAGGCAGTCTTGTCTATGCTATCCTCAGCCACTCTCAACTGATGAAACCCCGTGGCCAAGTCCAACTGCGAAAACACTGAGGCGCCAACCAACTGATCAAAGAGATCATCAATCCTCGGCAATGGGTGTCTATTCTTCTTTGTGAGCTTGTTGAGTTCTCTATAGTCTACACAAAGTCTGAGGGACCCATCCGCCTTCGTGGCAAAAACTACTGGAGCACCCCACTCTGATATACTTCGTCTTATGAATCCCTTCTCAAGCAACTCCCCTACTTGCTTATGGAGTTCCCTCCTCTCACGAGGAGCCATGTGGCGCACTGGCAAAGATACTGGTTTAGCATTGTCTACCAGATATATTCGGAAGTCTATCTCCTGCTTCGGAGGTAAGCCCTTCACCTCCTCAAACACATCCGAGTATTCCCGGACCACTCTAACAGATCGCAAACTCTTGACCGAAGCGTCAAGCGATTCAAGATAACTTAGCATAACAGAATCCATGGGATTACAAGAGATCTCGAGAGTGTTACCCAAGCGGGTCATGAGCTTAACAACTCTCCTTTCGGAATCAAGAACGGCACCATTACTGGATAACCAGTCCATGCCCAAAATCAACCCATAGCCCGTGAAGCCCAAAACAAAAGCATCACATCTAAACTCAACGCTAAGTATGGAAATCTTCAAACCCAAACATATCATGGACAAATAAATGGAGCCCCCAATTGGGTTTGAAACAATCAAGGGATCATCTGCTAGACTGGTGTCTAAGTGCAGTGACTCAACTAATGATGATGAGATAAACGAATGCGATGCGCCAGAGTCAAACAAAGTACGGACAGGATGATCAAACAGAAAAACCAGACTTTCAACGGAAATAGTTCTACCTCTTTCCTGAATCGGTGGAACCGCAAGAGCCTGAACTTGCCCCCTTGCCTGACCTGGTGCCATAAGAGCTTGCACCTGTCCCCCTAAGGTAGATCCCGTCCTCTGCCCCTTCTTAGGGCAGTCCTTCACAAGATGCCCTGCTTCGCCACAGTGGAAGCAGCCCGTCTTTTTCTTCTTCCGACAATCTTTGCTTAGGTGGCCTGGTGTCCCGCAATTGAAGCATTTCTTCTTTCCCTTGCCACCGTTGCCTTTCCCACCCTTGTTTTGCTGTTGCTGTTGAGGTCTCTTCTGATCTCCTTTCTTCTCGGGTGCCTTATTAGCATTGGTACCCTTCTCTTCCTTATGCATGAGTGCCATGTCTACTAGCTTCTCAAAGGTGGCCCCCATAGGGATGTGAGTCATAGCCAATCCATGCATCGGTTCATTCAAGCCCTTAACGAATCTCAAAGCTTTCTTCTCCGGTGTATTCACCATGTCTATGCCAAACCTTGCCAATTGATTAAACTTGTTGACATATTCCTTCACTGATAGGTTTCCTTGCTTTAGAGTCAAGAACCTTTCCATATACAAGTTCTCCTCCGCCCTTGAGAGAAACTTTGCCACAAACCTTTGCCTGAAATCCGCCCAAGAGTCAACAGGGCGTTCTCCATTAGTGACCTCCCACCAGAATGAGGCCTCTCCCTTCATCAACCAAGCCGCTAACTTGACTTTCTTTCCTTCTTCCATCTCAAAGATATCTATCAACTCTTCCACCTCCTTAAGACAATCCCTAGCATCCACAAAAGTTTCTGATCCTTGAAAAGGTTTCCCTCCCATAGCCTTAAATTCCTTGCAAGTCTTAGCAAATGTATCCGTGCGAGGAGGAGGAGGAGGAGGAAGATCGGGTGCTACTGTTGGTGGAGGAACATTTGCTGGACCCGCAGTGGCGGCCCTAGCCTCCATCAATCTCCTATACCATACTGGTATCGCTACACCCTCCGGAAAGTTAAGATCTTCAGCCACGCTGAAACGAAAAAGGAAAGATTCAAAACGGAGAATTCGAAAGATAAAGATATGGCTATTGGGGATTATGTTTTTCTTTCAAAAACTTTTCTCTTAAAAGACATGTTTTTGAAAATACTTCTTCCAAAAATATTTTTAGAAAAATAGTTTTCTAAAAATTTTATCTGTTTCGGTAACCTTCAGCTCTGATACCACGTGTAAAACCCCACACCCGCTAAGGTCACTCACTAAGGGAATGCCTTAACTTTGGTGGAGTATTTTAAGTGAATATAGGACAGAAAAATTACAACAAGACAGATATAAATAATACTTGAAAATCTAAAACATCATTTCATTGCAGCAGAAGGTAAACATGTTTAGTTACAACACCATAAAAGAGTCAAGTACTAAATATCCATCCTGATAAAACATAAGTACATAATCCCACTACATAACTAATAGCCATAATAGAAAAGATAAGCTGGGCTTTACATCACAATCCAAGCTCCAAAAGATAGATAAAGCAATCTGATCAAAGCCCACTAGTGCTAGGCCCACTCTGAGAACCTGAGGATTGGGAAAAAGATAAAAACAACGGGGTCAGACATAAGTCTGAGTGAGCCCTATAACTTTAACAATACAATCATTAAAGTAATTAGGGTATGATATAAACTTGGTACGGTGATGACTGGGGATAAATGACTACACTCAGCAGCCAACTAGACATAAGATGAACTAAGATAACGGTAAAGACACATCTACCCACCCAAGGGTAATTACTAACTGCACCACACCAGTCATTCCTACTTAAAGGTTGATCCCACCCAAGGACTTAGAAAATTTAATTAGTAGTTTCGTGTACCCCTAGCTGACTACATAGGTGTCGTCTGCCCCTATCTCCACTAGGTGTACCCACTACTCCCCAAGCGATCGGCTCCCTACCGTAGATACCCGTGCTGGCCCCACAGTGGGGTGTATCACTCCCCAAAGTGGCAACCCGATACAACCAATGGTGCACGGCTTATACCTACACGATGCAACAACGCCTTACCTACCACCCGGGTCCACACACGCATATGAAACCCGTTGGACTTGCGTTGCCACCGCTAACCCGTTTTGGCCTCTTATAGTCAAGCCCAGTACGCGTGTCCCGTCCTCGACATGGGTCGAGCCCAATAAGATACATATGGGTTACTGGTTGAAATGGGCCCCCACAAGCTACCCTCCTAAGCTTGTCTCTTTTTCTAGTGCATCCCACTTAACCCTTTAATTATGTTTAATTACATGCTTCTACTTGGTTAAGTATTCTAATCGTATTTTCTATTGCCACCCAAGGCAACCCACTAGATTTCCACATGCCACCCAAGGCACTTACTTAATCTCCACATGCCACCTAAGGCACCCACTTAACCCCTCATGCCCCACTACATGCTTATCTGGTTAAGTGTTTCTTAATTGATTAAGAACGTAACCGTTGTAAAGACCTCTCACATTAGACTATCTTTTATGGCAGCTGGATTTGCCGGTCGGGTCCGGGCAGCCTTACGCCATAACCGAGTCTAACCTCGTGTCTTTACACTTATCACGTATTTAGTTTATGCCTAAGACCTCTCACATTGGGCCAGTCATTTGTAGCCGCTGGATTTGCCGGTCGGTTCCGGGCAGTCTTATGCTACAAAAGGGTCCAACCTCGTGTCTTAGTCGATTAATTACACCTAATTAATCACCCCCATAATTTGTATTAATTATCCCTAATTAATTACAAATTTAATGATGTACATAATTGACTCAATTATGTCCATCCACTTTATGGTATGCATAATCATACCAACTTCACACCATTTCATTAACATGAATATTAACCCCATCGTTCCCCACGTAATTCGCTAACATGACATACTTAAAAGGGAAGATTCATCACACATACAATGGGTTCAACTTGCATAACATTAGCATCAACATGGGTTTAAAAGGTGTCAACATGCATATAGCATCAAACCCAACTAGCATAAATAATCAACCCAAACTTGCATGAATCACATATGTCATAAAGAGGGTAACTCGCATAAGCTACTTATGTCATACAAAGTGGTAAACTTGCATATGTATGTATGACATACAAAGGGGTTAACTTGCATATGTATGCATATAATACAAAGGTGTAAACTTGCACATGTTACTTGCATATAATCAAACACCAAACTTGCATAACATGTCATATATGAACTTGCATATAATCAAACACCAAAATTGCATAACATATCATATATGAACTTGCATATAATCATACACCAAACTTGCATAACATATCATATATGAACTTGCATATAATCATATACCAAACTTGCATAACATATCATATAACATCAAACTTGCATAGCTTGCATAACATCATGAACACATAGCATATGATAACATAACTTGCATTGATCCACATTCATAGCCATAACCTCATTATATCCTATCATAATCATTTCAACAATTGGTCATTAAGGCTATAGAAACTCACAACTTGTTGATTAGCACTCCTATGAAGAAGATTAAGTTGCTAGAGTTGATTAGAAGTTGATTTGAGAAGCTATCTTCCTCTTTAATTTGATGGAGGCTCCTTCAAGTTGCATTTTGACGGCATGGCGACGTTGTTTCTATTTTTAGTATGAATTAGGGTAGTCTTAGGGTGTATTTATAGAATTAGGATGTAGTTTAGGCCCTTAGATTAACCCTAGATTAGGTTAGAGCCGTCTGATCTCGTCACAAGCCACCAAACACAGCCCAAACTCCTTCAGGCTGCACCCAGGTCACACAGACCGACAGGGGGGGTCGACCCCTGGGTCGACCCCTAGGGGGGGTCGATACCCATGTCGACACTAGGGTTGACACCCTCTGTCTGGCGGGAGTTTTCCCGCCTCTTCTGAAATATGAAATCTGAATATTTTAAATCTGTTTTGAATTTTCTGAAAACTTCTTCGGGCCTTAACTGGGTCATACGGACTCCGATTTTCGAAAACTCGAACTCTATTTCGCGTATTTTTCCGAGACGAACGCAATGGCATAGCCCGTTTCCCCTGATTCAGATTTTAAAATTTAATTCTGCCCTGTTTTATATTATAGCAAGTTATTCAACATACGGGGTATTACAGACATTATATAATAATTGCAGAATTTGACATCGTCGTCTAAGCTTAAGTTCAAGTCTCCAATATCTATATATATACACACACACGTATATGTATTCATATATATAACCGATAGAAAGCAAAATAAAAAGTTGAAATAAATCGATGAATTTATTTCAAGAAGAATTTGAATAAATATTATGTAAATTAAATCGTCGCCTAAGATCAAATATTTCAAATTATTATCATTGAAATTAAATGAGGAATTATTGTTGATTGCTATTGTTGTAATGACTAGTTGTTGTTTATTATCTATTGTACTATGAAGTGACCAAACAGATACAAATTAGCTAAAACAAACCGTCAACAAGTTTTAATGTACTTTAATGGTTTTATGCTGGAATTAGAAATAAGATTTTATAAAATAAGCTAATTGAATGGTCATGTAATGAAAATATAAGTATAAAAAAGGATGGACTAGGAAATTTGATCGTAACTGCAGAATTAGACGTCGTCCTCTAAAGTTTAGTTCAAGTCTTATATATACATATATATATGTATGTATGCATGTACGTATGTGTGTATTCACATATATCATCTATTGAAAATGGAATAAATGTTTAAATAAATCGATGCATTTATTTAAAAGGGTTCGGAATAATTATAATGTGAAATTGGTCGCAAATCGCGATCACATGTTTCAAACTATTATTAGTTTGGAATGAAACATTAAATCGTTGTTGGCTGTTAATGTTATGTGGAATACTCATTGTTAATTATTTATTATAGAAGGATCAAATAAAATCTAAATTAGCTTAAATAAAACATTGTTACGTTTTATTGTTATTATCTTCTATTCTGAATCAGGATTTAGATTTGTATAAGTTAATTAAATATAATGGATATGTCATGAAAATTACTTATGCTCTGGAATGATTTAAATGAATTGTTTTATCTATCTACACTGTTTAAATTTGATAGTTAAAACATCGATTATCAAATAAATATCCCCTGCATGTTAGTTCGAAGAGACATGATGGGAACTAGACCCAAAACCACTTCGAACTGGCTTTGCATTCATAAAGTGACTTGCAGATATATTTATGGTAAGAGTGAAGACCGTAGATTTTCATGAGCGGAAGGACTACTTGATGAATATTCCTCAGTCGCTCCTAGAGATATTTTGATAGCGATCCTGCCGTGATTGAATCTTCAGATTTGCAAGGACTACTCGTTACTGATCCATGGGGTGATTCCTATATTGGATGCAGTAGGAGAGTTCCTTCGGTTCATCCTGTTCTTGGATGACTTGTATGGACGAATGTCTGACAGTGTATTTCCTATAAACCACGTACGTTGATTTTCACAAATATATCGAGTTGATGGCAAGGAACTTCTTTTACATCCGGAGTATATTTGTGGTCGTCAATTAGTGACTTTGCGGATTTGACAATGTGGCATTTAAAGTAAATGATGGCCAGATGTTCTGAAGGAAAATTCTAACCTCAAGCCTCGTCAAGCGAGAAATGACAAAAATCAGGCAGGCAGCATGGCTATGTGGGTCGCTCCCATTAGGGTGTATAATCACTTATCTAGAGAAATTCCATTTCCTTCTTTATTCTATTCGATGCTGTCCCTTTTCGGGAAACGGTTGTTGATCCCAACTGTTGGTGATATACATTCGATACACTCAAGCGAAATGAGTGGTCGGAAATGTGTGAGCCGGGTTGCAAGACGTTCTTGTTGAACCCAGCGTATTCGCCTCTAAAGATACACTATCGGTAGGTGGTTCCATACCTTGTCATAGTCGGAATCCAATCCCCAATAAGCGCCCGCGGTTTTGATTCTATACTTATTGTGGAGCGTGAAATGCAAGCATTCCGCTAGACTGATATCTATTTGTATTTAGACACTATTATAATATCAGATGATATATATGATTTCAAAAATGTTTTGTGTTATCGTAAGGTAAAAATCGTTCGTATTTATGTGTGGATTTGGTCTTACGATTATCCTTTGTTTCGAAAAGATTTTGAACTTTAAAATCAATCTGTTTTAAAATCGTTTACTTACACCAGTCCCATGACTGACCCAGAGTTTATTTTTCTATGTTTTCCCTAAACTCTAGGGTGCCCAAATTTGTACGTGCAGTCAAGTGGTTTCATGATTTTTCTGATTCACTTGAAGGATCTTGGAGCAGGAAGCTTCAACATTAGATATAGAGTTTATTTCCGCTATGTTGTATATACGTTGTACTATAATGAAGTATGTAAGTATAAATACAGTTTTGTATTTCAAGATGTTATATAATATATATTTTTTCAGTTCCGCTGTGAGATTCGTTGTACTCTGATTCTGCTGTGCTTAGTTCATCTTTTTCTTCTATTCTAACTTTCTTTCTTTCTATTTCTCACCCTCTAACTTCTTTCTATTAACGATCTGTTAATTTCTGATGTTTGATTAGTCAATATGTGATACAGGAAACATATTAGTATCGATCATCAGGATCAGAACTTTTCGGGTTGTTACAACAAGAAATATCATTCCATGCTTTAACCAGCTGCTCTCACCCATGAGCACTTCGTCTCACTTCTTCAATCAACAATAACCCGATCTCCATCCTCATAGATTTAGGCTCGACTCACAACTATCTTCACCCTAAGACAACAAAAATTTTGGGTTGGAAATTGATACCGCGAACGCCTTCATTGTCACCGTAGGCAACGACGATAAATTGAGAAGCTTGGGTAGTTGTTCAAATGTGCGTGTGGATGTTCAAGGGCATAATTTTGGCATCGATTTTCATTTGCATGAAATTGTGGGCTCAGACGGAGTTATTGGAATTCAATGGTTGGAGCAAAATGGGCCTTATCATAATGGACCACCAAAAATTGACCATGTCTTTTGTTTACCAAGACCGAACCAAAAATTAATCTGTTTTCAGTACCTACAATTCTAACCAATCTTCCTTCAGTCCAAACTCCACTTCTACCACAAACCGATCCATAACTCGACCGACTACTAACCTCATTCAAACATGTTTTCACCACACCAACAACACTACCACCAACCTTGCCCTTCAACATCATGTTAACCTAATGTTGAATTCCAATCCGATAAACACCAAACCATATTGTTACCCATACTACAAAAAGAATGAAATCGAACTCCAGATTCAAAATATGCTCAACTCACAAATCATTAAACCATCAACTAGCCCAATTTTCCCTATCCTTCTAGTAAAAAGGAAGGATGGCTCATGGCGTTATTGCGTCGACTATAAAGCACTCAGCGCAATCACTATCAAAGACCCTTTTCGCATTCCAACAGTTGACGAATTATTGGACAAGCTACATGGTGCAGTATTTCTTTTCCAAAACTAGAACTCTGAAGTAGATATTTCCAAATTCGCATCCACCCTCCTGACATTCCTAAAACAGATTTTCGAACCCATAAACGCCATTATGAATTTTTGGTTATGCCATTCAGCTTAACAAATGCTTCATCCACTTTCCGTGCCACAATGAATACATATTTCACCCTCACTTATACAATTTCATTCTTGTTTTTTATGACATTCTTGCTCATAGTTCATCATAGGATGTTGACGTAAACCATCTTCAAATAGCATTACAAATTCTTGACTAGAACCATTTCTTTGCCAATTTGGAAAAATGTAAATTCGGCCTCAAAGAAATTGATTATTTGGGCTACTTGATTTCTCATGCGGGTGTACGCATTGACCCATCAGCGGAAATGATACAATGGCCAAAACCAAAATCGATAACCAAAGTACGTGGGTTTCTGGGCTTAACGGGTTATTACCGCAGATTTATAAAGAATTACGCACAAATTGCAAGCCCACTAACCAATTTGTTGAAGCATAACAGTTATAATTGGAGCCCACAAGACCAGTTAGCTTTTGACTACTTGAAACAAGTTGTATCATCCACGCCCATTGTATCCCTTCCAAATTTCAATGAACCCTTCACCCTAACAATCGTGCCTCCGACATGGCTATTAGAGCCGTATTATCCTGAGCCGAGCACCTGCTAGTCTGTTTTAGCCTTAAACTACCTCGCTACCTCCAAAACGCTCCCACCTATTTGAGAGAAATGTTTGCATTACTTCTTCTGTAAAAAAAACACCATTATCTGCTCAGCAGAACCCTTCAAAATCATCATCGATAATCAGAGCTTAAGAGAGTTGACCTCACTAATAGTTCAGATGTCGAAACCACAGCGATGGCTTACAAAGCTTTTGGGATTTAATTTAACAATTCATTATCAACCAGGGAAGCAGAATGTTGTCGCCGACGGACTGTCTCAATTCACTCGCAATGCTACAATTAACCAACATTTTCTTTGAAAGCAGACATCTAGCAGGCACTACGCGATGACCCAGCAGCTCAAGAAATAATAAATCAACTCAATGCAGGTACATGCTCGAACCCTAAATACCACTTTCAAAATAAATTGTTGTTTTAGGGAAATCGAATTTATGAACCAGGCAATTTTGAATTGCAAACTGCAATTAATAACGAGTTACACAACTCCAAAATCGGGGACATTATGGTATTAAGGGCACTGTTTCCAGAATTTCTAGTAATTTCTTTTGGCCAAAACTATCCACCGCTATTCAAAATTTCGTGAAACAATGCAATATGTGTCCCCATATCAAATTAAAAAATACTCAATATAAGGGTTTACTTCAACCATTGCCAATTCCAATCCCAATTTGGGAAGACATAACCATGGATTTTATAACCCTTGTTCCACCGTCAGCCGGGAAAACTACAGTATGGGTAATCGTTGACAGTTGCCCAAATACGTGCATTTATGCACACTCCCCCCATCAGTATCAGCCTCTCAGTTAGCTACTCATTTCTTACAAGAATACGTTCTCGCTTGTATGGATTTCCCTGTTTTATAGTCTTTGATCGAGATCGCGTATTCACTAGCCAGTTTTGGAAATCATTATTTTGTCTTCACGGCACCAACCTCCAAATGAGTAGTGTGCACCACCCACAGACCGATGGTCAGTCTGAAGTTGTCAATCGATGCTTGGAGACATATTTGAGAGCTGTAGTTGGGGATGTTCCAACAAAATGGGTCAAGTGCTTACCATGGGCAAAGTGGTGGTTCAACACCACTAAACGCACATCATTAAACATGTTACCTTTTCAAGTGGTTTAGGGCATACCTCCTCCAGTACTTTCAAATTACATCAACTCTGCATCTCCTGTACCCGAACTCAATGACTAGATTTAAACAAGTGGACAAGGTCGATCTTGAAGGGGTGGTTATTGATACGCATAACACCACCATGGTGCACATGCAGGCAACCAAGATAACAGTACATGTCCCAAAAGAGTTATACAAGTGCCTAAGAGGTTGTTAGACTAAAGCAAATGGACATAATGCAAATTCAGTTACAAATGGGCACACGCAGACTTGCTACAATATTCATTTTAGTTTTATTGTTGTTTACTTTTCTGTTGCACTGATACTAATCTATTACAAAAAGGTATATCTACAATAGGCCTATACCTAGCCATGTAAGAAAAGTTGTTATGAAAGTTTCTATAAATTTACCTACATTGAAAGAAAAGGATATGGAACAGTTATTACAAATGTCTCTCTATTTCTATTTCTTCTTTTCAGCCATGTCTTCTTCTTCTTTAACCTTATCTTCCTCCTCCCCACTGTAACTCACATCAGATGGTGAGTACGGTTGCTTGCAGTTTACTGAGGTGGAGGAGAATGTTTTTGCAGTAAGGATTTTGGTAGAGGAGTAGTTCAGATGTATGCAATAAGGGAAATTTGGTTGATTTGATTCAATGATGGGCAGGTGTTTGGTGATGATGAATGATAAGGGTGTTGAATGTCAATTACAACTCGGTGAATGATCAGTCATGGCAACGGATATTTGGAAATGTAAAGTTATAGGAGTATGGGTAGTGGTACCATTGAAGGAATCGAGATGGTGTATGAATGTAGCATTGAGGATGGAAGGCAGTATGTGATGGTGCTTGTTTGTAGATTAATGCAATTGTTTTGGTTGGACGGAAATGATGTTAGCTACTTAGCTTGCAATGCGAAATGGTGTTGTAATTGTATGAATGTGGTATTGAGGATGTTTTGTAGTTGTCAGTTGAGTTTAAATTTCGGTGGTGAGCTTGTTAGAGAACAGTAGTTTCGGTGGAATAGGTAAATAGTAAATGAGGCAGAATCATGGTGTTTGAGCTTGTGGAAGAGAGGATGACTGAGACGTTGCAGTTTCTGGTGGGGAGGGATGATGTAGTGAAGAAGTGAAGCGGAGTAGTTGTGGTTAAGGGGTTTGTTGCTTAGATTGTTCAAGTGAACTAAGGAGAGATGCAATATTTGTAAAATAGTTTTAAAATATAAGGTGATAGAAAATCTGCAAGGTAATGCAAAGTGTAAAACAATCTAAATGTAAATTGTTGTTGACAGTGAGCATGAAAGCAAATAAAACAGTGATTATCAAATTAATGAAAAGTGTATTACTGTTTTTTCTTGAACTGAAAGCAGCTACCAAAATGCAAGCTAAATAAGTGAAGTAGAAAAAAAAAATTGTGCAACAGTTAAGCAAAACCGAACAGTGAAACTGAAATGAAAAAAAGATGCAATTATGTGAACAAAGAATAGAATATGCACATTAATACTTAAAAAATATATAGAAGGTGCATTTTTTTTTTAAAAAGGCAGAAGCTGAAACTTGTAACTCCAAAGAACTGAAATTTTGAACTGGTGACACAGGAATTTAAAAACAGTAACACGCTGTTTTTTTTAAATAATAATAATTGAGAACTACTAAATGAAATAAGGGATTTAAGCTCACTAGCAATTAGGGCTGTAAATTTTGTACGAATGTGTAATGTCTTGGATTTTTCTCTTTTTATAAAAAATATTTAATATTTAATTGAAATAATAAGTGAATTTCTATATTGAAGTTATTGATTTAATAATTGATATATGAATTGATATCCACTACCGTAATGTGAAACGATAATAATTGAATTCACGGTTAAGCTAATCGAAACAATTCAATCGATTAATTTAATTTTTTTTATTGAATTAGAACAATAATTATTATTTATTATCAATGAATTTAGCTATTTGAAACTGTTTTATGTTTAATCGAGTTTAATTTCAGAATCAGTTCCGTGGAATTTAAAATAACGTCATAATCTGAAAACATCAGCCATTATGTTAGAATAACGGTCGTGTTATCGAGTAAGGGTACCGCGAGATATTTAGCTATTTAATTTAAACAAAATAAAGAAAATTAAACTAATCACTTTCAGCCAACCTACAATAAATCCAGCCTCCCTAAAAACTGCTATATATTTCTTCAAGCTAGAAAAAAATGGTCTCCTCTTTCATTTACAAGCCACCAAGAATTAAATGGCGACATACGAGTGGTTTCCTCGTTCTCATCTATAAATTGAAGCCCTCACCTTTGTATTCTCTATCCATAAACCAACGAATCAATTCCAAACCATTTCCCTATCCGCCCCTTTTTCCTTTCAGTAAATCGATTTCCCAATTCAAGAAGGAGAAAAAAAAACGCGATTTAAAATCAAGCCGCAAGGCTTTCTAAATCTGAAAAGAGAGAAGAGGCGCTTGATATCAGTGGAGTAGTGGGGTTCCGTTCAAACTCGGTTCGATAGTTGATTTCATGGCCCGAGGTCTTCGAGTGGGGAAGGAGAGGGTTTCGTGCGATGAAGGTTGTTGAGTTCAACTTCGAACAGTGGAAAAGTATATGCAGAATCGAAGTAGGTTTGGGGAAGTCGTGATATTTGTATTGTGATTCTGTAAATTGGATCTGTGAGGACTGCATGGTATTTTGGTCTGTGAACTGGTGTTGATACTGGAGGAAGTTGGGGTCTAATAGTTGAACGACATGGATCTGTGGAGCCGATGTGACTGGAATGGAGCCTTCTCATTGTCGAACTGGGTAAATTATGGGAAGGGCTCGACAGTGGAATTGGAAGTTCACTCGTGCGAAGTTTGATTGGTGTGATGTCTGAGGTGATCTTGTGGGCGACATGGAGTTCGATTTTATTGAGGGTGTACTAGTTAATTTTGGGACCGACGATAGGTGACTGGGGGGGTTCGATCTTTGTTTTTGGTAAAAGTGATGTAGGGTGACAAGGACGAGATGAAGATGTTGTAGTTATTGAACAGTTGTGGGTTAGTACAGTGTAAGATGGTCTGATCAGTCTAAATGGAGGTAGCAGTGATGTTCTAGCGAGAGAAGGATTCAAAGATGAGTGTATCATTGGCAATAAGGTATTTGTGAGTTGGAATTTAGGTTTAATTTGAAATTGATTCATAAGTGGGTAATTAATTTAATCAAGCTAGTATAATTTGATAAATGAAATTTCAATAATATCATTTTACATTAAAAAGCAGATGTATGAAAGAGCTCGATGTAGTGATGATAGGAGTTCAGAAGTGCGGATGTCCGTAGTACCAGACAATAGCAAGGTATACATTTTATTGAAATTTAAAAATACACTAAATAATAGGTTTTTTCATTCTAGTAGTTAATAAAGATAAATAAATGTCAATAAGTAAATTAAAATTAAATAATCATAGGTGGAAAATAAATTCATTCAAGTCGATTCGAAGACGCAATAGTCTGGAATTTAATTGGATATTCGGCAAATGGAAATCAGGTGAGTAAATCTCACTTTAAAATTTATTTTTATCATTAAAATAAATTGTTGGCTACTTGGTTGCATTTATAAATTGTTTACCAGTCTTGGTTATTATATATTAGTTATCTAGGCTTGGTGATTGTGGCTATTATTTTATATATTGGATGTTCCCACAGTACCATTAGAGGACGCCCGCAGTACCATTAGCGGATGACCCTATCGCCCCATGATATATGAGTGGATGACCTTTTATATCGCGATGTCCTACCTTGAATCAGGATTGGTATTATTTATATTGTCTAACATCTTTCAATGCAGGAAAACATGTTGGAGGAATCCGACTAGATTCCTCAAATTTATTTACTGTTGTTTACATATTAATATGTTTGTGATGTGTGAATTGAATGGATGATCTGTTTGTTTGGATATTAGAATATCATTGGCCTTAGATATTAATATTTAAAAATACCAAAAAGGGATTTTTGGATTTAAAAGGGAAATTTTACTTTCCGAAATGGAAATGGAATTTCGAATGGATTGAGAAATATTAACTTGTTTTTAATAATAAAAACAAGTAGCTTGTTATAAATGGAAAGAAATTTATCGTTTGATAATATTAGATTTTTAAATTCAAGTTTGAATTTCAAAAAAATGAAAATTTTATTTTCCAAAATGGGAATTGGATTTGAAATAAGGACTTCTTTTAAATAATTTAAAACAAGAAGCGGAATATATAAACGATGTATATAAATGAAAAAAAATATTATCGTTGGAAAGTCAAGAAATATAAATTCAAGCATGATTTTAAAAAGGAAAATTCATTTTCCAAAGTGGGTTTTCAAATGGAATTTAAAAGAGAAATTTGTTCTAATATTTAAACCAAGAAGTAAAATGTATAACCGACGTTTTAAAATGGATGTGAAAAATTATCATTATAATTTATAAATTTAAATTCAAGTTTGAGTTTAAAAAGGGAAATTTATTTTTCGAAGTGCAAATAGGATTTTCAATTGGAATTTGAAATATAAGCTTGTTTTAAATATTTAAAACAAGAAGTAAAATTTATAAACAACATTAATAAATAATTATCATGAGAAATTTGATTATTGAAATTTTAATATGAGTTTAAAATAGAATTTTAATTTGAAATCATTTCAAGAAAGAGAAATGATGAAATTTATTCTGATATTCAACATGTAAAATGATTTGAAATAAATCCATATGAATTTATAATTAAAGTTTGATTATATTGAATTTATTAAACAAATAAATTATTTTTCAAATAAGATATTGGGATTATTTTGATAAAACTAAAGTGGAAATAAAATTCCATGTATGTATATATATATATATATATATATATATAAGTTATAAAAATATACTATTCCAAAACGGGGATCGAGTTTAAAAAGATTATAAAGTAGAAGTTTGTTTTTATAAGGTAGTTAATTTATAAACAACGTTTATAAATATGATGAAGAAAATTTCCATTGGGTAATTTGGAAATTTAATGCAAGAAATGAAATGGAAACGTGGGATTTAAATCGAGTTTTTGTATTACAAGCTTGTATCTATCTCAAGATAAGAACGTTGTCGGTCAAGCTCTGAGAGGTAATTAAAATACCACAACTTGAACGACTTCGCTATTACGATGGATATTAGTTTGTAATGGTGAAGTATGTTGAATTTATGGATTATTTCCACAAAAGGGAATTTAATATTTGAATTCAATTATATCGAACTTTTATAAAATAATTTATATCCAAAGAAGTTCGAAATTTAATATAGGAACGGATCTGTAAATAATTTATAACCAAGTTATGAAATTTTTGAGGAAATAATGAACGCTTTTGAATAATCGAGATGTTTTAAGTTATATTCGGGAAACTGGTTTGATTTATATTAAATTATGGAAGATTGAAGTTGAAATTTATTTAAATAAAGAAGTTTAAACGTTTATAATCTAATTTAGTAAAACGAACTCACTGCGACGCGGTAGTTCGCAATTTGACGTTTCAAACTTCAACTGAGTATATGTGATTCAACATAAGTCGGAATTTGACAAAACGAGAAACGTCCAAACCTTTTCAATGATAGTTTTCAAATGAAAGAGAAAAATCTGGAATTCATTTTATAGAGTTTTGTCAAAATCAAAGTTTCAGAAAAGCGCCCTAATCGTTTTAAAACCATAACGATTTAATTAATTAACTAAAGGTATTTTTAGTGAATAAAAGTCTAAATTTCGACTAGAAAACCCAGATTTGAGTTATAAATTAAATACGCAGTTAAATCGAATAGACGAAATGATTTTGGAACAAAATCAAATTTTGGATTATGGAATGATATTAACTAACTAACAAAAGGGATTAGTTAATGGAATTTGAAAGAATCTTAATGGGGGGTAAAGTAAATTGGATTGGTCAAGTAAATTGGATTGGTAAAGTAGAATTTAAATTCGAATATGTGGCTTGAGTTATAATGTAAATTCGATTTGTTTACAAGTGGATAAAATATGTTTGAACACTACTGTTTCAAACTATAAGTGAATAAAGCGATTGAACTAATTAAATAATTAATTAGTGGAATTGAATGCAATTAAATCCAAATAGTTGTATGGGTTGAAATAAAGTGAAAAATTCAGGTGCATGTATATTAAACAAGTATGAGATAAAGTAAATGAAGAGTATGAAGATTTTAATTTAAGTGCCCGACAAAAGGTACATGTTTAAATTTCCATACGAAGTTTTGTGCACCGAATCGGCAATCCGCTATGCTTTTTGATTTTCTTTTTGAATGGAAAGGTCCTAGAGAGGCGAGTTGGGGTTTGAACGACTGACTACTACAGTGGAGGCGCTGGCGAAATTTTCCGAAAATTTAAGAAGTTAGAATATTTTTAAGAAATTTTAAAAATAGAAATCAATATATCGAAATATGTAGAATTCGATAAGTAAATTGAAAATATAGTTAATGAATGAATGTTAATTAAAAGGGGCCAGTGATTGTTTGATTGGTTATGGATATTGTTTTTCCTTTGACAGTTAAATCACCGGCTATCAAAGAAGTTTTGGGCCATCATTGTCAATATGGAGAGACCGGTTGGATTTAATATCCGAAAACCACTTCGTATAGGCAGAGACGTTGCGAATTATATTATTTGAAGAAGAAAATCGAAGACGGAGTAAATAGCAAGAGATGTTTTGTTTGTCCAGACCCAGGACAACTTGTATGGACGAATGTCTAACAGAGTATTCCTAACAAATCACAGAAGACGATGTTTTCCGAGGTATTACGTCTGGTGGCGAAGAAATTCATTTCTCTTATCTTTTTATACCCGTAATATTTTGGGAAGATCAACTAGTGATTTGATAGGTTTGATGAGGTGGCATTCAAAGTGAATGGTGACCAGATGTTCTAAAAAGATTAACGTAGCCTCAAGCCTCACAACCAAGAAATGACAAAAATCGGGCAGGCAGCGTAGCTAGGTGGGTCATTCCCAAGCAGGGTATATTTGTCACCAATATAGAGAAAATTCATTATTTATTCTTATTTCGATTCTGTATTTTACGGATTATGGTTGGAGGGGCGACAACCGTGGGTGACAATATATTCGATACACTCAAGCTAAATGAGTGGTCGTTCATGTATGGGCCGGGTTGCAAGATGCTCTTGTTGAACCCCAGTGTATCCCCTCTAGAGTACACTGATCGGGAGGTGGTCCTATACCTTGTCATAGTTGGAATCCAATCTCCAATAAGCGCCCTACGGTTTTTGATTTTATATAATGTATGTGGAGCGTGAGATGCAAGCATTCTGCTATTTGGTTATTTATTCGATTAGACATTATTATAATATCACTGGATTTTGATATCAAAAATGGTTTGGTTATAGTAAGGCAAAAACCGTCCATGTTTATGTGCGGGTTGGTCTTACTATTACCTTTTCTTTCAAAGGATTTTTCAAAGTTAAACAAATTGGTTGGAGTTTACTCACACCAGTCCCATGACTGACCCAAAGTTTATTTTGTTTGTTTTTTTTCTAAACTCTTGGGTGCCCAAATTTTTATGAGCAGTCAAGTGTTTCAGGCTTTTACAGATACACTTGGAGGAGCTTGAAGCAGGAGGCTTCACCGTTAGCTAATTAGAGTTATTTCCACTGTATCAAATGTTATGTTGTACTCTGATATGGTATGTATACACAAAAATGATTTGTATTTCAAAGTTACGTTATATAATATATTTTATTCGTTCCACTGTGATGTTCTGTTTTGTTATTTCTGTTCTTCTTCTATCTATTTCTATTTCTTTAACCCTAATGACTCGTGTTTCTGTATTATTTGAGTTGGACGTGAGTTGTATTAGTCAGCTCAGATGGTATGGATTTGCGGGCCACTACAGTTGGTATCAGAGCTTAGGTTGAGCGAACACCTAGGCTTTAGTGGGGGTTTACTCATTAGAGATAGGGTCAGCAGTACCCTAGAATTAGTTTAGTGTGTGTGTATATATATATATATATATGTGTGTGTGTGTGTGTGTGTAAGAGAGCGTATTTTTAAACTGATATAAAAACTATTTTATATTGTGTTGATTAGTTTGTCGAGTGGTTTATGAATTCTGGTCGGTACAGAATGTACAACCATATCGATAGGTGTTTCTAAACGCTTGAGCAGAGTAATTTGACACAATATGTTTTGAAAGCTAGGTAAATGAAATAATTTTACCCAAAATTATATTTTTGTATAGGAATAATTTTCTGAAATTATTTATATATGAATGAGTTGGTTGCTATTATGAGGTTATAAAATTGAAATGCTTATAACCAAATAAAATTTATATATGAATAATATATACAAATGAGATGAAATTAAAATTGGAATTTAAATCCAGGAAAGTTGGTAAATATTTTTTCAAAGTATATTAAAATAATACAGCTTCATTTTCAAAGGATTCTGAATAAAAATTAGTTTAAATGTGTTTTTCAAAGTAATAAAGCATTGAACTCACTTCAGTCACTGGAAAATAATTCCGATGATGAACCGCGGCATCGTCGGTGTTCATTTTCGAGTTTCTAAGTGACGGATTGCTACCTTAGAAAAAGTTTATGATGAAAATTGGCTAGAAGAAACCAAGTTGTTTGGAAAATTCAAGTGTTTTGAATTTGTGATGGTTATAAATTTATCTATCTATATATTAATATAATTTCAAAGGAATTAGAAATAGTTATCTGGAATTTGAATTCTGGAACTTAAATTTTACTTTAGCTAGTTAAATGAATTGAAATGAATAAATTGTTAAAATCAATTTGAGTGAAATACCGAGTTATAACAAAGTGGGATTTTGAAAAGTTAACGGGTCTGTAGCATTTATTCAGCCTTAGTAATTTCGGGGATGACATTCTTTTAAGGGTGAAGGAATGTAATGTCCCCGATTTTTTGCTATTTTATAATCAATATTTAATATTTAATTGAAATTATAAATGAATTTTTATATTGAATTTATGATTTAATAATCGATATACGAATTGATATCGAATATCGTAATGCGAAACGATAATAATTGAATTCACAGTTAAAACTAAATCGAAAAAATTCAATCGATTAACTTAAATTTTTTATTGAATTAGAACGACAATTATTATTTATTATCAATGAATTTAATTATTTGAAACCATTTTATGTTTAATCGAATTTAATTTCGGAATCTGTTTCGTGGAATTCAAAATAACGTCATAATCTGAAAATATCGACCGTTACGTTAGAATCGGTCGTGTTATCGAGTAAGGGTACCACGAGATATTTAGCTATTTAATTTAAACAAAATAAAAGAATTAAACTAATCACTTTCAACAGACCTACAATAAATCCAGCCACCCTAAAAACTGCTATTTATTTCTTCGAGCTGGAAAAAATGGTCTCCTTTTCATTTACAGGCCGACAAGAATTAAATGGCGACGTACGAGTGTATTCCTCGTTCTCATCTATAAATTAAAGCCCTCACCTTTGTATTCTCTATCCATAAACCAACGAATTAATTCCAAACCATTTCCCTTTATGCCCCTTTTCCTTCCAGTAAATCGATTTCCTAATTCAAGAAGGAGAAAAAAAGTCGCGATTTAAAATCAAGCCACAAGGCTTTCTAAATCCGATACGAGGGAAGAGGCGCTCGATATCAGTGGAGTAGTGGGGTTCCATTCAAACTCGGTTCGATGGTTGATTTCATGGCCCGAGATCTTCGAGTGGGGAAGGAGAAGGTTGCGTGCGATGAAGGTTGTTGAGTTCAACTTCGAACAGTGAACCAGTATATGTAGAATCAAAGTGGGTTTGGGGAAGTCGTGATATTTGTATTGTGATTCTGTAAATCAGATCTATGAGGACTGCATGGTATTTTGGTCTGTGAAATGGTGTCGATACTGAAGGAAGTTGAGGTCTGGTAGTTGAACGACATGGATCTGTGGACTTGATGTGACTGGAGTGGAGCCTTCTCATTGTCGAACTGGGTAAATTATGGGAAGGGCTCGACTGTGGAATTGGAAGTCCACTCTTGCGACGTTTGGTTGGTGTGATGTCTGAGGTGATCCTGTAGGCGACATAGACTTCGATTTTATTGAGGGTGAACTGGGTAATTTTATTATCGACGATAGGTGACTGTGGGGGGTTTCGATCTTTGTTTTTGGTAAGAGTGATGTAGGGTGACAAGGCCGAGATGAAGATGTTGTAGTTATTGAATAGCTGTGGGTTAGTATAGTGTAAGATGGTCTGAGCAGTCTAAATGGAGGTAGCAGTGGTGTTCTGGTGAGAGAAGGATTCAAAGATGAGTGTATCATTGGCAATAAGGTATTTGTGAGTTAGAACTTAGGTTTAATTTGAAATTGATTCATAAGTAGGTAATTAATTTAATCAAGCTAGTATAATTTGATAAATGAAATTTCATTAATATCATTTTACATTGAAAAGCAGACGTATGAAAGAGCTCAATGTAGTGATGATAAGAGTTCAGAAGTGCGGATTTCTGCAGTACCAGACAACAGCAAGGTATACATTTTAATGAAATTTAAAAATACATTAAATAATTGGTTTATTTATTCTAGTAGTTAATAAAGATAAATAAATGTCAATCGGTAAATTAAAATTAAATAATCATAGGTGGAAAATAAATTCATTCGAGTCGATTCGAAGACGCAATGGTCTGGAATTTAATTGGATATTCGGCAAATGGAAATCAGGTGAGTAAATCTCACTTTAAAATTTATTTTTTTCATTAAAATAAATTGTTGGCTACTTGGTTGCATTTATAAATTGTTTACCAGTCTTGGTTATTATATATTAGTTATCTAGGCTTAGTGATTGTGGCTATTATTATATATATTGGATGTTCCCGCAGTACCATTAGCGGATGCCTGCGGTATCATTAGCGGATGATCCTATCTCCCCAAGATATATGAGTGGATGACCTTTTATACCGCGATGTCCTACCTTGAAGCAGGATTGGTATTATTTATGTTGTCTGACATCTTTGAATGCAGGAAAACTAGTTGGAGGAATCCGACTGGATTACTCAAATTTATTTACTGTTTTTTACATATTTATATGTGTGTGATGTGTGAATTGAATGGATGATCTGTTTATTTGGATATTAGAATATCATTGGCCTTAGATATTAATATTTAAAAATATCAAAAAGGGATTATTGGATTTAAAAGGGAAATTTTACTTTCCGAAATGGAAATGGAATTTCGGATGGATTAAGAAATATTAACTTGTTTTTAATAATAAAAACAAGTAGCTGAATTTATAAACAATGTTATAAATGGAAAGAAAATTATCATTTGATAATATTAGATTTTTAAATTCAAGTTTGAATTTTTTTTTTAAAAAGAAAAATTTATTTTCCAAAATGGGAATAGGATTTCGAATAGGATTTGAAATAAGGACTTCTTTTAAATAATTTAAAACAAGAAGTGGAATGTATAAATGATGTATATAAATGAAAAAAAATATTATCGTTGGATAATCAAGAAATATAAATTCAAGCATGACTTTAAAAAGGAAAGTTCATTTTCCAAAGTGGGTTTTCAAATGGAATTTAAAAGAGAAATTTGTTCTAATATTTAAACCAATATGTGAAATGTATAAACGACGTTTTAAAATGGATGTGAAAATTATCATTAAATAATTTATAAATTTAAATTCAAGTTTGAGTTTAAAAAGGGAAATTTATTTTTCGAAGTGCAAATAGGATTTTCAAATGGAATTCGAAATATAAGCTTGTTTTAAATATTTAAAACAAGAAGTAAAATTTATAAACAACATTTATAAATAATTATCATGAGAAATTTGATTATTGAATATGAGTTTAAAAGGGAATTTTAATTTGAAATCGTTTCAAGAAAGAGAAATGATGAAATTTATTCTGCTATTCAACATGTAAAATGATCTGAAATAAATCCATATGGATTTATAATTAGAGTTTGTTCATGTTGAATTTATTAAACAAATAAATTAATTTTCAAATAAGATATTGGGATTATTTTGATAAAACTAAAGTGGAAATAAAATTCCATGTATGTGTGTGTATATATATTTATAAGTTATCTAAATATACTATTCCAAAATGAGGATCGAGTTTAAAAAGATTATAATGTAGAAGTTTGTTTTTATAAGGTAGTTAATTTATAAACAACGTTTATAAATAAGATGAAGAAAATTTCCATTGGGTAATTTGGAAATTTAATTCAAGAAATAAAATGGAAAGGTGGGATTTGAATCGGGATTTTGTATTACAAGCTTGTATCTATCTCTGGACAAGAACGTTGTCGGTCAAGGTCTGAGAGTAATTAAAATACCCCAACTTGAACGACTTCGCTATTGTCAAGAGATGGATATTAGCTTGTAATGGTGAAGTATATTGAATTTATGGATTATTTCCACAAAAAGGAATTTAACATTTGAATTCGATTATATCGAACTTTTATAAAATAATTTATGTCCAAGGAAGTTTAAAATTTAATATAGAAATGGAGTTGTGAATGATTTATAACCAAGTTATGAAATTTTGGAGGAAATAATTAACGCTTTTGAATAATCAAGATGTTTAAGTTATATTCGGGAACTTGGTTTGATTTATATTAAATTATGGAAGATTGAAGTTTAAATTTATTTAAATAATGAAGTTTAAACGTTTATAATCTAATTTAATTAAACGAACTCGCCGCGACGCGGTAGTTCGCAATTTGACATTTCAAACTTCAATTGAGTGTACGAGATTCAACATAAGTCGGGATTTGACAAAACAAGAAACGTCCGGACCTTTTCAATGATAGTTTTCAAATAAAAGAGAAAAATCTGGATTTCGTTTTATAGAGTTTAAGTTATGTCAGAATCAAATTTTAGAAAAGCAGCGCGCTTATCGTTTTAAAACCATAATAATTTAATTAATTAAAGGGATTTTAAGTGAATAAAAAATCTGAATTTCCACTAGAAAACCCATACTTAAGTTATAAATTAAATATGCAGTCAAATCGAATAGACGAAGTGATTTTGGAACAAAATCAGATTTTGGATTATGGAATGATATTAACTAATTATCAAAAGGGAATAGTTAATGGAATTTGAAAGGAACTTAATGGGGTGTAAAGTAAATTGGATGGGTCAAGTAAATTGGATTGGTAAAGTAGAATTTAAAATCTAATATGTGGCTTAAGTTATAATTGAAATTCAATTTGTTTATAAGTGAATAAAATATGTTTGAACACTGCTGTTTCAAACTATAAGTGAATAAAAGCAATTGGACTAATTAAAGAATTAATTAGTGGAATTGAATGCGATTAAATCCAAATAGTTGTATGGATTGAAATAAAGTGAAAAATGCAGGTGCATGTATATTAGATAGGTATGGGATAAAGTGAATGAAGAGTATGAAGATTTTAGTTTAAGTGCCCGACAAAAAGGTACATGTTTAAAATTTCATATATGGTTTTATGCACCGAATCGGCAAGCCGCTTGGCTTTTTTATTTTCTTTTTGAGGCCTAGAGAGGCGAGTTGGGGTTTGAACGACTGACCGGTGCAGGGGAGGTGCTGGCGAAATTTTCCGAAAATTTAAGGAGTTAGAATATTATTTAGAAATTTTGAAAATAGAAATCAATATATCGAAATATATAAAATTCGATAAGGAAATTGAAAATATGGTTATTGAATGAATATTAATTAAAGGGGCCAGTGATTGTTTGATTGTTGATGGATGTTTGTTTTTTGCTTTGATAGTTAAATCACCGGCTATCAAAGAAATTTTGGACCATCGTTGTCAATACGGAGAGACCGGTTGGATTTAATATCCGAAAACCACTTCTATAGGCATAGATGTTGCGAATTAGTCTTTTTGAAGAAAAAATCGAAGATGGAGTAAATAGCAAGAGTTGTTTTGTTTGTCCAGACCCAGGACAACTTGTATGGACGAATGTCTAATAGAGTATTCCTAACAGATCACATAAGATGATCTTTCCGAGGTATTACGTCTGGTGGCGGAGAAATTCGTTTCTCTTAGCTTTTTATAGCCGTAATATTTTGGGAAGATCAACTAGTGATTTTACAGGTTTGACGATGTAGCATTCAAAGTGAATGGTGACAAGATGTTCTAAAAAGATTAACGTAGCCTCAAGCCTCACAACTAGGAAATGAAAAAAATCGGGCAGGCAGCATGGCTAGGCGGGTCATTCCCAAGCAGGGTATATTTGTCACCAATCTAGGGAAAGTTCATTATTTATTCTTCTTTCGATTCTGTATCTTACGGATTACGGTTGGAGGGCCGACAACCGTGGGTGACAATATATTTGATACAAAAAAATCTAAATGAGTGGTCGGTCATGTGTGGGTCGGGTAGCAAGATGTTCTTGTTGAACCCCAGTGTATCCCCTCTAAAGTTCACTGATCGGGAGGTGGTCCCATACCTTGTCATAGTTCGAATCCAATCTCCAATAAGCACCCTGTGGTTTTTGATTTTATGTAATGTATACGGAGCGTGAGATGCAAGTGTTGTACTATTTGGTTATTTATTTGATTAGACATTATTATAATATTACCAGATTTTGATATCAAAAATGGTTTAGTTATAGTAAGGTAAAAACCGTCCGTTTTATGTGTGGGCTGGTCTTACTATGGCCTTTTCTTTCAAAGTATTTTTCAAAGTTAAGCAAATTGGTTGGAGTTTACTCACACCAATCCCATGACTGACCCAAAGTTTATTTTGTTTGTTTTTTCCCTAAACTCTTGGGTGCCCAAATTTGTATGGGCAGTCAAGTGTTTCAGGCTTTTACAGATGCACTTGGCGGAGCTTGAAGCAGGAGGCTTCACCGTTAGTTATTTAGAGTTATTTCTGCTGTATCAAATTTTATGTTGTACTCTGATATGGTATGTATATACAAAACAGATTTGTATTTCAAAGTTATGTTATATAATATATTTCATTCGTTCTGCTGTGAGGCTCTGTTTTGTTATTTCTGTTCTTCTTCTATCTATTTCTTTTTCTTTAACCCTAATGACTCGTATTTTTGTATTATTTGAGTTGGACGTGAGTTGTATTAGTCAGCTCAGATGATATGGATTTACAGGCCACTATAGAATGTCTGATGTCCATTCGTGTCCGTTACCGAAATATATTCATTCGAGTGTCCGATTTTCATATAGGACACAAGTTAAGACAACAAAATTTTGTATGAGGAAAAATCACGTCTGGTCTGTGTTCTTTAAAATTCGTACGAATTCCTCATACTTGGTATATAGTTGAGAGAAAATCTTATAAAAATTATAAAATTTGATATAAACAGACATGTCTAATGGGGTCCCCTCATGTCCATGTCCAAAAAATGCATGTTTGTGTCCAACCGATTTCATTTAGAACATGAGCTAGGACAACAAAATTTGTACAATTCTTTTTCCGATTCGATTTTATTTAGGATAGAGACTGAACACACCTCTGCCTAGTCCGATCCGACCGATTTACACCCCTACTAGCACTGAGAGATAAAAAAGCATAAAAGGCTAAAAATGGTACGAAGATTGAAAAGAAAACTCACTAGTTTTTCCATATATAACACTAAATTGAAAAAAAATGATGTACAAAGGATCACAACATACAAGAGAAAAATAAGGGTGAAACAAAGTGAACAATAATGCAAAGAAACCAAAAAAAAAAACTAAACTCTAGGGAACAAAATAAGTAGACAGGACACGACTTTTAAAGTCAAATCCGCAAACCCTTTTTTTTCGAAATAACACCAATGAAAACAAAGAAAGACACACAAACAAATGCAAGTAGAAATGCTAAAATGAAAATTGTAATGGAAGAAAACTATAACTAATGAGCTTTTTTTTAAATGAAAACTAACACTAAAAATATTAAAAAATATCCAAAGAGTACAATCAAAATTAAACTACTTTCCTTGGAAATGGCCCCAAAATTTTGATTCGCGCAGATTTTTCTATCGTTTTAGAAAACCCATGAAATTTATATATCGTTATAAAAATACCGCAAGCGCACAACATACAGTCATAATACCTATGCGAACATGAATCGATCCACTGAGAATGTTTTTAATTTTTAAAATTACTCAATCATATTAGATCAACTTTTGATTTTTTGTTAACTAATTAAGAAAGTTAACAAAAATAGGAAAATAAATAAAAAGATATTTATAAGATTAAAGTGCAATTTAGAGACATATTCACTTTCATGATCACATAAATCAACAAAGAATGATTTTATGATCTCTTCTATTTGTGCAATTAGTGAATGTATTTATCATAAACATAGTCAAATTATGTTATTAATTAATGCAACTTAAACCATCAAATTATTATACAACCTATAATCCACTTATCTCTCATGAAAATGAAATGAAACTCAAAATGAAATCTACTTTAATCATGCATTATTTACTATTACTTAGTAATGTAGAGCTTTTGATTTCACACTCAATTCAATTACCATAATCATATGTTGATGAAGAGGTAATTTTTATGTTTATGTTTGATTAAGCATAACTTACTTGGCTTGAACAACATAGGCTATCTAACTCAATATTAAGCAACAAAATTTACATAAACATACAACTTCCACTAAGCACAAAAATGATGATCATAATTAAAGGGAGCGGATACTAGAACACAAAACTTTGATACAAGTTGAACGACACAAAATCTGATTCGTTGCTTCAGCTTGTCTTTGTGTAAGGGGTGGAAATAAGAGGGAAATCTAACGAGGGAATTCATTTTGTCACTATTTGCATCTACCTTCTGTGTTCATATAGACTTTCCTATAATTAAATCATTTGTGTTAACATTTTATTATTCATGAGAGCTTCATTACCCATAAATTGAAGGGGTTTAGCTACTCATAAATAAACACATAATAACATAAAGTGATTTGAACATCAAAGAAAAGAGTGAGATGAGTATGAAACAATAACAACTAACCAACTTGCATAAAAGAAACTAATTTATTTTCATAAGAAGAATAGAAAACATAAAAATGAACATAAAAAAAATAGCATAAAAGAAAACACCATGAATCAAAAGAAGATGAGAGTAAATGTAACAATTGCCTCATATCTCCTGCACAAACTATAGAAAAGGTGCGCTTCATGATGTGCCATGACGGTATGGGACGATCATCAAGGTAGATAAACCAAAAGCAAAACTTGTCGCATAACTCACAGCACATGGATAATATAAAATAATAAAAAATATAGTAGTGAAGCATAGTAAAACAAGAAATCTCATCTCCAAAAAATCTCAAAAATCACGTACAATACATCTCAATATCTGAATCAAAATACATCCAATCTCACTACATCTCTCATCAGAGCATAACGGACAAATAGTCAAAATCAACCAAATAGCTATATAATAGAAGAATAGTTATACACCAATCTCCAGCTCATTATCGCACAATAGTGTCATCATAAAATCTTTCACTTGCTATTCAGTCTACTCAACAACATCCTTAATGAGAACCCCAATGTAATAAGAAGAGACAAAATCTTGAGTCAAAAAATAGTCAGGTGTGATCGATAAATAACTATCAACAGTTATATAGGAAAGTATAATACTAGGCAGTTCATATCTCACTTGACATGTCCCTGCAAACAAAGAGTTAGCGCGTAATAATTACATAAAATATGCTACTCAAATCAACGTAGAAGTAGACCCTAATCACAACGGGATTCCCAATCCTCGCTTCGCTTTAGTATCATACGGCAACAACCTACCCAGAGAAGTAGAAGAGGACACACAAGTAATCATAACATCCATAACAAGCAATAATCTAGCTATCACTGACTAAAGCCTTGAATATGTTGTTATCGAATGATTGGTCATTGTCATTCGTCAAAGGCTAATGGAGACCCTGATTCTAGTCGGACTACCGTACGTCCCATGTACGTTTGTCTCCCAAGACAACTAGATCACTTCCTAAGCGATCCAAGGTACATGATCTCACAGATCCTATCAGACATCCCCGCAATACCCTTTGTGACACCCCACGTCCATTAATGTCACTCATTAAGAGAATGCATTAAATTTCGTGAAACGTTATAGGTAAACAGAAACATTACAAGAAAGATATAAAATAGCAGCAGAATTTAAAACTTCATTAATCATAAGCATAACATCATGGTTCAAAACATCATAAGTCTGGGAATACATAAACCCATTACATCATCTTAAAATTTCTGTATTGTACTTAAAACATCAGAGTACAATAATAAAAGAAGTACAATTCCCCAAATAAAAACATAGCCATAGTAGAAAAGATAAGAGCACGAGCAATACATCTAAGCAGCACCAAGCAGAATGAAAGCAGAATCTTGGTCAAGCTTGAGTATTCCCACACTAAGAACCTAGGGGTTGGGGGGAATGGAAGAGAAAGAAAAGGAAACAAAATGGGTCAGACATAAAGTCTGGCGAGTCCAGTTACTTTTAGCACATAAATAAGTAAAAGTATCATGACGGGAATATAAAGTGGATAAGAGAGATAACATCATAAAAGGCAGGTATAACAAAGTAAACAGGACAAACATGATAGAGTATGCTATGCTTCTCTAATGATTTCTCTGCATCAATACTAGTGTCTTATTTACAAGATGATCCCCAACAAGTATAAGATGGTAGACTTAGGTGTACTTCCTATGAGAGGTTTTCACCCCATACAATCTACAGACACCACAACATACCGGAGTTACCTCTAAGGGTATTAACGGGCTCCCTAACATACCAGAGTCTAGATGTACCCTAATTACTACCCTAATCGATCGGCTCCCTACTCCGTAGATACCCTGTGTTGGCCCCACGGTAGGGTGTATCACTCCCTAAAGTGGCAATCCTTCATTTTCAGGATGTGCACAACCATATCTACAGGTGTCACGATATCTAAACCTCCTCTGTCGGACCCATGCATACACATGACCCCGTCGAAATGCGCTGCCTACACCGTCCCCCACGTTTGGATCTCATACATTCAGCCTAGTAAGTGTGCCCCGACTCCGACCTAATTCAGAGTACTCGTTTGATACCTATATATGGGTTACTGACTGAAACGAGTCCCTCACACAAGATAATACAAGCTTCCCCTTACGCTTCCATCCCCACTAGGTTTTCCATAGGTTATGCCATACCAGAGTAAAAGATTGCATAACCCCACAAGTTAAGTTTATGGGCCTATATATAAATATTACCCAACCACCCAATATTTACTTAACCACCCATCGTTTCAAACAAGTTAACTTAACCCTTACTCAAGTTGTATGTTCATACAATCCCTATGGATTCAACTAGGTTAAGTATTCCAATTCATTACCATATTCGTTTATGGTTATAATGTGCTAGACCTCCCACATTAAGCCTACCACTTGTGGATGCTGGATGTCGGTCGGTTCCGGGCAAACTTCTTCCACAAGTCAGACATAACCTCATGTCTTAGCATGTCTCGTGTTTATGCACTTAGACCCCTCACATTAGATTCACCACTTGTGGTCGTTGGATATGCCGGGTTGTTCCTGGAAGACTTCCACCACAAGTGTAATCTAACCTCATGTCCAAGCGCGGTTACAGTTTCTAATTATTGTAATCCTAGGCATCTTCATTATTAACCAATTATTCCTATGTCGTTATAGGTTTTCATGCCCCTTTCCCAAGTTATGTTCATAATGTACCATATACCCCAAATTAAGGTCTTTTAATCACAGTTTGATTTATGCCTAAATTCATGTTCATATATTTCATTCAAGTTATGCCCAAATTTCCAAATACAAGTTATGCTCCAAATTTAATGTTTTCCCCTCGTTCCCAATTTAACACTTTCGCATATTTTAGCTACATGCCTAGGCTCGAAGGTAACCTAGCTATAAAAATAAAAGGGAAAAAGATGAAGGGAAGAGGACAGAAATGATCATACTAACAAGATCTACATATAATGGAAGAAATAGGCATAAACATATAGTGGCACAATGACAAGATAGGCATATAGGATTAGATCTGATGTAGAACTGATTCTAACATAATAGAGATATCATAAATCGGCATGATAAGATCTAAACAATGAAATAGATAACCAACTAACAGCAGATCTAATTTAGCCACAAGCATAATAGGAACAGGCATGATGTGATCTAAACAGTGAATTAGATCTACAAACAATGGCAGATCTGACATGATAAATAGGTGTAAGTTCAGATCTAGTTCATAGTCATGTCAGAATAACTTAGATAAACAGGTTATAGCAGATCAGATATGATTCAAATAGCCACAGGCATAGATCCAAGTTATAGTCATGTCAAGTTTTAAAATTTAAATATTTAAGTCTAAAATTCACATAGACTTACTATGATTGGATCTAGAAAAAGAGAAGAAAGGTTGCAGATGTTGAATCACATATCTCTAAACTCTAGTTGATTGACTTGATTGCAAAAGAAGAAAAGACTTGATTTAATCTGGGCAGAGGCAGCATCTAGTTCTATATTATTTTTGGTGCAGAAAAACAAGAGAAACAAGGCCATATATATAGTCGTCTGAAACCCTAAAAATCTGCCCAGATCTTTCGTAGGATGGGGTCGACTCCTCCTTATGGGGTCAACCCATGGGTTGACACTGCCTTACGGGGTCAACCCAGGGGTCGACACCCCTGGGCTGGAATTTTCTCGCTCCCCTAATTTCTGCGATTTTGAACTGTTTTGAATTTTCTAGACTAGTTATATATATATATATATATATATATATATTCATCTTATATGTATACAAATTTCAAACCTTAATAACTACTTCATACGGTGTCTGTTTTACGCAAACCAGGTGTCTATTTTGACCAGAAGTCTGAGACGAACGCAATGGTACAGTCCGTTTCCCTTAGTTCTGAATATTAAATTAATTATTTTTTGATTTATCATCCTTAAGTGTTGTTAAAATTACGGGGTGTTACACCCTTTCTTTTGGTCTTCTAAAATCCACCAAACTGTTAATAATCCTTAGTATTTCCAATCACGTGAGATACCTATAACTCCATCTTTATTTGAGACTCACTCGAGCCAGTTCACTATCTTGAAGCCTCATTCCAACTTGAGCTACCTATACATTCACCTTTGATCACTCCCTATGAGTTTACAATCGAACATACACCAGTTTGTCTTGTAGACACTATCGATGAACAGAGGCTCCCAGCAACCTCCTAAAGACCCCTGCTTCCAACCTAGGACCCTCAGCACCTAACTCGTCGATTTGATGGATTAGTGCCCCTATGGATTGGTGCTAGTACATCCCCTGTGGATTGGTACTGATCCATACACTTAGCTTAAAATGGCTAAGTATTGGACCAATCTGCTCCTCGGCTCGAACACTTCTTTTTGTTTCATTCGCATAGCCTAACTCCTCCCTAAAGCCTTCTATGTCAGCCATCCCTTCATGTTCGAGTGTTTGGACGTCCATCCATCCAATCACGTTCAAACTTTGCACATAGCCTCCCCGAGAACACATAAAGTCATGCACCCATTTTCAGCTCCTAGGGGATTCCGTGATGGATTGGTGTTTGTCCATAGGCTATGGACCAGTACCGGTCCATATACTTAGATAATCTTCACATGGAAATTTTTGTGTTGCCTCTCGGAGACATCCAGATCTCTTCTGCAATGTTTCAACTGAACCTCTGATTTTCTTTAACGTCCGATTTGCTCTATTCTTGGATTCTAAGTCCTAAAACACACAATTCTAAACAAAAAATCAAGTATATCATCCAATTCATTGCTACAAACAATAATTCATCCGATATCGAACATATACAATCATTCAAACACATACAAACATGATCCATATCATAATAATTATAGATCTAACATAATTTGGCACTAATCATACACTAATTACATGTTAAACATGATGGATCTAATAAACAATTTATCAATTATCAAAATTAGGTTATCCTAGGATGTATAAATCAGATAATAACATGTATGATTCATTTTTAGGGTGAAACTAACAAATAAGATGTAAAATAATCCTAATTAACATATAAGATCCATAACAACCATGTAAGAGATCTTTATCACTCACAAAAACTAGATCCAATGAAAATATGATGACATCAAATCTGAGCAGCAAAGAAATCTCTCAATTTTGATGCTATGTGACGAGATCCAATCCATATTAATGTAGAACTTATCACTAGAGTGATTTATAATGATTTGATGAACGAAAAGATTATAGATTAGAGACTAGGTTAAACTGAAGATTCACATACGACCAATCTAACATTTAGAAAGAGAAGAAAAGCTCTAATACTCTCCTTATGTCCTTTATTTATACTCCTTATACCCTTTATTTATAGTTACATGTTATTAGTCTAATAGCCTTACTAATCATTCCATTATCTGCTAATTAATATGCACTGTAGAAAAGAAAATTTAAAACAACAATTTCTCCCAAACCGTTGAGTCAAATCCTTAATGTAACCACTCTACTGAATGTCTAACAACCATCCTGATCCAATGAGACTAGTTAGAACATCTAATTCAGCCTCTAGCAACAATTATGGTTAAATAATAAATCACCAAGAAAAAATGGTCACAAAATGATTCGGTAAAAATCATGAACATGCATCGCACCCTCATAAACCACATATCAAATATCAGAATGATACGAATCCTTTAAAATTAAATAGGATTATTTTATGATCCTTTGTTACATAAAATATGGGTCTTTACATTCTTTCCCCTTAAGGAATTCGCCCTAAAATCCCAAGAAAACATAAGCAAACATAGTATCCGCATGCTTACCATCCATAGGTAGCCAATCTATCATCCAGTCTAGCATCCGACAATCCATGCAACTAAAAACCTACTTTAGCATGTGAAAATCTAATAGTACAAGACATAATGACACAAGTAGGATAAATATATGGGACATATCATGCAAAAAGTTCTGGAGGGGTTGACTTCATACTCTCTTCTGTTTCCTACATGCAATTGTCATCATTATTTATCCATCGTACCTTGACAAGCTTAACGACCTTCCTTCTAAGTTGTTTTGTGTTATTCTCAACAATGTGAAGTAGTTTATAAGATCTAGAAACTATCGGTTCTACCTCTAAGTCATCCATCTGATTTGGAGATACCACCATACTTGAATCGTACACAAATTTCCATAGATATGACACATAAAAAACTTTGCGCATACTTGTCATGTTCTCAGGTAAATTATGTACTCTATAATAGAGCTTCCCAATATGCTCAATAATTAGAGATGGTCCAAAAAATCTTGAGGCTAACTTGTCTTTCCTTTCAAATCGGATAATATCCCTTAGACGTGAAACCTTCACGAATACCGAATCTCCTACTGAGAATTCCAACTCATTTCTTCTCTTATCAGCATAACTTTTTTGGTGATCCTGGAGTGCCTTCGTTTGTTGTCGAAAATATCAATCTTACATGTCGTTTCCCTTATTATTTATATCCCAAATACCAACTTTTATCCAGTCTCTAACCAACAAGAGTGTGACTTACATAGTCTGCGTACAACGCCTCATACGGTTTTATACCAATACTCGACTGATAGTCACTTTCTATGGAAAAATCAACTAGATATGAAAATGGTCTTCCCATTATCTTACGAAATATGATACACAAACCCTTAGAAGAAGTTCCAATACTCAATTAACTCTTTCTGTCTAACCATAAGTGAAACACCCCACCTCCATTAAGGTCACTCACAAAGGGAGTGCCTTAACTTTGATGGAGCATTTTAGGTAAAAGATGCAGATCAATCACAAGAAGACAAATAAAGCAGCGGAAAATAAAGTCATTTTAAAAACAACTTAATTCAGTCAATCTTTTACAACAATTGTCTCAATCATACTTAAAAGTAATACATAGAAATTTTGCCTTGATTCAAAAACTTCCAAGTATAAAAGAAGCATAAAAATAACAATGATATTCCCTAATAAAGTGTGAACCAGCTATAGCAGTGGAAGGGAGAGTCCAAAGCAATACATCGACTATCTTTGAGCTTGGAAAGAAAACTGAGCTAAGTGATAACATTTCCTCCCTGTGAACCCGGGAGGGGGGAATGGAAGAAAAGAGGCGAAACAAAACTAGGTCAGACATGAGTCAGGTAAGTCCAGTGACTTTCAACACATAAACAGGCAAAAGCATCATGACATGAATAAACTGAATATAAGACAATATCGTGGTAACAGGGATAACAAGATAACATAGGATAAGCATAAGGTATGATAAGGCAAGATAAACTGAATGCGCTTCTACTCTTTCTCTGCTTCTCTACTACTTTGTTTTTCTGATTTATATATATATATATATATATATATATATATATCTGCACCACCTAACTAGTATCCCAATTAGTAATCTGTATAAAATGATAATATTACAACGTGATCCCAATCCCCGTAAATGGTGGTAGACTTCAGGTGTACATCTGTCATGAGGATTCCACCTCAATCAGCCTAATTGCCATGAACATGTTAGATGTACCCTTACTACCCTATCGATCGGCTCCCTTACTTGTATTCATGTTCCATGTGTCTGTGTCAATCGGCCCTCTCTTGCGTGTAGATACCATATGCAGGTCCTACCATAAGGTGTATCAATCCTTATGATAGCAACCCGACACGACTCAAGATGCATAGTGTATAACTACTGGTACCCAGCGCCTGCTTTTTCCCACTCCGGAGTACGTGCATGCCCATAAACCGTCGGAACCTACACTGGCGTACCCCCTGCCGCTGTTTTGACCGCTTATAATCAGACCAGTAATCATGCCCCACCCTGTCTAGTTCAGGGTACCATGATACATCTATGTGGGTTACTGCTGAAATGGGTTCCTGTTACTATGGTTTCCTGCTGGTTAAGTTTTGTGGGCCTATATATACAATATTACCCACCTACACGAGATATACTTAACCCTCCCACCGATTCAAACATATTTATTTAATGGTTAAGTTTGTGGGCCTATATTTACTAATATTACCCCCCAACCCGACATGTACTTAACCCTTCATCGATTCAAGCATGTTTATTTAACGGTTAAGTTTTGTAGGCCTATATTTACTAATATTACCCACCAACCCGACATGTACTTAACCCTCCATCGATTCAAGCATGTTTATTTAACGGTTAAGTTTTGTGGGCCTATATTTTCCAATATTATCCACCAACCCTATATGTACTTAACCGTCCCGCACATTATGTCATATTGGTTAAGTGTTGTCCGTTCATGTTAACTTAACCCACCCAGTCATCGTGTCATGTTGGTTAAGTGTTTCTTATTAACTTAACCCCGTTCGTTCATCAAGTTATATTGGTTAAGTGTTTTCTTGTTAACTTAACCCAACGTGTTCATTATGTTGTATTGGTTAAGTGTCATCAATCAATTCAAGTTAACTTAACCCACCTACTTGTCATGTCATGTTACTTTGGCTAAGTGTTGCCTTCTTGTGTTGACTTAACCTTACCACAAATCAAGTTATATTGGTTAAGTGTTTCTCTCTTGTTTTAACTTAACCTTACCACAAATCAAGTTATATTGGTTAAGTGTTTCTTATTACTTAACCCTGCCAATTCATCTTGTTATATTGGTTAAGTATTTCTCATTAACTTAACCCTAGTCATTTATGTTATATTTGGTCAAGTATTCCTATGAACTTAACCCTAGTCATTCATCTTGTTCATTAGCATTAATTGATTTATTAATGCACCAACCTCACACATTAGATATGTGTTGTTGCGGTTACTGGATGTGCCGGGCGGTTCCGGGCAGTTTTACACCACAACTCAATCTAACCTCGGGTTTTTCTTGGGCATGATGCACTAACCTCTCACATTAGATAGGTGTTGTTGTGGTTACTGGATGTGTCAGGCGGTTCCGGGCAGTTTTACACCACAACTCAATCCAACCTCAGGTTAGGCAAGTTCTCTTTAATCATCACATTTACCCTATATACCCAAATCTAGATTTTTCATGTTAATTACCAAATTCACCAAAACTAGTCATGTTACATTTTACCCCCAATCTAGATTTAATGCTCAAGTTACCCCAAATTCACAACAATAACATTTTTTGTCCAAAACTTGATTTATATGCCAACTTCATACTTTGTCGTTCATGCCAATTCTAGGTACGATATGTCAAATTACATATTCCATAATTCATGTCAAATTGCATCTTAACAGTTATTCCATGTTACATGTTCCAAATTATGCCAAATAATGTAAATTTCACATTATATCCAATTTCCCCCGCATTCAAAAAGTACGTATTTCCAGATTCAACTCAAGATTCATAATAAAAGGGGAAAAGCAAGATGGAACATCGTAAGAATAGGCATAGTCATATGATGATAAGAACTACTGGTCCAATAAACTTGATGTACTAAAAAGACAAGTTTTGCAAGGAATATATCGCAGGTATAGGATATGATAAGAATTATATCATGAACTTAAAAAGGGATTACAATTCTGATATACAACAAGGATAGATAAGATTGGACCAGTTTAACGGTCAAAAATGATTCCCAAAGATATATATACTCAAGCACAGATTTCAATGAAAGGATAGCTTACATCAGGCATATTCTCATATCCATTTTATTACATGTCATAATTAGATTTAGGTGTTCAAATCTAAAAAGTAACTGACTTACAAAACAAAGGCAAATCTTGTTTTCATGCCTAAGCCATACATCACTATACACACTAATCTTCTTTTTCCAAATCATAAACTATCATATATATATATATATGTCCCAATTTTTAGATATTAGACCACAACATGTACTATGCCTTATATTTACAGTTCAATTTAGTCCCCAAATCCCAAGTCATATGTCCAATACTTTATGTTTTAAATCTTAAGTCATATGTCCAATACTTTATGCCTCAAATCCCAAGTCATATGTCCAATACTTTATGCTTCAAATTTCAAGTCATATGTCCAATACTTTATGCCTAAAATCTCAAGTCATATGTTCGATACAATTTATGTTTTGAATACAACATTTGTTATGTCCTCAAATCAGTTACAAATCAATTATGCCCAATTTTATTTCCAATGTACTTTCATCTCTTATGAGATCTGACTCAGGCTCGCAGTAGCCTGGCTATAAAACAAAAAGGGAAGAAGGAAGAAAGAGACAAAGAATGGACATAATATTATCAATGAGATAGATCCAAAGGATATAGAAAGACAGCCATAATCTCAGATCCAGATTTATTACAATGTCAAAATCACAATTAACTTTTATTTCTGAAAGTAACGTGAATTCTGGGATCTGTATTCTAAAACTGAATAGCTCTCCCTTGCAGTAGACTATTTGTTCTTCTAATTTTGATTTGATTCTTAGAAATAGTTTTTGAAGTCGTTGAATTAGCCTTTGAATCTCTACTTGAATTCTAAACTTGATTTCTACGAAGAGCTTGAGCAGCATAACCCCGTCTTTGATTTATTTTGATATGAATTAGGGTAGAGTATAGGCAAAATGAAGTTGTGTGGAGAGAAAGTGAGGTTTGGGGGTGTTTAAATAGCTTAGGAGCAATGAATCTGGTCAGAACGGGCGTCCAAATGCAGAAAAATGAATCTGTCTACGGATCTGGAAAAGGGGGGAGGTCGACCCCATGGTCGACCTGTTCTACCCAGGTCGACCCTCTGGTCGACCTGGGTCCTGGGCGGCAAATTTCCCGCCTAGCCCGGGTGTGTGATTTGAATTTCGAAACTTTGAATTTGAATTCGGGCTAGTTTTTATTTAAACCCCTGAAACTTCTGAAGGTCATAACTTCTTCATACGGAGTCTGATTTACGCAAACTCGAACTCTATCTCAAGCAGAATTCTGAGACGAACGCAATGGCGTAACCCATTTCCCTTAATTATTCTCTTAAAAATTTAGTATACTTTAATTTATTACTTTAATGTGCACAGAAAATACGGGTGTTACATTCTCCCCTCCTTAAAGGATTTCATCCCCGAAATCTTCAAGTTAGGAAGAACGTATATCCTAACATCCAACATCCATCTACTCAACCATTCAATCATAGGCATCCATTGTCCTTAAAAAGATTTCTAATGTTTTCATGATCATATGCATAGTGTGTGTACATGTCCTTATCTAATGCAAAATCAGGCGGTCTACTGATTCAGTTGACCTTTTCAATGCGAATTATGTCAGTGCCATGAGTCCATCATGTATGCAATTATTCCTAATCGTGCTTTATAACTTCTACATGAGTGCACAATCATTCATACAAATGCAACATCGATATGATAACACATCAAGTTTCAGTCCATATATTCACTCATGCATATGCAATATGAAAGAGACTGAGCCGATCTAGTGCTTAATGTGTGTACATGCATCCACGAGCAACCAATTTCAACTACTTGCAACCACCAATCATAACATGTTTCAAACACATGTTTACATCCATTGGCTTCTACCTAAGGATTGAAGATATGACCTAGAGGATATACCCAAAAAAAGATAGAAACAAATATGCATAGAATTCATAGAAAAAGAGATCAAGGATATACCCTCAAAAAAAGGGTATGATGCGCGTCTCTTATCTTCAGTCTCCTACGTCGCGTCTTCTTGAGCTTCACTCCACTGTACCTTAACTAATTTGACTTCACAGTTGCGAAGCTTCTTGACCTCCATTTCCAAAACGCACCAGTAAAGATAGGACCTCGATCACTTACTATGCTAGAGGGTATCCAATGTAGTCGAACTATCTTCCCAAGATAAACATGCATTAGCCATGATACCAAGTGTATATACTAAGATGATTAGAGGTCTCTCCTCTACTTAGTTTATCCATCATGTCACAAATCTGTGGGTCTAAAGCTAAAGGTTGCTATGTGCTTTTTACCTCTCTTAAGGTCAGTCTTACTTAGGGCGCCTGCCACAACCATTTATTTCTCACGCAAATCATCCTAGTCGAACTCGACATCCCTCAAGTACAAGCCCCAAAGGCCTAAACCAATATCAGACAAGCACCCAAGGAATACCTCCTCCGAATTTGGACGATTTACGTGAGATGATACTAACAAAACAACCAAACAATTGAGCACTTAACCGACTCTGGCTATCCTCGTCAATCTTGCTCCAAAACTATCATTGATCGCATTATTGGCTTTGCATTGTCAACTAGATATATGCGGAAGTCTATCTCGAGTTTTAGGGGGGAAAATCCCTAACCTAATCAAAACATCTTGCGTACTCATGGACTACTCCAACGGATCGAAAATCGTCGATAGTTACATAAAGTATTCTAGGTAACTAAGCCTAACTGATCCCTGGGATCGCATGAAATCTCGAGGGTACTCCCGAGGCAAGTAAAAGGTCTAAATACCCTCCTTTCGCAATTACTAGCTAACCATCCCGTGTGTAATGACCCGCATTGGCAGAGGTATTATGATTAATTTATTTAATTATATCAATGGTGATATAGTGAATTAAATGGTCGTGGAATTAAATAATGGTGAATATTTAATTAAAATAATAAATTAAATAATATATTTAATTCTGAAATAATCAGAATTGGCTGAAATAACGATAGGGTGTGAACCGGATCATCTGTGATATTTAATTCAGCTTGAAATTGAATTTGAATAACGAATATATTCAATCGTCGACAGTTGAACGTATAGTTTATAATATAATTATAAATGAGCTCGAATGGCGCTGCAGTTCGCTATTTGGCGATTTGAACTTCAACGGAATGTACAGGGTCCGTTTTAAATCGGATTTCTGTGAAACAAGAAACGTGTGGAGCTGGTGGAGTATATCTTTCTAGTGGAAGAGAAATATCGGGATTTCGTCGTATAGATTTTGAGATATGTCCAAATCAAATTTTGAAATAGTCGCTATGGAATCGTTTATCGACCGTAATGGTTTATTCGATATAACTAGAGATCGGATTTGAATTTAGACAAGGTTCTATTGGGAAATAGTGATAATTTAATTTTTAGAATTTTACTGTAATTTTTAATTAATTTTATAAGCAACTTTTTATTTGAAGTATTTCGCACCCTGAAATCAACATTTTGAAGTTTCAAAATATGAGTTAATCTACCGGTATTATTATATTTTTGGGACCGAGGCACATCGCTCGATACAACTGTATACCTATCTCTGTCTGTAGCAGTTGGGCATGAATGAAATCTTACGTAAGACAGTGTACTGAAACTTAAAACAAATATATGTTTTATAGGTACTCCACGTTGAAGAAAACCCTTTCTTAACCTAAATATATATTTCTCTGATCAAGGACAAAGCCACGTTTCCCTTTTTTTCCGCAAGTTCTCCTTGCCTCAAACACAAAACGTGGACTCCTCTATATCAAACAAAACACTATATAACATCTAAATCCATATAACCTAAACACTTTATTTTCTCTGGAAAATCATCAAACCCGCCGCCGAAGTGAGTAAATCTCACTAACTTTGAACAGTTTATAATTTCATGTTGTATTTTTAGAACTGTTAGATATTGGCTGATTGACTGTGTGTTAACTGTTTGATTGAACTGCTAGTCAGTTAGTTGAAATTCTATATTGATTCTGTTTAACAGAATAGATCATATGGAACTGAAAGTGATGTTATCTATATTGTTTAACATCTGTGATGCAGGGAAACAGGTTGGAGGAATCCAACTAGATTCCTCAACATTTATTTTAATGTTTTCATATATTGTGATATATGATGTGTTATATAATTTGTTATGGATTATGTGTGTTGGAATGATGTTGATCATTGTTATTCGATATTGTAAATATCATAAAGACCCTAGGATGTAAAAAGAATTATTTCAATGTATATTGAAATAAAGGGATTTTATAAAATCGACAGATTTTATAAAGGGAAATATTTCGAAAGTAAATAAAAGGGAAAAATGTTTTTAAAACGAATAGAGTTTTATAAAAGGGAAATCATTTGTAAAGTGAAGAACTGTTACTAAAAGTAAATCTTTATAAATGAATAGTTTATTCGAAAAGAACAATAGAGTTAATCCAATAGTGGTAATCGATTAGAGTTAAAGTAAAAGGAGCTAATCGATGTTAGTTTAATCGATTAGAGTTAAAGTAAAAGGAGCTAATCGATGTCAGTTTAATCGATTAGAGTTAAAGTAAAAGGAGTTAATCGATGTTAGCTTATCGATTAGAGAAAGTAAAAGGAGTTAATCGATGTTAGTTTAATCGAAAAGAGTTAATCGAATATAGTTATTCGAATAGAAGCAAATGAGTTAATCGAATATAGTTTATTCGAAGAAAGTAAAAGGAGTTATCGAATATAGTTTATTCGAAAGGAGTTAAGCGAAATGAGTAAATCAATAGCGTTAGTCAAATAGAGTTAATCCAATAGTGGTAGTCGAATAGAGTTAATTGATAAGGGTTAATCGAAAGGAGTTAAGTGAAAAGAGTCAATCGAATATAGCTATTCGAAGGAGGGTTAAGTAAGGAAGTTAGTAAAAGGAATATAAAGTGAACTTTGCCTATTTCAAAGTTAGAAATGTTGTTCAGTTAAGGTCTGAGAGATAGTTCTACCCCAACTTGATTGGCTTCGTTTTTAACTAAGGAATAGTTAAGGTTCGTAAGTAAAGGAAATGGTTTGAGTTGGCATAGCGATGTTTGTTTAAACATTTGTCTATGTCCAATGAAGGAGTTTTGGAAATGTTTTCCAAGTAAGAAACAGAAATGTTTTCTAATATAGAAAACAAGAAATGGAAATGTTTTCCATTGTTAATAACGTATATTTTCCAAATCTAGAAATTAAGAAATATTGAATATAGGGAAACAGGAGATAAGTAAATTAATGAAATAAAGAGATAAAAGTTGAATGATGTTTGATCGATACAATTTCCATTTGGAAATAATATCGTTGTTTGCACATCTGTTTTTATTCGATAGTTAAATCACAGACTATCGAAGTTTTGACCATTTTAACGTTGCTAATATGGAGAGACCGGTTGGATTTTTATCCAAAGAACCACTCTGTATTGGCATAAGCGTTGCGAATCATATATGCCAAAGGAAATTGAAGACGGAGTTATGCAAGGGCTATCCTGTTTACAGAATAGTGCCTTCGGTTCATCCTGTTCCTGGATGACTTGTATGGACGGATGTCTGACAGAGTATTTCAAGACAATCACGTATATTGATTTCTCCAACCGTACCAAGAGTGGAAGCGGTGAAGGAAACTTCTTTTAGCTAACACATAATGTATGGTTGAGGACGTCAATCGATGATTTGATGGATTTGACGATGTGACATTCGAAGTAAATCTGATGTGATGAAAAAGCGTAGCTTCTAGCCTCATCATCCGGTAAATGACAGAAATCGGGCAGGCAGCATGGCTAAGTCGGTCGCACCGAAGTAGGGTGTATAATCACCTGATCTAGAGTTTCATTTACTTCTAAAAATCTATTGTTGATGCTGTCCCATTCGGGAAACGGTTGCTGATCCCAACCGTTGGTGATATACATTCGATACACTCAAGCGAAATGAGTGGTCGGTCATGTGTGGCCGGGTTGCAAGATGTTCTTGTTGAACCCAGTGTATTCCTCTCTAGAGGTACACGAGCGAAAGGTGGTTCCATACCTTGTCATAGTTGGAAATCCATTACCCAATACGTGCTTGCGGTTTTGATTGTATACTATATATGTAGAACGTGAGATGAAAGCGTTTCTGCTAGATGATTATTATAGTTGTGGTTGATAGACATTATTATAATATCAAAAGGTTTTTGATATAAAGATATTTTAGATTCTCATAAGGGAAAAAAACCGTTCTGTTATACGGCGTGGTCTTATGAGATATCGTTTACTTGTTGGAATTGTTTTAAACTGTTTTACTCATACCAGTCCCATGACTGACCCGAAGTTTACTTTGTTGTTTTCCCTAAACTCTTGGGTGCCTAAATTTGTATGGGCAGTCAAGTAGTCGGGATTTACAGATACATTGAAGAGCTGGAGCAGGAGGCTTCAGGATTATATAGCTATTATTATTCCGCTGTGTTGTAAGTGTTGTACTTTGATAATGATATGTATATGCAAGTACAGATGTATATTTCAAGTTATGTTATATATATTATATGTTATTCGTTCCGTTGTGAGGTTCGTGTTACTCTGATGTTGTGTTCTTCTTCTTCTTCTATTCTAAGTTTCTATCTTATCTTTCCTCACCCTCTAATTTCTTTCACTAATTACCAGGATTTTTCGGTGTTTTGGTTATCGACATCGTGCTTATGTCGATAACCAAAGTCGCTAAAAATCCGGGTCGTTACAGTTGGTATCAGAGCGAGGTTAAGAATTACTTGGCTCTGTGGCGTGACTCGGTAGAGATAGGGTTAGTAATACCCTAGACTGAGATTGAGTGTATATATACGAGTGAACGAATTTGTTATTGATATAAAAATTTGTTTTATATTGTGGAGATTTATTGGTTGAGTTGTTTATAAATTCTGGTCGATCAGTTTGATCCGCTGTATCGGTAGGAGTTACTAAACACTTGAATACGATGAACCGTCATGGTACGTTTTGAAAGAGGGTAAATGAAAATAGTTTACCCGACGTATATTTTGAGATATATTGGATATATTGGTTGTTATTATAATCGAGTAAGATTATAAATTAAATGGTTATGTAAATAATCAATCAGAATTCATATAAGTGAAATACGTGAAATCAGATGAGTTAAATCTGAAATTTAAACCAGAAATTGAAGTTAAAACTCTGGAGAATTGGATAAGTGTTTGTAAATAGATTTGGATTAAAAATAAGGAAAATTTAAGATCCTGGGAGATTTTAAATTGTTTTACAAGCAGTGTGAATTATATTTTGAAATGAATTTCAAAGTGGAAATGTTTAGAAATGGTTTTATAGTATTGAACTCACTTCGATCGCTGGAAAATAGATTCTGATGATGACAACTGCATCATCAGTATTCATTTTCGAGTTGTAAGTGACGAATTACTACCAGAGATACTGTTTTGAATTTGTTTTGGGAAAGACAAGTGTGTTGAATTTCAAAATAGAATTTAAAATATAAAATTTGAATTTTGAAATAGATTTGAAATATTAACTTGTTTTAAAAGAAATAAAACGAGAAGTTCCTTTATAAACGAAGTTTATAAATAGTTCTTTTATAAACGAAGTTTATAAAATGAAGTGAAAAGAATTATCATTGCATAATTCAGCAAAAAATAAAAAAAAATACAAGTATGAAATTGAAAGGGAAATCTATTTTCCAAAGGTAGAAATATCGATTTCAAAAGGAATTGAAAACGAGACTTATTTAAAGGAATTTGAATAAAGGAAGTTCAAACATAGGATTTGAATATAGAAAATTCAAAGGGGATTTGAATAAAGAGAATTCAAATAGAAATTGAATATAGAAATTCAAAGTGAGTTTGAATATATGAAATTCAGTGAAAGTGATATAGAATTTGAATATAGAAATTCAAATGGCGTTTGGATATAGAAAATATAAGAGGTTTCAAATATAGGATTTGAATATCGAAAGTGAAATGAAATTTGAATGTAGAGGATTCAAATAGAATTGAAAAGGAAATTTGAATAAAGAAGATTCAAATAAAATTAAATTTGAAATTTGAATATAGAAGATTCAAAGGGATTTGAAATGAAATAAAGAGAATTCAAATAGATTTGAATTTAGAAATTCAATTGGAGTTTGAAAATAGATTTGAATAATGAAATTCAAATATGGAATTTGAATAAGAAAATTGAAACAAAATTCAAATATAGAATTTGAATAAGAGATTTGAAACAAAATTCAAATATAGAATTTGAATAAGAGATTTGAAATGAAATTCAAATATAGAATTTGAATAAGAGAATTGAAATGGAATTTGAATATAGGAAATTCAAATAAAATTGAAATGGAATTCAATTAGTTGATAAACAAGTTAAAATATATTTGAACATGTATATTCAAATAAAAAGGTGAAATAGGTAAACCAGTTAATTAGCCATTAGTACATGGATCTTGAATTGAAGTTGAACTTTAGATAAGTAAAGGGGACTGGTAAATTTTTATTTGAAATCGAATATGAAACCTGAGTTTGAAAAAGTAGAATTTGATTAGTTTATAAGTAAGTTAAATTATATTTGAACATGCCATGTTCAAGTATAAAAGTTAAATAGACTAAAGAGTTAATTAACAAATTAATTAACGAATGGAGTTAAAACGATCAGGTATAGTTAAAATAGATGGGACAAGTATAAATATACATGAGATAGGTACGGATAAGGAATGAAGGTAATAGATAGAATGCTCAACGGAAAGGTATGTATTTAATTCATATATCAGATTTTATGCGCCGTATCGGCTAGCCGCTTGGCTTTTCTTTTTCTTTTTGATTGGAAAAGGCATGTGTGGCAGTTTGGGGATTTTCCCGATGCTCTTGGTACGAAGGAGGTTATGGCGAATTTTTCTGGGAATTTAAGGAGTTAGAATATTTTTAAGATAATTTGATAGTTAGAAATCAACGTATTGATATATATGTAGAAGTCGATAAGGAAACGAACTTAGAAATAGAATAGTATAATCAAAAAGAAAGTCTAGAATAAAATCTAGCAAAAATAGAAAGAGGAAGCATATACGTGTTTAAAAGTGAATAAGTAGTTGTATGGTATTGATTATTCGAGTAAGTAGTCATATCTGTTTTGACGTTATAAATGTTATTCAGTCAAGGTCTGAGAGGTAGTTATACCCCAACTTGATTGATTTCATTATTAACAAATAAATGGTAAGATTTCAGGCTCGAAGATCAATGTTGGATAAGAGTTAGTTGAATATAATATTTGGGTTGTCGTAGCGATGTTTTACACAACATCTGTTTTAACCCAAACAAGTGTAAGCTTGGAAATATATTAAAGAATATTTCCTAAGTATAGAAATAAACGGGATCGGAAAAGAGATAAGTAATTGGAATATTTTCCAATTATAAATAACATATATTTTCTAAAGTTTAGAAAATAAAGGAAGGCGATATTCGGAAATGTTTTCCCAAATAACATAAAAGGCCAATATGGTTATTGGAAATATTGGTTAACAAATATTGATAAAGAATATAGAGAAGTGATTTAACTAATGGAATATCAATTAAGGGCTCAGTGACATGTTCAAAAGGAAAATTTGATTTTTGAAAAGAGTAAACTGTTTAAAAACTCCGAGGGAAAGACTGTTTAAATTAAAAACAAATTTAACGGAAATGTGTGAAAGTAAAATTGAATTAAAGTAAAGCTAGAAAAGTGGTAACTGAGATTGAATTAGAATGATATCAAGACAAATTGGATTGTGAGATTCAAATTTGAAGTGTAATGTGATAATCTAGTTAAGAGTTGGGAATCGAGAAGAAACTCGAGTTGAAATGATATTTGGCTTGGATATAAGCGAATGGTTGTGTTGTGGATAAAAGCAGATTGGAATTTGATTGAGATGACCCTGGTATCTGCTGAATTGATAACAGGTGGAAAGGATACAATGATATGCCGACAAAAGGTACAAGTTTATATTTCTATTGGATATAAGATTTATGAGCCGAATTGGCAAGCCGCTTGGCTGTTTGATTTTCTTTTGGGTTGGAGATGGCCCAGAGAGGCGAGTTGGAGTTTGAGATATTGACCAGTACAAAGGAGGTGCTGGCAAAAATTTCGAAGAGTTAAGGTGTTAGAAAATATTCAGGATTTTTGAAAATTTTCGTTGATAAGGATTAATTAATATTTAATTGAAATTAAATTGGTTCAGTTGAAACAGAAGTTAAGAAATGAACAATTATGTTCTAACCAGTCGATAGGGTCGTCCTCTACCTTTTAGCAATTTCGAGGATGAAATTATTTTAAGTGGGGAAGAATGTAATGACCCGCATTGGCAGAGGTATTATGATTAATTTATTTAATTATATCAATGGTGATATAGTGAATTAAATGGTCGTGGAATTAAATAATGGTGAATATTTAATTAAAATAATAAATTAAATAATATATTTAATTCTGAAATAATCAGAATTGGCTAAAATAACGATAGGGTGTGAACCGGATCATCTGTGATATTTAATTCAGCTTGAAATTGAATTTGAATAACGAATATATTCAATCGTCGACGGTTGAACGTATAGTTTATAATATAATTATAAACGAGCTCGAATGGCGCTGCAGTTCGCTATTTGGCGATTTGAACTTCAACGGAATGTACAGGGTCCGTTTTAAATCGGATTTCTGTGAAACAAGAAACGTATGGAGCTGGTGGAGTATATCTTTCTAGTGGAAGAGAAATATCGGGATTTCGTCGTATAGAATTTGAGATATGTCCAAATCAAATTTTGAAATAGTCGCTATGGAATCGTTTATCGACCGTAATGGTTTATTCGATATAACTAGAGATCGGGTTTGAATTTAGACAAGGTTCTATTGGGAAATAGTGATAATTTAATTTTTAGAATTTTACTGTAATTTTTAATTAATTTTATAAGCAACTTTTTATTTGAAGTATTTCGCACCCTGAAATCAACATTTTGAAGTTTCAAAATATGAGTTAATCTACCGGTATTATTATATTTTTGGGACCGAGGCACATCGCTCGATACAACTGTATACCTATCTCTGTCTGTAGCAGTTGGGCATGAATGAAATCTTACGTAAGACAGTGTACTGAAACTTAAAACAAATATATGTTTTATAGGTACTCCACGTTGAAGAAAACCCTTTCTTAACCTAAATATATATTTCTCTGATCAAGGACAAAGCCACGTTTCCCTTTTTTTCCGCAAGTTCTCCTTGCCTCAAACACAAAACGTGGACTCCTCTATATCAAACAAAACACTATATAACATCTAAACCCATATAACCTAAACACTTTATTTTCTCTGGAAAATCATCAAACCCACCGCCAGTTTTCCCTCCACAACTAAAGTGTGTATTTTTACATCTTTTTAAAATCAAAACGAAAAGAGAATGACGCCCGAACCACCATGTAGCGTGAGGAGGAGTGTAGAACACGGTGTGAACAAGTGGTGCGAGTTGGATGGTTCACGTATGGTAAAGCAGTGTGGGTTTTTGGGCTCATGCATGAAGTAAACGCTGAGCTTGGTCTTCCTTTTTGGGTGAGCGTGGAGGGGCCTGAAGTGCCGCATTTCGTCTAGAGAAGGAGATGAGGATCGGAAATGGCTGATGATGGAGTCACGGGTTTTCCTGTGTGCTGATGGGAGAAGGAGTATTAAAGGGGCTGATTTGAGCTAAGTATGTTTAATTAGGAATTTTATATTCATTAATAATAAAGTGTTTGAAATGGCATGGGTTGTACAGGGAATTAGACGTGGAGTTAAATAGTGATGAAGACGTATTGTAGGAGGATTGAGTTGGAGGAGTACAAGGACGCAGTGAATTTGTTTTGATTTTTAAGTAAGAAATGGAAGAGGAAGACTGGTTTAAGGATCTGGAATGTGGCGTGAAACAGTCTTGGGAGCTCGCGTTCAATATTGGAAGAAGAAAGAGCTCGAAATGAGGTTTACTGTAAGGGCTTTGAGAAGCTTTGCATTGGGAATTTTCAGATTTTAGGAAGGAGAAGCAGGGTACGGGTGTTTTGGTTTTAAGGAGAAGATGGAGTATGGAGGTCCTGTCGTAATGCATAAAAATGGAGGAACGTGAGGATAGAAGCTCGGGGAGGAAGGGAAATGGAGAGATATTGCTGAGAACTGGCGTTCAGATTTTCAGAGTGGAAGAAGGAAATGGTAATGGGCGGGTATGAGCTGTAGAAACGGTGGATGGGCCAAAAACATTTGGGTAAAGCCCAATTGAAAAGAATTTAAAGTTTTATTTAATTTAAAATAGAGTATCGACTTGTTAATTCAATAACTTGATCATACGATATCAGATTGATGAACCGTAAGTTGCGTTGGGAACGTATGGACGACGACTACCAAATGAGACTGACTGGAAGTGGATTATGGATCGTATGAATTTATGGCGAAATAAAGTGTTTGATTCAAATCAAACAATAGTTTATCATTCTTTAACGATGAACTGCCGAAGTGAGTAAATCTCACTAACTTTGAACAGTTTATAATTTCATGTTGTATTTTTAGAACTGTTAGATATTGGCTGATTGACTGTGTGTTAACTGTTTGATTGAACTGCTAGTCAGTTAGTTGAAATTCTATATTGATTCTGTTTAACAGAATAGATCATATGGAACTGAAAGTGATGTTATCTATATTGTTTAACATCTGTGATGCAGGGAAACAGGTTGGAGGAATCCAACTGGATTCCTCAACATTTATTTTAATGTTTTCATATATTTTGATATATGATGTGTTATATAATCTGTTATGGATTATGTGTGTTGGAATGATGTTGATCATTTTTATTCGATATTGTAAATATCATAAAGACCCTAGGATGTAAAAAGAATTATTTCAATGTATATTGAAATAAAGGGATTTTATAAAATCGACAGATTTTATAAAGGGAAATATTTCGAAAGTAAATAAAAGGGAAAAATGTTTTTAAAACGAATAGAGTTTTATAAAAGGGAAATCATTTGTAAAGTGCAGAACTGTTACTAAAAGTAAATCTTTATAAATGAATAGTTTATTCGAAAAGAACAATAGAGTTAATCCAATAGTGGTAATCGATTAGAGTTAAAGTAAAAGGAGCTAATCGATGTTAGTTTAATCGATTAGAGTTAAAGTAAAAGGAGCTAATCGATGTCAGTTTAATCGATTAGAGTTAAAGTAAAAGGAGTTAATCGATGTTAGCTAATCGATTAGAGAAAGTAAAAGGAGTTAATCGATGTTAGTTTAATCGAAAAGAGTTAATCGAATATAGTTATTTGAATAGAAGCAAATGAGTTAATCGAATATAGTTTATTCGAAGAAAGTAAAAGGAGTTATCGAATATAGTTTATTCGAAAGGAGTTAAGCGAAATGAGTAAATCAATAGCGTTAATCAAATAGAGTTAATCCAATAGTGGTAGTCGAATAGAGTTAATTGATAAGGGTTAATCGAAAGGAGTTAAGTGAAAAGAGTCAATCGAATATAGCTATTCGAAGGAGGGTTAAGTAAGGAAGTTAGTAAAAGGAATATAAAGTGAACTTTGCCTATTTCAAAGTTAGAAATGTTGTTCAGTTAAGGTCTGAGAGATAGTTCTACCCCAACTTGATTGGCTTCGTTTTTAACTAAGGAATAGTTAAGGTTCGTAAGTAAAGGAAATGGTTTAAGTTGGCATAGCGATGTTTGTTTAAACATCTGTCTATGTCCAATGAAGGAGTTTTGGAAATGTTTTCCAAGTAAGAACCAGAAATGTTTTCTGATATAGAAAACAAGAAATGGAAATGTTTTCCATTGTTAATAACATATATTTTCCAAATCTAGAAATTAATAAATATTGAATATAGGGAAACAGGAGATAAGTAAATTAATGAAATAAAGAGATAAAAGTTGAATGATGTTTGATCGATACAATTTCCATTTGGAAATAATATCGTTGTTTGCACATCTGTTTTTATTCGATAGTTAAATCACAGACTATCGAAGTTTTGACCATTTTAACGTTGCTAATATGGAGAGACCGGTTGGATTTTTATCCAAAGAACCACTCTGTATTGGCATAAGCGTTGCGAATCATATATGCCAAAGGAAATTGAAGACGGAGTTATGCAAGGGCTATCCTGTTTACAGAATAGTGCCTTCGGTTCATCCTGTTCCTGGATGACTTGTATGGACGGATGTCTGACAGAGTATTTCCAGACAATCACGTATATTGATTTCTCCAACCGTACCAAGAGTGGAAGCGGAGAAGGAAACTTCTTTTAGCTAACACATAATGTATGGTTGAGGACGTCAATCTGTGATTTGATGGATTTGACGATGTGACATTCGAAGTAAATCTGATGTGATGAAAAAGCGTAGCTTCTAGCCTCATCATCCGGTAAATGACAGAAATCGGGCAGGCAGCATGGCTAAGTCGGTCGCACCGAAGTAGGGTGTATAATCACCTGATCTAGAGTTTCATTTACTTCTAAAAATCTATTGTTGATGTTGTCCCATTCGGGAAACGGTTGCTGATCCCAACCGTTGGTGATATACATTCGATACACTCAAGCGAAATGAGTGGTCGGTCATGTGTGGCCGGGTTGCAAGATGTTCTTGTTGAACCCAGTGTATTCCTCTCTAGAGGTACACGAGCGAAAGGTGGTTCCATACCTTGTCATAGTTGGAAATCCATTACCCAATACGTGCTTGCGGTTTTGATTGTATACTATATATGTAGAACGTGAGATGAAAGCGTTTCTGCTAGATGATTATTATAGTTGTGGTTGATAGACATTATTATAATATCAAAAGGTTTTTGATATAAAGATATTTTAGATTCTCATAAGGGAAAAAAACCGTTCCGTTATACGGCGTGGTCTTATGAGATATCGTTTACTTGTTGGAATTGTTTTAAACTGTTTTACTCATACCAGTCCCATGACTGACCCGGAGTTTACTTTGTTGTTTTCCCTAAACTCTTGGGTGCCTAAATTTGTATGGGCAGTCAAGTAGTCGGGATTTACAGATACATTGAAGAGTTGGAGCAGGAGGCTTCAGGATCATATAGCTATTATTATTCCGCTGTGTTGTAAGTGCTGTACTTTGATAATGATATGTATATGCAAGTACAGATGTATATTTCAAGTTATGTTATATATATTATATGTTATTCGTTCCGTTGTGAGGTTCGTGTTACTCTGATGTTGTGTTCTTCTTCTTCTTCTATTCTAAGTTTCTATCTTATCTTTCCTCACCCTCTAATTTCTTTCACTAATTACCAGGATTTTTCGGTGTTTTGGTTATCGACATCGTGCTTATGTCGATAACCAAAGTCGCTAAAAATCCGGGTCGTTACACCGTGCCTAGAATCAACCCATGGCCCATGGAACCAAAAACATAAGCATTAATAAAGCTATTCTCAAATCCTCACAAACCAAAGATAAATGATCCGAACCAGCAATTGGATTTGAGACAATAATGGGATCCTCTACTATACAAGTTCTAGGGTGCAGAGACTCAACTATGGAAGCAGATATAAACGAATGTGAAGCGCTAAAATCAAAAGAGTAATAACAGGATGATCAAAAAAACTAAACTCTTTCAACAGAAACCTTACTACCTCTCTCTTAGGTACGTTGGAGGTGAGAGTACGCATTTGCTCTCTTGGAAATCCTGTCATTTGTTCTTGCCTTGTCCTTAATTATATGACCCGTTATACCATAATAAAGGTACTTCCTCTTGTTTTAGGTTTTACTATTCTTTCCTCCCCTCCTTTGTGAATCAAGTCTATATCCATGAGTTATTCATCCTTGGGTTGGCTCCATAGCCAAACTCCCTCATTCCCATATTTTCCATCCTTGTGTAACTTGTTGATAGGTCTCTTGAAAGCTGCCTCCATCGCACGGAAAATCCTACAAAGCTCGAAAGAAAATTAGCCGCAGATGAAACTACAGCGGCTATAGATGGAAGTTGGGCCTTCTTTGCCCTTTGACAGGTATCGTAGTCTCATCAAGCCTACAGAACCATGCCGCGATGAGGTACCTTCCAGAAAGCCAGGAGCCCCGGAGACTCAGTAAAGAAAGAAAGCAAGGATTCAAATAGAGGATCAAAAGATAATGCATATGGCTTTGGGGAATATGCCTTTAAAACAAAACTTTTCCTTTGAAAATGCTTCTTTTAATATCGTTTTGAAAACAATTTTTCAAATCTTTTATCTGATCCGGTAGCCTTTAGCTCTGATACCAAGTGAAACACCCCACTTCCATTAAGGTCACTCACAAAGGGAATGCCTTGACTTTGTTGGAGCATTTTAGGTAAAAGATGCAGATAAATTACAAGACCGAAAAATAAAGCAGCGGAAAATAAAGTCATTTTATAAACAACTTAGTTCAGTCAATATTTTACAACAATTGTCTCAATCATACTTAAAAGTAATACATAGAAATTCTTCCTTGATTCAAAAACTTCATGGTATAAAAGAAGCATTAAAATAACAATGATATTCCCCAATAAAGCGTGAACCAGCCATAGCAGTGGAAGGGAGAGTCCAAAGCAATACATAGACTATCTTTGAGCTTTGAAAGAAAACTGAGCTAAGTGATAACATTTCCTCCCTGTGAACCTGGAGGGGGAACGGAAGAAAAGAGGCGAAACAAAACTAGGTCAGACATGAGTCTGGTAAGTCCAGTGAATTTCAGCATAGAAATAGGAAAAAGCATCATGACATGAATAAACCGAATATAAGACAATACCGTGATAATAGGGATAACAAGATAACATAGGATAAGCATAAGGTATGATAAGGCACGATAAACTGAATGCGCTTCTACTCTTTCTCTGCTTCGCTACTACTTTGTTATTCTGATTTTTGTATATATCTCTGCACGACCTAACTAGTGGTCCAACTAGTAATCTGTGTAAAATGATAATATTACAACGTGATCCCAATCCCCGCAAATGGTGGTAGCCTTCAGGTGTACATCTATCGTGAGGATTCCACCTCAATCAGCCTAATTGCCATGAAAATGTTATATGTACCCTTACTAACCTATCGATCGGCTCCCTTACTTGTATTCATGTTCCATGTGTCTGTGTCAATCAGCCCTCTCTTGCGTGTAGATACCCTATGCTGGTCCCACCATAAGGTGTATCAATCCTTATGATAGCAACCCGACACGATTCAAGATGCATAGTGTATAACTACTGGTACCCAATGCCTGCTATTTCCCACTCCGGAGTACGTGCACGTCCGTAAACTGTCGGAACCTACACTGACGTACCTCCTGCTGCTGTTTTGACCGCTTATGATCAGCCAGTAATCATGCCCCACCCTGCCTAGTTCAGGGTACCATGATACATTTGTGTGGGTTACTGCTGAAATGGGTCCCCGTTACTAGGGTTTCCTACTGGTTAAGTTTTGTGGGCCTATATATACAAATATTACCCACCTACATGAGATGTACTTAACCCTCCCACCATTCAAATATGTTTATTTGATGGTTAAGTTTTGTGGGCCTATATTTACTAATATTACCCACCAACCTAACATGTACTTAACCCTCCATCGATTCAAGCATGTTTATTTAACGGTTAAGTTTTGTGGGCCTATATTTACTAATATTACTCACCAACCCGACATGTACTTAACCCTCCATCGATTCAAGCGTGTTTATTTAACGGTTAAGTTTTGTGGGCCTATATTTTCCAATATTACCCACAAACCTGATATGTACTTAACCCTCCCGCACATTATGGCATACTGGTTAAGTGTTGTCTGTTCATGTTAACTTAACCCACCCAGTCATCGTGTCATGTTGGTTAAGTGTTTCTTATTAACTTAACCCCGTTCATTCATCAAGTTATTTTGGTCAAGTGTTTTCTTGCTAACTTAACCCCATGTGTTCATCATGTTGTATTGGTTAAGTGTCACCAATCAATTCAAGTTAACTTAACCCACCTACTTGTCATGTCATGTTACTTTGGCTAAGTGTTGCCTTCTTGTGTTGACTTAACCTTACCACAAATCAAGTTATATTGGTTAAGTGTTTCTCTCTTGTTTTAACTTAACCTTACCACAAATCAAGTTTTATTGGTTAAGTGTTTCTTATTACTTAACCCTACCCATTCATCTTGTTATATTGGTTAAGTGTTTCTCATTAACTTAACTCTAGTCATTCATGTTATATTTGGTTAAGTATTCCTATGAACTTAACCCTGGTCATTCATCTTATTCATTAGCATTAATTGATTTATTAATGCACCACCTCTCACATTAGATATGTGTTGTTGCGGTTACTGGATGTGTCGGACGGTTCCGGGCAGTTTTACACCACAACTCAATCTAACCTCGGGTTTTTCTTGGGCATGATGCACTAACCTCTCACATTAGATAGGTGTTGTTGTGGTTACTGGATGTGCCGAGCGTTTCCGGGCAGTTTTACACCATAGCTCAATCCAACCTCGAGTTAGGCATGTTCTTCTTTAATCTACACATTTACCCTATATACCCAAATCTAGATTTTTCATGCTAGTTACCAAATTCACCAAAACTAGTCATGTTACATTTTACCACCAATCTAGATTTAATGCTCAAGTTACCCCAAATTCGTAACAATAACAATTTTTGCCCAAAACTTGATTTATATGCCAACTTCATACTTTGTCGTTAAAGCCAATTCTAGGTTCAATATGTCAAATTACATATTTCCTAATTCATGTCAAATTGCATCTTAACAGTTATGCCATGTTACATGTTCCAAATTATGCCAAATAATGTAAATTTCACGTTATACCCAATTTCCCCCGCATTCATAACGTACGTATTTTGAGATTCAACTCATGATTCATAATATAAGGGGAGAAGCAAGATGGAACATCGTAAGAATAGACATAGTCATATGATGATAAGAACTACTGGTCCAATAAACTTGATGTACTAAAAAGACAAGGTTTGCTAGGAATACATCGCAGGCATATGGATATGATAAGAATTATATCGTGAACTTAAAAAGAGATTACAATTCACAACAAGGATAGATATGATTGGACCAGTTTCATAGTCAAAAATAATTCCCAAAGATATATATACTCAAGTGCAGATTTCAATGAAAGGATAGCTTACATCAGGCATATTCTCATATCCATTTTATTACATGTCATAATTAGATTTAGTTGTTCAAATATAAAAAGTAACTGACTTACAAAACAAAGGCAAATCTTGTTTTCATGCCTAAGCCATACATCACTATACACACTAATCTTCTTTTTCCAAATCATAAACTATCATACACATATATATATATATATGTCCCAATTTTTACATCTTAGACCACAACATGTACTATGCCTTATATTTACAGTTCAATTTACGCCCCAATTCCCAAGTCATATGTCCAATACTTTATGTTTTAAATCTCAAGTCATATGTCCAATACTTTATGCCTCAAATCCCAAGTCATATGTCCAATACTTTATGCCTCAAATCTCAAGCCATATGTCCAATACTTTATGCCTCAAATCTCAAGTCATATGTTCGATACACTTTATGTTTTTAATACAACATGTGTTATGTCCTCAAATCAGTTACAACTCAATTATGCCCAATTTTATTTCCAACATACGTTCATCTCTAATGAGATCTTGCTTAGGCTCGCAGTAGCCTGGCAATAAAACAAAAGGGGAAGAAGGAAAGAAGAGACAAAGAACGGACATAATATTATCAATGAGATAGATCCAAAGGATATACAAAGACAGGCATAATCTCAGATCCAGATTTGTTACAATGTCAGAATCACAATTAACTTTTATTTCTGAAAGTAAGATGATCTTACAAATTACAGAATGGTATTGAATTCTGGGATCTGCATTCTGAAACTGAATAGCTCTCCCTTGAAGTAGACTATTTGTTCTTCTAATTTAGTTTTGATTTGATTCTTAGAAATAGTTGTTGAAGTCGTTGAAGTAGCCTTTGAATCTCTACTTGAATTCTAAACTTGATTTCTACGAAGAGCTTGAGCAGCATAACCCCATCTTTGATTTATTTTGATATGAATTAGGGTGGAGTATAGGCAAAATGAAGTTGTGTGGAGAGAAAGTGAGGTTTGAGGGTGTTTAAATAGCTTAAGAGCAACGAATATGGTCAGAACGGGCGTCCAAATGCAGAAAAATGAATCTGTCCACGGATCTGGAAAAGGGGGGAGGTCGACCCCTAGGTCGACCCCATAGTCGACCTGTTCTACCCAGGTCGACCCCCTGGTCGACCTGGGTCCTGGGCGGGAAATTTCCCGCCCAGCCCGGGTGTGTGATTTGAATTTCAAAACTTTAAATTTGAATTCGGGCTGGTTTTTATTTGAACCCCTGAAACTTCTGAAGGTCATAAGTTCTTCATACGGAGTCCGATTTACGCAAACTCGGACTCTATCTCAAGCAGAGTTCCGAGACGAATGCAATGGCGTTACCAGTTTCCTTTAATTCTTCGCTTAAAAATTTAGTATACTTTAATTTGTTACTTTAATGTTCACAGAAAATACGGGGTGTTACAATAAGTTTGGGAAATATAAGCCATACTCATATATAGCCCGGTTCCCAATGTCTCTTGCAAACTCCTACAGGATCCACCAGTAAACAAAGGATCTCTGTTGCTTACTATACTATTAGGTATTCTATAGAATCGAACTATCCATTTAGTATACAATTCAGCTAACTTGGATGTTGTCCTATTAGATCTTTATAGGAATAAACCTTGCATTTTAGTCAAGCAACCCGCTATAATCCATATACCAACATATCCTGCCCTAGTCCATGGCCCATTAATGAAATACATTGACACTTTCTCCTACTTTCACGTAGGAATCTCTAACTACTGCAATAATCCACTCGTCTTCTTCTCAATTTTAACCAATTGGCAATTCATACACTTCGAGATAACTCCCCAACCCCTTTCATACCTTCCTAGTAGTAAACTCTTCTCGTATCTCGATACGTTTTATTACCATTAGGATGAATAGTCAATCTAGAGTGGTGACACTTCCTCGAAACTTCATTTCTTAATCCATCTATATCCAGAACAACTAGTCTTTCATCCTTACGAATTCAACCATCTCGATCAATTTTATAACCCTTCATTTCTTCGGACTTGACTCTCTTCTCTAACCATTGAATGATCTCAACAAGCTTGGTATCTCGTTTTTGGCTTTCGCTGATCCTTTCGATGAGAGTAGGTCTAATAGATAAACTTGACAACATCTTAAGCTCTAACTCATAGTGAGACATGAAATCAAACTCTACCAAATACTCAAGGTGCTACCATTTGGTAAACATGGCTCTTAAACCCGCATGCCTTCTACTCAATGCATCGACCACTGCGTTTCCTTTCCCAGGGGTATATGTAGTACCATAATCATAAGATGCTACAACCTCAAACCACCGTTACAGCTGAAGATTCAAATCCTCTAGTAAGAAAAGATACTTCAATGACATATGATCCATAAATAGCTCAAATCTTAGCCTCAATATCACATATTTAGAGCAAATACTGTCGTTGCTAACTCCAAATCATGAGTCAGGTAATTCCTTTTTTGCCACTTTAGTTGTTGACTCGCAATAGCCACAACTTTTCCTTTCTACATCAGCACTGTTCCAAATCCAGTACCACATGCATCAGTATAAACAACCATCTCCTTGTCCCTACTAGGAATATTTAATACATGAGCACTAGTTATTCTCTCTTTCAAGACCATAAAAGCATGCTCACATCTCACGTCCCACGCAAAGAATTGATTCTTCTTCGTTAATCCAGTCAATGGTGTAGTTATCATTGAAAAGTCCTTGATAAAACGTCAAAAATATCTAGCTAAAAAAGGAAACTTTTAACATATGTAGCATTCCTAAGTCGATTCCAATCCTAGATTGCTTCCACCTTAGCAAGATCCACTGTTATTCCTTGTTCTAATATGACATGACCCAAGAATCTCACTTCTTCCTCCCAAAAGTGATACTTCAGAAATTTAGCATCCAGCTAATGCTTTTGTAAGATTCTAAAACAGTCCTCAAATTCATCATGTGTTCTTCCTCAGTCTTGGAATAAACCAAGATATCATCCACGAACACAAGGACGAGCTTGTTCAACTGATCTTTAAAAACCCGATTCATAAGATCCATAATACGTTGGTGTGTTATTCAATCCAAATGATATCACCAACCACTCATAAAATCCAAATGGTGTCATAAAGTAGTCTTTGGCACACTATCCCTAGCCACTATAATTTGGCGACATCCCATTGTCAAGTCCATTTGGACAACACCTTGGCTTTGTGATGATCAAACAAGTCATATGATTCTCGACAATGGATACTTGTTCTTCTTGGTTACCTTATTCAGCTCATGATAATCCATACACAATCTCAATTGTCCATCATCCTTGGTCACAAACATAATTTGTTCACCTCACTCTGATACGCTTCTCACTAACCCTTTACTCAAAAGATCATTCAATTGCACCTCCAACTCCCATATTCTAATAGAGGCATATCCACTTTCATGATCACATAAATCAACATAGAATGATTTTATGATCTCTTTTGTTTGTGCAATCAGTGTATGTATTTACCATAAGAATGGTCTAGATATGTTATTAGTTAACACAACTTAAACCATTAAACTATAATACGACCAATAATCCACTTTTCAAGACTCATGAAAATGAAATGAAACTCAAAATGAAATCTACTTTAAGCATGCATAATTTACTATTACTTAGTAATATAGAGCATCAAAATTTGATTCCACACTCGATTTAATTACCATAATCATATGTTGATGAAGAGACAATTTTTACATTTATGTTTGATTAAGCATAGCTTACTTGGTTTGAACAACGTAGGCTATTAAACTCAATATTAAGAAACAAAATTTACATAAACATGCAACATCCACTAAACATAAAAGGTGATGATCATAATTAAAGGGAACAGCTACTGAAACACAAGATTTTGACACAACTTGAAATACACAAAATCTAAATCATTTGTTTAGTTTGTCTTTATGTGATAAGTGGAAATCAGGGAGCAATCTAATAGGGAAGATTCATTGTATCACCATTTGAGTCTACTTTTTGTGTTCATATAGACTTTCCCATAGTTAAATTACTTATATTAATTTTTTATGATTCATGACAGCTTCATTATCCATAAATTGAAGGGGTTTAGCTACTCATAAATAAATACATGATAACATAAAGTGATTTAAACATCAAATAAGAAAAGGGAGATGAGTATGGAATTATAACAACTAACTTGCATAAAAGAAAATAATTTATTTGCATAAGAAGGAAAGAAATCATATAAATGAACATAAGAATTAAAAAAAATATCATAAAAGAAAAAAGCATGAATTAAAAGAACATAAAAGTAAATCTGAAAACTACCCCATACCTCCTGCACAAACTATAGAAAAAGTGTGTTGCATGACGTGCTAGGTCGATATGTGATAATCATCAAGGTAAATTAACTGAAAACAAAACCTATTCTATAGCTTACAAAGCATGATAATATATAATAATAAAATATATAACAGGATATAGTAGTGAACCATAGTAAAGCAAGAAATCCCATATCTATAAAATCTCAGAAATCAATTATAATACATCTCAATATCTGATTCAGAATACAACAAGTCTCACTATATCCTCATCAGAGCATAACAAACAAATAGTGGAAATCAATCAAATATCTATATAATAGAAGAATAGTAATACGCTGGTCTCCAACTCATTATTTCACAACAGCATCGTCAGTAGACCTTTTGCCTGCTATTTAGTTTCTCAACAACATTATTGATGAGCACCCCAAAATAATAAGAAGATACATAAAATCTTAAGTCGGACAATAGTCTAGTGTGATCGATAAATAACTATCAACGGCTATGTTAATATTAGAAATCGTCGACACCAGAATGTAAGGTACAATAATGGACCTGGGTGTAATTTAGTCCTTTCAAGCTTAACTTAATTCACTGTTTCCTAAATATTAATGTCCCAAGTACGAAGATTAGTTACTCTTCCTTCTAGAGGTGAGTATCACGCTTATAATACTTAGAAAAAAGTTATCTTGGGATAATGGCTTCATAAGATCATTACTAGTTATAGCTAAAGGTTCATTGGGAATGGATCGAAAATCATTTCCAGTTTAAGGGTTTGAATTTAAATTAATAGTTAAAATACAAGTGCAATTAGTTGCGAGTGCTAAGTATCTCTTTTATTGATCAAATTGATATTGTACATAGAAATTTACATGAGAAATCCCCAATTTGATTTCTAAATTAGGACTTAGACTCTAAGAATTAAGCACAAGATTTTGGAATGAGTCCCCCAAAATGTGACTTCTGGGGTCCTATTTATAGAGGATTTGGACCCCTTCTTGTAGCAATCGGGTGAAAACTTCCATTTTGCATCACCCCCTTAGTGTCGGCCCATCTTAGTGGTATATGGCTTTGATGTCAGCTATGATCCTGTGCCGCTTGTGCTTATGAGTGTTGCTTACATGCTCTTTCCTTTGTAACTTTGGTATTGCCTTTGTGAGGTAGTATCAACACCAAGCATCTTGGTGTTGGTAGCGCTCTTTTGCTCCCATCATACTTGTTATTTTCCTGGTTCTTCCCTTTCATGCATTTGGTCTCAATCTCACAGCCCAAGCTTGTGTATTTTGGTGCCTATTTAATTGCTTCTTACTCTTTATGGTTGGTTTCGCATCCAGTGACATTAACTCTTGGTATCGTCTTCATGCTTCGACCCCTCTCCTGTTAGTATCGACTATGTGCATTTGTCTTCCTTGTTCGATATCGAGACCAAGCCAACTGCTTATTGCACATTGGTATCGATAACATGCTTTTATTGCCATATCTTCTTGGTATTAGCACCTAGCCGATTGCTCCTTTATGTTTGTACCGATAACATACAATGTCATTGTTTCAGCGTTATCCTCATTTAAATCCTTGGTATCAATCAGCTACTTCGGTATCGGTTCCACTATTTTTGCTCCAAGCTTTTAGTATCGGCTTCGCTTGTTATGATTCCACTTCTTGGTGCCAGCTTTCCTCTTATTCTTCTCGTTTTGGTGTTGGCTTCGTTTTTTTAGGCCTTTTTGCCATCGGTTCCGTTTTCAGCTCTATACTCTCATGCTTTGGTATCGATCAAACACTTTTCGGGTTTCTACTTTGATGTCGGCTCTAATATGATGCCCCTTCACACTTCTTTGGTTTCGGTGACGTCGATGCAAATTCTTATAGTAACATTCAGCCCCCTCTCCCAGTGAAGGGGTATTTCTGACTTTTCAAGTCAGTTGTTCAAACACCTGTTTTTTCCAGTTTATAAATACTCATCCTGCTTTCTTTTGTTGTTCTTCCCATATAAGTATCCCTCTCTCTTCTTCATTAACCTCCTACATTTAAAAATTTTCTAGTGCAAGCATCAATAATATCAACATTTCTATAGTTCTTGGGATATTCTCCACATTAGTTGAAGTAAAATTTTAGTCCTCTCTACTTTCGAAATGATTCGAGGCTTTGTACTAGTTTTATTCTGTGGTCATACATGATTCTTAGGTTTTGATTGGATGATCTCCGAAAGTTACTAGTATGTATTAACTTGATTATCCGATTGAATTACTTGTTTAGTTATCAAGTGATTAAATTGGACTTAGTTGATCTAATTACCGAATTGATTGGTGCAAATCGGTTTCGGCTTCAACCTCCTCTAATCAACTTTGATTTGATTGATAAATGATTCAAATATTTCCTTTGTTTCTCGTTCTTTCATAAGCATATGATTTAATGAAAATGTCGATACTTTGAGATGCCTTTGAAAGAATAAGAAACAAAATTGTGGTGATCTTTATGTGAATCCCTCTTTCTTTGGCTTTTATGCATGTGATTTGTGAACTGGGCAGATAATACCTGACATGATGGGGAAGAAACATATCACAATTAAGCCCATCAAAAGTTCCATCTTACCGTATGAACCTTTGTCTTCATAGAAGATTGGGGCTGTTGAAAAACACTCATTGATTACTTCATAAAAGGAAGTTGATGCTATTCTTTAAGATTTTAACATTTCTGGAGTGGAAGACATTCTTCCAAGTATAATCAACACAATCATGTCTCCTCTTGGTGGACCTTTTATACAAAGTTTATAGCAAATATGAAACTGTAGATTTTCTTTTCTATGTGACCTTAGCGGAGGCTTGCCCAGACGTCTTCACAGAATATGCTTAGATTATCACAGTGTCGATCCTCAACCAGGAGCCTGTTGGAATCTTCCTCGAGTTCTTTTGATTCCAAGAGATCTACCCTAAGACAAGCTTAAATTAACAAAGATAGATTTTGTATCTGAAACCTTCAAAAGATCTATTTTGTATGAACAAGATGATATATATTATATATGTATCCGTTCGCTTTTGATATTACTGTGATGAATTTGATTTTCTTGATTCCTTGGTATTTCTTTCATAACCTGCTCCCTACGACGAGTTTAATTTCTAGGGATTTCTTAGGAAGCTTTGTTAGACTGAAGAAAGAATACCACAAGAAGTCTTTACTTATCGAATCTTCAAAATTAGCAAGATATTGCTTTGTTAGAGATCATGAAAAGATTTACATCCAATGTCCTCGGCTTTGCTTTGATTTTCTAGGTGGAGAGAAGAATGGGCTCTTAATGGACATTCGAACATATCACTCGAAATTATCTCGGGGTTACGATAGTCCTCCGACTAGAGAATGGGATTATTACAAATGTCCTCTCGCTTATACTCCTAAAGGATCTGAGGTCCCCTTTGATTCCACACAAACTCTCTTTGCTAATTCTTTGAGCAAGGTTAAGAAAGTTGTTTCCTATCTTGGGGATTATTCAAATAGCTTGTATTCATGTTTCCAAGTATTTGATTACGAAAACCTTAAATTTTGTTGTCCATCTCCCGAACGTAACCATTGTGCAACATGCTTTAGTGAATAAACATGTACTTTGCATATCCATTCTATTGTGCATTGCCTTTGCATTCAGAATTTTTCCCATGTTTTTCTGCATAAAATTCGACACATAACATTTTTTGTTAGCCTTTTGATTAGAGTAGTATGTATATAATGATTGTCTTATCTTAGCTGAGATTCCATCTAGATCGAAACCAAGTAATAGATGAAATTCACAATAGAATAATATGATCATTCATATTTTATATTTTGCTGGAATAATGAATAGAAATTTTGCGTATATGAGTTTAGAAAACCTCCCTGTGTGAGGTGTTAAGAAATCATAACCTTCATTAGAAGGTTTCAAATAGAAGACCCGAGATACCAACTTGAGTATTGAAATCCTCTTTTCGAAAATAAGATGGTAGGCCCGAATTCCATACTTAGGCATGACAATAGAAGTCCATAAACCTCTTCAGTAAATGAGTATGGAAAATCCATAACCCAGATTCAGGTTTTTGAATAATGCAAGTATAAGAATTCATTTACGAAAAAGTATTATAAGTCTAGAATATCCATCTGGAAATATGAGGAAAAGGTCCAAAGCTTTGACTTGGGTTTGAGTAATAGAATTCCAGAAACCCATTTTTCAGGAAACAAGAATCACAGTCTCAAGACCTAGATTCGGGTATTAAAATAGAAATAAAGAAATCTTTTTCTGGAACATAGATAGAAGTTCTATAACCCATATTCGGACATTCATAAATAGTAGACCAGAAATCTACCTCGGGAAACAATAGAAATCCTGAAACCCAGATTTGGGTATTTATAATAGAATATCAGAAATCCATATATGGCAAAAATAGAAATTTTGAAACCTAGATTCGGGTATTTGAATAATACAAGATCAAAAATCCACATATGGCAATAATAGAAATCCTGAAACCCAAGTTCGAATATTTATAGTAGAAGACTAGAAATCCACATTTGGAAATAATGGTAATCCCGAAACCCAAATCCGGGTAATTATAATAGAAGAGTAGACATCCACATCTGGCAATAATAGAAATTCCGAAACCCATATTCGGGTATTTATAATAGAAGACCAGAAATCCATATCTGGTAGTAATAAATCGACGGCCTGAAACCTAGATTTTGGGTATATGAAGTTCTACCTCCCATTTCAGGATTGATCTTTAAATAAGAGGTCGGATGTGCTTTAAGTGCTCCCTTTGAGCTTTCATTCCCTTCTACGAGATGAGTTGTAAGCAGAGGCAGAGCGTATTCTTTAAGAGAACAGAGGAAGAGCATGCTTAGAGTGATCCTTTTGAGCTTTTGTTCTCTTCTGCGGGACAAGACATAAGAAGAGGTAGGATGTGCTCATTCTTAGGGAAGAGGCAGGACGTGCTTAGTTGAAGCAGAGGCAGGGCGTGCTTAAAGTGCCCTATTTGAGCTTTCGTTCTCTTCTGCGGAATGAAGGAACAAGAAGAGGTAGAGCTTGCTCATCTTTAGAGAAGAGGTAGGACGTATTTAGTCGAAGAAAACATAGGATATGCTCATATTTAGAGAAGAGACAGGGCGTGCGTTATTTAGATGCTCTGGCCTGCCCATTGCTGGTGCGGACAAAGGCTTACTCTTTTGATGCTTTAACCTAGCCCTTTTCTGGTTTGGGCGCGACTAAAGCCTTACACACCACCTCCCTCCAGGAGGTGCCTTTCCCTAGCTATCTTGGTGTGGAATAGAGTTTCCTGCCATCGTAGGTAGCTTTACCCATTTTGGGTAGTTCCAAATTTAAGGATTTTTCCATACTCTCAATTGTGTAGACATTCTTTCTTCAAGGAATTCTATGTTAGAACTAGTCAAGTCATTTTACAAATCCGTACAATTGGCCTTGAATAAGGAGCTTGATATTCATGCCTTTGATAACCCTGTAGTCATTGGTTTCATGTCCATTCATCATATGGTAGTGGCAATACGGCCCTCCAAATTTCCTATCATATTTGGGTTTCTTCCTTGATAATGGCCGAAAGTTAATCCCATGTTTAGTTAGGAAGTAAATATTCTTAATAGATGTTAAAAGTTTTCATTCTTTAGGTAATCTTGACTCAATGATTCCCTTTCGAAGTCGGAACTTAGCTCTTTGTTACATAGCTTTGTCGCTTCATCTTTATCTTCAAATCTTCCTTTCGATGTATCTTAAGGTTGAAGTGCAACTTTTTTAGATCATTTTGAAGTGAAGCCGTTGAAATCGTTCATTATTTCTTGTTCGAATGTAACTCCCTTAGCTTGCACTTAAATGGCTTCTTTCATGTGTGAGAATAAGCTATATTTCTTTGATATTGAGTCTAAAAGCTTAAATGGGGGTTGGTCCTATGTGGAAAGGGTTAATGTTCGAGTGGTCAAGTTTATACTGTGCTACTTCCCTTTTCTTATTAATGATTTGCAACACTTTCATTCTTAGTCTTTGTTCTTCAATAACTCTTGTAGCAATAATGTTCGAAGTAGTAATCCAAGGTTCATAAGACCCTTGTCAAGACCTTTTATCCATGGTCTAATTTTTCATGTCCAACCAACAGGGTGGAATAACTAGGGATGTTGTAGGTTATCTAAAGGATCGGAGGTTCATGCCCTCCTTCTAGCACCAAAATGTTAATAATAAAAATCATCAACCTGGAATGTAGGGTACAATATTAGACCTGGGTGTAATTTAGTCCTTCGAGCTCAGCTTAATTCACTATTTCTTAGATAATATTGTCCCAAGTATGAAGATTATTTACTCCTCCTTCAAGAGGTGAGTATCACGCTTATTATACTTAGGAAAAAGTTATCTTGGGATAAGGGCTTCATAAGATCATTACTAGTTAGATCTAAAGGTTGGTAGGGGATGGATTGACAATATTTTCCATTTTAAGGGCTTAAATTTGAATTAAAAGTTAAAATACAAGTGCAATTGGTTGTGAGTTCTAAGTATCTCCTTTATCGATCAATTTGATATAGTACATAGAAGTTTACAAGAGAAATTCCCAATTCAATTTCTAAATTAGGGTTTAGACTCTAAGAATTGAGTACAAGATTTTGGAATGAGAAAAGGTCCCCCAAAATGTGACCTATGGGGACTTATTTATAGAGGATTTGGGCCCCCTCTTGTAGCAATCGGGTGAAAATCTCTATTTCGCATCACCCCTTGGTGTCAGCCCATCTTAGTGATATCAGGCTTCGGTGTAGGGTACGATCATGTGCCGCTTGTGCTTCTGAGTGTCGTTTATATGCTCTTTCCTTTGTAACTTTGGTGTTGCCTTTGTGAAGTATTATCGAAGCCAAGCATGTTGGTGTTGATAGTGATCTTTTGCTCCCATCATACTTGTTATTGGCCCGGTTCTTTCCTTTCATGCATTTTGTCTTGGTCTCGCATCACAAGCGTGTGTACTTTGATGCCGATTTAATTGCTTGTTACTCCTAGTGCGTGGTTTCGCTTCTAGTGACATTGACTGCCAATATTGTCTTCATGCTTCGACTTTACTCCTCTTGGTATTGACTCTATGCACTTGCTTCCTTGTTCGATATCGATACCAAACAAACTTCTTATTGCATGTTGTTATCGACAACATTCTTTTGCTGCCATTTCTTCTTGGTATCGGCACCAAGTCATTTGCTCCTTTGTGTTGGTGCCGATAGCATACAATGGCATTGTTTCGGCGCTATCCTCCTTTAAATCTTTAGTATCAATCTGCTACTTCAACATCGGTTCCACTGTTATTGCTCCAAGCTCTTAGTATCAGCTTCACTTGTTATGATTCCACTTCTTGGTGCCGACTCTCCTCTTATTCTTCTCGTTTTGATGTCAGCTTCGTTTCTCTTAGGCCTTTGGTTTCACCTCTACACACTCGTGCTTTGGTATCGATCAAACACTTTTCTGGCCTCTACTCTAGTGTCGGCTCCAATATGATTTCCCTTCACCTTGCTTTGGTTTCGGTGTCGTCAGTGCAAATTTTTGTAGTAATAGGCTATATAGGAAAATACAGTACTAGACTATTCATGTCTCACCTGACATGTCCCTGCAACCAAAGAGTTAGCACATAATAATTATATAAAGTATGAGTTGATCCTAGTCAGAACAGGATTCTCAATCCCGACTTCTCTTTAGTATCATACGGTGATAGCCTACCTAAATAAGTAGAATAGGACACATAAGCAATCATAACATCTATAACAAGCAATAATTTAGCTATTATAGACTAGAACTTTGAATATGTTGCTACCGAATGATTGTTAATCTTCATCCCTCAAGGGTTAACAGAGAACCTCAGTTCTAGTCGAATTACCATATATCCCACATTCGTTTGCCTACTAAGAAAACTAGATCACTTCCCAAGCAATCCAAGATACATGATCTCTTAGATCCTAACAGGTGTCCCCACAATACCCCTGATTTGATCCTACTAGAATCCTCTAAACTGTTAATGATTTCTTGGCACTTCCAATCATGAGAGCTACCAAAACTCCATCTTTAGCTCGAGTCTCAGTCGATTCAGTTAATTAGTTCGCAGCCTCATTCTAACTTGAGTTTCCTATCACATTTGACTTTGACCACTCCCTTTGAGTTCACAATCAAAGAATGTATGCCAATTCGATGATAACTTCCACCCCGTAGATGCTATCGACAAACAAAGTCCCTCAGTTGTAACACCCCGTAAAATTCATTCTAAATAGACATAATATCCAAAATCAAATATAAATAATAATCGGTAATAAATTAATGGACTAAAAAATAAAAATTTTGAAATTTTATACCTGGACCATGAAAGTATTACTTTGTATTCGTGGCAAGATCATGTTCCGTTTTCATATTTTATTTGCTAAAAACGAAGTCTGTATGCAGAAGTTAATAATAATCAAGTTACGCGTAAATTGTTTGCACACAAGATTTGAATTTCAAGCTGATTAAATATAAGATTGGAATATATTTAATTATTAGTTGGCATAAAGGAATATTCCTCTAAGATTTGAATTTGTGTGTATACATATACAAAGAGGCAGACAAGAATAATCAGTAAACGCAAATTAATCAATCTCATTAATCGAATAATTAATATAAAAACAAAATAACTGGGAAATAAATTCCCAGGCTCGACCCCAGAAGGGGGGTCGACTGCCCTTGAGAAGGGGTCGACTTGGGGCTCGACGGCCCTTTTACATCGAGGGTCGATCACCCTTCGTCTGATGGATGAGGAAGGCTTTGTTTTTTTGGTTTATTTATAATTTTGCAACAATGGATTGTCTAGATTAAATCTAACTAATCTGATGGTCTGTATACACACTTGCAACTACAAATAAGACCCCTAGCGACTCCCTGAACCCTAAATCTAATTTTATTCTACGCCTCCACGTTGTCTCTCAATTTCTTAGTTCTGGAAATCAGGTTAGATTTCTCTTATCTCTTCTAACCTATATTAAATCTTTCTATATCTAAATTCTTATATGTATAAACTCTGGAATTAAGTTATATATATATAACATATATAAGATTCTAAACTTTGATTCTCTTATATAAATATACTAGGGAGAGTTGGAATACGTTGGTCAAAAAGTAGAAATCTAGGTTTTTAGTAGATTCTACACTATATTCCACCAATCTCCTCTTCTAATCTCAGTAAGAGGAATTTTCATAAGTTTGCTATTTACTATATTCCAAATGAAAATTTTGGATTATTGTGCATAAAAGGAATTTGGATTTGTATGAAAACAAACTGTTTCAACTCCTCAAAGTCTCTTATTATTTGTATTTGTTTACATAAATGGTCAATCCATTGTATTTGGGTTTGGATTATTGATGTAATGAAAGGTAAGGCAATTGGGTGTTTGTATAATCCTTGGTCTAATTCACTTCATTAAAAATCAGTAAATTCATATATATGTATTTCTCTTGCAAATGCTTAAGAGCTTGAGTATTGTGAATTGAATAGGTTTAGGTGTCTATTTATGAATAGATTGTTTGAATGTATTATTTGCAAGCAAAAAAATATTAAGATTTTGTATATTAAAATTACATAAAAGTGAATTAGTACTAAAAAAGGGATTTTACATATGTATTTGGAAATATTGCACCTTTTCTCTATTTTGTTATTGAAATAACCATTTAAACCTTGGTTACATGTTATACTACCAATGTTTGTTATTTCTCTGTTATTTAAATGTAAATACACATTTTATGTTATGATTGCAGAAGTTAGGGAAATAAACTTGTATACCTTGATTATGTTGTGGGATTGACATTTCAAAATATTCATGACATTTATTTATCTATGTTTGTTTTATGCCTCTTTCATTACCATATATTTATAATGTAACTGACATAATATTAATACCTTGTTGGGTATTAAGTTTTAGCACTAGGTACGTTTCTAAGGTTCACTCCTTGGTTTTGGACCAAAGTCGTAGGACACGCCCCTATTAGGTCCTAAATGATTATTAGATCTTCCTTTCTCTTATATGATATTAAATGGTCCTAGTAAAGCGATGGCGTATGAGTAGTGTAGTTCTTTGGAAGTGCCCGCTTCTTATTTCTGGGCTAAGTGAGAGTTGACATAAGGATGGGCTACAAAGAGTTTCGCCAATCATGTACAGTAGACCACCTGTCTAAGAGAAGTATTAAGTGGCTAGGTGTTTTCCTATAATACCAGTTAAATAATAATGCATGGGTCTGCCAGAGGGGTCTTAAATGATGGTGAGTGTCTACGTTAGCCTAGTATTAAGTGGCAGATTACTGCTTCTTGTATTACAATGGAGAGATCATTCAAATGTGTTAACGATTAAAAGACGGAGTCTTAAGTGACCATAGAGTATCAAGTGATAGTGGGAATCTTCCCGAGAAAGAAATATAAAAGGGTAGCCTTAAGTGTCAAGTGGTAGTCTGCCTCAAAGGGTACTAAGTGATAATAGAGAATCCACCCTTAAAGAATCAGTGTTGGCCTTAAGTGACTGTAGGGCAGTTCGCCTCATAAATTAATATGGTCGATTGTGTGGTGAATGTCATAGACATATTGTAACGACCCATATTTTACATATCGGAGGATCACCTAGTGATCGGATCATTCTCATTTTTTAGTATGCTGTTGATGGGGATATAAGACATATCCATGATTTTTACCGAATATAATTGTGATCGTTTTCCCCTTTTAGTTTACCCATTCATCAAGAAGCCAAGTGGGGAGTCGAGACTTTAAGGACTTGAATGTGATGGCTTTTGGGGATTGCCGGTGAAGTTTGGATGGAAATGGACTTTGGATGATCGATGTGTAACTCAAAGATGGATGGTGCTTCGATTGTGAGCTCACGTTGGAGTGGTGGGAGCCAGATTGATGTGAAACTGGTCGCAGGATGATGTACGATCCAGTAAGATGATGGATTGACTTAGGTGGGAATCGATCAAGGTTGATAATGAAGTTGGTTTGAGAAGTCGCTCGAACTAAAGAGGTGACCGACGTGAAAGAAGGCTAGACATATTGAGGTGCAAAGGGATTGTTGATTATCGAAGGTTGTAGCAGACTCAAAGCAGGGGTTAGTAGGGATGCCCTAGGATCAAGTTGGATTGAGTACCTTGGGTGGTCATGATGGAGATAAATATATGTAGTCACGACGGCGTAAGACAATTTGTCTATAACCGGGGTTTTCCGTTAACCCTTTTGATCGTTGAAAGCAAATTCAATAATTGACGTATTCGAGGCTGTAGTGGGTGATAGCTAGGGTATTGGATGTTATGGTTGATCATATGGTTTCTTCTCTGTTTTCTCTAGGTAAACTATCACAGTAGGATGTCGAAGAGAAATGAGATTAGGGGTCGTCCTTTCCTATTCTATAATGGAATGTGATGGATGATTTTCATGTGTTAACATTGTAGTTGTTGGACGGATCAGATAGTTGAACTGTCTACACTCGTATTATCCTATATAACTATTGTTGGTTATTTTATTGCTCATTAAGATTGTTGTCTGACTCAAGGTTTTATGTTTCCTTCTTATTACCTTGGGTTGTTCATCAATGTTGTTGATGAGCAAACAAGTAGTAGGTAGCAGGTTCTAGAACCGATGATGTTGTGTGATGATGAGCAAAAGGTTGGCGTATTACTACTACCTACTATATAGATATTCCTTTTCTATTTTCGTTGTTTGTTGTTGTCTATTGATGTTCAGAGGGATGTAGTGTGGCATATTGTATTCAAAGATTCATGTTGACATGTATTGTGTAACACCCCACGTCCATTAATGTCACTCACAAAGGGAATGCATTAACTTCCATGGAGGTTTAAGTGAATATAGAACAGTAAAATTACAACAAGACAGATATAAAATAGTACTTGGAAATTCAAAAACTTTATTTCATTGTAGCAGAAGTCAAAACATGTTTGATTACATCATAACACCATATTCAATGTCAAGTAAAATATCTATCTTGATAAAACAAGTACATAATCCCATTACATGAATAGCCATTAAAAAGAAAGATAACAAGCTGGACTTTACTTCAGCAGTCCAAGCTTTCCAGAAGATAAGCGATCCAACTAGACTCCACTAGAACTTGGCCCAACCTGCGGACCTGAAGGGAGAAAAAGGATGGAAAAGAGGGGGTCAGACATAAAGTCTGGTGAATATGATAATTCTACAATACTATTACCAAAATAACTGGACTAAGGCATAAGCTGGAAAACAAGAAAATGTCTATGAAGAGCAGATTAAGGACATAGACAATCGCTAAAGGCAACGTTATAGGCGCTCCTAAATACTAAAGGATAAACACTATACTGCACCACACCAGTCACCCTAAAGATTCATCCCACTTAGCTTCACTTAGAAACTTTCCCAATGGCTTTACGTACCCCTAGCTGACTACATAGGTGCCGCCTGCCCCTATCTCCACTAGGTGTACCCTACTTCCCATTATTCGATCGGCTCCCTAACTCGTAGATACCCGTGCTGGCCCCACAGTGGGGTGTATCACTCCCCTAAAGTGGCAACCTGATACAACGGACATGCACGGCTTATACCTACACGATGCAACAACGTCTTACCTACCAGCCCGGGTCCACACACGCATATGAAACCCGTTGGACTTGCGTTGCCACCGCTCCCTGTTTTGGCCTCTTATAGTCAAACTCAGTATGCGTGTCCCGTCCTCGACTTGGGTCGAGCCCACAAAGATACGTTTTGGGATACTGGTTGAAATGGGCCCCACTATTTACCACAAGCATTCCACCTAAGCTTGTCCCCATTAGTCCATCCCACTTAACCCACTTAGTCATGTTCATTTACATGTGTGTTTGGTTAAGTCTAATCGTATTTCAAATGCCTCTAAAGGCAACCACCAGATTCCTCATGCCACCCAAGGCACCTACTTAACCCCCATGTCCCACCTTACATGATTATCTGGTTAAGTATTTCTTAGTTCATTAAGGCCATAACCTCATAAAGACCTCTCACATTAGACTGGCATTTATGGCAGCTGGATTTGCCGGGCGGGTCCGGGCAGTCTTACACCATAAAAGAGTCTAACCTCGTGTCTTTACAACTGTTATGCTTTAGTTTGGGCCTAGGACCTCTCACATTGGGCCGACATTTGTGACTACTGGATTTGCCGGGCGGGTCCGGGCAGGTTTACATCACAAACGGGTCCAACCTCGTGTCCTAAGCATTGATTATTAATAATAATCCACTTTCCCCCAATTTTAATAATTCCCTACTTGAATTATTAATTACTTCCTATTTTTAACAATGTCCATAATTGACTCAATTATGGACATTCATTCATGGTATGCAACATCTTACAAAATTGCACCCAATTTGTTAATTCCTAATATTACCCCTACCCCACGTTTGAACGTTTATTCGCAAAATATATGTTAGACTCGAATAGCCTAACTCATAGCATAAAAGAGATTATCATAATAACAACATGTATATGTGACCAAATGAATCATAATAAGGGGTGAAACTTGCATATGTCCAACTTGCATAGATTATACATGTCATGGACCTAAAGGTGTCAACTTGTTCAAAATTCACCTAATATGATCTCAATCAATTTTCATAAACTTACATATGAACATGTGTGAATCAACATCATCTAATTTTTTTTAACAACATGGTTTTATATGGGTACACCTAACTCAATAGGCAAATTCCCATAATCAAGTTTCATTTAATTATAGTTTCAAGTTTATGGGTACACCTAACCTAATAGGCAAATTCCCATAAACAAGATCCATTTAAATTAAGAAAAAAACATAACTTTAAGCATGATCCAACAACATCATGATTTTTCAACATAATATAGAATGATTTATAACATGGCATAGTATGATAGTATAACATAGCTTGACATGATTCTCAACATAGCACGACATAGCATAAGAGAATTTACAACATAGCATGACATAGCATATATAATTTACATCATACGACAAATAATAACATAATAAGAGATCCACAATATATAGAATTTACAATTACAAATCACATCACTTTCTTGTGATCCATTCATAACTGAGTCAAATTAGTTTGTAATAGTCTTGTGAGAATCATCATACTCACCAACAAAAGAAGAGAATTAGAGAGAGTTCTTTGGTTTGATTTGTTTTGTTGAGTAGAATTTAGTTGTAGATGATTAGGCTTCCTCTTCTTAGTTTGTGACGGCTATGTTGAACTCCATGGCAGCAGCATGACGGTAGCTTCTCTAATTTTACAAGTGATTTAGGTCTAGGGTCTACCCACTTATTTATAGATTTTAGAATTCATTTAAGCCATTAGATTTAACCTAGAAATAACCGCAGCCGTTCAGACAAGATGGGGTTTATCTTGTTGACTCAGCAATGAGTCAGAAGTGACTCAACAAACACTCAGCATATTAATAAACTTCTATTCATGTCATAAATATATATATATATATATATTTTCTACAATGTACATATTAGATACATCCCCCTTTACTTATTATTGTTTTTATATACATATTAGATACATCCCCTCTCACACACACTTATTAATATTTTTATATTCATAATAGATACATCCCCTCTCTTACATACTTATTAATATCTTTATATTCATATTAGATACATCCCCTCTCTTACACACTTATTAATATTTTTATATTCATATTAGATACATCCCCTCTCTTACACACTTATTAATATTTTTATATTCATATTAGATACATCCCCTCTCTTACATACTTATTAATATTTTTATATTCATATTAGATACATCCCCTCTTCTACACACTTATTATTATTTTAGCAACTTTAGTGTTAATAGAAAATTCGGGGTGTTACATATTGTACTTGAGATTCTATGTTTTTATGGAGACTAGATTTTTTTTATTTAGTTATGATTCACTACTATATCCTGTTGTATATTTTATTATCATATATTATCCATGCGTTGTAAGTTATATGACAGGTTTACTTCAAATTATTCTTCCTTGATGATCGTCCATATCGGCCTGGCATGTCATACATCATACCTATTCCTAAGTACGGTGTAGGAGATATGGGGCAGCCGTCACATTTGGTATCTGAGCGAGGTTAATTGATTTTACCCAATGTTCGTGAGCGTTAAAGGATACGAAGACATACTTGTAATTTTTATTAGAGGATAACTATATTATTATTAGTATTATATATATATAATATAGTATGTTAGTAGGAACTTGAACACTAATGCGGATTTCTCAAATGTGAATTGATCATTCTCGTCTCAGATAAAGAATGAGTCGATGAACTTCGAGACACGCTGCTAGCCTACAACTGGAGGGGTAGGCGAGGGTAGCCAGTCGAGAGTTGTAGCTGTTATGCCTGATTATCCTGCTATGTTCGAGGCCATGATGGTAGCGATCATGAGGAGGATGCCCACTCCGGAAGCGGTAGTAGAGTGTGGTGTTCCTATTCAGGCATCTAGGGCTTTTGATTTTGCAAATCTTTGCAAGGACTACACTTCTTAAGGTAGCAAGCCACTTGTTAGGACGGAATCGACTATTGTGATTCAGAATTGGTTGGATACTTGTGTTCGGATTTTTGGAGATTTGGGAATTGACAATGCAACTAAGAGGAAGCTTGCATCAAGGCAATTGCAAGAACGAGCGATGGGTTGGTGGAACTCTATTACTTTGGAGATACTAGAGGACCAAATTACTTGGGATCAGTTTAGGACAAAGTTTAACACTACAGGAAAAGTGCCCAACAACAGCATCCAATATCAGCGTTTGCCCTGGGAATGCGGCCCATACTTTTAATTTGTCCTTTACCAAATGCTATCCAATGTTTAAAATTTACTTGGATGTTATTTTCACTTTCCTTCTTAACCAAAATTTCACTTTCCCTCTTGCATAACCCTAATTCTGAGCTAAATCCAAAGAAGTAAATCTCATGAATCAAATATAATTCATTTTTTTGATAAAGCACGAACACGAATTGATGATTAGCGACATCTCAACGCAATCAATAATGGACCGTGCGACCTGGTGAAGGTGGAAAACACTTGCAAGCACATCTACGATAATGCGATTTGGATCTTAATGTGGAGGCGACTGGCATTTCCTCTTTCGTGGTGATGCTGGTTAACAATAAAACAGTAATTGGCTCTTGGTAACACGGCAACGCCGGTGGCTATGGATGTAATTTGTGACACCCCACATCTGTTGATGTCACTCATAAGAGAATGCATTAAGTTTCGCGAAGCGCAATAGGTAAACAGTACAGAAATTCATAACAATATATAAAATAAGTAGCACAAATTTCAACTTTATTATCAAAATTAAAACCTTGTCTCAAATCAAGTTACATCATCAAACCAATTACATCAAAAACCAAGAACCTCAAATTTGCCTTATAATGCAAAATAACATAGTGCAGTAATATAAAACCATATCCCGCATAGCAAGCCATAACATAATAGAAAGTAAGTCAAAGCGGTACATCTCAGAAAGTCCAGATCCAAGCTGAAAGAGAAAGTCCTAATCACTAGGGAGTGCTACCATTTTGAGGACTTGGGGAGAAAAGGAAAAGAAAGAAGCAAAAACAAAAAGGGTCAGACATATAGCCTGGCGAGTTCCAATTATTTTCAAATATGCATAAAATTGAGATACCAAGATAGATGAACAAGACTGGATGAGAAAGTACAATATCATATAAGGTAACATGTAAACAAGGTAAATAGAACTACAGGATAAACAAGATAAATAGTGATCGAGTAATGCTTCTCATTTATATCCCTAAAGCAGGTTGTGTCTGCACCAAAACTAGTATAACAGGATTAGGCATTAACATAATTACTTAGCAGGAACAACAAGATTTAACATCAGGATCAAAAAACAGGATTAGGTGTACCCTAATTACATATTAGGATTATGTGTTACCCCAATTACATAACAGCAAGATTAGGTGTACCCTAATTACATAATAGGATTATGTGTTACCCTAATTACATAACAGCAGGATTAGGTGTACCCTAATTACTACCCAGGCGATTGGCTTCCTAATATGTAAACACCCTATGTCAGCCCGGTGGTAGGGTGTATCACTCCAAAACCCATCAACTTATATAACACATACCTATTTACTAGTGTTACAGTGGCTTAGTTTCCCTAATCGGACTCATGCATGCTCAAGACTCCGCCGAAACGCGCCTGTACCCATCTTCCCTATTTGAACCTCTTACTATCTAGTTCAGTAAAGCGTGCCCTAGCCTCTACTTAGTGCGAGGCCCTCTAATAAAATACCAACAGGGACACTGATTGATATGGGTTCCACACAGCAAGATTGACACAAACCAAACCCACTAAGGTTGTGCCCCACAGTAACTAGAATTTAAGAGTCCCCAAAACCTGATACAATAGCATAACGAGGGACCTCTTAGCTTATTAATAATCAGGATTAACTAAGCAGGTTTAGGTTCATCAATAAGCATGGTTGTAATAATAAATGTTATTATGTGTGTACAACCCTTCCCTAAAACACTTGCCAGGGTGTATGTATATTTACTATGGTAATTTAGTTGCCTAACCTACATCTAGTACTTACATGATTTTAACATGTCCTTTACTCAATGTCCGTATTAAGTCAAATCTAACATGTTTATACATATGCATACTATTCCATTCAATTATATCCCTAAATTAAAGCATGTACAATTTTATGCATATTATCCCTTTCTATTATATTCCCAATTTTCAGCAAGTAAAAGTATATGCATATTATCCCTTTTTAATATATTCCCAAGTTACAGCAAGTACAAGTAGTATATGTTATTATCCCTTTCCCAAATTACAGTCAAATAGTCCTCAACTTAACAATATGCCCACATTCCCCTTTTCCATATCATTCCTTATTATCCTAATTTTAACCACACGCAAGCCTAGGCTTCCAATACCAATAGGGACATTGAAGAGCTGAAGCAATCCGCCAGGTTTCCTTTATTCAACCTTTACTCGCTAGAAAGTCAAACATTGGGCTACAAACTCAGCCATGTCCTTATTCATGCCAGTCCAAAAGAAAACTCTCTTCATGTCTCGATACATCTTGTCGTTGCCCGGATGGATAGTCATCCGAGAATGATGAGCTTCTTCAAGCAATGCCTTTTGCAATTCCCCAATCCTAGGGACACAAAGCCTTCCATCTCGTCTTATCCACCCATTTTCGTCTATAGTGTATCTAGCTAGGTGATTGGAAGTCTCTCCTCTACCAAGCATATCCAAGATGTCTTCTAACTACGGGACCTCCTGCTGCATAGATCCAATACGCTTCAATAGAGTAGGTCGCACCTCCAATAATGCTAATAATTCCAATGTGAAATCCATATGTGGCTTAAAATCAAAGGTCGAGATGTACTCCAAGCTCCGCCTTTCTATGAATAAAGGACTCAAAGTCATCCTCTGCCTACTCAACGTGTCCGCCATTACATTACCCTCGCCCGGGGTATAAGCTATCTCAAAGTCGTAGGACGCTAGGAACTCCATCCACCATTGCTGCCTTAGGTTGAGATTCTTCCGTGAGAAAAAATATTTGAGCAACTTATGATCTATGTATAGCTTAAATCTATCTCCAAGTAGGTAATGTCGCTAAGGCTTCAATGCAAACACTATTGCAGCCAACTCTAGATCATAGGTAGGGTAGTTCTTCTCATGAACTCTCAGCTATCTTCTACCATAGCATACTACCCTTCCCTCTTGCATTAGAACGACACTAAGTCCTGTGCCCCAAGCATCTATGTAAAACGTGAACATTTTGCTTCCATCATGGAGAGTCAGAACTGGGGTTGTTGTCAGAGACCTTTTTAATCTCTGAATGGTAACCTCAGAATCAACGCTCTACGAAAAAGCAAAGTTCTTTTTCGTTAATCGGGTGAGTGGGGCTGATATCCTTGCAAAATTCTTGATAAACTTTTTATAATAGCCCTCCAACCTTAGAAAACTTCTCACCTCTATCGCATTCTTTGGAGCCCTCTAATCTTAAACTGCGACGACTTTAGCGTGGTCCACTGCTATCTTGTTCTTGGAGACCACATGCCCTAGGAACCTTACTTCCTTTCTCCAAAAAGTGACACTTAAATTTTTTCCTTGAGCTGATGGGATTTGAGAGCGCGTAGAACCTCTCCTAAGTGTAGGTCATGCTCCTCCTCATTCTTTGAGAAGATCATAATGTCATCCACAAAGACCACCACAAACTTGTTTAGAAACTCTTGAAACACCCTACTCGTCAAGTCCACAAAATATGTGGGGTGCATTGGTTAGCCCGAAATGCATAACCATCTGCGTCCTCAACTTGTTCAGAAACTCTTTTCGATACTATCCTCTGTCGTCCTCAACTGATGAAATCCCATGGCTAAATCCATCTGCGATAAAACTGATGTGCCTACTAGTTGATCAAACAAATCGTCAATCCTCGAAAGCGGGTGCCTATTCTTTTTAGTGAGATTATTCAGATCTCTATAATCCACACATAGACGAAGTGAGCCGTCTGCCATAGTTGCAAAGATGACTGAAGCTCCCCACTTTGATATGCTTTGTCTGGTAAACCCTTTCTTGAATAGCTCTTCTACTTGCTTGCCGAACTCCCTCCTCTCTTTAGGAGCCATGTGGTGCATTGGTAGAGCAACTGGCTTCGCATTCTTTACCAAGTAAATCCGGAAATCTATCTCATGCCTCGAAGGTAACCCTTTAATCTCATCAAACACGTCTGGATAATCTCTGACTATGGGTACAGATCGCAAACCGTCAACAGAAGTATCCAGCGAATTTAGGAAACTGAGCAACACAGACCCCCGTGAGTCATAGGACATTTTGAGAGTTCTACCCTGACAAGTAAGAAGTCTAACTATTCTCTTTTAACAATCAAGAATGGCACCATACATGGCTAGCCAATCCATTCCTATAATCAAACCATAACCCATAAAGCCCAGCACGTATGCATCTCCTTCAAACTCGACGCCCAAGATAGAAATTCTCAAACCCCAACATATCATGGATAAACGAGCCGTACCTCATATAGGGTTTGAAACTACTACATGATCAGCGACTAAACTAGTATTAAGGTGCAGAGTATTTACTACAGAACTGGATATAAATAAATGTGAAGCGCCAAAATCATAAAGTGTTCTAACATGATAGTTAAAAAGGGAAATCAAACCTTCAACTGTCACTTTCCTACCTCGATCGGGTCCACTAGCCTGAAGAGCATGTACCTGTCTAGAATATCATGCCCCTGTCCTTGCTTGATAGGGCATTCCTTGACCACGATTAAAGCAGGCTTTCTTTGTCTTTCAATAGTCCTTCACAAAATGACCCAAAGCTCCACAACCATGGCATCATACTTCTGTCTTGATCTTAGCCATATCAAGGGTCACTCCTTTCTTTTGCGTTCCCTTCTTGGGCCACCATTTCTTTTTCTCGCCCTTGGGTTGAGTCTCTTCAGTCTTGACTTCTTTCTTCTTACCGTCCTCGTGCATAAAAGCCATGTCAAAAGGCCTCTAAAAAGTCGCCTCCATCGCATGGAAATCCTTACGAAGCTTAGAGAATATTAGCCGTTGGTGGCACTATCTCTGCTGCAGATGGAGGTTGGGCACCTCCTTGCCCTTCGGCAGGCGCCCTAGTTTCAACCTGCCTATGGAACCATACCGCGATGGGGACACCCTTCAGAAAATTGGGATCCCCAGATATTCAAAAAAAAAAAGAGAAATGAGGATCCAAAAAGTGATTGGAAGAATACTAAATATGGCTTGATGGGAAATGTTTTTCAAAAATAGGTTTTTATCTGAAAATACTTTGCTTTTGAAAACATTTTTTCAAAAAATTTCTCCAATCTTGTAAACTTCATCTCTGATACCAAATGTGACACCCTATGTCCGTTAATGTCACTCATAAGAGAATGCATTAAGTTTCGTGAAGCACAATAGGTAAACAGTACAGAAATTCACAAGACAAATATAAAATAAGCAGTGGAAATTTCAACTTTATTATTGAAAATAAAACCTTGTCTCAAATCAAGTTACATCACCAAACCAGTTACATCAAAAGCCAAGAACCTCAAATTGTCTCATAATGCAAAATAACAGGGTGTAGTAATATAAAACCATATCCCTCATAGCAAGCCATAACATAGTAGAAAGTAAGTCAAAGTGGTACATCTTAGAAACTCCAGATCCAAGCTGAAAAAGAAAGTCCTAATCACTGGGGAGTGATACCACTCTGAGGACTTGGGGGAAAAGGAAACGAAAGAAGCGAAAACAAAAAGGGTCAGACATAAAGCCTGGTGAGTTCCAGTTATTTTCAAATATGCATAAAACAGCGACACCAAAACAGATGAACAAGACTGTATGAGAAAGTACAATATCATATAAGGTAACAGGTAAACAAGATAAATAGAACCGCTGGATAAATAGTGATCAAGTAATGCTTCTCATTTATATCCCTAAAATAGGTTGTGTCTGCACCAATACTAGTATAACATGATTAGGCATTAATCTAATTACTTAACAGGAACATAAGGATTTAACAGCAGGATTAGGTGTACCCTAATTACATAATAGGATTAGGTGTTACCCTAATTATATAATAGCAGGATTAGGTGTACCCTAATTACTACCCATGTGATCGACTCTCTAATACGTAAATACCCCGTGTCAGCCCCGATAGTAGGGTGTATCACTCCCTAACCCAACAAATTACATAACACAGACCTATTTACTGGTGTTACTGGCTTGGTTTCCCTAATCGGATTCATGCACGCTCATGACTCCACCGGAACATGCCCGTACCTACCTTCTCCATTTGAACCTCTTACTATCCAGTTTAGTAAAGCATGCCATGGCCCCTACCTAGTGCGAGACCCTCTAACAAAATACCAATAGGGATACTGACTGATATGGGTTCCACACAACAAGATTGACATAAGCCAGACCCCCTAAGCATGTGCCCCCAAGTAACTAGGATTTAAGAGTCCCCAAAATCCGATACAATAGCAAAACGAGGGACCTCTTAGCTTATTAATAATCTGGTTTAACCTAGCAGGTTTAGGTTCATCAATAAGCATGGTTGTAATATTACATGTTATTATGTGTGTACAACCATTTCCCAAAACACCTGCCCAGATGTATGTATAATTACTGTGGTAATTTAGTTGCCTAATCTACATTTGGTACTTACATTATGATAACATGTCCCTTACTTAATGTATGTATTAAGTCAAATCTAACATGTTTATACATATGCATATTATTCCATTCAATTATATCCCCAAATTACAACATGCACAAGTTTATGCATATTACCCCTTTCTATTATATTCCCAATTTTCAGCAAGTACAATTATATGCATATTATCCCTTTTTATTATATTCCTAAGTTATAATAAGTACAAGAAATGTATGCATATTATCTGTAACACCCCGCATTTTTAACTTAAGATAATAAAATAAGAATAACTTAAATAAATATTCAGAATTAGGTGAAACAGGCTATGCCATTTCGTTCGTCTCGAAATTGTGGTCAAAACAGACACCTGGTTTGCGTAAAACGGACATCGTATGAAGAAGTTATGAGCATTAGAAGTTTGTACACATATAAGGAGCTTATATGTATATGTATATGTATGTATGTATGTATATATAATATCCAGAAAATTCGAAAAATCAGTTCAAAAATCAAAATTCGCATGGCGGGAAGTTGAGCGGGAATTTTTCCTGTTAGGGGTCGACCCATCAACAGGGGAGTCGACCGATCGACCCCGGGATCGACCCCACCGCGGATCTGGGCAGATTCTAAAAATGGACGTGGACTGTTTTCTAGTCTAAATTCGTTGGCTCTAGGCTATAAATGAGCCCTCATTTCTCTTGTTTCTCCACACCAAAATCAATGGAGAACTAGATGCTGCCTCTGCCCAAACTGAATCAAACCGTTTCTTCTTCAATAATCAACTAGAGCCAATCAGTTAGAGTTTAGAGGTCTGCAAGCCTTCTTCTATCACAGCGAATCTACATTAATTTTAATTCTCTTATCGAAGTGAGGTAATTCCTAGACCTGGTCAAATTTTCAATTCCCTTCTCTTTTCTTCCCTTTTTCTTTTAGTAAAAATTATAAATCCATGGTTGTTAGGTTCTGAATCCAATTAGGGGAAAACCATGGAAGGATAGATCTGGATTAAATCTAGGATTTAGAAAGCTTACGAGGTGAGTGGATTTAAGCTATAGCAGTTTAGATAATAATATGTATCGTTTACCATTCCCCATTTTGTATAATCGAAATGTGATAGATTGAGATGTTAATATGAACAATTCATTTGTTGAATCAGTTAAAGTGTTGGAATGATTACATGTTGAAAAACAAATTTGTTAGAATATGGGCAATGACTACTGTTGTATAATTATATGATTCACTTGTGGCATATTATTGAGTAAATGGCATGTTAACCTGTTAGAGTTGAACAATTACCCGATTAAATGTTTACATGTCAAAATAGAGTTAAACACCTGTTAAAAGGACATGCGCCATAATATAGGCATAATTTGATGACATGTAAATTAGATTACAGTAAAAAGGATAACATGCCTAAAATTGAATACATGAATATGGATTTGGAGTATAAATCAAACTAGGATTAAAGATCTTAATTTGGGCATATGGAACATAATAAATATGACTTGGGGAAAAGGGCATGAAAACCTATAATGAAATATGAATAATTGTTAAAGAACGAACATGCTTAGATTCACAGTAATTTGACACTGTAACGCGCTTAGACACGAGGTTAGATTACGCTTGTGATAGAAGTCTGCCCAGAATAGCCCGACATATACAGCATTCACAAGTGCTTAATCTAATGTGAGGGGTCTAAGTGCATAAATAAACATGTAATGGTACTAAGACACGAGGTTAAGTCAACTTGTGGTAGAAGTATGTCTGGACCCGCCCGGCGAATCCAGCGTCCACAAGTGTAGGCTTAATGTAAGAGGTCTAGTGCATATATATATATATATATATATATATATATAACAAGATATGAATGAAACAACATTGATTGCAATTAATGGAAATAAATGGAATTGAATGAAAGATAATTACAACAGTAAAAGAAAGGGATGAATTGGGAATGATAATAACCTATTATAAGTAAATTACATTAATGAGAATGGTGTATAATAGGTAGACTTGTCCTAGGGACAAGTGAAGATTATAACTTAGGTTATAATAAACTAGTAAGGAAATGAGATAACTGGTGAAATGAGATAAGGGACAATTAATTGTAAAATTAAGTAATCAGTAAATTGGGAAAACCGGAAACTAGTTGAGAAAAGGGGGAAATTATTTGGAATATAAGAAGTTGTACTTAACTATAAATTAAGTAATCTGTAAACTTGGTAGTCCAAAACCGCTGATACGAATAACATGTCTGGACTTGTCCTAGAGACAAGAGGAAATTATAACAAAAGGTTATAATAAATGGGTAGAGAAACTTATTAATGGGCCTTAGTTAAAAGAACTAAGTTAATAAGTAAACTACGATAAGTTGTAGTAACGGTATAAAATGGACTTATGATTAAATGAGAAAGGATGAGGAAAACTTATAAAATAAAATAAGTTATATTTAATCATAAGTGGTAAGTGACATGTTAATTAGAAAACATGTGAATTAAGGTATACTTAATAACATATTAAGTAGAACATGTTATTGTAACCTTGAAATCAAACAAGAATATAAAAGGGATTGTGGATTATAAACCTTGGGCCACAATCTAGAGAATAATATGTTGTGGGCTGATTAATAAACTTAATGGGTTAAGTTATATAACTGGAATTAATAAGCAAGAGGAACTTGGTAACTTGATTAAGAATTCATTGTGAATGGGAATAACCAAGTTAAATGGAAACCTGAAGAGGTAAGGTAAGCGCGTAAAAGAATGTCTAGACATAGGGTCTAACAACATATTAAAGTGAGGCGCTTGGACCATTCCGCACGTTTGAGGGTGAATAACCCAACGGGGTAGATCATCGCGGTGTTAAAACGCATGAGGGAAGCACACATTCATCTAATTATTCTGTCGGCTCCGAAGGACTGGAAGGGGAAGCACGCGGCTTCTTGAGATACGTAAGGTGCTCCTAATAGTCCTCTGTGTGGTGGCAGATGTTTAGGCTGTGCTCGCAGAGGTTGGGCCTGCGCGTAACTACTAGGTGGGTGCCGCAAAAGTAGCTAAGCAGTCAGAATGTAGTGATGCGGTGACACTAGGGTGATTCGGCGGTTGCCTCAACGGGGAGGCGAAGGGTCACTACCAACAAGGATAGTAGATCGTCGAATACCCGTCATTATCAGCTAGTGGGATGCGAAAAGACTAGAGCTAAAGCCAATAGACCATTCACCCTTCACTATCGGGGTAAGGTGGTTGAGGGAAGATGCCAAATAGATGTTTAGATTGTTTTTCTTTAGGGGCAGTCGTTTAGCTCTTGTAGTCTTTACTAGATAAGGGAGGGGCCGAGGTGGGGCCATAGCCACCGTGAAAACAGACCCTAGGAATATCTGTATATAGAGGCTCTTAAAGACGGGGCTATACAGATATGGAAAAGCTCCCGACTGAGTTCTGTGTTTCTTGTATCGCCCTGCCACGGGACTTGGTGCACATTAGAGGACGTGCGATTATGGCATCGAGCTACAACTGACGATACATATATGGACAGTCTAGACAGATGCATGTCGGCTCTGGGTGGTGTATCGTAGATTTGAGAGCATTACTCCAGCTTGGAGTCTGATTTGATCAAAGGTGGAAGTCCGTATGCTTACGTAGCATAGTAATGATAGATATATGCGGAACGTAACATTGTTATATAGAGAACGTAACATTGCTATATAGAGATCTGTATGTCACTACGGCGTAGGATGATGGACTGCGTATATTTTGATGGTGTTACGGTAGAGACCGTGCGAGTGGGATACCATGGGGTGTACCTTAATATTGGGGGTAGATACATATATACTATATTAGGTTAATCCACTGGGAAGTAAATAGGGTACGACGTGTGTGTAGGCCTTAAGTGCTGTTAACCCTAGTAACCTAATAAATAAGAGAATATGATTGAACGGTATATGTAGTGTTACCAAAAGTGTATAGTTTAAATCCAATCACCAGAATTTGTGTTCTGACCCCTCCTTATAACATACTCGCATGTTAGATTTGTGGTAGAGACATGATAGCTTTGGATACTGGTTAGGCAGTATTATTAATATGGTAAGGCTATACTTTGAGTATCTTATATTTTATCCATTCCGTTGTGAGATATTTTCTGAGCTATGACATATTTTATGTCTCTATCTTTTCTGCAGGATACCAGAGCAAACCAACATGAGTTTCGATAGATTAGAAATTATAAATTTGAAAAAATTCGGTATGTCGGAATTCGGATTGTTACATTATCCCTTTCCCAAATTACAATCAAACAGTCCTCAACTTAACAATATGCCCACATTCCCCTTTTCCATATCATTTCATGTTATCCTAATTTTAACTACATGCAATCTTAAATCTGACATGGCCTAGGCTTCCAATGGCCTAGGCTTAGTGTTAAAAAAGGAAAAAAAATAGAGGAAGGAGAATATAATCAAACCAAACCATATAGGCAAGAATGGAAATAAACTAAAACAGTAGAAACAAGGAAAAAGAAGATAGATACGCAAAACTAATTAATCATCTGATAGTAAAAGCATATATTGTACTTATAAAAACAACACAGGTAAATAACAGTGAAAGAAAAGGTATAGAAATTATCTTATAAACACTGTATATTCTAAACCCAAATTTATTTACAATCATGATATCGTTCTAGGTATTAGATCTGAAAATAACAAGGAACTCATACCGGGTCTTGGTGAAGAAGAGAGTATATCTCTTATATGTATATATATATATATCGTTGTAGAAAAGTCCATTTCTATCTTTTTTTTGATTGAAAGGTTGAAGGTTGGTTACAGATCTTGAATCTTCTTTGTTAATCTAGATTTCAGCAGAATCTCCCCATCTTATTATTTAGTTTAGAATATGTAAGGGATGTAGAGAGAAAGGTGAAGTATTGTGTGTAGATAAAATGGGAAAGAGAGCCAATTTATATAGATTAACAGAGCTAACATTTAACCGTTAGATTCTAGGTTTCCAATCTAAGCCATACACGTAGCGATGAGTCAACGATGAACCTAGCCAACAAAACAGTCAAAATACAGAATTTAGAATCTACCCTGAATCTGGGTAGGTTAACCCACCGACCTAATGGGTCAACCCCACTTGACTTGGGTCGACTTATAGGTCGACCTAGGCCCGTTGTGGGTCGTCCCCTAACGGTCTATTATGCACTGATTCTGCGCGTTAATTCTGGTTTGAATAATTTTGAAATTTTATATACATTACCCCTTATATGTATACAAACTTCTTATGTTTATAACTTCTTTATACGTTATTCGATTTACGCAAACCTAGGGTCTATTTTAACCAGAATTCTGAAACGAACGCAATGGTAGGGCCGATTTTTCTTATTTTTGATTATTTAATTAGGTAATTCCCATTTTATTGTCTTTATAGCATGGTTATAGTGTATTAAATTTTGAGGTGTTACATATTGCGTCGAAATATATTGAAGATGTGAATTGTTGCTTTGTTGAGTTTCATGTAGTGGCTTCTATTTCGGACAGCGACGTTGATAGATTGGCAGCAGACGCAAGGAAGGTTTAGCTTAATTTATGGATTGCACTTTGCTTTGAATTCTTGTGAGTTTTCTAACTTATAACTCTATTCAGATTCATTATTCACTATGTATATTCATATAATCTCAAAATTGGTTAAATTGCTTTGTGAGATGTATGCTTTAGAATTGACTGGATTACGTCAAAAAAAATTGGTTAAGAACTTGTACTGTAATATTACACTAAAAATATAACAAATTTCGAGATGCGTGGATTTCAGTAGTTTGGTAGCAAATGGGCAACACTCAAATATGACACAAAACTTGTATTGTAACGTTGAAAACTTATATTGTTATATACAAACATACAATAAGAAATGTGGAATACTTCAGCAGTTCAACTAAAATGCAATTTTGCATGTTTCTATTATCTCCCTTAACATAATAAACCGTAAGTTTTGACTTGGACAAAATTGACTTCATGGGTGTTTTCAAGGAAAAATGTAATAGTCTAAAAACCCGTAATAGCGATACAGACTATGTACTATAAACATGGTGAAGTTAGTTTGCAATATTGTTGTCTTCAAGTACAATAGAAGTAGTCCATTCTTCTTCGTAAACATTGCCTCCTTCTCTACAGACTTCATTATTCATATTCTTACTTTCTAATATAAGAAATTTTGATTTAGTCCTGAGCATGTTGGTTACTATGTAGAAATCATTTAATCATTTTACAAATTTTCAATTGCACAGGTTTCAGCAGTTTGTAGCAAGTTGCCAACAACTAAATATGACATAAAACATATACTACAATGTTAAAAGCTTACATTACATCATATATTTATGTAATATTAAAGTTTAGATGTATGCTTTGTAAAATATAGTCGTATAATCTCAAAATTGGTTAACTTGCTTTGTAGTACAAAGCACAATTTTTTTAGATTGGACAACCTATTTTCTGATCCAGGCCTAATTACGCGGCCCAAAGGAAAGTCTAGCAAACCATCGTCCTTTGGCAACGTCTCAAACTTGGACATTTTACTTTTTGCTTTTTGTGAAAAATTTGCATTATGTTATACATAACAACATAAAATAATCTACTTATGTTTGAAGAATATGGCTAAGTAATATGTTTGTTTGTGTGACCGGGTTTCTTGGGGTGTGGAGTTAGAGTCTACATGAAGGCAAACAATTATTTTCCCTACTTCCTTGTCCATGTTCGACTCAACGCTAGGTTGCTGCAAGTCTGCAACCTAATTCTTGGGTTGGACCTGATAATAGGTAAGAAGACAACATTACGACTTTGGTTTACTGTAGAGTTAATTGTTTACAATCTGAACAACAATATTAATTTAAGTGCATCTGGATGCAATAAGCAAACATAAAAGGTACATGATGATGCATATTCAATAAAGATACTCAGAAGATGAGTTTTTGAAAAAGAAATCCATTCAACAAGCATAGATAGGTTAAGCTTATCGATAACAAAACAAAACTAAAACTAAACTAAAAATATTTTGTAGGCACATTATTTCCTAAATTGGAAAACGGGTTTATTAAATGAATACCTGAATGCTTGAATTGGAATCCATGTCCCAGAAATATCATGTACATTCACTGAATATATCTCAAAAATATTAGAGCAGCACAATGTTATTATTAAATATATAATCATCTTCAAGATCCATACACACACACATGCGCATACACATAGTAGACGACTTTAAACCATTTCTTCAAGGCTAAAATTAACATGTATCCTGACTATTATGTATTGTACAGATGGGTATCACATGGTTATAGTACAACAAACCATAATCCATTATCATTATGACATTCATCATCATCTTGGCTAGTTATGAAACACAAGGAATCATTTACATATAAACGATTAGTTATGACATATATCTCAACAATTAATAGGGTTAGTGCAATGAGATAGATGCACAGTTGTACATATCATCTTAAGAAAACAAAAAAAATATTTGAGGCTCTATAATCTTTCAATCCTAAAATTAAATGACATTAGAAATAAACCTAAATGGGAAACATACAATAAGAAGACAATAACACATTAGAAACCCTCTAAAAGCTGTCAGTAAATAAAATTAAGGCTCAAACAAACACAAACGATTGTAGAGGCTTATTAAATAAAAGGAAGAAGATTAAAAAAAAAAAATCTGTTTTGAGAATGCTTAATTATTTGAAATTTTAAAATTTTAACAATTTGATGGCCTTTTCCCTTGATATGGAAGCCTTAAATTTAACGCTAATAGCAATGCATGCTAAAGTTGTTGTTCCATGCCTATACAGAGAATCCTCAAACACCATTTTTAAAAAAATCCAAATTCTTGCGGTCGTCCTAACTTCTGCTCAAACTCACTTAGTACATACAGAAAATCAATAAAAACCAAAATAATACATAAATTATTTGATCATTAATTCGATTAAATTGATGTTGATAAATTAAAAGCAATAAAACTATTATGCAATCCTACAGCCTGTGTTTTAGTAATGGAAACATAATATGCACGGTGTTTGAGTCATGTGAGGTAGATTTGTTGTTTTATTATGGTTTTTAAGTGACAGGTGGTTGTTGAAGGGAAGAAGTGGCGGTTGGTTAGAGATGTCAATTGGGTCGTGGTTGGAAATGTAATGGTGACGTATTGATTGAGAAATATGAGGTTTTTGTGTATCGAGAGGGTAGTGAAGGAGGGGAGATTGAATTGATTTTTTTAATTAATAACCTCATGTTTTGCACTGATTGACTATTATTCAGCAATCTGATTCAATGGTTTACATTCCCTTGATTAACATATATTCTATTTTCAATGCAATCAACATTCATTGGTTGAAGTATGGTCAATCTTTTCTTAGAATAAAGTTGTACCCAGCTATGGCCATTGTCTCTGATGTTTTTTTTATTTCATTATTAGTTTTGTTTGCTTTTTGTGTTCAGGTCAACCCATTTATTTTAAAGATTTTTTCGTTATTTTAAACAACAATATAAATAATGTGTGAAACGTAGAGGTGATGGATGATTCAACTGTTTTGTAAGCATGTATAGCAAGGAGGATTTCTTTAGGGAATTGTTAAAGGGACTCCACTTTTGATTAGAGGGAGTACCATTTTCAATTTATTGTAAAATTGTTAAGGGGTTGAAATAAATTAGTCTCCGCTTAAACATATTAATAAAAATTCCAATAGTAACCATAAAATCCTCATCAATGTAGACTTAAAACCTAAAACCCAAAACCTAATTAATGATTACAATTTAATGGTGGGTAAAAAATAAAAAAATTGATATAATTAAAGGAATAAAGACAAAGAAAAGTTGTGTGGTTGATCAAAAGGCATCATATAAGGTAAGTAAACTAAGCCTAATATCATATTGGAATCAGATGGTTGAATTTTAATTCTGTTTGTTGTAGTTTGGTCTTGTGTTTAGCAATAGTGTTATGGTTACAACAATACACGTGATAGGTAGGGAAGGTGGACAATGGTGTTTTAGTCTATTTTTATTTTTATTTTTGGGGATTGGTAAATGGACTCCATTTTTTGTTAAGGGAAGGATAAATCTAAGGGGATCCCATCTTAGTTTTTATTTGTTAGGGGGGAGGGGGTTTGGAATTTTAAAAATAAAATAAAATATAGACTAAAGTACCCCAGCCTCATCATCCCTTAAATCCTATCGATCAAAATTCAATTACAGTTCAATCCAAACATGCCACGAACTTTAAAAAAAGAAAAAAATTGAACGTTGATAAATCTCCTTTTTAAAATTTTAGAATTTTGTTGAAAAGATGAATACAATTTGCAGAAAGCGGATGAATTTCGTTCATTTATGCAAATGATGAATACAGTTCGTCATGAAAAGTTTGTATTTTGTTCGAGGGTGAACACAGTGTGTTACGGTTTAGATCTTACAGTTTGATAAGAAAAACAACCTTGTTGTGAGATGATTTGTCAAAAGTAATTACATCAAAACAGTGTACATATTCCAACATTAAAACAAATGTTTGTTAAGTAAATTTATGCTTATGTTCATGCTGTGTTAAGTATATGTGTATGTTGTTACTCTTTTTTTTCATTTGTGGTTAGTGTGTTTTGTATGTGTTTATTTGTTGTTATTGTGTTCCATGCTTACTTTGATAATGAAAACTAAAGTAAAAAATGCTTGAATATGTTATTTTCATGTGTGTAGAACGTTTATGTTTCATGTATTATTATTTTTCTATGTGCAGAATTAGATTACAGTTTATGTTTTAAGGTTGCATTAATGAAGAGTATAGGGTTAGTATTGGAAATTTTATTAATATGTCTAATGGGAGGCTAATTTATTTTAACCCTCCCTTAACAAATTTAAAATAAACCGAAAGTAGTAATCCCCTTAACCAAAAGTGGAGTCCCTTTAACAATCCCCTTATTTATTTTACACCACTACAACAAAACAGATCAGTTACAACGGGCAATGCCCGTTGTAAGAGGTGTTTTACAGTGGCCAACCCGCCCGCTGTATTAAATCATGTTGTAATATGTCCGGTAATAGGCGGTTGTAATAAAGGTCTTGTGTTGTTGTTGAATGTTCCTTCAATAGAATTGCAGCCCGTACATGTATTGATCATTGTAATAAACGTCTATTACAAGTTTTTTTGCCCATTGTTAAAAATATACAAAGTAAAAAATAAAAACCATAGATGCAACATACATGCAAATTGTACTCACAATTGTTAAAAACCAACATAGACTAAAGTACTCCAGCCTCATCATCCCTTAAACCCTATCGATCAAAATTCAATTACAGTTCAATCCAAACACGCCACGAACTTTAAAAAAAAGGAAAAAAATTCAAACGTTGACAAATCCCCTTTTTAAAATTTTAGAATTTTGTTGAAAAGATGAATACAATTTGCAGAAAGCAGATGAATTTCGTTCATTTGTGTGAATGGAAAGATGAATACAGTTCATTATGAAAAGTTTGTATTTTGTTCGAGGGTGAACACAATGTGTTACGGTTTAGATCTTACAGATTGATAAGAAAAACAATATTGTTGTGAGATGATTTATCAAAAGTAATTACATTAAAAGTGTACATATTCCAACATTAAAACAAATGTTTGTTAAGTGAATTTATGCTTATGTTCATGCTGTGTTAAGCATATGTGTATGTTGTTACTATTTTTTTTCATTTGTGGCTAGTGTGTTTTGTATGTGTTTATTTGTTGTTATTGTATTCCATGCTTACTTTGATAGTGAAAACTAAAGTAAAAATGTTTGAATATGTTATTTTCATGTGTGCAGAATGTTTATGTTTCATGTATTATTATTTTTCTATGTGCAGAATTAGATTACAGTTTATGTTTTAAGGTTGCATTAATGAAGAGTATAGGGTTAGTATTGGGAATTTTATTAATATGTTTAAGAGGAGGCTAATTTATTATAACCCTCCCTTAACAAATTTAAAATTAACTGAAAGTAGTTTTCCCATTAACCAAAAGTGGAGTCCCTTTAACAATCCCCTTATTTTTTTTACACCACTACAACAAAACAGATCTATTACAACGGATAATGCCCATTGTAATAGGTGTTTTATAGCGGCCAGACCGCCCGCTGTATTAAGTCATGTTGTAATATGTCATTTTTATAACGGACAATGAACGTGGTAATAGGCGGTTGTAATAGACTTTTTACAAAGGTCTTATGTTGTTGTTGAATGTTCCTTCAATAGAATTGCAGCCCGTACATGTATTGACCGTTGTAATAAACGTCTATTACAAGTTATTCTGCCCGTTGTTAAAAATATACAAAATTAAAAATAAAAACCATACATGCAAATTGTACTCACAATTGTTAAAAACCAACATAAACTATACATTCACAGCATTTATGAAGTCGCATATTTAATTCTTTTTATACGTATATTGTCAAATATTTACAAAAATAACAAAGAACATACTCCTCGATAAATAATAATATCTATTGTTTGGCCATCAGGCTAAATCCTTATATTTTGCTAGCTTTCGATGTTTTTCCAGCTTTTATCCGTTAAAGCCTGCATAATTAACAGCGCATAAATTACAAAAATAGTGTTGTGGCCAACTTAAAATTAAGACAAAAAACCCAAAGGGTGTGTATAAGGTAATAACCATATATAGGCTATAGAAAGTACCTTCAAGGGATTCATAGAGCTATGCAAAAATGATTCAAGTTTCGATAAGTGCGATACAAGATCAACGTTCAATCAAGTAAAACATAAAAAATTCTACCGTATAAAAACTAATAAATAAACAAAGAATGTGTCTGAAGAAACGAAAATGTATACTGTAAACAAGTATTATACCTTTCATAGGTCTTCCTTTGCTTCAGAATCTTCCACATATATAAAATCAGGGCCGGCTCGGATAGTCGGGTTGCCCTAGGCAGGTTAAATCCATGCATTGAAAAAAAAAATGTTGTTCGACGCTTGCTGGTCTTCATTTTACCTGGATAGTTAAAACAAAGGGTGCCCAAAAGTGTATTATGTCATGTAACAGGAGAATAAGACAGACCGCATATTGGACAAATAATGTAGCACCATTTTGGCCAGTAGTCATGAATAGAAAATATATTATACTTTTACCTGCATATGAGAGCTAAAAGCTCACAAAAATAGATTGAGAAATAAGACACGATTTAAAAAGGTATCACCATATGACACAAACTCTTGATAGCATATCTAAAATGATTAAACCATAAGAATTAACGTTGAAGCAACTTGGAACTGTATTTTCTATCCAAATTCTCTACTTACAGTTTGGTAAGAGTTTCACCATGTACAACCCTCTATCACAATTCATTGATATCTTGTAAAAAAATATGGAGTTCTATTTGACAGCACCTGAACTTAACAACATAATCCTGATATCATGGTTTTATTGCAATATAACTCATGGAATATTATGTTAGGATTTCATATATACTTTAACAATAACCAATCATGAAACCCTAGATCTGAATAAGTAACCCATATTGATTTAATTGAGAACAAATCAGAAAAGCGGATAAATAGATTAGCGGAAGCGTACCTGAATCCGTAGTTATCATTGTAGTACCTGAATATGTTGCTACGGAGAGGATGAATTAGGTTCGGTCTTCCAAATTGACACAAACCCTAGATTAGATCCAGCTCTCCATAGAAGAGGTTAGAGAGTTGCTAAGACTTGTGTAATTCGGGGACCATAACCCTTTATATATAGAGTTGGCATTTTGTAATTCGGCCCTTCAACAAAATATAAAATGCCCTGGTATCTACACATTAGGCCCATGATAACTTAAACTTTAAGCCTATTAATTCTAATCGAAAATTAGATCACTTTAATTAGGCTTTACACCAAAATAGCACAACATATTTTATTTTACATATGTGACCCAATTATCGAAATATTCCAACAATATCCCCCTGGGCCACATATGAAATAACCTTAAAATGTGTTTAACTTTATGAACTCCAAAATTTGCTATTTGTAACATATGGTGTATCTGAAACAATCTCGTCCATTAATTGGGTTGACAAAGGATCAAAGCGGCATTCATTACATTTATCGTAACTAAACCCATCGATGGTCACATATATCAATACAATCAAATGACATAGATCAATCATGGATGCGTAGCATGGAAATTACATGAAATGTGATCTATACATGTCTATTTCCAACTGGTCCTTCTTTAGTGAGATCAAATGTTTAATATTTAAACAACCTGAGTGCAAAGAAAAATTCATTACTTTATTTCTGATCAGAAAAAGAACTTGATATGCATATATCTGTAACTGAAGTATAGAGCAATGAGTCATATGATAATACCAAATACAAACTCCCCCTGAACCAAAATATCCTTACATAAAGTTACACCAATTGAGCTACATGCTCATGAAAGACCTTAGGTGATAGCCTTTTGGTAAGCGGATCCGCCATAATGGAGTTTGTCTAAGTGTGCTCTATGAATTACAATATATTTTGCACTCTTCCCTTATTGGAAAATAATATATACTTTACTGTCACAATATTGCTTGGTCTTTCAATTCTTTATCAATAACTGGAGTCTTGTGACAAAATTTCATTATTATTTTCCATATTTGGATGTCTTATAATTAACCAAAGACGATATTTTCAAAGTGGTGAAAACTATAAGTGCCTAAGTGACACTTTTCCCTTATATAGTTTCACCCATAAAATATATTATCATTGCTAGAAGTGGATCTTTTACAGTAATGACATCCAAAATATCTGGATCGTAATTCTTTATGATCTCCAACCGATCCAATCTTTTATCTATGAGCATATGATCTTTTATTTTATTCCTTAAAGATATCTTATAACCATTTTGGCTACTAAATCAGTGATCCACTTTTAATATCAGTAAGGTATCTGCCAAATAATACACGCATATCCATATGTGTATATACATTAGTATGCATTGGAATTCAAACTGCAAATGCGTGAAAAATCTTTTACATTTCTTTAGTTTCAAGGATGGCAACATTTATCTGTTTTGGTAAAAGAAAATCAACTGAATCGCAGTTTACATACTTAACCTTTGAAGCATTTATCTTCCTAATTCTTTTGTAATAATCCAAAATATCACCCCATGAACAATAATGGTGAATTTGAAACCCAAATACAAAAGACTAATCCATAAATGAGTTTCTTAAGTAGTTTCACCAATGTCTCCATTGAGAAATATAACTTTAATCTCCATCAGGTAATGCTCAAAAGTACAAACTGTAGTAAGCTCCAAAGTGATAGATTCAGAATCGTTTACTAAGTCCAAAATGAAACATTCTTAAAAGAAAATAAAATTTCCTTTTAATAATAGTGCTTTCGATAAAAGTGCCTTATAAAATTCAATATTACCCACTTGATCCCTTTTGGCTTTGAATAGTTATTCATAACCAATGATCTTATTACTTAAGTTAGAGGGAGATTTCAAACTTTATTATCCATATAGATTTATGCTATATGTTCATTTCTTAAATCCACATTTTAAATTAGTACCTTACATGGATTGATGTAAGTCCATAGCATCATCTTTATCAATCCATTATTTATCTATGAAGAAATACTACACAATAATCTGAAATAGCATTTATTCCCATTTAGGTGGATTTCCATTGCGATCTTGCATTTTGAGGTTGTTAAGTTTGTTTTCTTGAAACAATAACCTTAGCTGATAGAAAAAATTATCTTCAACATCGTCTTATTATTATTCTTAATTTACTTCTTCTTAATAAAAGAAAACAAATCTTAAACTTTAAGCGAAGAAGCAACCGCAGTTGAATCAAAGATAATGATTCTCTTTAAAGACAATGATATTACTTTATTTCTCCCCCCAAACTCAACATCCTCAAAAAAAAAAACTATTGCATTTCCCGCTTTAAAAGTTTTCCTTAGTGTGGGTTCATTAAAAAAATTATAAACTTTAAATCACTTAGAGTATCAATAAAGTATTTTCTATTTTTATGATATCTCAATCTATAACTCCTTGGTAAACTGTAACAAATAATTATATTAATCACCAAAACAAGATTTGAGATATCATTACAAGCTATTTAGCATAAGTAGCCATAACTTATATATCAGACATTAAGAGCTTCGATTACATAAGATTTTGAATTTATTCATAAATTAACATTACTATTTCTTGATGAACAATAATAACCTAATATGTTCACGTTAGAAATATAAAACCGAAATCTGTCTAAATGACAGCATAAAAAAAATCAAATAAATCCAAAAAATTTGACTTAAATCTCAATAATAACTATAAAATATCAAGTATATTTTACTTTATATGTCTGTATATCTCATTAAAGAAACAACTATATAAAAAAAAATCCGTATGTTATCTCTTTTCTTTGAGATCCTTGGCGACTTCTTAATCCTTATTCATACATTTATTTACAATGTATATCAAATGAGTACTTTTCAATCATAAAAACTTCAATCTCTGTTTTAATTACCAAAGCGCTAAATTAGCCCAATAAAATAACATATTATTCTTAAAATAATTTTAATCTTTAAATGAATATACTGAAGATAGCACCAAAAAATAACAATAACTTGAGCGTCTTTAGCTTTTGAAGCAATATCTTTATCCGTATAGTACTCATTTATATTATTATTATTTTATATACTTTGACTTTATGTAATCAAGCACCACAAAAAGTGTTTGATTTCCCTTATTGTTTTCACAAAAACCGTTTCCATTCCCAGTAGATAACTTATACAAAATTAGTTATCGTTACCTATAGCACATCCTTGAAAACTTCTGAAGTATTTACTTAATGATCATTCAACTCTTGCCTTTGAATTCTATCACCTTTCAATATTCTTCATAACATTATAAGAATATTTAACCGTAGTAGAGTTGGCTGTAACCCTCTTAGTTACAAGAGTTAAATCTATAAAGTCAATAACATGCTCTCATACAAATCCTTATATTTATCCCAAAACAAGATGGAAATATTCTTTAAATTGACAGATAATTCAGTTAAATTAGCTGAAAATGAACAAAAAATAAAATGAAGATTGACCGTATATGCTCATAGCCAAATATCAACCATAGTAAATTCAAATAATTGGTAAGTCTCTTCTCAAGATACCTAGTACACATTAATATCAAGTCTTTGGACAGTAATATTAACTGTAAGTGGTACTCTTGTTGTAATGATCAAATACTGACAATAAATTCAAGTCAAATAACAACCTTCCTTTGGGCCGATTAATTATTCACTCGAAAAACCTTATAATTGTCACGTATTTATCATCACACATGTGTAAATGATTCGGCCAAACATTAGCCTTCCTTTGGGCCGACTAATATTCGCATGAACAACTACACACAAATATTAAACATTTTCATAAACCACCAAAATATAGAGGTCACTTTGGTGACATATTATTTTAAAGTTAATTCACTACTAATGTAAAATATTTACAAATGTAAAGAGACGCCAAAATTATATTTGAATTGATCCTTAATATATGTATTAATATATTTTGAGTGTTACAAAACACTTCGCTTTAGGTCCGTATGACAACTGAAATATCAAAATTATAACCATAGCACGAAAGATTTTTAATTATAGTTGTCATAATCTTTTGCTTTAGGCATGTGATTATATTCATGATATTCCCTAAATAAATATGATGTCAGATATCATAAATAAATCACAATATCATAAGTGAATGACATAATAAGATTCCACATATAATCATACGTAAACTACATAATAGATGCACTGAATACCATGAACGAATGTGGCTATGAATAACATGCACGTGACTGAATCCAATAAATTGGAAGTATCAACAAACCATCTATTAGATGTATGCTTAAAGTTGAATTACAGCTTCAAGCTAGCTGCGTGGCCATTGTTCAAAAGTATTATATACCCTAAACTTGATGGATTTTCAAAACTCACGCGTTCAACCAACAAAAATGAAAAACTAGATGAAAAGTTCAAACTTCAATGCTAAAGGTTGGCAAACTTTTATTAATTATGTACCACAAAAAATAACGTAAATTACTAAATTCTAGTTACCAGAACATCTGAGTTAGCAATTAGCATGAAACATAATTGATTCAAAGTTCAACTTATTCTGTTCAACGAGAAAAAAAATGACCATTTCAAAATTTTCATACTATAATTGCTACTCAAATGCAGGAAAAGTGACTTTAAGTCGAGATCCACGTACATGCTTGTTGAGTTCGTACAGCACATACACGGGAGAAAATATCTAGCTTGATCCTTTCAAATATATTATCGTGCAGGTAGGATTGACTTTTGCATTCATCTAACGTGCTAGTCAACTTTAGTTTGCATGATATGTCAGGATATACTAACCAAAAAAATTCTAATATACTCTACCCAGAGTAAATCTAAGCAACCCAACAAAAAAAAAAAAATTTAGTAAACACCGTTGTCTGCACATGATGAACAAGTCACCTAACCAATATACATATTACATATAATCCGCTCATCAAATTGATTAAATAAGACTTCCAGTATTGATATAACGAAGGTGCCAAAACTAAAATAAATGCAGACAGTTAGTTCAACGCAATATGCCAAGCCATCATAATTTATGTCGATCCATTAAATGAAAGAGGAAAAAAAAAACAATTCTCAAATCTAACGTTACCCTTAACCTTACATGCAGGTCAATAGCACATTAGATTCAGAAGCAAAAAAATTCTTCCAGACTTGAAGCGGTCAACATAATATACCCAGAACATTACTTAATGTTCACGCAAAATATATCAAACTTCATAAATCTAATTTTGTTTATTCCTATCACACTGAATTAAAAAAAAAATTATTTAATAGATGGGTCTGCAGTCTATATTGTATCGAAATAGAAAACAAGAATTTCTCAATCAGCTCAATGATGGGTGGCTCTGATACCACTTGTTAGGATTTCATATATACTTTAACAATAACCAATCATGAAACCCTAGATCTGAATAAGTAACCCATATTGATTTAATTGAGAACAAATCAGAAAAGCGGATAAATAGATTAGCGGAAGCGTACCTGAATCCGTAGTTATCATTGTAGTACCTGAATATGTTGCTACGGAGAGGATGAATTAGGTTCGGTCTTCCAAATTGACACAAACCCTAGATTAGATCCAGCTCTCCATAGAAGAGGTTAGAGAGTTGCTAAGACTTGTGTAATTCGGAGACCATAACCCTTTATATATAGAGTTGGCATTTTGTAATTCGGCCCTTCAACAAATTATAAAATGCCCTGGTATCTACACATTAGGCCCATGATAACTTAAACTTTAAGCCTATTAATTCTAATCGAAAATTAGATCACTTTAATTAGGCTTTACACCAAAATAGCACAATAAATTTTATTTTACATATGTGACCTAATTGTCGAAATATTCCAACATATTACACTTGCACTTAGCTCACAAATACTGAATAATAAGTACTTCGTTGTAACAATGTCATTAATGGGAAAAAAGTATTGATTTCTTGAAACTTCATGGAAGAACACCAACTAACCTTAGTTGATTCTACAGTTCTCACATAGTCTTTTAATGATTCTTCAAATTTCATTAGAAGATTGTGTGCTTGCAACAGCAGCACTAGTCAATAAATCAATACTTGCTTTGAAAAGTATTTTTTGTTTTGGGAAACCAAGTTCTAATCAAGTAGTACTTCATTTTCTAGTTTTGAACATAATCTTGAGTGTATCTCTCAAGATACAAAACAACTTTTGTCAATTTTTCCAACTCTACTGCAAATTGTTATGAGAATAAATAAAATAAAAATACCGAATAATGTATAATATATTCGTCCAAAATGTATAACAATATTCATCCAGAATGTATAATATGTATTCAACCCTATACTATACATTTCCAGACTAATAACATAAGAACATAAAATCAATTAAAGATACAGGTATTTTCCTATTAATTCGCTAATTGATTTCTATGAATTCTAATTTAGAATAACAGTTGAACTCATCAATTAAAAAAGGGAAACAAAGGGAATCAATTCACAGTCTACTGTTCAATGTTCAAACAGAGAAGAGAAGGGAGATAATCAATCGAAATCAAGAAATTAAAATATACCTAACTAAAATCGGCCATTGTAACTTGATGAATCTGAGACGAAAGCAATCCGCTCTTGATTCTGAAGACGCAGCAGTAATCCTAAAGACGCTGCAAGAATTGAGGGTTTTGGGGTTCCGACTCCTCAGGAAGGGCAGCGAGGAATAGGGTTGTGAATGGATTGCCTAAAAATCTGAAATCCTTCCGCATTCGTATCAAAAAGCGGATAAATATCCGATATCCAGAAAAGCAGATGCGGATATAGACATATCCGCATCCGAATATTATCCATCTGCTTTTTTTTTTTTTTGGTTTAATTATAGCTTAAATTATGTGTATTTTAACATAATTAAATATACAAATTTATTATTTTGCAAAATTGAAACTCTATTAAAAACACACTAATTGCTCAAAATTATATATTATCATCATATTTATTTATAGCACTTTTGTAATTAATTGGGTTGAAAAGGTTAATATTTAGTTTTAAAAAATCATTTATGTTCATTGATTTATCAACCGTTAGCAGAGCGGATAATTATCCGATATCCGTCCGTATCCGCGAATGTGCATATCCGATATCCGAAAATGCTTTCGGATGCGGATACGGATATTGACGGATATGGCACTATCCGTATTCGAAAGTATTCGTTGACAGCTCTAGGGAGGAAACCGAAAAAACATTCCGTCTATCACCACCATTAAAAACAACGAATCTAGAACGAGTGCTTTGATTTTGGGTTTAGGGGTGGATTTGAGATTTAGGGTTATAATAATGACAATAAATGGGCAGGTAGCGAAATTAGAGCGGGTTAAATTTTAGATTGCCGCTCAAACATTTTCCGCAAAGTTTCCGCTGAGAACGAATGATATTTTATTTTTCGGTAAAATTAATCAATAACTTCGGTGTTTACCATTTATCATGCATTTGACAGATTGCCTTGCGTTTTGCAGGCTATTTATAATTGTCTGTAGCTTGATTATTCTACATCCCCTAATTCATGAAAACAACACTAGTCTTTTCCCATTTAAGCAAAGCTGGTGTATCCTGCTAAACTCATAACTTGATATTTACTCAATGGAAGAATGAATGAATGTAGCTTTTGGAAGTAGAGGTACACACATGTTCCTTTTTACCTATCTTCAATTCTTCATTTCATCTAATTCAAATTGCACTTTATTTCAACCTTTTAGGTTTGTAAATAGGCTTGTGTGGCGAATATAACTCTGTGATCTGTTGGAAGCAACACTTCTATTACACCTATATATTTTATTCAAAAAAGGAAACTTTCACAACGAAGGTACATACAAATTCAGTGGGTTTGTCACCAGTTTGAATTGAGGATGTTTATGTCCATGATAGAAGTTAGCAAACAGTAAACTTGTGTTAATTTCAAATCCAAAAATGTGTGCTTTTATTATATGTTTTTTTTTCTTCTACAAAATCTATCTTGTTCTGTCTTACTTTCTAATTTTAAATATCATCTATGATGAAACATATGATAACTTGAAGTTTTCTGATAGAGCAACTTACTCTTTTCATCTCTTGCAATTTTTGAAGATTAGATTGAAGGAGTGGTCTTAAACAACTTTTGTGACGGTAATGGCTATCATTTAAATTAGAAAAGGAATTAGTCGGGAACTGATGCATGTATTCACAATGGCCTAAAAATGACTTTATGCAATGTCAGGGAGGGACAGAGCTACGTGAACGATACCCTGGGCTACGAGAGCAAATCACCTATACCCAAATCTTCTGTTCCCTCTGTACCCAACCAATCATGATTCCTGATTTTTTACCTTTTTACAATTAAGTCCGAGGGCTTAATTACAAAAAAGTGAAATTCAATGGATCTTTATTGATTGGGTATAGGGGGACAGGGGAAATTACGTACAGGGGATTTCATTTCCTGGGCTACTGCCCGAGTAAGAATTAACCCCATATAGTAATCATGGCACTGGTATAATTTCTGTATTCATCTTTCCCAGTAAAAATAGTGTATCGTTTATCTGTTCTGGTAAAAATATCGATAAAACCATATTGATTCCCTAGTAAAAGTAGTAAAATAGTGGGCTTTTTGTTTATTATTACTAATAGGGGTGAGCGTTTGGTTGGTTTGGTTTATCCGATGATAAATTTGTCAAACCAAATTAAAACCAATAAAAATGAAAACCAAACCAAACCGACCAAATTAAGTTTGGTTGGTTCGGTTGGTTATCCAATTAAACCGAACTAAAAATGTTTTACACTTTGTGTTTGAAATATTCACTATAATTTGAAAAAAATTATAAATCTATGATTACAGTATTATTAGTTTTGATTTTTAAACTTTTTAATATTAATTTTGACACATAGGTGATGATTAACATATACTTAAATAACTAAATTAACTCATATACTTAAATAACTAAATTAACCTAAAATATTTATTATAATACTGATAATTTTGAAAATATAGTAAAAATTTGGTTAATTTGGTTAAACCGATATCCGAACTTAATTTTTTTTCGGGCCGATTACAAACCGATTTAATTTCAAAACCGAACCAAACCGACCAAAATAAATTGGTTTGGTTGGTTTATTCGGTTTAACCGAATAATGCTCACCCCTAATTACTAAAAAGGTCCGGCTCAGTAGAAGTAATAATCATGGCATAGGAATCGGTATAATAGAAATAGTTTACCTTTTGTTTGTTATTATTAAAAAGGCCGGCTCAATAAAAGTAATAATCATGGCACGGGTAATAATGATGGCATGAGAATTAATATAATAAAAATAGTGGACCTTTTGCTTATCGATTCCCCAGTAGAAATATTGATAACACCATAATTGAACCGAATCTAACTTGGATAATCATACAAAATTTAAAGCTTTTTGTTGTTGGGTTTATATTCATGTGGGCAAAGTATACCCTTTTTGCGTTTTAACATTCGCATGAAATCTTTTATCAATTATAACATCTAATTATTAAAGAACGAAAACTGCGTTAATAATCAATAATATACATTAGAAACTTCAATTTTATAATTTTTGCAGCTATTGTTACTTTTCATACGCACAAACCTTAGCCCGGGGCAATCTAAGATCTTGCCTCCGTCCCTGTGCAATGTTGCATCAAAATAGTGATCTAATAAATTTCTATAGTTGAAGGTGGTATGTTTGAATTGCCCAACTATAAAAATAACCAAAACTGTAGAATGGTGTTCAAAAGAATAAACATCAGGCTTACAATAGCAAACAAAGCAATTTGTCACAAAAACACAACAAATTCAGCAAACACACTATCGAAATTATAAGAAATAAAGGCATGATCATCTCAGTTTCATTATGTTCCTTTTCAGTTCTGTGCAGGTGGCTCCTACTGCATCTATTTATGTACATGTATTTTAGGTTAACATGAATATATTATCATTATGGACTTCAGGTTTACTCATTTTTTCCACTTTCATTTGAATCAATTTAGTTGCAGAAAGCATCTGCCATTGAATTTTTCATTTGTTTTGAAAATAAGTTGATTCTAATTTTGCTCATTTGCTGTATAGATCAGGAGTACTACTATTATATTCTTTTCCATAATATAGTTTCATAATAAAATTTTAGTCTTATGATTTCAGATGTCTTTTTGGCACTTTATGTTATGCTTATCCAGTTCCGTAACTACAACATACTATCATGTTTGTGTTGCATGGTTATATTTTTTTTTTACTCATAGTTAGAGAACAACAAATGGAACAAGCGAAGCAAGTCAATATGACAGAAAGATACTATCCCAGGTCTGAAGCAGGCACACCTTTTTTTTTTTTTAACATTTTACTACAACTAATTATTACAATAATTGTATGGTTAAAGTGAAGTGTGTCTTTCTCGTTTCAATTTGAACCATTCCCTGTTGTTAGCCTTTAATTTTTGCAATTTGATTACAGCTGAGTTTTGCTCGACAGTGGACAAACTGGCGATAAATATAAGTATATAACAATTCTCAAAGGCTCTACTGCTATCAATTTCCTAGTAAGTAAATGATTTTTTTCTCCTATCTCTTGGTTTCAACCTGTAAGCATTTCAGATAATTCAGAATTTCAGTAAGGACATTATTTTTTGTCACATATAAGTATTAAAGTCGGTCAATAGATATTCTAAATTAATCATTGAATTTGATTTGTAGGTGACTTGATGAAGTGGGTTTGAGAAATATGTGTATGAAACAATTTGGAATCCAAATTAGACCACTGTTGAACTAATGTTTAGCTCCTACAAGTAAGGTATATTTTATTTTCCTTTGCTAGAAAGATCAGCAAATGTTTACCGCGTGATTTTTTCAATGGAAAAAGCATATGCTCTATAGTTGTTCTAATCTTGACATTTAAGTTTTCTTTTGAACTTGTATTATTAAATAATATGCTAGCCGTGGAGGCTCTATTCTAAGTTTTACATGCTATGCATTATGTATACACTATAGGCTGATATCTTGTCAAATAGTGTTTGGATAAGTGCAACTATTTATATTACAATAAATTAGAATATATATAGCTCCAACATGCATTAAGCAGCACTATCACGTAATGTATTTGAATATCTTGAATAAAATGAATAAATCTGAACCACTTTCATGCATACCTACACATACATTTATAAATAATTCATATATATAAAGCATAGAACATTATATTGAATTTCGAGTAAAATCAATTTACTTTTATTTACTATTATAAAATTTACTATTATAAAATTTTACTTTCATGCACACCCACCCATACATCTATAATTAAATAATTTACCTTCATGAATAACTCCCAGATTTTGAGTGGGTAAGTAAATGGATTTGGACTATTAATATATTGAGTTGTTGATAGGTATAAGAGTTAATGCCTAATTGAATGGAAAATCTCATATGCATGAACTGAATTTAAAAGTGACACCTTGAATATTTCATGCCAATTACCATGTATAAGTACAAAATTAGATGCATTACAAATTTGGAAGGAACTATCAATTGGTTACGAATTATTGATTATTCAGTATTTAACATCCTGGCACTACGGTACAGTTAAATGCCAACCGTGTAGTAGGGTTTATTTCATTGTACTGCAAACTTTAGAACAGTTTCCAATTTCCAGTTTTTCTAAACAAGTAGAGTATACTATGCATAGTACATTGTAAAAAAAATAAAAAAATAAAAAAATAAAACATAATTATTTTAAAATGGTAAATGCAAAACTCTTTTAAAAAACTTAAAATTGAGCTGTATTTTCGAGTGCCAAAAGAAAATCTGAAGCTTTGCAGCCATGGTTGTTCCCAAACCCTCTTTAAACTCAATCTTCGACAATAACCCCAACCGCAAGGGGCAATCCTCTCAATCTCCTCTCATCTCTTCTAATACACCTTCTAGTTTCCCTCAATCTACACCTGAATTCTTGGTAGATGATGATGGTTTCACTATTGTTGCGAATAGGAAGAAAGGAAAGAAGCAAATATCTAATCCAGATGCTTCAGTACAATGAATTTCCTCTTAAACCGAAACAAAAGCTGTTTCCTTCCTCTAATGGCGCCCGACCACAATTCAAGAACACCACCAGAAATTCACAAGAACCCATTCAAAATCCAAAGGTAAATATGCCTAAAGATTTGAAAGTGTCTTCATGGGCGGATATGGTAAAAGGTAGGGGTCAAGAAACAAGCTTTGATTTAGAGTTTATACCACCAGTTGAGACAACTGGTGAAAGAATAGTGGTTGTCTCTGAAGAAACAAGTATTCGTACAGAAAGTAAATGGGAACTTGCTGTAGTGGTGTACGTATTCGGCAAAAGGCCATCATATTTTCACTTTAGGGCATTTGTGGTTCAGACATGGAATCCAACAGGTTCGTTCGAAATTTTTACTAGAGAAAATGGTTTTTTCGTTATTAGATTTACTAATGCTGAGGACTGCGAAGAACTGTTAAAAGGAGGTCCTTATTTTATAAACGGCAAACTTATAATCCTGAAAAAGTGGACCGAAAAAATTGTTTTAGATAAAAATCTTCTAATTTCTATGCCGATATGGATAAGATTACCCGAGTTGGATCTTAGATTATGGGATAAAGAAGTTTTCAGTAGAATAGTTAGTCTAGTCGGAAATCCCTTAAAAATGGACGAACAAACAGCTAAAGAAACAAGACTCAGTTATGCCAGAATCTTGGTAGAGATTAATGCTGATGCAGAGCTACCAAACGAAGTCTCTGTCTACACTCACGATGGGGAGATCATATCTCAGCAAATCACCTATGAAACGATTCCCGATAGATGCAAAATATGCGAAATCTTTGGGCATGCACTAAAAGATTGTGCTCAAAATAAAGAAAATAGTGCCAACCCTGATGATTCTACAGATCTTGAACTGAACGTGGTGGAAAACGATTCAGAAATCAGCTCAGAGATACCTACTCCGATAACCCAAGATCTTGATTTCATTTTTTGCAACAATGAAGATTCAATGAATCTAGACGTTCAACAAATTAATGTAAACGAAGCAGGGAACTCAGAATTAAATCATCATAAGGAAGTTGCTGTTCTTTCAAAGAATATGCAGTCCAGAAAGGTTCAAGAAAGAGACGATGGGTCAGTATCACTATCAGTCTCAAACGAACAAACACTTTCAGGCGGTAATCAAATCAAAAATTCTAAAATGGGAATTACAGAACAGGTCATTGAAAACTCCACTCACATGAAGGATTCAAGAAATATTACAAACACAATGAATATTAATGCTAACAACGAAGAATTGGCAAGCTGTGCATCTCTCCTTGCAGCTGATCCTATATACACAGACAGTTCTCTTGTCTCTGAAAGATTGGCACCGAAAAGAACATCAACATTCTCTGAATCAGACATACAGAAGGCTGTGAGCCAAACAATAGCAGCAGCCAAGCCAATAACAGCTCCCAAGCCTGCAACAGTTAGCAAAAGGAAGAAGTCCAGAACTAAAAGTCTTTCAGACATTACTTCAATAGAGGAAACCGAAGATCTAAAAGACCATGACTTCAGAAAACAATACATGGGCAAAAATGCCAAATGGGGAAATCAGTTAAAAGCCACAGACAAAACCAATTTTAAAAAAAGTGGCAAACAAGTGGATAAGAAGGGAAGTGTTGGCAAACACAGTGCTCCACCGTAGAGGTCTGTATCCTTTAGTATCCTTTAAATAAAATATATTTTATATTTTTTATATATGAATATTATAGCTTGGAACGTTAGGGGTCTAAACTCCCCTGAAAGGCAATTAGACCTTTCTGAGTTTATTATTAAATATAAACCTAGCATTATAGATTTGATTCAGCATAAACTCCATGATCATAAAATTGAGGAGTTGCACAGCAGAAGATTTGCTAGCTGGAATTGCATCAATAACAATAGAATGGGAGGCAATGGAAGGATTATGGTTTTACATAATCCTTCTATTTGGACTCTCATTAACTACTTTATTGATATGCAATACATTCATTGTTATTTTGAAAATAAGGATGGCCTGTTTATTAAGATTACCTTCATATATGCTTCTAATTATGACGATGACAGGAATAAGCTATGGAATAATATTGAGCTCCTGAGTCTTAACAATAAAAGTCCCTGGATTTTGATAGGAGATTTTAACACTATTTTTCACAACACAAAAAAAGAGGAGGTAATCTTGTTCCTTTCAATAAATTGGATAGGGTTAATAACCTTTTAGTAAAAACAGGTTTAATAGAGCCACCTATCCATGGTAATAAATATACATGGAAGTCAGGTGAATATAGAAATATTCATTGCAAATTGGACAGGGTTCTCTTAAACCAGATTTTCATCAAACTTTTTTCTTGTGTGAACTGTTGTACTCTCCCTCAAAATACAAGTGATCACACACCCATTCAAATATCATTTAAAGAACAAAAGGATGCTACCCCTAAAGCTCCTTTCAGATTTAAAAATGGAAGGGTGTATGATGACAGTTATAAAGAGATTGTTCAAAAGAGCCTCTCTAACAATTTTTTTGGCACTGCTCAATATAAGTTTAACAAAACTTTGCTTACTGTCAAAACTAACCTCAAAAATTGGAACTGCAATAAGATTAAAGGGGATATTAATTCTATTAGAAATGACTGTGCTGAGCTCCAGAACAAGCTTGATGATAATTGCTCAGATAAGGTGCTAGCTGACTCATTTTTTAATGCTCAGGCTAATCTTGTTAAGGCTTTACATATTAACTCGGTTAATATTAAGCAGAAGGCAAAAATTGACTGGTTAACTTATGGAGATAAGGCCAGTAAATTTTTCTACACTAAAATGTCGAATAGGAGAAATAGAAATGATATTGGGAGAATTATCAACAATAATGGTAAAATAACTAATGAAGCTGCTGTTATTGAGCAGGAGCCTATTAATTATTTTAGCTCATTATATAATTCCTCAAGCTACTGCAAATCTTTTCCTAATATCGAGTTCAAATATACTGTTAATAATAACTGTGTAGATATATTGAATGCTCCTATTAGAAAAGATGAGATTAAAAACATTATATTTCATGCAAATAATGATAAAAGTCCTGGGCCTGATGGATTTGGAGCAAAGTTTTATAAAACTCACTGGTCTGATATTCAAGGCCCCCTAAGTGATTCTATTACAGAATTTTTTAATTCTGGAAAGATGTTAAAAAATACTAACCATACCTTTTTAACTCTTATTCCTAAAATAGAAACTCCTATGGGGCTAGAAGATTACAGACCAATAGCTTGCTGTAACTTCATTTACAAGATTATCTCTTCTATTCTTTGTAACGGAATGAAGTATTTTCTCAAATTTATTATCTCTGAGAATCAAAGTGCTTTCATTCCAGGGAGATTAATTTTTGAAAACACTTTATTAGCTTGTGAGCTTATTAGAGATTTTAATAAGAAGAATAAAAATCATATGTGTATTAAGATTGACTTGCACAAAGCATTTGATAAAATAAACAGGGATTTTATCATTTTCGGCATGAAAAGAATGGGTTTTAATGATAAATTTTGTGAGCTAATAAAAGAGTGCATTTCAAATGTGACTTATTCTATTATGATTAATGGATCCCCAAAAGGATTTATCCATAGCAATAGAGGAATTAGACAGGGTGATCCATTATCACCCTATCTATTTGCTATTGTCATGGAATATTTCACAATTCAAATGGAGATAGAGATGTCCAGGGGAAACATTAAGACTATTAATAGAAATAAACCACATATTACTCATTTATCATACGCAGATGACATGTGTGACGGCCCACCCCGCACCAACCGACATTTACTCCAAAAGTGCGCTGTACACATGTCCAGTTAGCACGGAACGGGTCGCCAGAAGGAAGAGAAAGAAGGGAATGAACATACAAAGAACCTGTAGAATGTCTCACAGCGCATAGAACAAAATATAATAGTAACATACTTGACATAAAACAGGAGAGACAGTGCATAAGCTGAAAATCAGAACTAAACATCATAGCAGCAGAAATCCAAAATACAGCTTATTACAATTTTCAAACTGTCTCAAAACAAAAGCAAGCTAAATGAGGTACACTACTAATGCCCAAGTAGCAACCACCAACGACACAGGGAGAATGTGTGTGTATATATATATATATATATATATATATATCATACGTGGAAGCCTCCTGCCCGCCTCCGAGTCAGCTACTCGCACATCACCAGCTAACCTGTCTCTAGTCTACTCGTGTGAGCACCCAGAGTAATAAGAGGAGACATAAAACTCTGGGTCAGACATAAAGCCTGGTATGAGCGATAAGCATCTAAAGTGAACAATAACAGGTAGACTAAAACATACCTGAACCTGGACCTGCAACCAAAGAGTTAGCACTACATACTGTACAACACTCCAAGGTATCATATCAAACAATATAAGATACGGAGGTGGGGGAGGTGTGCATGTCATAAAGATGGCAACAATCAAGCATATCATCCATCCTCACATCTCTCACTCAGTGCTTAAAGCATACGATATTCACCACTCCGATCACCCAACATACCTTGCTACGATCACTTTGCCCCCATGAAGTCATAAATGACTTCACTGCACTGATAACGTAGCCACTAATTCCTCGCTATGTCCACTTGCCCCATGGAGTTATTCACCCCATCTGCGCTGGCTCATAGCCTTACTAATCCTTACTATGTCCACTTGCCCCATGGAGTTATTCACCCCATCTGCGCTGGCTCATAGTCTTACTACGCATCACCTTGCCCCTTAGGTCATAAGGACCCTACTGCACTGATAACGTAGTCTTGCTACCATCACTTTGCCCCTCAGGTCATAATGACCCTACTGCACTGATAAGTAGCCCATCATTCTTAGTGGTGAATCGAAGTTATGAACGTCGACATCTCCTTAGCACACGCCCCGCAGCAAAGTCCAACCATGAAGTGAACTCATTGGTTCCCAACTGGTTCCGGGATCCTGAGCTCTAACTCCCATTTGGACTACCTTTGCATCTCGGGTTATTGGTCATCACCATCGAATCGGATCGTGATCAGCCTTCACATTCTTCAGCGGATCGGGTCGCGCCTCCTACGTCGGATCGGGTCGTAGTCCTCCCTTCCTTTGCTTCGGATCGTGCTCCCCTTCTTGGTTCGGATCGGGACACCGCATTCGGATCGGATCGTGGTTCTTCAAGCGGTTCGGATCGGACACCCTTCTCCAGGTCGACGGATCGTGCTCACCCTTCATGGACAGATCGGGTCGTAATGCTTATTCGCGATCCGGATCGGAGTACTTCAGTTTGGCACGACGCTGCATTGATTCGCTTCGTGGGCCTTGCACAGGCGGTTCGGTTCGGAGGAGGTGACTCGACTCGTGGGGATGCCCCCACGATCCCATAGGGCGATCCGATCGTCCCTCAACCCCCTATGCGATCCGAACCCCTGCACCTTGTCCAGCGAGCTGTTTACGCCCCTCGACGGCGTTTTCGACCATTCTAACTATTCTAAACAGTCACAAAGCATTTCATACAGTCATAGCAACATACATAATCAACCACAAACATCAAAACATCAATATGATAGGTAAAAATGGATCAAACATACCCAAAATCCCATATTTCCCCTTAAGCATATTTAGGTGAAATTGATGATAGGATTATCAAAACTTAACCAAATTAACCCAAATTCATATCAGAGGTCTAAAACATCATTCCGAATTTTATAAACATTTTTCCAGAATTTTATCATGTTTAAATTCGCTAATTAACACTAATCACCCCTGATTAGCCATAATTAGTGCAAAACTAAGCAAATCACTCACCTTAGCCACAAAACAAACTAAGATCTGAAATAATGCTCTGATTTGATGCGAATCTCAATGCTAACAGCAGCTACAAGGTTGATTAGGTGAAGATCTTCTTTGATTAGGGGTTGCTAAGCCAAATCCTTGACCAAAAGATGATTTGGAGGTGATTTAGAGGTTGGAGGCCATTTTTAGGGATCCTTGGTGATAAGTGGAGGCTAGAAAACTGAAATGGAATGATTCTCCATCTCATTTCAGCCCTCCCATAACTCTAACCCCGAAATGGGTTATGGGCCTACTCACTAATCACCCGATTTGGCCCGGTTAAGCAGTTTTTCACCCTCCAAACCTTGTTTCAGCCATATCTCCCAAACGGTAAGTCCGTTTGGCTATTATGACCACTCTACGGAAAGAGAAACTACCAAACGAATCAAATGGAAGTGGTTTCAGGTCAAAATTCCTTTCCAATCAAAAGTTATGGCCAAAACAGTACCAACTAGGGGCAAAATGGTCATTTAAAAATCGACAAAAATCATAAGCATGGGAAATGACTCTAATAGATGTTTCCCAAAGTTACATGACCATACGACTTCACATGGGAAAGAAATAAATATTCTACAATCCTATGATGTGTAGAATACGGGTCGTTACAACATGCTCCTTTTCCTAAAAGCTGATAGGAATAATGCTCAAACTATTTGCAAAATTTTGGATAATATGGAAAAATTTGTTTGCCTCACTGTGAACATTAATAAAAGTAAAATATATTTTAGCAAAGATGCCTCCCATAAAGAGGACATTTTGAAATTGCTGAAATACAGAGAGGGTAAGTTACCAGTCGAATATCTAGGCCTTCCCCTTAGTATTAATCAGGTTAAGGACAGGGATTGCTCTAGCTTAATTGATATAATTCAGGGTAAGCTATATGGTTGGTCTAGTAAATTACTGTCTTTAGCTAGTAGGGTGGAACTCACCCACACTGTCGTCATGGCAGTTATCATCTAGTGAACCCAAACCCATAACATCCCCTCTAGTATTATCCAAAAAATTGAAAATTTATGCTCCAACTTTATTTGGAGAGGTAAATTTCATAAATTAGCATGGGACAAAGTTTGCAAACCAAAGAAGTTTGGTGGCCTTGGTCTAAGAAATATCTGGGACATTACCGATGTTTGCAAATATAAATTATTTTGGAAATTTATAGAGGGCAGATCATTATGGGCTAGATGGATGAAAGCCAAACACCTTAAAAATAAGGATTTTTGATTACTAGAAAAGACAGCCAGCACTCATATGTTTGGAAAAACATTCTTGACTACAGGGATGTGGGTAGAAAATTAATTTATTGGAATTTAAGAGATGGAACTAAGACCAGTTTGTGGTATAACCCCTGGATTTATGGCAATTCCCTTATCAACCTCCTAGGTTGGAACAATCTGTATTTTCTAGGTGGTTTAAATGACAATGTTGATAGTATTATTGATAATAATTGTTGGAGCTTTCATACTAGTAACGCTGCTTCTATTTATAAAGAAGCTATTAGTAGTATCAATATTGATAAAAGGGGTTATAAAGATGAATGGGTCTGGAAGCTTTGCTCTAAAGATAATAAATTTTCTTTAAAAAAATTGTGGGAATTCATTAAAGGGGAAGAAGTTGAGGTAGATTGGCATAAAGTAATTTGGTGTAAATCAAATTGCCCAAAAATGGCACACTGTGCCTTTTTTGCTATTCTTAACAAGCTTCCTACAAAAGATAGATGCCGCAAATGGGACCAAAATATATATTATGTAACACCCCACCTCCGCTAGGGTCACTCTTTCGGGGGCACTAGCTTCTGGGGGGCGTTAGAACTGGGTAAGCATGCATAATGATATATCAAGGCAGAACAAGAACATAAATATGTATGTAAAACAGAGTAAGTGAGAATAAAATAGCGGAATATCTCAAACCATCTCAAAACAAGTCTAGTACATCATAAAGTCAACTGCCAAAATAACATGTCTAGTACATCATAAACAGAAATACTGAAATACATAGTGCTATCCCCAAAATAAAGATGATAAACCATAGCGAGCTCAATGTCCAGACATACATGAGCTATCCAGCAAACAAGCAAGCGATCCAAGCTAAGCACCACTATTCCCTCCCTGAGAACCTGGGGGGGAACGGAAGAAAAGAAGTGAAAGAAAACAGGTCAGTCAAAAAGACTGGTAAGCCCTACTACGATCAGTCTATAAACTAATAAAGTTAGCATCATGATGGAAACTGAGATGAACATACTGGCAATAGATAAAGGTGTCATCACATAAAGAAGATTAAGCTTTGCACCACAGTGTACTAGCAAACTAACATAACAGGTATTGATCCCTCAGCCCAAACTTTGGCCCAATAACATGAGGTGACCTTAATACAAGGTCCAGCCCAACGGTCTAGTCGATCGGCTCCCTATAAACCTAACACGTCAAGTGTTGGTGTTCATACGGCCCACATATGGTTGTAGTCAGACTGTGCTGGGTCCACCTTCGGGTGTATCAATCCCTCGGATGTCAACCCCAGACACCTAAGCAATAATGCATAGTCTAATCCTACTGGTACCCGTGCCTCGAGTTTGTCCAACACCGGACTACGTGCACGTCCGTAGCCCGCCTGGACCCGCACCGCTGTACCACTCAGCCGTCGCTTTGGTCGCTTACATCAGTCCAGTAATCGTGCCCCGCCCTAGCCTAGCCTCTAGGGTTGTGAATGATACCAAACTGGGATTACTGCTGGAACAGACCACGTTGCTAGGGTTTTCTAAGAGGGTTAAGTGTGGTTTAACCCCTCACTAATCATGGATTAAATTAGTTAAGTGTAACCAACAGTTCACCACTTAACCCCATTTAATCCCTCGTATCCCCAAAATTGGTTAAGTATTAGTGGGCCATGACTTAATCCTAATCATGAGGCATTAATTAATTCAATTGTGCCTTAACCTCTCACATTAGACTTTGTTGCGGTTACCTAGTTAAGCCGGTGGGTTCCGGGTAGATTTACACCACAACTTGGTCTAACCTCGGGTCTTGGCACCACATGACCAACTTCTCACATTGGATCCCATTGTTTGTAGCCACTAGTTAAGCCGGTAGGTTCCGGGTAGAATTACGCTACAAACTCAACCCAATCTCGAGTTGGCCACACTTATGTTTTCTAAGTGTCATGTCCACTTTATTTTCAAAACATAATTACAAGTTTAACAAATACTTGGGTAGACCTAACTTAATAGGTAAATTCCCAAGGGGTAGACCTAACTTAATAGGTAAATTCCCAACCTTATATTTTCATGTATTTCAAGTTTTACCCAAACCCCCCAACGTCATTCTATCGCTTACATATTCGTCATAACGCATAAAGGATAGAAAGAGGGAACTTGGCACAACATACATGATGAATCTTACATATCATAATAAACATGCATAACATGTTGGACTTGCATAACTTAGCATAGTGAACTTGCATAAACATGCATAACTTGTTAAACTTGCAAATCATGGCATAGTGAACTTGCATAAACATGCATAACTTGTTAAACTTGCAAATCATGGCATAGTGAACTTGCATAAACATGCATAACTTGTTAAACTTGCAAATCATGGCATAGTGAACTTGCATAAACATGCATAACTTATCAAACATGTGTAACATGGCATAGTGAACTCGCATAAGCATGCATAACTTATTAAACATGTGTAACATGGCATAGTGAACTCGCATAAGCATGCATAACTTATTAAACATGCATAAATCCCAACTTTCATCACATATTAACTTTAGAGTTTCTAAAATGAAGGTAAGAGTGCTTACAATGCTTATGCGGACTCAAATGAGTATAGCAAATGTAAGAAACCCCTTATGCAACAAAATAAAACCCCAAAATGCAAGCAAACTTGATCAAGACTCCTCCTTTATGTTGACAATAGAGAAACAAGACTTTAATGCAAGCTAAAGAGGATCATACAAGCCTAAATACACTTGTATGCATGGAAATCTCTTAGGAATTTGTTTAGGAATTGTATGAAGAGAGTGGAGGCCATGAGAGGATGGATTTTGACATAGTTTAGTTGCTAGAATGAATAATGAATGATTTAGGGTAGGTTAGGGTCTTATTTATAGATTAGGCTAGTGATTTAGACCATACGATTAAACCCTAGTTGAATTAGGTCCATCAGATTTCGGAATTCTCCAGAACCAAGCCACAAGACCAGACCAAGACCCAAAATGGTGCGTCAGGCAAAACTGCCCGGCCACCCTGTGTCGACAGGGTTGTCGACAGGGCAGTCGACACCCTTAGACCCCTGTCGACATGCCTGTCGACTTGGGGGTCTTGGCGGGAGTTTCCCCGCCTGACGCCAGTTGTGCCCTAACCCTTGTTTTTAACTTAAAATTTAAATCTGTTTTTAATATGGAAATTTCTGAAAACTTCAATGGGCCTTAACTGGGTCATACGGACTCCGATTTTTGAAAACTCGGACTCTATTTTGCGTATTTTTCCGAGACGGACGCAATGGCACAGCCCGTTTCCCCTTGATTCAGATTTTTAAATTAAATTCTGCCTCAATTTATATCATAACAGATTATTAAAAATACAGGTTGTTACATTCTCCTCTCCTTAAAGGATTTCGTCCCCGAAATCTTCAAGTTAGGAAGAACATATCCTACCATCCAACATCCATCTACTCAAAACATCATCCACAAGCAACCATTGTCCTTAAAAGATTCTAAATGCTGTATGAACATATGCAAAAGTGTGTGTATATGTACTTATCTAATGCAAAGATAAATGCAAAATATGTTAGTGAAATGTATCCATATGTATGCAAATCCCTAACATAATGTATAATATCTACATGCGTGCTCAATCATACATCCATATGCAACATCCATGTGATAGCATACAAATTTCATCCAAGAATAAGCATAAACACTCATGCACATGCAATATGAGGAGTGTGTGAGCCGATCTAGTGCCTAATGTGTATCATGCATCCACGAGTAACCACTTGTAAACACTTGCAACCACTTGCAACCATCAAACATAACATGTCTCAAACACATGTTTCATCCAAAGGATTCTACCTAAGGTTCTCATGATAAGATAGACACGATGAACTAGATAAGATAGACATGGAAAGATAAAGAGATTGAGAGTGTACCCTCAAAAAGGAAGGGATAAAGCCTACGCATCTTCTCTTCAGTTTCCCAAGTTGCGTCTTCCTCGGCTTCACCCCATTGAACCTTCACCAACTTGACCTCACGATTCCTTAGCTTCTTGATCTCTGTCCCCAAGATACGAATCGGAGCTCTCCTCAAGGTAGCTTCTTTCTCTACTTCCACATCTTCTAGAACACTTGGCTCAACCACCTCTGCTGACTTATGCAAACACTTCCGGAGATGCGAAACATGAAAAACATTATGCACTCCAGCTAGCTTCTCGGGCAATTCCACTCTATAGGCCATCTGCCCGATCCTCTCTACAACTGGAAACGGTCCAACAAACCTTGGGGCTAACTTTCCTACTGCTCCAAACCGAACCACATTCCGCAAAGGAGAAACCTTCACGAAAACCATATCCCCAACATCAAACTCCAAATCAGTCCTTCGCCTATCAGCATAAGATTTCTGTCTGTCTTGGGCCGCCTTCATCCGTCTTCTAATCAACTCGACCTTCTCGGATGTATCTCTAATCATGTCAGGTCCAAGTATAAGCTTATCTGTAGTCTCCCACCAACATGTAGGGGACTTGCACGGTCTCCCATATAAAGCCTCAAATGGTGCCATCCCAATGCTCGCCCGATAACTGTTATTATAAGCAAATTCCACAAGAGGAAGATGGTCTTCCCAAGTACCACCAAAATCCAAAATGCAAAGCCTCAACAAGTCCTCAAGTACCCTATTCACCCTTTCTGTCTGACCGTCCGTTTGTGGGTGATAAGCCATACTCAGGTTCAACCTCGTGCCCATAGCTTCCTGCAAACTATTCCAGAACTGACTAGTAAAGATAGGGTCTCGGTCACTGACTATGCTAGAAGGGACTCCATGTAGTCGTACTATCTCACGAAGATATACTGATGCTAGTCCAGATGCGGTCCTTTTGCTCTTCACCGGAATGAAATGAGCACTCTTCGTAAGCCTATCCACAATGACCCATATGCCTGTATTCCCTTTTCTTGACCTTGGCAATCCGTCAACAAAGTCCATAGAAATACTCTCCCACTTCCATAGCGGGACCTCTAGAGGATGCAATAGCCCACCGGGCTTCTTCGACTCGGCTTTTACTCTCTGGCAAACAACACATCTAGAGACAAACTCTGCCACATCCTTCTTCATTCCAGGCCAGAAGAAAATGCGCTTCATATCCTTATACATCTTATCTCCACCCGGATGTATAGTCAACTTGGAGCGATGTGCTTCCTCAAGAACCTTCCTCACCAAGTCTTCCACCATCGGAACACAAATCCTTCCGTCTTTCCTCAGCCAACCCTTATCATCTATAGAATATCGAGCAAGGTGACTAGATGTCTCCCCTCGAATCAGCTTATCCATAATCTCAATTGTCTGAGGGTCTTCCTTCTGCGAAGCCCCAACTTGATCCAGAAGGGTAGGCCTGAGCTCAAGAGATGCTAAAGAACCGGTCATCGACTCAACTGCCAAAGAGAAGTCAAAGGTTGCCAAGAACTCTAAATTCTTCATCTCAACAAATAGAGGACTTAGTGTCAACCTTTTTCTACTCAACGCATCCGCTACAACATTCCCCTTGCCAGGGGTATAGGCTATATCAAAATCGTAGGACGCCAAGAATTCCATCCACCTTTGCTGCCTCAAGTTCAGATCCTTCTGCGAAAAGAGATACTTCAAAGACTTATGATCAGTATACAGCTCAAATCTCTCTCCCAGAAGATAATGACGCCAAGCCTTGAGTGCATATACTATCGCTGCCAGCTCTAGATCATGAGTGGGATAATTCTTCTCATGCACCTTAAGTTGCCTACCACCAAAACATATAACTCTGCCTTCTTGCATCAGAACGGCGCCCAATCCCGTGCCACAAGCATCAGTGTACACGGTAAACATCTTACCACCATCGGGTAAAGCTAGAACTGGTGCTGAGGTAAGGGCTCTCTTGAGTCTCTGAAAAGCAAGCTCACAGTCCATATCCCAAGCAAAAACTAAGTTCTTCTTCGTCAACTTAGTAAGAGGAGCGGATATCTTCGCGAAGTCCTTGATGAACTTCCGGTAAAAACCTGCAAGACCTAGAAAACTTCTCACTTCGGTTGCATTCCTTGGAGTCTTCCAATCCTGCACAGCAACTACTTTAGCGGGATCCACCGCCAAGCCTTGCTTAGATACTATATGCCCAAGGAACCGAACTTCCCTTCTCCAAAAGTGACACTTGGAGAACTTGGCCTTTAACTGATGCGCTCTAAGCGTATCCATCACCTCTACAAGATGCCTCGCGTGCTCTTCTTCATCCTTAGAGAAGATCAGAATATCATCCACAAAGACCACGACAAACTTGTTCAAGAACTCTCGAAACACCCTACTCATCAAGTCAACGAAATACGCGGGTGCATTCGTCAAACCGAACGGCATAACAAGCCATTCAAAGAATCCATCTGGAGTTCTGAATGCAGTCTTGTCTATACTATCTTCAGCCACTCTGAGCTGATGAAATCCAGTAGCAAGATCAAGCTGAGAGAAAACAGAAGCACCAACAAGCTGGTCAAAAAGATCATCAATCCTCGGTAATGGGTGTCTGTTCTTCTTAGTCAGCTTATTCAACTCTCTATAGTCCACACAAAGTCGAAGAGAACCATCTGCCTTAGTAGCAAACACCACAGGCGCTCCCCATTCGGATATACTTCGTCTGATGAAGTTCTTCTCAAGCAACTCCTTTACTTGCTTGCTGAGCTCCCGTCTCTCACGCGGAGCCATGTGCCGAACGGGCAAAGAAACAGGCTTAGCATTATCCACCAGATAAATGCGAAAATCAATCTCTCGTTTAGGGGGCAACCCCTTAACTTCTTCAAAAACATCTGGATAATCTCGGACCACCCTTACAGACTGAAGGGTTTCCTCTGACGAGTCGAGAGATTCAAGATAGCACAACATGACGGGATCCTTCGGATTGCATGAAATCTCTAAGGTGTTGCCAAGGCGAGTCACAAGCCTCACAACCCTATGCTCACAATCAAGAATGGCTCCATGTCTAGACAGCCAATCCATGCCCAAAATCAATCCGTATCCCCTGAAACCAAGAACGTACGCACTACACAAGAACTCTACACTGAGTATAGAGATCCTCAGATCCTCACATATCATAGATAGATGAGCAGAACCCCCAATGGGATTCGAAACACAAACGGGATCATCCACTAAGCTAGTACTAAGGTGCAAACTATCAACAAGATCAGATGAAATAAAGCTATGTGATGCACCAGAATCAAACAAGGTACGAACTGGAAGATCAGAAACATAAACAAGGTTCTCAACAGAAACACTACCTCGATCGGGAACTGGAGCGGTATTGAGAGCATGAACTTGCCCTCCTGAAGGTCCAGCACGCTGAGTCTGACCCTGCCCTTTCTTCTTCGGGCATTCCTTGCTGAAGTGTCCAGTCTCACCACAGGAAAAACATCCACCACTAAGCTTCCTTTTCTTCTTCCTACAATCCTTAGCAAAGTGTCCAGGCACACCACAGTAATTGCACTTTCCCTTGCCTTTGTTGTTGTTCCCCTTCTTGTTCTTGCTCTGATTCCCCTGACTGCTTTGACCACCTTGATTGCCTTTACCCTGAGAATCAGTCTTCTTTGCTTGAGTATCACTCGACGTGACCTCTTTCTTTCCATCTCCCTGAAGTAGAGCCATATCGACCAAACTCTCAAAAGTAGCCCCATGCGGAATATGTGACATCGCCAAACCCTGCAGCGGCTCATTCAACCCTCTAGCAAATCGAAGAGCCTTCTTCTCAGGAGTGTTCACCATATCCAAACCAAAACGGGCCAGCTGATTAAACTTGTTCACATACTCCTTGACAGACATATCACCTTGCTTTAATGCAATGAACTTCTCCATCTGTAAATTCGCCTCAGCAGAAGATAGAAACTTGGCCACAAATCTAGCCCTCAAATCGGCCCAAGTCTCGACGGGCCTCGTCCCATTGGTGACCTCCCACCAATAGGCTGCTTCGTCCTTCAAAAGCCACACTGTCAAAAAGATCTTCCTCTCGTCATCAATCCTAAAGATAGCAAACAAGTCCTCAGTGTCTTTCAGCCAATTCCTAGCTTCAACAAAAGACTCCGTGCCTAGGAAATTCTTGCCTCCCATTGCCTTGAAGTCTTTACAAACCTTCGTGAACTCAACCTGAGGATGCTGAGGGGGAGGAGGAGGAAGAGGAGCCTCAACAACTGGAGGAGGAGGAACAGGAACCACCGGAGGAGGGACATTAGGGGGAGGATTCTCAACTACAGGAGGAGGAGTGGGAGTAGGGTTTACGGTGCCAGCTGCCGCCCTAGCTTCTAGAAGTCTCCTATACCAGAGTGGTACGTTTACTCCATCCGGGATGGCAAGATTCTCAGCCATACTGAAACGAAAGATAAGATAAGATTAGGTCAAGGGAACGAAGGATAACGCTAATGGCTTTTTGGGGAATAGCCTTTTAAAATACTAGACTTTTCTTTGAAAAATACTTTATACTTGTTTTGAAAATAGTTTTTCAAAAGTCTTTTAAAAACTCTTTGTTCTTTCTTGTAAACCATATGCTCTGATACCAAATTTGTAACACCCCACCTCCGCTAGGGTCACTCTTTCGGGGGCACTAGCTTCTGGGGGGCGTTAGAACTGGGTAAGCATGCATAATGATATATCAAGGCAGAACAAGAACATAAATATGTATGTAAAACAGAGTAAGTGAGAATAAAACAGCGGAATATCTCAAACCATCTCAAAACAAGTCTAGTACATCATAAAGTCAACTGCCAAAATAACATGTCTAGTACATCATAAACAGAAATACTGAAATACATAGTGCTATCCCCAAAATAAAGATGATAAACCATAGCGAGCTCAATGTCCAGACATACATGAGCTATCCAGCAAACAAGCAAGCGATCCAAGCTAAGCACCACTATTCGCTCCCTGAGAACCTGGGGGGGGGGAAACGGAAGAAAAGAAGCGAAAGAAAACAGGTCAGTCAAAAAGACTGGTAAGCCCTACTACGATCAGTCTATAAACTAATAAAGTTAGCATCATGATGGAAACTGAGATGAACATACTGGCAATAGATAAAGGTGTCATCACATAAAGAAGATTAAGCTTTGCACCACAGTGTACTAGCAAACTAACATAACAGGTATTGACCCCTCAGCCCAAACTTTGGCCCAATAACATGAGGTGACCTTAATACAAGGTCCAGCCCAACGGTCTAGTCGATCGGCTCCCTATAAACCTAACACGTCAAGTGTTGGTGTCCATACGGCCCACATATGGTTGTAGTCAGACTGTGCTGGGTCCACCTTCGGGTGTATCAAGCCCTCGGGTGTCAACCCCAGACACCTAAGCAATAATGCACAGTCTAAACCTACTGGTACTTGTGCCTCGAGTTTGTCCAACACCGGACTACGTGCACGTCCGTAGCCCGCCTGGACCCGCACCGCTGTACCACTCAGCCGTCGCTTTGGTCGCTTACATCAGTCCAGTAATCGTGCCCCGCCCTAGCCTAGCCTCTAGGGTTGTGAATGATACCAAACTGGGATTACTGCTGGAACAGACCACGTTGCTAGGGTTTTCTAAGAGGGTTAAGTGTGGTTTAACCCCTCACTAATTATGGATTAAATTAGTTAAGTGTAACCAACAGTTCACCACTTAACCCCATTTAATCCCTCGTATCCCCAAAATTGGTTAAGTATTAGTGGGCCATGACTTAATCCTAATCATGAGGCATTAATTAATTCAATTGTGCCTTAACCTCTCACATTAGACTTTGTTGCGGTTACCTAGTTAAGCCGGTGGGTTCCGGGTAGATTTACACCACAACTTGGTCTAACCTCGGGTCTTGGCACCACATGACCAACTTCTCACATTGGATCCCATTGTTTGTAGCCACTAGTTAAGCCGGTAGGTTCCGGGTAGAATTACGCTACAAACTCAACCCAACCTCAAGTTGGCCACACTTATGTTTTCTAAGTGTCATGTCCACTTTATTTTCAAAACATAATTACAAGTTTAACAAATACTTGGGTAGACCTAACTTAATAGGTAAATTCCCAAGGGGTAGACCTAACTTAATAGGTAAATTCCCAACCTTATATTTTCATGTATTTCAAGTTTTACCCAAACCCCCCAACGTCATTCTATCGCTTACATATTCGTCATAACGCATAAAGGATAGAAAGAGGGAACTTGGCACAACATACATGATGAATCTTACATATCATAATAAACATGCATAACATGTTGGACTTGCATAACTTAGCATAGTGAACTTGCATAAACATGCATAACTTGTTAAACTTGCAAATCATGGCATAGTGAACTTGCATAAACATGCATAACTTGTTAAACTTGCAAATCATGGCATAGTGAACTTGCATAAACATGCATAACTTGTTAAACTTGCAAATCATGGCATAGTGAACTTGCATAAACATGCATAACTTATCAAACATGTGTAACATGGCATAGTGAACTCGCATAAGCATGCATAACTTATTAAACATGTGTAACATGGCATAGTGAACTCGCATAAGCATGCATAACTTATTAAACATGCATAAATCCCAACTTTCATCACATATTAACTTTAGAGTTTCTAAAATGAAGGTAAGAGGGCTTACAATGCTTATGCGGACTCAAATGAGTATAGCAAATGTAAGAAACCCCTTATGCAACAAAATAAAACCCCAAAATGCAAGCAAACTTGATCAAGACTCCTCCTTTATGTTGACAATAGAGAAACAAGACTTTAATGCAAGCTAAAGAGGATCATACAAGCCTAAATACACTTGTATGCATGGAAATCTCTTAGGAATTTGTTTAGGAATTGTATGAAGAGAGTGGAGGCCATGAGAGGATGGATTTTGACATAGTTTAGTTGCTAGAATGAATAATGAATGATTTAGGGTAGGTTAGGGTCTTATTTATAGATTAGGCTAGTGATTTAGACCATACGATTAAACCCTAGTTGAATTAGGTCCATCAGATTTCGGAATTCTCCAGAACCAAGCCACAAGACCAGACCAAGACCCAAAATGGTGCGTCAGGCAAAACTGCCCGGCCACCCTGTGTCGACAGGGCTATCGACAGGGCAGTCGACACCCTTAGACCCCTGTCGACATGCCTGTCGACTTGGGGGTCTTGGCGGGAGTTTCCCCGCCTGACGCCAGTTGTGCCATAACCCTTGTTTTTAACTTAAAATTTAAATCTGTTTTTAATATGGAAATTTCTGAAAACTTCAATGGGCCTTAACTGGGTCATACGGACTCCGATTTTTGAAAACTCGGACTCTATTTTGCGTATTTTTCCGAGACGAACGCAATGGCACAGCCCGTTTCCCCTTGATTCAGATTTTTAAATTAAATTCTGCCTCAATTTATATCATAACAGGTTATTAAAAATACAGGTTGTTACATATTATAATTGTTTGTTTTGCAAAAATGAGTTAGAAAGCTCCAGGCATTTATTTTTTGATTGTGAGTATTCCCAGTATATTTGGAATAATGCCAAAAGTACTTTGGGGATCAATCAATACATTCCTACTTTGGATATAAGAGGTAGTGTTGGTCATATTCTTAATCACTTCAAACCCAAGTCTAAAAACTTCAATAAGGCTTGTGTTTTCCTTACTGCTATGGTGTTCCACATGTGGAAGGAGAGAAATGAAAGACTGCACTCTAATAAAGCTATGAGTAGATATCAGCTATGGAGAAATATCTTTGCTGAAGGTCATATCATTTTGAAAAAAGCAGACAGGCAGAAGAAAGATTGCACTACTTATCATGGGGATGCTAGTAAGAATAATGACTGTAATAAACACGTTGAAGATTTCTTACTAAATGGCAAGCAAAGCTTGCACAAGCTCAACATCCAAAATCAAGCTACACATTCTGGAGAGCAGGATTATTCTGTCAATAACTGCAAACCCATTTATTCTGACTTCCTATCTGGGATAAATCATCTCAACTCTGAATACAGACAACAGATCTACAAGGGAAGGGTCCAGATTAATATTAATGATCAAAGAAATATATCCAACACTATGAACAATAATTCTGGTTCATTACCTGTTGCAGGATACAGAGACATAATTGATCCCAGAAGTGATTCAGAAGAAAATCATAACAGGATTGGTAACTCTGGCTTCCTTTGTGAAGAGAAGCTCAAAACTGATCACAGAAATCATTTCTGTAAGGGAATTAAACAGGGTTTTAGTCACTGTCATCCTTTTGATTCTCAGAGAATAAACACTAAACCTAATAATATACCTGAAACAGTTAGAGAACTCATCAGCAGTGATCCGGAGTTTGACAAAATCTTGGAGATTAACAAAGATTACTGGTCAGCCCAGAAAGCTAATAACAAATGTAAGGAGATTGATAAAGACAGAAGTTTTCTTCACAAAGTTGGGGACAATCACTATAAAAGCAGGATCAACAAAAAAATATACCACTTATCTTACTGGGTTAGAGGAGAGAGCAGCGACAGCTTCAGATCTCAAGTAGATCTAAGCTACAAGAGACACAAAGATGACCAAGACAGGTTATTGAACACAAGCAATAGCAGATCTGAAGCTATTATCATTGATAGCACTGAAGACAAGGACGTTAGCGACTCTAACAAGCTCAACGGTCTCAAGAGGAAGTTCAAAGACAGAGAGGAGCACGTCTGGAAACCCCCATGATGCTTTCCATGACTAAAGTTAGAAGATGATGGATCTCTCTCCAGTCCACCATTATCGTGTTTATTTGAGCTCGAGAGTATAGTGGCGTTTAAGGCGGCTAGGGTTACAATGAACCGATGTTTTTTTGTAGGGTTCATTTGTATTTGGGCTTAGCCCAAAATCATGGGCTTTGGGCCTGTAACTTTTTAATCTGTTTCAAAAAAAAACTTAAAATTATTATTTATGATACAGTGATTTATTGGGATAAACGAGTTATGCATTAAACCGATTAAATCTGTAATCCTTGTTATGTGATTAATATATTTTTGTGCTTAAGTAGAAAGTAAATTTTAATGATTTATATACCACTTCAATAGTTTAGTATAAAAATTAACTAAGTTAATTAAATAAATAAAAATTTAACTAAGTTAACTAATTAAATAAAAAACTAAGAAGTTTAGCTTATAAAAATTAAGAAGTTTAGTTTATAAAATTAACTAGAGTATATAAAATGTAAAGTATAACCAAATATTTTATAATAATAGTAGTAATAATAATTATTAACTAAGATTTATAATAATAATAAGTTAACTACGATTTATAAATATTAAATAATTTCACTAAAATTAATTAAGTATTCTGAAAATTTAATTAAATTACTTAATTTTTATAAAAAAATAACTAATTATATAAAAATATAAAATAAAACTAAATCTTATATTATAATTATAATTATTATTTTAGTTATATTTATAATAAGGGAAAGTCTATTTAGACACAAAATGGTGACACAAATATAAACACAAACAATCTCAACCAAGATTTATAAATATTAAATAAATTTATATAAATTAGCTGAGTATTACAAAAATCAAATAAGTTAACTAATTTTTATAAAAAAATATTAAGTGTAGTTTATAAAAGTTAACTAAGTATACATAAATATAGCTAAATCTTATATAATAATAAATTAAAATTTATAATAATAATAAGTTAACTAATATTTGAATGAGTTCATAAAAAAATGATTAAGTAAAAAAAAATTTAACAAAGTTAAATAAGTTTCACAAAAATATAAAATAAACTAGAATCTTATATGATGATCATAGTAACATAAAATTAACTAAGTACATTGAACTATACATCAAAGTATTTGCAAAAGCCGCAACAAGTTGCTTCTCTACTTATATCTCTCATGTATTTAATATACATAAAATGTATATTCAACATTGTTGAAAGATAATTCTGAAAGCTAGTTTTTAGAAGGCTTGTATTTTCATGTTCTACATAAAATGGGTTGTTATGAAACTCATTTAATTTTCTACATTGCATTTGAATCTGATTTAAATTTAGTAATATATTTTCTTAAACTTTGAATTCATTTTCAACGATCAATTGAATGAGTACCTTATTTCATCTTAATTTGTTCATATATACGTTAGTTTCATGATTTTTTTTCCAATAATCATCCTGAATAATTTGAATATATTTTTCATGTCTTTGAAATAGAACCCGTAAAAAGCCTAACGAGAATATGATATATTCTGCCAATTTACTGACTTCTGCCATAAACTATTCTTTTATGCATTTGTTTAACGCTTTATGAAGTAATTTAACAATTTTACACGTCCCATTTGGAAATCTCTTCCTTTTTATACTCCACTTAATCCACCTGAACCGAAATACATATTTTATTTGATTCTGTGAGCTAAACCTGGTCGGTTTTTCTTTAAGGCCAAAGTTTTTGTTTGGTTTGTTGGAATAAAAAAAAATTATTTGTAAAGTTTATTTCATTTCTGGAACTGAGAAAATGCAAAGGCTGTATAAATGAAAGGTTCACTATATCAAATTAGAAAAGGAATTATAGATATACTATAGTTTCCTATTAATCAAAGTCAAATTTGGTAAGCTTTTGACCTCATTTTATGAATTGCAGGTCATTTTCTATTTGTTTGCACTTGGCATAAATGACTTTTGAAGAATTTGGGCTTAGATATTCATTGTTTTGAAATATCCTTAAGAAAATTGCATAACACAAATATTATTGATTATTTTTCAGACTGCACTGGACCATAATGGGTTGGGTTTGGAGATTATTCCAAAGGTTGTTGTGGATTAAATGTGCAGGTATTTTGTATTCCTTCATTCATTTTCATACTTTATAATTTCATTGTTACAGGTAGGTAAAGTTTTTAGATGCAAGAAATGTACAAGTCACTTTTGGTTTTTGGAGGTTCAGCCTAGTTAGCATATGAAAAGTTTTCGTTTGCATGTTTTGTCGTTTATATTTGATGCAAACACTGTACATATGTTTTTGTCTAATGTTGTATAAAGATGATTTATAAATTTAATCATCGTTTGTAAGTAAACTTTGTTAATGGATATTGTGTTCAACTTATTTATGAAAATGATTAATTGCTATGCTTTTATGCTATTGTTTTTAGGTTGATTTGTATATGTTTTGTATGTTAATCAGTTGAAATATAATTAAAATGTAATTAGATAAATGGTATGTGAATATTGCAATAACAGCACGTAAGAACTACCGACGAAACAAGTAATAACAATGTTTATAAGTTGTTGTTGAAAATATATGAAAAAACTACATACAACGCATAATGAACGCTATCATAACTTGGCAAATACGCTTAAATACGCTAAGAAAATTTAAAAATATCCTAAATACATTCTCATAACATTTTACAAATGTTGTTTTAATTTTAAAACAGCAAGATATAAACGCTGTAAAAGCCTAATTTACAACAAAAAACCAACGCTGCCTAGGAAAGCCTAGTTGAGTTGAAAGGCCCACTTTGAGTCTAGCCCAATGATTAACTTTTAAGAACTTGAATTTGTAAAAGTTTTGGTAGAAAGATATTGTAGTATTTTCAAGTTTTGATCTTAAAAGGTAATTTTGGATGTTTGAGAAATTATTTAGTGCATGTTGGGTTTTAAAAGTAAAGTGGGGTATATTTTGTAAAACAATGATTATTTGTTTTTGTTTTTTTTTAAATGAATTCTCTCGTTAAAAGGTGCATGATATAGAGCATATATAGCTCGCTAGTTTTCATATTATAATATATGAAAGGATTGAAAAGAAAGTGTGGCATTTTGTAAAAGAAGTTTTAAAATCTCTATTCTATTAACAATAAATTTTGATTATTGATTTACAAAGAAATTTTGTTGGCTGGAAAAAATAAGTTGTAGGAATAGAATAGATGTCTGCACCTTATAGTGAGTAGTTAAATTAACATTGTAATTAGAAACAATGTAAGCCTGATAGTTGTCCTTGTCTACTCCAGTTTTTTGATTTGAAAAAAAAAACGTTTTGCATTTTATTTTGTAATATGTTTTTATGGTTTGGCGAAAACAAGTTTTGGAGAAGAAAATGAAAATCTTAAGAAAAAGATGAATAAATATGAAATTTTTCAAAGATAAGTTGAAAAAGAGAAGAAATTTTCTTATGTGGTTGTGCTTGGATAGGAAAATAGGAAATCTTCATACAATAGTCATATAAAAATCCAAGTACGATTAGAAAAGAAAAACGGAGGATGTGAATTTTTCCGTTTTTATACCTTTTCTTAACATAAGGAAATTGAATTTGGAAAATTAGTTTTTTCTAAATTTCGAATTTAATGATGGGTGGTAGGGTTTTGGATGCGACAATTGGGTGAACTATGCTCTTATTCAATAAGAGTATGGGAAAACTTGGATTAAAAATATTTTGATTTTTCAAGAATATCGCATTCATATAGAACTACAAGTATATTTAGGATGTGAGCATCATGTTTTGAAGAGTTTTTAAAATTTGCATACATATAGGTGGATCCAAATTAGGTATACATACTTTACTATGATGTATCTTACTTTGCACATGTGCACAATGTTTGCAACAATTGGCTGCACACTTGATGGATGGATATTGCGATGGATTATCTATTTTACTCTTATCGAATTTCGGGGACGAAATTCTTTAAGGGTGGGAGAATGTAACACCTCGCATTTTTAAATTAAAATGTACAAATATGTATATGCATAGATAGATAAATAATGGTGATGTATAATGAAAATTAATTAATATATGGAAGAGAAGGAAAAATTAATTTGATAACAGTGTGCATAACTGGAAAAGATAATAAAATAAGGATACTTAATTTAAATATCAAGAATTAAGTAAAATGGACATCACCGTTGCGTTCGTCTCGGAATTTACTTGGAATAGAGTCCAAGTTTTCGAAAATCGAACTCCGTATGAAAGAGTTATGGCCTTCGGAAGATTCAAGAGAAATTCAGAAATTAAATAGTAAAATAACCCAGACAGGTCGACCTAGAGGTCGACCTATACCAAGGCAGGTCGACCAGGAGGTCGACCTACCCCAGGTACGTCGACCTGGAGGTCAGCCTCCCCTAAAGCAGGTCGACCTGGGGGTCGACCTCCCCCCAAATCTGGGCAGAATTCATTTTCTGCACCTGGATGTGATTTCTGACCTGATACGTTGACTAAACAGCTATATAATGACCCTTCACCCATTCTTTTTCTTCACCCACGCCTATGGCGATGTCATGGCTCTGTTCTAACTCAAGTTCTTCTTCTCCAAGAGATTTCTAGATCCACTTTCTTCCGCTTTTCTCTTCAAAACATCTATTCTAAAATTAAAAAGTTTAGAATCAAGAGAACCTCCAAATTAAAGAGAAAAAGGGATTCAGATTCGCAATTTACACTACGCAAGGAGGAGAAATTCAGATTCACAACTTACGCTGCGCAAAGAAATCAAAGATAGATCAGATCTATGGATTGGGGCATAAAATCAATTAAAGTTAAATCAAATCCATGAATTGAAGATGAAAAGCAAGGTGAGTGGAATTACAATAAACTTGTTGCATAATAGTATTATTATCGTTCGTCATTCCCCTGTTATAAATTCAATTCAAGATTCATGTTATAATAATTGTCCTTTTATTCTCCTTCCCCTTTTTATTTTTGGATCTAGGTTATCTCGAACCTAGACGAAATATTATTATACATACGTACGATTGAAATATGGGAATATTGGGGCATAATTTATTTTATGCAATCGAGGAATATAACCTGTAATTTGGGGATTGTGGCATAACAATTATTATTGCAAATATTGGGACAATTGGCGAATTGTATATTGAGATTATTCAATGAAATAAAGTTTGAATTGGGAATTTTAGAGCATATTTCAATAATGAATCTTTGTATATGTTTTGGAAACATGAATCTATGTTGAATAGTACGCAACTATGAATTCCGATTTATAATGTTAACATGAAATTGTGTAAATTTAATTGGAATTATTGAATATGGAATGAGTTTGGGAAGAAGTGATTTATTTCAAATCTAATATTATGGGATTAAGGTTTTAAACTATAAGTTTAAATTTTGGGTTTTGGGAAAAACGAATCTAAAGGTTAGAATCCTAAGTTAATAAAGGAATGGATAAAACTTAGCTTATGCGATTATGAGACCTCTTATGTGATTATGAAACCAAACTCATAACCTGAAATTGATGCTTAACGTTCTCATAAAAATTGTTAATTGGCTAAAGATGAATCATGACTAACTCGAGGTTAGAATGAGGTTGCGGTGTAATTCTGCCCGGAACCGCCCGGCATATCCAGTGGTCACAAACAATAGGGTCTAATGTGAGAAGTTAGTCATAACGCGCTTAAACCCGAGGTTAGATCGAGTTGTGGTGTAAGACAGTCCGGAACCGCCCGACACATCCAACAACCGTCTAACGTGAGAGGTTGGTGCATTAATAATCAATTAATGCTAATGACACATGCTAGTATGGTAAGGTTAGGTTAACAACACTTAACCAATTTGACATGATGCATGGGTGGGTTAAATCAATATGAACTGAAAGACAACACTTAACCAAATTTGTGGAATATACGAGTAATGCATGAGCGGGAAGGTAGGGTTAAGTAAAACTTGACATATGGACAAACTTAACCAACACAGTAATGGGGAATGATAACTACCTATTATAAACCAGAGTTGCGGTAATGTAAAATTAAATAATAGGTAAACTTGTCCTAGGGACAAGGGAAGATTATGACTTAAGATGTAATACAAGACTTGAAGGATGGGACGACTTATACTATGAAATAAGTTAATCTAAGCTGAAAATGTGGGAAGCACCCATACGCTATCGTTTGATAAAGAAAACTTAAGTCATGTTTGAGTTCATTGGTAAACCTTAGTTAGTGAACTAAGTAAATAACGATAAAGGCAACCAAGTGTTGAACCTTAGTTAGAGAACTAAGTAAATAAAGATGAAGTTAACCAAGTGTTGAACCTTAGTTAAAGAACTAAGTAAATAATGATGATGGCAACTGGGTAATGAACCTTAGTTAGAAAACTAAGTAGAATGGAAACCGAAGTAACGAACCTTGGTTAGAGAACTAAGTAAGCAACGGTAAAGATAACTAAGTAAGTAAACCTTAGTTGAAGAGGACTAAGTAATAAACCTTAGTTAAAGAGAAACTTGGTAATTAGAATTGAAGGACAACATAAACGAGGATAACCAAGTTAATAAGACAAAGCAAGCGCATAATCAGAAGTTTAGACATAAGATCTAATAGTACGAAAGGATAAGGCGCTTGGACTAGTCCATATGATAGGGGATGAACAACCAAACTCGGTAGATCATCACGGTGCCGTAGGGCGCGAGGGGGAGAGTACGTCCATCTGATCATATAGAAGGCTCCAACGGACTAGGTTACGAAGCACGCGGCTTCGAGGGGACGTGAGGATACTATTGGTATCCCTCTGTGAGAATGCAGATGATCCGCCTGGGCTCACAGAGGTTAAGGTCTGCGTAAGAAGAACCAAGAGTATGCCTTAGTTGCAATAATAAGGCAACCTAAAGACTAGGATGGACCAGCGTTAGTCGACGATAACCAGTTGGCCTTGTGATAGCACGTCGTCGGCTACCAATCATATTGAATCAGTCGAGCACGAAAAGTGGAAAGGCGGAGAACTCCAAAAGACCATATACTTGCTATCTAGTTATGGGTGAGGTTGGCCAATAGGTTTGTGGGGGCATAGATGGCCTGTGTACAATTTTCATTCTTGATATTCTTGGGTGCCTTTCATTAGTTGAGGGAGGGGTCATGTGGGACCATAGCCACAGTAAAAACAAACCTTAGCATTTGCATTGGCAGATAACTTAAAGCTTCCGACCAAGTTCCGTGTTTCTTGATTTGCCCTGCCACGAGACTCGGGTCGCACATATAGAGGACATGTGCAACTAGATATCCAGCACGTTTAACGATACGGTTGGGACGTAAAGTCTAGGAACGCATATCGCTCGGGGTAGTGTGTCCTAGACTAGAGGGCATTGTTTTATAGGTAACATAAACCCTAGTTGGACCTAGGTAGCGTAAACCCTAGCTGAACCTAGGAAGCGTTCGATAAAGTAAACCCTAGTTGGACTTAGGTAACACTCGATGGTAAACCCTAGTTGTATCTAGGTAGTATTCGATAATAGAACCTAGTAAGACCTAATTTGGCAGTCCAAAAGCTTACGCAACACAGGAATGGTGGTTTTACGCAGACGTAGTGAGAATATATATATATATATATATATATATATATATATATACATGAAAGCCCGTACGACGTACGACATTGGACAAGGAATTGCGTACATATGACAAGATGACACGAGTTGGATAAGGGACTGCGTACACATGAAAAGAGGACACGAGTAGGGGGTAACTACATATACGTTGTATTAGGTTAATCTACTAGTGGATGGATAAGTATAGCTTAAAGTGCTAACATTGTTAACAACCTAACAACCAAGAAAATGTAACTGAACGGTATATGTAGGATTATACAGAAGTTTATTCTAAGTCCAGTCATACAGAACTTATGTTCTGACCCCCTTCTCATTACATACTTCCAGGTTAGGTTCATGACAGAGATGGTATAGCTTTGGATACTGGTTTAGAAATATTGTTAATAAGGTAAGGCTATATTTTAATATATTATACTTTATTTCCTTCTGCCGTGAGATGCTTTACGAGTTCGGACACGTTTCTTTATCTCTGTTTCTTCTGCTGAATACCAGAGCACGTAACTCGGGTTTCGATAGATTGGATTTTTGAAAAAAATTCGGTCTTTCGAAATCCTGGTTGTTACAATAATGCTTCCAAATCTTCAGAGCAAACACTGTCGCCGCTAATTCCGAAATCATGAGTCGGGTAATTCCTTTCATGCAACTTCATTTGTTGACTCACATAACTAACTACTTTTCCTTTCTGCATCTGCATTGCTCCTACATGCATTGGTATGCACAACCATTTCCTTGTTCCTACTCGGAATAACCAATACATAAGCACTGGTTAATATCTCTTTCAAGACCATAAAAGCATGCTTACATCTTGCATCCCCTGCGAAGACTTGATTCTTCTTCGTCTATCCAGCCAATGGTGTAGATAGCTTTGAAAAGTCCTTGATGCAACATCGAAAATAGCTAGCTAAACCAAGTAAACTTCTAACATCTGTAGCATTCCAAAGTTGATCCCAATCCTAGATTGTTGCCACCTGAGCAGGATCCACTATTATCCCTTGTCCTAGTATGACATAAGCTAAGAATCTCACTTTCTTCCTTCCAGAAGTGATATATAAAAACTTAGCTCTCACCTGATGCTTTCTTAAGACTTTTAAACAATCCTCAAGTGCGTCTTATGTTCTTCCCCGGTCTTGGAATAAACCAATACATCATCTATGAACACAAGAACGAACTTATTCAACTGATCTCTAAAAACCCGATTAATAAGATCCACAAAATACACTGGTGCATTAGTCAATCCAAATGGTATCATGGACCACTCATAAAATCCAGATGGTATCCTAATTTATTCTTCGGCACACTATCCCTAACCACTCTTAGTTGGTGAAATCCCATCACCAAGTCCACTTGGGAGAACACTTTGGCTTCGTGAAGCTGATCAATCAATTCACTCGATCCTCGATAATGGGTACTTATTCTTCTTTGTCACCTTATTCAACTCACGATAATACATACACAATCTCAATGGCTCATCAGCCTCTATCGCAAACACAATTGGTGCACCTCATTCAAATACGCTTATCTAAATTAATCTTTTTCTTAAAAGATCATTCACTTGCATCTCCAACTCTCATTATTCCCTAGGCGCCATCCTCCTAAAAGGCATAACAATTGGTCTGGATCCATCCAATATATCAATTTTAAACTCAAGTTTCCTTTGCGGCGGTAGTCCTTTAATCTCGTTAAAGACATCAGCAAACTCTCAAACGATCAGCACCAATGACAACCCATCCCATAGAGTCACCAGCAATATAAAAAGCTGACTAGGATCCTGTCCTTTAGTAGTCAACATATCATAACCGTTCAACCTTCCACATTCTCGACTGTCACCTCGAGCCTCTAGCAGTCCAATATAGTTGCATACTTCTTGAGCCAGTTATATCCAAATAATCTCAAACCCAACGAAGTTTAAAACACACAAAAGAGCAACTATGACTCGATAAGACTAGATCATGACAAAGCATACAAAAACTTTTAGATCCCCTTATTGGGTTAGTCACAACCAATGGTCTATCAACAATATCAGGTTCTAAACCTAACTTGTGCATAAGCTCATTACAGTTAAAAGAATGTGATGCACCAGTATTATATAACACTCGAACTGAAACACCTATGACAGGAAGCATACCTTACACAACAACACTCTCCCCCTTCTCTGGTCCAATTGGAGCTCTCAATGCATAAGCCTTCACAACCTGCTTATCCTTTGGCGACTCTAGACAATTCTTCTTTGAGTGCCAGGACTTATCACAATTAAAACACTTTCTTTTTGCCTTAAGAGCCTTAAAATCTTTTGAATAATGATCCTTCTCATGACAATTAAAGCACGTAACTTCACCATAGATTTCTACTACCCATTCTTCCCTTGCTGTTGTTGCTTCCACTTTCCATTCCACTTTTTCTTATTTCTGCCACCTTGTTGTGACTTCTGCTCTTCCTTACTTTAAACAACATATTCATCTTTCTTTAGTAACAAACTCTTATGCCTTAAAACTTTCTCGACCAACTTCTCGAATGGATCCTCAATATGATTCACAAGTTTCTCTCCAAGGTACTCATCCAACCCTGTGACAAACTTCTCATTCTTACGATAAGGAGTCTCAATAAAAAAACGGACATACTTAGACAAAGCCTCAAATTCTCCCACACTTAGCCATAGGTCTTCCATCTTGCTTCAACTGAATAAATATGCTAATGGGATTCTGATTTATATACCATAAAAATGAACTTCTTATCAAACTTAGTCATAAATTCTTCCTAAGTGATCTGATCCTCTGGAGTCTCTATAATAATTGAGTTCCGCCAATCTATAATTCGACCCTAAAGCTATCTCAATGCGACCTTCCGCTTCTTTGCATCATCGATCCCTAAGCCTATGAAGATGGGAGCACAAGTGTCAAATCAATTTTGTACTTCAATCAAAGATTCCATTCCAACAAATGGCTTTCCACCCAGAGAAGTATGATGCTTGCATAGCTTGATGAAATCAATAGCCCTAGGTGCTTGCATAGAGCACCACCATCTACCGATGCCTCTGGAGTGGGTATCCTTCTCATGATCGACACCATCATGGCCTCGAACATAGTTGGAAATACGGGTGTAGCGGCTCTCGATCGACCATCTCCTTCTTCCTTTCCAGAAGTGGGTTCATCCCTAATATCATTCCTCGTATTTTGATGACTCATTCTTTAGTCCATATCAAAGAAAGACTGCAATGGTGCTCAAGTGCTCGCTAAACTACTATATTATATATCATATAATATAGATATCATCTAAATAAAATTACAAGTATCTCTCTCATTTGATTTATGCCTTCAAAATTTAGGTAAAATCGATTAACCAAATCCCTTATAAAGTGTGATAACTGCCTCATACCTTTTGCACAATCTATAAGAAAAGTGCTCTACATTACGTGCCAGGCTGATAGGGACAATCACCATGGTAGATAAATCAAAAATAGAACCGAACATATAACTTATAGTGCATGGATAATAAAATACACAATAAAGTGTAATTGTGTAATAGTGAAGCATAGTAAAGCAGGAAATTCCATCTCCATAAAATCTTAGAAATTAGGTACAATACATCTCAATATTTGAATTTGAATACATCAAGCCTCACTACATCCCTCATTAGAGTGTAACGGTCAAATAAAAAATAATAATCAAATAGTTATATAATAGAATAATAATAATACACTAGCCTCCAGCTTGCCATTGTACAAGGATAGAAAAGTTGGCATATGGTTTGCTGATCGCCTCTAGAAAGCTTCGACATTATTTTCAAGCGCATCCCATTACCGTATACACTGATCATCCACTCAAGCAAGTTCTACAGAGACCAGAGGCGTCTGGAAGATTACTCAAATGGAACATTGAGTTAAGTCAATTTGATCTGAACATTCAGCCCGGACGGTCAATTCGGGGGCAAGTGATAGCCGACTACATAACAGAGTTTACCGTCCCGGAGGAGGATATAGCAAACGAAGAAGTTGACCCCTCAAAATTACTTCTCGATCCCAGTGCCTGGAGATTGTATACTGATGGCGCTAGGAATGACAAGAGATCCGGCGCTGGAATAGTGCTTGAAACTCCCGAGAAACGATTGATATCCTATGCTATCCGGATGGAGTTTCACGCCACTAACGACGACTCCGAATATGAAGCCCTGATAGCCGGACTAAGGATCGCAAAGGAGTTAGAAGTCACAAAGCTGGACATCTTTTGCGACTCCAAGTTAGTTGTGAACTAGCATATCTCACATTCCGCGGTCAGAGAATCAGCAGGCAGATAAGTTGGCAAAGATGGCTAGTTCTGACGATCCTGAAGAGACCGGGCTAGCCCCCGTTGAAGTACTTCGGTCTCCTAGTATAGATCAGATGGAAATTGATCCAGTACTAGAGACGGAACCGGAAAGGGAGTCGTGGATGACCCCTCTAAATAATTTCTTGATGAATGGAACGCTTCCGACCAAGAAAAGCGAGAGGCGTAAAGTAATTCGTAAAGCTGCCCGATATGTTCTACAAGGCGGAGTTCTTTACAGACAAGGATTTTCGATGCCCCTTCTTCGGTGTATAGCTCATGACGACATCAAACGTGTGCTGCAGGAGGTACACGAAGGTGAATGCGGCGATCATACTGCAGGGCAAACATTGGCGAAAAAGGTGTTGCGGCATGGTTATTTCTGGCCTACCATAAACAAGGATGCGACGAAATACGCACGACGGTGTGATGTGTGCCAGAGATTTTCAAAGATACCTAGAGCACCTCCTAATCAGTTAAAAACAATGACGAGCCCATGGCCTTTCGCTATGTGGGGAATTGATAGTATCGGAAGTCTCCCCATAGCTAGGGGCGGAGCGAAGTTCGCTATTGTAGCCGTAGATTATTTCACTAAGTGGGTCGAGGCAGAACCACTGACTACAATCACAACCAAACGAGTGATCAATTTTGTCGTTAGAAACATCATCTGCCAATTTGGGATTCCAAAGATTGTTATAACTGATAACGGAACTCAGTACGATAGCACTGAATTCAGAAACTTCTGCCAGAAATACCACATTGAGAAACGATACACCTCTGTGGCGCACCCGCAATCGAACGGACAAGTTGAAGCGGCGAATAAAGTGATTAAGTCCATTCTGAAAAGAAGGCCGAAACGAGCCAGAGCCATGTGGGCTGATGAATTACCCTTAGCACTATGGGCCTACAGGACAACGTATAAATCGGCAACAGGGCATACCTCCTTCTCCCTTGCTTTTGGAGCAGAAGCAGTCATCCCGGTTGAGATAAAAGTACCTTCTCACCGAGTGACTTATTACGATCCGATGACTAATAACGAATTGCTCCTTGAATCTCTGGATATGATCGAAGAAAAGAGGGATGAAGCAGACCTGGGTGCCTTGAGGTGCAAACAACAGGTCGCTCGATACTACAACAAAAAGGTTCGAGCCTGAACCTTGGAACCCGGAGACTTGGTTCTAAAGCGTGTCTTTCCACCCCCAACTCATATGGGTGCGAAGTGGGAAGGACCGTACTCCATTCTGAGCAAGCTTGATAATGGAACCTTCAAGCTGGCAACCGTAGATGGAAAGGAAATCCCCAGAGTGTGGAATGCCCAACATTTACGGCCATACTTAACATAAAAATTTCAAATCTGTTCTTTTGCTTTGTTGAGAACCATGTACAAGGCACGACTTGCCTAGAATAGTCTAATTCCTTAAAGCAAAAAAATATAAAGTGAACGTAGGTCATGATTCGACCGAACCACTATAAAAATATTGTGTATCGTTTACCTTTATTGCATTATTTATCTGTCTTTCTATTTTTATGGAAATTGCTGTGAATCACGCAACGATCCCAGAAGCATATAATTATTGGTGCCATCCATCAGAATGGAATGTAATCACCAGTCAAAATTCTGAGGATAACGGATATGAAGGCGATGTCCATAGGTCATGGCGATGTACCATGATCGGAACCGCCGTGACGGAACTCTAACCTCGGCGACCGCCAGGAGAGTATAAAAGCATCTCCGATTGAGCACTGAGAAAGAGCTCTTGCCCCGCTAAAGGATCGGGGAGCGATTGAAATGTTGAGCTCGAACTCTAACTCTCCAGAGCAGAGAGAGAGTATAAAAGCGTCTCCGACAGAGCGCTGAGAAAGAGCTCTTGCCCCGCTGAAGGATCGGGGAACGATTGAACTGCTGAGCTCGAACTCTAACTCTCCAGAGCAGAGAGAGAGTATAAAAGCGTCTCCGATTGAGCGCTGAGAAAGAGCTCCTTCCCCGCTGAAGGGACAGGGAGCGACTGAACTACTGAATTCAAACTCTAACCTCGGCGGCTACCAGGAGAGTATAAAAGGGCCTATGATTAAGCACCGAAAGATGTCGGAAATTCAGTACCACAAGAACAGTCATCTTATGAAATTTTCTAAGTCCCCCATATTCAGAAATAGGGGGCAACATGCGAATAATGCTAATCAATCTTTAATAAGCCCTAGTTAAGCGTTACATTAACGATTGATTGGGGGCCATGCGCATATACACATGAACTTTAATGCAGCAATGCAGCACGAAATTTTTAAAATTTTTCTTTCTGTTGTTTGACTGATTTGTAGTTATAATCAGATGATCTATAACTAAGCATGAAAAGTTTATTGAATGCAGGTACACAATGATGCAAAAGGAGATAAACTTCCATTTATATACTGCAAGCCTACAAAGTGAAAAACAACCTAGAAAACAAAAGTGAGGGCCAGTCTCATAATTACATTTCCTGGCCAGTGGGAAACCTAAAGACAAAATATAAACAAGCGACAATATCCTATTTACGCTTTGACCGCTTCTCCTGCTTCTGTTTCTCTAGCTTTGCCTTGTCAGCGTCGGATTGATCACCTTTCTTTCTCTTCCTCTTGTCTATGAGAGGAACGTCCGACTCTTCAGAAGATTCCTCTTCCGCCTCCTTTCTCTTCCTTTTATCAGTAAGGGAAGCTGGGAAATCATCAGGATTCGCAAAATGAAGTTGTCTGCTGATGGATTTGGGCTGGAGTTTCAAAACCATCCCAGTTTTGGGATCAAACTCCACTATAGGGACTATGTTCAAAGGCTCTTGTCCCACCTTCTTCAAAGCCATCTCCTTTTCCTGCCTAGCTTTTCCGTTGGCCAAAGTTTCGTCGTCATCGGTTTCTTTGGCGCTAATGATATCCTCCTCATCCTCTACATGGCGCCCATCCATATCTTTCAAGGCCTCGATGGTTTCATCATCCTTGGGAACATCAGCACTGGGTGCCAGGATGCCTTTCTCTGCTGTTGTACCCTCAGCCTGCTTCGGTATATCAACACCGGCACCTGGCGAGACGACAACCTTCTCCGCCTCTTTCCTTTGCTCAACATCCTTGTCGACGGGCTCGCCACCTGTATTATGGGGGACACATGTTACTAATTCAATTGGTTGCTCTACCAGACGACGACAATTCACAATTGCTTTAACAAATTGTGGGGAAAAAAGGGTGATACCTTCCGTAGATCCTCCATCTAGGCTAGTTGCAGGAGCTCCAACAACCACAGGAGTTAGGCCCAAAGGGATTAATGGATCATCAGGATGGTATTCCTCAACTTCGGAGGTCTTGGGCTCCACAGCTGAGCTCGAACCTTCGTCAGCCTTGCTTTTGCCCTTAGCCAGGGCCCTCTCCTTTTCCATTTCCGCTTGAATTAGACGACGACCATCTGCTAGTTCCTCGGGCTCGTTATCCCTGAGGATGGTCTTCATCAGCTCATCTTCATCAATATCTTCGACTCCCAATCTCTGCTTCTCACCCTCAACGATGGCATCCCATAAATTAGCTAAAGTAACGTGGTAGTCCGGGATCCACGAGATGTTGCGGGTTTTGAGGACTTGGCCCAGGAAGTCAAAGATCATCTCTTCAAACCCTTCAATATCCTTTTCTCTCTCGAGGAGCTTGTTATTAGAAGCAGTAGCCATTTCAATGGCACTTTCAACATTCTTTTCGGCGAGAGCCGCCCGTCTCTCCGCATCCACGACTTGATCATTCAAAATCACCTTTTCCGCTTAAGCCAAAGCTAAACTTTCTCTCAAACTTGCTTTTTCTGCCTCCCAGGCATCTCTCTCAGCATCAAAATGGCCTTGTGTTGTCTTCAACTCAATGTTGGCCATTTTAAGATCTTCTACCTCCTTCTTTAAGGCCATCTTCTCTTGGCTATTTGAGTCAAGTTCCGAATGAAAGCGCTTCTTAGCATTCTCCAATTCGATCTTATAATTTTCAGCATCTCTCCGCGCTAAGGCGAGTTGGGATTGAGCATCTTCCAAGTCCTTCTCCATCTTTGTCCTGGCCCTTTCGTTGTTATCAATTTTCACTTTAGATCTATGTGCTTCCATTTCGAGCGTTCGAATGACTTCTGAAAGATTAACCGCATGTTTCTTCATCATCTCATACTGCCTGGCTACATGGCGAATGTGCCCGAAAACTTCATTATCCCAGTTCCTAGGGACTGGCTCCAAGGCTAGAACAAACGTCATCCTTTCGAAGAAGATGTTGGGGAATTGTTCCCGCAACTTTTCCAGCCTACCTTGAGTCTCGGGACCATGGATGTAATCCCGTGACCCGGGGGCAGCCAACTCTGGCTGGCTGGAAGGGACAATGTCACTCCTCTCCTTTTCAGAATCTTTGATTGGATCCTTGCTTTTATCCTTAGGCTCGTAATGTCTTTTTGACGACCTGCTGTGAGAGGGTGCACTCTTCGGAGGAGTTAACTCTTTAGGAAGTTGTTTTCCCCCTGCAGGAGCTACCGGATAACTGGGAAGCTTGCCAGATGTCGATTTCGGTGGAGACCGAGGTTGCGAAGAAGTCGGCTTGTGAGAAAGGCCGCGAGAGCGCTCGGTACTCGGATGGAGACTGGGTGTGCCCTCACGAAGAGAACGATAAGAATAAGACCGCCTGCGAGACATCTTTCCTGCAAAGGAGAAAAGAGCATATTAAAACCTTGACTACTGTGGATATAAAAGTGCGGGGTCAGGCAGTGTGTGTGATTTGTGCATCCCATATAATTCCCCCTAACGGACCCGGGCCTGAAGTCAGGCTCATCTGAGTAGTTTCTTATTCTCTAATTGGAACGGTGGTCTCCTCAGATGCAGGGAAGAATGGCTCCCCTTCAAAGTCCCCCTCAGTGTATACATCATCGGGCAGAGGAATTTTGCTCAGCTCTTTAAATAGCTGTTCATCTGTCAAATCATCGGGAGCAGCAGGTTCGATCGGAAGGGAAGCCCTGGAGGGGAAACCCCGCGGAGAGACTGGGATTTCCTTAGGCTTGTCACCACGAGCCTCATCTCCTCTATATATGTTCAGGTCCTCGTCATCCTGGATGATTATCGGAGAGGGACTCTTACGGAATTTAGTTGTTTCTGCTGCCCTAGATGTTCCCTCTCCCTCCGTTGGGGGCACGTATTTGTAGGGTTTGCCGCCAGCACCAAGCCCAAATCTTATATCCAGAAGGTGATGCTTATGAAGATTCTCGTCAGTGATGCAGTTCTTGATCCTTAGAAAATCGGATCTGCTTTGTAGAAGAATAGACAATCGATTATTGTATAACGGGCCTTCCATCTTGGGGAAGACGTGATCTGCTTAAAAAAACGGGGGGGGGGGGGATGTTAATGCTTCGGTTTCTTAAGCGAGATATTCAATCGAAAGATTAAAGTTTACTTGATTTAAGTCATCTTCTTGAGCACCCGGCCTGTTTCTTTATATAGAACCAATCAGACTTGGGATCCCCTATATTGCTGTAGCCGTCATACAGAACCTTCCTATTCGCCACCGATTCGAAGAAAGAGAAATTTGGGGTTGCCGAGGAGCGATGCTTGAAAAGATAAAAGAATGTTAAATCTTTAAATGTGAGTTCGGTGTGCAGGATCTCCGCGTATGCAATATATAAGGTGTATAGAGACGCGTAAGCGTTAGGATGAAGCTGCATCGGAGCGATACCCAGTCGTTTTAAGGTCTCGATGACGATTGGAGGAAACGGAGGAATAGCCCCTACCAAGCACATGGTTCGGCTGACTGCCATATACCCTTCCAGAGCTAAGTGGGGTCTATCTTCGCTAACGGGTGTCCTCACATCATCCCAAGGGATCCCATGTCTCAGGCAAATTCTTTTAAGCTTTATATCATCGAGTTTAGATGCTAAAGAATCAGAAATTTTCTCTATCCCGAGCACGCCAGGAATCTCGTCGGGAGCTCGCCTGTCTGCTTCAGACTCTTCACTAAGTGAAGTACTTTCAGACGGATCCGATTCCGTTGCCTCGTATTCGGATCCAGAATCTTCACCCCCTGGGTTAATTGGAGGGACCTCGGGGTTGTATTGCTCAGGAACCTCGGACTCCGTTTCCGTAACGGATCTTGAAGAGGAATGATTATCCGACATTACTGTTAGGCGAGAAAACATGAGAAATGAGATTAAAACTACCCGTCCCCCGTGTGTGCAAGTGACGGTGTGTGTGCTTGTGCATGCATTAAAGAAAAGTACAAGGATCAATAAAATCATCCAAACATTGGTCATCGTTCGGTTGATAGATTATGCATTTGTTCGATCTGGAATGTTCGTCTCAAGGGCTCTAACCTAACTGTTCATCGATTTGTTAGAGTTGCATCATATTATTTAGTCAGCGTGTGCATCCGATCGTTCGTCAGTCGGATCGTAGGACAGGTTCGGATCGCAACATGTGGACAGATCGTGGTGAAGGACTCGATACGCGGAAGGGTATTAGGTCATTAAAAAGCTTCGAACCATGAGGCGCACCAATTCATCCTGAACGGATCGCGATGGTATCTTGGCGATCCGCATCGCCCCCCATCCTCCATGATCCGAAGCTCCGGTATCTCCGCGATCCGACACTTACGCCTAGTTCCCCACGAATCGTAGCTTTGCCATTTCCGCGATCCGATAAACTAGCCAAATCAACTTTCCACGAACCGACCTGGTCATCCCTTTATTCTTCTTCCTCAACTCTCCTCTTCGCACCAGGCACTCTCGCGTTCACTATCGTCGAATCCTACGAATTTCCGCTGTCTCCCCTCTTTGAATCAGTGCGAACAAGCTAGAAACTAAAGAAAAGCAGTTTAATTACCTTTTTAAAGTTTAAGATTGGTTGGGAATTCGAAGATCAAAGTTAGGGTTTTCTGTCAGAAAAAATTGGCGGCGGCTGTGAACAAAGAAAGAAGAAGAGGAGAATGAAGGTGAGGGTCGATTTATATAGGCAAAAGGGCGACCGTTTGTCTCCCCTTTTTTGTCTTATTCGATCCGTGAAAATAGACGGGCCGCGAACCAAAAGGCCACCACGTCTCGAAGAGAAGACCACCTCGTTCCGTTCCGTGAAGAGGCCCAAGTGCTCACCAAAGGACGAGGCGAATGACTCGCTAACGGACCGCGACTCGCGCATGCGATCCGAATCGATAAATGACCAACAGAAATGAAAATTCAAAGATGCACCTGACAGATTCGATGATAAAGACTCTGAAAGATCCCAGAAAAAGAATTGTCCACTGATTTGCATCTCTTTATGAAAAGACGTTTTTATAGTTTCGAAGCGTGTTCCATCATCGATAAAACATACTTCGAGGGGGCAAAATGTTGGCTAGCTTTTTGACCAAGCCACCCAGGTTCACTTACAAGAAGAAAGCATGAAACTACGTTCCCTAAGTACATGAAGGAACGGATCGCACCAGAGGATCGCCCCTCATCAGATCGCCCCTCATCGGATCGCACCTCATCGGATCGCCCCCATTACATCAGCGATACAACCACTTCTATGCGACTCGATCCGTACATACACTACTACCCAGTACAGACCGATCCGATCCCCAGATGCGCGGCGAAGCCTCTGATCCGTTCAACCACGAGCTAGTCTTCGGCGATCCGAGATGCACGGATCCAGCGACACATGTCCCCAACTGTCATTTTGACTGATTCTCCCCCTTTGCTCGATCCGATATTCAAGGGGATCGCGACACCTGTCCACAACGGCTAATTTGACTAATTCTTCATCGGCTGCGATACGATCCGATATTCTCGGGATTCGTGCCACGTGTGACCGCGATCCGCCTGACAAAATCTGCTATAAATAGCCCAGAGCTTGGCATTTTTGAGGATCTTTTTGGAAATATTGAGTACTGATTCCGCCATTATTGTCATATCACCATTTCTTATCAGTTTTATTACTAGATTACTGAGAGAAATCACAATTGTAAAAGTGAGCTAGAGAGAAATCATTGATTGTATTAGCATTCAAAGTATAATCGATAACATATAAAGTGGACGTAGGCTCTTTAACGCCGAACCACTATAAATTATGTGTGTTTTCTGCTTTTTCTTCATTCTCCAGTTAAAACTCTATAAGAATCAGAACGATTTGGGTGTTAGGTCCAAATTTTGATCTAACAGTAACATTGTCACAAAAATTGTAACCTACTACTCATTCTACTCAACAACATCATTGATGAGCACCCCAAGGTAGCAAGAGGAGACATAAAACTTGAGTCAGAAAATAGTCGGGTGTGAGCAATAAATAACCAACAACAACTATATGGAAAAATATGATAATAGACAGTTCAAGTGTCACCTAACCAGTCCGTACAACCAAAGAGTTAGCACATAATAATCACATAAAATATGCTACTCAAAACAACATAGAAGTAAATCGTAGTCAAAACAGGATTCCTAATCCCAGGTTCTCTTCAGTATCTTACGGTTATAGGTTACCCAAAGAAGTAGAATAGAACACGCAAGCAACGATAACATTCATAACAAGAAATAATCTAGTTGTCATCGACAAAAGCTTTGAATACATTGATATTGAATGACTGGCCATTGCCATCCGCCAAGTGATAATGGAGAACCCCGGTTCTAGTCGGACTACCATATCTCCCACGTAAGTTTATCTTCCCAAGACAACTAGATCACTTCCCAAGTGATCCAAGGGACACGATCTTTTAGATCCTAACAGGCATCCCCAGGATACCCCTGCTTTGAGTCTGCTAAAATCCTTCGAACTATTAAAGATTCCTTGGCACTTCCGATCACATAGCTACCCATAACTTCATCTTTAGCTCGAGTCTCACTCGAGTCGGTCCATTATCTCGCAGCCTAAATCCTGCTTGAGATGCCTATCGCATTCACCTTCGACCACTCCTGCTTTAGTTTACAATCAAAGAACCAATACCGGTTTGGAAATAACTTCCACACTATAGATGTTATCAATAAACAAAGACACCGACAACCTCATGAAGATACCTACTTCCTCTCCTGTGACCTGCTGCCCCTACCTTGTCCATTTAGTGGATTGGTACCGATCCATCCCTTACGGATCGGTACAGATCAGTACACTTAGCCTAAATATGGCTAAGTGTTGGACATGTCCACCCCTCGGATCAAACACTTCTCTCTGATCCATTTGCATAGCCAATCTTCTAACTGAAGCCCTCTATGCTGGTTCAATCTTACATATTCGAATGATTTCACTTCGACCCATCTAATCACATCCAAAAACTCTGCACATGACCTCCCTAAGACCCGACAAAGGCATGCACCAATTTTTGGCTCCCATGGGCTTCCTTGATGGATCAGTATAGATCCATAGGCTATGGACTGGTACCAGTTCATATACTTAGAGTATTTCACTTGTAAATTTTTGTATTGCCTCCCGACGACATCCAAATCTCCTCTAAGAAGTTTCATCTGAATCAGATCGTCGGAACCTCTGATTTGCTTTGTTCTTTGATTCTAAGTCCTAAAATATGCAATTCTAAAAAACAAATCAAATATAGCATACAATTCAATTGTAAAAACATCAATGCATCCAATTTCAAACATTTACAATCATTGGAACACCCACAAACATGATTTATATCATAATAATTATAAATTTAGCATAATTTGGCACTAATCATACACTGATTTCATATTAAACATGTTGGATCCAATAGGTTACTTATCAATTATCAAAATTAGGTTATCCTAGGATGTTTAGATCTAAAATTAACATGTATGGTCTATTTTAGGGTGAAATTAACATATAAGGTATAAAAATCATAATGAACACATATGATTCATAACAGTCATGTGAGAGATATTCATCACTCACCAAAACCTAGATCCAATGCAAATATGATGAAAACATATCTGGACAGCGAAGAAATCCCCAATTCTGATGCTATACGACGAGATCAACTCCTTTTGATGTAGATCTTACCTTTGGATGTGAATTAGAATGATTTGACGAAGAAAGAAATTATGGTTTAGAGATTAGTTTGAACTGGAGATCCACGAATGTCCAAATTTAACGTTTAAAATGAGGAGAAAATTTCTAATTATCTCCTCACACCCTCTGTTTATAGTTGCAGATCATTAGTCTAACGGGCCCACTAGTCAGTCCATTATCTACTTATTAATCTTCCATACAAAAAAGAAAACTTAAAACATCGATTTCTCTCTCAAACCCCTGAGTCAAATCCTTAATGTGACCACTCTACGGAATAGTCAACCACCATCCCAACCCAGTGAGACCAGTTAGAGCAACTAGTTCGGTCTCTAGCAAAAATTATGGCTAAAATAGTAGATCATAAAGGCAAAATGATTTGGTAAAAATCATAGGCGTTTACCACCCCCATGAACTACATATCCAAATAAGACAAGATAATTGAATAGGATTATTTTACGATCGTCCGATATGTAAAATATGGATCGTTATAGTAAATGACGTTAAGAAGGCATTAAAAAGAAAGGTCAATTTTATTCATAAATTTAACTTACAACTTGCGTCAAAGAAATTATATGATTCCATGATACTTAAGAGGGTATTATATGTGTCTAAAACTCTAATACATATTTAGCGCGCTATCCAAAATAATCTTGAGAAAGTGTAGTCTTCAAGTAATCGTTAGCCTTTAACTAATCCTCTGTAACTTTTCTTTTGCTTTTGATTTGTTTTATGTTAAATGATAAGTAGGTAGGATCCTCCATATTGCAGGAGTTATTTATTTATTCATGCTTTTGGACTTTAACGCTTATGTACACATATATCTTCAAGTATATCTTCCATTTGCACCATTTTTCCTATAGCACAAAATAAAACTGTGCAAGTAAAATTTTCAAATTAATTCATAAAGAACGATCATTTCACCCTTGTGTAAACGACTGAATAATTACTTGAAAATATTTTTATATTTTGGTTTAAGATATGTAAAAGCATCCTAATATGAAATATAATTATTTAAAGCAAAATTAAGTATGCATGTAGAAATATGCATTTCTACATGCACGTCAGTACTTCCGAAATTTTCCACAATTTCAAATGTTAGAAAAAATTAAAGTGCTTTTGAAATATTTTTAAAGGAAAATTTAGTGTTTTATGGGATTTTTTTTAGTTGTGATTTCGGGGACAAATTCATTATAGGGGATTTGAAGAATATAACAATCCGGATTTTGGCATTGGAATATTTTAAGAACTTAAATATTAAAGCGACCAAAATTGAAATTTATTAATCTAAGTAATGTGAATCTTGAATTTTAACATAATTAAATTGATTTGAAGCTATGTATAATTTTATTTGAGTATCAGCAATAATAATAAATTACCATCCAAGAATTGGAGTGTTTGAAATTTGATTTATTGTTACTTGATTTCGTTAACACATGAAAATAGTCATTTTGTAAATGATTTCGGAATTCCATGAAACCAATTTCATCAGATCCGTGATGGCGAACTATTGTAAAGTTTCAAATTTCGTATCCATCGAAGTTATTGTGTGATCATGCGCGATGAAAACGTGTATCGATGAGCATAGAAAATCATAATATTATAATATGATTTCAAAAGCTAGATTTTGCATATGATCGAACTAGCTCTTGAAACTAGTTATAATGTATTTGAAATGTAGGTTATTAGCTATGGATGATATCGAGCATGTTTCATTCGAGTTGAGAAATTTTCAAGTTTTTGAATAGTGTTTCGAAGGGGGTTATATAAGCACCTCAACACTCCTCATAACCTAAACCTAGCCTCCATTTGTAAATCAATGGCCAAAATTTCATGATTTAACCTGCCCACATCTGTATCGATGATTCGAGCTCATCGACGTTGGCCAATTGGATCATCAGAGTGACCAAAATCTGGTCAAAACCGGGACTGTGCCAGTTTTATTCTTTTGCTCACCACGTCATCATCATCGAATATTATGCCATGGATCCTAAAGAGAAATGGAAGGGAAAAGGGAGTGGAAGCTAGTTGTGATGATCGAATCTTCTTTGATGGTTGGTGACCCGCAAAATTCGAAGATGAACGAAAACAGATTTCTGCATTTTCTGGTTGATTTGCTCATCGAGGTGGCTTACCTTTTTCGGTAAAGTCACATTGAAGGGAGAGGGTGGCGGCACTCACGCGATGGAAAAGTTTTGGTGGTCATTAATATGGAACGTGAGGTGGCTTCGGGGTGGTCGATATTCACGCTTTCAAAACCAGGGGAATGCACGTGAAAATATGATTAAACGCGATTTGAGGCAAACGAAGGTGATTAAGAGTTAATGACTGCAACTAGTTTAATTTAAATTTTTTTAATTTGTTTAAAACTTGAAACAATTGTACTTGTTTCATAAGATGTCCGATTGATGTGTAGTCTTCACCTTTGGATTCGTATTCGTGTAATCTATGTGTTTGAGTTAGACTGAAGTCCCTTGGAGATTGCTAAATTTTTAGTTTGAATCGAATTCCTTCAATTTTAACTATTTAGTGATGCAAAATGGTTGATTGGATTGTGAGTTAAAACTCACATTTTTTGAGATGCTATTAATCCATATAATAATATTGATTTTTATTTGATATTTATCTGTATGATTTGTTGTATTTATGATTTACTGCTTATTCAGTTGGTTTGGGTTATATATATTCCCACACGGGGAGCAGATGACCCTTGACATTATCTGCTTAAAGAAAAATACTTTTCCTATATGAATTAGATAATATCATCTAATTTATATGCATATATGAGTTGTGATGCAGAGGGCAGGTTAGAGGGATCCGGCAGGATTCCTCAATATGATGGATGTTATTGGCTTTCATATTATGCACATATTTACTATCTAACCTAAGTATTACTAATACTTGATTTGCATGATGGTTTCTAAATTAAATTCAACCCTAATATGTTATTAATCAATAAATGGAACTGGTTAAGTGATTGGTGAAAGATGACCAAAATTCCTGATTTTGAACATAAAGATTTATTGTTAGGCAATTTGACTAAGTTTTGAAGTTTTAAAATCGTTTTATAACAAAAGAAAGATTTTGAATTGATTTTATATAAGTTATATAAAATGAAATTTTACAAATAAAACAAGGTTTATAATTGTATTTTATAAAAATGATTTTATAGCGAATTCAAGAATTATAAACAAGTTTATAAATGAGTTTCGCAAGTGTCTATGTAATTAAATCCCTGCAAAATCTCTGCTACAGCTCATAGTGCCTTCAAGCGCTATACAATTTAAATTTAGAGTTGATGAAAATAGATCCGCTTTTACCTCCGTTATTTCCCATTGTATTCATTAAATCATGATTTTTATCACCTGCTTTAGCAAGATTAATATACATAGCTTAATTTGACTAGTTCTCCTTTTTAAGAAAAAAAATCAATAAAGTCAATGTAAAGAGATAATTTTAAGACACAATTGTCTAATATATTGTAGAAATCTATTATAATTATCAAATCTAGTGTTTATAACCATAATATTCTCTGATTTTGTTATATAAATTTAATTAATGTTATTTTTTTCTATATAATGTGAGAACGGTAATTAATTAATATTAAGTATTTAGTTTTGCATATAGTGAAACTTAACTGAGTTTATAAACAAAGATTATAAGGTTATAAAATTAGGTTATATAAATGAATAAGTTTTATTATAGAACTCAATTGTTTTTGAAACAAGTTTTATAAAACGACATAAGAACTTGTAAAAAGCTTATAAATGTTTTAGAACTTAGAAATGGAGATTTGTGAAGTTTAAAAATCTAAAGGACACTCTATAAATGATTTAGATTTGATTTGAAAACTAAGTTCTAAAATGATATATTTATAATCAAAGAAGATTTTAAGTTCACAAGACTTAACATGTTTTGAAATAGAATATTTATAATATTCTGACTAGGTTTGTATTGAATTCCAAATACGGGGTGCGTGCTATTATAAGAATTTGGGAGGTGTTATCTCTGCTATTCGATGAATTATATAGGTGCAATTTGGAGATTGGTATTGAGTATGATTATTACTATCACTATACTCATTTTTATACTTCATACCAAATGCTTTGGGTTTTATAGAAAATGATGTATAACATGACATTATTTTTGACCCACCTATGGTTTGTGACTATACTTATACCTTTACATTAAGTATAGATATATTTCACAAGTGTGAAAAATAATATGATTTATGAATACACTTATTTCATCGAGATAAGTGTATAAATATTACTTTTAAGAATGAAAATGAAGAGATTGGTGAATATGCTTATTCTGATGAGATAAGCATATGGAATCGATTTGTAAGAATAGGTGAAATGATCTTTATGAAGAATTTAATTAAAAGAGGGTGAAGCTGCTGATGTGCTTAACTTTACGATTATGGTTGATGATTAAATAATAGACTGTCATCTAAATTCCCTCTTATCTTGTAATGGTTGGTTCGAGGAACAGGGATCAGAATGGATTCGAAACCACTAAGAACTAATGTTGCATTTGAAACTAATATGCAGGAGACCTGAAGATTATGCTTATAGCTATAGAGTGAGAGGTAGACCTTTAGGACGACAATAGCTACTAGTTGATGTTCTGGTTTGCTCCTAAAATTATATTATGTAATTTTAGCAGTGGTCCCTACGATATGGAGATCTGCATGGTGCAAGGACTTGTTGTTACTAATCAGAGGGGTGATATCCGATATGATATGGTAGAATAGTACCGTTGGTTTGTCCTGTTCATGAACAATTTGTATGAATGAATGTCTAACATTGCATTTCTTAGATCTTGAGCAACGATTTTTATAAACGTACATTTGTTTAGTGGTGGAGAAAGTCACTTCTCTTAACTTAACAACTTTCTCTAAGATGTATGAGATTGTAGGATTTTTTTTATGTGGAAGTCAACTAGTGGTCGGCTGAACGGTAATGTGCATTTGAAAATGGTGATGTGCTTGGAGATATGTAAGGTGTATGCAACTATTGGCCTCGTCTCCAAGAGAAATGACTGAATCAACACACGTAGTAAGGTTAAGTAGATGGCGCCCTTAGGAGATGACCATCGCCTTTCTATATTTCTCTTTATATATCAAGAAGTGTAGTATGCAGGGATCCCGATTAGATCAATTACGATCAGGTGATGATGTATTTGGTCAGTGCACTACCCGAAGGTGGGTATGTGTAACTTATTTGACTTTCTCGGTTAGTTGGAGGGTAGTTGATCCTCGGGTACGTCCCTTTACAGGTGTATTATATGGAGGGGTAGTCCCTTACCTTACCATCATTTCCACTAAAAATCTACCAATTTGTACGCATTGCCTGACATACACGGAATTTAATAATGGTAGCAGTTTGGCAAGATGACTTGATTTACTGTACGGGTTTTATTCTAAAATAGACATTATATCACTTGATTTCCTTAAAATGTTTTGTTATCATAAAGGAAAATCATATGTCAAGTTTATGTGTGATCGTGTTTTACGAGAGTTCTACTCTTTCAGAATATTTTCTAAAACCAAGCAAGTTGTTTGAGTTTTCTCACTTTGTTATTCTAGACTAATATGGGGGTTGTTTCCTTAATGTTTAGGTTAGATCGAGTATGTTTTCCAGTTTGGCTTTAGATTTTCTTGGAGCTTAAGAGGAACTCAAGTCGTGATGTAATAGCCTGCTCGGAATGGGCCTGAATTCCAACCTACAAAAGGCCTATTAGAACTTAGAGCTGCTTTAAACAAGTCACTGGTTTTTATAAGAAATAACATAAAAGATCAAAAGTAGCTACGCAATTAGATCTCATAGCAGAATATATAAAATATAATAATGTAATAGATGTACCATATCATAAAACATCGTAACATCAAATACATCAATCCGAAATGTCACAGATACTAAGTTAAGGAACATCATTATTTTACCTAAGATACAATCAGATAATAATAGCAAATCAAGATAGTAATCATCATCAGCAAGATCCATTATCCTTATTATCGTCAAGTATGCTCCACTGAACCATCCTGCCAAACCAGTGTAGTCAAGAGGAAGGGCTGGAATAATTGTTTTGGTGAATAAAATCTTTAAGTTTAAAATGGAAACCTTTTTCATATAATTGGAAGTATAAAATCTATTAGGATTATGTCTAGACGAACATAAGTACACATATGAATATTTTGTCTACATAAAATATATTAAATGAAAAAGGTGAACCCTTGGGTCACTTAAGGATGGATAAAATATGGATGTGGATTTCTATTATCACTTAATACCCTAGTGCGGATACATACGATCACTTAATACCCCTTGGTAGACCCAGTCACTTTAGACCTTGTTTTCTAGTAAACTACGCAACATATATATTCTCTCACGATAATGTGAAATATATTAAACAACGACTTAATAATGATCTTTAGGTAGACGATTTTTTTTTCATTTATGACCCTCCATTTGGATCCTATGTTACTATCTAGTCTGCATTAAAGGTGAACTCCTACCCACTTAATACTTCCCTTAGATAGGCAGTGTGACCATCCCAAAACCCCGTGACACGGTGTTAAGGATAATCATTGGAATATAACACATTAATCATCATTAGCAGATCACAGATAGCATAAACGGAAAGTAGAATAATTTACACACATATGACAGCGGAATCATATAGATATCATCACATCAGAGAAGCACAGTACAGGATACAACTTAGTGCATAATGATACATAATCAGTCACCATCGCCAGAGGCGGAATCATACATAAAGAGTACTCAAAATAAATATCAGTCTACATCGCCAATGGCGGAATCATAATATAGATACAATAATGGCGAAGAAAATCCAAGTCAGCACAGTGTAGTCAAGCCTCGCCATGAGCCAAAAGGTGCGTCAGAAACCTGTAACTAGGTTGCCCGTGTGGAAATGAGGGCACCCGAGTTTGCAAGGTGAAACAAACTACGAGTCAGTCATGGGACTGGTATGAGAAATCTACTCAACTTATTAACAACAATAATAAAGCAAATCAAAGGACCACGCCACTTTCGCGGAACGGGTTTACTCCAATGAGTGCTAGTGCATGAGATAAAGTAAACGATTAAATCAACGCAATGCTTTTTATAAAATGAAGCCATTATAAGACTCAAGTCCCATCACACAATGCAACGCAAGCCGGAGGATAGAGTTTTTACCTTATAATGGCCAAAAATGCTTCATACGAATAAAACAAAGGTGTTCGATATTATTACTAGTGCATATATGTTTCAAAAGCAAATTCAATCATAAATATCAATCCTAGGCGGCATAGCTACCATCTACTATGTCGCCATACTAGTAATACAATCACATCCGCATATTTCGTATTGGAAATTGGATTCTTTCATGAGTCGAGGCAAGGGGAAAGCTCCTCTCCGTTCGAGACACTCTAGCAAATGCCTCGGGACCGCACACAGCAATCCCCTGGATCCTCCAAGGCCGGTCCTCTCTTACTTTTGAGGATTGGCAATTCCTGAACACACGTTTCCCGGTCCTTACAGACCTATAATCGAGGCGCCTCGTATTCCAACAACCACACAGGTGAAAAGTAAATATAAATGTCAGGGCTGGGAGGTCACTGACACCACCATAGCTAGAAAGAAACGTCGTGCACTCCTTGGGTCCTTCTCCCGTTTTTGACTCATACCGGGGTGTGAGGCTCGCGAATTCACGTTATACCCAAAGCTACGTCACACAGACCATGCTTTGATCATCAACCACAAGACTTTGCTTTGCAACAGAAGCCTTGATCATATGCCACTTAGGCGTGCCACACAGGCAATCCACTCCATGCGACTGATTTCTGTCAATACATAACCTCTGAGCTCGTACGTCTCAGAGAAGGGCGTTAAGCAAGAGAATAAATTCTCCGCCGCCAAACAGATATATATTTAACAGAGATCAATCAACACAGAACAAAATCCAATGTCAGACACACAGTCCATTTACAAGTCCGTTCTGGGTCTGAACGAAACCGGAGGCACCAATTCCTCGCATATCCGTACAATCAACAGTATGTGTGGACGGCTACTACTTCAATTCCTTCATGGTAGCTACTCCAATCACGAGCATCAGTAGCGCCCATCCATCCAATGTGGAGATCGTCGATCTTCAGTCGTCTTCGACTCTTCGACTTCTCAACGTCGATCGATTATTTGAAATGAGATAAACTCGGCCTTTTCAAATAACCCACGTATATTTAGATTTTCAAATCAATCAATCACATGGTTGGACTCTTCAACAATCACATTTTAGTTAATTTAGTTTTCATGTCAAATACATTCAACCATCACATATCAAGCAAACACAACAAAATTGGTTTATTTCCACTCTATATCATCCATAATATTTTATAACGATATATCGCCATTTTTATTTGATTCAAAACGGCCATATTTAATTAAACGACGTTTCAGGTCGTGTCGATGCACTGGCGCTGCTTTTCACTAATTTTGTTTTACACATATATGAAAATCTAACCGTTGGATCTTCACAAATTTTACATCATTAGGAAGGTCTTTTCAAAACGAATCCAACGGTTTCAGTTTTGGGAAAATCCGACGGTCGGATCTTCCACACTAACCATGTGAAGTTACGATTTCAATTTACGAACTGCAGCGTCGTTATTCGATTTAATTTAATTATATTTATATATATATATATAAATATAATCGTTTCTGGCGCTGTTTTTCTTCAGTTTTGAATTAAACATTCCAGACAATCCAACCGTCGGATCTTCACAAAGTCGGTGCCGTTGGAAAGATATTTCCAAGGCGAACCCAACGGTTGAGGTTTCGGGAAAATCCAATGGTCGGATCTTCTGCACTAGTCGTTTGAAATCACGGTTTCAAAATATGAACTGCACGGCCACGTTTCGTTTTAATTCTATTTATATTTATATATTTATATAAATATAGTTCATTCAAAAATTCCTATATCGTTTCCACTTCAATTATTTCACTAACGCCTTTAATTTTTGGAAAATTTCGCCATAACCTCCTTTGTACGGGAGGGTCTGGGAAAATTCCCAAATAGCCACACGGGCGTCTCATATCAAAAAGAAAAAGAAAAAGCCAAGCGGCTAGCCAACAGGCTCATAAAATCATCACCCAAACAAAGCGGTAAATGTGTACCTATTTGTCGGGCACAAAATTCTATTTCTCTTCTCTAGCCCCTTTTGCTTTAACCTGTTCAATAGATATGCATGTACATATATACAATTTCTAACATTTATCATTTTCCATTCAAATTTCATATTTGATTTGCTTTGGTTTAAAAACACCATTCATTCTAATGTTGCATGCATAGGCTAAAATCATATCATTAACTAGTTAATGTATATTTCAACTCATGCACGTTTATTTGAACAAATGGGTATCTTTAACACTTCACATTTCAAAGATGATAATTTTGGCGAACTAACATAGATTTCAACACATGACTATTTTATTTAGTTCCTATGCATGTTAAAAATAATATTTCTTCCACAAATATTTATTTCAACGTCCGCATATCTTTAGCATGTCACACATATGATAAAAATGATATTTTTATCATTTAAAATATTTATTCGACAAATAGATGTTTCAGCACTTCATAGTTTCAATAAAAATGTAATTTTTATCGTTCGATCTTTTTATTCAACACATGAACTTTTCCACTACACACACTTCTCAACAAATGAGCATTTCCACACATGGACATTTTATTTATGTTGTTCATATTAGAAAGATGGGATTTTTATGATTGAAATTATTTATATAAGGCGAATATTTTTCATACTTCATATATATATAAAAATGTGATTTTTATTGTTTAAACACTTCATTCATTCACAAATGAATTTAATTTCACACAACACTTTTCAACACACAAACATTTCCACACATGGATATAGTTTCAATATATGGCTTTAATTTATATGCATGAAAATAATTTCAACATATGAAAATAATTCTAACACACAAAGATTATTCAAAATTTCGGCAGCATAACGGCAGGGTAGATAAAACCGGCACCGTCCCTAGTACGGCTCCTCGCTCTACCTTAAAACCTCGCGGTTTTTGACAATGGGGATTCATGCATCTAATTCGCACGCAGGCGGCATGTTTATTTTTATTTCCACAAATATTTCCAATTCATTTCAATCACCAATGGGTATTTTTCAACCACAACCAAACAATATCAACCACAAACAATTATTCAACCATTCGTATTTTTGTTCCAATATTTCACACCAATTCACCACAATAAATATCGTCCAGGGTTTGTGGACGAGGGGAGTATATATATATATAATATAATATATATTTGCTATATTTCACTTGCATTTCAACACATATATCACTTATTCTATGCATGTAAAATTCATACTTCGCTTATATAGCTTACACTACGCATGTACATGAGGTATACAACATGTATGTAATTTATATTTCGCTTATATAAATTATACACGACATTTTCCATTCAATTTCACGTTAATTTATATTTCTCACATTGGTTTTCTGAGCGCTAAAAATCGATACGATGTCAGAAAAATCCGCAGCTTCTTCTATTGGGTAGAGAGCTTCCTTGCGGTCTCGATATTTCCTATTTCATCGAATTTCGTCAACACACCAAAAAAATATGATTTTTCAAAGTGTAAAGATCAAAGAAAAACTCACTTTCACGAAGCTTCAAAACTAGGTTTACAGTTTTCGCGAAATCAGTGGCACGTGGGGACGATCGGGGAGTTGGACGTGGAAGAGGGAAGAGAGGGCTTTAAATCGGTGGTGGTTTGGTGGCGTTCGGTGGTCGGTGGCGTTCAGGGCGGCGGCGGGAAGTGCTCGACTTCCTGGCGTCGATACGGGCGGAGGAGGCGACGAGGGTGGCAGCGGTGGGGTCGGATTTGAAGAGGAGGCTGAGGCGCGTCGAATGGTGGCGGCGGCGAAGGCTGTAGGTGGCGGTAGCGGCGGCGGCGGAGGAGAGAAGGTGGTGAACGGGTTTCGCCGTTGATCGGGGGTTTTTTTTAAAAAAAAAAAAAATTTATGAACGGAAAATTCTGATTGGCCGAGGACTATATTAAATTTTTAAATAGTGATTTCTCAAACGAACTCCTTTTTAAACCCAACGACTGTCGCCCCTAGCTAAATACCCCCATTCCGGACACAATGGGATATGTTTCGTAGGCCAATTCGACTGTTACAGTCAGTTATTTTTCAAATTAAAATATAAAACATTCGATATTTAATTCTGAACGCACATTTCAATTTTCCAGGGCCACAAACTGATTCGAAAAATTCCAGAAAAATAAATCTAGCTATGTTTTGACGATATGGTCCTAACAAAACCAGTTTCGTCGAATTTTGAGCTCGTTTGAAAAACGGCCATTTTCTGGTCGATCCAATTTAACAGAAATCGACCAAACGCATTTTCTTTTGCCACGCTCACATACTAGCTTCAAAACTTATGAAATTTGAAACCTAGCAATAGTTTGACATCCCGGACCCAACAAAAGTGGTTTCGTCGAATTCCGAGGTCGTATGCAAAATATCAATTTTCCAGGGCTATATATTCTATATACCGACCCTTTTGAAAATTCATTCGGCCATAACTTTTGATTCCCGTTATGAAACTTCGATTTTTCAGATTCGTTAGAAAGGTATTGACAAACATATTTAAATATTTTTGGTTTCGCTAAAATCCGTTATATTTTCCACCCTGCACAGTCAGTCAAAGTTCGAATTCAAATTTTCAAACCGACTCACTATTCCTAATTCACTATTTTATTGAAATATTCTATTTCAATTGTTCAAATTCTTTGAAATAACCAATTTAAAAATTTTAAATTGGCTCGTATTTTCCGGGTTATTACAATCTCCCCCACTTAAAACTTTTCGTCCTCGAAAAGGAAACAACTGTAAAGTAGGAAATAAAATGTAAATGCAAAGTATTATAAAGGTACCTTGCACCGGAGTTAGTCAGAGATATCCACTCTGCATTTAGGGTAAGCTTGCTTAATGCTTTCCTCAGTTTCCCAAGTACAGTCTCTAGGATCACTGCTCCACTGCACTTTAACTAAATGAACCTTTTTGCTTCTGAGCTCTCTAGTTTCTTTGCCAACAATCTTTAATGGCTCTCTTCTGAGTGATAATTCTGGAGTTATCTCCACATCCCGTTGCGCTGCTTCTTCTACAACAAGATCCGGATCATGCACATGTCTTCTAACTTGAGATACGTGAAATAAATTGTGCACTCCAGGCAACCAATCTGGCAATTGAACCCTATAAGCAAGAGTTCCTATTCGTTCAAGTATAGGAAAGGGACCAATAAATCTCGGTGCCAACTTCCCAGTCTTGCCAAATCTGATTACTCCTCTCATCGGAGAAATCTTTAAATAAACATAATCACCAACAACAAATGTCAAATCTCTCCTTCTAGAGTCTGCATAACTTTTCTGTCGGCTTTGGGCGGTTTTCAAACGCTTCTTGATGAAGTCCACTTTATCAGATGCTTCTCTAATCATATCGGGTCCTAGTACAAGTCTGTTGCCAGGTTCTACCCAACATGCAGGAGATCTGCAGGGTCTGCCATATAATGCTTCAAATGGTGACATTCTCAAACTTGCTTGATAGCTATTGTTATATGAGAATTCTGCCAAATGCAAATGATCTTCCCATGACCCACCAAAATCAATTATACAAGCCCGCAATAAATCTTCTAGAATTCTATTCACCCGCTCAGTTTGGCCATCTGTTTGTGGGTGATAAGCGGTGCTCATATTCAGTTTTGTTCCCAATTCTGTCTGGAAAGCCTCCCAGAATTTGCTAGTAAATAGGGGATCTCTATCACTGACTATGCTGATGGGAATTCCATGCAGCTTAACAATTTCTCTGAAATATATCTATGCTAGACTTTGAGCGGTTCTATTGGATCTGACAGGTATAAAATGGGCAGTCTTCGTGAAGCGATCTACGATTACCCAAATGATGTCATTACCTTTCTTGGTTCGCGGCAAACCATCTATGAAATCCATGGAAATCTGTTCCCATTTCCAGCCTGGGACTTCCAACGGTTGCAACAGTCCAGCTAGCTTCTTTTGGTCACTCTTGACCAATTGACAAGTAGGGCATCTGCTAACATACAAAGAAATATCTCTTTTCATTGCCTTCCACCAGAAAGTGCGTTTGATATCGTTGTACATTTTACTCACCCCAGGATGGATGCAAAATTTGGATTTATGGCATTCGTCCAGCACTTCTCTTCGAAGGCCTGGAATATTTGGAATACAAATCCTATTATTTAACCTGAGAACCCCCTTATTGTCAATACGAAAACTCGTGGTTTCACCTTCCTTGACCCTCTGACGGATTCTCTGAATGAATTCATCGTCTTTTTGAAGGACTGAAATCCTATCAATCAATCCAGGTGTAATTATAAGATTGGCAATGATTGCGGTTTTCCTACTAAGCGCATCCGCTACTACGTTAGCTTTCCCCGGCGTATACAGGATATCAAGATCATATGCTGCAAGAAATTCTAGCCAACGCTGTTGTCTCAGATTCAGATCTTTCTGGGTATATAAATACTTCAACGATTGATGATCTGTGTACAGTATAAATTTCTCGCCCAATAAATAATGCCTCCAGATTTTCAATGCAAAAACGATGGCTAGCAGCTCAAGATCATGAGTCACATAATTCTTCTCATGCGGTTTCAGTTGGCGGCTTGCGTAAGCGACTACTTGGCCTCTCTGCATTAACACTGCACCCAGACCTCTAATAGAAGCATCTGTCCAAACCGTTAAATCCTGATTGCCATCAATAATAGTTAACACTGGAGCGGTGGTCAGCTTCGATTTCAATTCCTGGAAAGCTTCTTCACAGTCGGAAGTCCACTTAAACTTCTCGTGTTTCTTAGTGAGCTTCGTTAATGGACCGGATATCTTCGAAAAATCCTTAACGAACTTTCAATAATAACTAGCCAACCCCATAAAACTTCTAACTTCCGTGGGAGTAGTGGGTTGTTTCCAGTCTTGAATCGCTATTATTTTGCTTGGGTCAACAGAAATTCCTTTCTTTGACACGACATGGCCAAGAAATTTAACTTCTTCTTGCCAGAAGACACATTTAGAGAATTTGGCTTTGAAGACGTTCTTCCTTAGAATCTCCAATATTTGTTCTAAGTGTTTTTCGTGCTCGGGTTTTGATTTGGAGTAGATTAAAATATCATTGATGAATACGAGGACAAATTTATTCAGTACTCCCCTGAACACTCTATTCATTAGATCGACAAAGTATGCTAGAGCATTACATAGGCCAAACGGCATTACTAACCATTCATAAAATATGTCTGGACCTCTGAAAGCTGTCAAAGGAACACACTCTTCTGCTATTCTCAATTGATGAAAACCTGTAGCTAGGTCCATTCGGGAAAATACTTTCGCCCCATTCAATTGGTCTAGCAAATCATCAATGCGGGGTAATGGATATTTGTTTTTGAGCGTCTGTTTGTTGAGGTCTCGGTAATCAACACATAATCGAAGAGTACCGTCTGACTTTGGGACAAACACAACAGCTGCACCCCAATTAGAAAAACTAGGTCTGATTAGACCCTTCCACAACAGTTGACGAGTTTGATCGCCTAATTCTTCTTTTTCTTTCGGAGTCATTCTACGAATTGGATGCACCACTGGTCTGGCATTGGGAATTAGATCGATTCGGAATTCTATTTCTCTTTGCGGAGGTAAGTTTTCAACTTCTTCAAACACAACCGCATAGTTTCTTACAATCTGAATCTTTTCTATGGAAGTGGGGATAAGTTCTAATGCTGACCAAAATTCTTCTCTATTCGGATTCGAACCATGACAGGGTATATATATATGTCCAAGCTCCGTTCGGATTTTAACAATCCTTTCCGCACACTTTACCTCCGCTTCGTATTTCGTTAACCAATCCAGCCTGAGAATAATATCGAATTCGGGAAAATCCATAACGATTAAATCAAAAGGAAACTTGTAGAAAGAATAAGAGATCGGCACTCTACAATATGAACCGAGAGTAATAGGACCCCCTATCGGGTTATGAACTTCAACCGATTCTTTGAGCTTTCGCTGTTTTAATTTTAATTTGTGCACTGTGTTCTTAGCAATAAAACTACGCGACGCACCCGTGTCAAACAATACAGAAATAGGAATATTTTTAATTGTAAGGGTACCTCCCAAAACATCGGGTTTACCTGCTCCATCGGAAGCAGCTGGCGGGCTAGACCCGTCATAGATGTGAGCTACTGTAGCTTTCTTAAGCAAAGGACAGTCTTTGACTAGATGATCGGTCTTGCGACAGTTGAAGCACGAGCGAGGGTTCTGAGAGCCTTGGCTCGAGCCTTGAGAATTTGTCTTCTGCCTCTTCGGAGCTGTGCAGACGTTTGAGTAGTGGCCCGGCTTGCCAAAGTTAAAGCAATTTCCTCTTGGCGGCTTGCCAGTCTGAGGTTTTGAAGATGCTGCTTGGCTTGACTCGCCTTGATTTACAGCAGGCTTGCGCTTGTTTCTGGCTTGGCTTCTAGCGCAATCCTGATCCAGATGCCTTTGATCAAGGTCTTCATAGTTGCATGTCATTTCCACTAGCTCGTTGAATTCCAGCTTGACATGGGCCATGGCTCTATCATGATATTGTCGTCTTAGCCCAAGGATAAACCTCTTATTTTTGGACTTCGCAGTGGCGACGAGTTCTGGAGCATAGGGCGACAACATTGTAAATTTGTTCAGATAATCTTGCACGGAAAGATCCCCTTGCTGGAGATTGGCGAAGTCATCGTGCATTCTTTCTAGAGCTTGTTCTGGGACATATTTCTCCTTGAAGAGTTCTTTAAATCCATCCCATGTTCTTCCAGCTTCTCTATTCCCGGCGGTAAGAGATTCCCACCATAATTCAGCTTGTTCCTGCATAAGCCAGGCGCCCATAATAGCTTTGTCTTCGTCTCCTAGCCTTAGGCCTTCAAGAATTTTCTCGCATGTTTTGAGCCATGCAAGGGCCTCTATTACGGTGCCAGTTCCCGAGAAGGTCTTGCCTCCTAAGTTCTTATATCTCTTAGCTACACGGTCAAGCTCGAAGTATTGAGCTGCCGGAGGTTGTATCAAAGGTCCTTCTTGAGCTGGGACTTCTCCCCTTCCTCGGCCTCGGCCGGCACGGCCTCCTCTAGCAGCGGCTGCTCTGGTAGCCATTTGTCAAATTCTGTATAAGCAACGAAAAAGTCAGCTAACAGAAATGATAGTCTATTGCATAGTTAAGCAGAAATTTCTACGGAAAGATAACGATGGACTGATCAATTGTTTTTTCTATTCTGCTCATCTCATTCTAAGACCTTGCTAGTCCTATCTCTAATGAGCGACTCGCCTTAGAATACTACTGATTCTATTTTGACGAAGTGTTTAATGTGTTACACTCTAGAAATAAGGTTAACCAAAGCTCTGATACCAGCTGTGACCATCCCAAAACCCCGTGACACGGTGTTAAGGATAATCATTGGAATATAACACATTAATCATCATTAGCAGATCACAGATAATAGCATAAACGGAAAGTAGAATAATTTACACACATATGACAGCGGAATCATATAGATATCATCACATCAGAGAAGCACAGTACAGGATACAACTTAGTGCATAATGATACATAATCAGTCACCATCGCCAGAGGCGGAATCATACATAAAGAGTACTTAAAATAAATATCAATCTACATCGCCAATGGCGGAATCATAATATAGATACAATAATGGCGGAGAAAATCCAAGTCAGCACAGTGTAGTCAAGCCTCGCCATGAGCCAAAAGGTGCGTCAGAAACCTGTAACTAGGCTGCCCGTGTGAAAATGAGGGCACCCGAGTTTGCAAGGTGAAACAAACTACGAGTCAGTCATGGGACTGGTATGAGAAATCTACTCAACTTATTAACAACAATAATAAAGCAAATCAAAGGACCACGCCACTTTCGCGGAACGGGTTTACTCCAATGAGTGCTAGTGCATGAGATAAAGTAAACGATTAAATCAACGCAATGCTTTTTATAAAATGAAGCCATTATAAGACTCAGGTCCCATCACACAATGCAACGCAAGCCGGAGGATAGAGTTTTTACCTTATAATGGCCAAAAATGCTTCATATGAATAAAACAAAGGTGTTCGATATTATTACTAGTGCATATATGTTTCAAAAGCAAATTCAATCATAAATATAAATCCTAGGCGGCATAGCTACCATCTACTATGTCGCATACTAGTAATACAATCACATCCGCATATTTCGTATTGGAAATTGGATTCCTTCATGAGTCGAGGCAAGGGGCAAGCTCCTCTCCGTTCGAGACACTCTAGCAAATGCCTCGGGACCGCACACAGCAATCCCCTGGATCCTCCAAGGTCGGTCCTCTCTTACTTTTGAGGATTGGCAATTCCTGAACCCACGTTTCCCGGTCCTTACAGACCTATAATCGAGGCGCCTCGTATTCCAACAACCACACAGGTGAAAAGTAAATATAAATGTCAGGGCTGGGAGGTCACTGACACCACCATAGCTAGAAAGAAACGTCGTGCACTCCTTGGGTCCTTCTCCCGTTTTTGACTCATACCGGGGTGTGAGGCTCGCGAATTCATGTTATACCCAAAGCTACATCACACAGACCATGCTTTGATCATCAACCACAAGACTTTGCTTTGCAACAGTAGCCTTGATCATATGCCACTTAGGCGTGCCACACAGGCAATCCACTCCATGCGACTGATTTCTGTCAATACATAACCTCTTAGCTCGTACGTCTCAGAGAAGGGCGTTAAGCAAGAGAATAAATTCTCCGCCGCCAAACAGATATATATTTAACAGAGATCAATCAACACAGAACAAAATCCAATGTCAGACACACAGTCCATTTACAAGTCCGTTCTGGGTCTGAACGAAACCGGAGGCACCAATTCCTCGCATATCCGTACAATCAACAGTATGTGTGGACGGCTACTACTTCAATTCCTTCATGGTAGCTACTCCAATCACGAGCATCAGTAGCGCCCATCCATCCAATGTGGAGATCGTCGGTCTTCAGTCGTCTTCGACTCTTCGACTTCTCAACGTCGATCGATTATTTGAAATGAGATAAACTCGGCCTTTTCAAATAACCCACGTATATTTAGATTTTCAAATCAATCAATCACATGGTTGGACTCTTCAACAGTCACATTTTAGTTATTTAGTTATAATTTTCATGTCAAATACATTCAACCATCACATATCAAGCAAACACAACAAAATTGGTTTATTTCCACTCTATATCGTCCATAATATTTTATAACGATATATCGCCATTTTTATTTGATTCAAAACGGCCATATTTAATTAAACGACGTTTCAGGTCGTGTCGATGCACTGGCGCTGCTTTTCACTAATTTTGTTTTACACATATATGAAAATCTAACCGTTGGATCTTCACAAATTTTACATCATTAGGAAGGTCTTTTCAAAACGAATCCAACGGTTTCAGTTTTGGGAAAATCCGACGGTCGGATCTTCCACACTAACCATTTGAAGTTACGATTTCAATTTACGAACTGCAGCGTCGTTATTCGATTTAATTTAATTATATTTATATATATATATATAATCGTTTCTGGCGCTGTTTTTCTTCAGTTTTGAATTAAACATTCCAGACAATCCAACCGTCGGATCTTCACAAAGTTGGTGCCGTTGGAAAGATATTTCCAAGGCGAACCCAACGGTTGAGGTTTCGGGAAAATCCAATGGTCGGATCTTCCGCACTAGTCATTTGAAATCACGGTTTCAAAATATGAACTGCACGGCCACGTTTCGTTTTAATTCTATTTATATTTATATATTTATATAAATATAGTTCATTCAAAAATTCCTATATCGTTTCCACTTCAATTATTTCACTAACGCCTTTAATTTTTGGAAAATTTCGCCATAACCTCCTTTGTACGGGAGGGTCTGGGAAAATTCCCAAACAGCCACACGGGCGTCTCATATCAAAAAGAAAAAGAAAAAGCCAAGCGGCTAGCCAACAGGCTCATAAAATCATCACCCAAACAAAGCGGTAAATGTGTACCTATTTGTCGGGCACAAAATTCTATTTCTCTTCTCTAGCCCCTTTTGCTTTAACCTGTTCAATAGATATGCATGTACATATATACAATTTCTAACATTTATCATTTTCCATTCAAATTTCATATTTGATTTGCTTTGGTTTAAAAACACCATTCATTCTAATGTTGCATGCATAGGCTAAAATCATATCATTAGCTAGTTAATGTATATTTCAACTCATGCACGTTTATTTGAACAAATGGGTATCTTTAACACTTCACATTTCAAAGATGATAATTTTGGCGAACTAACATAGATTTCAACACATGACTATTTTATTTAGTTCCTGTGCATGTTAAAAATAATATTTCTTCCACAAATATTTATTTCAACGTCCGCATATCTTTAGCATGTCACACATATGATAAAAATGATATTTTTTATCATTTAAAATATTTATTCGACAAATAGATGTTTCAGCACTTCATAGTTTCAATAAAAATGTAATTTTTATCGTTCGATCTTTTTATTCAACACATGAACTTTTCCACTACACACACTTCTCAACAAATGAGCATTTCCACACATGGACATTTTATTTATGTTGTTCATATTAGAAAGATAGGATTTTTATGATTGAAATTATTTATATAAGGCGAATATTTTTCATACTTCATATATATATAAAAATGTGATTTTTATTGTTTAAACACTTCATTCATTCACAAATGAATTTAATTTTCACACAACACTTTTCAACACACAAACATTTCCACACATGGATATAATTTCAATATATGGCTTTAATTTCTATGCATGAAAATAATTTCAACGTATGAAAATAATTCTAACACACAAAGATTATTCAAAATTTCGGCAGCATAACGGCAGGGTAGTTAAAACCGGCACCGTCCCTAGTACGGCTCCTCGCTCTACCTTAAAACCTCACGGTTTTTGACAATGGGGATTCATGCATCTAATTCGCACGCAGGCGGCATGTTTATTTTTATTTCCACAAATATTTCCAATTCATTTCAATCACCAATGGGTATTTTTCAACCACAACCAAACAATATCAACCACAAACAATTATTCAACCATTCGTATTTTTGTTTGTAACAACCCGTAAAATCTGGGCCAGTTTAAAATTTTTATTTTGGCAATTTTAGCGAATTCTGATTATTTAATATGAATTATTTTAAATAATATCGACGAGAATTTATTTTGAATATAATTCGAACGTATATATTATACGCGTCGTCGTTAGAATATAAATATTTATATATAATTATAAATAGAATTGAAAATGGCGCGGTAGTTCGATAATTCGATTTCAAACTTCAATTGAATGTACCGGGTGCAAAACAATCCGGATTTTAGTGAAACCAAAAATAATGGAATCTAATAGTGAATATCTTTCCAACGAATCCGAGAAATCAAGATTTCATATCGGGAATCAAAAGATATGTCCAGTTGAAAATTCTGAATAGTCGCTATGGAATTCAGGCCCTTAAAAATGGACATTTTGCAAATGACCTCGGATTTCGACGAAACCACTTTTGTTGGGTCCGCAGTGTAAAGTTATTGCTAGATTTCAAATTTCATAATTTTTCGAATCAATATGTGAGCGTGGCAAAAGAAAACGCGTTTGACCAGTTTCTATTGAATTTAATCGACTGGAAATTGGCCATTTTTCAAACGGTCTCAGAATTCGACGAAACTAGTTTTGTTAGGACCGTATCGTCAATACGAAACTAGAAAATATTTTTCTGGAATTTTTCTAGTTAGTATGTGACCCCGGTAATTTGAAATGTACGTTTAAAATTCAATATAAGGATTTAAATTGTAAATTTCAACAGAAACTGATTGTAACGATCAAACCAGCTTGCGATACATATCCCATTGTGTTCGGAATGGGGGTAAAACGCTATGGACGACAGGCGGTGGACCTCGTTTCGAGATCGTATGTAAAAGTCAACCCTTGTGCATAATTAAATAATTAAATAATAAAATAAAAAAAATAAAAAAACTACCTTTCCCCCTTTTCTTCTTCAATTGCCCCCCCCCCCCCCCCCGATCAGTTATTCACGAAACATAAAAAAAAAAAAAAAAAAAAAAGAAAAACCCTAACCCTAAAAGCATCGCGCCGCCGCCCCCCGACGCCGAACCCTTCGCTGAAGCCCGCCTCGTCTTCCCTCCTCCCCCCAGGCACCGCACGAGCCATCGAGCAGAAGCAGCCCCCTCGTCGAAGCCTCGAACCACCGCCGCGACGTCTCAGAATCTCCGAACGCCGCCCTCGACTCCCCTCCTCCCCTTCGCAAACCACAGTGAGTTTTTTTAGTTAATTTATTTTCATTTTTATTTCTGATTTACAAAACTGTTTTTTTTTTAGAAGTTATATTACTGTTTTTTTTAGATTTTAAAACAGGAAATTTTTAAAGTAAATAAAAACTGTTTTAAAAGAAATCAAAAACAGAAATTTAAAAAGGAGATTTAAAAACTGTTTTAAAAGAAATAAAAACAGAAATTTAAAAAGGAGATTTAAAAACTGTTTTAAAAGAAATAAAAACAGAAATTTAAAAAGGAGATTTAAAAACTGTTTTTAAAAAAGAAATCAAAAACTGATTTTTAAAAAAAGGAGAAATCGAAAACTGTTTTTGAAAAATAATTTAAAAACTGTTTTGAAAAATAATTTAAAAACTGTTTTGAAAAAGGCAAAACTGCATTTTGAAAAAGAATATAAAAACTGCATTCATTTTTAAAAGGGATTTTTAAAAACTGCATTTTCTAGAAAATAAAAACTGCATTTTCTAGAAAATAAAAACTGCATTTTTCTAGAAGATGAAAACTATTTTTCTAAAAGGAAAAAACTGCATTTGAAAAAGAGAAAATAAAAACTGCATTTTTTGAAAAAAAAGAAGAAAAAAATGCATTTTTAATAAAAGAAAAACTGCATTTATTTTAAAGATAAAAACTGCATTTATTTAAAAGAAAAAAAAAGATTATAAAAGCAGTTTTGAAAGAATAATAAAAATATAATCTTTATATTTAATAGCGAAGTCAAAATGCAATCTTTATATATTGAATAACATAGTGAAATTCGATTTTTACCTATGTAGAGGATACAGTCAACGAAAGCAACAAGAAGGACAAGTAGGCGAAGTTTCTATTAAGGAAATCAATCGTGTGAGAGGATAGCTATTGGTGAGAATTTCTCACTCTTCAATTTATTTTCTAGTTATATATATATATACTAGGATGCAGACGGTGTTTAGTAGCACCCGACACAATCGTCCACAGACCATGGACTTGTTTGTTTGATTGCAAATTAGTTAGACTATTTGGTTTGGTTTGAATGGTTTGGTGAAATGAATTATATATATGGAAAGTGCATATATCATATATATTGAAAGTGAATATATCATATATATTGAAAGTGAATATATCATATAATTGAAAGTGAAAATAATATATATATATTGAAAGTGAAAATATTGAATATATTGAAAGTGCAAATAATATATATATTGAAAGTGAAAATATTGAATATATTGAAAGTGAAAATATCGAATATATCGAAAGTGAAAATATCGAATATATTGAAAGTGAAAATATTATATATATTAGAAGTGTATGAAATATATATATTGAAAGTGAAAGTATCGAATATATTGAAAATGAATATATCGTAGGTATTGAAAACGAAAATATCGTATATAGTGAAAAGTGAATATATATATATATATATGAATTGAAAACGATGTATATGAAATATTCGAATTGAAAACGATGTATATGAAATATTCGAATTGAACTAAATAGAAAACGAATTCGAATTGAATAGAAAACGAATTCGAAATGAATTGAATAGAAAACGAATTCGAAATGAATTGAATAGAAAACGAATTCGAAATGAATTGAATAGAAAACGAATTCGAAATGAATTGAATAGAAAACGAATTCGAATTGAATTGAATAGAAAACGAATTCGAATTGAATTGAATAGAAAACGAATTCGAATTGAATTGAATAGAAAACGAATTCGAATTGAATTGAATAGAAAACGAATTCGAATTGAATTGAATAGAAAACGAATTCGAATTGAATTGAATAGAAAACGAATTCGAATTGAATTGAATAGAAAACGAATTCGAAATGAATTGAATTGAAAACGAATTCAAATTGAACTGAAATTTGAATTGAATAGAAATGAATTTTAAAACGAATCTCTAAAGAAGAATTCAATTGTGATTTGAATTGAAATGGAAGTTGAAAATGTTTTGAAACGAATTCAAAACTATTTATATAATTCGTTTTAAATAGAAATCGACGAAATATATATTATATATATTATATATATAATAAATGGCCTGAATAGAACGCGCCGCGCCGCGGCAGTTCGCGAATTTCGACCATTGACTTCGAACGGACATTGCGGGAGATCCGACCGTCAGATTCTCCTAAAATCAGAACCGTTGGGTTCGTATCGAAAAGAGCTTTCTAAGGAATATTAGAAATTTGAAATCTAACGGTTGGATTTGGAATTACGTCCAAATCAAATTTGAAAAAGGTCGCTGTAAGTGCAGTTCGATGGCCATTGATGGAAATCGACCGTACAGGCCTTGATAAAATTATTAAAAATAGTAATAATTTGTGTAAAATCATAAGAAATGATTTGTGAAGATTTGGGATGAAAAACTCCATATTTGAAAAGATAAAAATATATTTTTATCGAAATGAACTAGTTATTAACTAGAAAAATAATCCAATGGTTAAAAATAAATAAATTGGATTAGATTTGAATTGAAATTATCAATGGATATTTTCGATATTGGATTCCGTGATTACAGATATTGTGATAGGAATTTGGAAGATATCGATATCGTTATTCCCGATATGATATCTGTTAGTTCCAGGATTTGATGTTAAATATAAGTCAATACTCTCTCTATTTAAAACCTTATATTTAATGTCAAATTTGATTGATGGATGGTTTGGATTGTGCTCGACCAGTTTATGAGCAGAATATGCTTTTACATTTAGCATTGGGTTGGGTTGAAAATATCTGTGTGCTAACGCCTTGTGAAACACTTCACGATTTGACGATAAGGTGTTTAGCGATGTTGTGTTCATTTCAAATTTAACGAATGATTGTGAAATGATATTTTTCTTAAGTGAAAAGAAATGTATTCCCGATTTTGGACAGGGAATGTTTTATAAAAATGTTTTATAAAACAGAAAGGATTTCGAGGCCCAAAACCCGATGATTTCTAAAGTGATTTAGAAAATGTATTATATGTTACATTGTGGTTCATCGCATAATCGATTAGTTGCTATTGATGATGTATCTGTTTGGTGGCGGAGAATTTATTCTCTTGCTTAACACCCTTCTTTGAGACGTACGAGCTCAAAGGTTATGTGATTAATAGTGACTGATCATATGCGTGAATTACTGATGTGAAGTACTATATTTTGAAAGTACTTGTGATTATTACGTTGTGAAATGATTTTCCCTACTTCGGGATATGAAATGATTTAGTATGTGACTAAAGATTCGGGTAACCCTGAGACTAAAAGTATGGGTGAGAGGGCGGTGTATGCTCTCCTGAGTGGGAGGTGCATCGTCGGTGTAGCCTACTCCTATGTGGGGTAGGTGCACATATATATATCGAGTTGCGAGGTGCGTACCCTTTGCCTTGTCGATGGGGAGCACGATATTTGGTTGCATACTTGTTTGTATGCATTGTTATGTTTTGGAATTCACATTTCCAAATGATTTGATTTAAAATCCCGAAGTGAAATCTACTTTGATATAGAAAGTTAGATAGTTATTTCAAATGATTTGAAATAAGAAATCGGGAATAAAATCCAAAGGAATAATTTCTGTAAATTGAATTGGATTTGGAAAATCTAAGTGTTGTGATTAATCTAAGTGGGTAGATTGGGATATTGCATGTTGTGTGATGCATAGTAGATCCATATATCTATATTGATTGTTGCTTATACACTGGCTTTCATGGGGGTAAACCCGTTCCGCGAAAGTGGCGTGGTCCCGTGATTTGCCTTATTTTTAAACAAGTTTAACAACTGTTTTTGAGTTCTCACACCAGTCCCATGACTGACCTGTAGTTTGCTTTTCCCTTGCGAACTCGGGTGCCCCTATTTTCCACACGGGCAGTCGAGTAGTTTTATTTTGCAGATGTTTTGAGCAGGAGTCTGGATTGAAGCTTTAAGCTGTGTCCAGGCATTTACAGTCTTCCGCTGTGTAGTTTATATTTCCGCTGTGCATTGTATTACATTTATGTAAATTTATCTTCCGCTGTGTATTATTATCGATATACTCTGATATTCTGTACTCTGATGTAACATTATTATGATGTTTATTGAAGTCTTCTGTTATTTGTTCTGATGTGTTGTATACCCAAAGTTAGCGTATGCGGGATTCGAACGGTCTTGGTCGGTTTAGCGATCGATTAGGTCCGGGCGAAATCCGTGTCGTTACAACGTGGTATCAGAGCTTTGGTTAAACTCGAATCTTTGGGGTACAACTCATTAGAACTGAACAAAAGACTCATCAGAGGTAGGATTAGTAATGTCCTATAAAAGAATCCTCATTAGAGATAGAATCAGTAGCATTCTAGGATGAGTGACTCGTTAGAGATGGGGTTAGAAATGCCCCAGAATGAGTCGAGAGTTATTTGTTTATAAATAACGTATTTGTGATTATATATATAATCTGATTTTAGAAAATATGATTTTTAAATATATAAAATTATATATTTGAAAATATAATCAATTAATTGATTGATGTTTGTGTTGTTTGTTTACTTGTTTGATAATTTTTAACCATTTAGCCAATTGAACCAAATATTGGATTGTATTGAAAATTGGTTGCATTTGCTTGCATATACATATATATCATTGAACAGGTCATAGCAAGGAGGCTAGAGCCAGAGAATAAAATTTGTTTGCCCGACAAATAGGTACATGTTTACTACATAATTTCCTGTTTTGTTTGGGTGATGATGATTTTGTGAGCCTATTGGCTAGCCGCTTGGCTTTTTCTTTTTCTTTTTGAGATCTGAAGGACCGGGAACGCTATTTGCAATTTCCCGATGCTCCCATTGCAGGGGAGGTTATGGCGAAATTTTTCGAAAATTTAGGGTGTTAGCCAAATTTTTGAAATTTTGAAAATTCTCAGAAACTGAAAAGTTGGAGAATGGAAGCCAGGTCGAGCGTAGAGTTGAATTATCAAACCACTTTCGACTTTGTTCCTTTTCGGGGACGAAAAGTTTTAAGTGGGGGAGATTGTAACAACCCGTAAAATCTGGGCCAGTTTAAAATTTTTATTTTGGCAATTTTAGCGAATTCTGATTATTTAATATGAATTATTTTAAATAATATCGACGAGAATTTATTTTGAATATAATTCGAACGTATATATTATACGCGTCGTCGTTAGAATATAAATATTTATATATAATTATAAATAGAATTGAAAATGGCGCGGTAGTTCGATAATTCGATTTCAAACTTCAATTGAATGTACCGGGTGCAAAACAATCCGGATTTTAGTGAAACCAAAAATAATGGAATCTAATAGTGAATATCTTTCCAACGAATCCGAGAAATCAAGATTTCATATCGGGAATCAAAAGATATGTCCAGTTGAAAATTCTGAATAGTCGCTATGGAATTCAGGCCCTTAAAAATGGACATTTTGCAAATGACCTCGGATTTCGACGAAACCACTTTTGTTGGGTCCGCAGTGTAAAGTTATTGCTAGATTTCAAATTTCATAATTTTTCGAATCAATATGTGAGCGTGGCAAAAGAAAACGCGTTTGACCAGTTTCTATTGAATTTAATCGACTGGAAATTGGCCATTTTTCAAACGGTCTCAGAATTCGACGAAACTAGTTTTGTTAGGACCGTATCGTCAATACGAAACTAGAAAATATTTTTCTGGAATTTTTCTAGTTAGTATGTGACCCCGGTAATTTGAAATGTACGTTTAAAATTCAATATAAGGATTTAAATTGTAAATTTCAACAGAAACTGATTGTAACGATCAAACCAGCTTGCGATACATATCCCATTGTGTTCGGAATGGGGGTAAAACGCTATGGACGACAGGCGGTGGACCTCGTTTCGAGATCGTATGTAAAAGTCAACCCTTGTGCATAATTAAATAATTAAATAATAAAATAAAAAAAATAAAAAAACTACCTTTCCCCCTTTTCTTCTTCAATTGCCCCCCCCCCCGATCAGTTATTCACGAAACATAAAAAAAAAAAAAAAAAAAAAAAAAACCCTAACCCTAAAAGCATCGCGCCGCCGCCCCCCGACGCCGAACCCTTCGCTGAAGCCCGCCTCGTCTTCCCTCCTCCCCCCAGGCACCGCACGAGCCATCGAGCAGAAGCAGCCCCCTCGTCGAAGCCTCGAACCACCGCCGCGACGTCTCAGAATCTCCGAACGCCGCCCTCGACTCCCCTCCTCCCCTTCGCAAACCACAGTGAGTTTTTTTAGTTAATTTATTTTCATTTTTATTTCTGATTTACAAAACTGTTTTTTTTTAGAAGTTATATTACTGTTTTTTTTAGATTTTAAAACAGGAAATTTTTAAAGTAAATAAAAACTGTTTTAAAAGAAATCAAAAACAGAAATTTAAAAAGGAGATTTAAAAACTGTTTTAAAAGAAATAAAAACAGAAATTTAAAAAGGAGATTTAAAAACTGTTTTAAAAGAAATAAAAACAGAAATTTAAAAAGGAGATTTAAAAACTGTTTTTAAAAAAGAAATCAAAAACTGATTTTTAAAAAAAGGAGAAATCGAAAACTGTTTTTGAAAAATAATTTAAAAACTGTTTTGAAAAATAATTTAAAAACTGTTTTGAAAAAGGCAAAACTGCATTTTGAAAAAGAATATAAAAACTGCATTCATTTTTAAAAGGGATTTTTAAAAACTGCATTTTCTAGAAAATAAAAACTGCATTTTCTAGAAAATAAAAACTGCATTTTTCTAGAAGATGAAAACTATTTTTCTAAAAGGAAAAAACTGCATTTGAAAAAGAGAAAATAAAAACTGCATTTTTTGAAAAAAAAGAAGAAAAAAATGCATTTTTAATAAAAGAAAAACTGCATTTATTTTAAAGATAAAAACTGCATTTATTTAAAAGAAAAAAAAAGATTATAAAAGCAGTTTTGAAAGAATAATAAAAATATAATCTTTATATTTAATAGCGAAGTCAAAATGCAATCTTTATATATTGAATAACATAGTGAAATTCGATTTTTACCTATGTAGAGGATACAGTCAACGAAAGCAACAAGAAGGACAAGTAGGCGAAGTTTCTATTAAGGAAATCAATCGTGTGAGAGGATAGCTATTGGTGAGAATTTCTCACTCTTCAATTTATTTTCTAGTTATATATATATATACTAGGATGCAGACGGTGTTTAGTAGCACCCGACACAATCGTCCACAGACCATGGACTTGTTTGTTTGATTGCAAATTAGTTAGACTATTTGGTTTGGTTTGAATGGTTTGGTGAAATGAATTATATATATGGAAAGTGCATATATCATATATATTGAAAGTGAATATATCATATATATTGAAAGTGAATATATCATATAATTGAAAGTGAAAATAATATATATATATTGAAAGTGAAAATATTGAATATATTGAAAGTGCAAATAATATATATATTGAAAGTGAAAATATTGAATATATTGAAAGTGAAAATATCGAATATATCGAAAGTGAAAATATCGAATATATTGAAAGTGAAAATATTATATATATTAGAAGTGTATGAAATATATATATTGAAAGTGAAAGTATCGAATATATTGAAAATGAATATATCGTAGGTATTGAAAATGAAAATATCGTATATAGTGAAAAGTGAATATATATATATATATATATATGAATTGAAAACGATGTATATGAAATATTCGAATTGAAAACGATGTATATGAAATATTCGAATTGAACTAAATAGAAAACGAATTCGAATTGAATAGAAAACGAATTCGAAATGAATTGAATAGAAAACGAATTCGAAATGAATTGAATAGAAAACGAATTCGAAATGAATTGAATAGAAAACGAATTCGAAATGAATTGAATAGAAAACGAATTCGAATTGAATTGAATAGAAAACGAATTCGAATTGAATTGAATAGAAAACGAATTCGAATTGAATTGAATAGAAAACGAATTCGAATTGAATTGAATAGAAAACGAATTCGAATTGAATTGAATAGAAAACGAATTCGAATTGAATTGAATAGAAAACGAATTCGAATTGAATTGAATAGAAAACGAATTCGAAATGAATTGAATTGAAAACGAATTCAAATTGAACTGAAATTTGAATTGAATAGAAATGAATTTTAAAACGAATCTCTAAAGAAGAATTCAATTGTGATTTGAATTGAAATGGAAGTTGAAAATGTTTTGAAACGAATTCAAAACTATTTATATAATTCGTTTTAAATAGAAATCGACGAAATATATATTATATATATTATATATATAATAAATGGCCTGAATAGAACGCGCCGCGCCGCGGCAGTTCGCGAATTTCGACCATTGACTTCGAACGGACATTGCGGGAGATCCGACCGTCAGATTCTCCTAAAATCAGAACCGTTGGGTTCGTATCGAAAAGAGCTTTCTAAGGAATATTAGAAATTTGAAATCTAACGGTTGGATTTGGAATTACGTCCAAATCAAATTTGAAAAAGGTCGCTGTAAGTGCAGTTCGATGGCCATTGATGGAAATCGACCGTACAGGCCTTGATAAAATTATTAAAAATAGTAATAATTTGTGTAAAATCATAAGAAATGATTTGTGAAGATTTGGGATGAAAAACTCCATATTTGAAAAGATAAAAATATATTTTTATCGAAATGAACTAGTTATTAACTAGAAAAATAATCCAATGGTTAAAAATAAATAAATTGGATTAGATTTGAATTGAAATTATCAATGGATATTTTCGATATTGGATTCCGTGATTACAGATATTGTGATAGGAATTTGGAAGATATCGATATCGTTATTCCCGATATGATATCTGTTAGTTCCAGGATTTGATGTTAAATATAAGTCAATACTCTCTCTATTTAAAACCTTATATTTAATGTCAAATTTGATTGATGGATGGTTTGGATTGTGCTCGACCAGTTTATGAGCAGAATATGCTTTTACATTTAGCATTGGGTTGGGTTGAAAATATCTGTGTGCTAACGCCTTGTGAAACACTTCACGATTTGACGATAAGGTGTTTAGCGATGTTGTGTTCATTTCAAATTTAACGAATGATTGTGAAATGATATTTTTCTTAAGTGAAAAGAAATGTATTCCCGATTTTGGACAGGGAATGTTTTATAAAAATGTTTTATAAAACAGAAAGGATTTCGAGGCCCAAAACCCGATGATTTCTAAAGTGATTTAGAAAATGTATTATATGTTACATTGTGGTTCATCGCATAATCGATTAGTTGCTATTGATGATGTATCTGTTTGGTGGCGGAGAATTTATTCTCTTGCTTAACACCCTTCTTTGAGACGTACGAGCTCAAAGGTTATGTGATTAATAGTGACTGATCATATGCGTGAATTACTGATGTGAAGTACTATATTTTGAAAGTACTTGTGATTATTACGTTGTGAAATGATTTTCCCTACTTCGGGATATGAAATGATTTAGTATGTGACTAAAGATTCGGGTAACCCTGAGACTAAAAGTATGGGTGAGAGGGCGGTGTATGCTCTCCTGAGTGGGAGGTGCATCGTCGGTGTAGCCTACTCCTATGTGGGGTAGGTGCACATATATATATCGAGTTGCGAGGTGCGTACCCTTTGCCTTGTCGATGGGGAGCACGATATTTGGTTGCATACTTGTTTGTATGCATTGTTATGTTTTGGAATTCACATTTCCAAATGATTTGATTTAAAATCCCGAAGTGAAATCTACTTTGATATAGAAAGTTAGATAGTTATTTCAAATGATTTGAAATAAGAAATCGGGAATAAAATCCAAAGGAATAATTTCTGTAAATTGAATTGGATTTGGAAAATCTAAGTGTTGTGATTAATCTAAGTGGGTAGATTGGGATATTGCATGTTGTGTGATGCATAGTAGATCCATATATCTATATTGATTGTTGCTTATACACTGGCTTTCATGGGGGTAAACCCGTTCCGCGAAAGTGGCGTGGTCCCGTGATTTGCCTTATTTTTAAACAAGTTTAACAACTGTTTTTGAGTTCTCACACCAGTCCCATGACTGACCTGTAGTTTGCTTTTCCCTTGCGAACTCGGGTGCCCCTATTTTCCACACGGGCAGTCGAGTAGTTTTATTTTGCAGATGTTTTGAGCAGGAGTCTGGATTGAAGCTTTAAGCTGTGTCCAGGCATTTACAGTCTTCCGCTGTGTAGTTTATATTTCCGCTGTGCATTGTATTACATTTATGTAAATTTATCTTCCGCTGTGTATTATTATCGATATACTCTGATATTCTGTACTCTGATGTAACATTATTATGATGTTTATTGAAGTCTTCTGTTATTTGTTCTGATGTGTTGTATACCCAAAGTTAGCGTATGCGGGATTCGAACGGTCTTGGTCGGTTTAGCGATCGATTAGGTCCGGGCGAAATCCGTGTCGTTACATTGTTCCAATATTTCACACCAATTCACCACAATAAATATCGTCCATGGTTTGTGGACGAGGGGAGTATATATATATAATATAATATATATTTGCTATATTTCACTTGCATTTCAACACATATATCACTTATTCTATGCATGTAAAATTCATACTTCGCTTATATAGCTTACACTACGCATGTACATGAGGTATACAACACGTATGTAATTTATATTTCGCTTATATAAATTATACACGACGTTTTCCATTCAATTTCACGTTAATTTATATTTCTCACATTGGTTTTCTGAGCGCTAAAAATCGATACGATGTCAGAAAAATCCGCAGCTTCTTCTATTGGGTAGAGAGCTTCCTTGCGGTCTCGATGTTTCCTATTTCATCGAATTTCGTCAACACACCAAAAAGATATGATTTTTCAAAGTGTAAAGATCAAAGAAAAACTCACTTTCACGAAGCTTCAAAACTAGGTTTACAGTTTTCGCGAAATCAGTGGCACGTGGGGACGATCGGGGAGTTGGACGTGGAAGAGGGAAGAGAGGGCTTTAAATCGGTGGTGGTTTGGTGGCGTTCGGTGGTCGGTGGCGTTCAGGGCGGCGGCGGGAAGTGCTCGACTTCCTGGCGTCGATACGGGCGGAGGAGGCGACGAGGGTGGCAGCGGTGGGGTCGGATTTGAAGAGGAGGCTGAGGCGCGTCGAATGGTGGCGGCGGCGAAGGCTGTAAGTGGCGGTAGCGGCGGAGGCGGAGGAGAGAAGGTGGTGAACGGGTTTCGCCGTTGATCGGGGGGGTTTTTTTTTTAAAAAAAAATTTATGAATGGAAAATTCTGATTGGCCGAGGACTATATTAAATTTTTAAATAGTGTTTTCTCAAACGAACTCCTTTTTAAACCCAATGACTGTCGCCCCTAGCTAAATACCCCCATTCCGGACACAATGGGATATGTTTCGTAGGCCAATTCGACTATTACAGTCAGTTATTTTTCAAATTAAAATATAAAACATTCGATATTTAATTCTGAACGCACATTTCAATTTGCCAGGGCCACAAACTGATTCGAAAAATTCCAGAAAAATAAATCTAGCTATGTTTTGACGATACGGTCCTAACAAAACCAGTTTCGTCGAATTCTGAGCTCGTTTGAAAAACGGCCATTTTCTGGTCGATCCAATTTAACAGAAATCGACCAAACACATTTTCTTTTGCCACGCTCACATACTAGCTTCAAAATTTATGAAATTTGAAACCTAGCAATAGTTTGACATCTCGGACCCAACAAAAGTGGTTTCGTCGAATTCCGAGGTCGTATTCAAAATATCAATTTTCCAGGGCTATATATTCTATATACCGACCCTTCTGAAAATTCATTCGGCCATAACTTTTGATTCCCGTTATGAAACTTCGATTTTTCAGATTCGTTAGAAAGGTATTGACTAACAGATTTAAATATTTTTGGTTTCGCTAAAATCCGTTATATTTTCCACCTTGCACAGTCAGTCAAAGTTCGAATTCAAATTTTCAAACCGACTCACTATTCCTAATTCACTATTTTGTTGAAATATTCTATTTCAATTGTTCAAATTCCTTTGAAATAACCAATTTAAAATTTTTAAATTGGCTCATATTTTCCGGGTTATTACAGGCAGTTTCCCTTACGTGCTCCAAGAAACTAGTAGTAGCCTATCCTTAGGCACACCCTCACTCTAGCCCTTAGGTAAGAAGCGGACAACTTCTAGAGATCTACCTAACTCATTAAAAACCATTTAAAACCTTATAACTATTAGAGAAAGGTGGGATCACAAAACACTTAATACCTAATAAGAGTGAGCCATATGACTACAGTCTAAACTTCAGGATTAAACCCTTAGGAGAGGAGTGAGTCCAACCACTTAATACCATCAAAAGGTGGATCAATCACTTAATACATTCTTGTGGCAAGCTTATCACATGTTAGGTGGCCCATGGCACTAGATGTCTCATATTAACTTGACTTCTTATAGTTGAGTTGTCCCAGCTGACGTCTACTACAAGTAGGGGTTAACCTTGCATTCACATGTCATTATATTACTAAAGACCATTTACATATTGGCATATATAAAAATTTCTAATTGGGATATTCAATACGAAATTCCAAACTAAACATGATGAATACATATTTCAGATACCTAGATTACATTTTATAATAATTACACATGAATGCGTAATAAATGGGAAACGCATGAAGAAAAGCGCACTAAACGATGAAATGTTAGCCTTCACTCCAAACAGAAGATATACATATGACATTTCCTATGTTCAAAGCATGGCATATAAGATTTGAATCAAAGCATTAATAAGAAAATAATCATAACATAACAAAAGATAGACTTGTAATCCTAGGCTTTTTGGATTACATCTATATACAAGAAGGGACTAAATAACATTATATACATTCTTTCTAGTGCACTTTTACCATCTTTCTATTTTGAGTGATTTTCACACAAAAATAGTTATTTTATTAACATGTGATATATTTTACCAAATCTAAATAAAAAAGAGATTTGAACACACATAATTTATACTACCTAAGTCCACAAATATTATGCAAGTTTGGATTTACAATAGCAGGGAAAGAAGATAAAATAGACTATATTATGAATTTACATAAGAATAGCAACAAGGAAACCTCTTTTCATCTATATCCGCAATCAAAAACCAAACAATAAATTTAGATTGAAAACTCCATAAAATTAGATGTTTGGGGGATTTTATATTTCATTTTCGTGAATCCCAAACCCCATAGGCATTATCAATTCAGATTTATATATTAACAAGCCAGAAGAAAGAAGTAAACTTAAAAATCCCACTCATAGTACTAAAGAAAGAGAAAACTAGGTAAATTTCTAGATTTGGATTATAGCCATGCACAAAAGTTCTCAACTTCTTCTGCTTTTAAAATTATATATGTTAGATCTAGTAATTCTAAGAATAAAACAGAATATAGTAGATGAAGGAAAAGGTAAGAAGTACCTACTCCTAGATTAGACCATAACACTGACAGAGACGAAGAAGAAGAAATGGCAGAAGAAAGCCTTAAAATATGTAAACTCGGAGAGAGGTTGAGGCTTTATTTATGTATCAAAATGTGTAGGAGACATTGGATCACTCATATAAGATCTATACCATCCATGACACCTAAACCTAAAATAATACAAAATACCTAGCTATTACCATCTTCCTAGGCCATGTAGAGGTCGACCTTCCTCTTGGAGGGCGGTCAACCGATCAGTCGACCCCTTTTCACAAGGAGCGATTGACCGCCTTTTACCTTAGGCGTTCTAAATTTAATTCATATGGTTGATTAATTGATTAATAAAATGTAATTAATTTCTTTGGTATCTTTTGTATCGCGTCCTCTTTTTACACGTATATATTTATACATAACTTTGAATTTGGGTACAAAAAATTCCTTTATGCCAATTGTATTTATTTTATTCCATATTTTTCTCATTAGATTCAAATTCAAATCTATATGCTTATTATTTATTATTATTTTATATTCAAAAATTGTTATATGCTTATCTTCTACATAGAGACCCTTTTTCAACAAATAAAATATGAAAATGGACTAGAATCTTGCAAGGAATACAACGGTGATATTTTCATGGTAAAATTCCCATATATTAAATGTCCATATTTTTAGTTATTAATTATTATTATAGTTATCTACGTCAAGTTAGAGTATATTTTACGGGTGTTACACAAGAAATATTCTTGTATTTCTTGTAACTATCTTTTTTCCGCTATGCTATAATGATCGATATATGAATTCCATTGTACTATATGTTGCAAATATCAGCATTTGTGAGGACATATTATTGTAACTGTCTAAGCAGGCTTATTTTTTGTACTTTAATTTGTATGTCTGTGTTTGTATATATATGGGTATATATACTATTTACTTCATAAGAAAGAGTGTTGTTATATTAATTTTTATTATTCTGTTGTGAGAATCTATATCTACTCTGATTCTAATGTTGTTGTCTTCTTCTTCTATTCTAAACCATTTTTCTCACCTTCTTATTTCTTTCTCCAAACTTCTTGCTTGTTTTTTAAATTTGGCTCCTATGCGGACTGGATGAACTGAGCAGGTCGTTTCAATCTCTACTTACATTTAGTAGTAAACATCATTGTTATTTTCTAAATTGTATGTTGTATTTAATATATGTTTTAAATTTTCAAGTTCAAAGTACCATAACTACTAGTAGTATAAATGATTTTGCATATTCATTCTGAGTCAGAGCACACTATTTATCCGATGTAGAATTATCATGACAATTAAAATATGGCTTTGAGTCTAAAGAATGTAATAATATTTAACAAGAAACATCCTCAAGTATATGATTATATATTGCCTTGACTGACTGGATGATAAATGCTATAGATAACAGTATTGTTACTGCCCAATAACGAGGACAACCTTGGTTTATTTTTATTTACTTGATTGTAATTGTTTGATGGGTTTAAAGTGTACTTGATTTTGATAAATTAAGAAGTTCCAAACACATAATTCAAATTTTTCTTTAAAATTTCAACATATTCAATAGGTCTTGCAACTTACATATCACATATTTTAATTATTTTACGTATATTATGTTATAGTCCATGTGTGAAGCATAGGTTCACTCTAGTTTCCTTCATCTTTTTGGTCATTTCCTATGTGCTTTCCACATGATTATCTTCTCATTATACCTAGATTTCATTGCGAAGCCTTTTAGTTTCATGCTACACAATGTGTGGGTGGCACGTGGCACCCCAGACTCTGTCCAAAGCTCTCTATGTCCCTAATCTGATCAAGCACAAGTCTAATGGCAGAATCATGAAGGCATTTCCTAAGGTAAAAAATGTGAAAAACGTTATAGATTCCTGCTAATTTCTCCGGGATCTCCAAACTATAAGCCAGTTACCTAATTCATTCTAGGATCGTGAGTGACCCAATGAATCTGGGATCTAACTTTCCAGCTTTTCCAAACCGAGCGGTGCTCAAATTAAGTGTCATCTCCAAAACTGTCTGAAGGCTCCTCCGAAACTCACTAGTAAACAGAGGGTCTTGATCACTCATTATACTCAAAGGAATTCCATTAAGTCGCACTTTTTCCTTGTATAAAGTTGGGCTAATAAAGTTGTGGTTCTGTACTTCTTTACCGAAATGAAGTGCGACGTCTTCATTAATCGGTCCAGTATTTACCAAAAAGCTTCATTTTCCTTCTGAGTCATTGGTAGCCCATCTATAAAATCCATGAGACATGTTCTAATTTCCAAATGGGAACCTTCAAAGGTAGTATTAACCCTCCGGGTTTACCTTGCTCGGCTTTGACTTTCTGATAAGTCAAGCACCTCACCATAAACTCAACAACATCCTTCTTCATACCTTCCTAAAAGAAACCCTCCTTTATATCTTTATATATCTTGCCCCACGGGATGTATAGTCATTCCTGAATGATGACATTCCTTAAGGATTTTAACTCTATAATTACCAGTCCTTAGCACGCAAAGTCGTCTATCCCTTCTAAAGCTTCCATCACTATCCATTGAATACCTATCAAAATTGGGAAAGCATTCTCCATTATTTAGCTTCCCTACCAGTACGTTCAATTCTTCATTTAGACATACCAATACGTTCAATTCTTCATTTAGACCTTTCTTGAACTCAATCTGATTTGATAATGCTGGCTTAACTTCAAAAATGACAAAAAAACCATGAGAAGACTCTAACAATATTTAAAGGTTGAAACTGAAAAGAAATTCTAACCGTCATAACTTAGCAATAACACTTAAGGTAGTGTGCCTCCTACTTAAAGTATCCACGACAACATTGCTCTTTCCTGGAGTGTACTAAATATCAAAATCAAACGATGTTACATAATTTATACACCTTTATTGTCTAAGATTCAAAATTCATTGGGAAAATAAATACTTGAGGGATTTGTGATTCAAAAAAATCCCAAATTTATCTCCTAAGAGATAATGCCTCAACATCTTGAAGGCAAATACTATAGTTGTAAGCTCCGAATCATGAACTTGGTATCCATTTCATGATCCTTTAGTTGTCTACTTGCATAGGCATCTTGTAACACCCCGTAATTTTAACAACACTAAAGAGCACAAATTAAAAAATATTTAATTTAATATTCAGAATTAACGGAAACGGACTGTGCCATTACGTTTATCTCGGAATTTTGGTCAAAATAGACCCTGGTTTGCATAAAACAGACATTGTATGAAGAAGCTATGAAGGTTTGAAGTTTGTATACGTGCAAGAGAATTACATATAGGGTCCAGAAATTCAAAAATTAGGTCCAAAATTTCGAAAACGTAGAAATTTGGGGAAGCGGAAATTCTCCCGCCCAGGGGTGTCGATCCCTGGGTCGACCCCTCAAGGGGTGTCTCGACCCATGGGTCGACCCCCTAGGGCAGACGTGGCAGATTAGGTTTTGGGGCTGGAAACTATATATATGGCCTCATTTTTCAAGTTTTGCACACTGAAAATAATGGAGGACTAGATGTTGTCACTGCCTGGATTGAATCAAATCTTTTTCTTCTTCTACAATCGAGTTAATCAATTTTAGAGCTAGATCTGTGATTCAACATCTGTTGTTATCCTTCTATTTTTGTAGATCCGAACACTGTGAGTTCGAGTTACTGTTAGATTTAAATAATTAAAAAGTAAAAACATGATATGACTATAATTTGAATCTATGCTTGTGACTGCTTGAATCATATCAGATCTGTTATAACTTGTGCATCTATGATATTCTAACATGACTATGACTTGGATCTTAACCTTTATCATGTCAGATCTACCTTTGATTACAGATCTAACTCACTGTTTAGATCACCTTATACCTGTTCTATTATGTTTATGGCCAAATCAGATCTATTATTAGTTAGACATCTAAATCATTGTTTAGATCACATCATGCCTATCCCTATTATGCTAGAATCAGTGCTATTGTCACATGTTCATCCTATATGCTTATCTTGCCATTATGCCACTATATGTTTATGCCATCACATGTCAACCTTGTTGGTATGATCATCTCTATCCTTTTCCCTCTATCTTTTCCCTTTTACTTTTATATAGCCAGGCTACCTTCGAGCCTAGGCATGCCACTGAAATATGCAAATACGTTAGATTGGGAACGAGGGGAAAACGTTAATATTGGGCATAACTTGTAATTGGGAATTTGGGCATAACTTAAATAAAGTGTAATAATATGAATTTGGGGCATATAGTTTGTTATGAACATAAATTAGGAAAAGGGTCATGAAAAACCTATAACAACATAGGTAAATTTGGTTAATAATGGAAATGCCTAGGATTGCAGTAATTAGAAATTGTAACCGCGCCTAGACACGAGGTTAGGTTAGACTTGTGGTGGAAGTCTGCCCAGAACCGCTCGGCATATCTAGCGACCACAAGTGGTGAGTCTAATGTGAGGGGTCTAGGTGCACAAACACGAGACGTGTTAAGACACGAGGTTAAGCCCGACTTGTGGAAGAAGTCTGCCCGGAACTGACCGACATATCCAACATCCACAAGTTGTAGGATTAATATGGGAGGTCTAGCACATTATAACCATAAATGGACATGGTAATGAATTGGAATACTTAAGCTAGTAGAATCCATAGGGAGTGTATGAACATGAACCTGAATAGGGGTTAAGTAAACTTGTTTGAAACAGTGGGTGGGTGGGTAATATTAATATATAGGCCCAAAACCTTAACCTGTTGGGATTATGCAATTTATGACACCAGTAGGTAGGCATAATCTGAGGAAAACCTAGTAGTGGGGATGCTAGAAAAAGGGGAGAGCTTGCATCATCTTGTGTGTGCGACACATTTCAGTCAGTAACCCATATATATATGTATCAAACGAGTACTTCGAACTAGGTCGGAGTCAGGGCATGCTTACTAGACTAAATATAAGAAATCCAAAAGTGGGGACGGTGTCTGACACCGTTTTCCATTGGAATCATGTGTGTGCATGACTCCGCCTACTCGGTAAAATAAGACGTTGTGACATCAGTAAATATGGTTGTGCACATCTAGCAAATGAAGGGTTGCCACTTTAGGGAGTGATACGCCCTTCTAGGAAGGGGGCAGCACAGGGTATCTAAGGAGTAGGGAGCCGATCGATTAGGGTACACTTAGACTCCGGTATGTTTAGGAGCCTGTTATTATCCATAGGGGTAACTCCGGAATGTTGGGCTTCCTTTTGATTGTATGGGGTGAAAACCTCTCACTAGAAGTACGCTTAAGTCCACCATCTTATAATTATTGGGATCATCTCATTCTGGTTATGCTAGTATCGGTGCAGAGTAATCATTAGAGAAGCGTATACACTCTATCATGTTTACCTTGTCGTACCTGCCTTTTGTGATGTTATCTTTCTCATCCACTTTATATGCCTGTCATGATACTTTTACTTATTTATTTGCTAAAAGTGACTGGACTCGCCAGACTTTATGTCTGACCCTTTTTGTTTGCTTTTCTTTCTTCTGTTTCCCCCCCAAGGTTCTTAGGCTGAGAATACTCAAGCTTGATCAGGATTCTGCTATCATTTTGCTGGAGCTTCTTAAATGTATAGCTCAAGCTCTTATCTTTGATACTATGGCTATGTTTTTATTTGGGGATTATGCTTCTTTTATTTTTGTGCTCTAATGTTTTAAGTGCAAGACAAAAGTTTTGATGATGTATTGGGTTTATGTATTTTCAGACATATGATGTTTTGAACCACGATGCTTTATGATTAATAAAGTTTTTAATTCCGCTGCTATTTTATATCTATCTTGTAATGTTTCTGTTTTTGTTTACCTGTAATGCTTCATGAAACTTAATAAGTGACATTAACGGACGTGGGGTGTCACACTTGGTATCATAGCTGAAGGTTACCAGCTTAGATAAAAGCTTTTGTAAATTATTTTCAAAAAGATTTTAAAAGAAAGCATTTCCAAAAGAAAAGTCTTTTTTGAAAAACATATTCCACAAAGCCATATGTGATATCTTTCGATCCTTCGTCTAAATCTCTTTCCTTTTCTTTTCGGCATGTCTGGGGAACCTAATATTCCAGAGGGCATTGCGATACCAGGCTGGTTCCGTAGGTATCTAGAGGTCATGACGCCTGCCGGTGGTCAAGCTGACGTTCCTCCCCCAGTTGCACCCGTTGTTCCTCCTCCTCCTCCGCGCGCAAACAACTTCTGTAAGATCTGCAAAGATTTCCATGCTATGGGAGGAAAGCCGTTCCATGGAACCGAGACGTTCGTAGAGGTAAGGAATTGGCTCAAGGAGACAGAGAACTTGTTTGAATTTTCGAGGTGGACGATTGTAGGAAGATTCAGCTAGCGTCTGGTTATTGAAAGATGAAGCTTCGTTCTGGTGGGAAGTAACCCAAGCGGGGTGTTCGGTGGAAACTTGGGATGATTTTAGACATAGGTTTGAAATGAAATTTCTTTCTCAAGCTTAAAAAAGCATGCAAATGCAAAGGTTCTTGGCGCTCAAGTAAGGAAACATGTCTGTTAAAGAATATGTGAACAAATTCAACCAACCAGCAAGGTTTGGATACACCACATAAGAAAGCTTTGCGGTTTGTTAAAGGGCTAAATGAACCCCTTCATGGGTTAGTTATGTCCCATATTCCAATGGAAGCAACTTTTGAATGGCTTGTTGATATGGCCTTGATGCACGAGGAAGACAAAAGCGACAAGAAGGAAGTTAAAGTTGAGGAATCAGAAAACAAGAAAGTACGGCCCAAGAAAAAACAACAACAACAGAAGAAGAAAGGCAGAAAGAATGACAAGGCTAAGGATAAGAGGAAGTGCCATAGTTGCGGACGAGAGGGTCACTTGGTAAAGGACTGCAAATGAAGGAAGAATACTTGCTTCAATTATGGATAGGTCAGACACTTTGCTAAGGAGTGCCTAAAGAAACAGGGACAAGGTCAAAGGGCAGGAGCTTCTCGAGGGCAGGTGCATGCTCTCGCGACTCGTGCTCCAGATAGAGGTAGTAAAATTTCCATGAAAGGTTAGATTTCTCTTTCTAGTCATCCTATTAGAACTCTTTTTGATTCTAGCGCTTCACATTCATTTATATCTAGTTCTGTGGTTGAGTCTTTGCACCTAAATACTCGTATGGTATTGGATCCCGTAGTTGTCTCAAACCCCATTGGTGGTTCGGCTCATTTAATCATGATTTGTTGGGGTTTGAGAATATCTGTGTTAGGTGTAGAATTTGAGTGCGACGCATATGTGCTAGGTTTTATGGGCTATGGTTTGATTCTATGGATGGATTGGCTAACCATGTACGGTGCCATTCTGGATTGTGAGAAGAGGGCCGTTAAACTTTTGACTTGTGATGGGAGGACCCTCGAGATTTGCAAGGATCTGTCATGCTTAGTTTCCTAGAGTCTCTAGATGCATCTATCAATGATCAGTGATCAGTGCCAGTCATCCGAGATTATCCTGATGTTTTTGATGAGGTATGGGGTTTACCTCCGAGGCGTGAAATCGATTTTCGTATATATTTAGTGGGCAATGCATAGCCAGTTGCATTACTTGTGCGCCATATGGCTCCAAGGGAAAGGAGGGAGCTTAGCAAGCAATTAAGGAATCTAATTGAGAAAGGGTTTATTAGGAGAATAATATCTGAATGGGGGTGCTCCAATAATATTCGCGACTAAGGCGGATGGTTCACTTCGCTTGTGTGTAGACTATAGGGAGTTGAGTAAACTCACTAAGAAGAACAGGCACCCACTTCCGAGGATAGATGACTTGTTTGACCAACTTGTTGGTGCATCAGTATTCTCTTAGTTAGACTTGGCCACGGGGTTTCATCAGCTGAGGGTGGATGAGGACGATACAGATACGACCTCTTTTAGGGCTCTGGATGGTTTCTTTGAATGGCCCGTTATGCCTTTTGGGTTGACGAATGCGCCCGCCTATTTTGTTGATCTGATGAGTAAGGTGTTTTAGGAGTTTCTAAATAAATTTTTCGTGATCTTTGTTGATGATATCTTGATCTTCTCAAACAGCGAAGAAGAGCATGCCCAACATTTGAGAGAAATTTTGAAAACTCTTTGTGCGCATCAGCTTAAGGCAAAGTTCTCCAAATGCCATTTTTGGGGAAAAGAGGTGAGATTTCTAGGGCATGTGGTTTCCAAAGATGGGATAGCAGTAGATACCGCAAAGGTAGTTGCAGTTCAAGATTGGCTAATTCCAAAAAATGCAACGGAGGTGGGAATCTTTTTTGGATTAGCAGGCTAATATAGGAAGTTCATTAAGGACTTCGCAAAGATATCAGCCCCACTCACCAGGCCGACGAAGAAGAATTTAGCGTTTTCATGGTATATATATTGTGATGTTGCTTTCTAAAGATTAAAGAGGGCTCTGACAACAGCGCCATACCTGACGGGAATGAAGTATTTACAGTATACACTGATGCATGTGGTACAGGGCGTGGTGTGGTTCTGATGCAAGAGGGAAAGGTAGTATGTTATGGAGGTACACAGCTAAGGCTTCATGAGAAGAACTACCCTACCCATGATTTAGAGCTAGCTGCCATAGTATTCACACTTAAGACGTGGCATCATTATTTGCTTGGAGAGAAGTTCGAATTGTACACCGATCATAAATCTCTCAAGTACTTGTTTTCAATGAAGGTTCTTAATTCAAGGCAACAAAGGTGGATGGAGTTCCTAGCTTCTTATGATTTTGAGATTGCTTATACCCCTGGCAAGGGTAATGTGGTGGCAGACGCACTGAGTCGGTAGAGGATGACCTTAAGTCCTCTGTTTGTGGAGAGGAAAAGCTTGGAGTTTATATCAACTTTTGACTTTAGACCCTCCATCGAGTTTTTGCCGGGTTTGTGTGCATCGCTAGAGATACGACCTACTCTTATGGATCAGATAGGAGCTTCGCAGCGAGATGATCCACATATTTAAAATTCTTGGATAGGCTCAGTAAAGGGGAGACTTCTAGTCACCTCAATAGATATTCCATAGACGATAAAGGGTGGTAGCGACGAGATGGAAGACTTTATGTTCCCCGAATTGGAAGTTTGTTAAAGACAGTCCAAGAAGAAGCCCATCACTCTAAGATGACTATTCATCCAAGCAGTGACAAGATGTATAGGAATATGAAGAAGGTTTTATTTTGGGCTGGAATGAAGAAAGATGTGGCAGAGTTTGTTTCTCAATGTCTGGTTTGTCAGCAAGTCAAAGCTGAACGAAAGAAGCCCAATGGTTTACTTCATCCTTTGGAGGTTCCACAGTGGAAGTGGGACAGCGTCTCTATGGATTTCATAGATGGTTTGCCTAGATCGAAGAAAGGCAATACTAGTATTTGGGTTGTAGTAGACAGACTTACTAAGAGCGCTCATTTCATTCTAGTTAAGAGTAAGAGGATGGCAGCATGGTTGGAAGCAATTTACGTTCGTGAGATAGTCCATCTTCATGGAGTACATTCCAGCATCGCAATTGATCAGGACCCCGTCTTCACCAGTGAATTTTGGAGAAGCTTGCAAGAAGCATTATATACACAGTTGTGTTTGAGCACCGCTTATCACCCACAGACTGATGGGCAGACGGAAAGGGTGAACAGAATTATTGAGGATCTTTTGAGGCTGTGTATCCAAGACTTCGGAGGGACTTGGGAAGAGCATCTTCCTTTAGTAGAGTTCACCAACAACAACAGTTATCAAGCTAGCATTGGCATGGCACCCTTCAAAGCATTGTACGGACAACCTTGTAGGCCACCAACTTGTTGGTGGAAATATACAGAAAGGCCATTACTTGGACCAGATATGGTTAGAGAAACGTCCAAGAAGATTGATCTTATTAGGCAGCGAACGAAGACCGCTCAAGGTAGGCATAAATCCTATGCTGACAATAGAAGGATTGACATTGAATTTGAAGTAGGAGATATGGTTCTCATTAAGGTGTCACCTTTGAGGAATGTGGTTCGCTTCGGATCTGTAGGGAAATTGGCGCCAAGATTTCTAGGGTCATTTCCCATAACAGAAAGGATTGGCTAAATGGCTTATAGGGTAAAGCTACCAAATAGACTATCGGCATTCATGATTTTTTCCATGTTTCTCATTTGCGGAAGTGCTTGCATGATACCACAAAAGTAGTTGAGCCGAGTATATTGGAGAAAGTAGAGGCGGAACGGGAGGCGACAGTCAGACGAGTTCCTACCCGTATTCTTGGATCAGAAGTTAAGAAGCTACACGATAGAGAAGTCAAGTTGATGAAAGTTCAGTGGGGAGATAACCCATAGGACGCAACTTAGGAGACCGATGACAAGATTCGTGCTTCGTACCCTTTTCTTTTCGAGGGTGTGTTCTTAACTTCCTTTCCATAGCTTTTATTCATGCTTGTTTCTATCATTTAAATTATGTCCTATCGATCGAATATTCGACCTTTATGTAGGAATCCCATGGATGTAAACATGTGTTTAAGACATGTTATGTTTGTTGGATGCAAGTGTTTACTAGTGGTTTCTCGTGGATGCATATACACACACATTAGGCACTAGATCGGCTCAATCACTCTCACACTGCATATGGATGTATGTGCATTTTTCTTCTTTTAATGGATGGAAATGGATGTATCATCATATGGATGTTGCATTTGGATGGATGATTGTGCACACAAATAGAACTTACATGTTATAGTAGGATTGTTGCATAGATGTGGTATTCATGGCACTAAAATACATTGCATTAAGGAGGTCGACTGAATCAGTAGACCACCTGATCTTTGCATTAGAATAAGGACATATACACACACCTTTTTATATGTTCATATAAGCATTAGAAGTCTTTAAGGTCAATGAATGCCTGTGATTAGTGGATGAGTGGATGGGTGATGGATGGTAGGTTATACATTCTTCTTAGGCAAATTCTATTCGAGCCTCCAAATTTACTGAGTTGCTCCCCCCCCTTTTTCTTTTTCCCATAGGTCAAAAATACCCCTTCTCTTTCCCATTCATTTGCATTACACGTCTTCTTCTTCTTCCCATTCTTCTAAAAAAAACATACAAAGCCATTTATAAAATCTGAACTTTTTTTTTGCATTTTCTTTGCACCACGATGGGTACCTACGTGGTAAGAAACAAAACCACGGAGAACAACAACATGGAAATAATTCATACCGCGTTGATATCCTCCATGGTCAGGTGATCTACCACGTACCCTCTTCACGTGGTATCCATCTCTACCTCATTGTTCCTTCCCATGGCGAATTGAATCAAAGAAAAATAATAGATCTTCAAACACGCGATTCAATGACATACCTTTTTACTTTCAATTTGCCACTCGATTCTTCTATCTTCACAAACACGCGATTTTGGTAAGCTCGAGATTGGAGATACTTTGTTGGAGGAGAGCGTGGAAGGAGATCGATTCATGGAGGAGATCGGCAGAAGGAAGAAGAAAGAATGCAAGAAATGTTTTCACGTTAAGGGTTAGGTTTAATTTTGAAACGCAAGGGTATTTTAGGAATACGTGGGAGGCTACTCAGTCAAAATGGTGGGAGATCAATTTTTTTATGAAAGAGGGGGGAAACTCAGCATATTTTGAGGTTTAAATAGAATTTGCCTTCTTCTTAACTTGGAGATTTCGGGGACGAAATCCTTTAAGTAGGGGAGAATGTAAAACCCCGTAATTTTAACAACACTAAAAAGGACAAATTAATGAATATTTAATTTAATATTCAGAATTAAGGAAAACTGACTACGCCATTGCGTTTGTCTCGGAATTCTGGTCAAAATAGGCACCTGATTTGCGTAAAATGGATACCGTATAAAGAAGTTATGAAGGTTTGAAGTTTGTATACGCGCAAGAGAATTATATATATAGGGCCCAAAAATTCAAAAATTAGGTCTAGAAGTTCGAAATGCGGAAATTTGGGGAAGCAGGAATTCTCCCGCCCAGGGGTGTTGAACCCTTAAGGGGGTGTCGACCCCTGGGTCGACCCCTTAAAGGGGGTGTCGACCCCTCAAGGTGAGTGTCGACCCCCCTAGGGCAGACGTGGCAGATTAGGGTTTGGGGCTGGCAGCTATGTATATGGCCTCATTTCTCATGTTTTGGCCACTGAAAATAATGGAGGACTAGATGCTGTCGCTGCCTGGATTGAATCAAACCTTTTTCTTCTTCTGCAATTGAGTTAATCAAGTGTAGATCTGTGATTCAACATCTGCTATTCTCCTTCTATTTTTTCTAGATCCAAACACTGTGAGTTTAAGTTACTTTTAGATTTAAATAATTAAAAAGTAAAACATGATATGACTATAGTTTGGACCTATGCCTATGACTGCTTGAATCATATCAGATCTGTTATAACTTGTGTATCTATAATATTCTGACATGACTATGACTTGGATCTTAACCTTTATCATGTCAGATCTACCTTTGATTATAGATCTAATTCACTGTTTAGATCACCTCCTGTTCTATTATGTTTATGGCTAAATCAGATCTGTTGTTAGTTGGACATCTAAATCATTGTTTAGATCACATCATGCCTATCCATATTATGCTAGAATCAGTGCTATTGTCACATGTTCATCCTATATGCTTGTCTTGCCATTATGCCATTATATGTTTATGCCATCACAAGTCAACCTTGTTAGTATGATCATCTTTGTCCTTTTCCCTCTATCTTTTCCCTTTTATTTTTATATAGCCAAGCTACCTTCGAGCCTAGGCATGCCGCTGAAATATGCGAATACGTTAGATTGGGAAAGGGGGGAAAACGTTAATATTGAGCATAACCTGTAATTGGGAATTTGGGAATAACTTGAATAAAGTGTAGTAATACGAATTTGGGGCATATAGTTTATTATGAACATAACTTGGGAAAAGGGGCATGAAAAACCTATAACGACATAGTTAAATTTGGTTAATAATGGAAATGCCTAGGATTACAGTAATTAGAAACTGTAACTACGCCTAGACATGAGGTTAGATTACACTTGTGGTGGATGTCTTCCCAGAACCTCCCGGCATATCCAGCGACCACAAGCGGTGAGTCTAATGTGAGGGGTCTAAGTGCACAAACACAAGACGTTCTAAGACACGAGGTTAAGCCCGACTTGTGGAAGAAGTCTTCCCAGAACCGACTGACATATCCAACATCCACAAGTGGTAGACTTAATGTGGAAGGTCTAGCACATTATAACCATAAATGGACATGGTAATGAACTGGAATACTTAACCTAGTAGAATCCATAGGGATTGTATGAACATGAACCTGATTAGGGGTTAAGTAAACTTGTTTGAAACAGTGGGTGGGTTAAGTAAATCTGGGGTAGGTGGGTAATATTTATATATAGGCCCACAAACTTAACCTGTTGAGATTATGCAATTTTATGACACCAATAGTTAGGCATAATATGAGGAAAACCTAGTAGTGGGGATGCAAGATAAAGGGGAGAGCTTGCATCATCTTGTGCGTAGGACCTATTTCAGTCAGTAACCCATATATAGGGATCAAACGAGTACTCCGAACTAGGTCAGAGTCAGGGCACGCTTATTGGGCTGAATATAAGAGATCCAGAAGTGGGGATAGTGTTTGATGGCGCGTTCGATTGGGGTCATGTGTGTGCATGACTCTGCCCATTCGGGAAAATAAGATGTTGTGACAAATAGTAGATATGGTTGTGCACATCCGGGAAATGAAGGGTTGCCACTTTAGGGAGTGATACACCCTGCTGTGGGGCCAGCACAGCGTACCTATGAGTAGGGAGCCGATCAATTAATGTACACACTTAGACTACGATATGTTTAGGAACCCGTTATTATCCATAGGGGTAACTCCAGAACGTTGGGCTGTCTGTTGATTGTATAGGGTGAAAACCTCTCACTAGAAGTACGCCTAAGTATACCATCTTATAGTTGTTGGGATCGTATCATTCTAGGTATACTGGTATCGGTGCAAAGTAATCATTAGAGAAGCATATGCACTCTATCATATTTACCTTGTCATACCTGCCTTTTGTGATGTTATCTTTCTCATCCACTTTATACATCTGTCATGATGCTTTTACTTATTTATTTGCTAATAGTAACTATACTCGCCAGACTTTATGTCTGACCCTGTTTGTTTACTCTTCATTCTTCCATACCCCCCCCCCCCAAGGTTCTCAGGGTGGGAATACTCAAGCTTGATCAGGATTTTGCTATCATTTTGCTGGAGCTGCTTAGATGTATTTCTCAAGCTCTTATCTTTGCTACTATGGCTATGTTTTTATTTGGGGATTGTACTTCTTTTATTTTTGTACTCTGATGCTTTAAGTGCAAGACAGAAGTTTTGATGATGTACTAGGTCTATATATTTTCAGACATATGTTGTTTTCAACCACGATGCTTTATAATTAATAAAGTTTTTAATTTCGCTGCTATTTTATATTTGTCTTGTAATGTTTCTGTTTCTGTTTACATCTAATGCTTCACGAAACTTAATGCATTCTCTTAATGAGTGACATTAACGGACGTGGGGTGTCAAACAACTACTCTCCATTCTTGCATTACTACTGCACCTAGTCCTGTATCACATGAATTTTAAAAACAATAAACATCTTCGTCCCATCAGGGATTGTAAGGACTGACGCACTAGTAAAAGACTGCTTCAACTTTCAAGATTTTTCTAGTTAAATGGGTTAGAGAGTCTACGATCCTTGCGAAATCTTTTATGAATTTTCTACCGTAACCCACAAATCCTAAAATGCGCCTAACCTTTGATGCATTCCTAAGAATATTCCATCCTTGGACGACTTTTACTTTTGCAAGGAAAGCAGCCAAAACTTCCCCCAAGATAGTGTGTCCAAGAAACTTAACTTCCTCTTTCCAAAATGGGAACTTGGCGTACTTTTCCTTGAGTCGATTCTTTCCTAAGATCCTAATACCTCCTTTAAGTGACTCTTATGCTTTTCAAAATCCATGGAGAATATAAAAATGTCGTCTATAAACACAACAACAATTTTATTTAAAATGCCTCCGAATACCCTACTAATCAAATCAACTAGGAAGGCGGGGCATTCGTAAATCCAAAAGGCATCATTTCCCATTCAAACAAGCCATCGATTGTTCTAAATGTCATATAAGGCTTGCTTTCCTCTGAATTTCTTAATTGATGAAATCCTATTTCTAAATCCAACCAAATATCTTAGCGCCTCCCAAATGGTCAAATAATTCATCTATCCTACGAAAATGATACACATGCTTCTTCGATAACTTATTGAATTCCCTATAATCCACGCATAGCCTTAGCGATCCATCGGCTTTAGTAACAAAAACCATGTATGCTCACTTTTATTAGGTACTTCATCGGATTAATCCTTTTTGAAACAATTTAGAAATTTACTTATCCAGTTCCCTTCTTTCCTTGGGATCCATATGCCTCAATAGCAATGCAACTGGTCTGGCATCCTCCTTGAGAAATATCCTAAATGTGATCCCTCCATAGGGAGGAAGATCCGATACTTCCTCAAAGACGTCTTGGAACTCGCAAATAAGAGACACTACAGATGTCCCATCTAAATCTAATGATCGAGTGTCTAATAGGGCTACCTCACTCATATTCTTTACAGTATAATGGATTTCAAATTTATGGCCACTGCAATCCCTCAAGCAAATGATTCTTCTATCACAATCAAGGATGGCTCCATAAAATATAGCCAATCCATCCATAAAATAAGCCCATATCCCTAAAAGTTTAGAAAATAAACATTGCAAAAAGAAATCAACATCATCGATATCTAACATTAGGCCTTTACAATTCACCAGAAGTTACTTAGCTCCTATGATAAGATTACAAACCACTATCGAACTGCTAGTGATAGAAGTATGAAGTTTCAAGAAATTTACCGCATTTCTTACAATAGAGGAATAAGATGTTGTAGAATCAAAATGGTATGAATAGAAGTTCCTAAAATAGAAATAATACTTTCAAAGGTTGCTTGCATTCGGTCTCTAGGTGACTGACTCTATAAATGTTTTACTTCCAAAGAATGGTTTTATCCTACTTAAACCACCCTTAGCAAGTTTTGGATAATTCTTAACAATTTGTCCTTCCTTATGGCAATTATAACACTTTCGTAACACCCAGAATTTGGTGTTAATTAAATTAGTTATTTAGTTATATACCAAAAATGAAATTTTGCAAATGATATAATTTGACCAAGAAAATTGCACCATTGTGTTCTTGATGGAATTTTGGTCAACTTTCATGTTTGGAACTTTGCGAACAGAGTCCGTGTGAAAAAATGATGGATGAAATACGTAAACGGGCGAAAAATAAATAAACAGAATATATTAACTATATCTTACCATTTATCACCTGCTCCGCTAGAAAAGCGGACGGCCAGAGTGCTCGACCTAGACTACCCGGTCTTTGCTTTCCAATTGCGGATAGGGTTATGATATATATATATATATATATATATATATATATATATATATATATATATATCGACGAATGAATTTTTTTCAGAGTCATTTCGACGCATGTAAATAAAGGTCTAGACCCCCACTCTTTTTCTCGCATTCTCTAGAGGTCGCAGCGAAGCTTTGCCATTCCCAATTCTCCGATATCTTATAAAATTCTAAAATATAAAAATAAACAAATCAATTTTACAAGGATTGGAGATATTGAACGTAGATTTGTGCAAAAGGGTTGGTTCAGCGAATAGGTAACCTTTATTAATAGTTTTCCTTCTCCTTTTCCAATTCTTTCAGATCTACAAATCTTATTTTGCATATATATCCTCTTTTTATAAAAAATGTAGATCTGTAGGATTTGGGATTATATGTCTAAAAGATATATTCAGATTTGGATTTGGAATGACTTTTAGATAAGTGAGAAATATATCGATTGCTAAAAATATAATTTTGGTTCATTTGTGTCAAATCAAAATTTATATGCCTAAAAGTATCAGATTTATCTGGTTTATGTCAAATCTGAAATTGTATACATATGAATCTAATTTAAATTTATTAGCCTTTGGGTTATAATAATCTTATCTGGCCTACAACTCTTTAATATGTTTATGGCTACTGTATACATCCTAAAGTTGGAAATCAGTCCGTAAATATTGTTAGATATGTGAAGTTATTATTTCAGATTTATAGGACTTGGGTATAAATATATAAATTGTGCAGTTTTGCTTTAGAATTATAAACCTATTTGTGTTTAGTATTGTTTGGGGGTTTACTTGTTTGTTGTAAATTAGGCCTTTTTACTCTTTTTTTAAAAGGCGTTATTCGAAATCTACAAGAAATATAAACAAACCATATATGAAGAGATGTTTAAATTCATGGTAAGTTGTTCCTAGTTTACATCATTTATTCCAAAAACAATATTACATATTTCTTTTGATTTGAAATATGTTATATTTCCCTCTTTTGAATGGTTCGGACAAAATTTACAGTATGTAATGGCCCGAATTTCCGTACTACCTGAGTTGACTAAATACACCACACGTCCAACTCAAATTGCAAAGAAATACAAATCATTATGAAATAAAGAGGAAAAGGATAGAAGAAGAATAAAAAAACACAGATTCTCACATCGCAGCAGAATAAAATATAATATACATATAACAGCTTTCGGAATAACTTTTTTTATTGTATATACATATCATCATCAGAGTACAACATTTACTCATCACATACACAACACAGCGGAATAAACTCTCTATATATCCAATATTGAAGCCTCCTGCTCCAAGCCCCTATAAGGATATCTGAAAATACATGAACTACTTGACTGGCCGTACAAATTTGGGCACCCAAGAGTTTAGGGTAAACAAAAAAAAATTCTGGGTCAATCATGGGACTTGTGTGAGTAAACTCCAATCATTGGTTTAATTTTTAAAAATCCTTTTCGAAAGAAAAGTTAATCGTAAGACCATTCCACACATAAACACGGATGGTTTTTACCTTACGATAACCCAAAACATTCTTTAAAATCAATATTCTTCTGATATTATAATAGCGTGTAAAAGAAGTAAATAACAATCTAGCAGAACGCTTGCATCTCACGCTATACATACATAGTATACAATCAAAACCGCATGCACTTATTGGAGATTGGATTCCAACTGGCAAGGTATGGAACCACCTTCCAATAGTGTATCTCTAGAGAGGAATACACTGGGTTCAACAAGAACATCTTGAAACACAGGCTAAATATGACCGGCCCCTCATTTCGCTTGAGAGTACCGAATGTATTATCACCAACGGTTGAGATCAGCAACCGTTTCCCAAATGGGAAAATTTTAAAAGATTAAAGAAGCAAATGGAATTTCTCTAGATCAGATGACAATACACCCTATGTGGGTGTGACCCACTTAGCCATGCGACCTACCCGATTTTATCCCATTTCCCAGTTGCGAGGCTTGAGGTTACGATTACCTACCTTTCATTGATAGCATAATCACTTTGAATTCCACATTGTCGGATCTGTTAATCACTAACTGATTTGCACAAAGATATTCTGGGTATTATGCTAAGAGAATAAGTTCTCTGCCACCAGATGTATATTTGTACAGACCAATATATGTGATCATTAAAATACTCTATCAGTCATTCGTCCATACATGTTTGTTCTGGGACTGGACGAAACCGAAGGCACAATTTCCATTAATCCATCTTAGGCAAATTCTACCTAGGATTATTAGAAAAAGCCCTTGTGCTTTAACTCCGTCTTCGATATTCTTCATATAATATGATTCGTAATGGAACTACAAATACGTAGTGGTTCTCGGGTAATAATCCAACTGGTCTCTCCATACTGATAATGATATTGGCCAATACTTTGATAGTCAGTTATTTAACCGTCGAAGTAAACAAACATTCATCCAAAGCATCAAACAATCACTGGGCCCCTTAATTAATATTTCATTAATTAAATTACTTATTATTTCTTTATCAATATTTGTTAACTCAATATTTTCAATAACCATCTTGGCCTCTTACGCTATTGGGAAGAGCTTTTCATATATCACCTTCTTTTATTTTCTATACTTAGAGAATATTTTCTATATATAATTGGCAAACATTTCCAATTACTTCTCCCCTTTCACGAACATTCATTTCTATACTTAGGAAATATTTATTATTATATTTCCAAAATTATACTTACTCGGGTTAAAACGAATGTTGTGTAAAATATCGTTACAACAACCCAAAATACTGCATTAAACTAAATCTTATTTAACGTTGATCTTTGAGACTGAATCTTTCTATTTATCGGTTAATAATGAAATCAATCAAGTTGGGGTACAATTACCTCTCAGACCTTGACTGAATAACATTCTTAATTTCAAAACGGACAAGACTACTTACCTCGAATAATCAACATCATAATAAATCAATTATCCTTTTTTTTAAACGTGCATATGTTTCTCTTTCTATTCTTACCAGATTTAAATTTTCTGATTTTCTTTTGTTTATAATACTCTGTTTTAAGTTCATCTCCTTATCGAATTCTATATATTTTGATATTTTGATTTCTAGCTATCAAATTTTCTTTAAAAAATTCTAACTCCTTAAATTTTTGGAAATTTTCGCCAGCACCTCCTTTGTACGGCTCAATAGCTCAAACCCCAACTCGCCTCTCTAGGCCCTTTCCATTCAAAAAGAAAATCAAAAATCCAAGTGGCTTGCCGATTTGGTGCATAAAAACTCATATAAAATTTAAACATGTACCTTTTTGTTGGGCACTCGAATTATAGTCTTCATTCTCTCCATTCCATACCTATTTAACATATATACATCCATTCCAACTCAATCCAATCATTTTAACTCAATTCGCTAATTTATACTTTAACTAGTTCTTTGGCCTAATTTAGTTTTTATTTGAATATATCACATTCATACACAATTTTAATTTTCTTATAAACCAATCGAATTCCGTTTTCAATTCAAGTTTCATATTCGATTACGAGTATGTATTCACAAATCCAATTCACTTATCCGAGGCCCAATTTTGGTTCAAAGTTCCATTAACTAATTATTCTTCAAATTAGTTAATTCTATTCAATAATTTGAAAAACTGATTTGTGTTTCAAAAATCAATCCATTTACTCCACTTGAGTTCATATTTATTTTATAATTCAAGTCTGGATTTTTTCATAGGAAATTCGGATTTTATTTACTTAAAATCCTTTTATTAATTTAAATAAACGGTTATGGTTTAATAACGATTATAGCGCTATTTCCTAGAAATTTGATTATGACATAATTCAAAATCTATAAGGAGAAATCCAGATTTTTCTCTTCCATTAGAAAAATATTATTCAATCGGTCCCGATGATTCCTTTTTCAAAGAATTCCAACTTAAATTGAGTTCTATATACTCAATTGAAGTTCGAAACGTCAAATTACGAACTACCGCGCCACAATGAGTTCATTTTAATTATATTTAAATATAAATGCTTGAACTTTGTTTATTAATAAACTTCACTTCCATTTCTTAAATATTAAATATAAATTAAACCAGTTTACCTAATCTAACTTAATATTTCGATTATTCCTAATCGTCAATTATTTCATTACTTAATTATAAACCCAATCACAACTCCATTTTTAATATTAACTTCCCATTCTGTTAGAAATAAATTATTTTATAAAATTTGATATAATTTAATTTCAAATATAATTCCATTGGATTTTTCTCGATTCAATTTATATTCTGAATTCCGAAATATAATCAATCGTTCTATTTCAAAACGTTTCCAAATTACTTTAAACTTCTAAATTATCTAATGATAATTTATTTCACTAGATTTATAAACATCGTTTATAAATTCAACTTCCTTGTTTTATATAGTAAAAACAAGTTTTATTTCAAAAATCTATTTAAAACCAAATTCTTATTTTGGAATATTCTATTTATTTTAACTTATCTATATATAACATAAAGTTTGTTTTAATATTTAATTTTAGTTTCTATCTAATACAATTCCAATATCTTTTCTGGAAATAATTTATTTTCGTAAATTCAACATAGTTAAGTTCAAATCATAAATCTGCATGGATTTATATTAATTCAATACAATTTATATTCCGAACATCAAAATAATTTCATTGTTTTCTCTTTTTAACATGATTCCAAATTCTCATTTAAATTCATATTTGAATTTAAATACTTAAATTATCCAAATGATATTTTTCCACCTTTATTTACAAACATCGTTTATATTACTTGTTTATATATTTAAATAAGTCTCGATTTCAAATCCGTTTGAAATTAAATTTCAACTTTGGAAAAATAAATTTCCCTTTTTAAGTTAACACTTGTATTTACATTTCCTGAATTATCCAATGATAATTCATTTAACTTCATTTATAAACATCGTTTATAAATGAACTGCTTGTTTTTATTATTCAAAACAAGTTAATACTTCTAGTCCATTCCAAATTCAAATTCTATTTTGGAAAAATATATTTTCCTTTTAAATCTCAAAATCCCTTTGTCCACGATATTTTTTGTATCAATTTTTAGGGCCAGTGATATTTAAACATCCAAAACACCAATTATCAATCATAGGTTTTCAAACACATCATATATTATGATATATATGGAAACAAACAAATAAGAAATTTTAGGGAATCTAGAGATCCCTCCAGCCTATTTTCCAACATCCACAGATGTTAGCCAACATAAATAATACCCATCCTGCTTCAAGGAGGGATATCGCAGTATAGAAGGTTATCCACTATGATATAATGTGGGGCGCATAGGGTCATCCGCTAATGATACTACAGCTATCCGCTAATGGTACTGCAGGAAATATCCAACCACCAATATATATATATATATATATAGCCACAACCACCAAGTGTATATAGCTAATATATATAATAGCCACAAATTTTTTTTAATGCATCCAAACAACCAACAGACAATATATAGAAATAAATATTCATTTATAATAAATTATAAACGAATCCAGAGAGTGAGTTTACTCACCGTGATTTTATTTGCAATCCATTCTGGTTTCTTTTCAAATTTGAATCGAACAATGTTCGATTAAATTTAAAATTCTTGCTAACTCCAACAAATCCCAAACCCGATTCCATTTCAAGCTTTTGCGAATTCAAATCCAACGTAATCAATTTCATTTGATTATGAAAATGTATAAGAAGGTTATACATTTTATAATTTAACTATATATGTGTGATAAAATTTAATTTGAATTTAATTACTATGATAAACATTAATTACCTCATTAACTATTTAATTTAATGATAAAAATAAAAATCTAACCTTTCCTAAATTTCACACTCAAATGGTTAGTTTACAATTTAATTACTACACTAGCTAACTACACAGTTTTATACAATTTAATTTTGTACTTAATTTTGTACTTAACCATTTTGTATATAATTTCAAACTAAAAGGATACCTTATTGCAATGATCAAACAACTCAGCCCCATATCCTCGATATTGTTTCTCCCTCTTTCCCAAAAATCACCATTACCATGCATTCAATCAACATGACCTGCTACCCTGTTTTCACCAAACAACTATCGTTCTTAAACCCAACACTGTACTGCTAGCCCACATTTAAACACTTCATTCCCCACAAATTCATCTGTACACGCAATCCAGTACCTAACTTCCAATGTTTTGCCATCCCAGTCATATACGAAGGACACCTCCCTTCCCCATATACAAAACACGTTATTGCTCTTCAGGCTATGACTTCCCATTGGATTTCCTCCTCTTGATCGACTACTCCAACCACGTCAACCTCACTCATTACTCCACAATCGGTAACCACCATCAACTCCCCATCGCAAACTCCATCAACTCTTTACCTTCCAATTGAGCGCTAACCACCATCCCCATTTCCGTTCTCAACCCATGTCCAGTCACACGCATATACTTTGAATAAGAATTCACAAAAGAACCATACCCTATGTTAAACGATGCCACAATCACAAATTCGATATTAATTTCAACCATCGTTGCGTCTATACCTCAAAATCAAAGAACCCTAATTCATTGTTGAGTTCGAGTAGTGCTGGAACATTATCGCACAATATGGAGCCACTGCCGAGATGAAGATCTCATCAAATCATGATCATAGAAATCATTTTATATTTTACGATTTTATTTGGATCCATTTTGATTTTATAAGAAATGATTTTGTTTTTCTGTGAACGAGGAAATGGATGTCGAACGAGAATATAAGAAAAGGGGTAGGAGGCAGGAATTATTGAAGATTTAGAATTTGGGGAGGCTTCAGTTATTGTTTCGATTTACAAACGAAATAAAGGCACGGGTTCATCATTATTTAGATTTGCAGAAGAATTAGAAGGGGTGAGATTATGCGAGATTTATAAAAGGAGGTGGGGGAATCAACGTACACTAATATTTAATTCATGTTACCCAAAGTACAAACATCTTTAAATTGATTTGATTTTTATTTATTTTCATTCGATATAAAATGATTTTTTTTATTTTATCTAAATAGATTGCGATTTTACTTTGAGCTTGTCCACAAATTTATAATCAAGGGGTTCATAGTATTTTAACGCAACAACCGACTTCCAATGTAATGACGCTATTCTAAACTGAATAAATATTCTGAAATTAAATTTGAACGTATATATAAAATAACCATATTAAATCTGTATATTATAACTCAAATTCAGAAACAATAAATCCCTCGATAATAAATTATTATATCGTTTATAATCACATAGAATTTACATCAGTCCGAATTGTTTTCGATTCAGTTCTAACTTCGAATTCAATTATTTATTATTTATGATAATTCAATACACTCGAATTAAATCACATTGATTATAAATCGGTAAATTTCCACATAAATATCCATTTATATTATCAACTCAATATTTAAAACAATATTAAATATTTAAAATAAATCGACCAAAAATCTGGGTCGTTACATTCTTTCCCCCTAAAAGAATTTCGTCCTCGAAATTACTAAGGCAGGAAAAATGCTACAAGCCCATTAACTTTTCAAAAACTCACTTATGTTGTAACTTCACTCTTCATATTTCAATAAATTTAATTCTAACCAATCTTTTGATTTCCATTTATATTGCATACCATATATGTTTACATTCATTTTATTTGAATGCTTTACAATCCATATATTCACATCCAATTCTTATTTCATTCATATGCATTTAAATTGATTCAAATCAATTTACTCACTTTGATCCACTTAACTTGTTTAAGTTAAATTCAAATTTCAGAATTCAAATTCCCGGGTATTGATTTCAAATCATTTAGAAATCATATAAATATATACATATATTTATAACCATCTCGGATTCAAAATATTTGAATTTTCCTAAACCAACCTGGTATCTTTCAAATAGATTTTTATCACGAATTTTTCTAAGGCATCAATTCATCACTTGGAAACTTGGAAATGAACACTAATGATGCTGCAGTCATCATAAGAATTATTTTTCCAGCGACTGAAGTGAGTTCAGTACTTTATTACTTTAAAAATCCACTTAGAAATGATTTTTATTCAAAAATCTTTCCAAAACAAAGCTATATTATTTTAATATACTTTCAAAAAATATTTTCCCAATCTCTCGGGTTTTATATTCCAAATTCCGATTTGAATCCAATTCCAATTCATCGTATTTGTATATTTAATTCATACACAAATTCTATTTGGTTATAATATATCCATTTAAATTTTATAATCTCATTTGAATATAATAATAACATCCAACACATCCATATATTATAATAATTTCAGAAAATTGTTCTTTTTGTAACAAAATATAATTTTGGGTAAAATTATTTCATCTACCCACTTTAAATACCATGTCGAATTGTCCTACTCAGGTGTTTAGAAACACCTGTCGATACAGTTATACTTCCTTTATCGACCAGAATTCATAAACTACTCGCCAAACTAACCAACACAATATAAAACAATTTTTATATCAACTAACAAATACGCGCTCTCGTATATATACACTCAACTCGTTCTAGGGTACTACTGACCTTATATCTAATGAGTAATTCCCCACCAATTTCGAGGTATTCGCTCAACCTAAGATCTGATACCAACTGTAATGGCCCGAATTTCCGTACTACCTGAGTTGACTAAACACAACACACGTCCAACCCAAACTGCACAGTAATACGAATCATTATGAAATAAAGTAGAAAAGGATAGAAGAACAATAGAAAAACACATAAAATCTCACATCGCAGCAGAATAAAATATAATATATAGGACAACTTTTGGAATACAAAATTTTTATTGTATATACATATCATCATCAGACTACAACATTTGTTCGTCACATATACATTACAACGGAATAAACTCTCTATATATCTAATGTTGAAGCCTCCTGCTCCAAGCCCCTCCAAGGATATCTGAAAATACCTAAACTACTTGACTGTCCGTACATAGTTGGGCACCCAAGAGTTTTGGGTAAACAAAACAAAATAAACACTGGGTCAGTCATGGAACTAGTGTAAGTAAACTCCAATCATTGGTTTAACTTTTAAAAATCCTTTTCGAAAAAAAAGATAATTGTAAGACCGATCCACACATAAACACGGATTGATTTTACCTTACGATAACCCAAAACATTCTTTAAAATTAATATTATTCTGATAGTATAATAGTGTCTAAAGCAAGTAAATAACAATCAAGCAGAACGCTTGCATCTCATGCTCTACATACATAGTATACAATCAAAAACGCCCGCTCTTATTACAAATTGGATTCCAACTGGAAAGGTATGAGACCACCTTTCGAAAGTGTATCTCTAAAGAGGAATACACCGGGTTCAACAAGATCATCTTGCAACCCAAGCTAAATATAAACGACCCCTCACTTCGCTTGAAAGTACTGAATGTATTGTCACCAACGGTTGGGATCAGCAACCGTTTCCCAAAAGAGACAACATTGAAAGATTAAAGAAGCAAACAGAATTTCTCTAGATCAGGTGACAATACACCCTACATGGGTGCGACCCACATAGCCATGCGACCTACCCGATTTTATACCATTTCCCAGTTGCAAGGCTCGTGGTTACGATTACCTACCTTTCATTGATAGCACAATCACTTTAAATGCCACATTTTCAGATCCGTTAATCACTGACTAATTTGCACAAAGATATTCTGGGTATTATGCTAAGAGAATAAGTTCTCCGCCACCAGATGTATATTTTTATAGACCAATATATGCGATCATTGGAAATACTTTGTCAAACATTCATCCATACATGTTCGTTCAGGGACTGAACGGAACCGAAGGCACAATTTCCATTAATCCATCTTAGGCAATTTTTACCTAGGATTAACAGAAAAAGCACTTGCACTTTTACTCTGCCTTTGATTTTCTTCATATAATATGATTTGCAACGCTACTGCCAATACGAAATGGTTCTGGGATAATAATCCAACCAGTCTCTCCATATTGACAACGATATTGGCCAATTCTTCGATAGTTGGTTATTTAACCATCGAAGAAAACAAACATTCATCCAAAGCATTAAACAATCACTGGTCCCCTTAATTAATATTTCATTAATTAAATTACTTCTCCATTTCTTTATGAATATTTGTTAACTCAATATTTTCAATAACCATCTTGGCCTCTTACGCTATTGGGAAAAACTTTTCATATATTGTATTCTTTTATTGTCTATACGTAGAAAATATCTTCTATATATAAATCGAAAACATTTCCAATTACTTCTCCCTTTTCACGACCATTCATTTCTATACGTAGGAAATATTTATTATTATATTTCCAGAATTACGCTTACCTGGGTTAAAAGAAAAGTTGTGTAAAACATCTTTACAACAACCCAAAATACTGCATTCAACTGAATCTTATTTAACATTGATCTACAAGACCGAATCATAATTACCTCACAGACCTTGACTGAATAACATTCTTAACTTCAAAACGGTAAAGACAACTTATCTCAAATAATCAACATCATATAAACCCAATTATCCATTTGTTTTAACGTGTATACGTTTCTCTTTCTATTCTTACCAGATTTAATTTTTCAGATTTTCTTTTATTTATAATATTCTATTTTAAATTCGTCTCCTTATCGAATTCTATATATATTGATATATTGATTTCTCATTATCATTTTTTCTTAAAAAATTCTAACTCCTTAAATTTTTGGAAAATTTCACCAGTGCCACCTTTGTACAGCTCAATAGCTCAACCCCAACTCACCTCTCTAGGCCCTTTCCATTCCAAAAGAAAATCTAAAAGTCAAGTGGCTTGTCGATTCAGCACATAAAAACTCATATGGAATTTAAACATGTACCTTTATACCGGGCACTCGAATTATAATCTTCATTCTCTTCATTCCATACCTATTTAACACATATACATCCATTCCAAATTTATTCCAACTCAATCCAATCATTTTTAACTCAATTCGCTAATTTATACATTAACTAGTTCTTTTGCCTATTTTAGTTTTTATTTGAGTATATCACATTCATACACAATTTTAATTTGCTTATAAACCAATCGCATTTTCATTTCAAGTTTCATATTCAATTACGAATATGAATTCACAAATCCAATTCACTTATCCATAGCCCAATTTTGGTTCAAAGTTCCATTAACTAATTATTCTTCAAATTAGTCAATTCTATTCAATAATTTAAAAACCTGATTTTTGTTTCAAAAATCAATCCATTTACTCCACTTGAGTTCATATTTATTTTACAACTCAAGTCTGAATTTTTTAAATAAAAATTCAGATTTTGTTTACTTAAAATCCTTTTATTAATTTAAATAAACCGTTATGGTCTAATATAGATTATAGCGCTGTTTTTCTAAAAGAATTATTTTGACATAACTCAAAATCTATAAGGAAAAATCCAGATTTTTCTCTTCCATTAGAAAAATATTATTCAGTCGGTCCCGATGATTCTTATTTCAAAGAATTCCGACTTAAATTGAGTTCTATATACTCAACTGAAGTTCGAAAACATTCAATTACGAACTACCGCGCTGCAGAGAGTTCGTTTTAATTATATTTAAATATAAACATTTGAAGTTGGTTTATAAATAAAAATCACTTCCATTTCTTAAATATTAAATATAAATTAAACCAGTTTACCAAATCTAACTTAATATTTCGATTATTCCTAATCATCGTTTATTTCATTACTAAATACAAATCCAATCACAACTCCATTTTTAATATTAACTTCCCATTCTATTAGAAATAAATTATTTTATAAATTTTGATATAATCGAATTTCAAATATAATTTCGTTGGATTTTTCTCAATTCAGTTTATATTTCGAATTTTGGGACATAATCAATCTTTTTATTTCAAAACGTTTCCAATTCGCTTTTAAATTCATACTTGAATTTAAAATTGTAAATTATCTAATGATAATTTATTTCACCTGATTTATAAACATCGTTTATAAATTCAACTTCCTTGTTTTATATATTAAAAACAAGTTTTATTTCAAAAATCTATTTAAAACCAAAATCTTATTTTGGAATATTCTATTTATTTTAACTAATCTATATATAACATAGAATCTATTTTAATATTTAATTTTAGTTTCTATCTAATACAATTCCAATATAATTTCTGGAAATAAATTATTTTCATAAATTCGACATAGTCGAGTTCAAAACATAAATGCGCATGGATTTATTTTAATTCAATTCAATTTATATTCCGAACATCGAAATAATTTCATTGTTTTCCCTTTTTAACACGATTCCAAATTCTCATTTAAATTCACATTTGAATTTAAATATTTAAATTATCCAAATGATAATTTTTCACCTTTACTTACAAACACCATTTATATTACTTGTTTATATATTTAAACAAGTCTCGATTTCAAATCCATTTGAAATTAAATTTCTACTTTGAAAAAATAAATTTCCCTTTTTAAATTCACACTTGTATTTACATTTCCCGAATTATATAATGATAATCCATTTCACTTCATTTATAAACATCGTTTATAAATGAACTGCTTTATTTTTTATTATTCAAAACAAGTTAATACTTCTAGTCCATTCCAAATTCAAATTCTATTTTGGAAAAATAGATTTTCCACTTAAATCTCAAAATCCCTTTTTCCATAATATTTTTGTTTATCAATTTTTAGGGCCAGTGATATTTAAACATCCAAAACACCCAATTATCAATCATAGGTTTTCTAACACATTATATATGATAACATATATGGAAACAAACAAATAATAAATTTTGAGGAATCTCGTTGGATCCCCTCCAACCTATTTTCATGCGTCCACAAACGTTAGCCAACACAAATAATACCCATCCTGCTTCAAGGCAAGATATCGTAGTATAGAAGGTCATCCACTATAATATATCGTAGGGCGCATAGGGTCATCCACTAAAGATACTGCGGGTATTCGCTAATGGTACTGTGGGAAATATCCAACCACCAATATATATATATATATATAAATAGCCACAACCACCAAGCCTATATAACTAATATATATAATAGCCACAAAAATATTTAAATGCATCCAAACAACATATAAAAATAAATATTTGTTTATAATAAATTATAAACGAATCCAGAGAGTGAGTTTACTCACCGTGATTATATTTTCAATCCATTCCAGTTTCTTTTCAAATTTGAATTGAACAATGTTCAATTAAATTTAAAATTCTTGTTAACCCAAACAAATCCCAAACCTGATTCCATTGCAAGCTTTTGCTAATTCAAATCCAACATAATCAATTTCATTGGATTTTGGAAATGTATAAGAAGGTTATACATTTTATAATTTAACTATATATGTGTGATAAAATTTAATTTGAATTTAATTACAATCATAAACATTAATTACCTCATTAACTATTAAATTTAATGATAAAAATAAAAATCTAACCTTTCCTAAATTTCACACTCAAATGGTTAGTTTACAATTTAATTACTACACTAGCTAACTACATAGGTTTATACAATTTAATTTTGTACTTAACCATTTTCTATATAATTTCAAACTAAAAATATACCTTACTGCAATGATCAAACAGCTCAGCCCCATATCCTCGATATTGTTTCTCCCTCTTTCCCAAAAATCACCATTACCATGCATTCGATCAACCTGACCTGTTGCCCTGTTTTCACCTAACAGCAATCGTTCTTAAACCCAACACCGTAATGCTAGCCCACATTTGAAAACTTCCTTTCCCACAAACTCATTTGTACACGCAATCCAGTACCTAACTTCCAACGTTTTGCCATCCCAGTCATATACGAAGAACACCTCCCTTCCCGATATACAAAACACGCTATTGCTCTTCAGGCCGTGACTTCCCATCGGGTTTCCTCCCCTTGATCAACTACTCTAACCTCAGCAACCTCACTCGTTACCCCATAATTGGTAACCACCATCAACTCCCCATCGTAAACTCCATCAAATCCTCACCTTCCTGTCAAGCTCGAACTCCTCCTTCCCATTCGTTCTCAACTCATGCCAAGTCACACGCACAAACGTGCGACAAAAAATTGAAAGGGAATTCACTAAAGAACCATACCCTATGCTAAATGATGCCACAATCACGAGTTCGATTTTAGTTTCAACCATCGTTGCGTCTGTACCCCAAAATCGAAGAAACCTAATTCGATGTTGTAACGACCCAGAAAATCTGAACCAATTTAAATTTTTTAAATTGGCTGAAATAATGGATTTTAAATATTTAAAATAAATATTTTAAATAATGGCAATGAAAAGTGAGTTTGAATCGACAATTGAAAACGAATATAATTAATTTTAATTATAAACAAGGCCTGAAATGGCGCTGCAGTTTCAAAAATTGAATTCAAACTTTGTCGGACTGTACCGGGTGCAAAACAAAACGGATTTTAGTGAAACCAAAAATATTTAAATCCGTTAGTGAATACCTTTCTAACGAATCTGAAAAATCGAATTTTCATAACGGAAAGCAAAAGTTATGGCCGAATGAATTTTCAAAAAGGTCGCTATGGAATTTGTATAGCCCGTGAAATTGGCCATTTTGCATACGACCTCGGAATTCGACGAAACCACTTTTGTTGGATCCGGGATGTGAAGTTATTGCTAGGTTTCAAATTTCATAATTTTTGAAGCTAATATGTGAGCGTGGCAAAGGAAAATGTGTTTTGGTCAATTACAGTTAAATTGGATCGACCAGAAATGGGCCTTTTTGCAAACGGTCTCAGAATTCGACGAAACTAGTTTTGTTGGGACCATATCGTCAAAACATAGCTAGATTTATTTTTCTGGAATTTTTCGAATCAATTTGTGGCCCTGGCAAATTGAAATGTACGTTCAAATGAAATATTGAATGTTTTATATTTTAATTTGAAGGAAAATTGACTGAAACATTCGAATGGGCCTTCAAAACATATCCCATTGTGTTCGGAATGGGGGTAAAACGCTAGGGACGACAGTCGTTGGGTTTAGATTGGTGGTCGCGTCAGAAAACCCCTTTAAAACTTCCCCGACCAATCAGAATTTTTATAAAAAGAAAAAAATAAGAAAATTCCTTTTCTCTCTCCCCGATCGAAGGCGGAAAACGTTCAAAACCTTCCCCCTCATTTTCCGATCAATCCACGCAAAATTAGCCCCTCCTCCAGTTGAAGATATTGTAGAGCTCGGAGAGATCTTACAATCCATATAAAGTTTGGAATTTTTCGTGGCCTGTGGAGGGAGAATCGACGTCAGGAAGTTTCGAACTTGCAGCCGCAGCCGCCGTCGCCTAGCGCCGCCGAGTGGGTCCCCACCACCGCGCGCAGACGCGCGTCCTCCCCCCTCTTCGTTGCTGCATCGGCCGATCCTCCTATCGATTCACGGTTTGATCGAAAATTGCAAACCTAGTTTTGAACCTTTCAGCTGAGGTACGGCTTATATATATTTTCAACAGTTTTAACACCTTTAAACCGTTGCAAACTTTGAAAAATCATATCTTTTTGCTGTGTTGACGAAATTCAGTGAAACAAGAGACAGTGGACTCGTGTGGACGTCTTCTACATTCTAGAAGAGACCGCATATTTTTCTGAGCCTTCTGCTATTTTTGGTGGAGTAGAACCCAATGTGAGATTTCTAATTTATAAACGATATGGAAAACGACGATGTATAAATTATATAGTCGATGTATGAGTTATATAAGCGTTGTACACCTCTTGTATAAGCGTTGTATAAGTTGTACGTTCGATGTATAAGTTGTATATGCGTTGTAAAAATTATATATGTGTTGAAGTAGAAGTGAATTGCTATATATAAATATATATATATATATATATACGCCTCTCGTCCACAAACCATGGACGATATTTATTGGTTGTGTTTGGTGTGAAAATTGATTGATAGCGAATGGTTGTTTGGGATTGTTTGTGGTTGATATTGATTGATTGTGGTTGAAAAATACCCATATGTGGTTGAAAAATATTTGGATGAAACCACATAGGATTAGTTTGTGGAAATGAAATAAATATATACATGCCGCCTGCGTGCGAACTAGATGCATGATCCCCATTGTCAAAAACCGCGAGGTTTTAAGGTAGGGAGAGGAGCCGTACTAGGGACGGTCCCGGTTTTAACTACCCTGCCGTTATGCTGCCGAAATTTTGAATAATATTCATGTGTTTGAATTATTTTCATTTGCTGAAACTATATTTATTCGTTGAATAGAAAACCTTCATGTGTTGAATCGATATTCATTCGTTGATTAGAAATTCATGTGTTGAATGGTATTCATGTTTTAAATATAAAAATCACATTATTATCTATATATAGAAACTATAGAAAACCTTCATGTGTTGAATCGATATTCATTCGTTGTTTAGAAATTCATGTGTTGAATGGTATTCGTGTTTTAAATATAAAAATCACATTTTTATCTATATATAGAAACTATAGAAAACCTTCATGTGTTAAATCGATATTCATTCGTTGATTAGAAATTCATGTGTTGAATGGTATTCGTGTTTTAAATGTAAAAATCACATTTTTATCTATATATAGTAACTATAGAAAACCTTCATGTGTTGAATCGATATTCATTCGTTGAATTGAAATTCATGTGTTGGATGGTATTCATATTTTGAAATATATTGTTTTATGATAAAAATCACCCTTTTATCATCTATATGAACTATGTAAAATGACCTTGTTTTAAAATAAATTATTTTACAATAAAAATCACCTTTTTATCATCTATATAGACTATATAAAATAATAGTGTTTTGAAATGAATTGTTTTACAATAAAAATCACATTTTTATTATATACATGAATTGTTGAAATGTGAAGTGTTAAAAATAGAAACTCGTTCAAATAAATATGCATGAGTCGAAATATTCATTAATTAGCTAATGATATGATTTTTGCCTATGCATACAACATTAGAATGAATGGTGCTTTTAAACCAAATGGAATCAAATATGAAGTTGAATGGAAAATGATAAGTGATAAGAACTGTATACATGTACATGCATATTTATTGAACAGGTTATAGCAAAGGGGCTAGGGAAGAGGAATAAAATTTTGTGCCCGACAAATAGGTACATTTACTTTTTTGTTTGGGTGATGATTTTGTGAGCCTGTTGGCTAGCCGCTTGGCTTTTTCTTTTTCTTTTTGACATGAGACGCCCGTGTGGCTATTTGGGAATTTTCCCAGCCCCTCCCATACAAAGGAGGTTATGGCGAATTTTTCCGAAATTTAAAGGTGTTAGTGAAATATTTGAAGTGAAAACGATATTGAAATTGTTGAATGAACTATATTTATATAAATATATAAATATAAATAAATTGAAACGAAACGTGGCCGTGCAGTTCGTATTTTGAAACCGTGATTTCAAACAACTAGTGCGGGAAATCCGACCATTGGATTTTTCTCGAAACCGCAACCGTTGGATTCGCCTTGGAAATATCTTTCCAACGGCACCAACTTTGTAAAAATCCAACGGTTGGATTGTCTGGAATGTTTAATTCAAATCTGAAGAAAAACAGCGCCAGAAACGATTATATATATATATAAATATAATTATATTTAATCGAATAACGACGCTGCAGTTCGTATTTTGAAATCGAAACTTCAAACGATTGTACCGGGAGATCCGACCGTCGGATTTTCCCGAAACTGGAACCGTTGGATTCATTTTGAAAAGACCTTTCTAATGATGTAAATTTTGTGAAGATCCAACGGTTATATTTTCAGATATGTGTAAATCAAATCTGAAGAAAAACAGCGCCACGGCTGCGTTATGGCCCGAAGCGTCGTTTTGAATAAATTGGCCATTTTAAAATAAATAAACATAGCGATAAATCGTTATAAAATATCATAAACGATATGGAATGGAAATAAACTGAGTTTGCTCGATTTATGTGGTATTTGATGGTTGAATGTGTTTGGTGTGAAAATTACATTAAAGAACAAAATTGGTGTTGTCGAATGATTTAACCATTGAAATAAATTGATTTGAAATTCTAAGTATACGTGAATTATTTGAAAAGGCCGAGTTAATTCTCATTTCAAACAATTGACCGACGATTAAAAGTCGAAGGTGAAGACGGTGGTCGAAGACCGGAGATCTTCACCTCGTTTGGATGGTAACCGAGGTCCTGATTGGGAGGCATCCCGAAATATGGATAATGAGTGGTGATCGTCCAGACGTACGTGGTGATCGATGGGTTTGCGAGGTATTTAGTGCCTCTGGTTTCGTTCATACCCAGAACGGACTTGTAAATGGACTGTGTGTCTAACTTTGGATTTTATTCTGTGTTGATTGATCTTTATTAAATATGCATCTGTTTGGCGGCGGAGAATTTATTCTTTTGCTTAACGCCCTTCTCTGAAACGCACGAGCTCAGAGGTTGTATATCGATGGACATCAGTCGCATGGCATGAATTGCCTGTGTGGCATGCTAAGATGCAGTGATCAGGGCTTCTGTTGAAAAGCAAAGTCTTGTGGTGATGATCAAACACCGTCTGTGTGGCGTAGCTTTGTGTATAACGTGAATTCGCGAGCCTCACACCCCGGTATGAACCAGAAACGGGAGAGGACAACAGGGAGGGCCTGTGTTTCTTTCTAGCTAGGGTGGTGTCAGTGACCTACCAGCCCTGACATTTATATACTTTTCACCTGTGTGGTTGTTGCTGTTGCGAGGCGCCTCAGTTAGATCGGACGATCCGGGTCCGATGGAGCCATTCGTTGGCTCATTTACACCCCAAACGGTGGGGAAACGCAGTGTTCAGGAATTTTAATCCACATCGGTGGACCGGCCCTGACGATCCAAGAGTCACTCGAGCTCTGATCCTGTGGCTCGGGCTAGAGAGTCACGAAGTCGGTAAGGACTATCTTTTGCCTTGGTTCATGACGGAAATCCAATTTCCAAATACGTGACTGTGCAGTTATGATTGTATACCTATATATGGCGACATAGTGGTATGGTGCATTAATGCCGTCTATGATTGATAGTTATGATTTGAAATTGTTTTCAAAACATATAAACACTAGCAATAATATCAAATGCCTTTGTTTTATTCGTATCAAGCATATTTTGGCCGTTATAAGGTAAAAACTCTATCCTCTGGTTTGCGTTGCATTGTGTGATGGGAACTGAGTCTTATAATGGCTTCATTTTTATAAAAAAGCATAGCGATGTTTAAAAGAAAATTTGTTTTAAAGCACTGGAAATCCAATGGAGTAAACCCGTTCCACGAAAGTGGCGTGGTCCTGAGATTAGCCATATTATATATGTGTTGAGTAGATTTCTCATACCAGTCCCATGACTGACTCGTAGTTTGTTTCACTTTCAAACTTGGGTGTCCCTTTTTCTACACGGGCAGCCTTGTATTCAGGTTTAGCTGGTTCTTTCTGGATAGCTGGAGCTGAAGATGGATTCTATCATTTATCTCTTTTTATGCCGTTCTGCTCCTACTGTACATATTTTGTTTGTTTTCCGCTGTAGACATTTATGTACAGCTGAACTGTATTTGTACTAAGTAAGATCCTGTATATTGTGTAACTCTGATGATTACTTTTATCCAGTATGTTCTATTATTCATTATCTGGTGTATATATTTAATTCTGTTCTGCTATTATCTGTTTCTGTGTTATATTCCAAAGATTACCCTTGTCTCCGTCAGTACGGGATTTGGGGTCGTCACATCGTGGTATCAGAGCTTTGGTTAAGCTTAGTTCTGGAATATAACATTTGAACGAAATTGTCAGAAATAGAACCAGTAGTGTTCTAGGACGGGTAACTCTATATAGATAGGATCAGCAATATCCTAGTATGAGTAAAGCAGAATGAAATAACACCTAGTAGACACATTTACATTTGAAGTATGTGTTTCTATATTTTAAAAATACCTTTTCTGTGATCTGACACTTGATCTGCCATTTGCAGAAGTAATAGAAAAATGAGTGTCAGGGACAGGAGAAATGCAGAACCCGATCTAGAGGCTCTATTAAAGAGATATCGAAATCTGAACGGAGCACAATTCTCAGGCAATGAATCTATTATTCAGACTCAAGCTTGGATGAGTTCTGTCGAAAGAATCTTTGAGCGTATCCAGCTGAGAGATGACCAGAAACGGTTAGTAGCATCTTGGGCGCTCAAAGAAGAAGCTTTAATCTGGTGGGAAACAATCATCAAAGATAATCCAGAAGGTGATATCACCTGGGACAGATTCAAAGTGATTTTCCTAGAAAGATTTACTCCTCCCGAAGCGATGGAGCGATTATGTGATGAATTTTCTTATTTGATACAAGGTGACATGACCATCCCAGAATATCATAAGAAATTCAACGAACTTGCTCACTTTGCTCCTCATCTGATTCAAGATCCAAAGAGGAAAAAACTGAGATTTATTATGGCCTGCAAAGGAGATATCAGAATAGTGTACTGAGGAATGTGAAGCTTCCTTTTTCTGAAATGATATACATGGCTTATCAGTATGAAGATCTCCATAAGAAAGGAATGTTATGCGACGAAGAAGAAGTCTGTTCTAGTGACAAAGCAGAGTCGGAAACTGATATTCCTGAAGCCAGTACGAGGTCTAAGGTTAGTGAGAAGCCCAGTGCTAAGAGAAAAAGGGCTAAGTCTGGGAAAGAACCAGTAACAACTGCTATTTGCTCTAACTGCAATAAGAAAGGACATTTGTCGATAAGTTGCAGATCTCTAAAGAAATGATTAAAGGATGGGTCTAAATCCGGTAAGAAGTTTCAAGAGATTAGAAAGTGCAGTCAATGCCTGCAGACCGGGCATCTTTCAAAGGCTTGCTCGCTATTCAGGAAGCCTGAAATAGTTCAAGTGAATGAAGTAGCAGAAACTTCTGATCCCTCAGCAAGTCAAGGAAGATCTGATGTTTTAGAAGGAATGCTTACTGTCAAAAACATTCCAGTTAAAGTACTGTTTGACACAGGCGCGTCACGAAGCTTTCTTGCAAAGAGTGCCGCTAAGAAGCTAGATTTGAATTTGAGGAAGCTCAAGGAACCAATGACTGTCCAGAATCCGGTCGGGGGTTCTATCAATCTCAGTTGGATTTGTGCAGTACCTGTCTCCTTTTCTTGCTATAAATTCCCTATTATCTCTATCGTCATGAATTTTAATGAATTCGATATTATTCTGGGATTGGATTAGCTAACCAAATATGAAGTAGTGGTTAGATGCGCCGAGAGAGTTGTTAGAGCTAAGATTAAATCAGGAAGTTATATAACTATACCGTGTGAAAGTCAGAAATCTAATAGAAAAGACTTCTGGGCAGCTCTCGATGTTTCTCCAGCCCAAATAGAAAATGTCTCTGAAATCACAGAGAATATTCCCGACCTGGTGAAAGATATTCCTGTCGTCAAGAATTATGTGGATGTGTTTGAGGAAGTTGTTCGCTTACCTCCGCAGAGAGAAATAGATTTCAAAATTGCTTTGATTCCCAATGCAAGGCCGGTAGTTCACGCTATTCGAAGAATGTCCTTGAAGGAAAAAGAAGAACTTGACAATCAAACACGACAGCTAGTATGGAAGGGTCTGATCAGGCCTAGTTTCTCTGATTGGGGTGCAACAGTGGTCTTTATCCCGAAATCTGAGGTACTCTACGTCTATGTGTGGATTATCGAGATCTGAACAAACAGACTATAAAGAACAAATATCCATTGTCGCGGATTGATGATTTGCTGGATCGATTAAATGGCGCACAAGTATTTTCACAAATGGACCTAGATACAGGTTTCCATCAACTTCGAATTGCCGAAGAGTGTGTTCCATTGACAGCATTCAGAGGTCCCGACCTATTCTACGGGTGGTTAGTAATGTCGTTCGGCTTATGTAACGCTCCAGCTTACTTCGTCGATCTGATGAACAGAGTATTCAGAGGAGTTTTGAATAAATTTGTTCTGGTTTTTATTGACGATATTCTAATCTTCTCTAAGTCAAAGGCCGAACATGAAAAGCATCTAGAACAGGTTCTGGAAATTCTGAGAAGGAATGTATTGAAATCCAAGTTTTCCAAATGTATATTTTGGCAAGATGAAGTAAAATTTCTGGGCCACGTCGTATCGAAAGAAGGAATTGCTGTGGATCCAAGCAAAATCACAGCTATTCAGAATTGGAAACAGCCCAGTACCCCCACTGAAGTCCGCAGTTTTCTTGGATTGGCTAGTTATTACCGGAAGTTCATTAAAAACTTTTCGAAGATATCTGGTCACATAACGAAGCTCACAAAGAAGCACTCTAAATTCAAATGGACTCCAGAAAGTGAGGAGGCTTTCGAAGAGCTAAAGTTAAGACTAACGACAGCTCCAGTGTTAACCATCATCGATGGCAACCAGGATTTGAAAGTCTGGACTGATGCTTCTAGAGAAGGCCTTGGCGCGGTGCTAATGCAAAGGGGCCAAGTGATTGCTTATGCTAGCCGTCAGCTGAAGCCGCACGAGAAAAACTATGTCACTCATGATCTTGAGTTATTGGCCATAGTATTCGCTTTGAAAATCTGGAGACACTATCTTCTGGGTGAGAGATTTGAACTGTTTACAGATCATCAGTCGTTAAAGTATCTATTCACTCAGAAGGACCTGAATCTGAGGCAGCAACGTTGGCTGGAGTTCCTTGCAGCATACGACTTTGAAATTATATATACTCCAGGGAAAGCCAATGTCGTGGCCGAAGCGCTGAGCCGAAAGAATGTAATGATCGCCAGCTTTATTATCACGACTTCCTTGACTGACAAAATATCTATTCTTCAGAAGGAGGATAACTTTATTAAGGATATGATCAAAAGGATTCGGAAAGGTGAACCCTCGTGTTTTCAAATAGATAACGACGAGACCCTGAGGTTGAAAGGAAGGATTTGTGTTCCTGATATCCCAGAGTTAAAAAGGGAAGTGTTAGACGAGTGTCACAAGTCCAAGCTGAGTATCCATCCTGGTGTAGCCAAAATGTATAATGATCTCAAACGAACACTCTGGAGGAAGGCTATGAAAAGAGACGTTTCAATATATGTTAGCCGATGCTGTAACACCCCACACCCGCTACGGACACTCACTAAGGGAATGCCATAACATTGGTGGAGTATTCTAAGTGAATATAGAACAGAAAAATTACAACAAGACAGATATAAGTAATACTTGAGAATTTAAAACATCATTTCATTCCGGCGGAAAGTAAAACATGTTTGGTTACACCAAAACCATAAATAAGAGTCAAGTACATAATATCCATCCTGATAAAAGCAAAAGTACATAATCCCACTACATAACCTAATAGCCATAATAGAAAAGATAAACTGAGCTTTACATCCACGGTCCAAGCTCCAAAAGATAGATAAAGCAGTCTGATCAAAGTCCACTAGTGCTAGGCCCACTCTGAAAACCTGAGGGTTGGGAAAAAGATAAAGAAACAACGGGGTCAGACATAAGTCTGAGTGAGTCCTATAACCCTAACAATACAATCATTAAAGTAATTAGGGTATGATATAAACAAGGTACGGTACCTCTGGGGATAATGACTACACTAAGTAGCCAACTAAACACAGGATGTACTAAGATGACCGAAAAGACGCATTTATCCACCCAAGGATAATTACTAGATTGCACCACCCCAGATCTACCCACCCAAGGGTAATTCCTACACTGCACCACACCAGTTCTACCCACCCAAGGGTAATTCCTACTTAAAGGTTGATCCCACTAAGTGTACTTAGTAATTTTACCCAGTAGTTTCTTGTACCCCTAGCTGACTACATAGGTGCTGTCTGCCCCTATCTCCACTAGGTGTACTCAGTAATTTTTAATAGTAGTTTCGTGTACCCCTAGCTGACTACATAGGTGCCGTCTGCCCCTATCTCCACTAGGTGTACCCACTACTCCCCAAGCGATCGGCTCCCTACCGTAGATACCCGTGCTGGCCCCACAATGGGGTGTATCACTCCCCAAAGTGGCAACCCGATACAACAAATGGTGCACGGCTTATATCTACACGATGCAACAACGTCTTACCTACCAGCCCGGGTCCACACACGCATATGAAACCCGTTGGACTCGCGTTGCCACCGCTACCCTGTTTTGGCCTCTTATAGTCAAGCCCAATATGCGTGTCTCGTCCTCGACTTGGGTCGAGCCCACAAAGATACGTTTGGGATATTGGTTGAAATGGGCCCCCACAAGCTACTACTTAAGCTTGTCATTTTATCTAGTGCATCCCACTTAACCCTTTAACCATGTCCACCTACATGTTATAGATTTTGGTTAAGTCTTTTAATCATATTTTAATTGCCACTCAAGGCCCCCACAAGCTACTACTTAAGCTTGTTATTTAATTAATTGCCACTTAAGGCACCCACTAGATTTTCCACATGCCACCCAAGGCACTTACTTGATTCCCACATGCCACCCAAGGCACTTACTTAACCCTTTAATCATGTTTAATTACATGTTCCACTTTGGTTAAGTATTCTAATCGTATTTTCTATTGCCACCCAAGGCAACCCACTAGTTTCCTTATGCCACCCAAGGCACCCCCACTAGTTACCACATGCCACCCAAGGCACCCACTTAACCCCTCATGCCTCACTACATGCTAATTTGGTTAAGTGTTTCTTAATTAATTAAGATTGTAACCTTTATAAAGACCTCTCACATTAGACTGTCTTTTATGGCAGCTGGATATGCCGGTTGGTTCCGGGCAGCCTTACACCATAACAGAGTCTAACCTCGTGTCTTTACACTTGTCACGTATTTAGTTTATGACTAAGACCTCTCACATTGGGCCAATCATTTGTAGCCGCTGGATTTGCCGATCGGTTCCGGGCAGTCTTATGCTACAAAAGGGTCCAACCTCGTGTCTTAGTAGATTAATTACACCTAATTAATCACCCCCATAATTTGTATTAATTATCCCTAATTAATTACAAATATTTAAGAATATGGGTAGACCTAACTCAATAGGTAAATTCCCAATTCCATAATATGGGTAGACCTAACTTAATAGGTAAATTCCCAATTATGTCCATCCACTTTATGGTATGTTTAATTATACCCACTTCACACAATTTTATGTGTTCATTAATTTTTACCCCATCGTCCCCACGTAAATACGTTAACATGACATACTTCAAAAGAGAAGATTCATCATACACACAATGGGTTCAACTTAGCATATCATTAGCATTATCATGGGTTTAAAAGGTGTCAACTTGTATATATGACCATAAACCCAACTTGCATAAATAACCAACCCAAACTTGCATGAATCACATATGTCATAAAGATGGTAACTTGCTTAAATGTTCATGTCATAGACCTATCATAAAGGTGTCAACTTGCATACATGTCATAGGTCTAAAAGGGATGAACATGCACATGCACTTATGTCATACATAGAGGCAAACATGCATATATTATGCATATCATAAAAAGAGACAAACTTGCATATGAACTTGCATATGAACTTGCATCATAACTTGCATATGAACTTGCATCATAACTTGCATATGAACTTGCATCATAACTTGCATATGAACTTGCATCATAACTTGCATAAAACCAAACACTTAGCATGCATAAAACCAAATACTTAGCATGCATAAAACCAAATACTTAGCATGCATAAAACCAAATACTTAGCATGCACAAAACCAAATACTTAGCATGCATAAAACCAAATACACAACTTGCATAACATGTTACATATAACTTGCATATAATCTCACATATAGTTTGCATAACATGTTACATATGCATCAATGTTCAACATAGTGTTTTGCATAGTGAGCATCATAAAACATAGCATCAAACTTGCATATAGCATAAAACTTACAAAACACACAACATACACTATACTAAACTTGCATAAGCACATTTATCCACAAACATAGCCATATCTTATCATATCCTATCATAATCAATTTAACAATTGATTATTAAGGCTATAGAAACTCACCACTAAACTCCCATAAGCAAACCCTTGCCAAAAATCACCCAAAAACTCTGGCCTTGAACATAAAGCTTGCAACTTGATGATGAATGCAAGCTAATGATCACTCATACAACTCAAAGATGCTTGTATGAACATGAAAGCCTTCATAGAAATGGTTTAGAAATAGGATGGAGGCTAGGGTTTTGAGTGGAGGCCATGATCATAGAAAATTTTGGCATAGTTTAGTTAGGAGATAGGATTATGATCATTTAGGGCTAGCTTAGGGTCTTATTTATAGGATTAGGCAAGTGTTTTAGGCCATTAGATTAACCCTAAATTAGATTAGGGCCATCAGATCTCGGAAGCTTCCAGAAACCAGCCCCAAAACACAGCTCAAACACTAAAATGGTGCACCAGGCCAAACTGGCCGAGCACCCCCTGTCGACACCCAAGTCGACAGGGATGTCGACTTGGTCCCAGCCAAGTCGACTGCCCAGTCGACAGGGCTGTCGACTTGGGTAGCTAGGCGGGAATTTTCCCCGCCTGCGCCCAATGGCCCCAATTTTGAAATTTGAACCTGAATTTTAAATCTGTTTTGAACTTTGAATTTTCTGTAAACTTCATTGGGCCATAACCGGGCCATACGGACTCCGATTCTCGAAAACTCGGACTCTATTTCGCGTATTTTTCCGAGACGAACGCAATGACGCAGCCCGTTTCCCCCAATTCTCACATCTGAGATTATTTATTCTGCAATTAGTGAATTTTAGCATTAACCGAAATTCGGGGTGTTACATTCTCCCCTCCTTAAAGGATTTCGTTCCCGAAATCTCTAAGCTAAGGAGAATGCATATCCTACCATCCAAACAACCATCTACTCAATCCATCAAACACGGGCATCCATTGTCCTTAAAAAAAATTCTAATGATGTATGAGCATATGCAAAAAGTGTGTGTATATGTTCCCTATCTAATGTGTGAACATATGCAAACCATGATAGTGCCATGCATCCATTATGTATGCGAGAGAACCCTATCGACACATACAATATCTACATGAGTGCACAATCATTCACCAAAATGCATCATCCATATGATAACACAATCATTATACATCCATAAATATAGCTACCTACACACAATTATATGCAATATGCAATATGAAGTGATTGAGCCGATCTAGTGCCTAGAGTGTGTATATATGCATCCACGAGCAACCACTAGCAACCACTTGCATCCACATGCATCCATCAAACATAACATGTCTCAAACACATGTTTCAACCATAGGTTTACCCTATCTAAAGGTCAAAGGTACTAATGAGAGGACATACTAAAGATAAGATAAGCACTAGACAAACGATAAAGGAGACATTTAAAGGACATATCCTCAAAAAGGAATGGGTATAACGAACGCATCTTCGCTTCTGTCTCCCAAGTAGCATTGCTCTCACCTTCTCCCCTTTTCACTTTGACTAGTCGAACCTCTCTATTTCTCAACTTCCTAATCTCTGACCCAAGGATGCGGGTAGGAGCTCGTCGAATAATCACATCACGCTCTACCTTTACTTCTTTAAGCAAGCTCGGCTCTACCGCCTCTGCGGTCTCATGTAGGCACTTCCTCAAATGTGACACATGGAATACGTCATCTTTCCTATGCAACCGAACTATCTCTCGAATATAAACTGAAGCTAGACATGAAACAGTCCTCTTGCTCTTCACGGGTATGAAATGGGCACTCTTAGTAAGTCTATCTACCACAACCCAAATTCCCGTATTACCCTTCCTCGATTTCGGTAATCCATCGAGACACTATCCCACTTCCATAGCGGAACCTCCAATGGGTGAAGCAACCCACCGAGTTTCTTCTGCTCTGCTTTCATTTGCTAGCAAACCAAGCATCTAGCGACATACTCGGCCACATCTTTCTTCATACCGGCCCAAAAGAAAACTCGCTACATGTCTTGGTACATCGTGTCCACACCGGGATGAATGGTCATCTTCGACCGATGTGCATCATCAAGTATAGCCTTCCTCAAACCCTCGTCTTGCGGTACACAAAGTCTACCGTCTCTACGCACCCACCCCTTACCATCTAGGGTGTACCTACTCAAATGGCTGGACGACTCCCCCTCCTCATGAGCTTCTCTACTAACTCAGCCAACTGTGGGTCGTCCCGCTGTGCTCCGCCAATACGCCCTAAAAGAGTAGGCCTAACCTCCAAGGAAGCTAGCAAACCGGGTACAAAGTCAACGGAAGGTCTAAAATCAAACATAGAAATAAACTCTAAGCTCCATCGTTCAACGAACAATGAACTCAAGGACAACCTTTTTCTACTTAAGGCGTCCGCTACCACGTTACCCTTGCCATGGGTATACGCTATCTCAAACTCATAGGATGCTAAGAATCCCATCCACTTTTGCTGTCCTAAGACTATGCGCTCGAAGAGTCTCCAACACTTCCCTAAGATGTAGGGCATGCTCTTCTCCACTTTTAGAGGAAACCAGGATATTACCCCATCCAAAATCATCACAACTGTCCATCTCTCACGCAGACCACCCCAGTCGAACTCAGCATCCCCCAAATGCAAGCCTCAAAGGCCTAAACCAATATCAGACAAACACCCAAGGGATACCGCCTTCGAATTCAGACGACCTACGTGAGATGATACTAGTAAAAACGGCTAACTAATTAAGCCCTTGTCCAACTCTGGATGTCCTTGCCAGTCTTGCTCCAAAACCACCGTTTATCCCATAACTGGCTTTGCTCAACCTATTGAGCCCATACGAAAACTTATTTCGCTCCTAGAAAAGACCAAGATGTCATTTACAAAGACCATCACGAATTTATTTAGGCACTCCCTGAACACCCTTCTCATCAAATCAATAAAGTATGCGGGGGCGTTCTTCAAACCAAATGGCATCACCAGCCACTCATAAAAACCCATCCGGAGTCCTAAAGGCAGTCTTCTCTATACTATCCTCAGCCACTCTCAACTGACGAAACCCCGTGGCTAAGTCCAACTGCGAAAATACTGAGGCGCCAACTGACTGATCAAAGAGATCATCAATCCTCGGCAATGGGTGTCTATTCTTCTTTGTGAGTTTATTTAGTTCTCTTTAGCCTACATAAAGTCTGAGGGACCCATCCGCCTTCGTGGCAAAAACTACTGGAGCACCCCACTCCGATATACTTCGTCTTATGAACCCCTTCTCAAGCAAATCGCCTACTTGCTTATGGAGTTCCCTCCTCTCACGAGGAGCCATGTGGCACACTGACCAAGATACTGGTTTGGCATTGTCTATCAGATATATTTGGAAGTCAATATCCCGCTCCGGAGGTAAGCCCTTCACCTCCTCAAACACATCCGAGCATTCCCGGACCACTCTAACAGATCGCAAACTCTCGACCGACTTGTCAAGCGATTCTAGATAACTTAGCATAACAGATTCCATGGGATTACAAGAGATCTCGAGAGTGTTACCCAAGCGGGTCATAAACCTAACAACTCTCCCTTCAAAATCAAGAACGGCACCCCTACTGGATAACCAGTCCATGCCCAAAACTAACCCATAGCCCGTGAAGCCCAAAAAGCATCACATCTAAACTCAACGCTAAGTATAACAACTTTCAAACCCAAACACATCATGGAGCCCCAATTGGGTTTAAAACAACTAAGGGATCATCTACTAAACTGGTGTCTAAGTGCAGTGACTCAACTAACAATGATGAGATAAACGAACTCGATGCGTCAGAATCAAATAAAGTTCGAACCGGATAATAAAGAAATCCAAATTCCAACCTAGACGGTCCTATCCCCATCTGGTACACTAGCCGCGAGGGAATACAACTACCCTCCAGGAGATTCCATACCTTGCCCATGCCCCTTTGGACAATCCTAATAAGGTGTCCTATTCCTCCAAAAGGATAACTACTCGCCTTCTTCTTCCCATTCTCCACTCGTAACCTCCCACCAATGAGGTTTCATCCTTCATTAACCAAACAACTATTTGAGCCTTCCTCCCATCGTCTATCCAATAGATACCTACCAGTCCTCCTCCTTCTTGAACCAACTTCTAATCCGACTAACGTCTAAGTCCCTTGAAGTGGTTTTCCATTCTTATCTATCTTAGAAAGATCATCTATACACGGAGGGGAAACTCAAAACGAGAGAGGAAGAGATTCAAAACGGAGAATTCGAAAGATAAGGATATGGCTATCGGGGATTATGCTTTTCTTTCAAAAACTTTTCTCTTAAAAGACATGTTTTTGAAAATACTCCTTTCAAAAATATTCTTAGAAAATAGTTTTTCTAAGAAATTTATCTGTTCTGGTAACCTTAAGCTCTGATACCACGTGTAACACCCCACACCCGCTACGGACACTCACTAAGGGAATGCCATAACATCGGTGGAGTATTCTAAGTGAATATAGAACAGAAAAATTACAACAAGACAGATATAAGTAATACTTGAGAATTTAAAACATCATTTCATTCCAGCGGAAAGTAAAACATGTTTGGTTACATCAAAACCATAAATAAGAGTCAAGTACATAATATCCATCCTGATAAAAACAAAAGTACATAATCCCACTACATAACCTAATAGCCATAATAGAAAAGATAAACTGAGCTTTACATCCACGGTCCAAGCTCCAAAAGATAGATAAAGCAGTCTGATCAAAGTCCACTAGTGCTAGGCCCACTCTGAAAACCTGAGGGTTGGGAAAAAGATAAAGAAACAACGGGGTCAGACATAAGTCTGAGTGAGTCCTATAACCCTAACAATACAATCATTAAAGTAATTAGGGTATGATATAAACAAGGTACGGTACCTCTGGGGATAATGACTACACTAAGTAGCCAACTAAACACAGGATGTACTAAGATGACCGAAAAGACGCATTTATCCACCCAAGGATAATTACTAGATTGCACCACCCCAGATCTACCCACCCAAGGGTAATTCCTACACTGCACCACACCAGTTCTACCCACCCAAGGGTAATTCCTACTTAAAGGTTGATCCCACTAAGTGTACTTAGTAATTTTACCCAGTAGTTTCTTGTACCCCTAGCTGACTACATAGGTGCTGTCTGCCCCTATCTCCACTAGGTGTACTCAGTAATTTTTAATAGTAGTTTCGTGTACCCCTAGCTGACTACATAGGTGTCGTCTGCCCCTATCTCCACTAGGTGTACCCACTACTCCCCAAGCGATCGGCTCCCTACCGTAGATACCCGTGCTGGCCCCACAATGGGGTGTATCACTCCCCAAAGTGGCAACCCGATACAACAAATGGTGCACGGCTTATATCTACACGATGCAACAACGTCTTACCTACCAGCCCGGGTCCACACACGCATATGAAACCCGTTGGACTCGCGTTGCCACCGCTACCCTGTTTTGGCCTCTTATAGTCAAGCCCAATATGCGTGTCCCGTCCTCGACTTGGGTCGAGCCCACAAAGATACGTTTGGGATATTGGTTGAAATGGGCCCCCACAAGCTACTACTTAAGCTTGTCATTTTATCTAGTGCATCCCACTTAACCCTTTAACCATGTCCACCTACATGTTATAGATTTTGGTTAAGTCTTTTAATCATATTTTAATTGCCACTCAAGGCCCCCACAAGCTACTACTTAAGCTTGTTATTTAATTAATTGCCACTTAAGGCACCCACTAGATTTTCCACATGCCACCCAAGGCACTTACTTGATTCCCACATGCCACCCAAGGCACTTACTTAACCCTTTAATCATGTTTAATTACATGTTCCACTTTGGTTAAGTATTCTAATCGTATTTTCTATTGCCACCCAAGGCAACCCACTAGTTTCCTTATGCCACCCAAGGCACCCCCACTAGTTACCACATGCCACCCAAGGCACCCACTTAACCCCTCATGCCTCACTACATGCTAATTTGGTTAAGTGTTTCTTAATTAATTAAGATCGTAACCTTTATAAAGACCTCTCACATTAGACTGTCTTTTATGGCAGCTGGATATGCCGGTTGGTTCCGGGCAGCCTTACACCATAACAGAGTCTAACCTCGTGTCTTTACACTTGTCACGTATTTAGTTTATGACTAAGACCTCTCACATTGGGCCAATCATTTGTAGCCGCTGGATTTGCCGGTCGGTTCCGGGCAGTCTTATGCTACAAAAGGGTCCAACCTCGTGTCTTAGTAGATTAATTACACCTAATTAATCACCCCCATAATTTGTATTAATTATCCCTAATTAATTACAAATATTTAAGAATATGGGTAGACCTAACTCAATAGGTAAATTCCCAATTCCATAATATGGGTAGACCTAACTTAATAGGTAAATTCCCAATTATGTCCATCCACTTTATGGTATGTTTAATTATACCCACTTCACACAATTTTATGTGTTCATTAATTTTTACCCCATCGTCCCCACGTAAATACGTTAACATGACATACTTCAAAAGAGAAGATTCATCATACACACAATGGGTTCAACTTAGCATATCATTAGCATTATCATGGGTTTAAAAGGTGTCAACTTGTATATATGACCATAAACCCAACTTGCATAAATAACCAACCCAAACTTGCATGAATCACATATGTCATAAAGATGGTAACTTGCTTAAATGTTCATGTCATAGACCTATCATAAAGGTGTCAACTTGCATACATGTCATAGGTCTAAAAGGGATGAACTTGCACATGCACTTATGTCATACATAGAGGCAAACATGCATATATTATGCATATCATAAAAAGAGACAAACTTGCATATGAACTTGCATCATAACTTGCATATGAACTTGCATCATAACTTGCATATGAACTTGCATATGAACTTGCATCATAACTTGCATATGAACTTGCATCATAACTTGCATATGAACTTGCATCATTACTTGCATATGAACTTGCATCATAACTTGCATAAAACCAAACACTTAGCATGCATAAAGCCAAATACTTAGCATGCATAAAACCAAATACTTAGCATGCATAAAACCAAATACTTAGCAAGCACAAAACCAAATACTTAGCATGCATAAAACCAAATACACAACTTGCATAACATGTTACATATAACTTGCATATAATCTCACATATAGTTTGCATAACATGTTACATATGCATCAATGTTCAACATAGTGTTTTGCATAGTGAGCATCATAAAACATAGCATCAAACTTGCATATAGCATAAAACTTGCAAAACACACAACATACACTATACTAAACTTGCATAAGCACATTTATCCACAAACATAGCCATATCTTATCATATCCTATCATAGTCAATTTAACAATTGATTATTAAGGCTATAGAAACTCACCACTAAACTCCCATAAGCAAACCCTTGCCAAAAATCACCCAAAAACTCTAGCCTTGAACATAAAGCTTGCAACTTGATGATGAATGCAAGCTAATGATCACTCATACAACTCAAAGATGCTTGTATGAACATGAAAGCCTTCATAGAAATGGTTTAGAAATAGGATGGAGGCTAGGGTTTTGAGTGGAGGCCATGATCATAGAAAATTTTGGCATAGTTTAGTTAGGAGATAGGATTATGATCATTTAGGGCTAGCTTAGGGTCTTATTTATAGGATTAGGCAAGTGTTTTAGGCCATTAGATTAACCCTAAATTGGATTAGGGCCATCAGATCTCGGAAGCTTCCAGAAACCAGCCCCAAAACACAGCCCAAACACTAAAATGGTGCACCAGGCCAAACTGGCCGAGCACCCCCTGTCGACACCCAAGTCGACAGGGCTGTCGACTTGGTCCCAGCCAAGTCGACTGCCCAGTCGACAGGGCTGTCGACTTGGGTAGCTAGGCGGGAATTTTCCCCGCCTGCGCCCAATGGCCCCAATTTTGAAATTTGAACCTGAATTTTAAATCTGTTTTGAACTTTGAATTTTCTGTAAACTTCATTGGGCCATAACCGGGCCATACGGACTCCGATTCTCGAAAACTCGGACTCTATTTCGCGTATTTTTCCGAGACGAACGCAATGACGCAGCCCGTTTCCCCCAATTCTCACATATGAGGTTATTTATTCTGCAATTAGTGAATTTTAGCATTAACCGAAATTCGGGGTGTTACAGATGCCCTACTTGCCAGCTAGTCAAAAGCGACCAACAAAAGCTTGCTGGATTATTGCATCCGCTAGACATTCCTGGCTGGAAGTGGGAGCATATCTCTATGGATTTCATTGATGGTCTGCCCAGAACCAGAAAAGGGAATGACAGTATTTGGGTGATCGTAGATCGCTTCACGAAGACCGCCCATTTCATACCTGTCAGATCAAACAGAACTGCTCAGAGTCTGGCGCAGATATACTTCAGGGAAATAGTTAGACTACATGGAGTGCCGCTCAGTATAGTCAGTGATAGAGATACAATATTCACTAGCAAATTCTGGGAAGCGTTTCAAGTCGAGCTGGGAACGAAGTTGAATTTGAGCACCGCTTATCATCCTCAGACAGACGGTCAAACTGAGAGGGTGAATCGTATTTTAGAAGATCTATTGCGGGCTTGTGTCACAGATTTCGGTGGGTCATGGGAAGACCATCTGCATTTGGATGAATTCTCTTATAACAACAGCTACCAGGCGAGTCTAAAAATGTCGCCATTCGAAGCATTGTATGGTAGACCGTGCCGATCTCCTACTTGTTGGGTCGAACTCGGAAATAGACTTGTGTTGGGTCCGAATATGATCCGAGAAGCTGCCGCTCAAAGCCGATTTTATTAAGAAGCGGTTACTCGCCGCTCAAAGCCGACAAAAGAGCTATGCCGATAGAAGAAGAAGAGATATATCCTTTACAGTTGGCGACTATGTATATTTGAAAGTATCGCCGATGAGAGGAGTTATCCGGTTCGGTAAAACTGGAAAGTTGGCGCCCAAATTCATTGGTCCGTTTCCTATTCTGGAACGGATCGGGACTCTCGCTTATAAGGTCAAATTGCCTGATTGGTTGCTTGGAGTTCATGATGTATTTCACATATCTTAACTTTGAAAGCACGTTCATGATCCAGACTTGATCGTCGAAGAAGCAGCTCAGCAGGATATTGAAATTACTCCAGAATTAGCTGTGAGAAGAGAGCCGCTAAAGATTATTGGCAAAGAAACCAAAGAGCTGAGGAACAAGAAGGTTCACTTAGTCAAAGTGCAATGGAGTGGAGATCCGCGAGATTGTACTTGGGAAACTGAGGAGAGCATTCAGAAAGCTTATCCTAGATGCCGAGTGGATATCTCTGATTGACTCTGGTGCAAGGTACATTTACCCTACTTTGCATTACCATTTAATTCTCTACTCTGTTGTTATTTCCTTTTCATGGATGTGCACTTTTAAATTCTATAGTATGAATGATTTTAAAAAGAGTATGGAAGTTGATCAGTGTATTTTTGAAAGGTTAAAACGATTTGATTGTTGGTTGTGTTGTGTGATTGTAGATTTATCAAACCACTTTCGACTTTGTTCCTTTTCGGGGACGAAAAGTTTTAAGTGGGGGAGATTGTAACGACCCAAAAAATCTGAACCAATTTAAATTTCTTAAATTGGCCGAAATAATGGATTTTAAATATTTAAAATAAATATTTTAAATAATGGCAATGAAAAGTGAGTTTGAATCGACAATTGAAAACGAATATAATTAATTTTAATTATAAACAAGGCCTGAAATGGCGCTGCAGTTTCAAAAATTGAATTCAAACTTAGTCGGACTGTACCGGGTGCAAAACAAAACGGATTTTAGTGAAACCAAAAATATTTAAATCTGTTAGTGAATACCTTTCTAACGAATCTGAAAAATCGAATTTTCATAGCGGAAAGCAAAAGTTATGGCCGAATGAATTTTCAGAAAGGTCGCTATGGAATTTATATAGCCCGTGAAATTGGCCATTTTGCATACGACCTCGGAATTCGACGAAACCACTTTTGTTGGATCTGGGATGTGAAGTTATTGCTAGGTTTCAAATTTCATAATTTTTGAAGCTAATATGTGAGCGTGGCAAAGGAAAATGTGTTTTGGTCAATTACAGTTAAATTGGATCGACTAGAAATGGGCCTTTTTGCAAACGGTCTCAGAATTCAACGAAACTTGTTTTGTTGGGACCGTATCGTCAAAACATAGCTAGATTTATTTTTCTGGAATTTTTCGAATCAATTTGTGGCCCTGGCAAATTGAAATGTACGTTCAAATTAAATATTGAATGTTTTATATTTTAATTTGAAGGAAAACTGACTGAAACATTCGAATGGGTCTTCGAAACAATCCCATTGTGTTCGGAATGGGGGTAAAACGCTAGGGACGACAGTCGTTGGGTTTAGATTGGTGGTCGCGTCAGAAAACCCCTTTAAAACTTCCCCGACCAATCAGAATTTTTATAAAAAGAAAAAAAAAGAAAATTCCTTTTCTCTCTCCCCGATCGAAGGCGGAAAACGTTCAAAACCTTCCCCCTCATTTTTCGATCAATCCACGCAAAATTAGCCCCTCCTCCAGTTGAAGATTTTGTAGAGCTCGGAGAGATCTTCAAATCCATATAAAGTTTGGAATTTTTCGTGGCCTGTGGAGGGAGAATCGACGTCAGGAAGTTTCGAACTTCCAGCCGCCGCCGCCGAGTGGGCCCCCACCACCGCGCGCAGACGCGCGTCTCCCCCCTCTTCGTCGCTGCATCGGCCGATCCTCCTATCGATTCACGGTTTGATCGAAAATTGCAAACCTAGTTTTGAACCTTTCAGCTGAGGTACGGCTTATATATATTTTCAACAGTTTTAACACCTTTAAACCGTTGCAAACTTTGAAAAATCATATCTTTTTGCTGTGCTGACGAAATTCAGTGAAACAAGAGACAGTGGACTCGTGTGGACGTCTTCTACATTCTAGAAGAGACCGCATATTTTTCTGAGCCTTCTGCTATTTTTGGTGGAGTGGAACCCAATGTGAAATTTCTAATTTATAAACGATATGGAAAACGACGATGTATAAATTATATAGTCGATGTATGAGTTATATAAGCGTTGTACACCTCTTGTATAAGCATTGTATAAGTTGTACGTTCGATGTATAAGTTGTATATGCGTTGTAAAAATTATATATGTGTTGAAATAGAAGTGAAATGCTATATATATATATACGCCCCTCGTCCACAAACCATGGACGATATTTATTGGTTGTGTTTGGTGTGAAAATTGATTGATAGCGAATGGTTGTTTGGGATTGTTTGTGGTTGATATTGATTGATTGTGGTTGAAAAATACCCATATGTGGTTGAAAAATATTTGGTTGAAACCACATAGGATTAGTTTGTGGAAATGAAATAAATATATACATGCCGCCTGCGTGCGAACTAGATGCATGATCCCCATTGTAAAAAACCGCGAGGTTTTAAGGTAGAGCGAGGAGCCGTACTAAGGACGGTCCCGGTTTTAACTACCCTGCCGTTATGCTGCCAAAATTTTGAATAATAATCATGTGTTTGAATTATTTTTATTTGCTAAAACTATATTTATTCGTTGAATAGAAAACCTTCATGTGTTGAATCGATATTCATTCGTTGATTAGAAATTCATGTGTTGAATGGTATTCGTGTTTTAAATATAAAAATCACATTTTTATCTATATATAGAAACTATAGAAAACCTTCATGTGTTGAATCGATATTCATTCGTTGATTATAAATTCATGTGTTGAATGGTATTCGTGTTTTAAATATAAAAATCACATTTTTATCTATATATAGAAACCATAGAAAACCTTCATGTGTTGAATCGATATTCATTCGTTGATTAGAAATTCATGTGTTGAATGATATTCGTGTTTTAAATGTAAAAATCACATTTTTATCTATATATAGAAACTATAGAAAACCTTCATGTGTTGAATCGATATTCATTCGTTGAATTGAAATTCATGTGTTGGATGGTATTCATATTTTGAAATAAATTGTTTTATGATAAAAATCACCCTTTTATCATCTATATGAACTATGTAAAATGACCTTGTTTTAAAATAAATTGTTTTACAATAAAAATCACCTTTTTATCATCTATATAGACTATATAAAATAATAGTGTTTTGAAATGAATTGTTTTACAATAAAAATCACATTTTTATTATATACATGAATTGTTGAAATGTGAAGTGTTAAAAATAGAAACTCGTTCAAATAAATATGCATGAGTCGAAATATTCATTAATTAGCTAATGATATGATTTTTGCTTATGCATACAACATTAGAATGAATGGTGCTTTTAAACCAAATGGAATCAAATATGAAGTTGAATGGAAAATGATAAGTGATAAAAACTGTATACATGTACATGCATATTTATTGAACAGGTTATAGCAAAGGGGCTAGGGAAGAGGAATAAAATTTTGTGCCCGACAAATAGGTACACATTTACTTTTTTGTTTGGGTGATGATTTTATGAGCCTGTTGGCTAGCCGCTTGGCTTTTTCTTTTTCTTTTTGACATGAGACGCCCATGTGGCTATTTGGGAATTTTCCCAGCCCCTCGCGTACAAAGGAGATTATGGCGAATTTTTCCGAAATTTAAAGGCGTTAGTGAAATATTTGAAGTGAAAACGATATTGAAATTGTTGAATGAACTATATTTATATAAATATATAAATATAAATAAAATTAAAACGAAACGTGGCCGTGCAGTTCGTATTTTGAAACCGTGATTTCAAACAACTAGTGCGGGAAATCCGACCATTGGATTTTTCTCGAAACCGCAACCGTTGGATTCGCCTTGGAAATATCTTTCCAACGGCACCAACTTTGTAAAAATCCAACGGTTGGATTGTCTGGAATGTTTAATTCAAATCTGAAGAAAAACAGCGCCAGAAACGATTATATATATATATATATAAATATAATTATATTTAATCGAATAACGACGCTGCAGTTCGCATTTTGAAATTGAAACTTCAAACGATTGTACCGGGAGATCCGACCGTCGGATTTTCCCGAAACTGGAACCGTTGGATTCATTTTGAAAAGACCTTTCTAATGATGTAAATTTTGTGAAGATCCAATGGTTAGATTTTCAGATATGTGTAAATCAAATCTGAAGAAAAACAGCGCCACGGCCGCGTTATGGCACGAAGCGTCGTTTTGAATAAATTGGCCATTTTAAAATAAATAAACATAGCGATAAATCGTTATAAAATATCATAAACGATATGGAATGGAAATAAACTGAATTTGCTCGATTTATGTGGTATTTGATGGTTGAATGTGTTTGGTGTGAAAATTACATTAAAGAACAAAATTGGTGTTGTCGAATGATTTAATCATTGAAATAAATTGATTTGAAATTCTAAATATACGTGAATTAATTGAAAAGGCCGAGTTAATTCTCATTTCAAATAATTGACCGACAACTAAAAGTCGAAGATGAAGACGGTGGCCGAAGACCGGAGATCTTCACCTCGTTTGGATGTTAACCGAGGTCCTGATTGGGAGGCATCCCGAAATATGGATAATGAGTGGTGATCGTCCAGACGTACGTGGTGATCGATGGGTTTGCGAGGTATTTAGTGCCTCTGGTTTCGTTCAGACCCAGAACGGACTTGTAAATGGACTGTGTGTCTAACATTAGATTTTATTCTGTGTTGATTGATCTCTATTATATATGCATCTGTTTGGCAGCGGAGAATTTATTCTTTTGCTTAACGCCCTTCTCTGAAACGCACGAGCTCAGAGGTTGTATATCGATGGACATCAATCGCATGGCATGAATTGCCTGTGTGGCATGCTAAGATGCAGTGATCAGGGCTTCTGTTGAAAAGCAAAGTCTTGTGGTGATGATCAAAGCACCGCCTGTGTGGCGTAGCTTTGTGTATAACGTGAATTCGCGAGCCTCACACCCCGGTATGAACCAGAAACGGGAGAGGACATCAGGGAGGGCCTGCGTTTCTTTCTAGCTAGGGTGGTGTCAGTGACCTACCAGCCCTGACATTTATATACTTTTCACCTGTGTGGTTGTTGCTGTTGCGAGGCGCCTCGGTTAGATCGGACGATCCGGGTCCAATGGAGCCATTCGTTGGCTCATTTACACCCCAAACGGTGGGGAAACGCAGTGTTCAGGAATTTTAATCCACATCGATGGACCGGCCCTGACGATCCAAGGGTCACTCGAGATCTGATCCTGTGGCTCGGGCTAGAGAGTCACGAAGTCGGTAAGGACAATCTTTTGCCTTGGTTCATGACGGAAATCCAATTTCCAAATACGTGACTGTGCGGTTGTGATTGTATACCTATATATGGCGACATAGTGGTATGGGGCATTAATGTCGTCTATGATTGATAGTTATGATTTGAAATTGTTTTCAAAACATATAAACACTAGCAATAATATCAAATGCCTTTTTTTATTCGTATCAAGCATATTTTGGCCGTTATAAGGTAAAAACTCTATCCTCCGGTTTGCGTTGCATTGTGTGATGGGAACTGAGTCTTATAATGGCTTCATTTTTATAAAAAGCATAGCGATGTTTAAAAGAAGATTTGTTTTAAAGCACTGGCAATCCAATGGAGTAAACCCGTTCCACGAAAGTGGCGTGGTCCTGAGATTAGCCATATTATATATGTGTTGAGTAGATTTCTCATACCAGTCCCATGACTGACTCGTAGTTTGTTTCACTTTCAAACTCGGGTGCCCCTTTTTCTACACGGGCAGCCTTGTATTCAGGTTTAGCTGATTCTTTTTGGATAGCTGGAGCTGAAGATGGATTCTACCATTTATCTCTTTTTATGCCGTTCAGCTCCTAATATACATACTTTGTTTGTTTTCCACTGTAGACATTTATGTACAGCTGAACTGTATTTGTACTAAGTAAGATCCTGTATACTGTGTAACTCTGATGATTACTTTTATCCAGTATGTTCTATTGTTCATTATCTAGTGAATATATTTAATTCTGTTCTGCTATTATCTGTTTCTGTGTTATATTCCAAAGATTACCCTTGTCTCCGTCAGTACGGGATTTGGGGTCGTCACAGACGTTGAGTTCGAGTAGTGCTGGAACAGTATCGCACAATATGGAGCCACTACCGAGATGAAGATCTCATCAATTCAAGATCATATAAATCGTTTTATATTTTATGATTTATTTGGATCCCTTTTGATTTTAAAAGAAACGATTTTGTTTTTCTTTGAATGGGAAAATGGATTCGAATGGGAATCGAAGAAAAGGGGTAGGAAGTAGGAATTATTGAAGATTTACAATTTGGGGAGGCTTCGGTTATTGTTTCGATTTGCAAATGAAATAAAGGCAAGGGTTCGACATTATTTAGAATTGCAGAAGAATTAGAAGGGGAGAGATTATGCGCGATTTATAGAAGGAGGATGAGGAACCAATGTACAGTAATATTTAGTTCATGTTACCCAAAGTATAAACATCTTTAAATTGATTTGATTTTTATTTAATTTGATTCCATATAAAGTGATTTTTTATTTTATCTAAATAGATTGTGATTTGATTTCGAGCTTATCCACAATTTTATAATCAAGGGGTTCATAACTTGAGATCATATACCCATATTTTAATGCGACAACCGATGTTCCAATGTAATAACACTATTCTGAACTCAACAGAATATATTCTGAAATTAAATTTGCACGTATATATAAAATAACCATATTATATCGATATATTATAATTTAAATTCAAAAACAACAAATCCCTCGATAATTTTTTTTTTTATTGTTTATAATCACATAGAATTTATATTGATCATCTGAATTATTTTCGATTCAATTCTAACTTCGAATTCAGTTATTTATTATAATTCAATATACTTGAATTAAATCCTATTCGATTATAAATCGATAAATTCCATATAAATACCCATTTATATTATCAACTCAATATTTAAAACAATATTAAATATTTAAAAAAATCGACCAAAAATCGGGGTAGTTACGCAGTAAATAACCTTTGAATTTCAGCAAGATTAAATACAAAAAGGTACTTCAAGTCATTAGTGTGGACTAGAATAGGAAATAATAATAATAATAATACTAGTTAGTAACTACGTAGATATCACACTAAAAAATACAATATATATAATTATTATAGCTTTATCCCTCCAAACTTACGTAGTTATGTTATTAATATTACTAATAAACTTATGTTATGTGTTTGAATTTTGAATGGTTTCCACTTTGGATGGGAATATGTATGGTAATAATTCCTATAATAAGTAGAAATGAATATTCGTAACCATTACGTCATTAGCAATAAATATAGAGTTAATTGCTCTAATTGAAAGGTTACAAGTAAGTTAAAAAGTGAATTAATATTGTAACAATTAATGTTGTGGGGAAATGAATGAATAGGTAATAAATGTTATATGGTTACAATTGAAAATGGATAGGGACAAATGTTGTGACTCCAATTAAGGAAATCAATACACATATATACACACACTTATATAAAAACTATTAAAATTAAAATGGATAGTAAAGTTATGGTAGTTACAAAAGAATTAAAATGGGACTGATATAAATGACGTTTAATTGATTTAATGTCTATTTCCTCACAAAATATAACCATTAGGGCCATTATGGTATGTGACCATTATAATAATTAATTGGATTAAAGAGAATTTAAATGGAAATATGGGTATTAATAACTGTAGTGAATGCTAAGTCTAATAAGGAAATAAATAATATCCTAGAGAGTCATAGGAAATCATCCTTACCTTATTCTAGTTTAATTCTAGAAACAATATCCTTAATTAATTAATAAGGATTAGGCTTATTAGGTTAATGACGCGATGTCAGTTGCCTTATTCGATAGAAGTCTGCACTTTCCAGCAGTCGGAATTATGTACAACATATGTGAGACATCATTAACAGTAGGAACATGTGATGATAATTAATTGCGTAGCGTGAATTGTCCTAAAGGTTTACTTAAAGTGTTGAGATATTAAGTGGCTATCGGAACCGCCTCCCTTCCGAAAGAAGAAACCAAAAAGGAAATAGTTCATAGCATGGCTTACTTCAGGGTTAGAGGTATTAAGTAGTAGGATCCGCATATTGGGTATTAGGTGATTAGAGTTTCCTTCCACTTAAGGGTAGAGTCACAGGATTTGCCCATTATTAAGTGATCGAGTATCTCACCTCCCCATAAATAATAAGTATCAAACGGTTAATTGGGTGCGAGAACGGTAATCTCCATGATAGTCTACTTCCTCTAGGTAGTAAGAGATTGGGTTAAAGCCTGCCTTGGGATAAGGTATTAAATGTCTACACTACTGCCTATTATGCGAGAAGTACTAAGTCACCGAGGGATTATCTAATAAAGCTAGCTAGCTAGTAAAACAGGGTCCATCGACGGAAGGTCTTAAATGACGGTTAGTAGTCTACTTAGGCTTTAGGTAATAAGTGACTACTAACTATCACTCGCCTTATGCTTAGGTTTGGGAATATGTGTGAATGATGGTGCCTTGAATTAGAAGGACTTAGTAGCTAGTGTTCTCTCATTTATTTTAGCATGTAGTAAACCACCTAGTAGGGTAATAAGTGATCAGTGAATCCACCTTAGGCCTTAAGTGATCGTAGGGATCCGTCTATATGTTATATTGCAAGTGTGGTCATAAGTGGCTATATTGTATACCCCGCCTCCTTTATTAGGGTATTAAGTAATTGGAGAGCCTGCCTCTTAGTGGGTGTATATGTTTGAATGGTGGTTTAAAGGCTTCACACTTATGCATAAATCTCAGTATATTATGATAACGTTATATTTGTGAAGTGCTACCTTGAGAACGGTAGTTGATCATCCTGCGTAATCTTTACAAGATTAGGTTACAATTACTAGCCTTGTTAGACATATATTTTGGGTGAGACTAAAGGGATGCGATTACATATCGTAAATAGTGTTATACATTTTCTACTCACTAGGACTTGTTGTTCCGACCCCCTCCTCATAACAACTCTCGGGTTTATCATAGGGAAGATTGTTTTTGCAAGTATTCAGTTTTTTTTTTCTTGTTCTCTCATGCTCAGTATCGATGTGGCGATTTTCTTTTAAGGTAGTTACCTTAGTCCATACTTGTTATCCTATCTTATTTTTGTTGTGAGTTAGTTTTATTGTGCTCTGATTATGCTCATGCTCATTATTTGCACGTATGAAATTTATGCCCTTCGTGTTTGGATGGGTTTGGATTTCGATTTTTATCGAAATTTAGGCACAGAAAAGTATGCTATGTTACAACCTCCTATTAAATTCTTGCTTATTTAGACTAAATCTGCAATCTTTGGCAACATGGCCCTTCTAATGACACCTCCCATATATCTTAGCTTACCTCATTAACTTACCCATCTTTTTCTTCTTCAACCTATAATTTTTTTCTTTCTTTGCTTCGTGGTATCCTTACTCTTCTCAACTTTATTTTCCTTGCTCTCCTCTTCTACAGTATAAAGGGTAGCAGTCCCCACCAGAACCTGAAACGTCACCCCAAATGGTACTTCAGCCTAGCGTCTCTCTTAAGGGGGATTAAGTCCCTTTACAAATCCCAATGCCTTATTCATAGGCGTATCCACGAGTCCTCTCCCAAAGTTTGACAATTCAGTAAACTTAGCAATGTACTCTCTCATACTGGACTCCTCTTGCTTGAGCTGTACGAACATTTCCAACTATAGACTAACATCAGCATTCGATAAATACTTCACCTCAAATCGGGTTTTTAATTCGTTCCAACTGAATATTCATCCGGCGTTCTCTTCTAAGACCATATTCCACCATTATAAAGCTTTACCTTTCAGATCCCATGTTGTTACTCTTCTTTTCAACTGGTCCTCCTATCCAGTAGCCTCAAAGATACAATCGCATTATAAAAGCCATACTTGGCCTTTAGAAATCCTTCAGTGCCAATAAAGGGTTTGCCTCCTAGAATAACGAAGTCTTTGCCCAAATGAGAAAAATTTGAGAGCCACTTTAGCAGGTGGAGCTGCAGGTTCCGCTAGGGCTACGGAGGCAATGAGGACTTGTTCCACAGTCCTTAAATACTGTTGGAACCATTTGGGTAAGTACTAAGATCCCCCAAGTTTTCTCTGACCGGGTTGGTTTTCAGCTATTTCTATTATCTTAAGTGGAAAACCGACCCGAACTTCCCGGCCGGCCTAAACCGAACAAGAAGGCGGACATGTTTGAGAACAAGACAAATCGGAATATAAACAGAAGAACAACTCATTGCTATTTACACCAATTACATTAGAGTACAAGAATATTCAGAGTATGAATAAATATTACACAGAAAAATATCAAAGATTAAAATACATAGCAATGGAAATAAATGTAAAAATACAATGCTTAGCGGAAAATACAATAACTAGCACAACTGAATGAAATACACGGATACAGAGCGTTCCGAATATAGCTCCAGCTGTAAATCCAGATCATGTATAAATAAATCTGCAAAACCAAAACTACTAGATGCCCGTGTGGAAAATAGGGGCACCCAGAGTTTAGGTTAAAACAATAAACTCCAGGTCAGTCATGGGACTAGTGTGAGAACTAAAACAGTTATTAAAACTTTACTTTAAAATAAGGTAAATCAAGGGACCATGCCGTATAACATGGAATGGGTTTTCCCCCAAGAATACCAGTGCCTAAAACAAACAGCGCAATGCTAAATAAAGAAAAATGAAGCTATTATAAGACTCAGGTCCCATCACACAATGCAACGCAAGCCGGAGGATAGAGTTTTACCTCATAATAGCCAAAAATGCTTGGTACGCTTTAAAACAAATCTTTTATTATTACTACAAGTGAAGGAATCAACTTCGAATATAAATGTATTAATCATAGACGTTATGGGTACCATATATCATGTCGCCATACTAGGCTCTACAATCAAAACTGAAAAAATGTCGTATTGGAAGTTTGGATTTCCATATTGGTGGTTCCTGATCTGAAAGATCTATCGCGTAGTACAATTCCCAACGGCTTACGTCGCAGGCATGCGAAAACGCCGTAATGCACATCCGCACTATCCAGGAAACAAGTTACCGCGGCTTACGTCCAAGCATTGGAAAACACCGCTAACTCTATCCATCTGGGAATCGGGGGGTGTGCCCTATCCCTACTGGTGTGGGGCGACCACACCCAGTATCAGCTCGGTCGACCGAATCCATGACAACCCATAGGGTGTCTATCCTCATCTCTAAAGTATACTGATTTAACCATCAGTTTTCCACCATACCGGTGTGTGAGGCTCGTGAATTAATGCTACACAAAGCTGTGCTATATTAAAGCTATGCTTTGATCATCATCCACCAAACTTTGCTTTTCAACAAAAGTTTGGATCACTGCATCTCAGCATGCTATGCTATCAATCCATACTGTACCACTGATTTCTGCCGATATATAACCTCAAAGCTCGTACGTCTTAGAGAAGGGTGTTAAGCAAGAGAATAAATTCTCCACCACCAAACAGATATATATTTAGCAGAGATCAACGAATACATTATAAAGGAATACAATGTCAGACACGCCATCCATTTACAAGTCCGTTCTAGGTCTGAACGAAACTGGAGGCACCTTATTCCTTGTCCCATATGTCCAATACAGGAGAGAGGCCCTCCATATCCGTACAATCAACATGTACGTCCGGACGGTTACCACTGTAGCCCCTTCAAGGTAGCTACTCCAATCATGAGCAACAATAGCAACCCATCCATTCAATGTGAAGATCATCGGTCTTGCACGTCTTCAATCTCTTCGACTTTTCGTCGTATCGGTTATTCAGAATGGGTTAAACCCGGCCTTTCCGAATAATTCGCGTATCTTATAATCAAGTGCTATAGCAACACATCATACGCCTCATTCCAGTCCAGAATATTCTTTTATTCAAATATTCTTTTCCTTTGGGAAAGGTTCCCATTAATTTTATCAAAGATAAATTCTTTAAAATTATTCTTTAATCTTCCTTTGGATATCATTTCTAAACCAAATTAAGGTTTATCAACTAGTCGGGATTAGCGAACCTTACCAAAGTAATCATTTGTTTATTTTCCCAATCCCAACCTATTCATCCCATGGAGCAAAACTAGTAATACTCCATATCTAACACCACGGTGCTATCGGTAAAATTAATTACCATTTCACGTTCAAATCTAATTAAAGAATTAACTATCGATTGGAGCAAAAATGGTGATACTCCGTTCTCGATCATTTTCTTGAATTGATAATTTTAATTATCACATTCACTTTTCAATCTAATTAAAGATTCGTTAAAACTCCACTTAGTTTTAATCTATCCAAAAATCAATATTAATGATTATTTAACTTTGGGAAATCAAACATGCTGCATCGACAATCTACACCGTACCATTGATTTCGGCCGATATATAACCTCTGAGCTCGTACGTCTCAAAGAAGGGTGTTAAGCAAGAGAATAAATTCTCCGCCACCGAACATATATATATATATATATATATATATAGCAGAGATCAACGAATACAGTATAAAAATACAATGTTAGACATGTAGTCATGTCTTTACCTGGGTTAAAGAACCAATATCATTTAAAACATGGTTCACAATAAACCAAAAATAACATTCCATTAACCATGGAATCTTCACAGAAACAGATCAATATATAATCGATATCAATTTCCATATCCAGCCAATAATATAAATGGAATAATGACAAAGCCTTTAAAATTCCATATATATTAACAATCTTCCTCCACAGAAGCTCATTTCGGTTATTATCAAATCGAATCCCATTCAATTCCAATTTAATATATTAAATTGGAGATCTTTACTTTGGAAAATTCCATAAATCTTAATTAAAAGATTATAAATTCCAAATCATATTCTTTACTGTTAATTGGGTTAAAGAACAAGTGTTATTTAAAACACCGTTCACGATAAACCCAAAATTCCAATTCTTTTATTCCATTCCAATTAAATATTAATTAATTGGAAAACTTCACTAAATCTTAGTTTAAATATTTATTCTTTTCTCAATAGGGTTTAAGAACAGTGTTAATGAAGACACCGTTCATGACAAACCCAAAATCCAATTTGATATCAAATATAAGGCTATGAATAGAAAATATATCGTCTTATATTCAATATCAAATTCTGAAACCAACGGATATCGTATTGGAATAACGATATATATATATATATATATATATATATATATATATATCCTCCAAATTCCTCAACAACATCCGTATAATCACGGAATCCCATATCAAAATATTCCGACGATTACTTCCATTCCAAATCAATTCCAACTTATTCATTGGAAAATTCTGGTTATTTTTAAGCCATTTTCAAATCCAATTTATTTATATCCAAAAATAAATAAATTATTATTCTAGTTAATAAGTAGTCCATTTCAATAAAAATATATTTTTATCTTTTCAAAACTGGAATTTTTCATCCAAATTTTTTCCAAATTAGTTATTATGATTTACATAATTTTTCCATATTTTTAATAATTTTATTATTACCCGTACAGTCGATTTCCAATAACGGCCACCGAACTACATCCATAGCGACCTTTTCTGAAAGTGATTGACATATCTCCAAATCAAACCGCTCGATTTCAAATCTCTTATATTCATTGGAAAGTTCTTTTCGATACAAACCCAACGGTTCTGGTTTTAGGAGAATCCGACGGTTGTATCTCCCGTAACGCCGAATTGAAGTGAATTGAGATCAATTTGAAACGAATTTAAAAAGGATTGAAATGGAATTGAAATCGAATTGAATTAAATTGAAATCAATTTAAAATGAATTTAAAACGAATTTATATTGGAAAATTCAATTTTGATTTGAAATTGAAATGGAAGTGGAAATCGTTTTTAAAACAAGACATCAGTAATCATCCAAACGATGTCAAGACCTCCGGTCTTCAACCACCGTCTTCATTGTCGACTTATCGTCGAATCAGTTATTCAGAATGGGATAAACCCGGTCTTTTTGAATAACTCGTGTATATAATAAACAAGTGCTATAAAAACACTACATACGCCTCATTCCAATTCAGAATATTCTTTTATTCAAATATTCACATCTTTAGGGATATGTTCCCATTAATTTTATCAAAGATAAATTCTTTAAAATTTATTCTTTAATCTTTCTTTGGATATCATTCAAACCATATTAAGGTTTTCCAAACTAGTTGGGATTAACGCACCTTACCGAAGTAATCATTTATTTAATTTCCCAATCCCAACCTATTCATCCCATAGAGCAAAACTAGTAGTACTCCATATCTAACACCACGGTGTTACCGATAAATTTAATTAATTACCATTTCACGTTCAAATCTAATTAAAGATTTAACTATCGCTTGGAGCAAACTGGTGATACTCCATTCTCGATCATTTTTTAATTTGATAAATTTTGTTATCAGATTCACATTTCAATCTAATTAAAGATTCATTAAAACTCTAATTCAGTTTTAATCTCCAAAAATCATTACTTAATGATTTTTCAAAGTTAATAAATTAATCTTATCTTTAATTGGGTTAAAGAAATAATTTCATTTAAAATACAGCTCAAAATAAAACCAAAAATACATTCCATTAACAATGGAATCTTCATGGAAAACAGATCAATATATATAATCGATATAAACATCCATATCCAACCGATAATATGAATGGAATAACGGCAAAGCCTTTTAAATTCCATATATAGTGTCAGTCTTCCTCCACAAAAGTTCACTTCGATTATTACCAAATCGAATTCCATTCCAATTTATTTTGTTAAATTGGAAAACTTTACGTTGGAAAATTCCTCTAAACATTAATTAAAAGATTTATAAGTTCCAAATCTCATTTCACTGTAAATCGAGTTAAAGAAAGAATGTCGTTAAAACACAGTTCACAATAAACCCAATTCACATTCCATTTCAAATCCAATTAAATGTTAATTAATTGGTAATTCTTCTCTACGTCTTAATAAAAAGATTTATTCTTTTCACACGCGGTTTAAGGACAGTGTTACTGAAGACCCCATCCCATCAGTCTCTAACCGTAAATTAGTAAGAGAACATTTCCCTAAGTGTTAATCCCAAAGGCCGAAACCAACATCAGATCAATACCCAGGAAACCAATCAACTTAGCTAATCTCCCGTCAGTTTCTAATTATCTTAACTTTATTGGTTTTAAGAACAGTATTATTAAAGATACCATTCACGACAAACCCAAAATCTCATTCCATTGTTAATCGGGTTAAAGAACAAGTGTTATTTAAAACACCGTTCACGATAAACCCAAAAAAAAAATCATTTCAATTCCAATTAAATATTTATTAATTAGTAAAATTCTTTTAATCTTAATTAAAGATTTATATCTTTTCTCAAATAGGTTTAAGAACAGTGTCATTTAAAACACATTTCACGATAAACCCAAAATCCAATTTGATATTAAATACAAGGCTCTAAATAGAAAATATATCGGCTTATATTCAATATCAATTCTGAAATCAACAAATATTGTATTGGGAATAACGATATATATGTCTTCCAAATTCCTCCACAATATCCGTATAATCACGGAATCCAATATCGAAACATTCCGAAGATAATTTCAATTCAAATTAATTCCAATTCATATATTGGAAATTCTGGTTATTTTTAAAACCATTTCAAATCCAATTTATTTATTTAAAAATTTTGGATTATAATTCTAAGTCATAACTAGTTCATTTCGATAAAAATATATTTTTATCTTTTCAATTATGAAATTTTTCATTCCAATTCCTTCTAAATCATTTATTATGATTTTACACAAATTATTGATATTTTAATAATTTTATCAAGGCACGTACAGTCGATTTCCATAAACGGTCATCGAACTGCACTTACAGCGACCTTTTCTAAATTCAATTTGGACATAATTCCAAATCCAACTGTTAGATTTCAAATCTCTAATATTCGTTGGAAAGCCCTTTCTGATACGAACCTAACGGTTCCGGTTTAAGGAGAATTCGACAATATCCATTCGAAGTCAATGGTCGAAATTCGCGAACTGCGGCGGCGTGGCGCGTTCTATTCAGGCCATTAAATATTATATATATATATATATATATATATATTTCATTGATTATTATTTAAAACGTATTCTATAAATCGTTTTAACTTCGTTTTCAAAACGGTTTCAACTTCATATGCAATTTTAAATCAAAATTGAATATTCCATATCATTAATATATAAATGATAATATTTTTAAAACATTAGATTTTGAAATCACTTCCTTTTCTATATTCATTCTAAAAATGAATAAAATCGATATAAATATCATTCATGTCAAAATGGCGTTAATCTAATCAATACGGCTTTATATATTTAAATATATTCGTGTCCATCCCAAATCGGACATCAAAGTCAGATTTTGATCTTTTACTGAATATTATTTTAAAATATTCATTATTTTAAAATATTCGTTATTTTAAAATATTCATTCTTTCTGAACTGGAATCAGACATAGTCAATTACCATATAATTTTATTTATATGGATTTCATACAACACATGTATATAACAACCATGATAAACAATCAACCATCATCCAGAGTGCATTCTACACTGTATAAGCATTAAATATAAATAATTAACGCTTACAACAACCTGTCAACCAATCGATCGACATACAACAAAACAATTGGGATTAGTGTATGTCAAATATCATCCCAATAGTCGTGTGGGGTTTCAATCAACAAACACAGATTTTATTTGTGCAGTTGGGCGATGTGTAAAATTTATCGTTCCAATCAATATCAGTTAAATGGGTGTACATAAACAAATCGTTCGATTTGTAAATGAATATTTATTTTATTCATATACACGTTAAAAATTATATTTTTAATTATAAAATATTTATTTCAACACATGAATATTTCATACAATCCATTTCACATCACAAACAATTTTCACAACACAATCAAACAAACAAGTCGTCCATGGTCTGTGGACGATGGGGAGCAGTTCATATATGCAGCTATAAAATAAATAACTGTACAAGAAATTATAGTGAGAAGTTCTCACCTTGGATTTCCACTCCGCCGTGCTTTATTTCTGAACAGTTTGGATTTCGTTCTGCTTCCACTCAGTTTCATTGCAATCTGTTTTAAGCGGTTCAGGTTAAAAATCACATTTTTAATATGATGATTATATATTTAAAAATCGCATTTTTATAACGATGTTCGCATCAAAAAAAAAATCAAACCTTTATCCTTATGTTATACGCATAAAAATAACATTTTTGTAATAATGGTGTATGTAATAAAATCGCATTTTATGACGCTATATTATATATAAAAATTATTTCTTTATAACGCTACATAAATAAAAAATCATATTTTTAAATGAATAAAATTCATATCTTTTCAAAATTAAAAATCTAATCTTTTCTATACCATTCAAACAATAAAAATCCAATTTTTACTTGCCGTTCACATAAAAAAAAAATCTAACTTTTATCTCGCTTTACAAATATTAAAAATCGAATTTTTATATCGCTGTTCATACGATAAAAATTATATTTTTATCCAACTAGAAATCAGCTTCTACATAACTAAAAAAAATTAACATTTAAAAATGATATTATATATATTATAATTATCATATTTTTATTTTTAAAACGAATCTATCTTTTATTTTAAAAACATTTGCTATTTTTATATTTTAAAATTTTAGATTTTAAAACAATGTATTTAAATATTATTTTCAGATTTTTGAAACAATGCTAATCTAAATAAAAAAACAAAAAAAACTTAACTACATAAAGTGGTTAATTAAATAATAATTAAATAAATTAATCCCCTCCCCCAAATTAACTTCCCCGTTCAAATCGTTTCTAGGTCCAGAGAAAACAAACCCACTCATCGCAGAAAAGCTCCGACTTGAATCCTCCATGTGCATGCTCTTCTAGGCACTGGGCTGACGATCTGAGTGTGCCACAACCACAACCCTCGACTCCTCTCCCCGCGCCATGACCGGCGTCACATTCGGCGCTCTGTTGATCTCGAGAAACGCGATGAAATGTGGTGCTTTTAAGTCCAAAAATCAAGCGATAATCAACACAAAACAAGATCTTGTCTGTACCAATGAAAAGCTCTCGAGTTGGCCTTGAATTTTTGTGTTGATTTCAGTTTTAATTCGAGAAGATAAAGGAGAATTAAGGGAGAAAAATCGCGTATTCTCAGCCACTGAAGGAAGCTGGCGGCATGCATTCGAATGAGGGTTAGGGTTTGCATAAAAACCTCTTTATACCCTTTTATATTTTTATTTAATTTCAAAAATTAATGTTTATCAAACTGAACTCTAACTCAAACCCAACGACTATCGCCCCTATCTAAATACCCCCATTCCGGACACAATGGGATATGCCCGGTAAGCTGATTCGACTGTTTCGATCAGTTTTCGTTTAAATTAAAATATAAATCATTATATATTCAATTTTAACGTACATTTCAATTTACTGGGGTCACATACGGATCCCAAAAATTACAAAAAAATATTTCTAGCTTCATATTGACGATACGGTCTTAACAAAACTAATTTCGTCGAATTTGGAGACCGTTTGAAAAATGATCATTTTCTGGCCGATCCAAATTGATTGAAAATGTCAAAATACGTTTTACTTCGCCACGCTCACATATTGATTCCAAAAATTATGAATTTTGAAATCAAGCAATAATTTGACATTCTGGATCCAACAAAAGTGGTCTCGTCAAAAATGGACGTCGTTTGCAAAATCGCTATTTTTAAGGGCTATATTTCCATAGCGACTATTTTGAATTTTCAACTGGGCATAACTTTTTATTCCCACTATGAAATTTGGATTTTTGGGACTCGTTGGAAAGATATTTTCAAATAGATTCTAATATTTCCGACTTCGCTAAAATTCAGTTTATTTTGAATCCTGTACATTCATTTGAAATTTGAAATCGAATTTTCAAACTACCGCACCATTTTCAATTCCCTTTATAATTAAAATAAATATTTATATTCTAACTTTGATTTAAATAAATTATTACGTTCTAGTTCTATTCAAAATAAATTTCTAGTCATTATTATTTAAAATAAATCATTTTTATTATTCAAAATTGATTAAAATTACCAAAATAAAAATTTTAAATTGGTTCTGATTTTCCGGGATGTTACAATCTCCCCCACTTAAAATTTTTTCGTCCTCGAAAAGGAACGGAGCTGAAAGTTGTTTTACAAACCAACTCAACTTTCATTCTGGCTTTCATTCTTCAACTTTTCGGTTTCTAAGAATTTTCGAATTTTCCAAAAATTTGGCTAACACCCTAAAATTTCGCCATAACCTCCTTTGTATGGGGAGCACCGGGAAAATCCCCAAACCGCCACACATGCCCTCTCATCTCAAAAAGAAAAAGAAAAGGCCAATCGGCTTGCCAATCGGCTCATAAAATCATCCAAACCCAAGAAATAAGTAAACATGTACTTATTTGTCGGGCATACAATTTTATTCCTCTTCTTAGCTTCTTTGCTATGACTAGTTCAATGTATATACATGTACATGCATGCAATTTCAATCAATTTTCAAATCAGTCCAATATTTGATTCAATTTGGCTTAATGGTTCAAAATTTTAATTAATCAAACCAATAATCAAACAACACAACCAGCAATCAATTAGTTGATTATCTTTTCAAATTCATAATTTTTATATATATAAAAATCCATTTTTGATGCCAAGTCACAACAATAGACCCTGTCTAGTTTTGGTTCTTACACCAGTCAATTGGAAATATATAAATATCTCACTTTTGAAACTTGAGCATAAATACTGATGATGTCGCGACATCACCAAAATTATGTCTGGGCGACAAGAGTGTGATTCTATATATATCCAGTATATTAAAACTTCGAATATACGTTCATGATGCGTATATGCAAAATCTCATATACTCGATTGTCCAAAATAAAATAATATACTCAAATACGTATAATAAGGTTAAATTTTCAAAACAAAATTTGTTTTCAATTTTATTTTAAAAATAACACTCTTTCAACTCATTCTAGGATACTACTGATCCCATCTATAACGAGTCATTCTTTTTGGATATTACTAATCCAATCTCTGATGAATTCTTTCGTTTGGTTCTAATGTGTCTTGTTCTTGAGCTCTGTAATCCAAAGCACTGATACCAAAATGTAACTACCAGAACTTCCCCGTAAAGGAAAGCCCAGATTGAATTTGAGAACACGACAAATCAGAACACAAACAGAAGAACATTTCATTTCTTATTACAACAATTTACATCTGAGTACAAGAATATACAGAGTATGAACAAATAGTATACATTTGATAAATATCAGAGATTTACAAATTACAATGCAGCGGAAAATAATACAAAACATAACTGAAAGGAATATACGGATACAGAGCTTTCCGAATATCATTCCGACTGTAAACTAGGATCCTGTGAATATAAATCTGCAAAACCAAAACTACTAGCTGCCCGTGTGGAAAATAGGGGCATCAAGAGTTTAGGTTAAAACAATAAGCTCCAGGTCAGTCATGTGACTGGTGTGAGAACTAAAACGGTTATTAATTTGATTTTAAAGTTAGGTAAATCAAGGGACCACGTTGTACAACACGGAACGGGTTTACCCTTAAGAATACCAGTGCATAAAACAAACAGCGCAATGCTAAATAAAGAACAATGAAGCTATTATAAGACTCAGGTACCATCACACAATGCAATGTAAGCCGAAGGATAGAGTTTTTACCTTATAATAGTCAAAAATGCTTGGTACGTGAAATTTCATATTTTACTATTACTATAATTGTATAGTGTCAAAACAATTTCAAATATAAATGTATCAATCATAGACGACATGAGTGCCCCATCCCATTATGTCGCCATACTAGGCTCTACAATCAAAATCGCAGAATGTCGTATTGGAAGTTGGATATCCAATTGTGAACCAAGGCAAGGGATCATCCTTACTGCTTCGAGACTCTCTAGCCCTAGCCTCAGGCAAGAGCGTAGACAAGCCTTGGATTGTCAGGGCCGGTCCACACGAAGTGGATTAAAATGCCTGAACAATGCGTTTCCCTGTCCTATGGGGCGTAAAATGGTCATATCCTGACCAAACCATCCATCGACCCCGTAATGACCGATATAACCGAGGCGCCCCGCTTTCCATCATCCACATAAGTAAAACGCCAGGGCTTGCAAAACCCTGACACCACTCCTAGCTAGAAAGAAACGCATGTCCTCCGTGAGGTCCTCTCCCGTTTCTGGTTCACAACAGGGTGTGAGGCTCGTGAAATAACGCTATACACAAAGCCATGCTATATTAAAGATGTGCTTTGATCATCAACCACAAGACTCTGCTTTTCAACAGAAGCCTTGATCATTTGCATCTCAGCATGCCACACAGGCAATTCACGCTATGCGACCGATGTCTATCAATCACATAGAATGTAATCCGATGTCAGAAACACATCCATTTACAAGTTCGTTCTGGGTCTGAACGAAACCGGAGGCACCTTATTCCTCGTCCCATATGTCCAGTATAGGAGAGAGGTCCTCGCATATCTGGTCGATCTCCAAGTATGTCTGGACGATCACCACTTATTACCTCGTCTTGGGAGTACAGCCCAATCAAGACATCAGTAATCATCCAAACGATGTGAAGACCTACGGTCTTCAACCACCGTCTTCATCGTCCACTTATCGTCGAATCAGTTATTCAGAATGGGATAAACCCGGTCTTTCTGAATAACTCGAGTATAAAATAAACAAGTGCCATAAAAACACAACATACGCCTCATTCCAATTCAGAATATTCTTTTATTCAAATATTCACATCTTTAGGGATATGTTCCCATTAATTTTATCAAAGATAAATTCTTTAAAATTTATTCTTTAATCTTCCTTTGGATATAATCCAAACCATATAAAGGTTTTCCAAACAAGTCAGGATTAACGCACCTTACTGAATTAATCATTTGTTTAATTTCCCAATCCCAACCTATTCATCCCATGGAGCAAAACTAGTAGTACTCCATATCTAACACCACGGTGTTATCGGTAAATTTTATTGCTATTTCACGTTCAAATCTAATTAAAGATTTAACTATCGCTTGGAGAAAAACTGGTGATACTCCATTCTAGATCATTTCTTGAATTTGATAAGTTTAGTTATCAGATTCACATTTCAATCTAATTAAAGATTCATTAAAACTCTAATTCAGTTTTAATCTCCAAAAATCATTACTTAATGGTTTTTCAAAGTTAAGAAATTAATCTTATCTTTAACTGGGTTAAAGAACTAATTTCATTTAAAACACAGCTCATGATAAACCCAAAATCACATTCCATTAACAATGGAATCTTCACGGAAAACAGATCAATATATATAATCGATATAAACTTCCATATCCAACCGATAATATAAATGGAATAACGACAAAGCCTTTTAAATTCCATATATAGTAACAGTCTTCCTCCACAAAAGTTCACTTCGATTATTACCAAATCGAATTCCATTCCATTCCAATTTATTTAGTTAAACTGGAAAACTTTACTTTGGAAATTCCATTAAACCTTAATTAAAAGATTTATAAGTTCCAAATCTCATTTCACTGTAAATCGGAATAAAGAACGAATGTCGTAAAAAACATAGTTCACAATAGACCCAGTTCACATTCCATTTCAAATCTAATTAAATGTTAATTAATTAGTAATTCTTCTCTACATCTTAATTAAAAGATTTATTCTTTTCACACGGGATTTAAGGACAGTGTTACTGAAGACCCCATCCCATCAGTCTCTAACCGTAAATTAGTAAGAGAACAATTCCCTAAGTATTAATCCCGAAGGCTGAAACCAACATCAGATCAATACCCAGGAAACCATTTAACTTAGCTAATCTCCAGTTAGTTTCAAATTTTCTTAACTCTATTGGGTTTAAGAACAGTATTATTAAAGATACCATTCACGACAAACCCAAAATCTCATTCCATTGTTAATCGGGTTAAAGAATAAGTGTTATTTAAAAGACCGTTCACGATAAACCCAAAAACAAATTTCAATTCAATTCCAATTAAATATTAATTAATTGGCAAACTTCTTTAAATCTTAATTAAAAGATTTATATCTTTTCTCAAATGGGTTTAAGAACAGTGCATTTAAAACACAGTTCACGACAAATCCAAAATCCAATTTGATATTAAATACAAGGCTCTGAATAGAAAATATATCGGCTTATATTCAATATCAAATCCTGAAATCAATAAATATCGTATTGGGAATACTGATATATATATCTTCCAAATTCCTCCACAATACCCGTATAATCACGGAATCCAATATCGAAATATTCCGAAGATAATTTCAATTCAAATCCATTCCAATACATATATTGGAAATTCTGGTTATTTTTATAACCATTTCAAATCCAATTTATTTATTTAAAAATATTGGATTATAATTCTAGTTCATAACTAGTTCATTTCGATAAAAATATATTTTTATCTTTTCAATTATGGAATTTTTCATTCCAATTCTTTCCAAATCATTTATTATGATTTTACACAAATTATTGATATTTTTAATAATTTTATCAAGGCCCGTACAGTCGATTTCCATAAACGGTCATCGAACTGCACTTATAAAGACCTTTTCCAAATTTGATTTGGACATAATTCCAAATCCAAACGTTAGATTTCAAATCTCTAATATTCGTTGGAAAGCTCTTTTCGATGTGAACCCAAAGGTTTCGTTTTTAAGAGAATCTGACGGTCGGATCTCCTGTAATATCCATTCGAAGTCAATGGTCGAAATTCGCGAGCTAGCGCGGCGCGGCGCATTCTATTCAGGCCATTAAATATATATATATATATATATATATATATATATGTGTGTGTGTGTGTGTGTGTGTGTGTGTGTGTGTGTGTGTGTGTGTGTGTATTATATAAACGTATTTTATAAATCGTTTTAACTTCATTTTCAAAACGATTTCAACTTCATATTCAATTTCAAAACAAAATTGAATATTCCATATCATTGACATACAAATAATAATATTTTTAAAACATCAGATTTTGATATCACTTCCTTTTCGGTATTCATTCTAAAAATGAATAAAATCGATATAAATATTGTCCATGTCAAAATGGCGTTAATCTAATCAACACAGCTTTATATATTTAAATATATTCGTGTCCATCCCAAATCGGACATCAAAATCAGATTTTAATCTTTTACTGAACATTATTTTAAAATATTCATTATTTTAAAATATTCGTTATTTTAAAATATTCATTCTTTCTGAACTAGAATCAAACACAGTCAATTACCATATAATTTTATTTATATGGATTTCATACAACACATGTATATAACAACCATGATAAACAATCAACCATCATCCAAAGTGCATTCTACACTGTATAAGCATTAAATATAAATAATTAACGCTTACAACAGCCTGTCAACCAAACGATCGACATACAACTAAATAATTGGGATTTGTGTACGTCAAATATCATCCCAATACCCATGTGGGGTTTCAGTCAACAAACATAGATTTTATTTGTGCAGTTGGGTGATGTGTAAAATTTATCGTTCTAATCAATATCAGTAAAATGGGTGTACATAAACAAATCGTTCAATTTGTAAATGAATATTTATTTTATTCATATACACGTTAAAAATTATATTTTTAACTATAAAATACTTATTTCAATACATGAATATTTCATACAGTCCATTTCACATCACAAACAATTTTCACAACACAATCAAACAAACAAGTCGTCCATGGTCTGTGGACGATGGGGAGCAGTTCAAATATGCAGCTATAAAATAAATATATGTACAAGAAAGTATAGTGAGAAGTTCTCACCTTGGGTTTCCACTCTATCGTGCTTTATTTCTGAACGGTTTGGATTTCGTTTTGCTTTCACTCAGTTTCATCGCAATCTGTTTTGAGCGGTTCAGGTTAAAATTCACATTTTTTAATATGATGATTATATATTTAAAAATCGCATTTTTATAATGATGTTCACATAAAAAAATCAAATCTTTATCCTTATGTTATATATATAAAAATCACATTTTTATGATAGCGCTATATGTAATAAAATCGCATTTTTATGACGCTATACTATATATAAAAATCATTTCTTTATAGCGCTACATAAATAAAAATCATATTTTTATATGAATAAAAATCATATCCTTTCAAAATTAAAAATCTAATCTTTTCTATACCATTCAAACAATAAAAATCAAATTTTTACTTGACATTCACATAAATAAAAAATCTAACTTTTATCTCGCTTTACAAATATTAAAAATCGAATTTTTATATCGCTATTCATATGATAAAAATTATATTTTTATCCAACTAGAAATCAGCTTCTACATAACTAAAAAAATTTACATTTAAAAACGATATTATATATATTAAAATTATCATATTTTTGTTCTTAAAACGAATATATATTTTTTTATTTTAAAAACATTTGTTATTTTTATATTTTAAAATTTTAGATTTTAAAACAATGTATTAAAATATTATTTTTAGATTTTTGAAATAGTGCTAATCTAAATAAAAAAATAAAAAAACTTAATTACATAAATTGGTTAATTAAATAATAATTAAATAAATTAATCCCCTTCCCCAAATTAACTTCCCCATTCAAATCGTTTCCAGGTCCAGAGAAAACAAACCCACCCATCGCAGAAAAGCTCCGACTTGAATCCTCCATGTGCACGCTCTTCTAGGCACTGGGCTGATGATCCGAGTGTGCCACAACCACCGCCCTCGACTCCTCTCCCCGCGGCATGACCGGCGTCACACTCGGCGCTCCGTTACTTGAGAAACGCGCTGAAACGCGGTGCTTTTAAGCCTAAAAATCGAGAGATAATCAACATGAAACAAGATCTCGTCTATACCATTGAAAAGCTCTCGAATTGGCCTTGAATTTTTGTGTTGATTTCAGTTTTTAATTCGAGAAGATAAAGGAGAAAATTCACGTATTTTCAGCCGTTGAGGGAAACTGGCGATGCGCATTCGAACGAGGGTTAGGGTTTGCACAAAAACCCCTTTATATTTTTATTTAATTTCAAAAATTAATGTTTATCAAGCTGAACTCCAACTCAACCCAACGACTGTCGCCCCTAGCTAACTACCGCGCCATTTTCATTTTCCCTTTATAATTAAAATAAATATTTATATTCTAACTTCGATTTAAATAAATTTATAGGTTCTAGTTCTATTCAAAATAAATTTCTAGTCATTATTATTTAAAATAAATCATTTTAAATATTCAAAATTCATTAAAATTGCCAAAATAAAAATTTTAAATTGGTTCTGATTTTCCGGGTTGTTACAAAAACCTTCAGTGGAACTTCTCAAGGTAGTTTCTAAGCCAAAAGCAAAAGGAGAAAGAGATATATTACCTAGTATAAATGAGAAGTCTTAGGGGGATATATACATATAATTTTCAGTATATATACATATATGTGTGTGTGTAAGTACCTGAAAACTCTCTTCAAATGACAAATACGTCTCCCATACGTATTGTGACACCCCACATCCGTTAATGTCACCCACAAAGGGAATGCGTTAAGTTTCGTGAAGCATTATAGTAAACAAAACAGAAATATTACAAGACAGACATATAAAATAACAACGGAATAAAAACTTTATTTATCATAAGATACCGTGGTCCAAAACATCACATGTCTGGAATACAAAAGCCCATTACAACATAAAAGCTACTGTCTTGTACTTCAAAAATACCAGAGTACGTAAAAGAAATAAAATTCCCCAAAAACAAAATATAGACATAGCAATAAGGATAGGAGCTTGAGCCATACATCTCAGAAGCTCCAGCAAAAGTAAGTAGAATCACGGTCAAGCCTGAGTGTTCCCGCCCTGAGAACCCGGGAGGGAGGGAACGGAAGAAAGAAGAGAAAACAAAAAGGGTCAGACATAAAGTCTGGCGAGTCCAGTTACTTTTAGCAAGTAAATAAATAAAAGTGGCATGACAGGCATATAAAGTGGATAAGAGAGATAACTACATAAAAAGCAAGTATGTCAAGGTGAACAGGGTAGGGTGTATACGCTTCTAATGATTACTCTGCACTACTACTAGTATATCCAGAATGAGATGATCCCCAACAAGTATGAAATGGTAAAGTTAGGCGAACTTTTGGTGAGAGGTTTTAACCCCATACAATCCACAGGCAGCCCCAATAACGAACTCCTAAACTTACCAGAGTCTAGATGTACCCTAACTACTACCCTAATTGATCGGCTCCCTACTCCATAGATACCCTGTGCTGGTCCACAGTAGGATGTATCACTTCCTAAAGTGGCAACCCTTCATTTTCAAGATGTGGACAACCATATCTACTGATGTCACAACGCCTTAATTCCCATGGCAAGCCGGACCCATGCATGCACATGGCTCCGTTGGTTTCCTGCGTTGTTGACACCGCCCCTTCGTTTTGGATCTCTTACAATCAGCCCAGTAAGCGTGCCCCTACTCTGACCTAGTTCGGAGTACTCGTTTGATACCTATATTGGTTACTGACTGAAACGGGTCCCACACACAAGATGATACAAGCTCCCCCTAGGCTTGCATCCCCACTACTAGGATTTCAACTGGTCATGCCTAACCATCCAACTTGTAAAACATGTTAAGTTGTCAGGCCTATATATGTAAATATTACCCCACTGCTACAAGATTTACTTAACCCTCAATGATCCAAGCAAGTTTACTTATCAAAGTTGCATAACCCCAAAGTATAAAATAGGTTAAGTTTATGGGCCTATATATATAAATATTACCCATCGCCACAAGATTTACTTAACCCACCCACTGTTTCAACCAAGTTTATTTAACCCCTATTGAAGTTAACATGTTCGTACAATCCCTATGGATTCATCTAGGTTAAGTATTCCAATTCAATTACCGAGTCCATTTATGGTTATAATGGGCTAGACCTCCAACATTAGGCCTACAACTCGTGGATGTTGGATATGTCAGTCGGGTCTAGACAGACTTCTTCCACAAGTTGGGCCTAACCTCGTGTCTTGGCCCGTCTCGTATTTTTGTACTTAGACCCCTCACATTAGATTCAACATTTGCGGTTGTTGGATATGCCAGTCGGGTCCGGGAAGACTTCCACCACAAATGCAATCTAACCTCGTGTCATAAGTGCCATTACAATTTTCTAATTACTATAATCTTAGGCATTTTAATTATTAAACAATTAATTATACCTGTGTCTTTATAGGTGTTCATGCCCATTTACCCAATTATATTCATAATAGATTATATGTCCAAATTCATACTTGTTATTCAAGTTATGCCAATTCTAATGTTTTCCTCCGTTCCCTAACTAATTCATTCGCATATATTTGGCATCATGTCTAGGCTAGAACGTAGCCTAGCCATAAACAATAAAAGGGAAAGATGACAATAGTGATTATTTTAACAAAAGTGACATAAACATGTAAAACATAAACATGTAAATGGCATAGTGATAAGGTGGACATATAAAAATAGATCTAATCAGCATGTGATAATAAAACTAGATCTAACATACCAAGGATGTCATAATAGGCATGAATAAATAAGGATTCATATTTCCAATTAATGATATATCTAAATTAATCAGCACATGATAGGTAAAGTTTAAGATCAACAAATGTGACATGATAAATTAACCACAAGTGAGTTAGATCTATAAAGGTAGATCTAGCATGACATGATAAATTAACCACAAATGAATTAGATCTATAAAGGTAGATCTAGCATGACATGATAAATTAACCACAAGCGAATTAGATCTAAAAAGATCTTGCATGACATGATAAATTAGCCACAAGCGAATTAAATCTATAAAGGTAGATCTAGTATGGCATAATAAATTAACCACAAGCGGATTAGATCTAAAAAGGTAGATCTAGCATGATAATAATTTAAGATCGACAATTGTGACATGACAAATTAACCACAAGCGAATTAGATCTAAAAAGGTAGATCTAGCATGACATGATAAATTAACCATAAGCGAATTAGATCTAAAAAGGTAGATCTAGCATGATAATAATTTAAGATCCACAATTGTGACATGACGAACTAATCGCAAGTGAATTAGATCTAAAAAGGTAGATATACATGACATGATAAATGAACCACAAGCGAATTAGATCTATAAAGATCTAGCATGATAATATTTAAGATCCACATCATAGTTATGTCATAGATTCAAAAGTCCCAATAGATCGGATATGATAAAGATTTAGATCCAAGTCATATAATATTATAAATTCACAAATTATGATAGATCCAATATGATTCCAACCATTATATATATATATCCAAATCACAGTCATATCGCGTTTACTTTTAATCATTTAGTTCTAAAAGTAACTAACTCACCGTGTTTGGACTTTAGAAGACAGAAAATAAATTGTTGGTATTGAATCTCAGATCTATAGTTGAAACGCTTGAATCTTTTTTTAAACTTGATTTTGGAGAAGAATAGGCTATTTAATTGATGTTGTAGCAGAGCCTCGTAGTCACCGTTATTTTTCCAATGAATAAAACCTAGGTTTAAAGTCCTTTATATAGCCGTTGCACCCTGAATCTGGACACTGCGTGCGTCTAGAAACATTAAGCCAATTCGACCCAGGGGTCGACCCATACTCCCTGAATCGACCCCGGTGTCGACCTAGCGCGTCTCGGGTTGACACCCCAAAATGGTCGGTTCGGCGTTTTAGCTTCTCGCTTTGTCGTTTTGAATTTTTTTGAATATTTATTTATTTAATTTTTATGTATCTATATATATTTTTCTCATATGCATTCAAATTTCAAGGCTTAATAACTTCTTTATACGGTGTTTGTTTTACGCAAACCAAATGTCTGTCTTGACCAAAATTTCGAGACAATCGCAATGGTAGAGTCTGTTTTACTTAATTCGTAGTATTTAATTAAGTTATCACATTATATTCATTATATAATGTAGTTAAAATGTCTAAAAATTTTGGGGTGTTACATTCTCTCCCACTCAAAGGATTTCATCCCGGAAATCTCCAAGTTAAGAAGAATGTATATCCTTCCATCCACATTCATCTACTCATCCACCAATTGCTGGCATCCATTGTCTTTAAAAGATTTCTAATGCTTATATGAACATATGCAAAGGTGTGTGTATATGTCCCAATACTAATGCAAAGATTAGGCGGTCTACTAATTCAGTCGACCTCCTTAATGCAATGTATGTTAGTGTCATGAATCCAACATGTATGCAAATAATCCTATTATAACATGTAAGTTCTATATGTGTGCACAATCATTCGACGAAATGCAACATACACTTGATAATACATCCATTTTCAAAAAATGCATACACATCCATATGCAGTATGAGAGTGGTTGAGACGACCTAGTGCCTAATGTGTGTGTATATGCATCCACAAGCAACCACTAGAAAACACTTGCATCCATCAAACATAACATGTCTCAAACACATGTTTACATCCATGGGTTCCCTACCTAAAGGTCGAAAACTCGACCGATAGGATACAAACGAATGATAGAAACAAGTGCGAATAAAAGCTTCGGAAATAAAAAGAAGTTAAGAACATATTCCCAAAAAGGAAAGGGTATGAAGCGTGATCTTTGTCTTCAGTCTACCAAGTCGCATCCTCGCTATCTTCTCCACATTGCACTTTTATTAACCTAGCATCTATGTTGTGCAGTTTCTTAACCTCTGATCCAAGTATACGGGTAGGAACTTGTCTAATTGTCGCCTCCCGTTCTACCTCTACTTCCTCACGCATGTTCGACTCAACTACCTTTGTTGTATCGCGTAGACACTTCGATAAATAAGAATTGAGGAAAAACATCATGAATATCCACATATATGCGAAGCGAGCTGTACGCCTTAGTTGCGAATACCACTGGAGCACCCCATTCGGATATGCTTCGCCTAATAAACCCATTCTCAAGTAGCTCTCCTACTTGCTTGCTAAGCTTCCTCCATTCGTATGGAGCCATGTGGCGCACGGGTCATGCAACTGGCTTTGCATTGTCTACCAAATATATACAAAAATCGATCTTGCGCCTTGGAGATAAACCCAGAACCTCCTCAAAAACATACGGATACTCACGGACTACCACTACAGACCGTAGATGATCAATATATGCATCAAGAGATTATAAGAAACTAAGCATGACAGACCCTTTTGAGTCACAAGAAATCTCGAGGGTCCTCCTATGGCAATTCAAAAGTCTAATGACCCTCCCCTCCACCATACATAGCTAGCCAACCTATCCCTAGAATCAAACCATAACCCATAAAACCGAGCACATATGCGTCGCACTCGAACTTGACGCCCAATATAGATATTCTCAAACCCCGACAAATCATGGATAAATGATCCAAACCACCAACGGGGTTTGAGACAACAATGTGATCCACTACCATACTAGTATTTAAGTGCAGATATTCAACCATAGAACTAGATATAAATGAATGTGAAGCGTTAGAATAAAAAAGAGTTCTTATAGGATGATTGGAAAGAGAAATCAAACCTTCCACAGAAACTTTCCTACCTTGATCTGAAGCAATGATCGCGAGAGCATGCACTTGCCCTCCAGAAGCTCCTGCCCTTTGACTTTGTCCTTGTTTCTTCGAGCAATCCTTAATAAGTTGCCTGAATCTCCATAGTGGAAACAAGCGTTCTTCCTTCTTCTGCAGTCATTGCTTACATGACCCACGTATCCACAATTAAAACATTTCCTCTTGTCTCAATCTTTGTCGTTCTTTCCTCCCTTCTTTTGTGTCTCCTCAACCTTAGCTTCTTTCTTTTCAGCTTTATCTTCCTCATGCATTAATGCCATATCAACGAGTCTTTCAAAAGTAGCTCCCATTGGAATATGGGACATAGCTAACCCATGAAGGGGTTCATTTAGTCCTTTAACGAACCGTAAGGCCTTCTTATGCGGAGTGTCTACTAGTTCAAAACCGAATCTAGCTAGCTGGTTGAATTTGTTCACATATTCTTTAACAGTCACGCCTCCTTGTTTGAGCGCCAAGAACCTCTCCATTTGCATGCTTTTCTCAACTTGAGAAAGAAACTTCATTTCAAACCTCTGTCTAAAGTCATTCCATGTTTCCACCAGACGCCCCGCTTGGGTTATTTCACCCCAGAACGAAGCTTCATCCTTCAGTAGCCAGGCAGCCAATTGAATCTTCCTTTGATATTCCACTTCAAAGATTACAAATAAGTCCTCAGTCTCCTTGAGCCAATTCCTTGCCTTTACGAATATCTCGGTTCCATGGAATGGCTTTCCTCCCATAGCATGGAAATCGCTGCAGATCTTGGAAAAGCTGTCCGCACACGAAGGAGGAGGAGGAGGAACAACGGGTGTAGTTGGGGGAGGAATGTTTCCTTGGCCTTCGGCAGGCGTCGTGGCCTCTAGATACCTACAGAACCAGCCTTGTATCGTAATGCCCACTGGGATATTAGGTTACCCAGACATGCTAAAAAGAAAAGGAAAGAGATTCAGACAAGGGATCGAAAGATATTACTTATGGCTTTTTGGGGAATGTTTTTCAAAACAAACTTTTCTTTTGAAAATGCTTCCTTTTTAAAACCTTTTGGAAAATAGTTTTCAAAAACTTTTATCTAATCTGGAAACCTTCAGCTCTGATACCAAGTGTGACAACCCACGTCCGTTAATGTCACTCACAAAGGGAATGCATTAAGTTTCGTGAAGCGTTATAGTAAACAGAACAGAAATATTACAAGATAGACATATAAAATAACAACGGAATAAAAACTTTATTTATCATAAGATACCGTGGTCCAAAACATCACATGTTTGGAATGCAATAGCCCATTACAACATGAAAGCTATTGTCTTGTACTTCAAAAATATCAGAGTATATAAAAGAAATAAAATTCCCCAAAAAACAAAATATAGCTATAGAAATAAGGATAGAAGCTTGAGCCATACATCTTAGCAGCTCCAGCAAAAGTAATTAGAATCACGATCAAGCCTGAGTGTTCCCGCCCTGAGAACCTGGGGGGATGGGACGGAAGAAAGAAAAGGAAACAAAAAGGGTAAGACATAAAGTCTGGCGAGTCCAGTTACTTTTAGCAAGTAAATAAATAAAAGTAGCACGATAGGCATGTAAAGTGGATAAGAGAGAAATAACTAATAAAAGGCAAGTATGACAAGGTGAACATGATAGGGTGTATACGCTTATAATGATTACTCTGCACAACTACTAGTATATCCAGAATGTGATGATCCCCGACATGTATGAAATGGTAGACTTAGGCGTACTTCTGTTCAGAGGTTTTAACCCCATACAATCCACATGCAGCCCCAATAACGGACTCCTAAACTTACCAGAGTCTAGATGTACCCTAACTACTTCCTAATCGATTAGCTTCCTACTCTGTAGATACCCTGTGCTGGCCTCACAGTAGGATGTATCACTTCCTAAAGTGGCAGACCTTCATTTTCAAGATGTGCACAACCATATCTACTGATGTCACAACGTCTTAATTCCCATGGCAAGCCGGACCCATGCACGCACATGACTCCATTGGTTTCCTGCGTTGTTGACACCGCCCCTTCGTTTTGGATCTCTTACAATCAGCCCAGTAACCGTGCCCCTACTACGACCTAGTTCAGAGTATTCTTTTGATACCTAGATGGGTTACTGACTGAAACAGGTCCCACACACAAGATGATACAAGCTCCCCCTAGGCTTGCATCCCCACTACTAGGATTTCAACTGGTCATGCCTAACTGTCCAACATGTAAAACAAGTTAAGTTGTCGGGCCTATACATGTAAATATTACCCCACCGCCACAAGATTTACTTAACCCTCACTGATCCAAGCAAGTTTACTTAACAAAGTTGCATAACCCCAGAGTATAAAATAGGTTAAGTTTATGGGCCTATATATACAAATATTACCCACCGCCACAAGAATTACTTAACCCACCCACTGTTTCAACCAAGTTTACTTAACCCCTATTCAAGTTAACATGTTCATACAATCCTTATGGATTCATCTAGGTTAAGTATTCCATATCGTTACCAAGTCCATTTATGGTTATAATGGGCTAGACCTCCCACATTAGGCCTACAACTTGTGGATGTTGGATATGCCAGTCGGGTCTGGACAGACTTCTTCCACAAGTTGGGCCTAACCTTGTGTCTTAGCCCGTCTCATATTTGTGCACTTAGACCCCTCACATTTGATTCAATATTTTCTGTTTTTGGATATGTCGGTCGGGTCCGAGAAGACTTCCACCATAAATGCAATCTAACCTCGTGTCATAAGTGCCATTACAGTTTTCTAATTATTGTAATCCTAGGCATTTTAATTATTAACCAATTAATTATACCTATGTATTTATAGGTGTTCATGCCCATTTACCAAATTATATTCATAATGGATTATATGTCCAAATTAATACTTGTCATTCAAGTTATGCCAATTCTAATGTTTTACCCCGTTCCTTAACTAAAGCATTCACATATATTGGGCGTCATATCTAGGTTAGAAAGCAGCCTAGCCATAAAAAATAAAAGGGAAAGATGACAATAGTGATTATTTTAACAAAAGGGACATAAACATGTAATTGGCATAGTGATAAGGTGGACATATAGAAATAGATCTAGTGAGCATGTGATAATAAAACTAGATTTAACATACCAAGGATGCCATACTAGGCATGAATAAATAAGGATTCATATTTCCATTTAATGATAGATCTAAATTAATCACCACATGATAGGTAAAGTTTAAGACCCACAAATGTGACATGATAAATTAACCACAAGCGAATTAGATCTATAAAGGTAGATCTAGCATGACATGATAAATTAACCACAAACGAATTAGATCTATAAAGGTAGATCTAGCATGACATGATAAGTTAACCACAAGCGAATTAGATCTAAAAATATCCAACATGACATGATAAATTAACCACAAGCGGATTAGATCTATAAAGGTAGATCTAGTATGATATGATAAATTAACCACAAGCGAATTAGGTCTAAAATGGTAGATCTAGCATGATAATAATTTAAGATCCACAATTGTGACATGACAAATTAACCACAAGCGAATTAGATCTAAAAAGGTAGATCTAGCATGTCATGATAAATTAACCACAAGCTAATTAGATCTAAAGAGGTAGATCTAGCATGATAATAATTTAAGATCCACAATTGTGACATGACGAATTAACCACAAATGAATTAGATCTAAAAAGGTAGATATAGCATGACATGTTAAATTGACCACATGCGAATTAGATCTATAAAGGTAGATCTAGCATGATAATAATTTAAGATCCACAATTGTGACATGACAAATTAACCACAAGCGAATTAGATCTAAAAAGATCTAGCATGATAATATTTAGGATCCACATCATCATTATGTCATAGATTCAAAAGTCCCAATAGATCGGATATGATAAAGATTTAGATCCAAGTCATAGAATATTATAAATTCACAAATTATGATAGATCCAATATGATTCAATCACATGCATATATCCAAATCACAGTCATATCATGTTTACTTTTAATTATTCAAATTTAAAAGTAACTAACTCACCGTATTTGATTTTAGAAGATAGAAAAGAAAGTGTTGGTGTTGAATCTCAGATCTATAGTTGAAACGCTTGAATCTTTTTTTAAACTTGATTTTGGAGAAGAATAGGCTATTTAATTGAAGTTGCATCAGAGCTTCGCCGTCATCATTATTTTTCCAATGAATAAAACCTAGGTTTAGAGTCCTTTATATAGCTGCTGCACCTTGAATCTGGACACTGCGTGCATCTAGAAACATTTAGCCATTCGACCCAGGGGTCGACCCATACTCCCTGAGTCGGCCCCAGTGTCAATCCAGTGGGGGTCGACACCTTAAAAGGGTCGGTTCGGCGTTTTGGCTTCCTGCTTTGTTGTTTTGAATTTTTTTGAATATTTATTTATTTAATTTTTATATATCTATATATGTATTTTTCTCATATGCATACAAACTTCAAGGCTTGATAACTTCTTCATACGGTGTCCGTTTTACGCAAATCAAATGTCTATCTTGACCAAAATTTCGAGACGAACGCAATGGTACAGTCTGTTTTACTTAATTCGCAGTATTTAATTAAGTTATCACATTATATTCATTATATAATGTAGTTAAAATGTTTAACATTTTCAGGGTGTTACATGCATATTTCCCCGTAATCGGGTAATTTAGGCTCTGATACCAAATGTAACAGACCGTTCGAAAAAGGCCTAAATTCTAACTTAGAAAAGGTCCATCAAAACTTATTGGTGCTTTAAAAATGTCATTGGTTTCTACAAGAAATAAAACAAACAAAGCCAGTCTAGAAAATAATTAGGCCTCATAGCGGAACAGATATAATATAACAATAAAATAACTGTACCATATCATAAAACATCATAATGTTAATATATCAGATCCAAAATGTCATAAATACTAAGTCAAGGTCATTATTATTGTATTTGAGATATAATCATATAACATAGTAAACTAAGATGGTAATCATCGTCGCCAAGATCCATTATCCTCGTCATTTCAAGCATACCCCACACCAAACTATCCTTCCTAACCTACATCGTTAAAAGGAGGAGGGATTAGAACAATATTTCTAGTGAAAAAAAATTTAAGCTTAAAATGAAAACTTTATTCCTATACTTGGTAGTATAAAACCTATGAGAGTTATGTCTAGGAGAACATAAGCACACATGTGAATATTTTTTCTACACACACACACACACACATATTAAATGGAAAGAGGTGAATCCTTTGGTCACGTAAGGCTAGATAAAATATGACCTGATTCCTATGGTCACTTAATACCGTAGGGCGGATACCTACGTTCACTTAATACCCTTGGCGAACCCAGTCACTTAAGGCCTCGTTTTCTAGTAGATTATGCAATATATATTCTCTTAGGATAATGTACGAGATAGTAAGTAGCCACTTAATACCGAGTTTTAGGTAAACAACTCTTAGTCATTTATGACCCTCCCAACAGATCGTTCATTACTATCTAGCTAACATTATATGATAACTCATTGCCACTTAATACTTCCTTTGGACATGCAGTATTCATTACATGCTCGGTGAAACTCCTAGTAGTCGATTGTGCCCTCACTCTAGCCCCTTGATAAGAAGCAGAAACATTTTAGAGAATTGATTAAATCATTTGAGACCGTTTAATACCTCGAAACCATTAGAGAAAGGCAGACTCATAGATCTGTTAATTCCTAATAAGAGTGGGCCCTATGACCACAGTCCAAACTCTAGGGATAAACCCTTAGGGGAGGAATGGGTCCAACCACTTATTACCTTCAAAAGGTGGATCGGTCACTTAATACCTTCTCGAGGTAGGCGTATCACATGCTAAATGGCCCATGGCACTAGATGTCTTATATTAATCCGACTTCTTGTAACTGCTGATCACCGGATTTTTCAGGCAAACATCTATTACAAGTAGAGGTTAACCTCGTGTCCACATGTTATTTTTATATTACTAAAGGACATTTACACATGCATACACATACAAATTCCTAACACGGACATTTAATATGAATTCCAAACTAAACACAATAAATACGCATTTAAGATATGTAGGTTACGTTATATAATAATTATACATAATGCTTTCCAAAAATAATTATACATAAATGCATAATAAATGGCGCGCACAAAAGAAAGCACACTACATGTTGAAATGTCAATCATTACTTCAAACAAAAGATATACAATTCATATTTCCCAAATTCATAGTATAACATATAAGATCTTATCTCATAATCAAAGCATTAGTAGGAGAATAATCATAATATAACAAGATATAGAATTGTAATCCTAGGATTTTTGGATTATATCAATAAACAAACAGGGATAAACAAATAACATTTTATACATTCATTATCGTACAATTTTATCATCTTTCCACTTTTAGTGACTTTTATATAAAAATAGGAATTTTGGTCACATGTGGTTTATTATACCCAAATCTACTATTATAAATAAAACAATGATTTGAATACATATAATTTACAGTATCCAAATTCAAAAATTCTATATAAGTTTAGGAATTACGGTGGAAGGGAAAGAAAGTAAAATTAGCAATATTCTTAATTCACATAAGAACAACAACAAGAAACTCACTTTTTATTTATATTTGTAATTAAAACCTAAACAATAAACTCTGATTGACAATTCCATAAAATTAGAGGCTTGGGGGATTTTATATTTTATTTTCGTGGATCCCAAGTCCCATAGGCATAATCAATTCAGATTTATATACTAACAAGTCATAAGAAATAGATAAACTTAAAAATCTCACTCACCTTACTAAAGAGAAATAAAACTGCGCAAATTTCTAGTTTTGGATTATAGCCACGTATAAACATTCCCAATTTCTTCTTCCTTTAAAATTACATATGTTAGCTCCAGTAGGTCTAAGCATAAAATTGATTAAAATAAAATAAAATAAGATAGATATAATTGGGAAAAGAAGAAGAATTAACCTTCTTATATACTGGATCCTAACACAAACAGGGACGAAGAAGAAACGGAGGTAGAAAGCCTCAAAATATGTGAACTGGGAGAGAGAGAGAGAGGGGATAAGGCTATATTTGTAGATGCCAAAATGTGTAGGAGAAGTTAGATCAAAAATATAAGATTCGAACCATCCATGCCACCTGAACCTAAAATAATACAAAAAACCCAATCGCCACCATCTTCCCAAGCAACATAGCGGTCGACCTCCTCCCAAAAGGCGATCGACCCAACGGTCGACCCTTCTTCAGGAAGAGCGTTTGACCATCCTTCTACCCTGGGCATTGTGAATTTTATTCACATTTCTGATTGATTAATAAATGTTAACTAATTCCTTTGATATCTTCTATATTGCATCCCCTTTTTGTACATATATATTTATACAAAACTTTTATTTTGAATACAAAATATTCCTTTATGCTTATTGTATTTATTATATTTTATATTTATCTCATTAATTTCAAATTCAAATCTATATGCTCATTATTTTTTTAATTTTATATTCAAACTTTGTTATATGCTTATCTTCTTCATACAGATTCCGTTTTCAGCAAATAAAATATGAAAACGGATCAGAATCATATCACGAATACAATGGTGATATCTTCGTAGCCAAATTCCCATGTTTTAAATGCTTGTATGTTTTATTTTTAATCATTATTATGTAAGTTATCTACATCTAATTATAGTATATTTACGGGGTAATTAAATAAACCCAAACTTCCCAGTAAAGGAAAGGCTGGATTGCTTTGAGAACAAACACACATCAGATCACAAACTTAAGAAAATTTTATTGCTGATTACAACAATTACACCAGAGTACAAGAATATAACTGAGTATGAACTTATAATATACATTGGAAATACAATAATATCAGAAATTTAAATTACATTTAAATAGCAGCGAAAAAATAATACAAATATACAACTGAAAGTAGTACACGGATACAGAGCTTTCCGAATACCGCTTCAGCTGTGAGCCAGGACCCTGTAAAATATCTGCAAAAAGCGATTCGACTGCCCGTGTGAAAAATATGGGCACCCGAGTTTTCCATTGAAACAAACTACAGGTCAGTCATAGGACTGGTATGAGAAATCTTAACTTAACTTATCTAATAATAAGGCTAATCATAGGACCACGCCGCTAACGCGGAACGGGTTTCTCCGTTGGATTGCCAGTGCATAAAATAAAGTAAAAACGTTAAACAACGCAATGCTTTTTAGAAAAATGAAACCATTATAAGACCCAAGTCCCATCACACAATGCAACGCAAACCAGAGGATAGGGTTTTTCCTTATAATGGTCAAAAATGCTTGATACGATAAAACGAATTTAATATTAGTGTGTATATCTATGGGTATATATATTTCAAAATCAATTTCAATCATAATGTATTAATCATAGACGGCATAGTACCCCATCCTACTATGTCGCCATACTAGTTCTGAAATCAAAACCGCAAGGTCGTATTGGAAATTGGATTTCCATCATGAGTCGAGGCTAGGGGCAAGCTCCTCTCCGATTCGAGACACTCTAGCAAATGCCTCAGGATCCCCCGCAGTGAACCCTTGGATGCGGTAGGGTCGGTCCCCGCCTATCGGCAGTGGATTAGTTATGCCTGAACACACGTTTCCCGGTTCCTTTGAACCTATAATATGACCACTATCGGCCTATAAAAATCCGAGGCGCCTCAAAATCCATCATCTACATAAGTAAAATGCCAGGCCATGTTAAAGCACTGACACTACCACTAGCTAGAAAGAAACGTGTGCACTCCCTATGGTCCATATCCCGTTTTTGACTCATACCGGGGTGTGAGGCTTGCAAAGTCACGATATACACAAAGCTATGCCGAAATAGGCTATGCTTTGATTATCCCACAAGGCCCTGCTTTTAACAAAAGCCTTGATCATTTGCATCTTGGCGTGCCACATTGACAATTCACGCCATGCGATCAATCACTGTTAATATATACCGGGGTGTTAAGTAGAGGATAAATCCTCCACCATCAAACAGACATACATTAATAGAAATCGATTTAATTCACATGGAACGAAATCCAATATCAGACACGCATCCATTTACTAGCTTATGCTCTGGGTCTGAGCGAAAACCAAATCCGAACAATCAACAATAGTCCGGATGGCCACCACTGAAGCCCCTTCAAGGTATCTACTCCCATCATGGGTCTCAGTAGCAACACATCCATTCGATGTGAAGATCGTCGGTCTTCAACACCGTCTTCATCTTCGACTCTTCATCGTCGTAGTAATTATTCGGAAAGGGTTAAACCCGGTCTTTCCGAATAACTCTCGTATTTTTATAATTAAAAGTCGAGTACTATTAAAACACATCCAACGCCTCATTCTAATTCAGAATATTCTTTTAAATAAAATATTCAAATTATTCTATCAAAAATACTTTCTTTACATTTACTCTTAAATCTTTCTTTTAAAGATTTATTCAAAACACCATTTGGTTTTAAATCTCAAAAATCATTATTAAATGATTCTTTAGATTTAAGAGATAAGTCTTATTCTTAACTGGGTTAAAGAACTAATGTCATTTAAAACATAGTTCACAGTAAACTCAATTCACAAATCATTTTATTCCAATTATTAAATATGATTTGAAATTCTAATAATCTTAATTTACAAGTTTTATACTTTTCAACTGGGTTTAAGAACGGGGTTATTTAAGACACTATTCATGACAACCAAAATCCAATTTATTTATTTTAAAAACATTGGATTCTTATTGTAGTTAAAAACTAGTTCATTTGATAAAAATATATTTTTATCTTTCCAAAAAAAAAGGAATTTTTCACCTACGATCTTTCTAAATCATTTATTATGATTTTACATATTTTTTGCATATTTTTAATAATTTTATTTTCGCTCGTACAGTCGGTTCCCAATAACGGCCACCGAACTGCACTTACAGCGACCTTTTCTAAAATTGATTTGGACATAATTCCAAATCCAACCGTTAGATTTTAAAGTTCTTATATCCGTTGGAAAGACCATTTCGATACGAACCCAACGGTTCCGGTTTTAGGAGGATCCAACTGTCGGATCTCCCGTTACTTCCATTTAAAGTTAATGGTCGAAATTCGCGAACGGTCGCTGCGCGGCGCGTTCTATTCAGGCCATTAAATATATATATATATATATATATATATATATATATATATATATATATATTATCGTCGATTTCCATTTAAAACATACTTTATAAAATATTTATAAATTCGCTTTAAAATGGTTTTAACTTCATTTCTAATTTAAAGTCAAAATTGAATATTCTATTTTCTTATCATATTAAAAATATTAATATTAAAATTTTAAATCACTTTTTTTGTTCATTTATATTTTATACTGGGCCAGACCCCCCACATTAAGCCTGCTACTTATGGATGCTGGATATGCCAGTTGGTTCCGGGCAGACTTATCCCATAAGTTGGGCTTAACCTCGTGCCATGGCCCGTTTCATATTTTAACTCAACCCTTTTTGTTGCTACTACTTAACAAATAAAATAAAATCTCTTGAATTCAAAACATCAAAGTCACTATTTGATTTCTTTAACTGAATATTACATTAAAATATTCTTTTAATTTAAAATTGGAATGAGACCCAAACAATTACCATATAATTTAATTATATGGATTTCCACTACAAGAATACTATACTAATGATAAATATTATAAAAACCATCCACAACATCCAAAGTGCATCATATATTGTATAAGCGTCGAATAAATAATGCTTATAACTAATCACAAGGGAGATGTGTGAATATCATCCCAAGACCCGTGTGGGGTTTTCAACCAACACATAACCATAACAAATAATTGAATAAATTATTGTGCACATGGGCGATGTGTGAAAATTATCGTCCCGATCACATAAACAAGTCAGGAAACTTGTAAATGGAAGTGTATTACACAATATATAACACGACGATAAAAATGTCTCTTCTATTTCTATTTTTTTTATCGCATATAAAATGACGATAAAAAAATATATAATCTTTATTTCTATACTTTTTATTCTAATTTACATTTTCTAACAAAAATTTCCCTTTATTCTAATTTACATTGTATGAAATGTTAATTCCTTTACAGTGTATAAAATGTTAATTCCTTTACATTGTATGAAATGTTAATTCCTTTACATTGTATGAAATGTTAATTCCTTTACATTGTATGAAATGTTAATCCTCTTTATATTATATAAAAAATATAATCTCTTTTTATATTGCATAGAAAATGTACTCTTTCCTATATTAACCAGAAAATGTATTCTTTTTAGCATTACAAATAACTATGTATCTTTTCTATATTGAATAGAAAATGTATTCCTTTATCATTACATAGAAACATGTATTTTATTTATTCATTTCTTAGATTACATTGAAAAATGTAATTTCTTTGCATTGTATAAAAATGAAATCTTTTGATGTGACATAAAAATGTAACCTTCTTACATTACAAATAAAATGTAATTCTTTTTATTTGCAAAGCAAATGTAAATCCATTTTTCATTATAAAGAAAATGTAATCTTTTTACTTAACATATTTTTTTTTTTCATTCTTTGATTAAATTTAAAATGTAATTTTTCATTTCAATATATGATTACATAGAAAAATGTTATTTTTCATTGCCATATATGATTATATAGAAAAATGTAATTTTTAATTGCAATATATGATTACATAGAAAAATGTAATCTTTTTAATTCATTTCTAATTACAGTGAAAAATGTAATCTTTTTATTTTCCTTTCTTACATTATAAAAATGTAACTTTTCCTATCTTTATATTATATTATAAAAATGTAACTTTTCTACTTTTTAACTACATCAAATAAAAATGTAATTTTTCTACTTTTTGATTACATTAAATAAAAATGTAATTTCTTCTATTTTTCCTATATTTACATGAAAAATGTAATATTTTTCTTTCATTCTTTAAGTACATTATAAATGTAATATTCTTCTTTCATTCTTTATTTACATTGAAAATGTAATCTTTTTATTTCATCTTTAATTACATTAAAGAAAAAAAATGTATTCTTTTTATTTCATTTCTAATTACAGTGAAAAATGTAACTTTTATGTCAACACATTTGATAACCAATGCACCTTCTGCTAAGATTCATTTACATTGAAAATGTAAATCTTAATGTTTTCTCATATACAATAAAATATGGATTTTTATTGTTACTACATTTTCATTTCAACCCAATGTGTATTTTTAATGATTCATAAAAAATTATATATATATATATATATATATATAAATTTCAGTGTAACACATTTTTATTTAACTAATGATCATTTTTAAAATTTCATTTACATTAAAAAAATGCAAATTTCAAAGAAAATATATTTTATATACAATGAACATTTTGATGTTTCATTTACGATAAAATAATAAATTTTAAAGTAAAGACATTTTTATATCATAATGTTTATCTTTAATGTTGCATTTACATTGAAAACGTAAAATGAAATGTATAAACATTTCTATATGACATGGTTCACTTTTAATGTTCATTTACATTAACAAATGTAAATTCAAAGTATAAACATTTTTATATAATAAGGTTCACTCTTAATGTTTATTTACATTAACAAATGTAAATTCATTGTAGGACAATTTTCGTTCTAAATAATGATCATAGTTTTATATATATACAATAAAAATCTAATTTTTATTGTTCACACAATTCTATATTATAACATGAGTATTTCATAACACATAAATATTTTAGAAAGATTCAATCACCAAAATCAACCAATTTCACATCACAAATAACAACACATAGCAATTAATAGTGGAGGGATAATATCACAATCATAATAACTTTATTTTAATTATTTAAAAGGAAACAGAATTCTTACATCGATTTTATTCTGAATTTTCAACGTGCTCTGTTTCAGATCTGGTATGTTCCATCACGAAGATCTTATCAACACGAGTCCAACGCATTTTGTTTTGCTGAATTCTGACTACGTAGTAAAAAGATATGGCATTTTAACATTTGATTTCATAAATTATTTAACTAAATATAATTAACAATTATAATTACATGATTAAGGGATGATAATGCTTTCCCCTTCGTCGCTAATTGCTGAACCGTAGGAACCCAACATCGTGCCTTCCAATCCCAAAACGCACAGCACCCGAGGCCTCCAGTTGACGATCAACCACCACCAATCCAACCGCCTACTTGAGCGCGCCCATCGCCTACAATAGCTCGAGATCCGCACCCCCCTGCGCTCCCAGAATCCAGTTCAAACTCAACATGTTTGTGTGCAAAAATTGAGAAATCCAAGCCTTTGAATTCGATCATAACCGTTGATAATAATGAGCTTGTTGTCCTCTTCGATTTCGTGTTTTTTTTAGATTTGAATTTAGTTGTTTGAATTCAACGAAAAAGAGGGAGGAACGAGAGAAGTTTCTGGCCATTGGTGTTGTTGAAAGTGGCGGCTACATATATTAGATTAGGGTTACGTAAATGGTAGGTATATATATACTAATACTATTTTATCCTTTTATTCCAAAAGACCCATTTAATTATAATTAAATTCCTAATGAATTGTTATACTTTGATTTTACCACACCATAATTACCATATGACCAATCAGTATTTATTTACACATTTTACATTCATAATTCGCAGTCATCATCTTAACCGTATAAGTTTATTTCAGAATGTTGCGTTCTGAAATTCCGGATTGTTACAATCGCCCCCACTTAAAATCTTTTCGTCCTCGAAAAGGAACATAGCTAAAAGCTGTTTAATTAACCAACTTAACTTTAAATACAAACTTACATAATAATGATAATTATCATATTTACAGCATAATAAGAATAATAATGATAATAAGGATAATCATTTTGGAATACAGCATATTTACAACAATAACAGATCTCAGATAATTATCATAACACATAAACCATTGTAGCGGAAATAAATGTCATCAGCATTACAACAAAACATCAGAGTATGCAGTTTTACAGGATCCACTTAGCATAATAGAAGTCTTAACAAAAGAGAAACAAGTCTCAAATGAAAGGAAATAAGTTTCAAATCCCATTACATACATCAAAAGCAAAAGATGGAAAAATGTCTCAAAAGTAGAATAAAAGATGGAGAAAAGGTCTTCTTCGTCTTCCTTCCAAAGCAAGCTCCAACCAGAAAGTATCACCTAGAAACCTGTCAATTGGCTGCCCGTGTGGAAAGAGGGCACCCGAGTTTGCAAAAGTGAAACAAACTACGAGTCAGTCATGAGACTGGTGTGAGAATTCTTAACTAAATTAACTATCAAGATGGCGAATCTCAGGACCACGCCGCTAACGCGGAACGGGTTTACTCCATTGGATTGCCAGTGCAATATTTTATAAAGTTTATATAAAACAGCGAAATGACTTTAGAAAAATGAAATCGTCATAAGACTCAGATCCTATCACACAATGCAACGCACACAGGAGGATAGAGTTTTCCCTTATGATGATCAAAGATGCTTAATACGTGAAAAGTAATATTTTAATATTATCATTAGTGTTTAAGCAGTATTAAAATACTTAAATGTAAATATATCAATCTTAGACGGCATAGTACCCCATCCTACTATGTCGACGTATATAAGTTTACAATCAAAACCGAAATGTCATCGTATTGGGAATTGGTTTTCTGTCATGAAATCGAGGCTAGGGATCGTCCTCTTCCAATTCGAGACACTCTAGCAAATGCCTCAGGATCCCCCGTAGTGAACCCTTGGATGCGGTAGGGCCGGTCCCTACCTAACGGTAGTGGATTAGTTATGCCTGAACACACGTTTCCCGGTCCCTTTGGACCTATAATATGACCACTTCCGGCCTATAAAAACCCGAGGTACCTCAATCCAAAATCCACATAAGTAAAATGTCGGGCCGTGTCAAAACCCAAGCACCACTCCTAGCTAGAAAGAAACGTGTGCACTCCCTACGGTTCATATCCCGTTTTTGACTCATACCGGGGTGTGAGGCTCGTGAAGTACGATATACACAAAGCTATGCCTAACCAGGCTATGCTTTGATCATCAGCCACAAGGCCTGCCTTTTCAACAAAGCCTTGATCATTGCATCTTAGCGTGCCACATTGACAATTCAACGCCATGCGCCATGCGGTCGATAACTATCACTACGTATCAGGGTGTTAAGTAGAGAATAAATTCCCCACCACCAAACAGACATATATTAATAGAAAGCGATTTAATTACATGAAGTGAATTTCAACGTCAGACACGCATCCATTTACAAGTCCGTTCTGGGTCTGAACGAAACCGGAGACACCAAAAAGTTTCTCGCTTATCCGCACGATCAACACACATGTCCGGACAATTACTGCTTCAACCCAGTCCTGAGAGCAAGTCAGTCCAATGTATCAGAAGTCATCGTCCATTCGATGTGAAGATCGCCGGTCTTCAACCATCGTCTTCTTGCATCTTTGATTCAATCGCCGTACAATTATTTGAAATGAGTTAAACTCGGCCTTTTCAAATAATTGTCGCATAATTATAGTTTAAAACATTTCATATATATTTATGACTATTTATCGCTATTTTTGTTTATTAAAAATAGCTCGAAATATATAAACGACGTTTCGGGTCAATGGGCGGCGCTAGCGCTGCTTTTACCAAAATTTGATTTACACATGTCTTAAAATCTAACCGTCAGATTTTGATGAAATTTACATCGTTGGACAGCTCTTCCCAAAGCGGTCCTAACGGTTCCAGTTTTGGGAAAATCCAACGGTCGGATCTTTCTATATATTCGTTTGAAGTTACGATTGTCGATACGCGAACTGCCGCGCTCGTTTCGTTTAATTTTATATTTATATATAAACCATTGGGCGATTTCCTTTGTAAAAATCCATACCTTTTATTCTATGAAAGTAATATTTTCGTCCGTCAATTCTAATGCGACAAAAATGATGGTTTCAACAATGTATCATTTTATATCAAATAAACATGACATTTTTGTTTGCCAACTCTAATGCGACAAAAATGATAATTCAACGATGTATATTTTTATATTCAATAAAAATGACATTTTTGTTCGCCAATTCTAATGCGACCAAAAATGATAATTCAACGATGTATATTTTTATATCAAATAGAAATGACATTTTTGTTCGCCAATTCTAATGCGACCAAAAATGATAATTCAACGATGTATATTTTCACATTCAACAAAAATGACATTTTTGTTCGCCAATTCTAATGCGACCAAAAATGATGTTTTAAAATGTATAATTTCTTTAATTATAAAAATGTTCTTTTATCCTATGTGATTTAAAGACATAAAAATGCACCTTTTTATTCTATTTCATTTTAATGACATAAAAGTGAACTTTTTTTCCTATTTCATTTTTATACATAAAAGTGAACATTTTATGTTTTTATAAAATGTATATATTTTATCTTCTACAATGAAAAATGTAAATTCTTCTATCTTCTCCTAGAAAAAGGTAAATCTTATATTTTAACATAGAAAAAGTAAATTTCCTATCTTACTTTATTACATTAGAAAAATGTAAATTTTCTATTACTCTTTAATGGAAAAATGTAAACTTCCTATTTATTGTTTTTATTTACATATGTAAATTCACTTTTTCTCTTTTACATTGACAAATGTAAATATTTACCTTTCCTTGCTTTTACATTGAAAAATGTAAATATTTTCTTTTCTTTTCTTTTACATTGAAAAATGTAAATAATTTCTTTTCTTTTCTTTTACATTGAAAAATGAAAATATTTTCTTTTCTTTGAAAAATGTAAATGTTCTATTATTTTTCTAAGTTTCAAATCTTTTTTTTTTCTCCAACACCAAGGTATGTTCATTTCAACTACACCGACATAACGATGAAATTTTGATACATTCCAACTAAATTAACATAACTATGAAATTTTTGGTGTCATCACAACAACGACAACATAACGATGAAATTTTGGTGTCATTACAACTAAATTAACATAACGATGAATTTTGTGCATTACAACAATGGCAACATATGATCGGTTGTAAAATTTCCATGAATCAAAATAAAAGATCCCACCTTTATTTTGTGAAATCAAATAAAATATATGAACTTTATTTATTTTATAAATTAAAATAAAAATCAAATCCTTATTTATTATAAAAATCCAACTTCCTTTTATTTTATAAACAAAGTAAAAGAAAGTAAAAGATCAAATCTTTAATTATTTTATCTCAAAATAAAAGATCAAATCTTCTTTTATTATATAAAACAAAATAAAAGGCTCCTCTTTGTATTGATTTGATTCAAGGACAAAAGATCAAAACTTTATTTTGTTTCAAAAACCAAAGATCGAACTTTATTTTATTTTGTTTTCAAAAACAAAAGATCAAAACTTTCTTTTATTTTGTTTTCAAAAACAAAAGATCGAAACTTTCTTTTATTTTGTTTTCAAAAACAAAAGATCAAAACTTTCTTTTATTTTGTTTTCAAAAACAAAAGATCAAAACCTTCTTTTATTTTGTTTTCAAAAACAAAAGATCAAAGCTTTATTTCAAAACAAAGATCAAATCTTTATTATATTTTATTTTATTTCAAAACAAAAGATCAATATTAAGAGAAAGGAATAAAAATAAAAATAAGAACAAAAATAAAGGTGAGTACTTTATTATGATTACACCTGAATTTTACAGATCCAAACTGTCAAACTATAACATGACATCACAACGAATAAAATTCAACAATACAACAATCACCACATAACAGATCAGAATAATATACAATGATTCAACTGATCGAATAGAATTAAAATAAATTATTTAATTATCCAAATTCAGAAATCTCACAGTCATTGAAGATTTTTGGCCAAAATTCAAACTGTTCAGAATCAACTCCAGTCAGTTTAGATGCGTAGATCTCAGTCACACGATTACAACGTCGCTGAAATCATCGAATTTCGAATTGAAATGAGTTAGATATGATTAATCGAAGTTTTAAAACAATTTAAATAAATTAATAAAGTAATAACCTTTCTTCCCTAATAGAAATTACAGGCCGACACCTTTTCCTAATGTTCAATACTAGGGTTCACGATTGCGGCCACTACAGGAGTTGAGGAGCCGATCGGAGGGTGTCACGCTGGGGAGCTCGGAGTGGCGCATGAGGGGGGGGGGGTGTTTGGCCGAGCTCGGTCGTCCCTGGGGGGCCCACGTCGAATGATACGCGGCGGTTTTGGGGGCTCGTGGCGGTCGATTCAGGCAATGGTACGGGATGATGACTGTATGGATGTGGAGAGGAGAGAAGGGGCTTTGAGGTGGTATGGGTATTGAAGTCCAATTCGTGGAGATGGAGGAGGAATTAGGAGGAGAAGGAACGAACAAAATCGGCCATTGATTTTAGGGGGGGCGGCGGCAACGAAAGAGATGTACAGTGTTTTTTTTCTTTAGGGTTTCTATTTTTATATTAATTTTTGTGTATTTTTACAATTAAATCCGTAACTTTTAAACCGTTCAGTTTCAGTCCAGACAAAGTTGACCCTAGCTAATAGCCCATATTCCGGACCCAATGGGACAGGTCCCGTCAGCCCAAACTGCTGTCTGTGGCCTGAATTATTTAATTTAATTCGTTTGTATAAATAAATTCACCGAGGCCACAAACAGACTCAGAAAAATCCAGAAAAAATATATTTGTCTATGTTATGACGATACGGTCCTAACAAAATTAATTTCGTCGAATTCTGACACAGTTTGAAAAATGGCTATTTTTCAGTCGATTAAATTTGACTGTAATCGACCAAACACATTTTCCTTTGCCACGCTCACATATTAAATCGAAAAATTCTAAAAATTGAAACCTAGCAATAATATGACATTCCGATTCCAATGAAAGTGGTTTCGTCGAAAACAGAGATCGTTTGAAAATTGACTATTTTCACTGGCTTTAATATTATTTAAAAATGGAATTTTTAATTTTTGCCACATTTTTCCACCAAATAATTTAAAATAAAATTTTTAAATTGGTTCGGATTTTCCGGGTCGTTACAATCTCCCCCACTTAAGAATTTTCGTCCTCGAAAAGGAAACAAAGTAAAGTAGGAACCAAGATGGAAAATGTAAATTGGTATAAACATAGCTTAGTACAAGAGTTACTTGGAGATATCCACTCTGCACTTGGGGTAAGCCTTTTTGATGCTATCCTCTGTCTCCCAAGTACAGTCTCTAGGATCCCCACTCCATTGAACCTTGACTAGGTTGATCTTCCTCTTCCTCAAGATTTTGGTTTCTTTGCCAATGATCTTAATCGGGTCCTTTCTCACTGTCAGATTTGGAGCAATATCTAGGACCTGTTGGTTTAATTCGTCCTCAATAAGATCTGGATGGTGCATATGCTTGCGGAGTTGAGACACATGAAATACATCATGCACCCCTGGCAACCAGTCAGGCAGCTGCACTCTATAAGCGAGAGTACCAATCCTTTCGAGAATAGGGAATGGACCAATGAATCTCGGTGCCAACTTTCCCGTCTTCCCAAAACGAATCACGCCTCTCAAAGGAGAAACCTTCAAGTATACTCGATCACCCACAGAGAATTCTAAATTCCTTCTTCGCTGGTCTGCATAGCTCTTTTGTCGGCTCTGAGCAGTCAACAAGCGCTTCTTAATCAAGTCAACCTTATCTGATGCTTCTCGAACCATGTCGGGGCCCAAGACTAGTCTATTGCCTGACTCTACCCAATATGCCAGAGATCTGCACGGCCAGCCATAAAGTAATTCAAACGGTGACATTCCCAAGCTTGCTTGGTAGCTATTATAATAGGAGTATTCCACCAAGTGCAAGTGGTCCTCCCATGAACCGCCATAGTCAAGAATGCATGCACGCAATAAGTCTTCCAAAACACGATACACCCTCTCAGTCTGGCCATCTGTCTGAGGGTGATAGGCAGAGCTCAGATTTAACTTGGTCCCAAGCTCTTCTTGAAAAGCTTCCCAGAATTTACTGGTAAATAATGGATCCCGATCACTGACAATGCTTTTGGGAACCCCATGCAGTCTGACTATCTCTTTAAGATAGAGTTGTGCTAAACTTCGAGCTGTTCTATTGGACCAAATAGGGATGAAATGGGCAGATTTTGTTAAGCGGTCGACGATCACCCATATGCTATCGTTGCCTTTTCGGCTTCGGGGCAAGCCATCTATAAAGTCCATAGAAATTTCCTCCCACTTCCAACCAGGAACTCCTAGCGGTTGCAACAAACCTGCCAGTTTCTATTGATCACTTTTGACTTTCTGACAAGTGGGACATCTAGCAACATAAATAGAAATATCTCTCTTCATCGATTTCCACTAAAAGGTGCGCTTGAGATCATGGTACATTTTGTTTACACCTGGATGGACGCTGATTTTAGATTTGTGGCACTCATCCATCACTTCTCTTTTTAGCTCAGCAATGTCTGGCACACAAATTCGCCCTTGTAATCTAAGGGTCCCGTTATCGTCAATCTGGAAACTTGAGGCTTCGCCTTTACGAACTCGCTCACAAAGCTTCTGAATAAATTCATCATTCTTCTGAAGAGCAGAGACTTTATCAATCAGAGTAGGGGTGATAATGAGATTGGCGATAGTGAGATTGTTGCATTCTGCGTTCTTTCTACTGAGTGCATCGGCTACAACGTTGGCTTTTCCCGGAGTATATAGGATATCCAGGTCATACGATGCAAGAAATTCGACCCAACGCTATTGCCTCATATTCAAATCTTTTTGGGTAAAAAGGTGCTTCAAAGATTTGTGATCCGTGTAAATTTCAATCTTCTCACCCAAGAGATAATGCCTCCATATTTTAAGAGCAAACACAATGGCCATTAGTTCAAGGTCATGCGTAACATAATTTTTCTCATGCGGTTTCAGTTGGCGGATAGCATATGTGACTACCCTGCCTCTTTGCATCAGCACTACACCAATAGCTTAAATAAATAAGGGATAACATGTTAAAATGAGATTTGTCATTAAAGGAAAAATGTTATCTCATACATGTTAATTCATAAAAGAAACAACCTTGCTTAGAGGCGTCGGTCCAGACCTTCAAATCCTGATTGCCATCTATGATGGTCAACACAGGAGCATTGGTCAACCTCTTCTTTAGCTCTTGGAAAGCTGTCTCGCATTCTGGTGTCCACTTGAATTTCGTATGCTTCTTGGTCAGGTTTGTCAATGGACAAGATACCTTCAAAAAATCTTTGACAAATTTCCGAAAATAGCCGGCCAGTCCCAAGAAACTTCTGACCTCCGTGGGAGTTCTAGGCTGCTCCCATTCTTGGATGGCTGAGATCTTTCCTGGATCTACTGAGATGCCTTCCTTTGATACAACATGGCCGAGGAATTTCACCTCCTCTTGCCAGAATATGCATTTAGAAAATTTTTCTTTCAGCACATTTCTTCGCAAAATCTCTAAGACTTCTCTCAGATGCTGTTCGTGCTCAGCAGCGGATTTAGAAAAGATGAGGATGTCATCGATGAACACGAGCACAAATTTATTTAAAACATCTCTGAATACTCTATTCATCAAATCAACAAAATATGCTGGAGCATTACATAGACCGAAAGGCATTACTAGCCATTCATAAAAGATGTCAGGGCCTCTGAAAGCAGTTAAAGGCACACACTCCTCTGCAATGCGAAGTTGACGGAAGCCTGTAGCTAGGTCCATCCTAGAGAATACTCGTGCCCCATGCAAGAGGTCAAGCAAGTCATCAATACGAGGCAGTGGGTATTTGTTCTTCAGAGTTTGTTTGTTGAGATCACGGTAGTCTATACATAGCCTAAGAGTACCGTCTGATTTTGGGACGAACACCACTGCTGCTCCCCATTCTGAAAAGCTGGGCCTGATCAGACCCTTCCACAAAAGCTGCTCGGTTTGATTTTTCAGCTCCTCTCTTTCTTTTGGTGACATTCTACGAATGGGATGTGCAACAGGCCTTGCATTCGGAGCTAAATCAATTCGGAAGCTGATTTCTCTATGCGGAGGTAGGCCCTCAACTTCTTTGAATATATCAGCATAATCTTTGACGACAGGGATATCCTCCATAGAAGTAGGGGTAACTTCTAGAGAAGACCAGAATGTTTTCCTGTCGGTGGCTGAGCCATGGCAGGGGATACATACATTACCGAGTTTAGTTTTAACTTTGACAATTCTTTCGGCGCATACTAACTCAGCTTCATATTTTGCTAACCAATCTATACCAAGTATGATGTCATATCCAGAAAACTCTATGATGATCAAATTAAAAGGAAACTGATAGCGAGAGTTGGAGATAAGCACTTTACAATACTGATCTAGAATGAGGGAACCTCCTATCGGACTATTAGCTCTAATCAAATTTTTGAGTTTTCTTGGTTTCAGTTTCAACTTTTTACTTGCATCTTTAGAAATAAAGCTTCTTGCAGCACCAGTATCAAATAAGACAGTAATAGGGATGTTCTTAATATTAAGCGTACCTCCTAAGACATCGGGTTTATTAGGCCCCTCAGTCGAAGCTGGTGTATCTTCTCCCTCATAAACATGTGCCACCTGAGCATTCCTTAGTAGTGGACAATTCGCCTTGATGTGCCCCTTTTGATGACAATTGTAGCATTCCCTTTTGTCCTGCGAACTCTGGCCACGATTCTGAGGATTTTGACCACAGTTTTGAGAACTCTGACCACGGTTCTGACTAGGGCCTAAATCATTCCTCTTGACCTTTTTAGGAGCTCTACACTCGTAATCGAAATGTCCAATCTTCCTGCAGTTGTAGCAAGTCACCTTGCTCCTATCCCTCTTCTTCCCTTGGGGCTTAGCTGTAGAAGAATTGCTCGCCTCCTGTTTCTTGTTAGCCTGTTCCTTCTGGTTGTTTCTTTGACCATTCCCTCTATCTTGTGGTCCAGACTCGTCATTTTCCTCATAGCGGCACGCCATCTCTACTACTTCATTGAAAGGAAGCTTAATATGGGCAGTGACTCGATTCAAATATTTCTTGGACAGCCCCTTGATAAATTTCTTATTCTTCTCTACTGGATCCTGAATCAAACTAGGAGCATATCGTGAAAGCTCATCAAACTTCCTCACATACTCAGAAACGGTCATATTCCCTTGCTGTAGGTTAACGAACTGCTTGCGCAGACGCTCTCTAGCTTGTGGGGGTATATAGTTCTCATTGAAAAGCTCCTTGAATCTGGCCCAAGACATATTGGCCACGTCATTGCAGATTTTAATTGTATCCCACCAATGCCCTGCTTCCTCCTTTAGTTGTCAAACTGCCAGATAACGTTTTCGCTGATCTTCCAGTTCCAAGCCTTCTAGGATCTTTTCGCAATCTTTAAGCCATGCTTCTGCCTGAATCGCAGACTCCCGCCCTGTAAAAGGTACACCTCCATGGTTCTTGAATTTCTTTGACATTCTCTCCAAATCAAAAGGCTGCGGAGGTGGAGGTGGTTCGACTACGACCTCCGAATTATGTTGTTCCTGTGTGATGGGTGTCTCGTCTCTAGCTTGCCCTCCAGCTCCTACTCGGGCTCCTCCTCTAGCCCCGCCTCGAGCTCCACCTCGGGCTCCGCCTCGGGCTGTTCTTGCTCTAGTATCCATTTAAATCAGTCAGCACCATCAAGGAAAGAGTCAGACCAACAAAAATGAGAATTTTCAAGAAAAGATAAGATAAGGGCGAGATGAAAAGATAATGATGTAATGACCGGTAAATATGTGCTATTCTGCTGTGCTCATTCTAGGACATTACTGGTCCTATCTCTAATGAGCTACTCGTCTTAGAATAATGTGGATTCTATCTAGACGAATTGTTCTAAATATGTTATATTCCGTAGCTAAGGTTAACCTTAGGCTCTCATACCAACTGTGATGACCCCGAACTTCCGTAGACCGAAAGTAAGGATAATCATTTTGGAATACAATATATTTACAACAATAACAGATCTCAGATAATTATCATAACACATAAACCATTGCAGCGGAAATAAATGTCATCAACATTACAACAAAACATCAGAGTATGCAGTTTTACAGGATCCACTTAGCATAATAGAAGTCTTAACAAAAGAGAAACAAGTCTCAAATGAAAAGAAATAAGTTGCAAATCCCATTACATACATCAAAAGCAAAAGATGGAAAAATGTCTCAAAAGCAGAATAAAAGATGGAGAAAAGGTCTTCTTCGTCTTCCTTCCAAAGCAAGCTCCAACCAGAAAGTATCACCTAGAAACCTGTCAATTGGCTACCCGTGTGGAAAGAGGGCACCCGAGTTTGCAAAAGTGAAACAAACTACAAGTCAGTCATGGGACTGGTGTGAGAATTCTTAACTAAATTAACTATCAAGATGGCGAATCTCAGGACCACGCCGCTAACGCGGAACGGGTTTACTCCATTGGATTGCCAGTGCAATATTTTATAAAGTTTATATAAAACAGCGAATTGACTTTAGAAAAATGAAATCGTCATAAGACTCAGATCCTATCACACAATGCAACACACACAGGAGGATAGAGTTTTCCCTTATGATGATCAAACATGCTTAATACGTGAAAAGTAATATTTTAATATTATCATTAGTGTTTAAGCAGTATTAAAATACTTAAATGTAAATATATCAATCCTAGACGGCATAGTACCCTATCCTACTATGTCGACATATATAAGTTTACAATCAAAACTGAAATGTCGTCGTATTGGGAATTGGTTTTCTGTCATGAAATCGAGGCTAGGGATCGTCCTCTTCCGATTTGAGACACTCTAGCAAATGCCTCAGGATCCCCCGCAGTGAACCCTTGGATGCGGTAGGGCCGGTCCCTACCTAACGGTAGTGGATTAGTTATGCCTGAACACATGTTTCCCGGTCCCTTTGGACCTATAATATGAACACTTCCGGCCTATAAAAACCCGAGGTACCTCAATCCAAAATCCACATAAGTAAAATGCCGGACCGTGTCAAAACCCAAGCACCACTCCTAACTAGAAAGAAACGTGTGCACTCCCTACGGTCCATATCCCGTTTTTGACTCATACCGGGGTGTGAGGCTCGCGAAGTCACGATATACACAAAGCTATGCCTAACCAGGCTATGCTTTGATCATCAACCACAAGGCCTGCTTTTCAACAAAGCCTTGATCATTGCATCTTGGCGTGCCACATTGACAATTCAACGCCATGCGATCGATAACTATCACTACGTATCAGGGGTGTTAAGTAGAGAATAAATTCTCCACCACCAAACAGACATATATTAATAGAAAGCGATTTAATTACATGAAGTGAATTTCAACGTCAGACACGCATCAATTTACAAGTCCGTTCTGGGTCTGAACGAAACCGGAGACACCAAAAAGGTTCTCGCTTATCCGCACGATCAACACACATGTCCGGACAATTACTGCTTCAACCCAGTCCTGGGAGCAAGTCAGTCCAAGGTATCAGAAGTCATCGTCCATTCGATGTGAAGATCGCCGGTCTTCAACTGTCGTGTTCTTGCATCTTTGATTCAATCGCCGTTCAATTATTTGAAATGAGTTAAACTCGGCCTTTTCAAATAATTGTCGCATAATTATAGTTTAAAACATTTCATATATATTTATGACTATTTATCGCTACTTTTATTTATTAAAAATAGCTCGAAATATATAAATGACGTTTCGGGTCAATGGGCGGCGCTGGCGCTGCTTTTACCAAAATTTGATTTACACATATCTTAAAATCTAACCGTCAGATTTTGATGAAATTTACATCGTTGGACAGCTCTTCCCAAAGCGGTCCTAACTGTTCCAGTGTTGGGAAAATCCAACGGTCGGATCTTTCTATATATTCGTTTGAAGTTACGATTGTCGATACGCGAACTGCCGCGCTCGTTTCGTTTAATTTTATATTTTATATTTATATATAAACCATTGGGCGATTTCCTTTGTTAAAATCCAAACCTTTTATTCTATGAAAGTAATATTTTCGTCCGCCAATTCTAATGCGACAAAAATGATGGTTTCAACAATGTATCATTTTATATCAAATAAACATGACATTTTTGTTCGCCAACTCTAATGCGACAAAAATGATAATTCAACGATGTATATTTTTATATTCAACTTTTTGTTCGCCAATTCTAATGCGGCCAAAAATGATAATTCAACGATGTATATTTTTATATCAAATAGAAATGACATTTTTGTTCGCCAATTCTAATGCGACCAAAAATGATATTTCAACGATGTATATTTTCACATTCAACAAAAATAACATTTTTGTTCGCCAATTCTAATGCGACCAAAAATGATGTTTTAAAATGTATAATTTCTTTAATTATAAAAATGTTCTTTTATCCTATGTGATTTAAAGACATAAAAATACACCTTTTTATTCTATTTCATTTTAATGACATAAAAGTGAACTTTTTCTCCTATTTCATTTTTATACATAAAAGTGAACTTTTTATGTTTTTATAAAATGTATATATTTTATTTTCTACAATGAAAAATGTAAATTCTTCTATCTTCTCCTAGAAAAAGGTAAATCTTATATTTTAACATAGAAAAAGTAAATTTCCTATCTTACTTTATTACATTAGAAAAATGTAAATTTTCTATTACTCTTTAATGGAAAAATGTAAACTTCCTATTTATTGTTTTTATTTACATATGTAAATTCTCTTTTTCTCTTTTACATTGAAAAATGTAAATATTTACCTTTCCTTGCTTTTACATTGAAAAATGTAAATATTTTCTTTTCTTTTCTTTTACATTGAAAAATGTAAATATTTTCTTTTCTTTTCTTTTACATTGAAAAATGTAAATATTTTCTTTTCTTTGAAAAATGTAAATGTTCAATTATTTTCCTAAGTTTCAAATTCTTTTCTTTTCTTTTTCTCCAACACCAAGGTATGTTCATTTCAACTACACCGACATAACGATGAAATTTTGATACATTCCAACTAAATTAACATAACTATGAATTTTTTTGGTGTCATCACAACAACGAAAACATAACGATGAAATTTTGGTGTCACTACAACTAAATTAACATAACGATGAATTTTGTGCATTACAACAATGGCAACATATGATCGGTTGTAAAATTTCCATGAATCAAAATAAAAGATCCCACCTTTATTTTGTGAAATCAAATAAAATATATGAACTTTATTTATTTTATAAATTAAAATAAAAATCAAATCCTTATTTATTATACAAATCCAACTTCCTTTTATTTTATAGACAAAGTAAAAGAAAGTAAAAGATCAAATCTTTATTTATTTTATCTCAAAATAAAAGATCAATTCTTCTTTTATTATATAAAACAAAATAAAAGGCTCCTCTTTGTATTGATTTGATTCAAGGACAAAAGATCAAAACTTTATTTTGTTTCAAAAACCAAAGATCAAACTTTATTTTATTTTGTTTTCAAAAACAAAAGATCAAAACTTTCTTTTATTTTGTTTTCAAAAACAAAAGATCAAAAATTTCTTTTATTTTGTTTTCAAAAACAAAAGATCAAAACCTTCTTTTATTTTGTTTTCAAAAACAAAAGATCAAAGCTTTATTTCAAAACAAAGATCAAATCTTTATTATATTTTATTTTATTTCAAAACAAAAGATCAATATTAAGAGAAAGGAATAAAAATAAAAATAAGAACAAAAATAAAGGTGAGAACTTTATTATGATTACATCTGAATTTTACAGATCCAAACTGTCAAACTATAACATGGCATCACAACGAATAAAATTCAACAATACGACAATCACCACATAACAGATCAGAATAATATACAATGATTCAACTGATCGAATAGAATTAAAATAAATTATTTATTTATCCAAATTCAGAAATCTCACAGTCGTTGAAGATTTTTGGCCAAAATTCAAACTGTTCAGAATCAACTCCAGTCAGTTTAGATGCGTAGATCTCAGTCACACGATTACAACGTCGCTGAAATCATCGAATTTCGAATTGAAATGAGTTAGATATGATTAATCGAAGTTTTAAAACAATTTAATAAATTAAATAATAAATTAATAAAGTAATAACCTTTCTTCCCTATCAGAAATTACAGGCTGACACCTTTTCCTAATGTTCAATACTAGGGTTCACGATTGCGGCCACTACAGGAGTTGAGGAGCCGATCGGAGGGTGTCACGCTGGGGAGCTCGGAGAGGCGCACGAGGGGGGGGGGGGTGTTTGGCCGAGCTCGGTCGTCCCTAGGGGGGCCCATGGCGAATGATACGCGGCGGTTTTGGGGGCTCGTGGCTGTCGATTCAGGCAATGGTACGGGATGATGACCGTATGGATGTGGAGAGGAGAGAAGGGGCTTTGAGGTGGTATGGGTATTGAAGTCCAATTCGTGGAGATGGAGGAGGAATTAAGAGGAGAAGGAACGAACAAAATCGGCCATTGATTTTAGGGGGGCGGCGACAACGAAGGAGATGTACAGTGTTTTTTTTTTCTTTAGGGTTTCTATTTTTATATTAATTTTTGTGTATTTTTACAATTAAATCTGTAACTTTTAAACCGTTTAGTTTCAGTCCAGACAAAGTTGACCCTAGCTAATAGCCCATATTTCAGACCCAATGGGATAGGTCCCGTCAGCCCAAATGGCTGTCTGTGGCCTGTATTATTTAATTTAATATTTAATTCCTTTATTAATTTAATTCGTCTGCATAAATAAATTCACCGAGGCCGCAAACGGACTCAGAAAAATCCAGAAAAAATATATTTGTCTATGTTATGACGATACAGTCCTAACAAAATTAATTTCGTCGAATTCTGACACTGTTTGAAAAATGGCTATTTTCAGTCGATTAAATTTGACTGTAATCGACCAAACACATTTTCCTTTGCCACGCTCACATATTAAATCGAAAAATTCTAAAAATTGAAACCTAGCAATAATATGACATTCCGGTTCCAATGAAAGTGGTTTCGTCGAAAACAGAGATCGTTTGAAAATTGACTATTTTCACTGGCTTTAATATTATTTAAAAATGGAATTTTTAATTTCTGCCACATTTTTCCACCAAATAATTTAAAATAAAATTTTTAAATTGGTTCGGATTTTCCGGGTCATTACAGTGTTACACAAGACGTATTCTCGTATTTCTTGTATTATCTATTTTCTATTGTTCTATGATAATTGATGTATGTATTCTGTTGTGTGTTGTAAGTATTAGCATTTGTGAGGAGATGTTATTATAATTGTTTAGGCTGATTTATTTGTTGTAATTTGATTTGCATGCCTCTCTCTCTATATATAGGTATATATATATATTGTTTATTCTATGAGAAAGAGTGTTGTTATATTATATTTTCTCATTTTGCCGTGAGATTCTATATCTACTCTGATTCTGATGTTGTTGTCTTCTTTTTCTTCTTCTATTATGAACATTCTTTTTCACCTATAATTTCCTTTCTCAAAAATTCTTGCTTGTTTTTCTGGTTCGACCCCTGTTCGGAGTGGAAGAACTGAGCTGGTTATTCCAATCTCTACTTATGTTTAGCAATAGACTTTAGTGTTATTTTTCCAAATTGTGTGTGTGTTTAATATATGTTTTACATTTCTCAAATTCATAGTATTCAAACTATTTGCTTGTGACCCGTAACCATTACTAGTGTAAATGATTTTGCATCTTCATTCTGAACTTGGGCTATACTATTTATCCGATCTAGAATTATCATGGACTTGATGCTCTAAATATGGCTTTAAATCTGAAGAATGTAATACTATTCAATCAAAAACAATCCCAAGTGCACTATTATTTATTAGCCTGATTTATTGGATGATAAGTAGTGTAAATAACCGTATTATTAGTGCTCAATAAGAAGGACAACTTTTATTTTCTTGATTGTAAGTATTTGAAGGGTTTAAAGTACATATATTTTTTGATAAATCAAGATGTTTCTATTATACAACTGAAATTTTATTTAAAAATTTCAACTTATTTATGTCTTGCAACTTACATATCATTTTTTTTACATATTATTATGTTATAGTCCATGTGTAGAGCATAGGTTCGCTCTAGTGGTTATGTAAGAATCTACATCCATGATCTACATGGTTATGCAAATGAGGTTTCTTTTTTATTTTTGGTAAACATAAAAAGCTTTATTTCATTATATAAAGAGATGATAAGGACGAAAAAAAGCAAACAAATCAGAGTTGAAATTAGTTTGAAATGTGCATTCTGCCTCCATTATAATTTAATCGGTGAGAGACAAAAAGAAAGGAAGGAGGTAGTAGAAATGCAAATGATGATATTTTTTGACGCAAAAGGGGGAGGGAGGGGGGTTATGCCTTCTCTTTTTAGAAAGTGAGGCGATAAAAGTCAAAAGCATGCGACCAAACTGAATTCTATAAGAGATTGCTAATGGTGCGTTTGCAACAAACAAAAACATGGCATCTGAGCAGAGAAATTGTGTGAACATCGAATGCATTTGTTTGTTGCGAACCCGGTATTTAAGCAAGATATTTGAGTTATGATTTTTAATCTAATTAATCGTTTGTTTTATTACGTAATATGGGTTTAAATTGTACGATATAAAGTATAAAAATCGAAAAATGTGCGAATGATTTAAACTATCTTAAAATTACAATGATAAAATGGATAAATAATGCAACAGAGATACAATTATAGTAAAAATCCTATTTTCCCACCATCTTGGTTTATCAAATAACTTGTATACTCTTTTGCTTGTTGTTTTTCCATAAAAACCAATTTTTTATAGAGACATCTTTAAAAGCACAGGCTAAACCCCCATTATCAAACTACAAACAATTTTCATCGTTTCATCAAAATGAAATTATTTTCTTCGTCAAAGAGTTTATAGAATTTTTTATTGAGTCTACTTTTTTTGTGTTCGCACTATCCTAATTCGTTCGATACTTGTTCTCATGTCTCTCGTGTTCAACGTCTCATCATTTGTTAATTCGACGTCTTCTAGAAATAGTATATCCATAAGAAGATGACCAATGAACGAAGCCTATTGTAATAGAGTTTCCGGTAATTGAAAAAAATAGTTAAGAATTCAAATTTGAAATTTATCCACCTTGCGTATCATCCAGTTGATTAAACAAACCATTCTGCATAAAAGGAAGAATGTTTTGTGGTGTTATTCTTGGTTAGCTGCTGATGTATAAGATAATGTTCAGTTGCATATATCCATTTAAATAATTACTATATCAACTTCAAACTGTCAAGTGGTTCGTTTCCAATTTTCAAAGTAACCTTTCCAAATTCCTACAACTAAAAAAGTAGTAATAGAAGATTACAAACACTAAAATGCATATATAAAAAATATCTTTAAACAATCATTCCATTAGTTCTCACAACTGTCATCTACAATTATCCTAGCCATCACCATTTTTTTGCACAAACTTTCCTATTTGATCCAATCTCTTGTAAGATTATCGTATTTATGCCAGATTTTAACATTCTCTGTTGGTTTAATAAGTAGGATGTGCTCTATAGCACGGTCGAACATGTTCAATATAATTTTGTGCACTTCATTTATTAATACAACATACACAATATCTCTTTACATTAAATTTCAATATAATTTGAGTACCATCAAATGTCCAATGATAATAAGTCTTTCAGCCCATTCTAATTAGGGGTGAGCATTCAGCTGATGTTAAAGTAAAAAAAAAAACTCAAATCAAATTAGAACTGTTTTTTTTCAAACTGAACCGAACCGAATTAATTTCGGTTAATTCGATCGGTAACCGATTTAACTGAAGTTGAAGGATGTATTATTATTCAAATGATGAATTACACAAAGTAAACATGAATTCATGTTTGAAGAAATTTTATGCAGTAAATTTTATGTTTATAATAAAATTGCTCTATTGGCAACAAATGCCTTTGTTTTATATCACTAAACCAATTATTTAAAAGTACTATAAACCGTAAAATTAGATAATAAAGTTTAGTTAATTTGGTTAAATCAATAATTTAAAAAAATTATTTTACAAACCGATTTAGTTTTAAAATTGAACCGAAATGAACCGCTTTGGTCGGTTAATTCGGAATGAATCGAATATTGCTGACCCCTAATTCTAATTGCAAAAGGTCATAAAAAAATATAATGTATAGAAAGAAAAATAATAAAGACCAAAATTCTAAAGGTTGAGTTTATTCTCACCCCACTTTTTGCTTTTGTCACCCCAATGTTTAAACAAAAAACAACATTCCCGTCTTTTGCTTTGCCTACCCCAATTGTACCAGAATTATCTTTTATTTTACCCTTTCAATGATAATAACTTAATATTAACGATGGAAGAAAAAAAACAAAAAAAACACAATTCATAATCATTTTTTTCTGTTCTTTTCATCAACAGTGCAATCTAAAAAAGTTACAATTCAAAAAATATTTGAATTATTTTTTTTAAAGGCAAATTTGAAATTAAAAAAAATCAATATTTTCTTAAAATAATAATAATAATATTAGTTTCCTCAAAACCATTTGTCATTTCGTTCGGATAGTATTTTCACATACATAAAGTGCATAATAGAATGGAAAAATGAATATGTTAAATATAAAAATATATAAATGTAAATTTATCATATTCAAGTGAGGCGAGAAAAACAAAAGCTGGGATGTTAACACAATCAGTCATTCTAAAATATATCTAAATGTGTGTTGCTAGAAGCACCCAGGAAGGTGCTTCCTAATACCAATAAAAATAACCAACCGAATAAATTGTTTGTACTTCCAAATACCAACCCCATTTCATACGACAATCAACCACTGTGCAAAATTATTTTGCACGACGAACAACCGTCGACCGACAACGTTTTCCACGGTCATTAACCACCGAACTACTGTTATTCGGTGTTTGATCGCCACAGATAGTGGTGTTCGTCGGCGGTTGTTCGCCGCGTGATTTTTTTTAAAAATATCGAATTTGGTAGTCTTTAAAATGGTTGGTATTAAGAAGCACATTTTCGAATACTTTTAGCAACATACTATCTAAATTGCCTTACAGATTGACTAATGTGTTCACTATTCGACGGTTTAGAATTATGAAGTGGAAACTTGTGAAAATAAATTAGAAGTGGAGGAATTGGATGAAGGGAAGGAATGTTGGGCTTCCATCGTGGACGCATCTCAAACGTAAACGTCTTAGAAATGCATCCAAATGAAAGTGCTGTTTTTGCTAGGGTTGTCAACGGATAGTTTTACGGATACTGCCATATTCATATTCGTATCCGAAACTATTTTTGGATATCGGATATCCATATCTGCGGATACAGACAGATATCGGATAATTACCCTATCCGCTAACAATTGATAATTTAAGAAACATAAATTAAAATTCTAGGTTTAACATGATATTTTTTTAATGTCATGAATTATAAAAGTATAAAAAATCAATAAGGAAAATGATATTAAATAGTTTTGAGCAGTTAATATGCATTAAATGCATAATATATAAGCTATTAACTTAACAGAATAATAAATTATCATTTTTTATTATGCTAAAATACATATAAATTAAGTTAAAATTTTGACAAAAATAGAATGGATAATTTTGTGCGGATTCATATCGGTATTTGCATACACGGATGTGTATGGATTGCAGATTTTTGGATACTTGTTGACGGCCTGCTTTTCGCAGTGGAACGCGCCATTAAAAATCACAACCCATAAACCCTGAATCCTTTGACTTCCAGCGCCATGGATGATGAAAAACCGAAGAAACCAGAGGTTCATGCAGTTTGGAAGGAAAATTTGAAATTTGAGTTCTGGTTTTTTGGGTTTACAGATTTACCTTAAATTTTTATTCTCCAACTTCTGAAAGCAGGAATCACTCTCTCTCTTCTCCCAATCGATTTTCAACAATTTCAGCTCAGGATTCGGATTTTTTGACACTCAAACCAGATCCAAAGACCCACCACCTCCTCCTAAAGAAATTCTTATTTCAGATGTAAGTTCTCACTATTAAGTACCTCTTTTTGTTCTTTTGAATGCAGCCAGTTCCTAATATTGGTGTACCCTGATTCATTGATTAACAGGGAAAACTGGGTCCTAAATGGTGTGCAGAGCCCATTGTTATTGAAAACGAGCTGACTTTATATAAGGTAAAATCTTATGTATATTGGTTGTTATATAACAATATTATCTGCATATGTTGAATTGAGTATAATCCGTTGTAATTTCAAGGGCAAAGTTAACACTTATGACGTGTTTGGAGTATCTAATTCTGATTTAGTTGCTGGGAAGTATGAAGGTTAGCATATTATTTTAGCCTAGGAAAATTGAATTCAGGATTAATATTCTTAGGTTTGGAGGATCATTACAGATAACTAAACTTAAATTAAGTGTTTTATTTGCTGTTACTTGATCAGGAGGACTGAAGTTGTGGGAAGGGTCACTTGACCTTGTGAAAGCACTTTGTTCTGAGGTTCGAGATGGCAAGCTGTTGCTCAAGGGAACGAGAGTTTTGGAGGTATGTCAATATAATCATTGATTATTTTTGTTGTCCATGTTCTGTAAACATTGCAAGGCCCATGAACCTCTGAATTGTAATTTCGTACAAATTCATCGGTGCCATTTTGTATCCTAAGACATAAATTGCTCTGTCTAATGACTTAAAGCATCCAATAAATAAACTCTTCCAGTCCACTTTAATACATTTCCCTCCCAGAAAGTCTGTTGCAAGGATACTAGTTGAAGTGCATTTAACATTTTCTTGTTCATATTTATGTTTGATCGTCTTTTATGTAATAACAGCAAGTTAACTCATTGGTTTATCAAACATTTAGTTTGGGATATTTGGGCATTCTGCCAACGACTATTTTTTAAATGGTAAAACGTCTAAATTCGGTTGTCAGAGGTTTTTGGTTCAATTCCCTAACCATGCATAAGGCTAACTTCATCTGGTTTAATGCGGATGGAATCTCCAATAGACAGATAGTTATTTCTGAGGTTCATGGGTGTGGGACTGCAAAATAACAGTTTGATATCAGACAAATATTCTTTTAACCGCTTGAATAAGATGGCTGCACAATATAGCTGTTTCCTTCAACCAAATAAGGAAATACATCAAATTTTTTCCTAATCCATAAGCTGTCGTTCTTAATCGTTTACACATTAAGTGACGATTATTTAATATTGGTTACCGAACAAGGCTCAGATTAACAAACACAATCTTCATCCTCGACTATTTAATGACAACACATGGTGATCATTTGATGAAATTCAATAGACAATTTCCTATTCTACAAGCATACTTTATTTAACAAACGAACTTCACCTGTAGACAGTGTACAATGTACATTTATTTGAACAACTACTCCTAACAATCAAATGGCTAATAATATGTGCCTACACTACTGAAATACTGTTTTAGTTTTAGATAGTGGTTTTGATGATGAAGTGATGAATCATAACTGTAGCACATTTTCAACATAAGAAAGAGATTATGAAACCCTGCAAGAAACATATGAAATTTTCTTCTGTGAAGCTTGTAAGATCAACTGTTGGTTGGACATTTGTCAGTTGTCGCTATTCCATATTTGATGAAATCTCATGCAAGATTATTTTGTTCAAAATCCCACTTAAGAGTTAAGAGTGAGACATTTTTCAAAGAAGATTCAGAATGAAGTGAAACTTGACAGAATATTGGCAAGTATCCATGCTTACGACATGCTTGATTTTCAAAGTTAACGCTTCTAAAACCAAAAGGGTTGATAGGTCATTAGGAAACAATTATTACTTAATGATCTTAGCATATGGCACATGTGCAGATTCAATCACAGAGAGAATTGTATTGGAATATTAGGCCAATTCATTCATGCGGGAGAGGATACTTATGATATAAAATATTTAAGGTTCCTAAATGAAGCAAATGTTGCAAGAACTCTGAAATAGCACAAGTAGAGAGGATGGTCTAAAATGTTTGGAAGTTTAAACTATATGCACTGGGAGGGGAAAAAGAGTTGTAAAATATACCATGGAGCTTACACCGATACGGAAATGGAAAAGCTATTATACAAAAGGATTTATGATTTTGGCATGCTTGTCAGTTTTTAACAATAATATTCATTTTGGCTGAATGTTCACATTTATTAATGACCATACACTTAGCAAATCAATTGTTGTGAATTTTACCTTAGGGCATCGTAACTATGGACATGGATGCCATGGCTTATATTCAAAATAGAGCACCATTATCAAGACCTTTTTACAAAAATAAATAAATAAATAAATAATAGTTGTGATGTTGAAGCGGAGAAAGTACCTTGCAATGCAAAAAGGGGAAACAAGTGATGCAAAAAGAGTATTCGAAGTATTTCAGTTTAGATTTGCGATGGCCAGTTATCCATGTAGACGATGAGGTGTTCAAAAATGAACTTATTTAGGCTAACATGTATAATTTTGTACAACATGATCATTGGAGATGTAGGAGATTTGGATGAAGGTTTACATTATACTTACGACAATGCTAAAACTAGGTTTGAGTTATTTCGTGAAGATGCAGTTATTTCTGGAAAAGACTACAACATTTGCATTGATTGTTGATAGACTACAAAATAACCTGTTCGGTTGGGTTGACTAAAATAAGTCGCTTTTTGACTTTCGAAAAGTCAAAAAGCAACTTAGATAAGTCGATCCAAACGAGACATCAATGGATCATGTTTGGAGTGAATATATCTGTTTTGGTTATCATTTTTTGTTCTTTCTATTTTTGTATCACATTCTGTCGTTGTTTAAGTCCATGTATCAGTTAATTTAACATTTTCCAAATGTTTATGTTTAATTATCAAATTCCTTAAAATTTCTGAAATAATCAACTTTTTAAGACAAATATAGGTATAATATTTCTTGAAGTTTGAACGAAGATACATCCATTGGACATCTAAAGAGAAATGAAATAAAAATACAACATTTCATAGTTGAATAACCTACCGTGTACCGTCTATTATTCTTATGTTTAATTATTTCATTTCTCATATCAATCCGCAATTGTCTTATCTCGTCATCCATGCAAGTTAAATCCTTTGCTATTATCTAATCCCTTGACTTCCACGCTCAAATTGTAACCTCTCATGCTCTTACCTTTGCTTTGGCTGCTCAGATTGCAATCTCTTCTAATCTTGGATGTGCTTTGTTTGCTCAATGGCTCAACCTTCATAAACTTACTCATCATAGACATCTTTTGAACTTGAGAAGTCAGCCTATCTTCTATGCATTTCACCAATCTTTTGTTTGTTACATTAATTTTTTTCACAGGTTTATTCCCAATCGTGTAAAACCTTCATCACTCATTAACGGAATACTACGATCATCGACATTAGTCTTTTCACCTTTACGAAAGATAAATACACCTTGTTTTTGTTTTGAATTGATCATAATACAATTCTATTTCGGTGTTTGGTAAGATGATCATAACTGTAGCTAACTTGGTATTATTGAGACCGAACATCATTTTATGCTGCATGGAACTTTAAAACTCAACATATGATATATATATATATATATATATATATATATATATATATATATAGGGTGGATTATTTGACACTCCTCTTTCGTGGCACCCCTTTTGCACCCAACCACAACCACATATTTATAATTAAATAAGTTGGGGGAGGATTAGTGGGAGGAGAGAGAAACAAGAATGTGTAGTGAAAATCAGGGGCTATAGGGGATCAACACTATTTGCGATGCTCTTTATCCTCCCTCTCTCACACACACATGTATACATATACATACATACTAATTCTCATTTAATCTTTGATATTTTTAAATGTTATTTTAGTGATGCTGATGAATGTTTTCTCTTAGGATACATTTTGTTGTAATTTACCATTATCTCTTCCAGAAAATATTACCACTTCGGTCATTTCCATGTTTTGAATGTTTAGAAAAGTGCAGCCACATTTTGTGGCGTAGTCATTATCTTTGTTGAGTTGTCATCGAGCGCCCGCATGCTCATTCGTTAGGATTGCATTGTCCTCTTCAAAGACACCGAAAACAAACTTTCCGAATCCCAATATTGAAATGTTGATTGCATGACAAAACATGGAGTTTCATATTTTGGTTGTCAAAATGGTGAAATGTAGAGTATTTGGGGTGTACGAGCGGTGTGGAATTTGATTAAGTGATGTATGTTGCGTGATTCCTATAGTACAAAATGATACTAAAGTAATTGTTTATTGGTGCTGTGAAGTAGGTGGATTTTTTTGTCATCGCCTATATGGTGACAGCAACAAAGTGACTCAATTTTTGGCGTCTATTTTGTAGCTCCTTGACCTCTTTGGGTTCGGTTTCTCAATTGGTGATGGCTTAATAATTATGTTAAAAAAAAGGTGCACTGATTGGGTGTAAAACACCTTGTCTCAATTTATGGTGTTCTGACTTCTGATGTGCCCAGTTAATAGGAGTTCGGAGAATTTTGTGTGAAAAGATCCAAAACATAAAGACAACTGAACTTCTTTACCAAATTCTTTTCTCATTTGTCAGGCATACCAAGGCACCATAAATTGGGCGCAGACCATGTAAACTGCTAATTCTACTGTACACAAAATATTTCTCGAAGTTTGAATGAGGATACAAAAGTTCTAATTCTAAAGAAGAAATGAAATAACCATACAACATTCCACAACAAAATAACATGTGATGCACCAATCTTATGTTTAATAATTTCACTTTTCCAATCAACACGATTCAATTTCACCTTCTAATCAATGAATGTTGAATCCCTTTCCATTATTTGATCCTCTTGACTTTACTGCTCAAGTTGCAATCTGTTGATGGGCCTTTCGGGCAGCCCATCAAGGCGAGATGACAAGGCAGGAATGCTGCTGAAGCGTTCGGTGTGGACTGAGCTGTGAGGCCCAACGACATGGATCTCTTCCCTTGACGCGGCCCTAAGGAGTACGGCATGACCAGACTTGACTAGCCTTGCCATCCTCAGACGAGATCCGGAAAACCGGCCTAAGGATCAGCTCGCCCCAGATTTTTCCTTTTAAATTACTTAAGCTGGAAGGGTTCAACACCAATTGACGCCTATAATTCGCGGAGAATACCAATTCTTCAGGAAAAAACCGACTCATTCAATATCAGCTATCTTTTTGGATCTCACGGCACGTACTCAAGGCGGCTTGATATTATATCCTCTATAAATACTCCTTTTTCAATTCAAAGAGGGGGATCCATCTTCAATTTTATGACCAAAGAGAAACGATAGCAAAAACTGTTTATAATTTTAATTCTTTTGTTCTATCATTGTAAACATTTTCTTAGCTGCTGAAACGATCTATAAAAGTTTATAAAGTGGACGTAAGCTCTTTAACGCCGAACCACTATAAATCTGTGTGTGATTCTTTCTATTTTGCATTCCCTATATTTGTTAATCTTCATTTTGATCTCTACACAAGTCCCTCTTTTTGGTGTTGTGCCAATTTTTGGTGTCAGCATTTTGGTGCTTTCACTGAGAATTGTAGTTCTCAACTTAGTCCAGATTTTTTGCTCTACTTTCGGATAACCAAGTCCGAGACAGAAATCTCATCCTCATTCCTGTATTGTCGAATTGTGGCTGGAAAATCAGCTCGCAACACTGGAAAGCAACCGCAAGCTGGAACCTCCGCAGAGGCGGCCGACGGATCTACTGCCCCCGAAATTGCTCAGGATTAACCTGCCTTGCTTCCCACGGCAGATCCAACTCCCTCATCAACCTTCGCTACTCGAGACGAGTTTACGGCTGTGATGGATCAACTTCGGGAGACGACGGAGGTCTAAAGACCCATGCTCGAGAGAATGCCGCCATGCGGCAAGATATGACTCGCATAACAAGACAATGAGAGGAGCTCAAGAACCAAACCCAGGAAGTCAGGGAACATCAGCTTCCTCTCCCTCAGCTGGATCACGTATACGAAGACTCTTCGTCATCTGACGAAGACAGGGATCCACGACGGATTCGGCTTCTGTTAGAAAGGGCCGAAAATGTACGGCAGTTGTGTCTCGAGGAACATCTAGACCCGCAGGAGGCAAATGAACAAACCGAGGTTGACCCAGCCGAGGTAGAAATTATCGATCCCGCGGCCCCGCAGGACCGACGAGTTGCTCCTCAACCGTAGAATGCTGCCCGAAGGAATCGAGCCTCCATTCAGCCTTCCCGTAATCTTGTGATTGACCGAGATACCTGGGGAGGAAGGGAGAGGGCCCGAGCACTGGGTCAGACAACGTACCCTGACGAAGGAGCCAGGGGAGCCCGTTTGAATGATGAAGCCAACCCGGACCTAGTCGTCAAAACAAACCTGACTGCAATGGTGCGACAAATTTTGAACGACAGTCGCGGACGTAGGAACGAAGATTGGGGAGTTGATTGAAGCCACACACCATTCACCGACAATATCTTACAAGCAGAGTTCCCTCGAAGATTTAATATGCCCCAGATGGATCAATACGACGACACCTCTGACCCACAACAGCATCTGATGCGGTATTCTTGGCACATGGAGGTAGCGGTGGCCCACGACACTATCAAGTGCAAAGCCTTCCCAATCTTCATGAGTGGGATGACGCTTATGTGGTTCGTGCATTTGCTCGCGAAATCTGTCCCAAGCTTTAAAGATTTGAGTGAGAAGTTCCTGACTCAATTTCGCCTTCACGCTACCAAGTCAAAGCATGTAATGACACTCTTAGCAGTTAAACAGGGAAAGAGAGAATCTCTGAGAAATTACCTTAACCGATTTAACCGGACGGCCACCGAGGTCAGTAACCCCAACCATGAAACTGTTCTAATGGCCCTGGTCCATGACATCGACAAACGAACTGAATTTGGGAAATACCCGATTGGGAAGCCGCCAACAACAATTGAGGCCTTTTTTGAGAAAGCCCACATCCGATTACGGCAGGAGGATGCACATTTCGAGGAAGAAGATGGACCGAGAAATGCCTCTATTCCACCGACTCAAAACAATGTCGCGGTAAAGCAGTCTGGTGATGGCTCAGGGAAAGTGGAAGTAAACATCGAAAACCGCGACAAGCGAAACAGTGAGGGGCTAAGAGAAACTGGTGGAAGCTCAGGATAGAGGGGGAACCCTCGAAAACGACCACGGTTCCAGGCGTTCGAAACTTACACTGCCCTGAATGACACGCTAGAAAACATCAACCTTGATACCAATAGGATGGTCCAGTATAAGAAACCTCCTTCTCGTGAACTCACGGAGAAGGAGCGAGCGAGTGGAAAGTATTGTCTGTTCCATGACATCTACGGGCATACAGCAAATGAATGTCGGCATCTTCGAGACATAATAGAAAAGATGATCCGGGAAGGAAAGCTTGACGAATATAAGACGACCCCAACAGAAAGGGGACAAGGGGCTTCAACCCCCAGGCAAAGTCAGGTCGCTCCTCGAACTTCTGCACAAGATAAGGGGAAAGGAATGGTTGTCAATACCATAATAGGGGGCCACACCCCGTCGGTTTCAGTATCAAGGCTATGGAACAATATGTGAATTACGTGAAGCATCTTGATGTTGCCGAAGCTAGTGTCCCCGAAGGGGTGAATCCCATGAAGCATAGGAAGACCGAGACAGAAGATGTCTTCCGCGGAAGAGAAGCGATAGGCGTCGAGGGTCCGACGGTCGATCCCATGGTAATAACCGCAACTATAGGTCCGATAATAGTAAGAAAGGTGTTGATCGACAATGGAAGTTCGATCAATATATTGTTTAAACAAACCTATGAACAGATGAAGCTAGAGCTGCAAGACTTGGAGCCTTGCTCTGGTGAGATACAGGGTTTCAACGGATCTTCCACCGAGCCCATTGGAGTAATCAAATTGCCCGTGGAATTAGGAGACGGAGATCGAAGGAGAGTAAGACCCCTGCTATTCGTTGTAATGGATATCAACTCCCGATATAATGCGTTCTTAGGACGATCGGCGCTAATGGAGTTTGGAGCCTATATCGTCCCATGGTGCCTACTATTGAAGTTTCCAACCGATGGAGGAATTGGTACGGTACGAGGAGACCAGGTAGATGAGAGAGCTTGTTATTTGGCGGAGTGGAAGGATCTCCAGAATAATGGCAGCAAAAAATCAACAGTCGAGTCTCCTCCTACGAAAGACATGAGAGCATAGCAACTACAGAGAACATCCTGGTCGGGACCATCCGTCGGCGGAGTCGAAGATATCGATCCTAGAGAGGACGAAGAACCAGGATGTAGAAAGACCTCTCCGAATGAAGCAACAGTGGAAATTCCGGTTGATAAAAATGACCCCACCAGGGTCTTAAAAATCGGATCCCATCTAGATTCCTTCTGGACGAAGGAATTGACTGACTTTCTTCGGGCAAACCTAGACGTGTTTGCCTGGACTCACGCTGACATGTGTGGGATATCACCCTCCATTATAACTCATTCCCTTAGCATCGACCCGAAGTACACTCCGGTTAAACAAAAAGACGAATTCTCGGTCCTGAAAAGTCGACGGTCTTGAAAGAGGAGATTGGTAAGTTACAAGCTAATGGGTTCATTCGAGACTCGATCTATCCCGACTGGATAGCCAGCCCAGTGCTTGTAAAAAAGGCTAATGGGAAGTGGAGAACTTGCATTGATTTTTCTGATTTAAGCAAGACATGCCCTAAGGATAGCTTCCCACTACCTAGGACTGATCAGTTGGTCGACTCGACCACAGGACATGAGCTGCTCTCGTTTATGGATGCGTACTCATGGTACAACCAGATCGCTATGCATATACCGGACCAAGAGCATATCAGCTTCATCACCGATCTTGGACTGTATTGTTATGTGGTGATGCCCGTTGGCCTGAAAAATGCGGGAACAACCTATCAACGGCTGGCCAATCGAATGTTCCACGACCAAACAGGGAAAAACGATGGAGGTATATGTGGATGACATGTTAGTAAAATCGAAACAATCATCCGAGCATGTGAATGATCTCTCAAGGATGTTTAACATCCTCCAGAAGTACGATATGAAATTAAATCCTTTGAAGTGTTCCTTTGGAGTAGCTTCGGGCAAGTTCCTGGGTTTCATTGCGAGTTCTCGAGGAATCGAGATTAATCTCGACCAAATTTCGGCCCTCAAAAGAATTCAAGAGCCTAAATGGATCAAGGATGTCCAAAGCCTGGCGGGCAAGATAGCAGCTATGGGTCGGTTTATTTCAAATGCGACTAATGAATGTATACCCTTCTTTGAGTTAATTAAAAGAGGGAAGCGAAACTTTCCTTGGACGCCCGACTGTGTCGAAGCTTTCCAAGTTTACTCGATCACCTAGAGAAACCACCCATCCTCTCTAAGCCCATCGACCACGAAGACCTATTCGTTTATTTAGCGGTATCTGCACATGCGATCAACTCGGTCCTAATTCGAGAAGAAGAGCGGGTACAACGATCGGTCTATTATGTAAGCAAAAAATTGACAGGTGCCGAGCGCAATTATCTGAAGATTGAGAAGCTTGCTTGTAGCTTATTAATCGCGTCAAGGAAACTCCGACATTATTTCCAAGCCCATCCAATTAAGATATTTACCGACCAACCCCTTTGACAAGTTTTGCAGCGACCGGAAGTCAGTGGGAGATTATTAAAATGGAACATTGAATTAAGTCGGTTCGACTTAACTTTTGTGCCCCGAAAGTCCATCCGAGGGCAGACCTTAGCTGACTTTATAGCAGAATTCACTGCTCCAGAGGATGAAGATCGGAATGATAATCCCGAGCCTTTAAGGGTCAAACCTGAACTAATCGCTTGGAAGCTATATACAGACGGAGCTCGAAATGAGCGTCGGTCGGAGGCCGGCATAGTATTAATTTCCCCTGAAGGACGATCGGTTTACTATGCCTTGAGGCTTGAGTTTCTTGCGACAAACAATGATTCCGAGTACGAAGCCCTGATTGTCGGGCTAAGGCCCGCGAAGGACCTGAAGATAGCGTCGCTCGATATTTTTTGTGATTCACAACTTGTGGTACGACAAGTTTGTAAGGAATATCTTACCAAGGGAGAGCGGCTAAGTTCTTATCTTAAACAAATTGAGAAATTATTGTAAAATTTTGGTCGATACAACATTTCACACATTCCTCGAAAAGAGAATCAGAAGGCGGACAGGTTGGCTAAATTCGCCAGCTCAGACCACCCTGGCGAAACGAAGTTAGTCCTCATAGAAACCCTAAGTATACCAAGGATCGAGCAAAAGGAGATCGATCATGTCGACACTGAACCCGAGAAAGAGTCATGGATGACCCCCATTAAGAATTTCCTCCTCCATGGCACATTACCTGAAAGAAAAAAATGAAAGACGAGCTTTGGTGCGGCAATTTTCCAGATATGTGATCCAGTAAGGCCAGCTATACCGAAGGGGGTTCTCCATTCCCATGTTTCGATGTGTGGCCAACAATGATATCAAGAAGATACTAAATGAAGTACATAAAGGAGATTGTGGGGCGCACACTGGGGGGCAAACTTTGGCCCGGAAGATACTGCGCTATGGATACTTTTGGCCGACTGTTAACAAAGATGCCGCCAATTACTCTAAAAGATGTGACAAATATCAGAGGTTCGCACAGATTCCACGAGCTCCCCCGACGGAGATCACCCAAATGGCCGGCCCCTGGTCATTCACTGTTTGGGGAATAGACACAAGGTTTAAATCTCGGATTTTGGCTAATATCTCGGGAAAATATCTCGGCTATCTCGGGCGATATTTGAAACACTTATAACTAAACTAGCTGCCAAATCTTGGATTTTGGGTAATATCTCGGATTTTTCATCTCGGCGATCTCAGGGAGATTTAAAAGCCTGAACAGACATTATCGGAACCTTGCCCATTTCGAAGGGAGGTGCTAGATATGTAGTAGTAGCAGTAGATTACTTCACAAAATGGGCAGAAACCGAGCAGATGACCACGATGACGACTAAGAAGATTATCAACTTTATTGTTAGAAACGTTATGTGTCGGTATGGGGTCCCTCGAACCATCATCACTGACATCGGGACTCGGTTCGATAACTCAGAGTTCAAGGATTTTTGTGAGAAATATCATATTAAGAAAAAGTATATTGCAGTTGCACATCCCCAGTCCAATGGACAAGTCGAGGCGGTTAACAAAATCATCAAGACCATTCTAACAAAGCGACTAGAACGAGCAAAAGGAAAATGGGTTGATGAATTGCCACTGGCCTTATGGGCCTATCAAACCACCCACAAAACCGCAACAGGACATACTCCTTTCGCCTTATCCTATGGTTCAGAGGCAGTTCTCCCAATAGAGCTTGAAGTCCCGTCACATCGAACGACTTGCTACGACCCTTTGACTAACAAAGCACTCCTCTTGACGTCGTTGGACACGATTAATGAAAAAAGGGAAGAGGCAAATCTTCGTGCAACGGCCCATAGGCAGAGGGTCGCGCGATATTACAACAAAAAGGTCCGGCTGAAGACTTTTGAAATAGGTGACCTTGTTTTGAAGAGGATCTTCCCGGTTCCCGTTCATATGGGTCCTCGATTGGAAGGGCCCTACGTCATTCAACGAAAATTGGACAACGGAAGTTTTAGATTATCGGCTGTTGATGGCGAGCTTTTCCCAAAAGCGTGGAACGCAGAGTATTTACGACTTTATCTTTCTTAAATTTTCCAAATATTTTTATTTTTCTATTTGTTTTAGCATTGTAATAAGCAATAATTTGTCGTTTGAAGTAGTTTATAAATATAAAGCTCCGTTCTTGCTTTAATTATTTGTTGTAAACTTGGACTGATTGATTAGTTTCTGGCCCTTTCTTTGGAAACTATAAGTAAGGGTGATGTCAATTGAATACTATAACTAATTATATGGACACAACTCTAATTCTCACGACTTGAGGACGAGTATATACGACGAAAGAGCGTGAAAGGTGCACCCCGACTAGAGACCGCTCATATCTTGACAAAACTCCCCTCTCTTACCGACTAAGAAGGGTGAGTATAAAGGGCTGAAAGTGTAACCCGCTCAATGACACCCAACCCCTGATCAGGGTTGGATCCGCATGAGCGCGACTAAATGGTTCGCTGTTCCAAATGACTCCCCTGACACCAGGGACGAGAAAGCCGACAAACAACTCCGGTTAGGGAAATGCTTAAATAACCCTCGGAGCTAAAATAAGACGAGAAATTTGAATAATATTTTTGCACATAAGTGACACGAGTACTTGCAGAACACATGAAATATCATTCGTGTTATCATGATTACAAAATGTTGTTGCATGACAGGTACATTTCAAGCATTGTCTTCAAGACACGAAGTTCAATAATTACAAAGACATGAGGATCATATTTCGCATAAGACTTCCCGAAAGACCTTTTTTTTTTTACAACTAAAGCTCAAGATGAGGGCGGCATCTCCTCGCGCTCGAGCGCCTCAGCTGGCTCTTTCTGCTTATCAATCTTCATTGCCTTCCCAGAACGCAGCGAGCGTTAAACTCCCCCAAGCATACTCCTGAAGGAACGAGAGATTAAAGTCGGGTCCTGTGTGTTAACAGAATCTGGAAACTTCAACCGAAGAAAGGATAGCTGGGGGAATAGCTCGAACAAGCTGAGTGTTCATAACATCTTCGGACGGTTCAGGTTTTACGGTAGAAATTTGTATCTCCATTCGAGCTTGAACCTCTGCCATAGGAGGGCGATCACCTTTTCTCGATTCCGAGACTATTTCGATATCGTCGTCCTCTGATGGCCCTATGTTAATTTTCCCTGCCTTCAATCCTCTAACTGTATCACTGTCGTCTTCTCTCTCATCAGCGGGGACATCCACTTCTACACTTTCGCCTGCTCCGGCGATGCCTAAAAGAAGGAAGGGGAGAAGGTAATGCGTAGATCAAGGTGGGATAAATAGGCTTAAAATCAATAAGTAACCCTACCTTTGATATCAGGTTCGGTTGGTTTCTCTTTAGCAACTCTAATTGGGTCAGGCGGAAGGGCGGATGACGGGCCTCTCTTAATGTTAGCGATGTCGGATGTCTCGACCTGGCTGCTATCATTTTCCTCTACAGGGACCGACTTCCCTTTTAACCTATAACGCTCTGCTGCTATCGCAACCTCTTCCTGCCTTCTCCGTTCGACTAGCACTGTCCGTTCTTTCTCGTTCAGAATTTGAGTCATTAAAAGTTCTTCATCTACTGGCTGCCCTCGCGCTTTTCTTTTTTCCTCACCCAGGATTATTCCCCACACATCAGCTAAAACCATGAAATACTTCGGCATTCGGGATAAATCCCTACGACGAAGGAACTTAGTGAAGAACTCGAGAACCTGACGAGCGTGTCCCTTCTTTAAATCGGACTTTTCTTGAGCATGCTTTGACTCGACCGCTTGGATGTCAATGTCGTGCTGGAGTCTCAGGTTGCTGACTGACTCGATTGCTGCAGCGGCGTTCTGTTCGGCCAGTCCTTTGGCCAATTCGGACGAATGAAGTGTGGCTTTGAGATTCTGCACTTCCAAATTTAGTCGAACCTTGTCAGCCCTTAAAGATTCGATTTCACCTTTCATGAAGTCGCACTCCCGATTCCCCTGCTTGACCTGGGCATCCAAGTCCATTATCATCTTTACGTGCCTCGCTTTGTCAGCAACCGCCTGTAGTTCCAGGCCCTTAACCTTCTTCTCAAGAGAACCGAAAACTTTCCTGTCCTTCGCCACATCCTTTTTCAAACTGGTAAGCTCGGTTATTCTCTTTCAGTACTCCACTTACTTTCCCGGCGTACTTCCAATATGTCGTATTGAGAAAGGACATGATCAAGGTTGTTACGAATACGACGACAGAAACCACCCAACAGTGGTTGTAACTCGGGGACAGGTTCAACCCTGCAAATGCGAAATCCGGAAAATTCCTTTCCAGTTCTTTGATTCGATCGACGGAAGAAGGCTCGACCAAAGATCCAGGTCGATTTAGTGCAGCCCGGGAATGTTTGGATTTCCATTTTTCTCCAAGGCCCTTTTTACGAAGACACGGGGAAACTCGAAGCTTAGAGGACTCATTCTCTCTATCTCTCTCTCTCTTTTTTTTCTTTTTTCTTTTTTGCGTACCTCCCAGCTCTTCTATATCTTCCGATATTCGGACATGTTTCTCTAAGCTTCTCTTCTTCTGCCTGCTTCGATCTCGGGCCGACTCTCTCTTTTTCTCTGCTTTCCCGTCATCTTTTTCCTGCTTGTTGCTCTAACTTTTCTCACTTCCTTCCTCTTTGTCTTTTTCCATATTTCCATCTTTCTCCTCTTTCTCCCTCCAGCTGTTGTCAACCGCTATGTCGTCGCCTTTCCCAAAGTGTTGTAAAATGGGCTCGTCTGATTTGACTTCTGCTTGAAGGGAGGCAAAAAGATTGCCATAAAACTCTTCGTTAATGTCTTCTGAAAAGAAAGAAAGAATAGCAGTTAAAACAATCCACATTTGAGTTGAGTGTGAAGAACATAATGTTGTGACGTGCAACACGAACGATATATGACAAATCGTTCAAAATGATCTTAAAGCTGAGAGCGAAGTTATACCTCCGATGTTTTCTTACCCGATTGACATCCCTTCAGACTGGTTGTCAAAAAATCGATTTGGATCTAAACTCCGCGGTGAAAGGATGACACATGGCATCTGCAGTGACTTTAACCCTGACGGAGGTGACGCGACATGCTCTCCTTGCAAGCTACAGGCTAGAGGGGAATCCTTATCGACCATAAGACCCCTCAAGTAGTTTTTAACAGGGATTTCCCGTGTTGGCTCTTCTTTTTTCTTTGAAGATTTGTCAACAGAAACTCCCTCCCTTCCTCGGCATTCAAGCTTCCGGCGTTTGGTTTCTCGACTTTCGGCCTCTCTAACCCGTGCCTTAGACGCAGGTTTCTTCGACCCAAAATTCTTCTTTTCCTTGAGTAAAGGGCGGACGGAGGATTCCCCGATTAAGGGAGTTGACTTGTCATCCTCTGACTTTCTTTTTGATGGAGTTGTCTCATTCTGACTGGGGGCAATCGACCCGACTCCTTTCTTGTGGGGCCCGATGGATATGTTTTCGTCAAGGAGAGCATATTGATGAAGGTGTTGGTCGGACAAACAATCCCGAAATTGTCGATGCTTGATATCTAAATTGATGAGTCGCATGTATCTTTTCTCGAACACCTCCCCCTCGGACCTTGCAGGATAATCTCCTATTAAAGAAGAAGAAATCGAACGTAAAAAAAGGGGGGGGGGGGAGGAGGGGAAGGAAAAGTGAGGAGAAGGAGAGAAATGAAGGTTCGTCGTAAACGTTCAAATTAACAAATGAACTTACTACATTAAAGCCAATATCGGGTGCATCCCGGCTGTTCTTTAATCCAGAACTACTCCCGCTTCGGATCACCTGCTTTGCTGGGAATATTCTCAATAATCTTTCAACCCCGAGCAGACTCAAAATAAGAAGAGGAGATTGTTTCTCATTATGCTTGAAATGGAAAAAGAAAGTCAAACCCTCAAAGGTTGAGGGGTAACCCAAATATCTCATGAACAAGAAGTACATAGATAGCAGGCTGTCGTAGGCCATCGGGTGAAATTGCATGGGGGCTAAATTCATGCGTCGCAAGAAGTCAACGATGAATGGATGAAAAGGGGGAATGACTCCTACGTTACACATCGGAAGAGACATCGCTATGTAGCCTGCCGGAGGATTGTGAGGTCAAGCGGTGTCTTGTGGAAGAACGTCTGTAAAGGGAATCTTGTGTTTAGCCGTCAAGTTCTCTAACCTTGTGCGAGTTATTTTAGATTCTAAGGCGTCTGGAGGACTCTTCAAAATTTCAGCTTCTGGATGCATGTCAGGTGCCATCAGAATTCGGTCCGCCACATTCAATTCGACTGCCACTTCCGTGAGACTCGGGTCCCCTGTCGTTCGATTCTGGGAACCGTCGTTTAAGTTTAGACTCGAGTCGACCGAGGACCCGGAGAAGCTATCAACCTGGGTAGAAGAAGATAAGTTCTTGACTGATTCCTGTTTAGGGTCGCCCCGTAACTCAACCATGGTTGATCAAGACACTGTTGATTTGAAATAAAAGAAGAATCAGATTCAATAAGGAATTAACTTCACCTAAACTATAGAAAAATGAAAAACTTCGTCCCCCATATGGACTTATCGAATCGCCAGAAGCCACTATAACGGATTTGATAAGGCGAACCGGCATCAGCGACTCTAATCATGGATCTCATAGGATCCAAATTAAGACGAAATAAGGAAAGAGGAATCTAATGCCAAAATGACATTGATATGATGAAAGTGAAGGAGAGATCTTTTACCTGAGAAATATGAGTTAATGCGAAGGCGATGAACAATCTCCAGTCTTTCACTTCAAGCAGTAAAGTAATATTTTGCAGCAAAAGAGGAGGGGAATGGGATAAGAAAGATTTTCCCTTGTTGTATAGTATGGTAAAAAGACTATTCAAACTTAGTTGATATAACCTTCAGATTAGACATGACTGACGCGTGAAGCGGCCTGTAACTCAAGGGTCAGCCAACGAGGTGAATAACAAGTAAAACGTCATCATTGCTTGAGCTCTTTGAGGTCCCCGAAGCAATTTGCGGATCCGTTGCAGATTTCAAGGTCCATCGGATGAACTACTCGGCCCAGCTTCTGAAAATCTGATTAAGGTAAAAAAGTTTGTTCAGGACACATGTTTTCAAAGTATGTTCCGTTTCCAACACACCATACTTTGGGGGGCAAAGTGCTGATGGGCCTTTCGGGCAGCCCATCAAGGCGAGATGACGAGACAAGAATGTTGCTGAAGCGTTCAGTGTGGACCGAGCTGTGAGGCCCAACGATAGGGCTCTCTTCCCTTGACGCGGCCTTAAGGAGTTCGGCATGACCAGGCTTGACTAGCCTTGCCATCCTCAGATGAGATCCGGGAAACCGGTCTAAGGATCGGTTCGCCCCAGATTTTTCCTTTTAAATTACTCAAGCTGGAAGGGTTCAACACCAATTGACGCCTATAATTCGCCGAGAATACCAACTTTTCAGGAAAAAACCGACTCATTCAATATTAGCTATCTTTCTGGATCTCACGGCACGTACTCAAGGCGACTTGATATTATATCCTTTATATACTCCTTTTTCAATTCAGAGAGGAGGATCCATCTTCAATTTTCTGACCAAAGAGAAACGATAGCAGAAACTGTTTATAATTTTAATTCTTTTGTTCTACCATTGTATTTTCTTAGCTGCTGAAACGATCTATAAAAGTTTATAAAGTGGACGTAGGCTCTTTAACGCCGAACCACTATAAATCTGTGTGTGATTCTTTCTGTTTTGCATTCCCTGTATTTGTTAATCTTTATTTTGATCTCTACACAAGTCTCTCTTTTATGTGTTGTGCCAATTTTTGGTGTCAACACAACCTCTCATGTTCTTGCAATTGTTTTGCCTGCTTAAGTTGCAACCTTTGATCTTGCATTTCACATATCTTTTGATTGTGTCTGCTGGGCGAGTATTCAATATTGTTATTGCATTATTTTTTGCAGTTTTAAACTCGTTTGCTGGAATCTTCATCTATCATTAACGGAAATACCTCCATCATCATCAATCCCTTGACTGGACCCAAAAATTGGTTTTTGCACTTTTTTTTCATTTGTCTCTTCTTTATATTGATCATAGTAAAATTCCATTTAGGTGTTTGGTAAGATCACAATTTCACAATTCCGGTTCAAATTCGTCAAAATCGCTCTTGAGAAAAGCAATCTATTCATACTTATATGTTTGATATGCATATCTGGATTCACAATTTCACTTTGGTATTTCTAAATAAAATAAAAATGGAGCAAGTGAGTCTGAGTTTTATGTTTAGATGTAAAAGTTCAAATATCATACTCAATTTGAAGTGCTTACAAAACTTGAAATCTAGGGTTGCATACAACCCATATCCAATCCGATCCAACCCACCAACCCGACCCAATCCACATAAACCCAACCCAACACATCCTAGTTCGGGTCGGATATGAGTTCCATTTTGTAACTCATACTATACAGGTTGGGTTTGATATTTTGTTCAACCCAACCTTATTTTAACCCAACCCTATATTAAAAAACCAGTTTAATATCAGCTCATTTAAAATTAAAATAGTATAATCCTAGAATAATGTTTATGTATTCTATAGTAAATATACAAAAGCATATTTCATGTCAATCCAAACTAGATAGAATTTAAAAAATATATTTTAAAGAGCATTTTAACGTATTTTAAAATGAAACCCTTGTTCTATTATGTAATAAATTAATTCATTATGATGTGTTTTACAATGAAATTTTAATAAAATATGTCTTATAATGAATTAGGTATTTTAAATGCATTATGCTAGCTAAAATATTATATACTATGCTACATATTTTAATATTATTTTTTAAGAAAATATCCTCATATTCTCAGTTTTTAATATATTCAACCAACCCAACTCTACTAAACCCGACTGAACCCATATTTCAACCCAACCCATATCCAAACATATATGGTCGGATACGGGTTGAACTACCTTAAACCCATACCTATGCGGGTCGGATAAAGTATTTGGTCTAACTCGATCCAACCCATACTTTGTGCAGTCATATTAAAATCTGGATATTTTGAATCTACAATTTACTGTAGAAAATCTGGTTTAATTTACTGTTTGAACTTTATGATGTGTGATTTGAATTCGGTTTTGAAAACCTAGAGCGTTGCTAAATTAGTATTTATGAGGGCGAACTTTATTTTTTGGTATGTGAAACTTGAACAAGTCAATTTGTCTTTTGTCTGTGTGAGAATAAAATAAATAAAAACTTAAAAGGGAAAACATAATAATAACATACCAAATGCAATTCTTCTTCCATGTCACTAAGGCTTGCTTGCTTGATTTATATACCTATGGTTCATGAACCTCATTTGATGATTGACTTTTCCAAACATCCTTTTAGCAATGCAAAAAATTGCTCTCTCTTAGGATACACTTCTGGTAATTTACCATTATTTTCTTTTAGAAAGTGTCACCACTTTGATCGTTTTTGCGTGCTAAATCTCCCGGAATACAAAAATGTAGCATTAATCTGTCTTCTTTGGGACGTCATCGGATGCTGGTATGCTTGTATATTAAGATTGCATTTCTCATCGATGGCATCAAAAACAATATATATTCCATCATTGGATTATTGAGTGCTTGATAAAACATATATGTATTGCGTATGTATGTATGTGTATGTCTGAATGTGTGTATTGCGAAATTGGTGAGATGTAGAGTGTTTGGAGGTGTATAAGGCATAGAACGTGACAGTGTGTTGAGTGATGATTTATATACAACATGAGACTAAAGTAGCCATTTATAGCCGTTATGATGTAGGCAATAGCCACCACCATTCATGCGGCTACAAAATAACACTTGATTTTTGACGTCTGTTAAACCCTTGAAAAGAGATGGCTACAAAGTGGTCGCCTCCAGGTTTTGTTTCCTGAACCTAGAATTATATTACATTGACTTTTCAGCATAACATTAACTGTTGAAAAAAATGTGTGTTTACTTGGTATTAGGTTGTGATATCTCTGTTGGAGATGGTTTAACAGCCATATTCAAAAATAAAATAAAAATCAGGTAGATAGACCAGGTGTAAAGCACTCATTCTCAGTTCGTGGTGTTTTGATGTCTCCAACTAATGAGAGTTTAAAAAGTTTTGCAAAGAGATCCAAAACAAAAGTGATGCATCGCAAGGAATGATGGTTTTGGTTCCGACATTGGATTCTGAATCAAGGATCAGAGTTAAGAGGTATCGGTATTGCTTCTGTTTGGGTATCGGTATCGAACATAATCTGTTTCATTGGTTTCCTTTTTCGACTTCGGCTCAATGTTGGTACTAAGAGGTTTCGGTATCAGCGCTCTTCTGATCTGTGCTATCGGCTCAAGTGGAATTGGTGCAACACTTTACTTTCTTTGTATTGTGACTCAAGTGGTACCGGCTTCGTTTTGGTGATTTCGGTGTCGGTGACACTACATGGATAAACTTATGCTTCGGTTTTGGCTATTCTGTCTTGTGTTTGTTTTATTTTATTTCAGTTTGGTATCAGTTGTAAGCATGTGTCGAACACCTATAAATATAGGCATAAGGTGTAAGTTTTTGTTGGTTAATTTTGAAATAAACTTTTGGTTGTTGCCATTGCTGAAGGTATCTCTTTCTCTTCCAAGTTTGGTATTCAAGCGTGAATCAACAAATTTGAAGACCATTCGTTTCGGCATCGTTGAGATCAACGAAAGATTGGTGATTAACACCCAAATTCATGGCATCAAGTTTGATCATCGTGATTTGGGATCCGTTCATTCCAAATGGGTTTTCGATCATTCATTCACCGATCGAATTCACGGGTATGCTGCTTTATTTGGTATCAGAGCCAACATTTTTTTCCGTTTCGATTAGAGAATTTGATCCATCATTTTTCTTCGATTTCGATTTGAGATTGGAAGTGTGAAGTTTTTGTGACCATTCAGGCCATTGTTCTTCGTATTGTTTTCGAAAATTGGATTCCGAATTCTTCGACATATTGAAATTGATTATGCCGCCAAGAAGAGCTCGACAACAAGATCGACATGTAGAGGAGGTTTATCAGCGTGAAGATGCAATCCAAATGGAGCAAAGAATTAATACTAGAATAGAGGAAGAACTTGAACGACTTGAAAAAATGATTCTTGAAATGAACCGAAATCAAGAAAATAGGACGCCGCCGTATGATGAAGAGTTTGATTTTTCAAATCCACCACAATATGATGAAGAGTTTGATTTTTCAAATCCACCACAATATGACGAAGAGTTTGATTTTTCAACTCCCCCTCAATCTGATGAAGATGGAGGAGAGATTGACGATGAAGTCAGTGAGACCGTCGTTCCTATAAATGTTTTTATTAGAGAGGCTGAATCGAATCATAGTTCTGGCCATGTCTTTGGTGGGAACAAACAATTATGTTATTTAGTTCATTTTGACAAAGGAGTAATTGGTGAAGTAGCGCAAATAGAAGATGAAATAAATACAGAATTGAGTTATGAACATCCCAGAGAAATTGGTAGAGGCGAAGCACTACGAACTGGTTGTACGGAATTAGAAGATGATTTGAATTGGCGTATTTGTAAATAGATTGAGAAAACACCACTGTTGGTTAGCATAAAAACAGAAAGTGAAATAAAAGGAAGTATGGAGGATCACAAAGAGCCTGCTGTGAATTCGAGGACGAATTGTTTTGAATCATGGGAGTATGATGCAATGCAAGGAACAATGGTTTTGGTTCCGACATCATCATTGATTTAGGTTTCGAATCAGGGATCAAAATCAAGTGGTATCGGTATCGGTATTGCTCCTGTTTGGGTATAGGTATCGAACATAATCTGTTTCGTTGGTTTTCTTTTTCGGCTTCGGTTCAATGTTGACGGTACAAAGAGGTTTCGGTATCGGCGCTCTTCTGTTCTGTGCTATCAGCTCAAGTGGAATCAGTTCAACACTTTACTTTCTTTGTATTGTGATTCAAGTGGTATCGGCTTCGTTTCGGTGATTTCGGTGTCGGTGACACTACATGGGTAAACTTCTGTTTCGGTTTTGGCTATTATGTCTTGTGTTTATTTTATTTCATTCCAGTTTGGTATCAGTTGTAAGCATGTGTCAAACGCCTATAGCTATAGGCATAGGGTGCAAGTTTTTGTTGGTTAATTTCGAAATAAACTTTTGGCTGTTACCATTGTTCAAGGTATCTCCTTCTCTTCCAAGTTTGGTATTCAAGCGTGAATCAACAAATTTGAAGACCATTCCTTTCGGCATCGTTGAGATCAACGAAAGATTGGTGATTAACACCCAAATTCACGACATCAAGTTTGATCAACGTGATTTGGGATCCGTTCATTCCATTTCAGTTTTCGATCATTCATTCATCGATCGAATTTGATCAACCTGGCTTTTATACCAAATAATGCAGCATGCCCAGGAATTCGATCGGTGAATGAATGATCGAAAACCAAATGGAATGAACGGTTCCCAAATCACGTTGATCAAACTTGATGCCGTGAATTTGGATGTTAATCACCAATCATTCGTTGATCTCAACGATGCCGAAAGGAATGGTCTTCAAATTTGTTGATTCACGCTTGAATACCAAACTTGGAAGAGAAGGAGATACCTTCAGCAATGGCAACAACCAAAAGTTCATTTCAAAATTAACCAACCAAAAACTTACACCCTATGCCTATATATTTATAGGTGTTTGACACATGCTTACAACTGATACCAAACCGAAATAAAATAAAATAAACACAAGACAGAACAGCCGAAACACCATGTAGTGTCACGACACCGAAACAAAGCTGATATCACTTGAGTCACAATACAGAGAAAGTAAATTGTTGCACCGATTCCACTTGAGCCGATAGCACAGAACGATACAGAAACCTCTTAGTACCGTCAACATTGAACTGAAGCCGAAAAAGAAAACCAACGAAACAGATTATGTTCGACACCGATACCCAAACCGGAGCAATACCGATACCACTTAATTCTGATACCTGGTTCGGAACCAAAACCATCGTTCTTTGTGCTGCATCAAAAAGCCAAGCGGGCTTCTTTGTGAAATTTCTCTAAGTTTTCATTGGTGGGCACGCCACGAGAAACCATGAATTGGGAGCAGGCATGTAAAACACTAATTTCACTGTACCAACACCAGATGCATGTGAATCACGATTCTTAGCACATATCTGTTCTAGGATATAATATTTGACATAATGCGGTCAGATGCATTTACTGTCGGAGACAAATTGATTCTATAGCTTTCAGAATTAATTCATAATTTGTCACCATTCTGACATGATCAGCCTGAAATTTTGCGTATTATATTGTTCTGAAGTACCATCTTCACTCTTCAGAAAGGGACAAATTTTCAGTACAAGATTATAAAATAAGTCATTGTAGGCTTGATATGTAAGTTTTTAATCAGTGTAGATCATTTTTTGCCATCCATCAAACTTGTAAATATATGTTGGTTTCATGAAAATCATTTGACAAAATTTTTGAACTGACGCTAAATGGTTTGTGCCAAATATAAAACAGTAAAAAAGTTGATGTGCAAAAATTAGTTCAGAAAAGCAAAAAAACTACGAGAGACAAAATTTGGGCCTCCATGTGAGTTCCACGCATGGCTTCAATTTTTTTTGTTTCTTCCCATTTTTTTTCCTTAGAAATTTGATGACCTTTCCAGATTTATCCAATATAGTTTATTGATGAGAAATCGTATACATAGCTTAAATTGATAATTACCTTGTGAGATTAGCTTATGTGATTCTTTTTGTCTCCTAATATCTTAAGTTCTCAACATGTACTGTAAATTATTCTTTCCAGACTTAATTTATGCTATGCTGATCTATTTCTTTTGACAGATTGGATGTGGTCATGGACTTCCTGGAATCTACACAATTACAGAGGCAGTAAATTTTCAGATAAATTTAATTGCCATGCCATTTTAAAACTTGGTCATGTCAGTGCTTATAATCTTGATGCTATGAAACAGGATGCAAGAACCGTCCACTTTCAAGATTTCAACAAGGAGGTTCTTGAGTTTCTAACCATACCAAATGTAAAAGCAAATACTGCAAAAGAATCAGAAAACGGAGGGGCAGTAAAATCTCAGGATATCCGGTTCTTTTCTGGTGATTGGAGTGAGGTTGATCAACTTTTATTACGTGGAGGTTATGATGTCATATTAATGGCAGAGACAGTTTATGCATTATCCTCACTACAAAGCTTGTATGGTCTTATCAAGAAGGTTTGTTTTCAATGTCCCTTGCTATGATTTAAATCCTTGTACATTTTTCGAGGATATAGATTTTAATCTTCATTACCGTATCTTTAATTTCTTACAATGCTATCACTTTTCAGTGTTAATGAAGTTTAACTTGGTCTTATTTGCATCGCTGTTGATATGTAGTATACACAGTGCCTATTTTTTCACCATACATGCATCAGGTTGGTTATGTGCAGATAGCCAATAACTCAAAAATACAATTGTAAGAAATTAAAAGTGAAAATTACTATAGCATTCATAAAGCAATGTTTGATGTAAAACGGATCCCTATTTTAGGTTTACTGTAGCAAACACGTTTCCGAGTTTTTTGGAGAAAACTAGAAAAAAAATTGTTGCAAAAATATATGTACTTATTGTGAAAAAATACAGACTTATCTGCAAATATTGCTTTAATATTTGCAGACATATCTGCAAATTTTCATTGAAATACGAATATTTGTAGTGAACAAAAAATTGGAGGCATGTCTGCAGTTATTCAATATAATTTCTTTTTTGTCATCATTTTTCCTAAAAGTGAGCTATTTTGATTTGTATTCGATTCACATCAAGTTTTTAATGATTTTCGAAAAAGAGTGACCTAATATACATATTTTTTGACAATGATGTTTGTATATTTTGAAACTTAACAGGGACCTTAGCCAAACCATCTCAAATTTAAATCTAGTGTGCATTGATCATGATTTGTAAAATGAGTCAAATGACCATGAAATAAATCTTTTCTAGCTCATTATGTGACTTTAGGCAGATATTTTTCTTTGCTGCATAGTGAATATTTTGATATTTAGGCTAGGTAAGTGGCATTATATTCTCTTGTTTGGTATCTTGGCATAAGTGTTTCTGCTATGCATATCAAGACTTATGAGCATATATATGGATTGTTGTCTCCATACATAATCTTTTCCTGTTGTATGTAGAATTCGGTTAACCTTTTGTTAGTAAGATTAGAATAGCATTTTGGCATGTCAGCAACATTTTGCTGCATGTAGGCAAAAGCTAATGTTTACATTAGTAAGATTAGAGTAGCATTTTGGCATGTCATCAACATTTTGCTGCATGTAGGCAAAAGCTAATGTTTACCCACAAATAATGTTTATCTTATCCAGTTTTGGGTGGAAGAGCAACTTAAATCCAAACCACTCTAGTTTTAAACTACGTAGAAGGATTCACAAATTGTAAATTCAAATAAATGTTTGTAAGTTTGTCAAATTTGTGTTGCAGTGCCTATGCAAACCTTCTGGGGTTGTCTACATGGCTGGTAAGAAGCACTATTTTGGAGTTGGAGGAGGGACCCGGCAATTTATACATATAGTAGAAGATGATGGTGAGATTAGTTCGTAATGTAGAGATAGTCATGCAGTATAATCAGTCTTCTGTTATTTCTTAAGATCTTCATAATTGAGAAAGGAAATTGTGCAGGCATCATGGAAGCTCATTTGATTGCCGAAGTTACTGATGGTTCTTCAAATGTTCGTGAGGTGTGGAAATTTTTGTTCAAGCAAGTGTGAAAGCCTAGGTAAGATACTAGATACCAGATTGTATTATGATTGGTAAATTTTATTTATTTACTATTATATTTGTTAGTCTACTGTGGTAAAATAATTGCTGTGAAGATTGTAGGGATACACTTTCCATGAATTTGCTTGTGCGACTTATTTTCCTGAAATATTCCACCAAAAAATTTCAACAACTGGAGGACGGATATTATTTATGCTAGTTTAATTTTGTTTCGTTCCGAGTATTAGAGGAAATTAGGAAAACATTAAATGGCTTGGAACTGAAGAACTCAAATGTACTAATTAGACGTTCTACTATGCTTTTCAGCCATGCAATAATTTGATTAGTGCCTCATCGGTTAATGAATTCAAAGCTGTCTAATATTTTACTACTTTGTATTGTAGTATGAATCGCATGATTATTCAACGCATTATTGGTGAAAACGAACTTAGTTTTTCGAAAATAACTATACTACTTAGTAAAGAAATTCGAGAATTACCTAGCATGAAAATTATCCCATGGTGTTTTGATTTTAGGTTAAGAGGATTGCTAGGTTGTATTTCTTAGTCATTTCATTATCTGCTGTGCAGTTCACTTTCATCTCCATTCAATTTGTGAACTTCAAGCAAATGATATCGATTGAGAGTTCAAAGTTATCTTAAGATCAAATACTTGGACGCCAGAGGTTGATTAAAAGGCTGACTTGACCTATGACAATTGTGAGGCAGGTATTTTCATATATGTATTATCAGAACAGTGTATTAAAATTTTGCTATGTCCTTTTGAGGTAATATTCTAGTCTAGAAAAATACAATGCTGGTTCTTCAGTCGATAACTTCTATGGTTAATTCTTTTATACTGTATGGATGCATCCTGGGTTAGAATATGGCCAAAAATAAACCAAAACGGTTGTGGCATATATTGATTTCAGCAACTAATGTTTGGTTGAAATTTATCCAAACACATAAATAATAATAATAAGAACATATTCCAAACTAAAAATTGGACCTTTTAGTTTCAGCTCCTTGTTCTTATCTCCAACACCTAACTTTTACATATTGAATTTTTTTTTTCTTTCTTTCTTTTCTCCCTTATATTTTGAGCCACATTTCAATATAGCGAGAGGAAGAAAAACAATAATCAGAAATGGAGGACTTTACTCCAAACCTTAGAAGGCAGAGATCATGTGCAATCCAATCTAATGGTATAAACAACTGGGTTAACAACAAAAGCATGAGCACCGGTTTTGGTAATCGATACAGTAACAAAAGTGATAATGGGAATACACCCTATTATCAAATGAATGAATCAAAAAAGAAAGGATGGTTTAGTAAATTGAAGAAACTAGCACGAAGAAAGAAGAAGAGTTCCGAGCCAAATGCAAACGATAACCATTTCGATGATCCTTTCTGTGATCCTTTTTCATGTGAGCAAAATTCTGATAGGAGTTCAGATGCTATGCCAAATAAATTAACTCGAACGATTTCTGTGCATATTGCAGATCCATCTGCAAATTATCAGAGGTTTGGATGATATTCAAATTTTGCACTTGTTTCTTTGCATGGATCGGGAATGTGCTTTAGGTTTATTAATCGATAGAAAATGTGATGTTTTCATAGATGTCATTGGTAATAATAATGGTATAATGAATGAGACCTTAAACTGTAATCTGCATTCATTTGTACATTTTCTTTTGAATGGCGCCGTGGCTTACATTCAGGTGATTAGTGTAGGATGAAACTCGATTAGTGTAAAATAAGTCAAAAATCTATAATTTAAAAATAACTAACACATTAGAGAATTGCTGCTAAAATGGGTTAAAAAGTAGGGAGGAAAGAAGCACTGCATTGCATTGAAAGGCAACATAGAAAATATAACTGATACATTCAGACTTCACTTTTACCAATATTCAGGCTTCACACATCTCATCCGACCCATTCAGGCTTCACTTTTAATTGCTGATAATGCCGCTTATTTATCCATTCCAATGTTTATATGAGACCTTGTCCCCTAATCAATTTACATGTTTATCTATGTGAAATGTTTGGATCTTTTGCACCCTTTGATCTGTGTAGTTCTAACTCCTGCGATGATGAATTTTGGCTAGAAAATACATATAAATTTATAGAAAAACTCTGAATAATCACCTTAACCACTACAAAGAACACAATGATTTGCGACGGCCAAAAGCCGTCGCAGGCCGTCGCTATTTAAGTGCTGCCATGTAAGATTTCTGTTGGCGACGGCCCCGTCGCTCATTTAGCAACGGTTAATTGCCACGTGTCATCTTACGTGACAAGTAGTTTCTTTGAGCGGGAAGCCGTCGCAAACCGTCATAAATCTTACGTGGCAGCACTTTCGTTTGGTCCCTGTATCGTACACAAATGCGTGTACACAAGGAACAAAAATGAAATGTCATCGAAACTTTATTAACCGTTTAAACTGAAATGATTTATAAAATATGCTTACGTTATTATATTTGTAACTTGTCCAATACCAGGACAAATTCAACGAATATTGTATCAGATGAATATATATATTTCCGTTTTGTATAAAAACGAATATCCATATAATGATTATATACAACATTTGTCAGACGGGACCAAATTTCTCTAAGGGGTTCACAGAAGTAGTCAAAAAAACATTCAACCTAAGTTTAAACCAAAAAAACAATTCAAATGAAAAAAGCATGTTTTTTGCGCTTTGGGCATTTTTGCGCTTCACTAATAAGTGCACCTTAAACTTCAAAAAAGCCCCTTAGTTGCGCCTTGCGCCTTTTTCCGTTTACGCTCGCGCGTTAACTACATAACGTCTATGTAATATTTTTCAGTGGTTTCAATTTGTAAAATAACATGACAACGAAAATTATGAAGTATAAATTAGTTTTAGTTACTTTTAGTTAATTTTAGTTTAAAGTATAAATTATGAAGTTAATTTTAGTTAATTAGTTTCAATTTTTGAAACATAAACTAAGCTTTCAAGTTAAGTATTTAATTTCATTTCAAATTTAAGGAGTTAAGTTATAAATATGATTTTTTGTTACATATAACAAGATTCTTAACGATCTATATCTAAATTAAGAACCATCTCGAATTAACATTTTTTTATTAAATATTATAGCAACAATTTTTTTTTGTTTCTGTATATTGCAAATGCATTCTTTTAATTTGTTTGGACCGACTATACTTGCATCCGATGGTGACATAAATAACAATGCATACAAATAAGGGACATCATTACACCGTTTCAATAATTATAATCAAGTTACCACCGCTAAACAATCACGTTTACTTCATTTTTTCTCAAATGATCCTACAACACAATCAACTTACAACACAATCAACGTAAGCCCAATTACATATATGACAGTCGTCGTTTTCATGCTCCTAAATCAAGTACATATGTGTTAATCAACATTTTCAACATTCTAATCAATTACACTTGTTCCCAAACCAATCTATAATATAATCAACATCATATGCATCTCACAAGACAACCAATTTCATATCCATAAACATTCAACTAACAAATCCATATAAACATGCAAATTAATCCTAAATAACCCTAATTAAACATGGAATAGGGTTTAGAAGACATACCAACACAAGTTGAGATGATTGGAATGTATGAAATCGGAGCTGGGGAAAGGGGGGGGGGGGGGACGGCACAAAAGGGCGTGTTTTTTTTTTTTTTTTTTAAATTCGAGATAAACTGATTTGGGGAAGAAAGGCTCGGCAGTTTATTACTCCAGAACCGTGCAACGACTAGCGACGGCCGCTTTTTTAGTTGTTGCCCCGTGTCGTCGCAAAATGAAGCTTTTCTAGTAGTGAACACTTTTTACTCATGTACTATATTTTAAAACCAATTTCTCTTATTTATTGACTATGCACTTCCCTTCAAAAATCCATAACCTATCATTTCAACATGTGAAATTTGTCTAGTTTAAAATTCATTTCTAAAATTATGGTCAAAATATCATATTAAATTTCATATCATCTTGAAATCATTGGAATAGGGAAACAAATTTAAATATCGCACATTTATCTATTTTTCCTTGAAACATTATTTATCTCATATAAACCAACTCATATGAACACTACCATATAAAATCAAAGTCGAATTCGAACACCATAAATATATATATATATATATATATATATATATATATATATATAGGGAAATTCTATTTAGACACAAAATGTTGACATAAATTTAGACACAAGAAATCTCAAGCACAAGATCTCCCCCTGAATTCCACCCCACACATAAAGACAAACAAATCCTGCGATCTAGATTTTGTGTTTCCAATTCTATGTTTAATTTTGTGTCCCAATAGCCGCTCCATATATATATATATATATATATATATATATATATATATATATGTGTGTGTGTGTGTGTGTAATTTTCAAAAAAAATGTATATATATGTATATATGTGTGTGTGTTTGTGTGTGTGTGTGTGTGTATATATAGGCTTAGTGTTGCTTACTTGGATCTTTGGATAATCTTCTTTTAATCTCTTTTAGCTCGCGCTTCCTTATTCTTCTTATTTGTTCTTCTTAGGCTATCACCATTAATGCATTTCTCAAGCTTTTAGTTTGTTTTTTAATAGTGTAAAATAAAGAAATGATAAATGTTTAAAAAGTTTTATGTTTGTTATCCCTTGGCAGTTTGGATCGTGTCCCTTCTAACATTTTCCCTACTTATTCATAGGTCTTTTCTTATTTGTTACATGGCTAACCTCATATGGTAAACGCATGTACACCTAGATGCATCACCATGTTTCTTATTTATTTCTGTTACTTTATCTACATAAATTCTCTTTTCAAGATTTAATCCTTCAATTAGTTAGTTAACTATTAATTACATATGCACGTTCCTTAAAAAAGAATTTTGTACTCGAAATTCAATTAAAGAACCGTAGTGATGCCAATTATTACATACTTTCCTTATCATGTTCACATGGGTTTCTGCCCATGTGCCACATTAAATTGTACTAGTTCATTTACTGATACATAAAATAATCAATCATAATATGTACATATATTTGTGTGTGTATATATATATTGTTTACAACAATACATAGGTGGATACCCAGTGCCAAAGACTCCCGTACTCAAGCGCAAGAGGACTTCCCAGGTCAGTCTCCCATCCTGGTACTATTCTCACGGCTTTCCGGACTCTGGGGGTGGTCGATAAGTGCGCACAACCTTTCCCTCACATAAGTGAAGAGGCCGGGACTCGAACTTGCGCGTTCCAGATTACCAGCCGGGTAACCTTACCATTGCGTCAGGCACCACCTTTGTTTACAACAATACATAACTAACATAAATGCTATGCCAAAACAACCTATTCTGGATAAGTCATATGGATCTTATCCTTTGTTTTCCATGTACAACCTCTCGATCCTCACTCCATTAGACACGTACTAACTTTACTACCCTATTTTGTAGCTTCTTCACATCCCATTCTGCTATCTGAACCAGATTCTTCACATGGGTCATGGTCGGTTCTATGATCATGTTGTCCACAGCCCTTGGACTACTTCCAAATCCCCAATACATTTCCTTAAATGTGATATATGGAACACAATATGGATTCTTACTAAAGCTTTTAGTAGTTGCACTCAGTATGTCACTTTTTTATCTTCTTTATAATTGAAAATGATCATCTTAACTCTATTTACTTAGCTTTTTCGAAATGCTGCAAATGCATCTCACCTTGCATTGATAAAACTTTTACAAATGCGTAACCGTCTATGCGAATTAGGTATTTCCTCCTCTTGTCGGCATAATTTTTTTTTTGTCCAAACCACATTGCCTTGATTATACTCTATATCTACTTTACTTTATTGTCACATCTGACTCTAATACAAGCCTATCACCCGTAACTATCCAACATATAGGTGAATTACACGGTCTTCCATACAACGCCGCGAATGATGCAATTCCTTTTATGCCCTTGTAGCCATTACTGTATGAAAACTCTACTAAATATAAGTAGTCATTCCAAAATCTCTCGACGTCTAAAGTGCAGGCTCTCGGCAAGTCTTCATAGGCTTTATTGATCTTATTGGTATGCAAATGCTATGTAGACTCATGTGCAACTCGGAACACAAAGTAATATGCAAATTGCACCAAAACTCAATGGCGAATAATGGGTATTGGTCATTAATAATGGTGTTTGGCACTCATATAGTCTCACCATTGCCTTAATATATATCTTGGCTAACTTCGGTCCCATTTTTGTGGCGATACTTGGAATGAAATGTGGACACTTGTATGGTCTATCAACCAGAACTCATATGCTTTCATTGCTTGCTCTATACCTTGGTGTTTCATCGACGAAGTTCGTAGACATTGAATCCTATTTCCAAACCAAAACCCCCAAAGGATGCAAGAGCCCACTTGGATTTTGATTCTCATTTTTCTCTGGCAGATGGTCAGAACTTCATCCGGGTTCGAATCGTACTGAGAGGGTTCATTAGAGATCATGAATTTTTGAAGAAAAAACAAGATGTTTCTTTTATCCCTTCCAGGCGTTCGGAAAATAAAGAAATGGTTGATATATTCAGGATAATTATGTATTTACAAAATACCATCTTAGTTTATCCTATTTCATCAGATCCAGGATGTGGTATGGTTCCGAAAAATGAACCAGATATGGACCGTTTTAATAAGATTTTATTCTTGAATAATAATAATCTATATTTGGATTTATTTCATTTATTCCATAAGCGAAACAAAGGGGGGTACATGTGTGGTAGATATATTCACTCTTGATTGGCATGTGAGGCATCGCGTTATATGTTCTCCAGAATTCTTTTTCATCCTTTGGTAGAAGAAACTTCTCTTCATATCTCAGTAGATGTAGTATCACTAGAGTGAGCGGTGAACTATGAACAATTATATTTGTCAAACACTTCATTTTGAAGGTCTCTTATACTCGAAACATACGACTCTTCATTCTTTTAGACTCTGTCTTCACCATCAACACATAACTCCTTCAACTCAGATGCCTTGGTAACCCTAGGCTTCTCACTCTCTTGGCATGATCTAGTCTTCTATCTACAATTTTAAAATCTTGTTCACTAAAGTATGACTGAACTTCCACGCATTCTAATATTCTGTTGGACTACATGGACTGGACGTGTAAAAACGAAATTGTGCATTACACGCCGATATTGCCTTTATGATATTCCATTTTTTTATCATAGCTAAAAAACAACTTCATTGCTTTTGGCTTATGGCATCTTATTACCCTAAGGAGCATTATCCCAAAATCATAAGGTGCTAAAAACTCTAACAATCTTTATTGCCTTGTATTCAACTCATTTTGAGGGAAAAAGTTTCTCAAGGACTTGTGATCAGTCAATAAGTCAAACATTTTTCTTGGAAAATAATGCCTTTAAATCTTCAATATGAAAACAATATCTCTCAATTCTAAGTCATGCTTAGGGTATTGAACTTCATGTGGTCGCAGCTGGATAGATGTGTAGGCTATTGCTTTTCTCTTTGCATCAACGCTACTCTTAGGCCTAAACCAGGCTTGTTGGTAGGTTCGGTCATATCATCATTTTCCTTTGGTATCACTAACATTATCGCATCAGTCAAGCGAAACCTCAACTCTTTTGGTGACTCACACTCTTACATCCAAACATATCTCTCGTTCTTTCGTGTGAGTTTCATCATTAGGGTTCTTGTATGAGAATAGTCCAAATGAATATATAGTAAAAGCCAACCAAATCCAACTAACTACACACCTCAGTCATAGTCTTTCTTCTCTTTCGCTCATTTGCCATGTTAATCTTTGAAGGTTCTACTGTCAAATCCCTTGTCGGAACCACATTGCCTAAAACCTTTTCTTTCTTTCTCAAAAAATGACATTCAATTTTGCTTTCAACTTACATTGTCTTGTTGTTTCCACAGAAGCCTTAGGTGAACGACTTGAACTTAACCATCTTTTGAGCATATTGGTATGTCATTTATAAACACCAATACATGTCCATCCAACTGATCTTTTGAAAAATTTATTCGTTAAGTCCTCAAAGAACGTAGTGCATTGGTTAATTAAAAAGACATTACTAACCATTTTTACCAATCATACCACCTTCTGAATGTAGTTAACAAAACAATTTCCTCTCTAACCCTCAATTGGTGGAACACTGAAATGAAATCTAAGTATGAGAGCACCTTATCTCCTTTCAACTAATCAAACAAGTCATGAGTTATCGGTAAAAGATATATATTCTTCATCGTTTTTTTCATTCAACTTCCAATAGTCGACGTAGTCTTAAAAATCCACCATACTTCTTTAAAATATTACTGCAACTCCCCAAGATGTGTTATTTGGTCTTATGAAGCTCTTGCCTTCCAACTCCGCCAATCTCCTCATCATTTCTCCATCTCTTTCGATGACGTTCTACTAGGTGGTCAACTAAATAACATGGCTTCCTTTGCAAACTCTATAAGAAACTCCGTCGCTCTATTGGAAACTCGCAATTTTGAGACCAGTTCAAATACATAATTTCATTACCACTCATTTTGCATTGGGATCTTTCTCGCTTAAGGATAAAGCAAACAAAATAACCTTGCATCTAGTTGTTAGCTTGTGACGACTCCTTAACACCTTGTCACGGGGTTTGCTATGACGACCCCAAAACCCCGTGACACGGTGTTAAGGATAATCATTGGAATATAACACATTAATCATCATTAGCAGATCACAGATAATAACATAAACATAAAATAGGATAATTTACACACATATGACAGCGGAATCATATAGATATCACCACATCAGAGAGCACAGTGCAGGATACAACTTAGTGCATAATAATACATAATCAGTCACCATCGCCAGAGGCGGAATCATACATAAAGAGTACACAAAATAAATATCAGTCTACATCGCCAATGGCGGAATCATAATATATATACAATAATGGCGGAAAGAGTCAAAGTCAGCACGGTGTAGTCAAGCCTCACCATGAGCCAAAAGTGCGCCAGATACCTTTAACTAGGCTGCCCGTGTGAAAATGAGGGCACCCGAGTTTGCAAGGTGAAACAAACTACGAGTCAGTCATGGGACTGGTATGAGAAATCTACTTAACTTATTAACAACAATAATAAGACAAATCAAAGGACCACGCCACTTTCGCGGAACGGGTTTACTCCAATGAGTGTTAGTGCATGAAATAAAGTAAATGATTAAATCATCGCAATGCTTTTTATAAAATGAAGCCATTATAAGACTCAGGTCCCATCACACAATGCAACGCAAGCCGGAGGATAGAGATTTACCTTATAATGGCCAAAAATGCTCCATACGTATAAAACAAAAGTGTTTGATATTATTACTAGTGCATATATGTTTCAAAAGCGATTTCAATCATAAATATCAATCCTAGGCGGCATAGCTACCATCTACTATGTCGCCATACTAGTAATACAATCACGTCCGCATATTTCGTATTGGAAATTGGATTCCTTCATGAGTCGAGGCAAGGGGCAAGCTCCTCTCCGATTCGAGACACTCTAGCAAATGTCCCAGGACCCCACTATGATCCTTGGATCTTCAGGGCCGGTCCTCTCTTACTTTTGAGGATTAGTTATTCCTGAACACACGTTTCCCGGTCCTTACAGACCTATATCGAGGCGCCTCATATTCCAACAACCACACAGGTGAAAAGTATATATAATGTCAGGGTTGGTAGGTCACTAACACCACCTTAGCTAGAAAGAAACGTCGTGCTCTCCCTGCAGTCACTATCCCGTTTTTGACTCATACCGAGGTGTGAGGCTCGCGAATCCACGTTATACACAAAGCTACGTCACACAGACCATGCTTTGATCATCGACCACAAGACTTTGTTTTGCAACAGAAGCCTTGATCATATGCCACTTAGGCATGCCACACATGCAATCCACTCCATGCGACTTATTTCTATCAATACTTAACCTCTGAGCTCGTACGTCTCAGAGAAGGGCGTTAAGCAAGAGAATAAATTCTCCGCCGCCAAACAGATATATATTTAACAGAGATCAATCAACACAGAACAAAATCCAATGTCAGACACATAGTTCATTTACAAGTCCGTTCTGGGTCTGAACGAAACCGGAGGCACCAATTCCTCGCATATCCGTACAATCAACAGTATGTTTGGATGGCTACTACTTCAGCTCCTTCATGGTAGCTACTCCAATCATGAGCATCAGTAGCACCCATCCATCCAATGTGAAGATCGTCGGTTTTCAATCGTCTTCGACTCTTCGACTTCTCAACGTCGATCGATTATTTGAAATGAGATGAACTCGGCCTTTTCAAATAACCCACGTATATTTAGGTTTTCAAATCATTTTACCACATGGTTGGACTATTCAACATTCACATTTCAGTTCTTTAGTTATAATTTTCATGTTAAATACATTCAACCATCACATATCAAGCAAACACAACAAAATTTGTTTATTTCCACTCTATATCGTCTATAATATTTTATAACGATATATGGCCATTTTTCTTTATTTAAAACGGCCATATTTAATTTAACGACGATTCAGGTCGTGCCGATGCATTGGCGCTGTTTTTCACTAAATTTGTTTTACACATATCTGAAAATCTAACCGTTGGATCTTCACAAAATTTATATCATTAGGAAGGTCATTTCAAAACGAATCAAACGGTTTCAGTTTCGGGAAAATCCGACGGTCGGATCTTCCACACTAGCCATTTGAAGTTACGATTTCAATTTATGAACTGCAGCGTCGTTATTCGATTTAATTTAATTATATATATATATATATATAATCGTTTCTGGCGCTGTTTTTCTTCAGATTTGAATTAAACATTCCAAACAACCCAACCGTCGGATCTTCACAAAGTTGGTGCCGTTGGAAAGATATTTCCAAGGCGAACCTATCGGTTGCGGTTTCGGGAAAATCCAATGGTCGGATTTCCTGCACTAGTCGTTTGAAATCACGGTTTCAAAACACGAACTGCACGGCCACGTTTCGTTTTAATTTTATTTATATTTATATATTTATATAAATATAGTTCATTCAAAAATTCCTATATCGTTTCCACTTCAAATTTTTCACTAACGCCTTTAAATTTTGGAAAATTTCGCCATAACCTCCTTTATACCGGAGGGGCTGGGAAAATTCCCAAATAGCCACACTGGCGTCTCATGTCAAAAAGAAAAAGAAAAAGCCAAGCGGCTAGTCAACAGGCTCATAAAATCATCACCCAAACAAAACAGTAAATGTGTACCTATTTGTCGGGCACAAAATTTTATTCCTCTTCTCTGGCCTCTTTGCCATAATCTGTTCAATAAATATGCATGTACATATATGTAATTTTTATCACTTATCAATTTCCATTCAACTTCATATTTGATTCACTTTGGTTTAAAAACACCATTCATTCTAATGTTGCATGCATAGGCAAAAATCATATCATTAGCTAATTAATGAATATTTCAACTCATGCATATTTATTTGAACAAGTGGCTATTTTTAACACTCCACATTTCAAAGATGATAATTTTGGTGAACTAAAATATATTTTAACACATGACTATTTTATTTAGTTCCTATGCATGTTAAAAATAATATTTCTTTCACAAATATTTATTTCAACGCTCGCATATCTTTAGCATATCACATATATGATAAAAATGATATTTTTATCATTTGAATTATTTATTCGACACATGAATGTTTTCAACACTTTATAATTTCAATGAAAATGTAATTTTTATTGTTCAATCTTTTTATTCAACACATGAACTTTTCCAATACACACACTTCTCAACACATGAGCACCTCCACACGTGGATATTTTATATATGTTGTTCATATAAGAAAGATGAATTTTTTATTGTTGAAACTATTTATATATAAGGCGGATATTTTTCATACTTCATATACATTATAAAAATGTGATTTTTATCGTTTAAACACTTCATTCATTCACACATGAATTTAATTTTCACACATGACTTTTTAACACATGAACATTTCCACACATGGACATAGTTTCAACACATGGTTTTAATTTCAACACATGAAGATAATTTCAACATATGAAAATAATTCTAACACATGAATATTATTCAAATTTCGGCAGCATAACGGCAGGGTAGTTAAAACCGGCACCGTCCCTAGTACGGCTCCTCGCTCTACCTTAAAACCTCGCGGTTTTTGACAATGGGAATTCATGCATCTAATTCGCACGCAGGCGGCATGTTTTATTTTTATTTTCACAATTATTTCCAATTCATTTCAATCACCAATGGGTATTTTTCTACCACAACTAAACAATATCAACCACAAACAATTATTCAATCATTCGCATTTTTCATCCAATATTTCACACCAATTCACAACAATAAATTTCGTCCATGGTTTGTGGACGAGGGGAGTGTATATATATATATATATATATATATATATATATAATTGCTATATTTCATTTGCATTTCAACACATGTACTAATTATTCTATGCATGTATAATTCATACTTCGCTTATATAACTTACACCACCCATGTACATGAGGTATACAACACGTGTGTAATTTATATTTCGCTTATATAACTTACACCACGCATGTACATGAGGTATACAACACGTGTGTAATTTATATTTCGCTTATATAATTTATACACGACATTTTCCATTCAAAATCATTTAATTTAGATTTCTCACATTAGTTTTCAGAGTACTAAAAATCGTAGATGACTCAGAAAAATCCGCGGTCTCTTCTATGTGGTAGAGAGCTTCCTTGCGGTCCCGATGTTTCCTGTTTCATCGAATTTCGTCAACACATCATAAAGATATGTTTTTTCAAAGTGCAAACATCAAAAAGAACTCACCTTTCACGATGGTTCAAAACTAGGGTTGCGGTTTTCGCGAAAATCGAGGCACAAGGGGATGATCGGAGGTGATGACGTGGAAGAGGGAGGAGAGGGGAATCGGCGCAGGGTGGTTTGGGGGTGGTTCGGTGGTTGGTGGCGCACGTGGCGGCGCTGGGAAGTGTCGGACTTCCTGGGCCTCGTTCTCGTCGATGGGTAGGAGGGAGGTGACGAGGGTAGGTCGGATTGGAAGAGGGGAGGCAGCGGCGTCGACTGGTGGTGGTGGCGTCGGCAGGGGGCTGAGGCGGCGACGATTTGGGGGAGAAGGGTTGAACGATTATCGCCGTCGATCGGGGAAGAAAAAGGGGTTTTCGCGTTTTTTTTTAAAATAAAGAAAGGAATTTTTCCATTGGTCCGTGGTCTTATTATATTTTAAAATACTGTTTCTCCACACGGACACCAATTCAAACCCAACGACTGTCGCCCCTAGCTAAATATCCCCATCCCGGACACAATGGGATATGTTTCGTTGGCCAATTCGACTGTTACAGTCAGTTATTTTTCAAATTAAAGTATAAAACATTTAATTTTAACTTCGAACGTACATTTCAATTTGCCAGGGCCACAAATTGATTCGAAAAATTCCAGAAAAATAAATCTAACTATGTTTTGACGCTACGGTCCCAACAAAACTAGTTTCGTCGAATTCTGAGATCGTTTGAAAAATGGCCATTTTCTGGTCGATCCAATTTAACAAAAATTGACCAAACACATTTTCTTTTTCCACGCTCACATACTAGTATAAAAAATTATGAAATTTGAAACCTAGCAATAGTTTGATATCCCGGACCCAACAAAAGTGGTTTCGTCGAATTCCGAGGTCGTTTGCAAAATATCAATTTTCCAGGGCTATATATTCTATATAGCGACCTTTCTGAAAATTCATTCGGCCATAACTTTTGATTTCCGTTATGAAACTTCGATTTTTCAGATTCGTTAGAAAGGTATTGATAAACAGATTTAAATATTTTTGGTTTCGCTAAAATCCGTTATATTTTCCACCCTGCACAGTCAGTCAAAGTTTGAATTCAAAATTTCAAACTGACTCACTATTTCTAATTCACTATTTTATTGAAATATTATATTTCAATTGTTCAAATTCCTTTGAAATGACCAATTTAAAAATTTTAAATTGGCTCGTATTTTCCGGGTTGTTACAATCTCCCTCACTTAAAACTTTTCGTCTTCGAAAAGGAAACAACAGTAAAGTAGGAAACAAAATGTAAATGCAAAGTATTGTAAAGGTACCTTGCACCGGAGTTAGGCAGAGATGTCCACTCTGCATTTGGGGTAAGCTTGCTTAATGCTTTCCTCAGTCTCCCAAGTACAGTCTCTAGGATCACTACTCCACTGCACTTTAACTAAATGAACCTTTTTGCTTCTCAGTTCTCTAGTTTCTTTGCCAGCAATCTTTAATGGCTCTCTTCTGAGTGCTAATTCTGGAGTTATGTCTATATCCTGTTGCGCTGCTTCTTTTACAACAAGATCCGGATCATGCACATGTCTTCTAAGTTGAGATACATGAAATACATCGTGCACTCCAGGCAACCAATCTGATAATTGATCCCTATAAGCAAGAGTTCCAATTCGTTCAAGTATAGGAAATGAACCAATAAATCTCGGTGCCAACTTCCCAGTTTTGCCAAATCTGATTACTCCTCTCATCGGAGAAACTTTCAAATAAACATGGTCACAAACAGCAAATGTCAAATCTCTTCTTCTAAAATCTGCATTACTTTTCTGTCGGCTTTGCGCGGTTCTCAATCGCTTTTTGATGAAGTCGACTTTATCAGATGCTTCTCTAATCATATCGGGTCCTAACACAAATCTGTTGCCAGGTTCTACCCAACATGCTGGAGATCTGCACGGTCTGCCGTATAATGCTTCAAATGGCGACATTCCCAAACTTGCTTGATAGCTATTGTTATATGAGAATTCTGCCAAATGCAAGTGATCTTCCCATGACCCACCAAAATCAATTATACACGCCCGCAATAAATCTTCTAAAATTCTATTCACCCGCTCAGTCTGGCCATCTGTTTGAGGGTGATAAGCGGTGCTCGTATTCAGTTTCGTTGCCATTTCTGTCTGGAAAGCCTCCCAGAATTTGCTAGTAAATATTGGGTCTCTATCACTGACTATGCTGATGGGAATTCCATGTAGCTTAACGATTTCTTTGAAATATATCTGTGCTAGACTTTGAGCGGTTCTATTGGATCTGACAGGTATGAAATGGGCAGTCTTCGCGAAGCGATCTACGAATACTCAAATGTTGTCATTACCTTTCCTGGTTCGCGGCAAACCATCTATGAAATCCATGGAAATCTGTTCCCATTTCCAACCTGGGACTTCCAACGGTTGCAACAATCCAGCTAGCTTCTGTTGGTCGCTCTTTACTAATTGACAAGTAGGGCATCTGCTAACATACGAAGAAATATCCCTCTTCATTGCCTTCCACCAGAAAGTGCGTTTGATATCGTTGTACATTTTACTTACACCAGGATGAATGCAAAGTTTAGATTTATGGCATCCATCTAGCACATCTCTTCGAAGGCCTGGAATTTTTGGAATGCAAATCCTATCATTTAACCTGAGAACCCCTTTATCGTCAATACAGAAACTTGTGGTTTCACCTTCCTTGACCCTCTGACTGATTCTCTGGATGAATTCATCGTCTTTTTGAAGGGCTGAAATCTTATCAATCAATCCTGGCGTAATTATAAGACTGACAATGATTGCGGTTTTTCTACTAAGCGCATTCGCTAAAACGTTAGCCTTTCCCGGCGTATACAGGATATCAAGATCATACGCTGCAAGAAATTCTAGCCAACGCTGCTGTCTCAAATTCAGATCTTTCTGGGTGTATAAATACTTCAACGATTGATGATCTGTGTACAACACAAATTTCTCGCCCAATAAATAATGCCTCCAGATTTTCAACGCAAAAACGATAGCTAGCAACTCAAGATCATGAGTTACATAATTCTTCTCATGCGGTTTCAGTTGGCGGCTTGCATAAGCGACTACTTGGCCTCTTTGCATTAACACTGCACCAAGACCTCTAATAGAAGCATCTGTCCAAACCGTCAAATCCTGATTGCCATCAATAATGGTTAACACTGGAGCAGTCGTCAGTTTCGATTTCAATTCCTGGAAAGCTTCTTCACAGTCAGAAGTCCACTTAAATTTCTCATGCTTCTTCGTGAGCTTTGTTAATGGACCGGATATTTTCGAAAAATCCATAACGAACTTTCGATAATAACTAGCCAACCCCATAAAACTTCTAACCTCTGTGGGTGTAGTGGGTTGTTTCCAGTCTTGAATCGCTGTTATTTTGCTCGGATTTACAGAAATCCCTTTCCTTGACACAACATGGCCAAGAAACTTCACTTCTTCTTGCCAGAAGACACATTTAAAGAATTTGGCTTTGAAGACGTTCTTTCTTAGAATCTCCAATACTTGTTCTAAGTGTTTTTCATGCTCGGGTTTTGATTTGGAGTAGATTAAAATATCATCGATGAATACGAGGACAAATTTATTTAGAACTCCCCTGAACACTCTATTCATTAGATCGACAAAGTATGCTGGAGCATTGCACAGGCCGAACGGCATTACTAACCATTCATAAAATATGTCTGGACCTCTGAAAGCTGTCAAAGAAACACACTCCTCTGCTATTCTCAATTGATGAAAACCTGTAGCTAGGTCCATTCAGGAAAATACTCTCGCTCCATTTAATTGGTCTAGCAGATCGTCGATGCGGGGTAATGGATATTTATTTTTGAGCGTCTGTTTGTTGAGGTCACGGTAATCAACACACAATCGAAGAGTACCGTCTGACTTTGGGACAAACACAATAGCTGCACCCCAATTAGAAAAGCTAGGTCTGATTAGACCCTTCCACAATAGTTGACGAGTTTGATCGCCTAATTCTTCTTTTTCCTTCGGAGTCATTCTGCGAATTGGATGTACCACTGGTCTGGCATTGGGAATTAGATCGATTCTGAATTCTATTTCTCTTTGCGGAGGTAAGTTTTCAACTTCTTCAAACACATCGGCATAGTTTCTAACAATCGGAATCTTTTCTATAGAAGTGGGGATAACTTGTAATGCCGACCAAAATTTTTCTCTATCTGGATTCGAACCATGACAGGGTACCGTAATATATCCAAGCTTCGTTCGAATTTTAACGATTCTTTCCGCACAATTTACTTCGGCTTCGTATTTCGTTAACCAATCAAGCCCGGGAATGATATCGAATTCGGGAAAATCCATGATGATTAAATCAAAGGGAAACTTGTAGGAAGAATAAGAGACTGGCACTCTACAATATGAACTGAGAATGAGAGATCCTCCTATCGAGTTATGTACTTCAACAGATTCTTTGAGCTTTCTCTGTTTTAACTTTAATTAGTGCACTGTGTTACTAGCAATAAAACTACGTGATGCACCCGTGTCAAATAATACAGAGACATGAATATTATTAATTGTAAGGGTACCTCCCAAAACATCGGGTTTACCTGCTCCATCGGAAGCAGCTGGCGGGCTCGACCCGTCATACACGTTAGCTACTGCGGCCTTCTTCAACAAAGGGCAGTCTTTGACAAGATGATCCGTCTTGCGGCAATTAAAGCAGGAGCGAGGGTTCTGAGAACCCTGGCTTGAACCTTGTGAATTTGTCTTCTGCCTCTTCGGAGCTGTACACACATTAGAACCTTGTGTACAACCCCGAAGAGGCAGAAGACAAATTCACAAGGTTCAAGCCAGGGTTCTCAGAACCCTCGCTCCTGCTTTAATTGTCGCAAGACGGATCATCTTGTCAAAGACTGCCCTTTGCTGAAGAAGGCCGCAGTAGCTCACGTGTATGACGGGTCGAGCCCGCCAGCTGCTTCCGAAGGAGCAGGTAAACCCGATGTTTTGGGAGGTACCCTTCAATTAAAAATATTCCTGTCTCTGTATTGTTTGACACGGGTGCATCACGTAGTTTTATTGCTAGTAAAACAGTGCACAAATTAAAGTTAAAACAGAGAAAGCTCAAAGATTCGGTTGAAGTACATAACCCGATAGGAGGATCTCTCATTCTCAGTTCACATTGTAGAGTGCCAGCCTCTTATTCTTCCTACAAGTTTCCCTTTGATTTAATCATCATGGATTTTCCCGAATTCGATATCATTCTCGGGCTTGATTGGTTAACGAAATACGAAGCCGAAGTAAATTGTGCGGAAAGAATCGTTAAAATTCGAACGAAGCTTGGATATATTACGGTACCTTGTCATGGTTCGAATCCAGATAGAGAAGAATTTTGGTCGGCATTACAAGTTATCCCCACTTCTATAGAAAAGATTCCGATTGTTAGAAACTATGCGGATGTGTTTGAAGAAGTTGAAAACTTACCTCCGCAAAGAGAAATAGAATTCAGAATCGATCGAATTCCTAATGCCAGACCAGTGGCACATCCAATTCGCAGAATGACTCCGAAGGAAAAAGAAGAATTAGGCGATCAAACTTGTCAACTATTGTGGAAGGGTCTAATCAGACCTAGCTTTTCTAATTGGGGTGCAGCTGTTGTGTTTGTCCCAAAGTCAGACGGTACTCTTCGATTGTGTGTTGATTACCGAGTCCTCAACAAACAGACGCTCAAAAATAAATATCCATTACCCCGCATCGACGATCTGCTAGACCAATTAAATGGGGCGAGAGTATTTTCTCGAATGGACCTAGCTACAGGTTTTCATCAATTGATAATAGCAGAGGAGTGTGTTCCTTTGACAGCTTTCAGAGGTCCAGACATATTTTATGAATGGTTAGTAATGTCGTTCGGTCTGTGTAATGCTCCAGCATACTTTGTCGATCTAATGAATAGAGTGTTCAGGGGAGTTCTCAATAAATTCGTTCTCGTATTCATCGATGATATTTTAATTTACTCCAAATCAAAACCCGAGCATGAAAAACACTTAGAACAAGTATTGGAGATTCTATGAAAGAACGTCTTCAAAGCCAAATTCTCTAAATGTGTCTTCTGGCAAGAAGAAGTGAAGTTTCTTGGCCGTGTCGTGTCAAAGAAAGGGATTTCGGTCGATCCGAGCAAAATAACAGCGATTCAAGACTGGAAACAACCCACTACACCCACAGAGGTTAGAAGTTTTATGGGGTTGGCTAGTTATTATCGAAAGTTCGTTATGGATTTTTCGAAAATATCCGGTCCATTAACGAAGCTCACGAAGAAGCATGAGAAATTTAAGTGGACTTCTGATTGTGAAGAAGCTTTCCGGAATTTAGGTCACTGACACCACCTTAGCTAGAAAGAAACGTCGTGCTCTCCCTACAGTCACTATCCCGTTTTTGACTCATACCGAGGTGTGAGGCTCGCGAATCCACGTTATACACAAAGCTACATCACACAGACCATGCTTTGATCATCAACCACGAGACTTTGCTTTGCAACAGAAGCCTTGATCATATGCCACTTAGGCGTGCCACACAGGCAATCCACTCCATGCGACTGATTTCTATCAATACATGACCTCTGAGCTCGTACGTCTCAGAGAAGGGCGTTAAGCAAGAAAATAAATTCTCCGCCGCCAAACAGATATATATTTAACAGAAATCAATCAGCACAGAACAAAATCTAATGTCAGACACACAGTCCATTTGCAAGTCCATTCTGGGTTTGAACGAAACCGGAGGCACCAAATTCCTCGCATATCCGTACAATCAACCGTATGTCTGGACGGCTACTACTTCAGCTCCTTCATGGTACAGTGGTAATGCAAAGAGGCCAAGTAGTCGCTTATGCAAGTCGCCAACTGAAACCGCATGAGAAGAATTATGTAACTCATGATCTTGAGTTGCTAGCTATCGTTTTTGCGTTGAAAATCTGGAGGCATTATTTATTGGGCGAGAAATTTGTGTTGTACACAGATCATCAATTATTGAAGTATTTATACACCCAGAAAGATCTGAATTTAAGACAGCAGCGTTGGCTAGAATTTCTTGCAGCGTATGATCTTGATATCCTGTATACGCCGGGAAAGGCTAACGTTGTAGCGGATGCGCTTAGTAGAAAAACTGCAATCATTGCCAATCTTATAATTACGCCTGGCTTGATTGATAAGATATGTGCTCTCCAAAGGAATGATTATTTCATTCAAAGGATCAGAGGGAGAATCCAGAAGGGAGATCCCTCAAGTTTTCGGATAGATAAAGAAGAAGTCTTGAGGCTGAAAGGGAGAATATGTGTTCCCAACATTCCTGCGCTCAAAAGAGAGGTGCTAGATGAATGCCATAAGTCTAAACTTTGCATTCATCCTGGTGTGAGTAAAATGTACAACGATATCAAACGCACTTTTTGGTGGAAGGCAATGAAGAGGGATATTTCTTTGTATGTTAGCAGATGCCCTACTTGTCAATTGGTCAAGAGCGACCAACAGAAGCTGGCTGGGTTGTTGCAACCGTTGGAAGTCCTAGGTTGGAAATGGGAACAGATTTCCATGGATTTCATAGATGGTTTGCCGCGAATCAGGATAGGTAATGACAACATTTGGGTAATCGTAGATCGCTTCACGAAAACTGCCCATTTCATACCTGTCAGATCCAATAGAACCGCTCAAAGTCTAGCGCAGATATATTTCAAAGAAATCGTTAAGCTGCATGGAATTCCCATCAGCATAGTCAGTGATAAAGACCCAGAATTTGCTAGTAAATTTTGGGAGGCTTTCCGGACAGAATTAGGAACGAAAATGAATATGAGCACCGCTTATCACCCTCAAATAGATGGCCAGACTGAGCGGGTGAATAGAATTCTAGAAGATTTATTGCGGGCTTGTATAATTAATTTTGGTGGGTCATGGGAAGATCACTTGCATTTGGCAGGATTCTCATATAACAATAGCTATCAAACAAGTTTGGGAATGTCGCCATTTGAAGCATTATATGGCAGACCGTGCAGATCTCCAGCATGTTGGGTAGAACCTGGCAACAGACTTGTGTTAGGACCCGATATGATTAGATAAAGTCGACTTCATCAAAAAGCGATTGAGAACCGCGCAAAGCCGACAGAAAAGTAATGCAAATTTTAGAAGAAGAGATTTGACATTTGCTGTTTGTGACCATGTTTATTTGAAAGTTTCTCCGACGAGAGGAGTAATCAGATTTGGCAAAACTGGGAAGTTGGCACCGAGATTTATTGGTCCATTTCCTATACTTGAACGAATTGGAACTCTTGCTTATAGGGATCAATTATCAGATTGGTTGCCTGGAGTGCACGAAGTATTTCATGTATCTCAACTTAGAAGACATGTGCATGATCCGGATCTTGTTGTAAAAGAAGCAGCGCAACAGGATATAGACACAACTCCAGAATTAGCACTCAGAAGAGAGCCATTAAAGATTGCTGGCAAAGAAACTAGAGAACTGAGAAGCAAAAAGGTTCATTTAGTTAAAGTGCAGTGGAGTAGTGATCCTAGAGACTGTACTTGGGAGACTGAGGAAAGCATTAAGCAAGCTTACCCTAAATGCAGAGTGGACATCTCTGACTAACTCTGGTGCAAGATACCTTTACAATACTTTGCATTTACATTTTGTTTCCTACTTTACTGTTGTTTCCTTTTCGAGGACGAAAAGTTTTAAGTGAGAGAGATTGTAACAACCCGGAAAATACGAGCCAATTTAAAAATTTTAAATTGGTCATTTCAAAGGAATTTGAACAATTGAAATAGAATATTTCAATAAAATAGTGAATTAGAAATAGTGAGTCAGTTTGAAAATTTGAATTCAAACTTTGACTGGCTGTGCAGGGTGGAAAATATAACGGATTTTAGCGAAACCAAAAATATTTAAATCTGTTTATCAATACCTTTCTAACGAATCTGAAAAATCGAAGTTTCATAACGGGAATCAAAAGTTATGGCCAAATGAATTTTCAAAAAGGTCGCTATGTAGAATATATAGCCCTGGAAAATTGATATTTTGCAAACGACTTCGGAATTCGACGAAACCACTTTTGTTGGGTCCGGGATGTCAAACTATTGCTAGGTTTCAAATTTCATAATTTTTGAAGCTAGTATGTGAGCGTGGCAAAAGAAAATGTGTTTGGTCAATTTCTGTTAACTTGGATCGACCAAAAAATGGCCATTTTTCAAACGATCTCAGAATTCGACGAAACTAGTTTTGTTGGGACCGTAGCGTCAAAACATAGCTAGATTTATTTTTCTGGAATTTTTCGAATCAGTTTTTGGCCCTGGCAAATTGAAGTGTACGTTCAAAGTTAAAAATTAAATGTTTTATACTTTAATTTGAAAAATAACTGACTATAACAGTCGAATTGGCCAACGAAACATATCCCATTGTGTCCGGGATGGAGGTATTTAGCTAGGGGCGACAGTCGTTGGGTTTGAATTGGTGCCCGTGTGGAGAAACAGTATTTTAAGATATAATAAAACCACGGGCCAATGGAGAAATTCATTTCATTATTTTAAAAAAATAAAAAAAGTGAAAACCCCTTTTTATTCCCCGATCGATGGTGGAAATCGTTCAACTCTTTCCCCCTAAATCGCCGCCGCCTTAGCCCCCTGCCGACGCCACCACCAGTCGACGCCGCCACCTCCCCTCTTCCAATCCGATCTACCAGCGTCACCTCCCTCCTCCCCATCGACGAGAACGAGGCCCAGGAAGTCCGACACTTCCCAGCGCCGCCACGTGCGCCACCGACCACCGAACCACCCCAAACCGCCCTGCGCCAACTCCCCTCTCCTCCCTCTTCCACGTCATCACCTCCGATCATCCCCTCGTGCCTCGGTTTTCGCGAAAACCGCAACCCTAGTTTTGAACCATCGTGAAAGGTTAGTTCTTTTTTATGTTTGCACTTTGAAAAATCATATCTTTATGGTGTGTTGACGAAATTCGATGAAACAGGAAACACCGGGACCGCAAGGAAGCTCTCTACCACATAGAAGAGACCGCGGATTTTTCTGAGTCATCTATGATTTTTAGCACTCCGAAAACCAATGTGAGAAATCTAAATTAAATGAATTTGAATGGAAAATGTCATGTATAAATTATATAAGCGAAATATAAATTACATACGTGTTGTATACCTCATGTACATGCGTGGTGTAAGTTATATAAGCGAAGTATGAATTATACATGCATAGAATAATTAGTATATGTGTTGAAATGCAAGTGAAATATAGCAATATTATATATATACTCCCCTCGTCCACAAACCATGGACGATATATATATAGTTGTGAATTGGTGTGAAATATTGGATGAAAATGCGAATGGTTGAATAATTGTTTGTGGTTGATATTGATTGGTTGTGGTTGAAAAATACCCATTGGTGATTGAAATGAATTGGAAATAATTGTGGAATTAAAAATAAAACATGCCGCCTGCGTTTGAATTAGATGCACGAATCCCCATTGTCAAAAACCGCGAGGTTTTAAGGTAGAACGAGGAGCCGTACTAGGGACGGTGCCGGTTTTAACTACCCTGCCGTTATGCTGCCGAAATTTTGAATAATATTCATGTGTTAGAATTATTTTCATATGTTGAAATTATCTTCATGCGTTGAAATTAAAATCATGTGTTGAAACTATGTCCATGTGTGGAAATGTTCATGTGTTGAAAAGTGATGTGTGAAAATTAAATTCATGTGTGTAACAACCCGTATTTTTGAATAACATGTTATAATGTAAATCAAGGCAAAATTAAATTCTAAAATCTGAATCAAGGGAAACGGGCTGTGCCATTGCGTTCGTCTCGGAAAAATACGCGAAATAGAGTTCGAGTTTTCGAAAAACGAAGTCCGTATGACGAAGTTATGGCCCAATGAAGTTTTCAGAAAATTCCAAGCCCGAAAACAGTTCAAATTCGAATTCAGATTCGAATTACAACTAAGGCAGAATGGGCGGGAATTTTCCCCGCCCCAGGCAGGGTCAACACAGGGGTCGACACCAGTGTCGACCCCCCCAATGGTACGACACCCATGTCGACCCAGGGGTCGACACCCATGTCGACCCAGGGGTCGACCCCCCTGGTCGGACCAATTTTTCTGGTGCATCATTTTGACATGTTGGGTCTTGCTCTGGAAGTTTCTGATGGGAGTTGATGGCTCAGATTCGATTTAGGGTTAATCCTATGGTCTAAACTACCCCTAATCTCTATAAAAAGACCCCTAGACCTAGCCTAAACCCTCATTAATCATTCCTACAACTAAATGCTGCCCAAATGTTCACCAATCATGGCCTCCATCTTCTTCATGAAAGCATGAGTGTCTCAAATCAATCTATGTCATAAAGGAGCCATCCTTTTTAAGTAAAAGAGCCATCTTTCTTTGTCTTTGGGATTATTCCTTCTTGTTCTCAAGTCTTGAAGTGGAGTTTATCGTCTTTGGTTGCGGATTTACTAGTGTGGCTTCGTCTAAATCTTATTTTATATTTATTCTAGTCTTCATAGCATTGTAAGCCCTATACTACTCTTAGATTCTAACTACGAAGTTAAATATGACATGTTGCAAGTTGAGTTTGGGCCTAAGTATGATATGTGCTTTGATCCTATCATGTTATGCATAAATATATTCTATGCATGTTTGTAAAGCTATCACCTTTGCCTTATGCATAGAAAGCTATAAGCTTTATGTTGAAATGTTGCATTATCCAACATGAGAACTCTCATAACCTTTATGATAACTTGCATATAATGTTATATGCGAACTTCTAGTCATCATGCTATGTCATCTAGGACCATGTATCACCTATTCGCTAAGTTTGAATGTTAAGCATGTAACATGCAAGTTTAAATGAACAAGTTTATGCCTCATATGCCACCATGTTTAACTTGTGGCCAACCTTATTACCTTATGCCCTTTTGTCATGCTTTTGCCAAGTTCCCTCTTTTGATCTATGTTATGTTATACGAAACGTACATGCGATGGGAATGCATTGGGTTGGGTAATATTAATGACATGAAAACATGGTTTTGAAATATGACATGAACATTGATTTGTGATTATGTTAGTAAACATAATGATGGACATGACACTTAGAAAATATGAGTGTGGCCAACTCGAGGTTGGGTTGAGTTTGTAGCATAAATCTACCCGGAACCGACCGGCTTAACTAGTGGCTACAAACAATAGGACCCAATGTGAGTAGTTGGTCATGTCGCACTTGAAACCCGAGGTTAGACTAAGTTGTGGTGTAAAGCTACCCGGACCCGCCCGGCTTAACTAGTAACCACAACAAGGTCTAATGTGAGAGGTTGGGTGCATTAAGTTAATTAATTAATGCCACATGATAGGGTTAAGTCATGGACTACTTGAATACTTAACCAATTAAACACGATGGATTGGTAGGGTTAAGTCATGGACTACTTGAATATACTTAACCAATTAAACCCGATGTATTGATAGTTAAGTCATGAACTGCTTGAATACACTTAACCAACTCAATACATGGTTAGGATAGGGTTAACCACACTTAACCCGCTTGAAACCCTAGTTGCATGGTCCTTTTCAGCAGTAACCTACTTGGAAGTATCATGGGTACCCTGGACTAGGCTAGGGTGGGGCACGATTGCTGAACTAATTGTAAGAGGCCAAAAGAGACGGCTGAAGGGTGCACCGGTTGTTCAAGCGGACCATGGTCGTGCACATTAAGTCCGGAGTTGAACATGAGCACCAGTAGGTTTAGACTGTGCGTGCTTGAATTGTGTCTGTGGTTTACACCTTAGGGCTGGATACACCCTGGGGTGGACCTAGCACAGTTAACTACATTCCACGATTAAGCCGTATGACACCGATACACGACGAGTTAGGCTTATAGGGAGCCGATCGACTAGACCGAGTAGTTGGACCTCGATTTAGGTCATCTCATGATGTGGGCCAGCTTTGGGCCAAGGGATCATTTCTTGTTTATACTTGACATGGATTGGAATACTAGTACACATCTGGTGCAACTTAACCTTGTATATGCGATGCCACACTTGATCTATCTCATTAACTTTTCACCATGCCAGTTATCATCCTTATGTTTCATCTCAGTTTCTCATGTCCAGTTAACTTTATTAGTTTTTATACTCATAGTAGATAGGATTTACCAGTCTTTTTGACTGACCCGTTTTCTTTCGCCTCTTTTCTCCGTCCCCCCCCCCCCCCCCAGGTTTGCTGGGTGGGAACACTGGTACCTAGCTGGATATTTAGCTGCTTTTCTGGATAGCTCATGTATGGTTTGAGCATGCTATGGCTTTATGCTACTTTGGGGATAGTTACTTTATGATTTTCTTTCCAGTTTTCAGTTGATGTTTCTAGACTATGTTTTGTGGAAAATAATGACCGAGTACTTTGATGTAACTTGACTATGGTTTTGAAATGTTAGTTTTATCCGCTGCTTTATTTACTCTGTTTTTAGTTATATGTTCTGTCTTGTGATATCTGCATGCATGTTTATCTCGTTTAACGCCCCTTCAAAGCTAGTGTCCTTGCAAGAGTGGCATTGGCGGAGGTGGGGTGTTACATTTGGTATCAGAGCACAAGGTTTACAAGATTTGAGCAAAAGGTTTTTAATACTTCCCTTTTGAAAAACTATTTTCAAAACCAATTAAGTATTTTCTAAGAAAAGTCTAGTTATTTTAAAAGGCTATTCCCCAAAAGCCATTAGCACTATCCTTCGTTTCCTCGTTCTTAATCTATCTTTTCCTTTTTCAGTATGGCCGATCTTAACCTTCCCGAAGGAGTAACCATTCCCGGATGGTTTCAGAGGTACTTGGAAGCTAGGGCCAACGATGTGGGCCCAGCAAACACCCCCATCGTAACTGAGGTTCCTCCTCCTCCTCCTCAGAATCCACAAGCAGATTTCGCTAAGGTTTGCAAAGACTTTAAGGCGATGGGTGGCAAAAATTTTATTGGGACAGAGACTTTTGTGGAGGCAAGAAATTGGTTGAAAGAAACTGAAGATCTCTTCGCCATCTTTGATGTGGAAGACCATAGAAAAGTTCTGTTGGCAGCATGGCTATTAAAAGAAGAAGCTGCTTATTGGTGGGAGGTCACCAATGCTACTAGACCTATAGAGACTTGGGCCGACTTTAGGACAAGGTTTGGGCTTAAGTTTCTATCATCTGCTGAGGCGAATCTGCAATTGGAGAAGTATATATCTTTGAAGCAAAGGGACATGACAGTGAGGGAGTATGTGAATAAGTTTAACCAGCTCGCTCGATTCGGGTTGGAAATGGTTAATACTCCCTAGAAGAAGGCTTTACGCTTTGCACGAGGGTTGAATGAGCCATTACAACGTTTAGCCCTATCTCATATACCCATGGGGGCCACTTTTGAAGGCCTAGTAGACATGGCATTGCTTCAAGGAGACGATAAGAATGGCAAGAAGGAAATCAAGCCTAATGAGGCTCAAGCCAAGAAGACAGACTCCAAGTGGGGAGGAAATCAGAGCAATCAGAACAACAAGAACAACAAGGGCAACAAGGCCAAGGCAAAGGACCCAAGAAAATGCAACTTCTGTGCGATTGTTGGGCACATAGCCAAGGATTGCAGAAAGAAGAAGAGGAAGTTGGGCGAGTGCTTTCACTGTGGAGAGCCTGGACACCTTAGCAAGGATTGCCCCAAGAAGCAAGGACAAGGGCAAGGACAGACTCAGCGTGCAGGACCTTCTGGAGGGAAAGTGCATGCCCTCAACACTGTTCTAGTTCAGGACCGAGGTAGTATTTCTGTAGAAAGCCTTGTTTATATTTCTGATTATCCTGTTCGCACCTTATTTGATTCTGGCGCATCACATAATTTTATTTCTTCTGACATTGTTGAAAGTTTGCACCTAAGTACTAGTCTAGTTGAGGATCCCGTTAGTGTTTCAAATCCAATTGGGGGTTCCGCCCATCTATCTATGGTTTGTGTGGATTTGAAGATTTCTATCTTGACCGTGGAATTCACGTGTAATGCTTATGTTCTCGGGTTCACGGGATATGGGTTGATTTTGGGCATGGATTGGTTGTCCAGTTATGGAGCCATCCTCGATTGTGAGCATAGGGTGGTGAGGCTCATGACTCGCCTCGGTAATACCCTAGAAATTTCTTGTAACCCTAGAGGTCCCGTCATGTTATGTTATCTTGAATCTCTTGACTCGTCCATCGATGATCTGCAATCTGTAAGGGTGGTCCGAGACTATCCTGATGTCTTTGAAGAAGTTAAGGGGTTACCCCCTAAACGAGAGATAGATTTCCGCATTTATCTAGTCGATAATGCCAAGCCAGTATCATTGCCCGTTAGGCACATGGCCCCACGTGAAAGAAGAGAGCTCAGTAAGCAAATCAAGGAGTTGCTTGAGAAGAATTTTATTAGGCGTAGCATTTCTGAATGGGGTGCTCCGGTGGTATTCGCTACTAAGGCGGATGGTTCGCTTCGTCTATGTGTTGATTATCGAGAGTTGAACAAGCTGACAAAGAAGAATAGACACCCGTTACCGAGGATTGATGATCTCTTTGACCAGCTTGTTGGTGCTTCTGTTTTCTCTCAGCTCAATCTAGCCACCGGATTCCATCAGCTTAGAGTAGCTGATGATAGTATTGATAAGACTGCGTTTAGGACTCCAGATGGATTCTTTGAATGGCTTGTCATGCCATTCGGTTTGACTAATGCACCCGCATACTTTGTGGACTTGATGAGTAGGGTGTTTAGGGAGTTCCTTAACAAGTTTGTTGTTGTCTTCGTGGATGATATTCTGATCTTCTCAAAGGATGAGGAAGAGCATGCTAGGCATCTCAAGGAAGTGATGGATATGCTTAGAGCTCATCAGTTGAAAGCCAAGTTCTCCAAATGCCATTTCTGGAGAAGGGAAGTTCGGTTTCTTGGACATATAGTTTCTAAGCAAGGCATAGCGGTGGATCCCGCGAAAGTGGTTGCAGTTCAAGACTGGAAGACTCCTAAGAATGCAACCGAAGTAAGAAGCTTTCTCGGTCTGGCGGGCTACTATAGGAAGTTCATCAGGGACTTCACTAAGATTTCAGCCCCACTTACTAGGTTGACAAAGAAGAACTTAATTTTTGCATGGGACTTAGAGTGTGAGCTTGCTTTTCAAAGGCTCAAGAGGGCCCTTACTACAGCTCCAGTTTTGGTATTACCCGATAGTGGTAAGATGTTTACCTTGTACACAGATGCATGTGGCACGGGGTTAGGTGATGTTCTGATGCAAGAGGGAAGGATGATATGTTATGGGGGTAGGCAACTTAAAGTTCATGAGAAGAATATCCCACTCATGATTTGGAGTTGGCAGCGATCGTCTTTGCACTCAAATCCTGGCGCCACTATCTTCTAGGCGAAAGGTTTGAGTTGTATACTGATCACAAGTCACTCAAGTACCTCTTCTCGCAGAAAGATCTGAATCTAAGAATCTAAAGGTGGATGGAATTCTTGGCATCATATGACTTCGAGATAGCTTATACCCCTGGCAAGGATAATGTTGTGGCTGATGCACTAAGCAGAAGGAGGTTGACTTTGAGTCCCTTGTTTATTGAGATGAAGAACTTAGAGTTCTTGGCAACATTTGATTTCACGACGATTGTTGAGTCGATGACGGGTTCATTAGCATCCCTTGAGGTTAGACCCACACTTCTTGATCAAGTTGGGGCTTCCCAGAAAGGAGACCCGCAGATAGTCGAGGTCATGGACAAGTTGATTCGTGGTGAGACGTCTAGTCACCTTGCTAGATATACTATTGATGATAAGGGTTGGCTAAGGCGTGATGGAAGGTTATGCGTTCCACAAGTAGGAGACTCGGTGCATAAAGTTCTCGAAGAAGCACATCACTCGAAGATGACTATACATCCGGGAGGAGATAAGATGTATAGAGATATGAAGCGCATTTTCTTTTGGGCTGGAATGAAGAAAGATGTGGCAGAGTATGTTTCAAAGTGCATGGTGTGCCAACAAGTGAAAGCCGAGTCAAAGAAACCCGGGGGGCTATTACATCCATTGGAGGTCCCGCAATGGAAGTGGGAGAGTATTTCTATGGATTTTGTGGATGGATTACCTAGGTCAAGGAAAGGGAACACGAGCATATGGGTCATAGTTGACAGACTTACGAAGAGTGCTCATTTCATTCCAGTAAAGAGCAAGAGGACCGCATCATGGCTAGCATCTATTTATCTTCGGGAGATAGTGCGGTTGCATGGAGTTCCTTCTAGCATAGTTAGCGATCGTGACCCAATTTTCACTAGCCAGTTCTGGAATAGTTTGCAAGAAGCGATGGGTACGCAATTGAATCTGAGTATAGCCTATCACCCCCAGACGGATGGCCAAACCGAAAGGGTGAATAGAGTATTAGAAGATCTTTTGAGGCTTTGTGTTCTTGACTTTGGTGGTACTTGGGAAGACCACCTTCCTCTTGTAGAGTTTGCTTATAATAATAGCTATCAAGCCAGCATAGGGATGACACCATTTGAAGCTCTGTATGGAAGGCCGTGTAGGTCACCATCTTGTTGGTGGGAGACAACCGATAGGCTTATACTTGGGCCCGATATGATACGGGACACATCCGAGAAAGTTGAATTGGTGAGAAGACGGATGCGGCCCAAGACAGACAGAAATCCTATGCTGACAAGCGAAGGGCAGATTTGGAATTCGAAGTGGGAGACATGGTTTTCGTGAAGGTTTCTCCTTTGCGTAATGTGGTACGTTTTGGAGCAGTTGGGAAGCTGGCACCAAGGTTCGTAGGACCCTTCCCTATCATAGAGAGAATTGGAAAGATGGCCTATAAGGTGGAATTGCCCGAGAAGCTGGCCGGAGTGCATAATGTCTTTCATGTCTCGCATCTCCGAAAGTGCTTACATGAGTCCGCTGAGGTGGTTGAACCAAGCATTCTTGAAGACGTGGAGGTAGAGAAAGAGGCAACCTTGAGGAGAGCTCCGATTCGTATCTTGGGAACAGAGATCAAGAAGTTAAGAAATCGAGAAGTCAAATTGGTAAAAGTTCAGTGGAGTGAAGCCGATGAAGATGCAACTTGGGAAACCGAGGAGAAGATGCGTGGGCTTTATCCATTTCTTTTTGAGGGTACATTCTCGACCTCTTTTCCTTTTACATATCTTCCTTTTTGCTATCCATGTTTATCCTGTTTATCTTGTTATCTCGTTAACCTTGTCATGAGAACCTTAAGTAGAAACCCTTTGGATGAAACATGTATTTGAAATATGTTATGCTTGATGTTTGCAAGTGGTTGCAAGTGGTTGCAAGTGTTTGCAAGTGGATACTCGTGGATACATGATACACATTAGGCACTAAGATCGGCTCACGCACTTTCATATTGCATATGCATGAGTGCTTATACTTATTCATGGATGAAACTTGTTATGCTATCACGTGGATGTTGCATATGGATGAATGTTATGTGCACTCATGTAGAGATTATAAATTATGTTAGGAATTTGCATACATATGGACTCATTTCACTAACATACATTGCATTAAGGAGGTATACTGAATCAGTAACCGCCTGATTTTTGCATTGGATAAGTACATATACACACACCTTTTGCATATGTGCATACAACATTTAGAATCTTTTAAGGACAATGATTGCTTATGGATGATGTTTTGAGTAGATGGATGATGGATGGTAGGATACGTTCTTCCTAACTTGGAGATTTCGGGGACGAAATCCTTTAAGGAGGGGGGAATGTAACAACCCGTATTTTTGAATAACATGTTATAATGTAAATCAAGGCAGAATTAAATTCTAAAATCTGAATCAAGGGAAACGGGCTGTGACATTGCGTTCGTCTCGGAAAAATACGCGAAATAGAGTCCGAGTTTTCGAAAAACGGAGTCCGTATGACCAAGTTATGGCCCAATAAAGTTTTCAGAAAATTCCAAGCCCGAAAACAGTTCAAATTCGAATTCAGATTCAAATTACAACCAAGGCAGAATGGGCGGGAATTTTCCCCGCCCCAGGCAGGGTCGACACAGGGGTCGACACCATTGTCGACCTCCCCCAATGGGTCGACACCCATGTCGACCCAGGGGTCGACCCCCCTGGTTGGACCAATTTTTCTGGTGCACCATTTTGACATGTTGGGTCTTGCTCTGGAAGTTTCTGACGGGAGTTGATGGCTCAGATTCGATTTAGGGTTAATCCTATGGTCTAAACTACCCTTAATCTCTATAAAAAGACCCCTAGACCTAGCCTAAACCCTCATTAATCATTCCTACAACTAAATGCTGCCCAAATGTTCACCAATCATGGCCTCCATCTTCTTCATGAAAGCATGAGTGTCTCAAATCAATCTATGTCATAAAGGAGCCATCTTTCTTAAGTAAAAGAGCCATCTTTCTTTGTCTTTGGGATTATTCCTTCTTGTTCTCAAGTCTTGAAGTGGAGTTTATCGTCTTTGGTTGCGGATTTGCTAGTGTGGCTTCGTCTCAATCTTATTTTATATTTATTCTAGTCTTCATAGCATTGTAAGCCCTATACTACTCTTAGATTCTAACTATGAAGTTAAATATGACATGTTGCAAGTTGAGTTTGGGCCTAAGTATGATATGTGCTTTGATCCTATCATGTTATGCATAAATATATTCTATGCATGTTTGTAAAGCTATCACCTTTGCCTTATGCATATAAAGCTATAAGCTTTATGTTGAAATGTTGCACTATGCAACATGAGAACTCTCATAACCTTTATGATAACTTGCATATAATGTTATATGCGAACTTCTAGTCATCATGCTATGTCATCTAGGACCATGTATCACCTATTCACTAAGTTTGAATGTTAAGCATGTAACATGCAAGTTTAAATGAACATATTTATGCCTCATATGCCACAATGTTTAACTTGTGGCCAAACTTATTACCTTATGCCCTTTTGTCATGCTTTTGCCAAGTTCCCTCTTTTGATCTATGTTATGTTATGCGAAACGTACATGCGATGGAAATGCGTTGGGTAGGGTAATATTAATGACATGAAAACATGGTTTTAAAATATGACATGAACATTGACTTGTGATTATGTTTGTAAACATAATGATGGACATGACACTTAGAAAATATGAGTATGGCCAACTCGAGGTTGGGTTGAGTTTGTAGCATAAATCTACCCGGAACCGACCGGCTTAACTAGTGGCTACAAACAATAGGACCCAATGTGAGTAGTTGGTCATGTCGCACTTGAAACCTGAGGTTAGACTAAGTTGTGGTGTAAAGCTACCCGGACCCGCCCGGCTTAACTAGTAACCACAGCAAGGTCTAATGTGAGAGGTTGGGTGCATTAAGTTAATTAATTAATGCCACATGATAGGGTTAAGTCATGGACTACTTGAATACTTAACCAATTAAACACGATGGATTGGTAGGGTTAAGTCATGGACTACTTGAATATACTTAACCAATTAAACCCGATGTATTGATAGGGTTAAGTCATGAACTGTTTGAATACACTTAACCAACTCAATACATGGTTAGGATAGGGTTAACCACACTTAACCCGCTTGAAACCCTAGTTGCATGGTCCTTTTCAGCAGTAACCTACTTGGAAGTATCATGGGTACCCTGGACTAGGCTAGGGTGGGGCACGATTGCTGAACTAATTGTAAGAGGCCAAAAGAGACGGCTGAAGGGTGCACCGGTTGTTCAGGCGGACCATGGTCGTGCACATTAAGTCCGGAGTTGAACATGGGCACCAGTAGGTTTAGACTGTGCGTGCTTGAATTGTGTCTGTGGTTTACACCTTAGGGCTGGATACACCCTGGGGTGGACCTAGCACAGTTAACTACATTCCACGATTAAGCCGTATGACACCGATACACGACGAGTTAGGCTTATAGGGAGCCGATCGACTAGACCGAGTAGTTGGACCTCGATTTAGGTCATCTCATGATGTGGGCCAGCTTTGGGCCAAGGGATAATTTCTTGTTTATACTTGGCATGGATTGGAATACTAGTACACACCTGGTGCAACTTAACCTTGTATATGCGATGCCACACTTGATCTATCTCATTAACTTTTCACCATGCCAGTTATCATCCTTATGTTTCATTTCAGTTTCTCATGTCCAGTTAACTTTATTAGTTTTTATACTCATAGTAGATAGGACTTACCAGTCTTTTTGACTGACCCGTTTTCTTTCGCCTCTTTTCTTCTGTCCCCCCCCAGGTTTGCAGGGTGGGAACACCGATACCTAGCTGGATCTTTAGCTGCTTTTCTGGATAGCTCATGTATGGTTTGAGCATGCTATGGCTTTATGCTACTTTGGGGATAGCTACTTTATGATTTTCTTTCCAGTTTTCAGTTGATGTTTTTTGACTATGTTTTGTGGAAAATAATGACCGAGTACCTTGATGTAACTTGACTATGGTTTTGAAATGTTAGTTTTATCCGCTGCTTTATTTACTCTGTTTTTACTTATATGTTCTGTCTTGTGATATCTGCATGCATGTTTACCTCGTTTAACGCCCCTCCAAAGCTAGTGTCCTTGCAAGAGTGGCATTGGCGGAGGTGGGGTGTTACAATGTGTGAATAAATGAAGTGTTTAAACGATAAAAATCGCATTTTTATAATGTATATGAAGTATGAAAAATATTCGCCTTATATATAAATGGTTTCAACAATAAAAATTACATCTTTCTTATATGAACAACATATATAAAATATCCATGTGTGGAGGTGCTCATGTGTTGAGAAGTGTGTGTACTGGAAAAGTTCATGTGTTGAATAAAAAGATCGAACAATAAAAAATTACATTTTTATTGAAACTATGAAGTGTTGAAAGCATTCATGTGTTGAATAAATATTTTAAATGATAAAAATATCATTTTTATCATATATGTGATATGCTAAAGATATGCGAGCGTTGAAATAAATATTTGTAAAAGGAATATTATTTTTAACATGCATAGGAACTAAATAAAATAGTCATGTGTTGAAATATATTTTAGTTCGCCAGAATTATCAATTTTGAAATGTGAAGTGTTAAAAATAGTCACTTGTTCAAATAAATATGCATGAGTTGAAATATTCATTAATTAGCTAATGATATGATTTTTGCCTATGCATGCAACATTAGAATGAATGGTGTTTTTAAACCAAAGTGAACCAAATATGAAGTTGAATGAAAATTGATAAGTGATAAAAATTACATATATGTACATGCATATCTATTGAACAGGTTATAGCAAAGAGGCTAGAGAAGAGGAATAAAATTTTGTGCCCGACAAATAGGTACACATTTACTGTTTTGTTTGGGTGAAGATTTTATGAGCCTGTTGGCTAGCCGCTTGGTTTTTTCTTTTTCTTTTTGACATGAGACACCCGTGTGGCTATTTGGGAATTTTCCCAGCCCCTCCCGTACAAAGGAGGTTATGGCGAAATTTTCCAAAATTTAAAAGCGTTAGTGAAATATTTGAAGTGAAAACGATATAAGAATTTTTGAATGAATTCTATTTATATAAATATATAAATACAAATAAAATTAAAACGAAACGTGGCCGTGCAGTTCGTGTTTTGAAACCGTGATTTCAAACGACTAGTGCGGGAAATCCGACCATTGGATTTTCCCGAAACCGCAGCCGTTGGGTTCGCCTTGGAAATATCTTTCCAACGGCACCAACTTTGTGAAGATCCGACTGTTGGATTGTCTGGAATGTTTAATTCAAATCTGAAGAAAAACAGCACCAGAAACGATTATATATATATATATATATATATATATATATATATATATATATATAGAAATAGATATAATTAAATTGAATCGAATAACGACGCTGCAGTTCGTAAATTGAAATCGTAACTTCAAATGGCTTGGAAGATCCAACCGTCGGATTTTCCCAAAACTGGAACCGTTGGGTTCGTTTTGAAATAATCTTTCTAATGATATAAAATTTTTGAAGATCCAACGGTTAGATTTTTAGATATGTATAAAACAAATTTAGTGAAAAACAGCGCAAGTGCATCGGCACGACCTGAATCGTCGTTAAATTAAATATGGTCGTTTTAAATAAATGAAAATGGCGATATATCGTTATAAAATACTATAGACGATATAGAGTGGAAATAAACCAATTTTGTTGTGTTTGCTTGATATGTGATGGTTGAATGTATTTAACATGAAAATTATAACTAAAGAATTGAAATGTGAATGTTGAATAGTCCAACCATGGGATAAATTGATTTAAAAATCTAAATATACGTGGGTTATTTGAAAAGGCCGAGTTCAACTCATTTCAAATAATCGATCGACGTTGAGAAGTTGAAGAGTTGAAGACGATTGAAGACCGACGATCTTCACATTGGATGGATGGGCGCTATTGATGCTCGTGATTGGAGTAGTTACCGTGAAGGAGCTAAAGGAGTAGCCGTCCAAACATACTGTTGATTGTACGGATATGCGAGGAATTTGGTGCCTTCGGTTTCGTTCAAACCCAGAACGGACTTGTAAATGGACTGTGTGTCTAACATTGGATTTTGTTCTGTGCTGATTGATCTCTGTTAAATATATATCTGTTTGGCGGCGGAGAATTTATTCTCTTGCTTAACGCCCTTCTCTGAGACGTACGAGCTCAGAGGTTATGTATTGATAGGAATCAGTCGCATGGAGTGGATTGCATGTGTGGCACGCCTAAGTGGCATATGATCAAGGCTTCTGTTGCAAAGCAAAGTCTTGTGGTTGATGATCAAAGCATGGTCTGTGTGACGTAGCTTTGTGTATAACGTGAATTCGCGAGCCTCACACCTCGGTATGAGTCAAAAACGGGATAGTGACTGCAGGGAGAGCACGACGTTTCTTTCTAGCTAAGGTGGTGTCAGTGACCTACCAGCCCTGGCATTATATATACTTTTCACCTGTGTGGTTGTTGGAATACGAGGCGCCTCGGTTATAGGTCTGTAAGGACCGGGAAACGTGTGTTCAGGAATTTCCAATCCTCAAAAGTAAGAGAGGACCGACCCTGAAAATCCAATGATTATAGTGGGGCCCTGGGACATTTGCTAGAGTGTCTCGAATCGGAGAGGAGCTTGCCCCTTGCCTCGACTCATGAAGGAATCCAATTTCCAGTACGAAATATGCGAATGTGATTGTATTACTAGTATGGCGATATGATATATGGTACCCATGTCGTCTAGGATTGATATTTATGATTGAAATCGCTTTTGAAACATATATGCACTAGTAATAATATCAAACGCTTTTGTTTTATACGTATGAAGCATTTTTGGCCATTATAAGGTAAAACTCTATCCTCCGGCTTGCGTTGCATTGTGTGATGGGACCTGAGTCTTATAATGGCTTCATTTTATAAAAAGTATTGCGATGATTTAATCATTTACTTTACTTCATGCACTAGCACTCATTGGAGTAAACTCGTTCCACGTAAGTGGCATGGTCCTTTGATTTGCCTTATTATTGTTGTTAATAAGTTAAGTTGATTTCTCATACCAGTCTCATGACTGACTCGTAGTTTGTTTCACCTTGCAAACTTGGGTGCCCTCATTTTCACATGCGCAGCCTAGTTACAGGTATCTGGCGCACTTTTGGCTCATGGCGGGGCTTGACTACACCGTGCTGACTTTGACTCTTTCCGCCATTATTGTATATATATTATGATTCCGCCATTGGCGATGTAGCCTGATATTTATTTTGTGTACTCTTTATGTGTGATTCCGCCTCTGGCGATGGTGACTGATTATGTATTATTATGCACTAAGTTGTATCCTGCACTGTGCTCTATGATGTGGTGATATCTATATGATTCCGCTGTCATATGTGTGTAAATTATCCTATTTTATGTTTATGCTATTATCTGTGATCTGCTAATGATGATTAGTGTGTTATATTCCAATGATTATCCTTAACACCATGTCACGGGGTTTTGGGGTCGTCACATAGCTTTTCCATAACCATAAATACTCTTTCGCTTTGTCTCAAATGACTCATGATTATAATCCATTCAACATAGTATATTCTACCCTAGTAATGCTTCAACGACTTCATCCTTAAAGTAACTCTGAAGCTTTTGAAGTCGAATACATAAGGATCGTAGAAAAATTACACTCATCTAACTCAATCTGCAACTTAGTGCATCTCAATTCGAGAGTGGAGTATCTGGTTAATGGATTTATTATATGTTGACATCAAAAGTTGGCTCAATAGCCAAATAGTTCAACGAATAGCTAAATTATTAAAATAAATGAAAATGAGGAAATAAGCGATAGAGAATGCAATAGAAAGAGACATGAGAATTCATAGTGGTTCAATGTTGTTTTGTCTACGTCCATTTGGAAGTTTTGTTCATTTTATCGTTGAATTATATGATTACAAGTCCTTGGACCAGTAAAACTCCGAATAGTACTCCGAATAGTACAGGACAAAGTAAACAACTGCAAAAAATAAAAACATTTTCCGTCTATGCAGCGGGCATTTATATATGAAGATAAGTTGGGAAGGTCAGATAACCATTGTAGATGACACCTTGGAGGCCCTGTTCGTTTGTGACTAAGGGAGGGATCGGTCCCATTCCCTTTATATGGATTGGTACTGATACCTCAAAAAAGTGGCCTTTGGGCCCGCGACTTCTTCAGCGGGTCCCGCCTAATACCTTGAACTACTTTGTGAAGTTTCATCTGGTATGGGTCAAGGTTTGGAGAGTTATGACTATTTGATTGTTGAAGTAAAGTTCTTCTATCAGTTCGTCTCGGAGTTGAACTGATCCCTCAATACTGACTAGGTTGATCCCTCACCAAAAGAGTTCTTTGGCACTATTCCGACGAACTAAAGTGATTGTTTTCGTATGATGCTATCCGGACTTGATCGGCCTTCAAATGATGTTTTTGAGCTGTTAGCCTTTGTAATCGTTGAGTCGTGTTAAGCCGAATAGCTTCTGATAGCCCCATAAAGTATGTATTGTGTGAACATGGCGTGCTCCAAATTGAAACAAGTCTTGACGATAGGAATGAACTCCATGGCTCCATGCCGCTCCTTGTGTGTTATCGTTATCCTTTGAGTTATGTACACCGATGAGTGTGCCATTTTTGAATAATTATGACGCTTAGTCGAGTTCTAGTGGTATAAATATATGATCCCGACTTCGTCAATGATTCAGCCAATTTGTCAAAACCAAACCATATGAATTGGATTTCTCCGGAATTTCAGATGAACACCTAACCTCTGTCGAATCAAGAAATTAGCTATTAGTCATCGAATCCTGCTTACACCTGAGTGTAAGCAAGTCATTGCTGGTTTGGAGTCCTGTATGCACTCGTACGCACGTATGTGATTTTGCGCGGTACATAAATTTTTCTTTAAGTATTATATGAGAATGTATATATGCATATGGTTATACATGTTAGTGTGCAACATATTAGTGTTCAAAATTCGATTGTGTTCAAGTATCGAACATACGCTTAGGAGTCAAGTGAATGTTTACGTACATACATGTACTCGAGTCACGGTATATGCATAAGCATGAATACATTGATCAGAAGTTGGCACGCACATTTTGACATAAATCACGTATATATAAGTTTTATATTGGTAAGTGTACGTTTGAACTTGATTCACTATCTCCTTGGTGATCCTATATATGTGTACTAACATGTACAAGCATAAGTATGTGAATACAAATGAGCATATGCACATCCAATCCCATTTTCTTCCTTTGTTTTTTTATGTAGATATAGTATCAGATCAGAATCGGTCTTTTGGAGGGATCGATTCCGATTCCATACTTAAGATTTTACAGTGGAATTCTATAGTTTAAGGGGTTAGCTGCCCCCAGTCATTTAAATAACTTAGCCCTTCTTCTCTCCTCATCATTCTATTTCCGAATCGAATTAACTCTTAGACTTTGACGAATTGACCTTCTTTCCCATCCGTGTATTCATCACCGCGAACCCATACTCTCGAAGCTAAGTGTCATTGCCACGCCATAGTCGATCCTTAGCCATCACCGTTTGATTTTAAGGTGGTTTCTCATTTCTTTTCGATAATAGTTGAATGTGAGAGGTCGTACAATGGACATGTCGATGCAAGGAAATACTAGACAATGCCTGACAGCAACGCTAGGTGATGGAGGAGAGGTCGAGGCAGGTGGAGCTCAATTCAGACAGGCGTTGAGGAATGAAAAGTGGTGGAAGGAAGGGAGAGGCTAAACTGAGAGGTTGATCCGACTTCGAAAAGAAAAGGAGATTTGGGAAAATTAGGGGAAGGGGATTCGATTCAGATCGACAATTGTGTGTGTGGCACGATACATGGGTTGGATTGGTGTTGACATGTGGTTTGAAGCAAGGATCAGATCAAAATGAAGTACAGAAATAGGAGGAAGTTTTGTTTGACATTCAAGTTTAGGTCGTCACAAACTCGTGCAATCTAGAATTCATAGATTAACCACTTTTCAATTTCCTCGATGTCGGGTCAGTTACTTGATCGTTTCACACACTAGAACATCCATAAATATCAATCTGGAACAATAACCCATACATGCACATATAATAGAGTATAAAACTAGACTATAGATACATGGCTGAAATATCGATTCCGAACTCTGTTTTCCGGTCCCGAGCTTTAATGGAATTCTACGATTCGATCCAAATGTTGATGAGATAGTTAACGATGACAACCACTTCAGGTATGGATTGAATCTCATCACTATGTTTCGTAGTGTTTAATTGAAATGAATTACGTGTGCATTCACGCCACCGCTCATTTCACACTAGTTTTCCCTAACACGCGGGTATAGCCCTGACTATGATTATTTACAAGCATAGTAAATTATGGGTACAAGAAGTTCCAGATGATTCAGAGGCCTGAAATCCATGGCATTTAGAGGTTTCTTATTTTAGGTTTTACCCTAAAACCTAATCATTTTTAATGTATATAAAAATCATATAAATATGTCAAATACAGCTATTGATTTCCCACCAGTTAGCATCATAACAATCACGAAAATCCATTATGAACAAACATAAATTTCGGCTATTTCTCCAGTGGACGAAATACTAAGGGTATGAGTGTTATTTTCCTTGATTATTTGAGGTAGTAAGATTCGCTGGTGAAGTTTCCAAGCTTTAAATCCTAGTTTTTTCTCTTTTCATCTTTCCTAGTTTAATAGTCGGCCACATTAGTTCTCTTTTAATTTTCAGAGTAAATGAAAAATGATGTCTAGATCGGCTCCTTCATTCTCCTTTTTCCTCACGCTCTCTTTTCAACTTCTTCCCTACGCTCTTTATTCACTTTCATATTGATCTATCTTATGCTGCGCCTAGGATTTCTCTGAGAGCACTCCTTTCAGTCACGCTTCCATTTCTCGGATCTACTTTGATTTTTGGATGTTTTGCTCCTTTCTACTTTTCTGATGATCCTGCATTGCTTAGATCTTGCGCAGAGACTCTTACTCACCTATTTTTTGCCTTGCCGTTCACCCTTTTTCCTCAAATTGTGACTGTCATACAGCTGAATGAGGATTATTTCTGGGTGGCTTTGAGTCTTCTTTCAATGATGAGTTTAGATGTTGTCTGTGAGTTTCATAGTTTCATGGGTTGTGTCTCCTGTAATAGGAGTCTTAGGCTTGATGTCGGCTTTTAGATATGTTTTATTTGGTTGGTTGGAGCTTAGGAGATGTGGGCTGTACTGTATTTCGATGGAGCTTCTTCACCAATTGTTACCATCGTTCACGGTGAAAACCTTGTGATTCGGTGGTGTTGGTTTTGCTCCTCTCTTTATCCTTGGTTTTCTTACAAGTCAGTTTGTTTATATGAGTAGTTTGTAATGGCATTCTTTGTTGGATGTTGCAACTTTGGTCAATTCACTTATGCTGCTATGTCTTGGTACACGCTTTTGGATCAGCACTGGGTTGATGTTGTGGTTGTTCTAGCTTGTTAGAGATGATGTTATTCGTTCTTCATGTCTATCTATGCTGATGGACTTGTTTGCCACTGTGTAGTTTGAATGATTTTTCTGGTGATGTGCAGGTTTGTAAATTTACCATTTTCAACAATATGAAATCGACTGTGCTGTTTTGGTAGCTAGGCTTTGTGATGGTAAGTGCCAGCTTGTACTGACAGTAGAGTTTATAGGTATTATCACATTTGTTTTGATGTATGAAATGTAGAAGGACTTTGCTCCTAACGTAATTTTCCTCATTGCGTGGAGAGTAAATGTTTTGTAGTCTAGAAATAATGTCTTACTCTAGTCCTGTAATCTACATAGGATGAACGGTGGACGAACCACTTTAAGAACAGTAGTGGTGGTCGGTTCACCTTAAAAACCGTTTGTAGTAGATTGGTAGTCTGCCAATCTTCCATACTTTTTTGTAATTATTATTTGTTATAATAGTAAGTGTTACAGAGAACTATAAAAATCAGTCGGTCTTGCCAAAAAATGTAGCAAAATGTGATAGGTTATGAATAGATATAAGAGTCGAAAGTTTACCCTTTTGCCTAGGGGTGAGCAATGTTCAGTTCAAATCGAATTAACCGACAAAACCGATTCATTTCGATCGATTCAGATTTAAAACTAAATCGATTTGTAAATTTTTTTTTGTCGGTTTAACTGAACTTTTAATCTATTATCTAATTTTATGGTATTGTAATACTTTAAATTATTAGTTTAATTATATAATACAAAGACATTTGTTGCAAATAGATCAAATCTTATCATTACATAAATTTTACTATATAAAATTTCTCCAAACATGAATTTATGTTTTACTTTGAATGAATCAATCATTTGAATAATAATACATCCTTCAAGTTTGGTTAAATCTGTTACCGACCGAATTAACCGATTTTAATTCGGTTTGGGTCGGTTCGATTTGGAAAATTTTCGGTTTGAGTTTTCTTAATTCAATACCAACCGAACCGACCGAAAGCTCACCCCTACTTTTGCCCCTCTCATATGTCCTTTTCTATGCATTGCTTTATTTGTTTCTAAAGCCAACTTACTAGTTAATTCATTTAATACAAATCTCATTTCCTCCTTCATTGTATTATTCCCAATTTAACCAATTAAATTCATAAATAATGTCATCAAAAATTAGGGGTATTACACACTGACAAGATAAGGGGCAACTCCTCGTCATTTAAGACCTTCCTCGGTGGACCTCTCTATTACTACTAGCTGAGTTTATTAGATAATTCCTGGAGCCACTTTATACTTCTCATTACTTAAGTCCTCCCGGTGGACCTCTCTGTTGCTACTAGCTGACCTTATTAGATAATTCCTTGAGCCATTTAATACTTCTCGTAGGATAGGCAAACATATGGTATTAACTTAGTGGCCATTTAACACCATATCCTAAGGCGAACTTTACCCCTAGTTACTTACTACCTAAAGGTAGCAAACTCTCCCAGAAATTATCGATCTCGTACCCAATTTGCCATTTAATACTTTTTGTTGGAAGAAGAGTTATTCGATCATTTAATACTTGACAAAGGAAGACCCTACGACTCCACCTATACTTTGAAAGAAAAGGATGAATCCAATCACTTAATACCCCAACAGGAGGGTCTCACTACTTAAGACCTTAAATCCGAAGTAGGCTATGCCTAAGTTGTCCTTTAGGTTTCTTCTTTCAGAATGGTGGCGAGCCTTGCAACCACTAACGACCTCAACACTTGAAGTAAATTACTAGAAACATTTCGCGCTACGACAATAATTGTTGTCATGGGTTCCTATGGTTAATGACATCCCACATCAGTTGTATGTAAATCTGATTATTGGAAAGTGAAGACTTTTGTCGGATAACTCGACTGACCTCACATCATTAACCTACTAAGTCTAATTCCTATATTAAATATAGTAATTATTCCTACGGTTAAACTAGAGATAAGATAGGATTGATTGTCCTAAGATAAAGTTTATAGCTCTAAGATTATTTATTGGACTTAGTATTAATTACAGTAATTACTACTCAATTCCCGATTTAATTAATTTAGTTACCATAACTGTCACATGCCATTAATGACCATAATGGTCATTTTTCCTAAGGCAATGGACATTCAAATAAGTATTGTTTAGGTCAGTCCCTTATTATTTCATTGTTTCTATTTATTGTAATTCCCATTTATCACATTAATTTCTATTTATTATTTTAGTTCTTTATTATATATATATATATATATATATATATATATATATGTTTGTTACATTAGTTCCCTTTAATTTGGCATTACAACCAAATCCTCATTTACTCTAATTGTAAACTTTCAAGATTCATTATCATTGCTTTTCACCTTTATTTACCATTAAAAATGATTATAATCGTGGATTCTCCATTTCTTATAAGTAATTTTAATTAGTACCTATAAGTAACGAAGGACATTCCAAATTCAAACTTACATCTAATGTTTACCTAATATTGATTATAATAGCGTTAAGTACGTGTTTTTTGGGTGGATACAGTGCGTCTCTCTCTCTCTCTCTATATATATATATATATATATATATATATATATATATATTCAAGGTTATTACGTGTACTTAATTTTAGGTTTCTATATCTATTTGTTTACAAATTTCTTAATTCCAATTTATTTACATTCTATTTCCAACTACTAACTAGGACAGTCCTTCTATTTTTGACTTGATGAGAATTCAAATCCCATTAAAAAAAGCATTATTATAATTTTTATAAATTCGCCCAAACATTTAAAAGGGGGAATAAAAATATATTCAAAATTTCAAGGAATATATAATATTTTATTTAGAATAGACAGTGTAATTACACGTAAAACACGTGATTTACACATCTCTTCCTTTTTAAAACATTGTATTGTTTATAAATAATATTTGTATTTTTAAAACGTTCTAAAATGGATATTTCAATAATACAAATATGCGTAGACGTTATTATTTTTTGTTCTACAAATGAAAACTCTATCAAGATTCTCGGAAATAATGAGTGACTAAGGAATTGGAAATGTCTCATATGGAAGAATTATCCTATTTTCTTGGTCTACAGATTAAACAATTACCAAACAAAATTTGTAAATTAAGAAAAATACTGTAATAATTTAATTAAACGATTTGAAATGGAAAACTCTTATGCTAAACCAACTCCTATTAGTACAACAACACATCTCGATAGAGATGAAAATGACAAAAGTGTCAACCAAAAACTATATCGTAGTATGATAGAATCATTATTATATTTGACCGCAAGTCGACCAGATATAACGATGAATGTTTGTTTATGTGCATAATATCAAGTTAATCCAAAAGAATCATATTTACGAGTAGTAAAACGTATATTGTGTTATCTAAGCAATTCTGAGGACTTCGGACTTCTTTTTAATCCGAAAGAGTGTTCTTTCAAGTTAGTATCCTTTAATGATGTTGGTTTTGGAGGATCTCGAACTGATTGAAAAGGTACTAGTGGTACATGTCAATATATTGGCAAATCACTAGTATCTTGATTTAGTAAGAAACAAAATTGCATTTCACTATCTACATGTGAAGCTGAATATATATCAACAACCTTCGCATGTTCTCAAGTCATGTACATGCAACAAACACTTAAAGATTTCAGAATAAACTTATCAAAATCCACTATTTATTGTAATAATACCAATGCGATAAATTTATCTAAAAATTTGGTTGACTATTCACGAACTAAACATATAGATATTCATCATTATTTTTTACGTGATAATATTGGAAAAGAAATAATAAATATGAATTTCGTTTCATCTGAAAATCAACTAGCAGATTTTTTTATAAAACCATTACTTGAAAATATGTTTATAAAATTAAGACGTGAATTTGGAATTGTATCATTTAAACATTTATAAGTTTTTAATTGTTTTTGTGCTTGTCGGTACTCAAACCTAGTTGCTTAAATGCTAGTCATATATACTTTCCATTTGGCTATTTACTTCTTGCTTAATCAGGAAAACACGTTTTATTTCTGTTAAAATATTTTCAAAGTTAAATTTTATCCACTAGTTTTATCTATTTACAAAACATATGATGGTTCGAATCTGAAAACACCTTTGAACCACAGATTATATTCCTGCATTTCAGAAACCTTTCACTATTTATACGAAGCCATATTAGAACAAAACTATTCATTCCTCTCATAAGCAAAGTTTTAAAACAAAACTATACCAGCTCCATCATGGCTTCAAACGTTTTAGACTCTTCCAAATCATCACCATTCTCATCTACCTTACTAACTCTAACTCTGAAAAACGAACCCGTTTATAAATGGTCTTCCTATCATACCGGTTATACACTGGAGAGGAAAAAGTCGAAACAGTCAATGATCGTCTCACCATCTATAAAACAAACAGATTGACGATATTCATCATTATCAAAAGCAACAATTAGAACTTTAACGTGAAATATATTTTGAACAAAAAGTGACTACGCGACGTTTAACTTTTCTAGAACAAATCGCTTTGAGAATTTGCGGATCAGCCAAAAACGTTGTGTACGAACTAACATCATTATACAATCTTTCATCGTCTTATAATCCTTGGCATCCGAGTCCGCAACATCCCCCGTACTCCCCAAATTCTTTGGTTAGAAACAACGAAGCTAATGAAAGAGTTGAAAAGGAGAAAAACAAATATCTAAAGAAGCTCGCTTCATCAAATTCTGAATAAAACTCCAAGATTGTTGAGTATAATGATGATATGTTGTATTCATGTTTCCTACTTTCTAAAAATAAATAATATCATGTATACGTATTTTTAAATTTTAAAGTTAATAATAAAAATTTCTTTCATGATTTACAACTTGTTTACATATAAATGTTTACATGAATATATATAACCAGTACATATGTTAAAATGAAAGTTTTCTCTTCACAATAAGCATATAAATCATAGTTATAGAATTATTTTTAGAATAATAATTATCCATAGTATCTTATATACAAACTTATTCGATTTACACATATCAATTCAACTCAAGTGATTGTTTCGGATACCTTCCTCACATACAAGTCAAATACATATAAGATTGCTTAAAAATTAAAATGACATATATAAATATTACTACTCATATATAATCTATAAAATTATATAATAAATATTAACTAGAAGAATATATAAGATCATACATAAACCGTATGTGTTGTTTACTATAAACCAATCTAATTTTAAAATATAGAAAGACATAAGAATATAAATGTTTGTTTGAGTACTTTTAAAAATATATAAATATACTTATAAAAAAATATGAGATCATATATGAATTTATATATAAATATATGTTTTAATATCTCATTTATATCTAATAAATTAATAACATACAACAATACAAGATTGTCTCGATGTAAGATTCATATTTAAATAATTTCAAAAAGGAAAACATAGGCATATCAGAAGAAGTCCAGATTCAGACGTTTGAAACAAAAATTCATACAGCTGAGTCTTCAAGCAAAACAAAAATTAAAATCAAAATTCCGCTAACTGAATTCCTCAAAACAATCGGTTGAAAACAGAGCTTGCTCTCGGGTTACAAACCTTGGCACATTCACATGTCTGAATAAGGCATTCAACCGGCTGAAATGTGTCAGATCGATTTTTTAAGAGCTTTGAACCTGAATACCTATTACAAAATCCACGTTATACACTTCTTCATCTTTTCTTTCATTCTAAACTTAACTTCTAAACCTTCATTATCAAATCCTCCAAATTCCTTAATCAAAATCTCGAGTTAAATCAAATAAAGATGCCTCCCCATTCGAAGAAACAAAAGCAAACAGTCACATAACCATCGCAAGATCAAATTCGACAATGGCTTTATAATGAAACTGTGGTTCAAATGTTTAAAAGCATGAAAGATTCAAAATTCTATCTTGGTTCGTTTTATAAAATTCTCTGAATTGACTAGATATGAAATTGAGCAGAGATTGCTAGGCCAAACCATTTTGATTCTCTCATTACTTGCACGGTAAACAATGTGAAATTATATCACCTGCTCATTAAGTTATTTCTAGCATACCTAAACCTTAATTTTGAGAATCCAGAATGTAGATATAATGTAGTTTGGTCGATGATTTGTAGCACTCATATATATTCCTTCCATTAGCAAGACTGGGTCAGATTTTACATTGCTCGCATTTTGGCACGGAAATAGATGATATAGAGTTTTACATGTCCACTAGAAACGAAGTCTCACACTGCTTCCTTTCCGATAGCTTAGTAAATATGAATGATTTAAAGTCTAGTGCTTTACGTGCCCAAGCACGTATAATTCACCGAACCTTTATTCGTTCTTTACAACCGAGAATGGAAAGTTACGAAAAGGTTTACAAAAGGGATTTCTAACTCTTTATGCTATATATAATCATAGGATAAAATAAATATGAATGAATTTCTTGACATAACTTATAAAAGGAAATATAAGACGATCCACTATGGAGCCTAGGATGAGCATGGTGCGGTTTGGTGCGGTTTTGACTTAAAACCGCACCCGAAACCGCCAGCGTGCGGTTTTCAAAAGTAGGAACCGGAACCGGACCAAAAACCATTGGCGCGGTTCAGTTTTAAAAGTGCGGTTTCGGTTTCAAAACCAATTAACAAAAAAACATCGTTCCCTTAGATGGTGATGCACACGAAATGTTTAAAACTGAGGTAGAGGCTTTTTTATTTGTCCAGTGTGTGATATTGATCTTCACATGCAAATGAAAACTCTTTTACTGTAATGACCAATCGATCCAATCCTAATACCATCTTACCATAAATGACATCAAGGCAAAGGATGTAATCCAAATCATAATTCTGATGGATCGAAAGCAGTATGTAGAACTTGTTTTAGATACTTCTCAGCAGTAGCATACCGCCACTTTTTAACCTCTACAGCTAATACAGTAAGAGCTTTGTCTGGTGGCAGGTCTTGATAGCTTCTCAAGGTGTTCAATATTTTCTTTTGTAGATCATTTCTATGATCAGACATTTCCATCAACACGTCATGATTAATCTTGGCAACTTGTGTTAATATAGCCGTGCAGTTAGAGTGCTGCAACATGTATTGCTGCTCTTTTGCTTCCATGATTGCCAAGTAGCGAACGTGCAGATTTGCCTGAAGCTAAATTTGAGAACGTAGCGTTAAAATTTACGTATAAGTAACATTCGGTGCGGTTTCGGTTTTGCAGTTTGAAAAAGGATGAAAACCGAACCCGAACCATACTAATGTTGCGGTTTTGCGGTTTTACTTCGGTGCGGTTTTTTAAAATGCGGTTTTTATCGGTTTAATGCGATTTCGGTTCGGTTTCGGTTCGTAATCAGTTTTCCTACTCATCCCTAATGGATCCTACATTATGAGGATACCCAACGATTCTCAAATTAAGCTAACGGACTCTACAGTTTTCTCGATTAGTGATATAGGTGCAAAGACAAAGATCGATATCACCACCCTCAATATCATCTCCTTCGCTCAATGACATATCAACAATGTTGGCATAATTACTCAACCATTCGAGCCTAAAACTTTCAAGAAAACCTCTTCTTTCTGGACTATAGAAGACAAAGATCGATCCAAAGAATTAGTCCGAAAGATACCCCCAAAACAAGCACTTATGACTCATTCCAAAAACCAAGTCAAACTTCACTCTCAAATTACTGGAAAATGGCAACAAGTTCAAATCTCCTCCGTTTTTTTCTTCGAATCTCCCCCCTTCACGATTCCATCTCCCCTCAATACTCCTCTTCCCCTTCGTGAACTTGCTTTCGCCTTGCCTGGTACATTGCAGAAGCAACCCTCTTGAAACTCTTGCCTTATTGCTCAGATTTGCATTAACTAAGCTGCTTCTTTGCCTTAATGTTTGTTTTGATGATCCTTATGTTAGGATTTCAGTATACTTTAACAATATCCAATCGTGAAACCCTAGATCCAAACATGTAACCATATTGATTTAATTGAGAATAAATCAGAAAATAAATAACTTGATTAGCGGAAGCGTACCTGAATCTGTATTTAATCAGTGCAATACCTGAATCCGTAGTCGGTTGTTAAACGAGAAGATGAATTAGGTTTGGTCTTCCAAATTGACACAAACCCTAGATCTGAAATCAACTCTCCGTAGAAGAGGTTAGAGAGTTGCTAAGGCTTGTGTAATTCGGGGACCGTAACCCTTTATTTATAAAGTTGGCATTTTGTAATTCGGCCCTTCAACAAATTATAAAATGTCCCGGTATCTACACATTAGACCATGATAACTTAAATTTTAAGCCTATTAATTTTAATCGAAAATTAGATCACTTTAATTAGGCTTTACACCAAAATAGCACAACACGTTTTATTTTACATATGTGACCCAATTGTCGAAATATTCCAACAATCTCCCCCTGGGTTACATATGAAATAACCTTAAAATGTGTTTAACTTTATGAGCTCCAAAATTTGCTATTTATAACATATGGTGTATCTGAAACAATCTCGCCCATTAATTGGGTTGACAAAGTATCAAAGCGGCATTCGTTACATTTATCGTAACTAAACCCATCAATGGTCACATATATCAATACAATCAAACGACATAGATCAATCATGGATGTGTAGCATGGAAATTACATGGAATGTGATCTATACATGTCTATTTCCAAATGGTCCTTCTTTAGTGAGATCAAATGTTTAATATTTAAACAACCTGAGTGCAAAGAAAAATTCATTACTTTATTTCTGATCAGAAAAAGAACTTGATATACATATATCTGTAACTGAAGTATAGAGCAATGAGTCATATGACAATACCAAATACAAACTCCCCCTGAACCAAAATATCCTTACATAAAAGTTACACCAATTGAGCTGCATGCTCATGAAAGACCTTAGGTGATAACCTTTTGGTAAGCGGATCCGCCATAATGGAGTTTGTCTAAGTGTGCTCTATGAATTACAATACATTTTTGCACTCTTCCCTTATTGGAAAATAATATATTCTTTACTGTCACAATATTACTTGGTCTTTCAATTCTTTATCTATAACTGGAGTCTTGTGACAAAATTTCATTATTATTTTCCATATTTGGATGTCTTATAATTAACCAAAGACGATATTTTCAAAATGGCGAAAACTATAAGTGCCTAAATGACACTTTTCCCTTATATAGTTTCACCCATAAAATATATTATCATTGCTAGAAGTGGATCTTTCACAGTAATGACATCCAAAATATCCGGATCGTAATTCTTTACGATCTCCACCCGATCCGATCTTTTATCTATGAGCATATAATCTTTTATTTTGTCTTTTAAAGATATATCATATATATCATAACCATTTGGCTACTAAATCATTGATCCACTTTTAAAATCAGTAAAGTATCTGTCAAATAATACACGCATATCCATATGTGTATATACATTAGTATGCATTAGAATTCACACTGCAAATGCCTGAGAAATCTTTTGCATTTCTTTAATTTCAAGGATGGTAGCATTTATCTGTTTTGGTAAAAGAAAATCAACTGAATCGCAGTTTATATTCTTAACCTTTGAAGCATTTATCTTCCTAATTCTTTTGTAATAATCCAAAATATCACCCCATGAACAATAATGGTGAATTTGAATCCCAAATACAAAAGACTAATCCATAAATGAGTTTCTTAAGTCGTTTCACCAATGTCTCCATTGAGAAATATAACTTTAATCTCCATCAGATAATGCTCAAAAGTACAAAATGTAGTAAGCTCCAAAGCGATCGATTCTAAAGAATCGTTTACTAAGTCCAAAAATGAAACATTCTTTAAAGAAAATAATTTTTCCTTTTAATAATAGCAATTTCAATAAAAGTGCCCTATAAAATTCAATATTACCCACTTGATCCCTTTTTGGCTTTGAATAGTTATTCATAACCAATGATCTTATTACTTAAGTTAGAGGGAAATTTCAAACTTTATTATCCATATAGATTTATACTATATGTTCATTTCTTAAATCCACATTTTTAATTAGTACCTTACATGGATTGATGTAAGTCCGTAGCATCATCTTTATCAATCCATTATTTATCTTTATTAAGAAATGATTCACAAAAATCTGAAATAACATTTCTTCTCATTTAGGTGGATTTCCTTAGTGATCTTGCATCTTGAGGTTGTTGAGTTTGTTTTCTTGAAGCAGTTTCCTTAGCTTAAAGAAAAATTATCTTCAACATCGTCTTATTATGGTTCTTAATTTACTTCTTCTTAATAAAAGAAAACAAATCTTAAACTTTAAGCGAAGAAGCAACCGCAGTTGAATCAAAGATAATGATTCTCTTTAAAGACAACTATTGCAATTCCCGCTTTAAAACTTTTCCTTAGTATGGGTTCATAAAAAAAATTATAAACTTTAAATCGCTTAGAATATCAATAAAGTATTTTATATCTTTATGATATCTCAATCTATAATTCCTCAGTAAACTGAAACAAAAATTATATTAATCACCAAAACAAAATTTGAGATATCATTACAGAAGTTATTTAGCATAAGCAGCCATAACTTATATGAGCTTCAATTACATAAGATTTTGAATTTATTCATAAATTAACATTACTATATCTTGATGAACAATAATAACCTAATATGTTCACCTTAGAAATATAAAACCGAAATCTGTCTAAATGACAGCATAAATAATATATCAAATAAATCCAAAAAATTGACTTAAATCTCAATAATAATTATAAAATATCAATTATATTTTACTTTATATGTCTGTATATCTCATTAAAGAAACAACTATAAATATATCCTTATGTTATTTCTTTTCTTTGAGATCTTTAGCGACTTCTTAATCCTTATTCATACATTTATTTACAATGTATATCAAATGAGTACTTTTCAATCATAAAAACTTCAATCTCTATTTTAATTACCAAAGCGCTAAATTAGCCCAATAATATAACATATTATTCTTAAAATAATTTTAATATTTAAATGAATATACTGAAGATAGCACCAAAAATAACGATATCTTGAGCGTCTTTAGCTTTTGAAGCAATATCTTTTTCCGTATAGTACTCATTTATATTTCTTTTACTTTGACTTTATGTAATCAAGCACCACAAAGAGTGCTTGATTTCTCTTATTGTTTTCACAAAACCGTTTCCATTCTCAGTAGATAACTTATACAAAATTAGTTATCGTTACCTATAGCACATCCTTGAAAACTTCTGAAGTATTTACTTAATGATCATTTAACTCTTGCCTTTGAATTCTATCACCTTTCAATATTCTTCATAACATTATATGAATATTTAACCGTAGTAGGGTTGGTTGTAACCCTCTTAGTTGCAAGAGTTAAATCTATAAAGTCAAGAACAAATAACATGCTCTCATACAAATCCTTATATTTATCCCAAAACAAGATGGAAATATTCTTTAATTGACAGATAATTCAGTTAAATTAGCTGAAAATGAACAAAAAATAAAATGAAGATTGACCGTATATGCTCATAGCCAAATATCAACCATAGTAAATTCAAATAATTGGTAAGTTTCTTCTCAAGATACCTGGTACACATTAATATCAAGTCTTTGGACAGTAATATTAACTGTAAGTGGTACTCTTGTTGTAATAATCAAACACTGACAATAAATTCAAGTCAAATAACAATCTTCCTTTGGGCCGATTAATTATTCACTCGAAAAACCTTATAATTGTCACGTATTTATCATCACACATGTGTAAGTGATTCGGTCAAACATTAGCCTTCCTTTGGGCCGACTGATATTCGCATGAATAACTACACACAAATATTAAACATTTTCATGAACCACCAAAATATAGAGGTCACTTTGGTGACATATTATTTTAAAGTTAATTCGCTACTAATGTAAAATATTTACAACTGTAAAGAGACACCAAAATTATATTTGAATTTGTTACATTATGTGTGTACAATGTACTTTGAGTGCCCTAAAACACTCCCGAAAAAACTTTAGATATTTGTAATACTTGAAAATGTCAAAATTATAACTATGTCACAACACGATTAAATCATAGCTATTTTAATCGGTTACTTTATGTTATCACCGTCATGGTATTATCTTAAGAAATATGATGAAATGAGTCATCGTAAATAAACAACATAAGTTATAGTTGAAAATCAGAAATAGACGGGATCCGAAATTGTATATAAATGACATAGTAAATGTCGTACCGAAAAACTTGAATGACTAACCATAATAATCTTTATGTATGCGCATGAACTAAAAATACAGCTGCTTTGTGCGCACACCATTAGCATATGGACTAATATGTTTTAGCGGTAACTTTATCATCTGTTATTACAAGTATCATGACAGTGAGAAAATTAATACAAAAGCGTACAGCTGCCAACCTCTTTGTATTTTCACCAAAAAATAAAATAGGCAAGATCCATGTTCGCTTTATCAACATGTTGGGTCAAAACTAAAGTCAGATTCTATTTTTTTCTTTTTAACCGCAGATGCGGATAGCATCTGATTAGCTCAGTGGAGCTTCTGAATTTGAATCCATAGAATTCAGTTCAAAGACTTGGTCAAAAAAAGGACAATATATTGTAATGAATAAAACAATATACTGGCAATTGGAACTATAAAATGGAGCAACTTTAACCTGTGACTTAATCCGTAGTGATATAATATAAAATACTACTATGTCACTTTATCTTTAATTTACGGTTTACCTTATCACCGTTTATTATGATGTCGGTATTAGAATGAATCCTACAAGGACTTTATGACTTGATTTCTTGCTGTAACTTTAAGGAAAACAAAAGGTATTCCACCTACTTAATATACACTAAGCATGCCCACGTGACAAGCTATGGTAAATGAATTAAATAACCATTGTCATGTACAATTGGATAAAGGTAAGTAGATGTATGCTATAAGGCTTCATATGTTTCCATACGTGGCATCTAAACAATGTTGCGTTACTGAACTGTGTATTTAAAAAATATGTTCTGTCAGTTCATTGATCCTAGGACTATTCTACAGCAACTATTTAAATTGTACTATACAACAATAACAATTTTGCCCGGTTTAGGAAAGAAAAATAAAATGACTGGGTCCTTACGTTGACTAAATCAACGAATTATGGGCTAAAAATAATAATAATAATAATAATAATATATATATATATATATATATATATATATATATATATATATATATATATCAAGTCATACGTCCCATAAACAAATAGCAGCCATATTCTGCGTGTCTACCGTATTCTGCGTTATAGGTACTCATTCTATTTCATACTCTTTCAAAATGTAAACAACATTAGATCAGGTCAAAAGTTGACTTAATCAAACCATATATATTTAAATATTGCTAGGTATAGCCTGTTCTTGGAAATTACAAACTGACGTCCTTTTTTTTTAAACCTTAAACTAAAGCTAAATCAAGTTATGTGTACTATTGTAACTTCATAAAACATAACAGCAATATGTTTATACCAAGATGAGCAGCCGCTGAATCCCCAAAATAAATAAATAAATAGAAAACAATTTTGTAATAGCTTCTGTTGCTGAGCACAGATCCGAACAAACAAAACATGATATATAGAGACGAAAGCTTTATTTATTCCTTTAGCTTTCAAAACCAAAAATTTCTCAACAAATCAATAATGGATAGCTCCGATACCACTTGTTAGGATTTCAGTATACTTTAACAATATCCAATCGTGAAACCCTAGATCCAAACATGTAACCATATTGATTTAATTGAGAATAAATCAGAAAATAAATAACTTGATTAGCGGAAGCGTACCTGAATCTGTATTTAATCAGTGCAATACCTGAATCCGTAGTCGGTTGTTAAACGAGAAGATGAATTAGGTTTGGTCTTCCAAATTGACACAAACCCTAGATCTGAAATCAACTCTCCGTAGAAGAGGTTAGAGAGTTGCTAAGGCTTGTGTAATTCGGGGACCATAACCCTTTATTTATAAAGTTGGCATTTTGTAATTCGGCCCTTCAACAAATTATAAAATGTCCCGGTATCTACACATTAGACCATGATAACTTAAATTTTAAGCCTATTAATTCTAATCGAAAATTAGATCACTTTAATTAGGCTTTACACCAAAATAGCACAACACGTTTTATTTTACATATGTGACCCAATTGTCGAAATATTCCAACACCTTAAGCTTCGATTTTTCACGGTGGCAAGATTCTCCTTAGAATACAACTAGGCCTCTCGAACGACTTGCCATCCATCTCTTGAGTCTGTTTTCAGCTAATGATGGTATGGTTTGTTTTGGTATTCGATTTTAGGTATTCTTTGTTTGTTGTGAAGTTGTGAGTCTTACTCCCGCGTCTTAGAATTTTTTTTTTGGGTCTGGAGCGTGGCTATTCTTGCAGGATCTGTATTTTGTTTCTTTCGTGTGGGTTTTTTGGAGAAGGTTGGTCTGTTTTCGCTTTTAAGCACCTCTGTCTTGCACAACATTTGTGAAGCTTTGCTCTGTCTACTGTGTTGTTAGTGGCGTTCCCTTTTCTGCTTTCCATCTCCCTCACGATATCTGTCTTGCAATGTCCTACCTGTGTTAGTCATAGTTTGTTGTGGCTTCTCCTCTTTGTAATGATTTGGTGGTTGTCAGTGTTTGTGCTATCTGTTGCAAAATGCTAAATGCTTTTCAGCATGTTTGATATGTCATAGTTTAGGTTCAAGTAAGCTGCTTTGTACGCTATGTCAATGATTCTGGTAATCTTGCTTCCTACTGCAAGTTTTGCTGATGTTTTGCCACTTAACTGCTGAGTCTTAGATGATGTAGTTCAACATTGGAGCTGCTTCTGGAGCAATTAGTGGAATGAATGTTAGATGTCTTGGAGTGTTTTCAGCGATGTGATGTACTATTCGTACACTGTTTTGGTTATGCTAGCTATATCTCTGTTTTGGTTCAGGTATGTGTAGCTTTTGTTGTCCTTGCTTGGCCAATATCGTGTTGAGATGTCTTGTGCAGTCTCATGTCAAATTGCCTAAGGATATTTGCTACAGTGGCGTTGTTTATTGCTGTGATGTGTAGTTTTGTTGCTGTTGTTAATATTTGCTTATGACAGTGATTGTAATAAACTCCATGCATGGAGTATGAAATCTTTTTGTAGTTTAGAAATAGTGTCTACCTCCAGTTTTGTAATCTACATAGGATGTTGTGTAGATCCCACTTTAAAAACCGAATGTGGTGGACGGTCCACCTTAAAAGTCGATTGTAGTAGATTGGTAATATGACAATCTCCTTTATTATTTGTAATTATTATTTGTTATAACAAGTATATAGGCATGTCCAGATGGGTTTGCATCTAATCATAATATGTATGCGTTTATTCAACCATGTGTGGACTATCTGTAGTAAACCTACATGGCGTGATATGAAAATTTTCAAATCAAACTCCAATTTATTTTCAAGCAAACATCTGTTGTGTAACTACATGTAAGTTTCCAAATATTTTATATGTAGTTTTTGAGTGTAGTAAATACTGATTATTTCCAAGCAATAACTTAGTGGTTATGCAGATTTTAAAAACTTAGAGGATATGTTTTTTATATATTGTATAAATTAAAAAAAAAAAAAAAAAAAAAATCATTTTTTGATTAAAAGAGAAAGACATTCAATAGCAAAAACATCACAAATAGTACTATATATACAATAGGCTAATGAAAACAAATTGAAAATGGATGCAGCACCTAATGAGTTAGTAATAAAATAATATAGTCAATTCACATATAAGAAAAATGAAACACAATGAATTATACTTAGTTAAATTACAAAGACACCTAAGATATTCAATAGCCAAAAATCTTGCTTGAGATTATATACCGGAAAGTGAAATAGTTTTTTTTTTTATTTTAAATCTAACTGGATTTCGGATTTGATCAGATCTAAATGTGGATTTAAATGGAGTTAGAAAGATAGTCAGCTAACAATATGCAATGAATCACTATTTTCTGATGCTACAACTCCCATTAGAGAAGAATGATTAGTGTTAATAATTGATAATGAATTATGTGATCATATTAATCTTATTATATGGATGAATGTGATGGATAAGGTATTTATATTCATGCACTACCTTGTTTAAATCAATCTTTATGATTTCTTTATAGATTTAAATTTCTGGGTAACTGAAATAGAAATTTCAAAGCCCATGAAATATATTTTTTAACTCTTTGTTCATACTTTACGGATGGAGTTGCTTATAAGTCAATTCATAATATTTTACCATAGAATAATTAATGAGCGGATGAATGTGGAGTTATTTGGCATTAAATTAATTCATTATTGCCTATTATAGTTTATTAACTATTGTTCACCATTTATTCGACCATTGAAATTCTTCTTTATTCAATCATTCATATTCAAGGTGAATATTTTTTTTCTCACGTTCATTTATTTCATTTATATTTATTTTATTTCAACATGGATTGTTTCAATTTCAGTTAGTATCCATTACTATATCAATATCTTCATTTCCCACTTCAACTAAAGTGCAAGTTCAAAAAAGTGTACATTGCTCTAAGTTGAAGATAGTAGTGTTTTAATACTTTTTGTGAACTCAAATAGTCAAAATTATGATTTAATTGCACTAAGACATAAGACATATGAGTTTCAAATAATGATAGGTATTGATGTGTAGACAGAATCACAAAATCACTCTAAGCCGTAAATATATAAGGAAAAATGTAGTAGCTATGTTGTTGCCCCATGACCATTAAAATCCTATGTCATCTCTTTTGCATTTCTAATATGAGTGACCGGAGACAATTGCCAAACTTTTTAAAATAAGCAGAAAGTAATTTAACATAAATAATGAAGTGTTAAAATTTAAGCTCAACAAAACAAAGTCAATTTCCATAAAGAACAACTTCTTAACTTTAAAATCAAATATTAATGACATGTTTCAATGTTTTTAGTGGAAGAAGTATATTAATTGAACTCGGCCCTCTATATGGTACATCAATACTCAAAGGCTCAGCACACGTATTTACTATGAATTTTTTTCCAAAGCGACGATGATGTCCCACTAAGAGACCTATAGTATGTTCAATAATATAATTAGTTAAATTGTAGGATCGTAGGACAATTGCATTACGCTAACAATTAATAAACTATGTACATTACTAATCAGTCAATAACATCAGTTGGGCATCAATCATTGTCCAACGTCAGCGACTACAGGGCATTCCATGAATGATGTTGCATGAACATTTAAAGTGCAAATATTCTATTGAAATAAAATCACATAAAGTAATGCTTGTTAGCAAATTCAACATTAGATGTTCGAAGAAACTGTGTAAAATACACAGTTACAGGAAAAAAAATTGATTTCATATAATCAATGTCAACAAAATATACAGTTGGATTATGTAATACGATATCTTTGTAATTACAAAAGGTTTAAATGACCATTGGACATGTAGGACTAAAAAATTTAAGTAAAATCACTTTACTGTAAGATGATGGATATGCACATGTAGCACTTTTTTTCATTGAAATAAGATTTTGATTATGCAAACGGACAACACGTAATGATACAGAAGCTAAATGCAATGACAATGATTTAACAAGTCAGATAACCCTGGCACAAAAAAGAACAAACGATGGAAATTACATTCAGCTCCCCCTGCTGTTCTAGTCATCGTTTTCTTCTTCTTCTCCACTTTCATCGTCGTCATCTTCAACATCAGATTTAGGTTTGTCCGACTCCGCTTCCTCTTGTGGTGTTGAATTTTTGCTAGCTCCATCAGAAAATTTCTTATTGTGAGCGACCATGATTTTGGTATACTCCGTCTTTCGTTTTGCTGCTTTTTGCCTCATAACGTGCTTTTTCAGATGCTGTCATAGACTTCCACTTATCACCAGCCGTTTTCCTATGGCAGAAACTTGTTTGTTGTTGGGATTCTTTTATTTGAATACCTTCCTGAAGTTCTCCACGAAAACAAAGAAGGCGCTAGGAGGCATGCTGGGATCCTTCGCAGCTTTTTCTTTTTTCACCTCTTTCTTTGGCTTTTTAGCAGCCTTTCTTTTCACCGAAAGCTTTGAATCAGCTTTCTTCGAACTATCTGCCTTTGCTTTTGCTTTCTCCATCTTGTTCTCTGAGTGTATTTGGAAATTTTATGGTTTTGCATGTAATACTTAAAATTAGATATTGAAATAAATATAAAAGAAATTTTATGTCACATCAATTTAAATCGGAATGTTTCTGTTTATGTAAAATGTACAAACTGGCCATCGTGGATCACTATTTAATGTACTCTAAACTGGATTTTTAACTTAGTAATATTATAACTAAAGTGTTTTTCTAAAAGAATTAAAGTTAGGTTACCAATTTCACATTGTTTAAATGTTTCAATTGAAAAAATATGTAATGGCCCGTAAATCCGTACTATTTGAGTTGACTAAATACACCATACGTCCAACCCAAATTGCACAGAAATACGAATCATTATGAAATAAGATGAAAAAGATAGAAGAAGAACAGAAACAACAACACAGAATCTCACATCGCAGCGGAATAAAATATAATATATATATAACAGTTTTTGGAATACAAAATTTTAACTGTATATACATATCATCATCAGAGTACAACATTTGTTCATCACATACACAACACAGCGGAATAAACTCTCTCTATATATATATATCAAATATTGAAGCCTCCTGCTCCAAGCTCCTTCAAGGATATCTGAAAATACCTGAAATACTTGCTTGCCCGTACAAATTTGGACACCAAAGAATTTAGGGTAAAACAAAACAAAATAAACTCTGGGTTAGTCATGAGACTGGTGTGAGTAATCTCCAATCATTGGTCTAACTTTTAAAAATCATTTTTTTTATAAAGATAATCATAAGACCGATCCACACATAAACACAGATGGTTTTTACCTTAAGATAACCCAAAACATCTTTTGAAATCAATATTATTCTGATATTATAATAGTGTCTAAAACAAGTAAATAACAATCTAGCAGAACGCTTGCATCTCACGCTCAACATACACAGTATACAATCAAAACCACGGGCTCTTATTGGAGAATGGATTCCAACTGGAAAGGTATGGGACCACCTTCCGACAGTGTATCTCTAAAGAGGAATACATTGGGTTCAATAAGAACATCTTGCAATCCAGGCTAAACATGACCAGCCCCTCACTTCGCTTGAGTGTACCGAATATATTGTCACCAATGGTTGGGATCAGCAACCGTTTCCCGAAAGGGACAACATCGAAAGATTAAAGAAGAAAATGTAATTTCTCTAGATCAGGTGACAATGCATTCTACTTGGGTGTGACCCACTTAGCCATGCGACATACCCGATTTTATACCATTTCCCGGTTCCTAGGCTTGAGGTTACGATTGCTTACCTTTCATTGATAGCACAATCACTTTGAATGCTACATTATTAGGTCTGTTAGTCACTAATTGATTTGCGCAAATATATTCCAGATATTATACTAAGAGAATAAATTCTCCGCCACCAGATGTATATTTGTACAGACCAACATATGTGATTATTGGAAATACTCTGTCAGACATTCGTCCAGACATGTTCCTTTTAGGACTGAACGAAACCAAAGGCACAATTTTCATTAATCCATCTTATGCAATTTCTTCCTAGGATTAATAGAAAATGCCCTTGCACTTTTCTCCATCTTCGATTGTCTTCGTATAAATCCGATTCGCAACGCTTTTGCCAATACGGAGTGGTTCTCGGATAATAATCCAACCGGCCTCTCCATATTGACAACGATATTGGTCAATACCTCGATAATCGGTTATTTAACTATCGACGAAAAACAAACATTCATCCAAAGCCACGGACAATCACGGACCCTTAATTAATATTTTATTAATTAAAATCACTTCTCCATCTCCTTATCAATATTTGTTAACCCAATATTTTCAACAATCCTCTTGGCCTCTTACGCTATTTGGAAAACATTTTCATATATCACCTTCTTTTATTTTTTATACTTAGAAAATATTTTATATTTATAATTGGAAAATATTCAATTACTTATCTCTTTCCCAAACTCATTTATTTCTATGATTAGGAAATATTCGTTAGTACATTTCCAAATTTCCACTTATTTAGGTTAAAACGAATGTTGTGTAAAACATCGTTACAACAACCCACAATACTGCATTCAACTAAATCTTATTTAAGATTGTTTTTCAAGACTAAATCTTTTTATTTATTGGTTAATAATGAAATCAATCAAGTTGGGGTATAATTACCTCTTAGACCTTGACTGAAAACATCCTTAACTTCAAAACAGACAAGACCACTTACCTCGAATAATCATCACCATAATAACCAATTATTCATTTTCAAAAGGTGTATACGTTTCTCTTTCTTTTTTTAGCAGATTTAGCTATAGATTTCCTTATTGTTTATAATATTTTATTTTAAGTTCGTTTCCTTATCGAATTATATACGTGTGTGTGTGTGTGTCTATATATATATATATATATATATATATATATATATATATATATATATATATATATCGATATATTGATTTCAAATTATCATATTTTCTTAAAAATATTCTAACTCCTTAAATTTCTGGAAAATTTCTCCAGCACCTCCTTTGTACTACTCAATAGCTCAAACCCCATCTCGCCTCTCTGGACCCTTTCCATTCGAAAGGAAAATCAAAAAGCCAAGTGGCTTGCCCGATAGGCTCATAAAATCTCATATGGAATTTAAACGTGTACCATTTTGTCGGGCACTCGAATTATAATCTTCATTCTCTTCATTTCTTACCTATTTCACATATATACCCCCATTCCCAATTTATTCCAACTCAACCCAATCATTTTAACGCAATTCGCTAATTAATTCTCTACTTAGCTCTTTTGTCATTTCATTTTTTTATTTGAACACATCACGTTCATATACAATTCTAATTTGCTTACAAACCAATTGAATTCCGTTACTAACTCAAGTTTCATATTCGATTTCGAATATAAATTTACAAATCTCATTCACTTATCCAAAGCCTAATTTCAATTCAAAACTCCATTAACTAATTATTCTTCAAATTAGTTAATTCTTATTCAGTAATTAAAAATCTGTTTTTTGTCTCAAAAATCAATCCATTTACTCCACTTGAGTTCATACGTATTTTATAACTCAATTCTAGATTTTTCTAATGGAAATCTAATGTTTATTTGCTTAAAATCCTTATATTAATTTAAATAAACCGTTATAGTTTTATAATGGTTATAGCGTTGTTTTTCTGGAAATTTGATTTTGACATAACTCAAAATCTATACGACAAAATCCATAATTTTCTCTTCTATTATAATACTATTATTCAACCGGTCCTAACGATTCTTGTTTCAAAGAATTTTGACTTACAATGAGTTCTATATACTCAACCGAAGTTCGAAACGTCAAATTACGAACTACCGCGCTGCGGCGAGTTCGTTTTAAATTATACTTAAAATTAAATGTTTAAACTTCGTTTATAAATAAATTCCACTCCGTTTATTAAATATAAATTAAACCCATTACAAATTTATTTATAATTCAATCTTATATATTATGTTCCTTTGGAGATAAGTTATTTTATAAAATTAATAAAAATCGAATTCTAATTATTAATCCTTTGGATTTATTTCAATTTAGTTTATATTCCGAATTCTGGAATAAAACCGTCGTTCCTTCTTCGAAAATATTTCCAATTCACTTTCAAATTCATACTAGAATTTAAACCTCTAAATTATCTAATGATAATTTTTCTTACTTAATTCATAAACGTTGTTTATTAATTTAACTTCCTTGTTTCATAATTTAAAACAAGTTTCCATTTCAAATCTATTTGAAACCCAATTCCTATTCTGGAATATTTTATTAATTATAACTTATATATATATATATATATAAACAGTGAATCTATTTTCAAGTTCAAATTTAAACTTCTATTTAATACAATTCTAATATCTTTTTTGAAAATATTTTATTTAAATGAATTCTATCTAATCGAATTCAAAATAATCATAAATCCATACAGATTTATTTTAATTTAATTTACATTCTGAACATCAGAATTGAATTCATCATTTATTTTTGAAACTAATTTCAATTCCCTTTTTTAAAATTCACATCTAAATTTACATTCCTCATATTATCCAAATGAAAATTATTTTATTTTATTTATAAACACCGTTTATAAATTCATTTCAAATTCCCACATTGTCCAATGAAAATTATACCATTTAATTTATAAACACTGTTTATAAATGCATTACTTGTTTTATTACTCAAAACAAGTTAATATTACTTCGTCTGTTCGGAATTCAAATTCTATTTTTTTAGAAAAATAGATTTCCCTTTTTTTAAAAAACCTTAAAATCCCTTTTCACGATATTTTTATATATTAATATTAGGGCCAGTTATATTAAAACATCCAAAATACCCAATTATCAATCATAGATTTTCTAACACATTATATATGATAGTGTGTGTGTGTGTGTACACACACACACACACACACACACACACACACACATATATATATATATATATATGAAAACAAACAATAATGAATTTTGAGGAATCCGGTTGAATCCCTCCAACCTGTTTTTCCCGCACCCACAGATGTCAGCCAACCTAAATAATACTCATCCTGCTTCAAGGTTGGATTTCACGGCATAAATGGTCATCCACTATAATATATTGTGGGACGCATAAGTTTATCCGCTAGTGATACTGCGGGCATCCTTTAATGGTACTGTGGGAAATATCCAACCACCAATATATATATAATAACCACAAACACTAAGCCTAAATAACTAATATATATAAAATAGCCACAATAATATTTCAATGCATCCAAACAACCAACAAACAACATATAAATGATTTAAAATAAAAATTCGTTTATAATAAAATTATAAACGAATTAAGAGAGTGGGTTTACTCACCGTGATTTTATGTGTCGATATAGCGATTTGTTTTCAATTAAATTAAACATATGTTTAATTTAACCGAAAATCCTCACTAGTTCCAACTCGCTTCAAATCAATTCCAATGTGACGCCAACGATCATACGAATCCCATAGACTTTGTTTGATTCTTAATATCCTTCAAACTTGCCTTCTCTTTTATGAAGTTTAAGCATATGATCTCTCATTCAAACGTAACCCTCCAGTAAAACAAACCCACCATTTTCGGATCGAAAATGTTGCTCCACCTTTCTACCTTGAATCAGACAACTGCTTTACATCCAATCAGTCATTCACCTCCCTCTTCCACGGTCATTGAAACCCCACTGTTCTGTTCTGCTTTGCTTAAGCTAACCCTTTTTCATTCCAATGTGCTATCCATTGTTCGATCTCTCCATAGTAATCCACAACACTATCTGCATTCTCTTCTTCCCTTTCTCTCCTCAAACTTGTCACGGTGCTCATCATAAATAACATCTCGCATCCTCCTTTCAACTGAAAAACATCTGGACGAGTTTACCCTGGGAGAGAGTCGCGACTTCGACCAAGAACCCAAGCAACTACAGGTAGCGTGCGAACCATTTCATCATAGAAACCCATCAAACACTTCTACTCGATGCTAAATCCTACCGCCACCATTAATCCGTGCTCCATTTCTCAAAACAATGCCTAAAATAGCAAAAATCTCGAACCCTAACTGTACTCAATATCAATCATCAGGAATTAACGTTTCTAATCCTTCAATGAATATCAGCGGAAAGCCCTAGAGAGAACAAACTCATTGAATTCGAAATCAATTTATTATATTATTATTTATTTTTCTGGAAAGGATCGATTTCATTTATTTTTTTAAATTGAAGAGGGCTGGTTTGAAAGGGGAAATGAAGGTGCGGTTTTTTCAAAAGGGAACGAATTGTTGTTTGATGAAGAAAAAAACGAAGGCATTGTTTGTTTTTGAATGAGGGAATTTTTCACTGCGCTGAGAAGAAGAAATAGAAGTATGAAATAAGGAAGAGTCGTATATATTTAAGTCATTGAAGTGTATCTGAGAAGCTAATTGGATTAGTGTATACAAGAAGCTAAGTAAATTCTATATTTTTTTAATTTATGAAACTTACTTACGAAGTAACACAATAAAACTATCACTAATGAGCTCTGATTGTGATGAAAATTGTAATCTTAGGATAACTTAATATTTCGGACATGATGGAACTGGTTTCGTTAAATTCCGATATCGTGTGTAAAACTTCCTTTTTATTTTCAACTTGAATCGATGCGCATTTAAATTGCGCATGACCACATATATATTGATTAATATGAAACTTGAAATCTAGGCAAAATTAACTATTACAGATTTTATAAAATTGGTTTCATTGAAATCCGAAGTCGTATGAGAATTGGTTATTCTTATTTTCCATATTAAATCGATAAAATATAATTTAAATTCAAAACAATCAATTTCTCGATAATAAATTATTTTCATCGTTTCTATTCCAAATAAAATTTATATTGGTCGTTCAAATCGTTTCGATTCAGTTTTGACTTTGAATTCAATTATTCTCGTTTTCGTATTACGATAATTCGATGTACTCGAAATAAATCGTATATCGATAATCTCAATATAAAATCCATTTATATTATCAACTCAACATTTAATTTAAATGTTTAAAATTACTCAACCAAAAATCTGGGTCGTTACATTCTTCTCCCTTTAAAAGAGTTTCGTCTCCGAAATTACTAAGGTAGGAAAAATGCTTTAAACCCATTGACTTTTCAAAATCCACTTATGTTGAAACTCAACATTTCGTATTTCCACAAATTTTAGTTTCGACAAAATTTTTGGTTTCCATTCACTTCACACATCGTATATGCTCACATTCATTTAATCTGAATGATTTACAATCTATGAATTTGCATCCATCAAATTCATTCAAATTGATTCTAATCAATTTACTTCGATCCATTTCACTTGCTTAAGTTAAATTTAAATTTCAGAATTAAAATTCCAGGTATCTATTTCAAATCCTTTAGAAATCACATAAATATATACACATATATTTATAACCATATCAGTTTCAAACATTTGAATTTTCAAACCAACTTGTTTTCTTTCAATCAAAACTTTTCTAAGGTAGCAATCCATCACTTATAACTCGAAAAGGAACACTGGTGATGCTGTAGTCATCATCATGTTTATTTTCCAGCGACAGAAGTGAGTTCAGTGCTTTATCACTCTAAAAATCCATCCAAAATGATTTTTATTCATAAATCCTTCCAAAACAAAACCATAATCCTTTAATATACTCCAGAAAATATTTGCCCAAACACCCAGGATTTAAAATTCCAAATTCTGATTTGAATTCAATTTTAAGTTCTCTTATTTATATATTTCATTCTTATACAATTTATATTTGGTTATATATAACCATTCCAATTTTATAATCTCACTTGATTATAAAAATAACAATCAACTCATCCATATACTAGAACAATTTTAGAAAATTATTCATTTTCTATCAAAATATAATTTTGGGTAAAATTATTCCATTTACCCACTTTAAAACATTTTTATGTTGAATTTCTTTGTTTAAGTGTTTAGAAACTCTTATCGACGTCGTGGTGTCCCACGATTCGACCAGAATTCATAAGCCACTCAACAGACCAACCAACACAATATATGAATAATATTTACAAATACGCGCTCTCGTATATGTACACTCAACTCTTTCTAAGGTACTACTGACCCTATCTTTTATGATTAAACCCCACCAAAGCCCAGGTGTTGACTCAACCTAAGCTTTAATACCAACTGTAATGGCCTGCAAATCCGTACTATCTGAGTTGACTAAATACCCCCACACGTCCAACCCAAATTGTACAGAAATATGAATCATTATGATATAAGAAGAAAAAGATAGAAGAAGAACAAAATCAACAACACATAATCCTACATGTTAGCAGAATAAAATATAATATATATATATAACAGCTTTTGGAATACAAAATTTTAATTGTATATACATATCATCATCAGAGTACAACATTTGTTCATCACATACACAACACAACGGAATAAACTTTATATATATATATATATATATATATCTAATATTGAAGCCTCGTGCTCCAAGCTTGTAATACCCCGAAATTTTAACGACACTAAAAGAGGATAAGTTAAATAATAATTAATTTAATATTCATAATTAATGGAAACAGACTGCGCCATTGCGTCTCTCTCGAAATTCTGGTCAAGGTAGATGTTTGGTTTGCGTAAAACGGACACCGTATGAAGAAATTATGAAGGCTTGAAGTTTGTATACGCACAAGATAATTATATATATATAGGGTCCAGGAATTCAAAAATCTCAGTACAAAATTTGAAATTACAGAAATTCGGGGAAGCGGGAAAATTCCCGCCTAGGGGAGTCGACCCCACCCCTTAGGGCTGAGGTGGCAGATGGTTTCTGGAGTCTGGCAGCTATATATAGAGGTCCATTTCTCTTGTTTTCTTCACTAGAAATCAATGGAGGCCAAACGCTGCCTGTGTCTGAACTGAAATGAATTCTTTATCTTCTATAACAATCAAATAAGGCTAATCAGTTAGAGATTCAAGTGTAGATCTGCATCTTAACAAGCTTCTTTTCTAGTTCTATCTTCTTATCCAAACACAGTGAGTTCTTTGTTGCTTTTAGATTTAAATACTTAAAAGTAAACCTGATATGACTATAGTTTGGATTTGTTCCTGTGACCAAATTATACTGGATCGATTGTAAATTGTAAACATATGACATTCTGAATTGGTTATTACTTGGATCTAAATCTCTATCTAGTGGGATCTATTGTAACTTCTGTGACATTCTATGATGTGGATCTTAAACATTTTCTGTATTAGATCTACTCTTAAATATTGGATCTAAATTATGTAGACATCTAAATTATTAATCAGATCTAGATTATTATTTAGATCTCCTTGTGCTTATCATATTAGATCTAGATTATTATTTTGATCTCCTTGTGCTTATCATATTAGACCTGAACCTGTTGGACATCTAAATTAATATTTAGATCTTATCATGCTTATATTAACATCTTTGCTATGTTAAAACTAGTTAACTGCCACAAGTTCGTTGAATTTATGCTTATATGTTCACCTTATCACCATGTTAGTATATGTTTATGCCAGTCATGTTAGGATAATCATTTTTGTCATATTCCCATCACCTTTCCCTTTTATCGTTTATGACTAGGCTATTATCTAGCCTAGGCATGCCGCGAATTATGTAAATGCGTTAGTTAGGAAACGGGGGAAAATATTAGAACTGGCATATAAATTTGGACATATCATTCACTATGAACATAATTGGGTAAATGAGCGTGAACAGCTATAAAGACATGGGTATAATTAGTTGGGTAATAATTAAAATGCCTAGGATTATAGTAATTAGAAACTGTAATGGAACTTAAGACACAAGGTTAGATTGCATTTGTGGTGGAAGTCTGCCCGGACCTGACTGGCATATCCAGCAACTGTAAATGCTGAATCTAATGTGAGGGGTCTAAGTACACAAATACGAGATGGGCTAAGGCACGAGGTTAGGCCCAACTTGTGGAAGAAGTCTGTCCGGACCCGACCGACATATCCAGCATCCACAAGTTGTAGGCCTAATGTGGAAGGTCTAGCCCATTATACCTATAAATGGACATGGTAACGAATTGTAATACTTAACCTAGTTGAATCCATAGGATTGTTTGAATATGAACTAAAATTTGGGTTAAGCAAATTTGGTTGAACAGTGGGTGGGTTAAGTAAATTTGAGGGGGTGGGTAATATTTACATATAGACCCACAAACTTAAACTAATAAGATTATGTAATTAAAGACACCTAGTGGTATACATAACCGGAGGAAATAATAAAATTATGTAATTAAAGACACTTTTTAGGGTAAGCATAACTTGTAGAAATAATAAGGTTATGTAATTAAAGACACCTAGTGGTATACATAGCCAATGGAAAACCTAGTGGGGGATACAAGACAAAGGGGAGAACTTGTATCATATTGTGTGGGACCTGTTTCAGCCAGTAACCCGGAGTTGGTATCAAACATATACTCCGAACTAGGTCGGAGAAGGGGCATACTTACTGGACTGATTGTAAGAGATCCAAACGTGGAGGACGGTGTGGACGGCGCAAACCGACCGGGCCATATGTGTGCATGAGCCAGGCAGAAAGGGATAAGACGACCGTGACACCTATAGATATGGTTGTACACATTATTAAAACGAGGGGTTGCCACTTTAGGAAGTGATACCTCCTACTATGGGGCCAGCACAAGGTATCTACGTGGGTTAGGGAGTCGATCGATCAGGGTAATATTTAGGGTACATCTGGACATATGCCTAAGTCTACCATTTTAGAGTGGAAGGGATCATCTAATTCTAATTATACTAGTAACAGTGCAGGGTAATCATTTGTGAAGCATATATACTCCATCATGTTACCTTGTCAAGCTCACCTTTTATGATGTTATCCTTCTTATCCATCTTATATGTCTGTCATGCTACTTTTTCTTATTTACTCACTAAAAGTAACTGAACTCACCAGACTTTATGTCTGACCCTTTTTGTTCCCTCTTCATTCTTCTGTTCCCCCCTCCAAGGTCCGCAGGGAGGGGATTCTCAGGCTTAGTCAGGACTCGGTTATCATCTTGTTGGAGCTGCTTTTGAAGTATAACTCAAGTTCTTATCTCTGCTATGGCTTAGCTCTTTTTTTTTGGGAGAATTATGCTTTTTATATATTTATGTAATCTGATGGTACAAGACAAAAATTATATTATTGTAATGGTTTTTGTGACTTATGGTATTTTGGACCACGATGTTATGATTTATGTTTGAAATAAAAATTTGAATTTCCGCTGCTATCTTATTTATATCTGCCTTGTAATATTATGTGTCTGTTTAACTATAACGCTTCGTGAAACTTAATGCATTCCCTTAGTGAGTGACATTAATGGACGTGGAGTGTCACACTTGGTATCAGAGCTGAAGGTTACCAAATTAGATAAAAGTTCTTGAAAATTATTTTCAAATTGGGTTTAAAAGAAGAAGCGTATTTTCAAAAAGAAAAGTCTGTTTTGAAAAATATTCCTCTAAAGCCATATGCAATATCCTTCGGTCCTTTGTCTAAATCTCTTTCCCTTTTCATTTTCAGCATGTCTGGGGAACCCAACATTCCAGAGGGCGTTACGATGCCAGGATGGTTCCGTAAGTATCTGGAGGCCACGGCGCCTGCCGAAGGCCAAGGAAACGTTCCTCCCCCAGCTACACCCGTTGTTCCTCCTCCTCCTCCTCCTCAGTGTGTAGACAACTTCTCTGAAATCTGCAAAGATTTCCATGCTATGGGAGGGAAGCCATTCCATGGAGGCAAGACACTCGTAGAGGCAAGGAATTGGCTTAAGGAGACCGGGGATTTGTTTTAATCTTTGAAGTAGAGGATCGAAGGAAGATATAGTTAGCTGCTTGTCTACTGAAAGATGAAGCTTCGTTTTGGTGGGACGTAACCCAAGCAGGCCGTCCAATGGAAACTTGGGGTGACTTTAGACAGAGGTTCGAAATGAAATTTCTTTCCTAAGCTGAGAAAAGCATGCAAATGGAGAGGTTCTTAGCACTCAAATAAGGAAACTTAACGGTTAGAGATATGCGAACAAATTCAACCAGCTGGCAAGATTTGGTCTGGAACTGGTAGACACTCCACATAAGAAGGCTTTGCGGTTTGTTAAAGGGCTAAACGAACCCCTTTATGGGTTAGCCATGCCTCCTATTCCAATGGGAGCTACCTTTGAAAGACTTTTTGACATGGCCTTGATGTATGAGGAAGAGAAAGGAGAAAAGAAGGAGGTTAAAGCTGAAGAAACAACGCAAAACAAGAAGATATGGCCCAAGAAAGGACAACAACAACAGCATCAACAGAAGAAAGGAGGAAAGAACGACAAGGGTAAGGATAAGACGAAGTGTCAAAGTTGTGGGCGTGAGGCTCACTTGGTGACAGTTTGCAAAAGAAGAAAGAATTCTTGCTACAATTGCGGAGAGATCGGACACTTTGCTTAAGAGTGCCCAAAGAAACAGGGACAAGGTCAAAGAGCAGGAACTTCTGGAGGGGCAGGTACATGCTCTCGCGATCAGTGCTCCTGATAGAGGTAGAATTTTTTTTTTGTAGAAGGTTTAATTTCTCTTTCAAATCATCTCATTAGAACACTTTTTGATTCTGGGGCTTCACATTCATTTATATCTAGTTCTATGGTTGAATCTCTGCATTTAAATACTTGTACGGTAGTGGATCCCGTAGTTGTCTCAAACCCCATTGGTGGTTCGGCTCATTTATCTATGATTTGTAGGGGTTTGAGAATATCTGTGTTAGGTGTCCAATTTGAATGCGTTGCTTATGTGCTCGGGTTCATAGGCTATGGGTTAATTCTAGGAATGGACTAGCTAGCCACGTATGGTGCCATTCTAGATTGTGAGAGAAAGGTCGTTAGGCTTCTGACCTGTCATGGGAGGACCCTCAAGATTTCTTGTGACCCACAAGGGTCTGTTAAGCTTAGTTTCCTAGAGTCTCTTGATGCATCTATCAATGGTTTGCGATCTGTTCCAGTAGTCCGAGATTATTTGGATGTTTTTGATGAGGCATGGGGCTTACCTCCAAGGCGTGAGATCGATTTTCATATATATCTGGTGGACAATGCAAAGTCGGTTGCATTACCAGTGCACCATATGGCTTCGAGGGAAAGGAAGGAGTTGAGTAAGTAAGTAGGGGAGCTACTTGAGAAATGATTTATCAGATGAAGCATATCTGAATGTGGTGCTCCAGTTGTATTCGCAACTAAGGCGGATGGTTCGCTTCGTTTGTGTGTGGACCATAGAGTTGAACAAACTCACAAAGAAGAACAGGCACCCACTTCCGAGGATAGATGACTTATTTGACCAGCTTGTTGGTGCCTCGGTATTCTCTCAGTTAGACTTGGCCATGGGATTTCATCAGTTGAGGGTGGCCGAGGACAGTATAGACAAGACTGCTTTTAGGACTTCGGATGGTTTCTTTGAATGGCTAGTTATGCCTTTTGGGCTGACAAATGCATCCGTTTATTTTGTCGATTTGATGAGTAGGGTGTTTCGGGAGTTTCTAAATAAATTTGTCGTAGTCTTTGTTGATGATATTTTGATCTTCTCCAAAAGCGAAGAAGAGCACGCCCAACATTTGAGGGAAGTTTCGAAAACTCTCCGTGAGCATCAGCATAAGGCAAAGTTCTCCAAATGCCATATTTGAGAAAAGAGGTGAGATTCTTAGGGCATGTAGTCTCCAAAGAAGGGATAGTTGTGGATCCCGCGAAGGTAGTTGCAGTAAAAGATTGGCAAATTCCGAAAAATGCAACAGATGTGAGAAGCTTTCTGGGATTGGCAGGTTATTATAAGAAGTTTATTAAGGACTTGGCAAAGATATCAACCCCTCTCACCAGGTTGACAAAGAATAACTTGGCATTTTCATGGGATATAGATTGGGATGTTGCTTTCAAACGTTTGAAGAGGGCTCTGACAACAACTCCAGTCTTGACTTTACCCGATGGGAACAAAGTGTTTACGGTTTACACTGATGCGTGTGGTACATGGCTTGGTGCAGTTCTGATGCAAGAAGGAAAGGTAATGTGTTATGGGGGTAGACAGTTGAGAGTTCATGAGAAGAACCACCCCACCCATGATTTAGAGCTAGCTGCCATAGTATTCGCGCTAAAGACGTGGTGTTATTATTTACCTGGAGAGATGTTCGAGTTATACACCAATCATAAATCTCTCAAGTATTTGTTTTCGCAAAAGGATCTTAATTTAAGGCAACAAAGGTGGATGGAATTCTTAGCTTCTTATGATTTTGAAATTGCTTATACCCCTGAAAAGGGTAATGTGGTAGCCAACGCACTAAGTAGGCAGAGGATGACCTTAAGTCCTCTGTTTGTGGAGACGAAGAGCTTGGAGTTCATATCAACCTTTTGAGTTTAGACCCTCCATCGAGATTTTGCCTGATTTATTTGCATCGCTAGAAATATGACCAAATCTTATGGAACAGATATGAGCTTCACAGCAAGGTGACCCACAGATTTTAGACATCACGGGTAAGCTCAGAAAAGGGGAGATTTATAGTCACCTCAATGGATATTCCATAGATGAAAAGGGGTGGTTGCGACAGGATGGAAGGCTTTGTGTTCCTCAAACTGGAAGCTTGATAAAGGCAGTCCTAGAAGAAGCCCACCATTCTAAGATGACTATTCATCTATGTGGTGATAAGATGTACAGAGACATGAAGAGGTTTTTCTTTTGGGCTGAGATGAAGAAAGATGTGGCAGAGTTTGTTTCTCAATGTTTAGTTTGCCACCAAGTTAAAGCTGAGCAAAAGAAGCCCGGTGGTTTACTTCATCCTTTGGAGGTTCCACAGTGGAAATAGTAGAGCATCTCCATGGACTTCATAGATGGTTTGCCCAGATAAAAGAAAGGCAACCAGAGGACGACATCATGGTTGACAGCAATTTACGTTCGTGAGATAGTCCGTCTTCATGGAGTACCTTCCAGCATCATAAGCGATTGTGACCCCATTTTTACCAGTGAATTTTGGAGGAGCTTGCAAGAAGCATTAGGTACATAGTTGTGTTTGAGCACCTCTTATCATCCTCAGACTGATGGATAAACGAAGATGGTAATTCTATAGGATCTTTTAAGACTGTGTATCCTAGACTTCGGAGGGACTTGGGAAGAGCACCTTCCTTTAGTATAGTTTGACTATAATAACAGCTATCAAGCCAGTATCGGCATGGCACTCTTCAAAGCATCGTACGGACAACCCTGTAGATCACCAACTTGTTAGTGGGAATCTACAGAATGATTATTACTTGGACCTGATATGGTTAGAGAAACGTCTGAGAAGATTGACCTTATTCGACGATGGATGAAGACAGCTCAAGATAGACAGAAATCTTATGCAGACAAGAGAAGGACAGACATCGAATTTGAAATGGGAGACTTAGTTTTCATTAAAGTATCACCTCTGAGGAATGTGGTTCACTTCAGATCTGTAGGGAAGTTGGCACCCAAATTTATGGGACCATTTTCCATAACTGAAAGTATCGGCCACATGGCCTATAGAGTAAAGCTCCTAGAAAATCTAGCCGACATTCATGATGTTTTCCACGTTTCTTATCTGCGGAATTGCTTACATGACACCATGGAAGTTGTTGAGCCAAGTATATTAGAGGAAGTAAAAGTGGAACCGGAGGCAACAGTTAGACGAGTTCCTACCCGCATTCTTGGATCAGAAGTTAACAAGCTATGCAATAAAGAAATCAAGTTGATAAAGGTTCAATGGGGAAATAACTCAGAGGATGCGACTTGGGAGACCGAAGACAAGATTCGTGCTTCGTACCCTTTACTTTTCGAGGGTATGTTCTTAACTCCTTTTTCCAAAGTTTTATTTATGCTTGCTTCTATCATTTGAGTATGCTCTATCAATAGTATTTTCGACCTTTAGATAGGAATCCTATGGATGTAAACATGTGTTTGAAACATGTTATGTTTGATGGATGCAAGTGTTTTCTAGTGGTTGTCTGTGGATGCATACACACACACATTAGGCACTAGATCGGCTCAATCACTCTCATACTACATATGGATGTGTGTGCATTTTTCTTTTCTTTTAATGGGTGAAAATGGTTGTATTATCAAATGGATGTTGCATTTGGACGAATGGGTGTGCACACATATAGAACTTGCATATTATAATAGGATTATTTGCATACATATTGGATTTATGACACTAACATACATTGCACTGAGGAGGTCGACTGAATCAGTAGACCGCATAATCTTCGCATTAGTATTGGGACATATACACACACCTTTGCATATGTTCATGTAAGCATTAGAAGTCTTTAAGGATAATGGATGCCTGTGATTGATGTATGAGTAGATGGGTGATGGATGGTAGGATATACATTCTTCTTAACTACTTGAAGGTTTCGGGGACGAAATCCTTTAAGTAGGGGAGAATGTAACACCTCGAAATTTTAACGACACTAAAAGAGGATAAGTTAAATAATAATTAATTTTATATTCAGAATTAAAGGAAATGGACTACGCCATAGTGTCCGTCTCAAAATTCTGGTCAAGATAGACATTTGGTTTGCGTAAAACAGACACTGTATGAAGAAATTATGAAGGTTTGAAGTTTGTATGCGCGCAAGATAATTATATATATATAAGGTCCAGGAATTCAAAAATCTCAGTTCATAATTCGAAATTACATACATTCCCCATAGGAGGGGTGTCTACCTCGGGGTCGACCCCTCAAGGGGGGTCGACCCCCAAGGGATGAGGTGGCAGACGGTTTCTGGAGTCTGGCACTATATATAGAGGTCCATTTCTCTTATTTTCTTCACTGGAACTTAATGGACGCCAAACGCTGCCAGTATCTGAACTGAACGGAATTCTTTATCTTCTACAACAATCAAATAAGGCTAATCAGTTAGAGATTCAAGTGTAGATCTGCATCTCAACAAGCTTCTTTTCTAGTTCTATCTTCTTATCCAAACACAGTAAGTTCTTATTTGCTTTTATATTTAAATATTTAAAAGTAGACCTGATATGACTATAGTTTGGATTTGTTCCTGTAACTAAATTATACTAGATACATTGTAAATTGTAAACATATGACATTCCGAATTGGTTATTACTTGGATCTAAATCTCTATCTAGTCGGATCTATTATAAATTCTGTGACATTCTATGATGTGGATCTTAAACCTTATTTGTATCACATCTACTCTTAACTATTGGATCTGAATTATGTAGACATCTAAATTATTAATCAGATCTAGCTTATTATTTAGATCTCCTTGTGCTTATCATATTAGATCTGAACCTGTTAGACATCTAAATTAATATTTAGATCTTGTAATGCTTATCTTAACATCTTTGCTATTTTAAAACTAGTTATCTGCCACAAGTTCATTGGATTTATGCTTATATGTTCACCTTATCACCATGTTAGTATATGTTTATGCCATTTATGTTAGGACAATCATTTTTGTCATATTCCCATCACCTTTCCCTTTTATCGTTTATGACTAGGCTATTATCTAACTTAGGCATGCCGCGAATTATGTGAATGCATTAGTTAGGGAACGGGGGAAAAATATTAGAATTAGCAAATGAATTTGGACTTATTATTCACTATGAACATAATTGGGTAAATGGGCATGAACAACTATAAAGACATGGGTATAATTAGTTGGGTAATAATTAAAATGCTTAGGATTACAGTAATTAGAAACTATAATGGCACTTATGACACGAGGTTAGATTGCATTTGTAGTGGAAGTCTGCCTGGACCCGACTGGCGTATCCAGCAACCGCAAATGTTTAATCTAATGTGAGGGGGTCTAAGTTCACAAATACGAGACGGGCTAAGGCACGAGGTTAGGCCCAACTTGTGGAAGAAGTCTGCCTGGACCCGAACGACATATCCAGCATCCACAAGTTGTAGGCCAAATGCGGGAGGTCTAGCCCATTATAACCATAAATGGACATGGTAACGAATTGTAATACTTAACCAAGTTGGATCAATAGGGATTGTATGAATACGAACTAAAATTAGGGTTAAGTAAATTTGGTTGAACAGTGGGTGGGTTAAGTAAATCTGAGGGGGTGAGTAATATTTACATATAGGCCCACAAATTTAACCTAATAAGGTTATGTTTAAAGACACCTAGTAGTATACATAACCGGAGGAAATAATAAAGTTATGTAATTAAAGACACCTTTTAGGGTAAGCATAACTTGTAGAAATTATAAGGTTATATAATTAAAGACACCTAGTGGTATACATAGCCAATAAAAACCTAGTGAGGGATACAAGAAAAAGGGGAGAGCTTGTATCATATTGTGTGGGACCCGTTTCAGCCAGTAAACCTGAGTTGGTATCAAACAAATACTCCGAACTAGGTCAGAGAAGGGGCACACTTACTGGACTGATTATAAGAGATCAAAATGTGGAGGACGGTGTGGGCGGCACAAAGCGACCGGGCCATGTGCGTGCATGAGCCGGGCAGAATGGGATAAGACGACCATGACACATGTAGATATGGTTGTGCACTTTATTAAGACAAGGGGTTGTCACTTTAGGAAGTGATACCTCCTACTATGGGGCCAGCACAAGGTATCTACGTGGGTTTAGGAGCCGATCGACTAGGTTAGCAGTTAGGGTACTTTTGGATGTATGCCTAAGTCTACCATTTTAGAGTGGAAGAGATCATCTCATTCTGGTTATACTAGTAATAGTGTCGGGTAATCATTAGTGAAGCGTATATACTCCATTATGTTACCTTGTCAAGCTCACCTTTTATGATGTTATCCTTCTTATCCATCTTATATGCTTGTCATACTACTTTTGCTTATTTACTTACTAAAAGTAACTGAACTCGCCAGACTTTATGTCTGACCCTTTTTGTTCCCTCTTCATTCTTCCGTTCCCCCCTCCAAGGTTCGCAGGGAGAGAATTCTCAGGCTTTGTCAAGACTCGGTTATCATCTTGTTGGAGCTGCTTTTGAAGTATAGCTCAAGTTCTTATCTCTGCTATGGCTTAGCTCTTTTTTTTTTTTTTTTGGAGAATTATGCTTTTTATATATTTATGTACTCGGATGGTACAAGACAAAAGTTATATTATTGTAATGGTTTTTATGACTTATGGTATTTTGGACCACGATGTTATGATTTATGTTTGAAATAAAAATTTGAATTTCCGCTGCTATCTTATTTATATCTGTCTTGTAATATTCTGTGTTTGTTTACCTATAAATCTTCACGAAGCTTAATGCATTCCCTCAATGAGTGACATTAACGGACATGGGGTGTCACACTTGGTATCAGAGCTAAAGGTTACTAGATTAGATAAAAGTTCTTGAAAATTATTTTCAAATTGGGTTTAAAAGAAAGAATTTTCAAAAAGAAAAGTCTGTTTTGAAAATTATTCCCATAAAGCCATATTCAATATCTTTCGGTCCTTTGTCTAAATATCTTTCTCTTTTCTTTTTTGGCATGTCTGGGGAACCCAACATTCCAGAGGGCGTTACGATACCAGGATGGTTCCGTAGGTATCTGGAGGCCACGGCGCCTGCCGAAGGCCAAGAAAAAGTTCCTCCCCCAGTTGCACCCATTGTTCCTCCTCCTCCTCCGCATGCAGACAATTCCTCTAAGATCTGCAAAGATTTCCATGCTATGGGAGGGAAGCCGTTCCATGGAACCGAGACATTCATAGAGGCATGGAATTGGCTTAAGGAGACTGAGGACTTGTTTGTAATCTTTGAAGTAGAGGATCGAAGGATGATTCAGTTAGCTGCTTGACTATTGAAATATGAAGCTTCGTTTTGGTGGGAGGTAACCCAAGCAGGTCGTCCAGTGGAAACTTGGGATGATTTTAGACAGAGGTTCGAAATGAAATTTCTTTCCCAAGCTGAGAGAAGCATGCAAATGGAGGGGTTCTTAGCACTCAAACAAGGAAACTTAACGGTTAGAGAGTATGTGAACAAATTCAACCAGCTGGTAAGATTTGGACTGGAACTGGTAGACACTCCGCATAAGAAGGCTTTGCGGTTTGTTAAAGGGCTAAACGAACCCCCTTCATGGGTTAACCATGTATCATATTCCAATGGGAGCTACCTTTGAAAGACTTGCTGACATGGCCTTGATGTATGAGGAAGAGAAAGGAGAAAAGAAGGAGGTTAAAGCTGAGGAAACAACGCAAAACAAGAAGATATGGCCCAAGAAAGGACAACAACAGCATCAGCAACAGAAGAAAGGAGGAAAAAATGACAAGGGTAAGGATAAGAGGAAGTGTCACAGTTGTAGGTATGAGGGTCATTCGGTGAAAGATTACAAAAGAAGAAAGAATTCTTGCTACAATTATGGAGAGATCGGACACTTTGCTAAAGAGTGCCCAAAGAAACAGGGACAAGGTCAAAGAGAAGGAACTTCTAGAGGGCAGGTACATGCTCTCGCGATCATTGCTCCTGATAGAGGTAGAAAAATTTCTGTGGAAGGTTTAATTTCTCTTTCAAATCATCCCATTAGAACACTTTTTGATTCTGGCGTTTCACATCATTTATATCTAGTTCTGTGATTGAATCTCTGCACTTAAATACTAGTATGGTAATGGATCCCGTAGTTGTCTCAAACCCCATTAGTGGTTCATCTCATTTATCTATGATTTGTAGGGGTTTGAGAATATTTGTGTCAGGTATCGAATTTGAATGAGACGCGTATGTGCTCGGGTTCATGGGCTATGGGTTGATTCTAGGAATGGACTAGCTAGCCACGTATGGTGCCATTCTACATTGTGAGAGAAGGGTCGTTAGGCTTTTGACCTGTCATGGGAGGACCCTCGATATTTCTTCCTACCCACAAGGGTCTGTTATGCTTAGTTTCCTAGAGTCTGTTGATGCATCTATTGATGAATTGCGATCTGTTCCAATAGTCTGAGATTATTCTGATGTTTTTGATGAGGTACGGGGATTACCTCCGAGGCACCAGATCGATTTTCGTATATATCTGGTGGACAATTTAAAGCCAGTTGCATTACCAGTGTGCCATATGGCTCCAAGGGAAAGGAAGGAGTTGAGTAAGCAAGTACGAGAGCTGCTTGAGAAAGGATTTATCAGACAAAGCATATCTGAATGGGGTGCTCCAGTTGTATTCGCAATTAAGGCGGGTGGTTCGCTTCGTTTGTGTGTGGACTATAGAGAGTTGAACAAACTCACAAAGAAGAACATGCACCCACTTCCGAGGATAGACGACTTATTTGACCAGCTTGTTGGTGCCTCCTTATTCTACCAGTTAGAATTGGCCACGGGATTTCATCAGTTGAGGGTGGCCGAGGACAGTATAGGCAAGACTGCTTTTAGGATTCTGGATGGTTCTTTGAATGGCAAGTTATGCCTTTTGGGCTGACAACAAATGCACCCGCTTATTTTTTTGATTTGATGAGTAGGTGTTTCGGGAGTTTCTAAATAAATTTGTCATAGTCTTTGTTGATGATATTTTGATCTTCTCCAAAAGCGAAAAAGAGCATGCCCAATATTTAAGGGAAGTTTTGAAAACTCTACTTGGACATTAGCTTAAGGTAAAATTCTCCAAACGCCATTTTTGGAGAAAAGAGGTGAACGAAACCGAATATTATGCTAAGAGAATAAACTGTCTACCACCAAATGTATATTTTTAAAAACCAACATATGCGATCATTGGAAATACTCTGTCAGACATTTGTCCATACACGTTCGTTCTGGGACTAAACGAAACCGAAGGCACAATTTCCATTAATCCATCATAGGAAATTTCTACCTCGGATTAATAGAAAATGCCCTTGCACTTTACTCCGTCTTCGATTTCTTCATATAAATTTGATTCGCAATGAGACTGCCAATACGAAGTGGTTCTCGGATAATAATCCAACCGGTCTCTCCATATTGACAAGGATATTGGCCAATACCTCGATAGTCGGTTATTTAACTATCGAAGAAAACAAACATTCATCCAAAGCCACAAACAATCACTGGGCCCCTTAATTAATATTTTATTAATTAAATCACTTCTTTATTTCCTTATCAGTATTTGTTAACCCAATATTTTCAACAATCCTCTTGGCCTCTTAGCTATTTGGAAAAAAAAAATCATATATCACCTTCTTTTATTTTCTAGACTTAGAAAATATTTTCTATTTATAATTGGAAAACATTCCAATTACTTATCTCTTTCCCAAACTTATTTATTTCTATACTTAGGGAATATTCATTAGTATATTTCCAAAATTCCACTTATTTAGGTTAAAACGAATGTTGTGTAAAACATCGTTACAACAATCCACAATACTGCATTCAACTAAATCTTATTTAACATTGATCTTCAAGACCAAATCTTTCTATTTATTGGTTAATATGAAATCAATCAAGTTGAGGTATAATTACCTCCCAGACCATGACTGTAAATACCATTAACTTCAAAACAGACAAGACCACTTACCTCGAATAGTCATCCCATAAAAGCCAATTATTCATTTTTAAAACATGTATACGTTTCTCTTTCTATTTTTACTAGATTTAATTATATATTTCCTTTTTGTTTATAATATTTTATTTTAAGTTCGTTTCCTTATCGAATTATATATATATATCGATATATTGATTTCTAATTATCAATTTTTTTTTAAAATATTTTAACTCCTTAAATTTCCGGAAAATCACGCCACTACCTTCTTTGTACGGCTCAATAGCTCAAACCCCAACTCGCTTCTCTAGGCCCCTTCCACTCAAAAAGAAAATCAAAAAGCCAAGTGGCTTGCCCAATAGGTTCATAAAATCTCATATGGAATTTAAATGTGTACCTTTTTGTCGGGGACTCAAATTATAATCTTCATTCTCTTAATTCCATACCTATTTTACATATATACGTCCATTCCCAATTTAATCCAACTCAATCCAATCATTTTTAACTCAATTCGCTAATTAATTCTCTACTTGGATCTTTTGTCGTTTCATTTTTTATTTGAACATATCACATTCATATACAATTTTAATTTTCTTATAAACCGATTGAATTCCATTTCCAACTTAAGTTTCATATTCGATTTCGAATATAAATTTACAAATCTCATTCACTTATCCAAAGTCCAATTTCGATTCAAAACTCCATTAACTAATTATTCTTCAAATTAGTTAATTCTTATTCAGTAATTAAAAATCTGATTTTTGTTTCAAAAATCAACCCATTTACTCCACTTATAACGACCCGAAAATCCCCGCCCTCCGAATCAAACGTAAGGCCCGTACAGGTCCAATTCGGAGGGAGGGGACTTTCGGGTCGTTATAAATGGTATTAGAGCATAATGATTACAATGCACAACGAAAATACAAAATTACATCAGTGGAAGACTCTCAAATGTTCTGGACAGATTTTTGCAGCCTCCCAGCATCACCAAAGATTTCTGGAATTGAAATGGGAAGGTGTTCGACACTCCGGGATTTTATAAACTAAACGGGGTATATATTGGTATAAGTTTGTTTGAGGAGAAAACAGTTAAGGATTTCTTAGTGTTAGGGGCTTGGAATGGAGGTGGAAAAAGAGGGAGAGAAAGGAGGGAAAGAAGGAGGCCAAGAAGCCATGGACGTGGAGCTTAGAAATGGAGAGAAAGAGGAGAAGGAAAGAGGTAAGGATGGAATGAAAATGAGAAGAGTAGATGCTTTTATATAGCCATGTTTAAGGGGAATTCATGTCATTAATGTAATGTCCAGTATTTTTAGTGATCAAATATTTAATTAATTTATTATTTTAAATATTGATTTGGAATTTTAAATGGATTGAAAATATATAATTCGTTTACAAAACTAAATTCGAATGTTAAAATTTATATATAATATAAATCAAGCTCGAAATGGCGCTGCAGTTCGTAATATAGAGTTTTGAACTTTGATTGGATATACAGGATTCGATATAAGTCGGATATCTGTGAAACAAGAAACGTTGGAATCTTGTTGATGATAATTTTCATATGAAAGAGAAATTCGGATTTTGTGTTAGAGATTGTTAGTATGTCCAATTCAATTTTTAAAATAGTCGTTATGAAAATCGTTATTAAAATATAACGTTTGTTTAATATATTTAATATATTTAAAAGGGAAATTTAAATCGGTTAACTCAAAATTGACGATATCAAGTTGTATAATTTACATTTGGAATTGTATATATATTCTGTTTGGATATATATGATAAAAATAATTTATTATGATTATTTGAATTAATTTGGAATTTAAATAATATTTTATTCGATATTATTTGAGCATTAAAAATAACCATTTTGGCAAACGGTCTCAGTTTTCAATGAAATTAGTTACATTGGAACCATATCGTTAAATTATTGTAAGAAAATCAAACTTCATGGCAAACCGATATCATATGTGACTTTGGTGGCCAAAAACGTCTCTGTTTCTATTTAATTGTTTAGATTATTTGGACGGGTAATTTTTAACGAATAAACGACTGGTCAAACAAACTCCAAATTTAGGGAAACAAGATTCATTGGATTCGTTAGGAAGAGGTCTAGTAAAATGTCAATGCCTCAGATTTATTGAATTTTTTCTGTAATTATAGGGAATTTAAATGCTTGATTTTTCATCGATAATTATAAAGGACTTTTCACAAGCGACATCGGAATTCGACGAAACTTGTCCCATTGGGTCCGAAATATTTTTCTATGCTAGGATTAGCATTTTTATCAGAAAATAGAAGTGGATTGTGGTTAGTTTTATTTTTTACTTCACTATGAAGTTTTATAATAATAATAAAATATTCTAAACCTTATCCTATAAATGGCACAACTTCCTCTAACCCTAAGTTTTTTCAGCCTTGGTCAAACCTATGTTGCGCCGCCACTAATACCACTAACGGCTGAAACATAGCCATCTTCTCCCTTGTTTTTCTCTCCATCCTTTCATCCATTCACAAATAATTCCACAGCAAATATGATCGGTTTGAGGAGAGCTAGCTTCTGACCGGTGGAGATGGGAAGTTTCGAATTAGTGTGGACAGAATCTTTACATGAAACGGCGGTTGTTGTGGGGACTGTATGGAAAAAGGGGGATGTTGAATGGGAAGAGACTTGCGGCGTAGGATGAGGGCGTTGGGGGCGCAGACCCTGGTGGCCTTCTATCGTCGAATGATTGGCCGGATGTGATGCAGCAGCGGTGAGAGGAAGTCGAAGTGGGTGGTTGAATCTTGGCAGTATGGTGGCCATTGTATGCAAGGGGGAGAGGAGTTGCATGGGTATATATGTGAGGTATGGTGGAAGTTTAATAATGTGGGCCTTGAGGGTGGATGGAGCATGAACAGGGAGGGGGGTTTCTTTTTGGTGAGCAGCTGAACGTATGGGGTCGGTTGTGAAATGAAGCAGGCATGGTATTTGGTTTTTGAATGAAGCAGTACAGGAAGAAGGAAACAACGATTTGCATTCTAGAAGACAACTAATCGGCTAAATCCTAGGTATTTAAACAATTAACATTTAATTTATAATATTAAAGAGAAGTCAAGTGTTGTAAATTAAAACTCGTGCTTGCATTGCTTTTGAGCAAGAATGAGCACGTGGATTTAAATTGTGGTAACTGAAACAAAGTGCAGTAGTAATCGGCCTAAAAGCGTAAGTATGAAAGTAATTAGTTCTAAGGGCAGAGTTTAATGAAGTTAATTATTTAGTTAAAAGTCTTAACGTTAAACTAAAATAATGTTTATTCTCGTGAAGCAGGTTTAGGGTCTGTGGCAAGAAAGAAGGGGCGACCACTTTAATTTGTCTGTTCTAAGTAATTACGTACATTAAGTTTAAATTTAAATATATAATTAGTTAGTATAATCATAATATTATTATCGCATGGTGCAGGATAACAGAAGGAGTTAAAAGGGGAACGAAACAGAAGATCGAAGGTTCGGCCTTAATTCCAAATGGCCTATGACTAAATTTAAATAAAGTAAATTGTTTTATTAAACCATTAATTTAGTACTCAGTATCAAAAGTGTCTGAATTAATTCATATATTCATAAAAGCGTTGGGAGGTCTAAAACATGGAATGTTGGAGAAATAGAAAGAATCGACCTGGGTTTCTTAACCAAGTAATTAGTAAAATGGTTATATTAATTAGGGGATTAAACTATTTTTATTAGAAATGGTGCTGATATTGGTTTCGCCTAATAACGTGAAGAACGAAGGAGCAGTAAAACATAGTGATGCTGAAGGAAGGACACAACATGTTAGGCCTGGGTTTTCTTTTTGTCGGCCTCACAATTTCTAAACCAATGTAACAAAACTAAACTTGTCATTTAAATTACTTAATTTTATTTGAAAAGGTAAGCTAATCTTATAATGTTAAATCAACATAGACGAACGAGCACAACAGTTCTTGAATGAAAGAGTGAAACAATAGTATCGGGTCTTTGTTTTGGGATTCGACATTGAACGGCCTAGTCACTCTAAACATGCCGGCCTGGTTTAATTATATAAAGTAAGTAACATTTATTTATTAATTATTTAATTATAATTAAATTGAAATTTTAAAATTTGAATAACTCTCTGGTGTATTATCAGAATGGAACAAAACAAGTTGCCCCGGAATTTCGATAACGAGCAGAATATTTTGGAGCTAATCTGGACAGAGCGGGAGACAGTGTGAATTTATAGTTAAATTAAACAACCGTTTAATTTAATTTTAACCGAACAGTTTAAACAGCCAATCAAATCAAGGTTAGTTAAACTCACTCAGCTATCCCACTTATATTTTATATAAGTCGAATTTTTATTTTGTGTGCTATGGTTGCTAATGGTTGACTGTTTGTTAATTATATACTCATATATTGTTTGGACAGATGAAATTAAACGTTGTTTAATTTCAGTGAAAACCAAATCGTTATTTTAACGATTGGAACCAATTAAGGTAACTTACCATGTTGGTCACGTTTATATTATAAACGTGTTTATTGTAATAGATTGCTTGAATTGTGTGTGATGTTAAATAAATTGGTTAATATAAATAGCCGTTATTTACTGTTATTGAAATAAACAGTTAAATGAATTTATGTGTGATGATATATTCTGATGCAGAGAAGAACAGGTTGGAGGGATCCAACGGGATTCCTCAAATATATTTAATATTACTTATTTTCATATTATCATCATATGAACTGTTCTGATTGGATGATTGATTTGGTTGCCGATTGTGGAACTGAAATTCAACGTTTGTTTTGTTTAAACCAATCGGTGATGTTGGTTAAGTAATTGGCAGCATATGGCCTATAAATCAATCGTTTTATAAACATCGATTTACCGTCAGGCGAATCGATATAAATGAAGTTATAAAATTTATTTTTATAACTGAAGATAGATTTTTTTTAAATCTATTATATTGAATAAAAGTTTATTAAATAATAAATATTCATTATTTATTATTTAAGTTTATAATAATTTATTAATTGATTTTAGAAAGTAAATTCTGATATTAATCATATTTATAAGCAAGAGAGAAGAAAATTAACCTAACGGTTAAAGAGTTGAATAATTGTTTTTAAAGAAACAATTTAAATGGAATTATTTAAATTAATTATATTATTAATTAATTTAATGGAATGAGTAATTGGAATCAGTTAACGAAATAACTGTGTTTTGGGTTGACTAGGCCAATCGTTTTAAGTAACAATGATTGTTAATTAGATTGTTTTTGAATTAAGGCAAGAAATGGTTTAACAAATATTGTTTTAATTTTAATAATTTAATTTTGGAATTATTATTTAGTAAATAAGGAAATTAACTACTTCTATAGTAGTTAACGATTGAATAAATTATTATCTATAATAATAATTTAGGAGATTACTTTTTACTTGAAATTCATTTAAAAAGTAATCGATATTAAAAATGGAATTGAATTGAATTGTGAAAAGAGTTTATGAACGGGTTTTATATTAAAACCCGTGTTTTTATAACAAAGTTATAAAAGAGAGTTTAAGCGAACAAGTCAGCTTGAATTAAATGTTTACTAAATAATGGAATTAAGTAAAAGGAAATTGGGAATCAAAGGGTTAGATCGAACCACAGTTATACAAACAAAGTTTATAAAAGAGCCGAGGTGATAAAGTGTTATATTTAAATTAATGTTGCTTAATACTGGAATTAAGAGAATGAATGGAACTGAAATAAGATTTTCAAAGGGGAAAATGGTTGAATGGATTAGAAAAGAGATTGTTAAAAGTGAATCTGGTTAAGAAGTGAGTAACAGGATTTTGGTAACAAAAATCCGAATTATAAAACGAAAGGTTTAAGGAGTAGAAGTGAAAAGAGTGATGTTTAGTAAGTTATCACTTAATTAATGAATTAAGTAAAAATAGCTATATTCAAAAGAGATATTTTCAAAAGTAAAGAAGGTTGATAAAACCATATTTTAAAATAAAATAGTAAATAGGATTTGTTTTTTGATATTTAAATGAAATATCGGCTCTTAAATTACAACTCATATCTATCTTAAGATAAGAACGTTATCGATCTAGGTCTGAGAGGTAATTAAAATACCCCAACTAGAATGACTTCATGATTATCTGAGATGATATTAATTGTAAAGGTAAAGAAGAGTAATACATTATTATTTCCATTAGAGAAATAATATTGCAGAATTATTGGTAAATGTAAAGAATATGTAATAAGGATTCCGAAGTAAAGGAAATTAACGAGATTTGAGAATATATAATAATGTTTCCAAAGCTAAAGAAATAAAAGAGGATTATACGAAAATATAACGATATTTTCGATTTAAAAGGAAACGAAATGTCGAGTTATGAAATGGGTTTATTCTATAAGAATAAGAAATGGGTATTGTTTCCAAGTAATAAAAACAAAAAGGGATTTCGTAACGTTATTTTATGAATAATAAGTTGAATTAATTTCCCAATTATAGATAATGAAGAACGATGGAGTAAAGATTTGAAAGGAGAGTTAAATGGAAATTGAGTATAGTTATAAGATATTTTTCTAAGTATTATAATTAAATAGTCTTGAGAATCATTTGTATGTTAAAATAAGATGTAAATATATTATTTTAACCACCACATATATATTGATTGTTTTAACCACCAATCATCATTTTTGTACCAAAATATGCCGTGTGCGAAGCACGTGCCTCAGTTTTAATTAACCATAGTTTAATTATTTTTAATTAAAGAGGCCAAGTGATGTTGAATACTGAACTAGTAAACTTATTTAGTTTCATAATTGAAATACTGTTTATTTTGATAGTTAAATAACCGACTATCAAAAATCTTGCTAAATGTGTGGTTGGCATGGAAAGACCGGGATCGAATGTATATTCGAAAACTATTCCGAACCAGCAAATATGAAAGTATAGAGATTGAAGATGGAGCATCGAAGACTGTAGATCTTCATAAATGGAAGAATTACTAATAATCTCTGGCTTAGCGGCTAAAGATATACTGTGATTCTGTCGTAGTTGAAATCTATGGGTTGCAAGGACTTCTCACTACTGATCCCTGGGTGATTCCTATATTGTATGCAGTAGGAGAGTGTCTTCGGTTCATCCTGTTTCTGTATGACTTGTATGGACGGATGTCTGACAGAGTATTTCCAAAGGAGTTACGCACGTTGATTTCTTCAAACGTACCAAGTTGATGGCGGAGAATGGCCCTCTCTTAACAACTAGAGTATTTTTGTGGACGTCAATTAGTGATATCCAGCGGATCTGACGATGTGACATTCAAAGTGGATGGAGATGTGTTGATCTGAAGGATAAACTTAAACTCTAGCCTCATAACCGGGAAATGGCATAAAATCAGGTAGGTCGCATGGCTATATGGGTCGCACCCATCAAAAGGGTATATCATTAGTTGATCTGGTGAAATCAAATGCCTTCAGTTGTCCCTTTTATTTATGTATGTATGCTATCAGTTCGGTTGTCTGGCCCCCAACCATGGTAATGATATATTCGGTACTCTCAAAGTATAGTGAGTGACCGGTCATGTTTAGCCTGGGATGCAAGATGTTCTTGTTGAACCCCAATGTATTCATCTCCAGTGGTACATTGTCGGGAAGGTGGTCCCATACCTTGCCAGGAAATCCATTCTCCAATCAGAGCCCGCGGTTTTGATTGTATACTATATATGTAGAGCGTGAGATGCAAGCGTTCTACTAGATTTATATTTATTTGTATTTATACACTATTATAATATAAAAATAATATTGTTTTCAAAAATGTTTTGGGTTATCGTAAGGTAAGGTAAGAGCCGTCTGCATTTATGTGTGGATTTGGTCTTAGATTATCCTTTTCTGTCGAAAAGATTTTGACTTTAAAATCAAGTTGTGTAATACCTTTAAACTTAGTTTATTTTTCTCACTCTAGTTCACCAGACTGACCCGGTGTTTGTAATGCTCGGGTTAGACCGAGTTATACAGGTTCAGGTTATCAAATGTTGTGAAGAGATGTGTTGAAGGAGTTCAGACGTATGATATATATTTGGTGTGTATTCCGCTGTGTGTTGTACATGAGGACAGGTTATTATAATTGTCCAACTGTGTGATGTACTCTGATGATTGTAAGTATTTTTAAAGCTCTCAGTAAAGATATTTCTATATTATATTTTGTTCTGTTGCGATGTAAGATTTTGTTCCTGGTGTGTTTCTTCTTCTTCTATTCTAATATTTCTTTCTTTCTTATCTTACCCTCTAATTCCTTTCTAATAGCTATCTTCTTTTCTGTATAATTTGGGTTGACATGGCTTGATAAATGTCGGCTTAGACTATACTAAAATGTGGGTTGTTACACTTGGTATCAGAGCAATGGTTTAGTAATAGCCTTGGCTCTGTGTCGTAACTCAATTGAGATGGGGTTAATAATGCCCTAGATTGAGTTGAGTGTTTATATATGAGAGCGTATTTGTAAATTTTATATATAAATGTTTTGTATTGTGTTATTTGATCGATTCGATTTAGAACTGGCATTTGATACGATATTATTTTGTAAAAAGGTTAAATGAACTAATTTTACCCAAAAAATATTTTTTCATAGAAAAGGAATAATTTTATTAAATTATTGAGATGTTGGCTTGTTTTCTTGATTTGATTGGAATTCAAATTGGATTTAAAAATTTGAATGATTTAATATAACCCAAAGAGATTCCACATATGGAACTTGTGAATGAGAATTTTAATTTGGAATTGAATAGATAATTTTGAAAATTAATTAATAATAACTAAATGGAAATCAATCTGGTATTGATTGATTGATATTTAAATATGAAAACCCAAGTGGAAATAATCAAGTAAATATTAAATTGAATATAAATTCAATTTATTTGATTAAATTGGTTGTGTATTGTTGTTGGTTGTGCATTGATTGTAATTTTATGTTGAATTGGTTGAATGGAGTAAAAACTAAATTCTAGTATAACAATGTGAATGAATCGAATAAAATTTGAAATTAATGATTTAACCCTGTATTTGCACTTGAATGATGGTACATGTTGAATTTTGGAAATTTGTTAGTTAAACTGTTGATTAATGTAGTGTTATTTAAATATTTCGTGTATATGCTACTTACATGATAGATTGAGTTAAGTAAAGGTGCCAGATGGCCATGAGGATTGTTTTTGGTTGCTAATATTGCACATAAATTGAGCAGTATGCTCAATAGCGCTCATAAAAGGTACGCCGACACAAAAATATAAATTTTGGGTTTTTGTTTTTTATTTTTCGACCATGTGGGACGATGTATATATATTATTTGTTCCTGCGATATCGCAGATGTCACTCCGTGTAGGGGAGACTTTGCCGAATTTTTCCGGGAATTTAAGGTGTTAGAAAATTTCCAATATTTTTGAAAATTTTATTTTACCACAAGGAACTGGTTTTCGATCTAAAACAAATTGGATTTTAAATTATAATGGGTTTATGACATTTTTCCCACCTTAGTAATTTCGAGGAAGAAATTCATTTAAGGGAGAAGATTGTAATGTTCCGTATTTTTAGTGGTCAAATATTTAATTAATTTATTATTTAAATATTGATTTGGAATTTTAAATGGATTTAAAATATATAATTCGTTTATGAAACTAACTTTGAACGTTAAAATTTATATATAATATAAGTTGAGCTTGAAATGGCGCTACAGTTCGTAATATAGAGTTTTGAACTTTGATTGGATATACAGGATTCGATATAAGTCGGATATCTGCGAAACAAGAAACGTTGGAATCTTGTTGATGATAATTTTCATATGAAAGAGAAAATTCGGATTTTGTATTAGAGATAGTTAGTTATGTCCAATTCAATTTTTAAAATAGTCGCTATGAAAATCGTTATTAAAATATAACGTTTATTTAATATATTTAAAAGGGAAATTTAAATCGGTTAACTCAAAATTGACGATATCGAGTTGTATAATTTATATTTGGAATTGTATATATATTCTGTTTGGATATATATGATAAAAATAATTTATTATGATTTATTTGAATTAATTTGTAATTTAAATAATATTTTATTTGATATTATTTGAGCATTAAAAATAACCAATTTTGCAAATGGTCTCAGTTTTCAATGAAATTAATTTCATTGGATCCATATCGTTAAATTATTGTAAGAAAATCAAACTTCGTGGCAAACCGATATCGTATGTGACTTCGGTGGCCAAAAACGTCTCTGTTTTTATTTAATTGTTTAGATTATTTAGACAGGGGTAACTTTTAATGAATAAACGACTGGTCAAACAAACTCCAAATTTAGGGAAACAAGATTCATTGGTTCCATTAGCAAGATGTAACAACCCGTATTTTTATAACATATTAAAACAAGAAATCAAGGCAGAATTAAATTTTAAAGTCAGAATTAGGGGAAACGGGTTACGCAATTGCATTCGTCTCGAAATTTTACATGAAATAGAGTCCGAGTTTTCGAAAATCGGAGTCCGGATGAAGAAGTTATGGCTTGTACAAGTTTCAGCGGTTTTCTGGCAGGACTGGACCAAGGGGTCGACCATAGTGTAACGACCCGCAAATCCGTGCTATCTGAGTTGACTAAATACAACACACGTCCAACCCAAATAACACAGAAATACGACTCATTATTAGAAAGAAGTTAGAGGATGAGAAATAGGAAGAAAGAAGTATTAGAATAGAAGAAAAATGAAGATCACAAACTCACAGCGGAACGAATAAAATATATTATATAACATAAGCTTCGAAATACAAATCTGTTTTGTACATATATACATACCATCATCAGAGTACACATAACATTTGATCCAGCGGAAGTAACTCTAAATAACTAACGTTGAAGCCTCCTGCTTCAAGCTCCTCCAAGGGAATCTGTAAAAGCCTGAAACACTTGACTGCCCGTACAAATTTGGGCACCCAAGAGTTTAGGGAAAACAAAACAAAATAAACTCTGGGTCAGTCATGGGACTGGTGTGAGTAAACTCCAACCACTTGTTTAACCTTCAAAACTCTTTTCGAAAGAAAAGATAATAGTAAGACCAGCCCACACATAAACATGGATGGTTTTTACCTTACTATAACCCAAAACACTTTGATATCCAATCCAATGATATTATAATAATGTCTACATCAAGTAAATAACCAAATAGCAGAACGCTTGCATCTCACGCTCCACATATATATTATAAAATCAAAAACCGCATGGCACTTATTGGAGATTGGATTTCCAACACGACAAGGTATGGAACCACCTTCCGATGATGTATCTCTAGAGGCGAATACACCTGGGTTCAACAAGAACGTCTTGCAACCCGGCCCACACATGACCGACCACTCATTTCGCTTGAGTGTATCGAATGTATATCACCAACGGTTGGACTCAAACCACCGTTTCCCGAATGGGCAGAATCGATAGATTTAGAACAAAAGGAATTTCTCTAGATAGGTGATTATACACCCTAATGGGTGCGACCCACATAGCCATGCTGCCTGCCCGATTTTTGTCCTTTCCCGGTTGTTGAGGCCTGAGGCTACGCATACTTACCATTCATTGATAACACAATCACTTTGAATGCCACATCGTCAGATCCGTTAATCACTAGTTGAGTTTGCACAAATATTCTGGATATTATGCTAAGGGATAAATCCGTTGCAACCATATATATTCATACAGACCAACCCATTTGATCATTGGAAATACTCTGTCAGACATTCGTCCATTTACGTTCGTTCTGGGATTGAACGAAACCGAAGGCACTATTTCTATTAATAGAAAAGCCCTTGCACTTCACTCCGTCTTCAATATATTCAGCATACTTGGTTCGCAACGCTTATGCCGATACGGAGTGGTTCTTCGGATAATAATCCAACCGGTCTCTCCATATTGACAACGATGGTCAAAACTTCGATAGTCTGTGATTTAACTATCGAATAAAAACAAGTGTTCATCCAGCATATCAAACAAATCACTGGGCCCTTTAATTAATATTCATTAATTAAACCACTTCTCTATTTTCTCTATCAATATTTGTTAACCAAATATTTTCAATAATCATCTTGCCTCTTATGCCATTGGGAAAACGTTTCCAAATATTAACTTCTTTTATTTTCTATATATTAGAAAATGTCTCTATTTGCAATTGAAAACAATTTCAATCACTTATCTCTATCCCTTTTACAACATTCGATTTTTATATTCACTTTCCTATCGAATTCAATACGTCGATACAATGATTTCAAATCATCAAAATATCTTAAAAATATTCTAACTCCTTAAATTTCCGGAAAATTTCGCCATAACCTCCCCTGTATCGGGAGCATCGGGAAATTTCAAATAGCTTCCCGGTATCTTCCTCAATCAAAAAGAAAAAGGAAAAGCCAAGTGGCTTGCCGATACGGCGCATAAAATCTCATATATGAAATAAACATGTACCTTTTTGTCGAGCACATAAATTTAAATCTTCATATACTTCATATCAAACCTGCTTACACATGTTCACCTGTTTCAATTCAATTCAATACCATCTAATCGTTTGAATTCAGTTTCGCCCACTTATTCTTTAATTAGTCATTTTGCCCCTCTCACTTCTTTGTTGAACATAACATGTTCAAACAAAATATTTAGCTTGCTCATAACCACATTGCGTTTCAATTTCAATTCTAGCTTCCCTTTTGATTTCGAATATAAATTTCAAATCGAATTTACTTATTCAAACCCCAATATTCCTTCGAAATCTCCTTAACTAATTTCTATTCAATTTAGTTAATTCTATTCAATAAATCAAAATCTGGTTTCTGTTTCAAAAATCAATTTCATTTACACATTTGAATTTGCATATATTTTACAATTCAACTCTGAAATTTTCTAAATAGTCAATTCGGATTTTTCGCTTAAAATCCTTTTATAACATTAAATAAACCATTATGGTTTTAAAACGATTCTGGCGCTGCTTTTCTGAAAATTTGATTTTGACATAACTCAAAATCTATACGACGAAATTCAGATTTTTTCTCCTTCATTAGAAAACTATTATCAAATCGGTCCTGACGTTTCTTGTTTCAAAGAATTCCGACTCCAATTGAGTCCTGTATACTCGATTGAAGTTCGAATCGCTATTTTACAAACTGCAGCGCTGCGGCGAATTCGTTTTAACTATATTTATATATATATATAAACTTTTAAACTTCTAAACTTCTTTAAAATGAATTCAATTCCATTTAACTCTGCTTGATTCAAATTCAAATCTCACTTTTATTTGAATTCTAAATTCAAATTCCAATTCCTTTTCTATTTGATATTCAAATTCAATATTTGAATTTCTATTTGAATTCCCTTATTCAAACTCTATATTTAAATTCCATTTGAACTTTCTATATTCCAATTTCTATATTTGAATTCCATTGGAATTCAATTATTCAACTCCTTTTAAATTCTATATTCAAAATTCCATAGTTTAAAACCCATTTGAATTTCATATTCAAATCCCATAGATTAAATCCTATTTGAATTCAATTTGAATCTCTTACATTCAAATTCCATTTTTCATTTCCGACCCCATTTGAATTTCTAATATTCAAATTCATTTTCAACACCATTTGAATTTCTAATATTCAAATTCATTTGAATTCCCTTGAATTCAAATTCCATTTCAAAACTATTTGGATTTCCTATTTTGAAATCCTATTTCAATCCTACTTTGAAATCCTACTTTCAAAGTTTATTTCAAATTCTATTTTGAAATCTCATATTCAAATTTCTACTTGAATTTCTATATTCAATTCCATGTTCAAATTCAACACTTGAATTTCTATTTCAAATCTCAATTCAAATTTCATATTTAAATTCCATTCAAATCTCTATTCAAATTTCACATTTGAATTCTTCTTTGAAATACTATATTTCAAATTCTATTTTGAAATTCTACATTGAAATTTCTATTTGAATTTCTTTATTCGAATTCCTTTGAATTCAGATTTTATTTTAATTTCTTGAATTCAAATTCTATTTTTCATTCAAATTTCGTCTATTCAAATTCTATTTGAACCTCTATTTGAATTTCTAATATTCAATCTCCTTTTAAAATTCAAATATTTAAACTCCTTTTAAAATTCAAATGTTATACTCAAATTTCATTTGAGTTATATATTTAAAATTTCCTTTTCACATCTTATTTTGAAATTTCATTTCGAATTTCAATTTCACACTTGTATTTCTATTTCTGAATTATCAAATGATAATTCTCTTTACTTCATTTATAACTTCGTTATAAAAGAACTATTTATAAACTTCGTTTATAAAGGAACTACTTGTTTTATTTTTCAAAACAAGTTTATATTTTCATTTCCATTAAAAATTCAAATTCTATTTAAAAATAGATTTTTTTTTCCTTTTTAAATCTCCAATATCTTTTTTACGATATTTTAAATATCATTACTTAAGCCCAGTGATATTTAAACACACAAAGCAACGAATTATTTATTTTTTCTAACACATCATATATAACAATATATATGCAAACAAATAAACAAACAGATAATATATTTTTGAGGAATCCAGTTGGATCCCTCCAACCTGTTTTCCTGCATCCACAGATGTTAGCACATAAATAATACCCATTCTGCTTCGTGGCAGAATATCGCGGTATAGAAGGTCATCCACTAATCATAGCGTGGGGCGTATAGGGTAATCATCCGCTATGAAACTGCGGGCATCCGCTAATGAGACTGCGGGAATCCAACCAATCAATCAACCCAATATATATATATAGCCTAAATAACTAATATATATAAAACAACCATAAAACATTCACACAAGCAACAGACAATTATTTTTAATGAAATAAAAATAATTCTAAAGGTGAGTGAGATTTACTCACCTGATTTATCCTTTGCCGAATATCCAATTTAATCCCATATCTGCATTCATGAATTGACTCGGCTTCTCTTAATAAATTTATCAAGCTCCTATGAATATCCAATTCATAATTAACTATTCATACCCTTTATCACTTAACTACTTAATAACAAATTAAATTTAGATTAATCTAATTTAGTCAAAAGTCATTACTAAATTAATTATAAATGAATTTACCTTAATCTCTGTTTAAAATTATAATCATGTACAAGAACTTACTAATATTTTCAGGTTTTATGTTTTAAACTACTATTGAATTGTAAATAAAAATAATAAATAAATACCTAATATTCCTGCAATCCTAGAGCATCTGCAGTTTCACCGAAGAGGACCAATTCGATCATCACTCCAACAGTCGCCATTTATACAGCTCTGACTGCTTTCAACATTGCAGTGACCCTTACCCATCTGCATACCTCCCCAACACTTCCAACCGGGTCCGTTTGATCGCATCGTCGCCCAAAATCGTGAGTGCTCCAGTCACGATGTCGAGCTGGGTTCGCTTCTGAAATTTCGAGATCATCATCGAAACCCCTAAATCGGACGCACCCATTTCCTCGGATTCACGAGCGCCTCTTCGTTGCTGACGAACTCGCGGTCTTCACTGTGATTCCTCTTCCACCGCGTCTGTCCATCTAACTCCACTTCGATCCCTACTTGTGATGCTCGAGCTTCAGGCATCGTGACTTCCAATCGCGAACTCATCCCCAAACTCGCCTGTTTCGTGCGACAGCATCAGGCCCTCCCAAACTCAAATCGCGAGCGCCCTAGGATGGCGTCGAGCTTCAGGAAAATCACGTGATTTAGAATCACGATTCTAGGTTTCGAATTCCTTTTCATTTTTTTTTTTTTAATTATCGGAGGAACCGATTCTTTTGACTGGAGATAAAGAAGTGAAGAAGACTCGATTTATTTTCTGATTTAAGAATGAAGGTTCGACCTCATTTATATAGTTGCGAAGGAAACAAGGAGTACGCACTATAAATTTTTCTGTCTCCTTGATATCAAAGCTAGAGGCCATTTTTACTGCTCGAGGAAGAACAGCTACGAAATTTCAGTTTTAGGTGGCTTGGGTACAGTGTATAGGTCGGCTTTGTTTTAACTTGATTTGAGTTTTTTTTTTTAATTTTAATTAAATAATTAAAATATCTCATGGTCTATGACGTGCCCTCCTGAACCGCAAACTGACCGCAACGACCGACATTTCAGATTACAACGTTATTCTGAACACTACAGAACTGATTCTCGAATTAAATTTGACTATATAGAAAAGATAACAATTTAAATTAACGATTTAAATTAACTCGATTAAAACTATAAATTGATTTCAAACAATTAAATTCCCTGATAATAGTTTATTGTGAAATAGAATATATAATGATTGACTGAATTGTTTCGATTCAGTTTTATTTTTTTGAATTAAATTATTTCAGTTTTTTTTCGTATTTCGATGACTATCAAAATAAAATCGTATTTTCGATTTATTTAATCGATAACCCAATAAAATACCATTTATATTATAGATTCAATATTTAAAACCATACTAAATATTTGAAATAAACTGTTCAAAAAATCTGGGTCGTTACACATAGGGTCGACCTACCCCCCACGTCAACCATTGGGTCGACCTACCCCCCAGGTCGACCATAGTGTCGACCTCCCCCCCTTACAGGTCGACCCGGTCGGCCTGGTTTGACCCAGAATTCATTTTTGAAGCCTGAGACGTGTTTTGACGGTCTGGATTGATTCTAGGGTTAATCTAATGGCCTAAACTAGTTGCTACACCTATAAAAACACCCTTAGACCCAACCTAATTCATATCAAATCATTCTTACACCATTATGCTGCTGAACTCCCTCTTGAACCATGGCCGCCGCCCCCAAATTGAAGTACAAACATTCAAACTCAAATCAATTCAAAGAACAAGGCTTCTACAATGGTTCAGACAATAAATCAACAACGTTCTATGACAAATTCAGTTCCTAATTCACTAGCAATGCTCTGTAAGTGCTAGTTACTTTTAGATTTAAACATTTAATTATAATATGGACATGAAATAAAGTGGAATTGGATCTAAGTATGATTATCGATTCAGACTTATTTCTGTTGCTACTTGAATCTTGAGTTTTTGAGACTTGTCTATCTTTATTCTCATGTCAAGTTTATGATCTATTCAGCCTGTTGTAAATCAGTTTTCTCAATTCATGTTAATATTATTATCAAGTTGTAATCTTCATGCCTACGATGATGTTTTTCTCTTTGATCTTATTTTTATGCAAAATTCTACCTTCCCCTATTTATTTTCTTTTGATGAACCTAGGTCAATTTCGGACCTAGGCCTAAACTACGATATACGTGCGATGGTATACGGGGAAAATATTGGAATATTGCCTAGTGGAATATATGTTTGGTGGAATTGATGGCATAACATAAAAATTGGATATTAAGGTATTACTACCATTAACATGAAATTGGATATTTGGGTATTGTCAATATAATTGAAATTGCAAGTTTGGGCATACATGAATTGGCATGTAAATTAAATCACGAGTTTGGGACTATGTAAATTAAATCAAAAGATTGAGCTTATGTTAATTAGGCGTATGTAGAATTGGGGTTTTGAATATAAAAGCGATCGTAAACTTGATAGTTGGCATAAACATGTATTATGAACTTGGGCAACTGACATGTATTGTAATAAAAAGATTATAGTTTGGGATAACTGCATCATGAATCATGATTTGGGTTTATTGGGTATAAAATTTGATACATGTAATTTTGGCTAGAACTTGACATGGTAAAATGGCTTAAAGTTGGCATACATGTAAAACGACATGAATTGAACATATGTAAATTTGGTAGGAATTGGGCATATGTAAAATTTACATGTAATCTAGAACTTGGGCATATGTTGATTATGTAAAATTTGGAGTTGAAACATATATGATAATTTATGACTTAGTAGAGGTTTAATATGAACGCGCCTAAGTTGGGTTTTTGGGAAATTGGCATGTATTGTAAGTAAAAGGCTATAACTTGGCATAACCTCATAGTGAATCATGGTAATAATTTGGGAATATGTTTTGGGGCAAAACGTGAATCATGAACATTTCTGTGACGGCCTGGAATTTCGCTCGATCCGAATCAGTCGTTAAACCGATCTAGACCGTTCGAAACCCCTGATCGTTGAGAACAGGACAAATCAGAACACAAACAGAAGAACATTTCATTGCTATTACAACAATTCCATCAGATACAAGAATATACAGAGTATAAATGAATAAATTACATTCGATAAATATCAGAGATTACAATAAATTACATAGCAGCGGAAAATATACAAAGCACAACTGAAGGTGATATACGGATACAGAGCTTTCCGGATATCATTCCAGCTGTAAACCAGGATCCTGTGAATATAAATCTGCAAAACCAAAACTACTAGCTGCCCGTGCGGAAAATAGGGGCACCCAGAGTTTAGGTTAAAACAATAAACTCCAGGTCAGTCATGTGACTGGTGTGAGAACTAAAACAGTTATTTAAAGCTTTACTTTAAAAGAGAGTGATTCAAGGGACCACGCCGTATAACACGGAACGGGTTTCCTCCCAAGAATATCAGTGCATAGAATAAACAGCGCAATGCTTTTTCGAAAAATGAAGCTGTTATAAGACCCAGGTCCCATCACACAATGCAACGCAAGCCGGAGGATAGGGTTTTACCTTATAACAGCCAAACATGCTTGATACGTTTAAAACAAATCATTTGATACTATAATATGTGTATAGTGTCAAAACATTTCAATCATAAATATAAATCATAGGCGGCATAGCTACCATCTACTATGTCGCCATACTAGTTCTACAATTAAAGACGAATTACACGTATTGGAAATTGGATTCCGTCATGAGTCGAGGCAAGGGGCAAGCTCCTCTCCGCGTTCGAGACACTCTAGCAAATGCCTCAGGGCTACGCAAGCTGGGCAACCCTGGATGCGGCTGGGCCGGTCCTCACTTACGTTAGAAGATTAATTATGCCTGAACACACGTTTTCCGGTCCTTACAGACCTATAATCGAGGCGCCTCATTCCAACAACCACAAAGGTGAAAAGTATATAAATGTCAGGGCTGGTAAGTCACTGACACCACCAAAGCTAGAAAGAAACGTCGTGCTCTCCCAGCGGTCCGTATCCCGTTTTTGACTCATACCGAGGTGTGAGGCTCGCGAATACACGTTATACACAAAGCTGCCACGTAGGCGTGCTTTGATCATCAACCACAAGACTTTGCTTTTCAACAGAAGCCTTGATCATTGCATCTTAGTATGCCACACAGGCAATTCATGCCATGCGACTGATGTCCATCGATATACAACCTCTGAGCTCGTACGTCTCAGAGAAGGGCGTTAAGCAAGAGAATAAATTCTCCGCCGCCAAACAGATGTATATTTAATAGAAATCAATCAACACAGAATAAAATCCAATGTCAGACACACAATCCATTTACAAGTCCGTTCTGGGTCTGAACGAAACCGGAGGCACTTTCCTCGCATATCCATCCATCTCCAGGTACGTCTGGACGACCACCAACTATTTCCATCCTCTTGGGTGTACAGCCCAATCAGGATCGTCAGTAATAATCCAAACGATGTGAAGACTTCCGGTCTTCGACCACCGTCTTCATCTTCGACTTATCGTCGAATCGGTTATTCAGAATGGGTATAAACCCGGACTTTCCGAACAACCCGCGTATATTGAAAACAAATGTTACACAAACACAACATACGCCTCATTCCAATTCATTAGTCACTAACCGCAAATTAGCCAGAGAACAATTTCCCAAACATTAACCCCGAAGGCCGAAACCAACATCAGATCAATACCCAGGAAGCCATTCTTCTTAGCCAACCTACAGCTAGTTTCTAAATTCCACATTCTTAGGGAAAGGTTCCCATTAATTTTATCCAAGATAAATTCTTTAAAATTTATCCTGTAATCTTCCTTTGGATGTCATTTAAAACCAAATTATGGTTTTTCCCAACTAGTCGAGATTAGCGAACCGTAACGAAGTAATTATTTATTTTATTTCCCAATCCCAACCTATTCATCCCATGAAGCAAAACTGGTAATACTCCATATCTAACACCACGGTGTTATCGGTAAAATTAATTACCATTTCACGTTCAAATCTAATTAAAGATTTAACTATCGCTTTGGAGCAAAACTGGTGATACTCCATTCTCGCTCAATTTCTAAATTTGATAATTTAGATTATCAATTCACATTTCAATCTAATTGCAGATTCATTAAAACTCCTTTTACTGGGTTAAAGAACTAGGTGTTATTTAAAACACAGTTCACGACAAACCCAAATCACATTCTATTTATTATCGGGTTAAAGAACTAGTGTTATTTAAAACACAGTTCACGATAAACCCATTTCAAATCCAATCAAATATATTAGAAATCCCGATTATTTAAAACCCCTTTTAAATCTAATTTATTTATTTAAAAATAATTAGGTTTTAAATTTAGTTCAAAACTAGTTCATTTCGATAAAAATCTATTTTTATCATTTCAAATATGGAGTTTTTCATCCCAATTCTTCCCAAATCATTTCTTATGATTTTACATAAATTATTACTATTTTTAATAATTTTATCAAGGCCCGTACAGTCGATTTCCAACAATGGCCATCGAACTGCACTTATAGCGACCTTTTTCGAATTTGATTTGGACGTATCTCCAAATCCAACCGTTAGATTTTGAATTTCTAATATTCTTTAGAAAGCTCTTTTCGATACGAACCCAACGGTTCCGGTTTTAGGAGAATCCGACGGTCGGATCTCCCGTAATGTCCGTTTGAAATAAATGGTCGAAATTCACGAACTGCCGCGGCGCGGCGCGTTCTATTCAGGCCATTATATTATATATATAATATATATATAATATATATTTCGTCGATTTCTATTTAAAACGAATTATATAAATAGTTTTAAATTCGTTTCAAGAACCATTTCAACTTCTATTTCAATCCAAAGCAAAATTGAATTCTTCTTTAAAAATTCGTTTTAAAATTCATTTCTATTTAATTCAAATTTCAATTCAATTTGAATTCATTTCAATTCGCTTTCAATTCAATTTGAATTCGTTTTCAATTCAATTCAATTCAAATTGGTTTTCTATTCGATTCAAATTCATTTTCTATTCAAATCAAATTCGTTTCGTTTTCTATTTGAATCAAATTTATTATATATTCAATTGAAATCAAATTGGTTTTCTATTCCATTCAAATCGAAATCGTTTTATATTCAATTCATTTCGAAATCGTTATATATTCAATTCATTTCGAAATCGTTATATATTCAATTCATTTCGAAATCGTTATATATTCAATTCATTTCGAAATCGTTATATATTCAATTCATTTCGAAATCGTTATATATTCAATTCATTTCGAAATCGTTATATATTCAATTCATTTCGAAATCGTTATATATTCAATTCATTTCGAAATCGTTATATATTCAATTCATTTCGAAATCGTTATATATTCAATTCATTTCAAATATTTCTTTTTGTCAACACACGACTAATCTCAACGAATGAGTACCGTCCATGTGTGGCTATTTTTTTTAAAATACTTCGTTCAACACATGACTAATCTCAACGGATGAGTACAGTCAACACATGAACCTTTATTTTATATTGATAAAGATGTAAATTTTATTATAAAAATAATTCGTTCAACACATGACTGATCTCAACGGATGAGTACAGTCAACACATGAACCTTTATTTTATATTGATAAAGATGTAAATTTTATTATAAAAATAATTCATTCAACACATGACTGATCTCAACGGATGAGTACAGTCAACACATGAACCTTTATTTTATATTGATAAAGATGTAAATTTTATTATAAAAATAATTCGTTCAACACATGACTGATCTCAACGGATGAGTACAGTCAACACATGAACCTTTATTTTATATTGATAAAGATGTAAATTTTATTATAAAAATAATTCGTTCAACACATGACTGATCTCAACGGATGAGTACAGTCAACACATGAACCTTTATTTTATATTGATAAAGATGTAAATTTTATTATAAAAATAATTCGTTCAACACATGACTGATCTCAACGGATGAGTACAGTCAACACATGAACCTTTATTTTATATTGATAAAGATGTAAATTTTATTATAAAAATAATTCGTTCAACACATGACTAATCTCAACGGATGAGTACAGTCAACACATGAACCTTTATTTTATATTATTCTTTATCTTCTAAATTGGAATGAGGCCCAATCATTCACCATATAAAATTAATTATATGGATTTTCATACATCACATGTATATAATAGCATTGAAAGATAATCAAACATCAACCAAAGTGCACTACACTGTATAAGCATCAAATATAGATATCTAACACTTATAACAGCCTGTCAATCAATCGATCGACATATTTAATCAATCAGGATGAGTGAACTTCAAATTTCATCCCAACACCCGTGTAGGGTTTCAAACAATCAAACACAGATTTTATTCGTGCAGTTGGGCAATGTGTGAAATTTATCGACCCAATCAATGTCCTCCAAATAGGTGTACATAAACAAACCGTCCGGTTTGTAAATGAATATTTATTTGATTCACTTTCACTATATTCATATTCACGTTAAAAATTATATTTTTAACGATAAAATATTTTATTTCGACATATGAATATCTATTCAGTTCATTCTTTAAATAAAATGTTATTTTTATTTTTCTAACATATTTTAGAAAATTTCGGCGGCATAACGGCACTATACTAGAAACGGGACGAGGCCTAGCCTTATCCCCGGTCTAGTGAAGGCCCACGCCATTCACACATCAATCCAATCCATTCATTCTCACCAAACAATTCAATTTCAATCAAATAATCTAATTAATTTTTGAAATCAAACAATTTAACAAACAAGCCATCCATGGTCTGTGGATGACGGGTGTCGGGTGCTACTAAACACCGTCTGCATCCTAGTATATATATATATAACTAGAAAAAGAGAATTTAGAGTGAGAAGTTCTCACCAAAAGCTATCCAACTTCACGACACTCCTATTGTAGAGATCTTCGTCGTTCTCGCCCTTTTTGTCAGCTTCGTTGTCGTAGCCACTACATATGTAAAAATCGAATTTTTACTTCGCTATTCAATATAAAAAAAATCGAAGTTTTACTTTGCTATTCAATATAAAAATCGAATTTTTACTACTATGTTATATGGATAAAAATTATATTTTTATCATGCTATTTTCTATATAAAGATTTCGCCTTTATAAAAACAATAGACTTCGCCTTTTCAAATTTAAAGATTTCATCTTTATAAAAATCTCATCTTTATTCTTCTACACATATAAAGATGCTATTTTTAATATTTCTATCATGTAAAAATTATATTTTTAATCCTCTACATAAATAAAAATCATATTTTTACATCATATATATAGTAAAGATTATATTTTTAATACTTTAAAAATATAAAAATCTTATTTTTAATCCTTTAAAAATCTAAAAATCATATCTTTTCAATTACAAAATTCATATCTTTTCCTTAACAAAAACCCTATATTTTCATTAACAAAAATATAATCTTTTTCTAATCATGAAAATCATAGCTTTTCTAAAATAAAAATCATAACTTTATGGATTAAAAATCACAGTTTTACTAATCTAAAAATCTAAACTTTACATATTAAAGTCTGATCTAGTTTAATTTATAAAATTCAGTTTTAAAAATAAATAAAACAGTTAAAGTAAATAATAATAAAAAAAAAAACGTTTAAAGTAAATAAAATAAAAAGAACATCAGGGAACTTACAGGGGGGGCTCGACGGCGGCTCAGAGGGGGTCTGGGCGGTGAGGGGAGGTGGCGGAAGTGGCTGCGGGCGGAGGAGGGGGCGGGCAGGCGGGGTCTGGTCGGAGGTATGGGTGCGCGACGCGCTGAACGGCGGGAGGGCGCTGTTTCCTCGATCGAATGGGAAAGGGGTGGAGGGACGCGGAGTTCGTCGATGGCGGCATGAAGGGGGGGCGGCGGCGGATGTAGGGTGGAGGCGATGGGGTCTCGACGGGTTTTAGGGCACCATTTTTTTTTTAAAAAATCGATTCTGAGAAATAATAAGGGGGGGTCGGCTGATAAGGAGGAAAGGGATTATTATTTTTTATTTATTATTTTATTTTATTTTAATTATTTTATTTGCCAATAGTTGACTTTTACATACGTCATCAAAACGGGGCCCACCACCTGTCGTCCATAGCGTTTAACCCCCATTCTGAACACAATGGGACATGTATCGTCAGCTGATTCGGCTGTTACAATCAGTTTCCGTTAAATTTACATTTAAATCACTACATTGAATTTTAAACGTACATTTCAAATTACCGGGGTCACATACTAACTTTAAAAATTCCAGAAAAATATTTTCTAGCTTCGTATTGACGATACGGTCCTAACAAAACTAGTTTCGTCGAATTCTGAGACCGTTAGAAAAATGGTCAATTTCCAGTCGATTAAAATCAACTGAAATGGTCAAAACACGTTTTCCTTTGCCACGCTCACATATTGATTCGAAAAATTATGAAATTTGAAACCTAGCAATAATTTGACATCACGGACCCAACAAAACTGGTTTCGTCGAAATCCGAGGTCGTTTGCAAAATGTCTATTTTTAAGGGCCTGAATTCCATAGCGACTATTCAGAATTTTCAACTGGACATATCTTTTGATTCCCGCTATGAAATCTTGATATGTCGGATTCGTTGGAAAGATATTATCAAATAGATCCCATTATTTTTGGTTTCACTAAAATCCGGATTGTTTTGCACCCGGTACATTCAATTGAACTTTGAAATCGAATTATCGAACTACCGCGCCATTTTCAATTCTATTTATAATTATATATAATTATTTATATTCTAACGACGACGCGTATAATATATACGTCGAATTATATTCTAAATAAATTTCTTGTCGATTTTATTTAAAATAATTCATTTTAAATAATCAAAATTCGCTAAAATAGCCAAAATAAAAATTTTAAACTGGCCCAGATTTTCGGGTTATTACAATCTCCCCCACTTAAAACTTTTCGTCCCCGAAAAGGAACAAATTCGAAAGTGGTTTGATTATTAAGCTCTACGCTCGATCTGGCTTCCATTCTCCAACTTTCCAGTTTCTGAGAATTTTCAAAATTTTCAAAAATTTGGCTAACACCCTAAATTTTCGAAAAATTTCGCCATAACCTCCCCTGCACCGGGAGCATCGGGGAATTTCAAATAGCTTCCCCGGTCCTTCAGATCTCAAAAAGAAAAAGAAAAAGCCAAGCGGCTAGCCAATAGGCTCACAAAATCATCATCACCCAAACAAAACAGGAAATTATGTAGTAAACATGTACCTATTTGTCGGGCAAACAAATTTTATTCTCTGCTCTAGCCTCCTTGCTATGACCTGTTCAATGTAAATATATGTATATGCATGCAAATGCGACCAATTTTCAATATAATTCAATATTTGGTTCAATTAGGCATAATTGTTCAAAATTATCAATCAAATAAACAAACAACACAAACATCAATCAATTAGTGGATTAGAGTTTCAAATTCATAATTTTTGATATATATATACTGAAAATCTTGTTTTTGATGCCAATTCACTACAATGTGTTCTAACTATATTAGTTTTGGTTCTCACACCAGTCGAATGGAAATATATCGATATCACACCTTCGTTACTCGAACATGAATACTAATGACAACTAGTCAATCATTAGAATCATCTTCGGGCCACTAGAGTATGATTCTATATCTATCCAATATATTAAAACTTCGAATATACGTTCATGACGCGTATACGCGAAATCTATATATACTCGATTGTCCATATTCAAAATAAATAAATATTCAAATACGTTTTAAAATGGTTTAAATTTTCAAAACAAAGTTGTTTTCATTTGAAAAAAAATATACTCTTCACACTCGTTCTAGGATACTACTGATCCTATCTCTAACGAGTCATTCTAATTGGATATTACTAATCCAATATCTGATGAATTCTTTCGTATGGTTCTAATGTGTCTTGTTCTCGAGCTCTGTAAACCAAAGCTCTGATACCAAATGTGGCGGCCTGGAATTTCGCTCGATCCGAATCAGTCGTTAAACCGATCTAGACCGTTCGAAACCCCTGAACATTGAGAACAGGACAAATCAGAACACAAACAGAAGAACATTTCATTGCTATTACAACAATTCCATCAGATACAAGAATATACAGAGTATAAATGAATAAATTACATTCGATAAATATCAGAGATTACAATAAATTACATAGCAGCGGAAAATATACAAAGCACAACTGAAGGTGATATACGGATACAGAGCTTTCCGGATATCATTCCAGCTGTAAACCAGGATCCTGTGAATATAAATCTGCAAAACCAAAACTACTAGCTGCCCGTGCGGAAAATAGGGGCACCCAGAGTTTAGGTTAAAACAATAAACTCCAGGTCAGTCATGTAACTGGTGTGAGAACTAAAACAGTTATTTAAAGCTTTACTTTAAAAGAGAGTGATTCAAGGGACCACGCCGTATAACACGGAACGGGTTTCCTCCCAAGAATATCAGTGCATAGAATAAACAGCGCAATGCTTTTTCGAAAAATGAAGCTGTTATAAGACCCAGGTCCCATCACACAATGCAACGCAAGCCGGAGGATAGGGTTTTACCTTATAACAGCCAAACATGCTTGATACGTTTAAAACAAATCATTTGATACTATAATATGTGTATAGTGTCAAAACATTTCAATCATAAATATAAATCATAGGCGGCATAGCTACCATCTACTATGTCGCCATACTAGTTCTACAATTAAAGACGAATTACACGTATTGGAAATTGGATTCCGTCATGAGTCGAGGCAAGGGGCAAGCTCCTCTCCGCGTTCGAGACACTCTAGCAAATGCCTCAGGGCTACGCAAGCTGGGCAACCCTGGATGCGGCTGGGCCGGTCCTCACTTACGTTAGAGGATTAATTATGCCTGAACACACGTTTTCCGGTCCTTACAGACCTATAATCGAGGCGCCTCATTCCAACAACCACAAAGGTGAAAAGTATATAAATGTCAGGGCTGGTAAGTCACTGACACCACCAAAGCTAGAAAGAAACGTCGTGCTCTCCCAGCGGTCCGTATCCCGTTTTTGACTCATACCGAGGTGTGAGGCTCGCGAATACACGTTATACACAAAGCTGCCACGTAGGCGTGCTTTGATCATCAACCACAAGACTTTGCTTTTCAACAGAAGCCTTGATCATTGCATCTTAGTATGCCACACAGGCAATTCATGCCATGCGACTGATGTCCATCGATATACAACCTCTGAGCTCGTACGTCTCAGAGAAGGGCGTTAAGCAAGAGAATAAATTCTCCGCCGCCAAACAGATGTATATTTAATAGAAATCAATCAACACAGAATAAAATCCAATGTCAGACACACAATCCATTTACAAGTCCGTTCTGGGTCTGAACGAAACCGGAGGATCTTTCCTCGCATATCCATCCATCTCCAGGTACGTCTGGACGACCACCAACTATTTCCATCCTCTTGGGTGTACAGCCCAATCAGGATCGTCAGTAATAATCCAAACGATGTGAAGACTTCCGGTCTTCGACCACCGTCTTCATCTTCGACTTATCGTCGAATCGGTTATTCAGAATGGGTATAAACCCGGACTTTCCGAACAACCCGCGTATATTGAAAACAAATGTTACACAAACACAACATACGCCTCATTCCAATTCATTAGTCACTAACCGCAAATTAGCCAGAAAACAATTTCCCAAACATTAACCCCGAAGGCCGAAACCAACATCAGATCAATACCCAGGAAGCCATTCTTCTTAGCCAACCTACAGCTAGTTTCTAAATTCCACATTCTTAGGGAAAGGTTCCCATTAATTTTATCCAAGATAAATTCTTTAAAATTTATCCTGTAATCTTCCTTTGGATGTCATTTAAAACCAAATTATGGTTTTTCCCAACTAGTCGAGATTAGCGAACCGTAACGAAGTAATTATTTATTTTATTTCCCAACCTATTCATCCCATGAAGCAAAACTGGTAATACTCCATATCTAACACCACGGTGTTATCGGTAAAATTAATTACCATTTCACGTTCAAATCTAATTAAAGATTTAACTATCGCTTTGGAGCAAAACTGGTGATACTCCATTCTCGCTCAATTTCTAAATTTGATAATTTAGATTATCAATTCACATTTCAATCTAATTGCAGATTCATTAAAACTCCTTTTACTGGGTTAAAGAACTAGGTGTTATTTAAAACACAGTTCACGACAAACCCAAATCACATTCTATTTATTATCGGGTTAAAGAACTAGTGTTATTTAAAACACAGTTCACGATAAACCCATTTCAAATCCAATCAAATATATTAGAAATCCCGATTATTTAAAACCCCTTTTAAATCTAATTTATTTATTTAAAAATAATTAGGTTTTAAATTTAGTTCAAAACTAGTTCATTTCGATAAAAATCTATTTTTATCATTTCAAATATGGAGTTTTTCATCCCAATTCTTCCCAAATCATTTCTTATGATTTTACATAAATTATTACTATTTTTAATAATTTTATCAAGGCCCGTACAGTCGATTTCCAACAATGGCCATCGAACTGCACTTATAGCGACCTTTTTCGAATTTGATTTGGACGTATCTCCAAATCCAACCGTTAGATTTTGAATTTCTAATATTCTTTAGAAAGCTCTTTTCGATACGAACCCAACGGTTCCGGTTTTAGGAGAATCCGACGGTCGGATCTCCCGTAATGTCCGTTTGAAATAAATGGTCGAAATTCACGAACTGCCGCGGCGCGGCGCGTTCTATTCAGGCCATTATATTATATATATAATATATATATAATATATATTTCATCGATTTCTATTTAAAACGAATTATATAAATAGTTTTAAATTCGTTTCAAGAACCATTTCAACTTCTATTTCAATCCAAAGCAAAATTGAATTCTTCTTTAAAAATTCGTTTTAAAATTCATTTCTATTTAATTCAAATTTCAATTCAATTTGAATTCATTTCAATTCGCTTTCAATTCAATTTGAATTCGTTTTCAATTCAATTCAATTCAAATTGGTTTTCTATTCGATTCAAATTCATTTTCTATTCAAATCAAATTCGTTTCGTTTTCTATTTGAATCAAATTTATTATATATTCAATTGAAATCAAATTGGTTTTCTATTCCATTCAAATCGAAATCGTTTTATATTCAATTCATTTCGAAATCGTTATATATTCAATTCATTTCGAAATCGTTATATATTCAATTCATTTCGAAATCGTTATATATTCAATTCATTTCGAAATCGTTATATATTCAATTCATTTCGAAATCGTTATATATTCAATTCATTTCGAAATCGTTATATATTCAATTCATTTCAAATATTTCTTTTTGTCAACACACGACTAATCTCAACGAATGAGTACCGTCCATGTGTGACTATTTTTGTTAAAATACTTCGTTCAACACATGACTAATCTCAACGGATGAGTACAGTCAACACATGAACCTTTATTTTATATTGATAAAGATGTAAATTTTATTATAAAAATAATTCGTTCAACACATGACTGATCTCAATGGATGAGTACAGTCAACACATGAACCTTTATTTTATATTGATAAAGATGTAAATTTTATTATAAAAATAATTCGTTCAACACATGACTGATCTCAACGGATGAGTACAATCAACACATGAACCTTTATTTTATATTGATAAAGATGTAAATTTTATTATAAAAATAATTCGTTCAACACATGACTGATCTCAACGGATGAGTACAGTCAACACATGAACCTTTATTTTATATTGATAAAGATGTAAATTTTATTATAAAAATAATTCGTTCAACACATGACTGATCTCAACGGATGAGTACAGTCAACACATGAACCTTTATTTTATATTGATAAAGATGTAAATTTTATTATAAAAATAATTCGTTCAACACATGACTAATCTCAACGGATGAGTACAGTCAACACATGAACCTTTATTTTATATTATTCTTTATCTTCTAAATTGGAATGAGGCCCAATCAATCACCATATAAAATTAATTATATGGATTTTCATACATCACACGTATATAATAGCATTGAAAGATAATCAAACATCAACCAAAGTGCACTACACTGTATAAGCATCAAATATAGATATCTAACGCTTATAACAGCCTGTCAATCAATCGATCGACATATTTAATCAATCAGGATGACTGAACTTCAAATTTCATCCCAACACCCGTGTAGGGTTTCAAACAATCAAACACAGATTTTATTCGTGCAGTTGGGCAATGTGTGAAATTTATCGACCCAATCAATGTCCTCCAAATAGGTGTACATAAACAAACCGTCCGGTTTGTAAATGAATATTTATTTGATTCACTTTCACTATATTCATATTCACGTTAAAAATTATATTTTTAACGATAAAATATTTTATTTCGACATATGAATATCTATTCAGTTCATTCTTTAAATAAAATGTTATTTTTATTTTTCTAACATATTTTAGAAAATTTCGGCGGCATAACGGCACTATACTAGAAACGGGACGAGGCCTAGCCTTATCCCCGGTCTAGTGAAGGCCCACGCCATTCACACATCAATCCAATCCATTCATTCTCACCAAACAATTCAATTTCAATCAAATAATCTAATTAATTTTTGAAATCAAACAATTTAACAAACAAGCCATCCATGGTCTGTGGATGACGGGTGTCGGGTGCTAATAAACACCGTCTGCATCCTAGTATATATATATATATAACTAGAAAAAGAGAATTTAGAGTGAGAAGTTCTCACCAAAAGCTATCCAACTTCACGACACTCCTATTGTAGAGATCTTCGTCGTTCTCGCCCTTTTTGTCAGCTTCGTTGTCGTAGCCACTACATATGTAAAAATCGAATTTTTACTTCGCTATTCAATATAAAAAAAATCGAAGTTTTACTTTGCTATTCAATATAAAAATCGAATTTTTACTACTATGTTATATAGACAAAAATTATATTTTTATCATGCTATTTTCTATATAAAGATTTCGCCTTTATAAAAACAATAGACTTCGCCTTTTCAAATTTAAAGATTTCATCTTTATAAAAATCTCATCTTTATTCTTCTACACATATAAAGATGCTATTTTTAATATTTCTATCATGTAAAAATTATATTTTTAATCCTCTACATAAACAAAAATCATATTTTTACATCATATATATAGTAAAGATTATATTTTTAATACTTTAAAAATATAAAAATCTTATTTTTAATCCTTTAAAAATCTAAAAATCATATCTTTTCAATTACAAAATTCATATCTTTTCCTTAACAAAAACCCTATATTTTCATTAACAAAAATATAATCTTTTTCTAATCATGAAAATCATAGCTTTTCTAAAATAAAAATCATAACTTTATGGATTAAAAATCACAGTTTTACTAATCTAAAAATCTAAACTTTACATATTAAAGTCTGATCTAGTTTAATTTATAAAATTCAGTTTTAAAAATAAATAAAATAAATAAAACAGTTAAAGTAAATAATAATAAAAAAAACGTTTAAAGTAAATAAAATAAAAAGAACATCAGGGAACTTACAGGGGGGGCTCGTCGGCGGCTCAGAGGGGGTCTGGGCGGTGAGGGGAGGTGACGGAAGTGGCTGCGGGCGGAGGAGGGGGCGGGCAGGCGGGGTCTGGTCGGAGGTATGGGTGCGCGACGCGCTGAACGGCGGGAGGGCGCTGTTTCCTCGATCGAAGGGGAAAGGGGTGGAGGGACGCGGAGTTCGTCGATGGCGGCCTGAAGGGGGGGCGGCGGCGGATGTATGGTGGACGCGATGGGGTCTCGACGGGTTTTAGGGCACCATTTTTTTTTTTTAAATTGATTCTGAGAAATAATAAGGGGGGTCGGCTGATAAGGAGGAAAGGGATTATTATTATTTTATTATTATTTTATTTTATTTTAATTATTTTATTTGCCAATAGTTGACTTTTACATACGTCATCAAAACGGGGCCCACCACCTGTCGTCCATAGCGTTTAACCCCCATTCTGAACACAATGGGACATGTATCGTCAGCTGATTCGGCTGTTACAATCAGTTTCCGTTAAATTTACATTTAAATCACTACATTGAATTTTAAACGTACATTTCAAATTACCGGGGTCACATACTAACTTTAAAAATTCCAGAAAAATATTTTCTAGCTTCGTATTGACGATACGGTCCTAACAAAACTAGTTTCGTCGAATTCTGAGACCGTTAGAAAAATGGTCAATTTCCAGTCGATTAAAATCAACTGAAATGGTCAAAACACGTTTTCCTTTGCCACGCTCACATATTGATTCGAAAAATTATGAAATTTGAAACCTAGCAATAATTTGACATCACGGACCCAACAAAACTGGTTTCGTCGAAATCCGAGGTCGTTTGCAAAATGTCTATTTTTAAGGGCCTGAATTCCATAGCGACTATTCAGAATTTTCAACTGGACATATCTTTTGATTCCCGCTATGAAATCTTGATTTGTCGGATTCGTTGGAAAGATATTATCAAATAGATCCCATTATTTTTGGTTTCACTAAAATCCGGATTGTTTTGCACCCGGTACATTCAATTGAACTTTGAAATCGAATTATCGAACTACCGCGCCATTTTCAATTCTATTTATAATTATATATAATTATTTATATTCTAACGACGACGCGTATAATATATACGTCGAATTATATTCAAAATAAATTTCTTGTCGATTTTATTTAAAATAATTCATTTTAAATAATCAAAATTCGCTAAAATAGCCAAAATAAAAAATTTAAACTGGCCCAGATTTTCGGGTTATTACAATTTCTATATGTTAAACACATGAACTGATATTGGGGTTTTGGGTGGAATACGACCATTAATGAACCTTTGACACGAGGTTAGACTCAGTTTGTGGTGTAAATCTGCCTGGAACCACCCGGCAAATCCAGTAGCCACAAAGTGTCAGTCTAATGTGAGAGGTTGAAGGCCAAATTGTAGGCGTAATAGTTCATGACACAAGGTTAAACCCAGTTTGTGGTGTAAATCTGCCCGGAACCGCCCGGCAAATCCAGTGGCCACAAAATGCACGGTCTAATGTGAGAGGTCATGATTCGTTCGTTATAATGAAAGAATTAAGGAATACTAACCATAATAAGACGTGGGTATGGTTAGAGGGTTAGGTGGGATGTCATGGAAATTTGACATGTAAATATGGACCTAGCCGGTATGAGTTAAGAACATGTAAAACTTATAAATGTGGGCTTAACCAACATAACTGTTAATCAGACCAATGGGTGGGTTAAGTAACATGGCTAGGCTAAGGACACTTGACCGTTATAACATGACTAGCGTATGGGTTGGGCTAACTTGAATAGGTTGATAACACCCAATCGGTATAACCTGATGCATGGTAGGGTTAAGTAAACACGCGAGGATAACACTTAACCATTATAATATGACTGGGGGAGGGGGTTAAGTTAACATGCACTTAACCAATATAACGTGATGCGTGGTAAGGTTAAGTAACAACAGAGGGTAACACTTAACCGTCACAACATGATAAGTAGGTGGGCTAAGTCAATGTACACTTAACCAATATGACATGACATGCGGTGGGGTTAAGTTAACACAAGGTAGAACACTTAGCCAGTATAACAAGGCTTGCGGTAGGGTTAAGTAACACAAGGAACAACACTTAATTGATATAACATGATGTGTGGTAGGGTAAAGTAAAATAAGAGAAAACACTTAACCAACTTAACGTAATGGACGGAGAGGGTTAAGTACATATCGGGTTGGTGGGTAATATTAGTAAATATAGTCCCACAAACTTAACCATTAATAAGCACGCTTGAATCGGTGGGTTAAGTACATCACGGGAAGGTGGGTAATATCTGTATATATAGGCCCACACACTTATCCAGTAGGAAACCCTAGTAACGGGGACCCATTTCAGCAGTAACCCAAATCAGGTATCAACGGTACCCTGAAACTAGGCAGGGTGGGGCATGATTACTGGGCTGATTGTAAGCGGTCAAAGCGACGGTGGTGGGTGCAACAGTGTAGGTTCTAACGGAGTACGGGCGTGCACACACTTCGGAGCAGACAAACAGGGCACTGGGGGCACCAGTAGTATAACCTATGCCTTCTAGAATTGCATTGGGCCAGCACCATGGGTCTTGATACACCCCATGGTGGGACCAGCATAGGTATCTACAATCATTGGGGGCCGTATGACACACATAGGTAGCATAATCCCTAGGTTGGACCTAGGTGGCATAAACCCTAAATCCGAGAAGCGTTCACTAGGTAGCATAATCCCTAGGTTGGACCTAGGTGGCATAAACCCTAAATCCGAAAAGTGTTCAATAGGTAGCATAATCCCTAGGTTGGACCTAGGTGGCATAAATCCTAGTTGAGTCTAGGAAGCGCTCGATAGAAAACCCTAGATTAGATCTAGGTAATAAATAATAAATGTACACGTGAAAGTAACCTTAATTTCCGGGATTGGGATCACGTTATGATTTTATCATTCTATATAGATTACTAGTTGGGACACTAGTTAGGTGGTGCAGAGCAAATAGATATCATTTTAATGGTGAAGCGGAGAAATCTTGCGATGCTTGATAGAAATCTTGCGAAACTATACTTAGTTCATCTTGAATGGGAACCTTGCAATGTTATACTTGATTCATCGTGCCTGTAGCTTACCATGTCATCATGCTTATGTTTACTTTCAGTTTATTTATGCCATATTATCTTCACTTGTTTTTATGCTGAAAGCCACTAGGACTTACTCAGTCTTTATGACTGACCCGGTTTGTTTCGCCTCTTTTTCTTCCTTCCCCCCCCCCCTCAGGTTCGCAGGGCGGAAATACAGCTTAGTTCGGATATTACCAAGCTTCAAGGCTCTTTCATGTGCTGCTTGGATCTCTCTTGGCTATGGCTTGCTTTGCTTTATTGGGGAATACTACAATTTATTTTCATGCTTCTTTGTTTTTGAGAAAGATAGATATTTTAGCTATGTATTTGGGTATTGGAAGTTGATGGGCTTTTATTGTAAACAATTCTATTTAATAAATGATTTGAAGTACTTCTACTTTACTTTCCGCTGTTTTATATATGTCTGTCTTATAATATTTCTGTTCCAGTACCCATAATGCTCCATTGAAATTAAGGCATTCCTTTTGTGAGTGACCATAACGGATGTGGGGTGTTACATTTGGTATCAGAGCAGAAGGTTACCAGACTGGGCAAAAGTTTTAAAACCTTTTGAAATTATTTTCAAAACCATTTACAAAGAAGCATTTTTCAAGAAATTTTTTATTTTTAAAGGCTATTCCCCAAAGGCTATTAGCATTATCCTTTGTTTCCTTGTTCGAATCCCTTTTCCTTTCTTTCCTCCATATGTAGTAACATTAGTTCCATCTGCGACTAATCTTATTTCAAGCTTTGTAGGGTTGTCGTGCGATGGAGGTAGTTCTCGAGAGACTTGTTAACATGTTATATAAGAGGGGATAAGAATGGTTAAGGCGAATGAGGCTCAGAACAAGAAGGTAGAAATGTTTCTGTAGGAAAGTCTAGCCTATATTTCTATCCTGTTCGTATCCTTTTTGATTATGGTACATCGCATCCTTTTTATTTCTGCTTCGATAGTTGAGTCTCTGCACCTTAGTAGAGGATCCCATTTTTGTCTCAAATCCTATGGGGAATCGGCTCATTTATTCATGACTTATTTGGATTTGAGAATGTCTATGCTAAATGTTGAGTTTAGAAGTAATGCTTATGTTTTTGGGCAATGGGTTGATTCTAGGGATGGAGTGGTTTTCCAGAAATGGTACCATTCTCGAGTATGAAAAGAGGGTAGTTAGACTCTTGACTTTCCCCGGTAATGTCCTCGAAGTCTAGTGTAACCCTTAGGGTTCTGCCATGATTAGTTACCTAGAATCTCTTGATATATTTGTTGATCCGCTCGAGTAGTGTTCGCCACCAAGGCGGATGGTTCATCTCACTTATGCATGAGTTATAGGAAATCATCTTAGTAAGTACATTTGGCAACATGATTGACATTTGTTTATTTGCAAGAGATAATCCTTCTGTGTGGAATACCTTCTAGTAAGTGAACGAGATCTGAGATTCACTTTTGGAGAGCTTGCATAAAACCATTAGTACGCAGTTATGTTTAAGCCGGGTATACTAGAAGAAGAATAAGTAAAAGTGGAACGAGAGGCAACAATGGAATGAGTTCCAACTCATATTTTGGAAACAAGAATTAAGAAGCTACGAAATTGTGAAGTTAAAGACGGACAAAGCACAATGGAGTTAAGCTCAAGGAAATGCGACTTAGAAGATTGAAGACTAGATACGCGCATCATATATCTTTTTAAGAGTATATCCTTGATCCCTCTTTTCCTGTAGAGCTAATTTGCATGCTATCTTTCAAGTATATCCTCTCGGTCCTATTCTCAATCCCATTTCTGTTAGAAACCCCATAGGGAGGATGACTCGTCTGTTAGTCATACATTTTGGGGCTTGAGGGTGTCCGTTAGGTTGACTAAACTCTTTGGGTTTTATAGGATACGAGTTGGTTTTAGGAAGGGATTTCTTTGTGACCTAAAAGGAGTCCATCATGCTTAGTTTCATAGAATCATATATATTGGTTGGGTTGAGTAATTCTTTGGGTGTCAGCCTGATGTTGATTTCGGTCTTCGGGGCTGGTACTTAGGGAGTTCTTCTCCAAATCAGCATATATGTGACATAGATTTCCAGTTTTGACATTGCCTAATGGGCACAAGATTTTTACTTGCTTCTATCGTTCGACTATACCTTTAGGTAGGAACAATTGGGTGTAAACATGTGTTTGAGACATGTTATGATTGATGGTTGCAAGTGGTTGCAAGTGGCTGCTAGTGGTTGCTCGTGATTGCATAACACACGTTAGGCACTAGATCGGCTCAGACACATTTCCATATTGCATATGCATGAGTGTTTATACTTGTTTATGGATGAAATTGGATGTGTTATCATATGGATGATGCATATGGATGGATGTTTGTGCACACATATAGTGTTTATGTGACTAGGACTATTTGCATACATGTTGGACTCATGGCACTAAAACATATTTTGCATTAAGAAGATCAATCAGGCCTGATCATTTGCATTAGATAAGGAACATATACACACACTTTCTGCATATGTTCATACCGCATTAGAAATCTCTTAAGGACAATGAATGCCTGTAATTGATGATTGAGTAGATGGATGATTGAGTAGATGGATGATTGGATGGAAGGACACATTCTTCTTAACTTGAAGATTTCGGGGACGAAATCCTTTAAGGAGGGGAGAATGTAACAACCCGTATTTTTATAACATATTAAAACAAGAAATCAAGGCAGAATTAAATTTTAAACTCAGAATCAGGGGAAACGGGTTACGTCGTTGCGTTCGTCTCGAAATTTTACATGAAATAGAGTCTGAGTTTTCGAAAATCGGAGTCCGGATGAAGAAGTTATGGCCTGTACAAGTTTCAGCAGTTTTCAGGCAGGATTGGACCAGGGGGTCGACCATAGGGTCGACCTACCCCCCCCCCCCCACCCCAGCTCGACCATAGGGTTGACCTACCCCCCCCCAGGTCGACTATAGTGTCGACCTCCCCCCTTACAGGTCGACCTGGTCGGCCTGGTTTGACCCAGAACTCATTTTTGAAGCCTGAGACGTGTTTTGATGGTCCGGATTGATTCTAGGGTTAATCTAAGGGCCTAACTAGTTGCTACACCTATAAAAACACTCTTAGACCTAACCTAATTCATACCAAATCATTCTTACACCATTATGCTGCTGAACTCCCTCTTGAACCATGGCTGCCACCCCCAAATTGAAGTACAAACATTCAAACTCAAATCAATTCAAAGAACAAGGCTTCTACAATGGTTTAGACAATAAATCAACAGCGTTCTATGACAAATTCAGTTCCTAATTCACTAGCCATGCTCTGTAAGTGCTAGTTACTTTTAGATTTAAACATTTAATTATAATATGAACATGAAATAAAGTGGAATTGGATCTAAGTATGTTTATCTATTCAGACCTATTTCTGTTGCTTCTTGAATCTTGAGTTTTTGAGACTTGTCTATCTTTATTCTCATGTCAAGTTCGTGATCTATTCATCCTGTTGTAAATCAGTTTTCTCAATTCATGTTGATATTATTATCAACTTGTAATCTTCATGCCTATGATGATGTTTTTCTCTCTGATCTTATTTTTATGCAAAATTCTACCTTCCCCTATTTATTTTCTTTTGATGAACCGGACCTAGGCCTAAACTACGATATACGTGCGATGGTATACGGGGGAAATATTGGAATATTGCCTAGTGGAATATATGTGTTTGGTGGAATTGATGGCATAACATAAAAATTGGATATTTGGGTATTACTACCATTAACATGAAACTGGATATTTGGGTATTGTCAATATAATTGAAATTGCAAGTTTGGGCATACATGAATTGGTATGTAAATTAAATCACGAGTTTGGGACTATGTAAATTAAATCAAAAGATTGGGCTTATGTTAATTAGGCGTATGTAGAATTGGGGTTTTGAATATAAAAGCGATCGTAAACTTGATAGTTGGCATAAACATGTATTATGAGCTTGGGCAACTGACATGTATTGTAATAAAAAGATTATAGTTTGTGATAACTGCATCATGAATCATGATTTGGGTTTATTGGGTATAAAACTTGATACATGTAATTTTGGCTAGAACTTGACATGGAATAAAGTTGGCATACATGTAAAACGTCATGAATTGAACATATGTAAATTTGGTAGGAATTAGGCATATGTAAAATTTACATGTAATCTAGAACTTGGGCATATGTTGATGTAAAATTTGGAGTTGAAACATATATGATAATTTATGACTTAGTAGAGGTTTAATATGAACGCGCCTAAGTTGGGTTTTTGGGAAATTGGCATGTATTGTAAATAAAAGGCTATAACTTGGCATAACCTCATAGTGAATTATGGTAATAATTTGGGAATACTTTTTGGAGCAAAACGTGAATCATGAACATTTCTATATGTTAAACACATGAACTGATATTGGGGTTTTGGGTGGAATACGACCATTAATGAACCTTTGACACGAGGTTAGACTCAGTTTGTGGTGTAAATCTGCCCGGAACCACCCGGCAAATCCAGTAGCCACAAAGTGTCAGTCTAATGTGAGAGGTCGAAGGCCAAATTGTAGGCGTAACGGTTCATGACACGAGGTTAGACCCAGTTTGTGGTGTAAATCTGCCCGGAACCGCCCGACAAATCTAGTGGCCACAAAATGCACGGTCTAATGTGAGAGGTCATGATTCGTTCGTCATAATGAAAGAATTAAGGAATACTACCCATAATAAGACGTGGGTATGATTAGAGGGTTAGGTGGGATGTCATGGAAATTTGACATGTAAATATGGACCTAGCCGGTATGAGTTAAGAACATGTAAAACTTATAAATGTGGGCTTAACTAACATAACTGTTAATCAGACCAATGGGTGGGTTAAGTAACATGGCTAGGCTAACGACACTTGACCGTTATAACATGACTAGCGTATGGGTTGGGCTAACTTGAATAGGTTGAAAACACCCAATCGGTATAACCTGATGCGTGGTAGGGTTAAGTAAACACACGAGGGTAACACTTAACCATTATAATATGACTGGTGGAGGGGGTTAAGTTAACATGCACTTAACCAATATAACGTGATGCGTGGTAAGGTTAAGTAACAATAGAGGGTAACACTTAACCGTCACAACATGATAAGTAGGTGGGCTAAGTCAATGTACACTTAACCAATGTGACATGACATGCGGTGGGGTTAAGTTAACACAAGGGAGAACACTTAGCCAGTACAACAAGGCTTGCGGTAGGGTTAAGTAACACAAGGAACAACACTTAACCGATATAACATGATGTGTGGTAGGGTTAAGTAAAACCAGAGAAAACACTTAACCAACTTAACGTAATGGACGGAGAGGGTTAAGTACATATCGGGTTGGTGGGTAATATTAGTAAATATAGGACCACAAACTTAACCATTAATAAGCACGCTTGAATCGGTGGGTTAAGTACATCACGGGAAGGTGGGTAATATCTGTATATATAGGCCCACACACTTAACCATTAGGAAACCCTAGTAACGAGGACCCATTTCAGCAGTAACCCAAATCAGGTATCAACGGTACCCTGAAACTAGGCAGGGTGGGGCACGATTACTGGGCTGATTGTAAGCGGTCAAAGCGACGGCGGTGGGTGCACATTGTAGGTTCTAACGGAGTGCGGGCGTGCACACACTTTGGAGCAGACAAACAGGGCACTGGGGGCACCAGTAGTATAACCTATGCCTTCTAGAATTGCGTTGGGCGCCACCATGGGTCTTGATACTCCCCATGGTGGGACCAGCATAGGTATCTACAATCATTGGTGGCCGTATGACACACATAGGTAGCATAATCCCTAGGTTGGACCTAGGTGACATAAACCCTAAATCCGAGAAGCATTCAATAGGTAGCATAATCCCTAGGTTGGACCTAGGTGGCATAAACCCTAAATCCGAGAAGTGTTCAATAGGTAGCATAATCCCTAGGTTGGACCTACGTGGCATAAATCCTAGTTGAATCTAGGAAGCGCTCGATAGAAAACCCTAGATTAGATCTAGGTAATAAATAATAAATGTACACGTGAAAGTAACCTTGATTTCGGGGATTGGGATCACGTTATGATTTTATCATTCTATATAGATTACTGGTTGGGACACTAGTTAGGTGGTGCAGAGCAAATAGATATCATTTTAATGGTGAAGCAGAGAAATCTTGCGATGCTTGATAGAAATCTTGCGAAACTATACTTAGTTCATCTTGAATGGGAACCTTGCAATGTTATACTTGATTCATCGTGCCTGTAGCTTACCATGTCATCATGCTTATGTTTACTTTCAGTTTATTCATGCCATATTATCTTCACTTGTTTTTATGCTGAAAGCCACTAGGACTTACTCAGTCTTTATGAGTGACCCGGTTTGTTTCGCCTCCTTTTCTTCCGTCCCCCCCCCCCCCCCCCCCCGGTTCGCAGGGTGGAAATACAGCTTAGTTCGGATCTTACCAAGCTTCAAGGCTCTTTCATGTGCTGCTTGGATCTCTCTTGGCTATGGCTTGCTTTGCTTTATTGGGGAATACTACAATTTATTTTCATGCTTCTTTGTTTTTGAGAAAGACAGATATTTTAGCTATGTATTTGGGTATTGGAAGTTGATGGGCTTTTATTGTAAACAATTCTATTTAATAAATGATTTGAAGTACTTCTACTTTACTTTCCGCTGTTTTATATATGTCTGTCTTATAATATTTCTGTTCCAGTACCCATAATGCTCCATTGAAATTAAGGCATTCCCTTTGTGAATGACCTTAACGGATGTGGGATGTTACACAAGAGGTCTAGTAAAATGTCAATGCCTCAAATTTATTGGATTTTTCTGTAATTATAGGAAATTTAAATGCTTGATTTTTCATCGATAATTATAAAGGACTTTTCACAAACGACCTCGGAATTCAACGAAACCTGTCCCATCGGGTCCGGAATATTTTTCTATGCTAGGATTAGCATTTTTATCGCAAAACAGAAGTGGATTGTGTTTAGTTTTATTTGTTACTTCACTATGAAGTTTTATAATAATAATAATAATAAAATATTCTAAACCTTATCCTATAAATGGCACAACTCCATCTAACCCTAAGTTTTATTCAGCCTTGGTCAAACCTATTGTTTTGCCGCCACTAATACCACTAACGGCTGAAACATGGCCATCTTCTCCCTCGTTTTTCTCTCCATCCTTTCATCCATTCGCAAATAATTCCACATCAAATATGATGGGCTTGAGGAGAGCTAGCTTCTGACCGGTGGAGATAGGAAGTTTTGAACTGGTGTGCACGAAATCTCTACATGAAGCGGCGATTGTTGTGGGGACCGTATGGACAAAAGGGGATGTCGAATGGGAAGAGACTTGCGGCGTGGGATGAGGGCATTGGGGCGCAGACCCTAGTGGTCTTCGATCGTCGAACGGTTTGCCGGATGTGATGCAACAGCGGTGAGAGGATGTCGAAGTGGGTGGTTGAATCTTGGCAGTGTGGTGGCCGTTGTATGCAAGGGGAGAGGAGTTGCATGGGTATATATGTAGGGTATGGTGGAAGTTTAATAATGCGGGCCTTGAGGGTGGATGGAGCCCAAACAGGGAGTGGGGTTTCATTTTGGTGATCAGCTGAACGTATGGGGTCGGTTGTGAAACGAAGCGGGCTTGGTATTTGGTCTTTTAATGAAGCAGTACAGGAAGAAGGAAACAACGGTTTGCATTCTGGATGAACAACTAATCGACCAAATCCTAGGTATTTAAACAGTTAACATTTAATTGATAATATTAAAGAGAAGTCAAGTGTTGTAAATTAAAACTCGTGCTTGCATTGCTTTTGAGCAGGAATGAGCGCGTGGATTCAAATTGTGGTAACTGAAACAAAGTGCAGTAGTAATCGGCCTGAAAACGTAAGTTTGAAAGTAATTAGTTCTAAGGGCAGAGTTTAATGAAGTTAATTATTTAATTAAAAGTCTTAACTTTAAAGTAAAATAATGTTTATTCTCGTGAAGCAGGTTTAGGGTCTGTGGCAAGAAAGAAGGGGCGACCACTTTAATTTTTCTGATCTAAGTAATTACGTACATTAAGTTTAAAATTAAATATATAATTAGTTAGTATAATCATAATATTATTATCGCATGGTGCAAGTCTTAACAGAAGGAGTTAAAAGGGGAACGAAACAGAAGATGGAAGGTTCGGCCTTAATTCCAAATGGCCTATGACTAAATTTAAATAAAGTAAATTGTTTTATTATACCATTAATTTAGTACTTAGTATCAAAAACTGTCTGAATCAATTCGTACATTCATGTAGGCATTGGGAGGTCTAAAACATGGAACGTTGGAGAAATAGAAAGAATCGACCTGGGTTTCTTAACCAAGTAATTAGTTAAATGGTTATATTAATTAGGGGATTAAACGATTTTTATTAGAAACGGTGCTGATATTGGTTTCGCCCAAATAACGTGAAGAACGAAGGAGCAGTAAGACATAGTGATGCTGGAGGAAGGACACAACATGTTGGGTCTGGGTTTTCTTTTTGTCGGCCTCACTATGTCTAAATCAATGTAACAGAACTAAACTTGTCATTTAATTTACTTAATTTTATTTGAAATGGTAAGCTAATCTTATAGTGTTAAATCATCATAGATGAAGGAGCACAACAGTTCTTGAATGAAAGAGTGAGACAATAGTTTCGGGTCTTTGTTTTGGGATTCGACATTGAACAGCCTGGTCACTCTAATCATGTCAGTCTGGTTTAATTACATAAAGTAATTAACATTTATTAATTAACTGGTTAATTATAATTAAATTGAAATTTTAAAACTTGAATAACTCTCTGGTGTATTATCAGAATGGAACAAAACAAGTTGCCCTGGAATTTCCGTAACGAGCAGAATATTTTGGAGCTAATCTGGACAGAGCGGGAGATAGTGTGACTTTATAGTTAAATTAAACGACCATTTAATTTAATTATAACCGAATAGTTTAAATAGAAAATCAAATCAAGGTGAGCTAAACTCACTCAACTATCCCACTTATATTTTATATAAGTCGGGTTTTTATTTTGTGTGCTATGGTTGCTAATGTTTGACTGTTTGTTAATTATATACTCATATATTGTTTGAAACGATGAAATTAAACGTTGTTTAATTTTAGTGAAAATCAATTCGTTATTTTAACGATTGGAACCAATTAAGGTAAATTACCTTTTGGTCATGTTTATTTATAAACGTTTTTATTTTAATAGATTGCTTGACTTGTGTGTGATGTTAAATAAATTGGTTAATATAAATAGCCGTTATTTACTGTTATTGAATAATCAGTTAAATGAATTTATGTGTGGTGATATATTCTGATGCAGAGAAGAACAGGTTGGAGGGATCCAACGGGATTCCTCAAATATATTTAATATTATTTATTTTCATATTATCATCATATGAACTGTTTTGATTGGATGATTGATTTGGTTGCCGACTGTTGAACTGAAATTAAACGTTTGTTTTGTTTAAACCAATGGGTGATATTGGTTGAGTAGTTGGCAGCATATGGCCTATAAATCAATCGTTTTATAAATATCGATTTACCGTCACGCGAATCAATACAAATGAAGTAATAAAATTTATTTTTATAACTGAAGATAGATTTTTTAAAATCTATTATATTGAATAAAAGTTTATTAAATAATAAATATTCATTAGCTATTATTTAAGTTTATAATTAATTATTAATTGATTTTATAAAGTAAATTCTAATATTAATCAGATTTATAAGCAAGAGAGAAGAAAATTAACCTAACGGTTAAAGAATTGAACAATTGTTTTTAAAGAAACAATTTAAATGGAATTATTTAAATTAATTATATTATTAATTAATTTAAAGGAATGAGTAATTGGAATCAGTTAACGAAATAACTGTGTTTTGGGTTGACTAGGTCAATCGTTTTAAGTAACAATGATTATTAATTAGATTGTTTTTGCATTAAGGCAGGAGATGGTTTAACGAATATTGTTTTAATTTTAATAAGATTTTAATTTGGGAATTATTATTTAGTTAATAAAGAAATTAACTACTTCTACAGTAGTTAATGATTGAATAAATTATTATCTTTAATAATAATTTAGGAGATTACTTTTCACTTGAAATTCATTTAAAAAGTAATCGATATTAAAAATGGAATTGAATTGAATTGTGAAAAGAGTTTATGAACAAGTTTTATATTAAAACCCGTGTTTTTATAACAAAGTTATAAAAGAGAGTTTAAGCGAACAAGACACCTTGAATTAAATGTTTACTAAATAATGGAATTAAGTAAAAGGAAATTGGGAATCAAAGGGTTAGATTGAACCAGAGTTATACAAACAAAGTTTATAAAAAGAGCCGAGATGATAAAGTATTAAATTTAAATTAATGTTGCTTAATACTGGAATTAAGAGAATGAATGGAACTGAAATAAGATTTTCAAAGTGGAAAATGGTTGAATGGATTAGAAAAGAGATTGTTAAAGGCGAATCTGGTTAAGAAGTGAGTAACATGATTTTGGTAACAAAAATCCGATTATAAAACGAAAGGTTAATGGAGTAGAACTGAAAAGAGTGGTGTTTAGTAAGTTATCACTTAATTAATGAATTAAGTAAAAATAGCTATATTCAAAAGAGAGATTTTTAAAAGTAAAGAAGGTTAATAAAAACATATTTTAAAATAAAATAGTAAATGGGATTTGTTTTTGATATTTAAATGAAATATCAGTTCTTAAATTACAACTCATATCTTTCTTAAGATAAGAACGTTATCGATCTAGGTCTGAGAGGTAATTAAAATACCCCAACTAGAATGACTTCATGATTATCTGAGATGATATTAGTTGTAAAGGTAAAGAAGAGTAATAAATTATTATTTCCATTGGAGAAATAATAATGCAGAATTATTGGTAAATGTAAAGAATATGTAATAAGGATTCCGATGTAAAGGAAATTAACGAGATTTGAGAGTATAGATGTTACCAAAGCTAAAGAAATAAAAGAGGATTGCACGAAAATATAATGATATTTTCGATTTAAAAGGGAATGAAATGTTGAGTTATGAAATGGGTTTATTCTATAAGAATAAGCAATGGGTATTGTTTCCAAGTAATAAAAACAAAAAGGGATTTCGTAACGTTATTTTACGAATAATAAGTTGAATTAATTTCCCAATTATAGATAATGAAGAACGATGGAGTAAAGATTTGAAAGGAGAGTTAAATGTAAATTGAGTATAGTTATAAGATATTTTTCTAAGTATTATAATTAAATGGTCTTGAGAATCATTTGTATGTTAAAATGAGATGTAAATACAGTATTTTAACCACCACATATATATTGATTGTTTTAACCACCAATCTACATTTTTGTACCAAAATCTGCCGTGTGTGATGCACGTGCCTCAATTTTAATTAACCATACGTTAATTATTTTTAATTAAAGAGGCTAAGTGATGCTGAATACTGAACCAGTAAACTCATTTAGTTCCATAATTGGAAAACTGTTTATTTTGATAGTTAAATAACCGACTATCAAAAATCTTGCCAAATGCGTGGTTGTTACGGAAAGACCGAGATCGAATGTATATTCGAAAACCATTCTGAATCAGCAAATATGAAAGTATAAAGATTGAAGATGGAGCATCGAAGACCGTAGATTTTCATAAACGGAAGAATTACTAATAATCTCTGGCTTAGTGGCCAGAGATATACTGTGATTCTGTCGTAGTTGAAATCTACGGGTTGCAAGGACTTCTCGCTACTGATCCCTGGGTGATTCCTATATTGTATGCAGTAAGAGAGTGCCTTCAGTTCATCCTGTTCCTGGATGACTTGTATGGATGGATGTCTGACAGAGTATTTCCAAAGGATTTACGCACGTTGATTTCCTCAAACGTACCAAGTTGATGGCGGAGAATGGCCCTCTCTTAACAACTAGAGTATTTTTGTGGACGTCGATTAGTGATATCCAGCGGATCTGACGATGTGACATTCAAAGTGGATGGAGATGTGTTGCTCTGAAGGAGAAACTTAACCTCTTGCCTCATCAACCGGGAAATGGCATAAAATCGGGTAGGTCGCATGGCTATGTGGGTCGCACTCATTAAAAGGGTATATCATTACCTGATCTGGTGAAATCAAATGCCTTCGGTTATCTCTTTTTATTTATGTATGTATGTTATCGGTTCGATTGGTTGGCCCCCAACCGTGGTAATGACATATTCGGTACTCTCAAAGTATAGTGAGGGACCGGTTATGTTTAGCCTGGGTTGCAAGATGTTCTTGTTGAACCCCAATGTATTCATCTCCAGAGGTACATTGTCGGGAAAGTGGTCCCACACCTTGCCAGGAAATCCATTCTCCAATAAAAGCCCGCGATTTTGATTGTATACTATATATGTAGAGCATGAGATGCAAGCATTCTACTAGATTTATATTTATTTGTATTTAGACACTATTATAGTATCAGAATAATATTGTTTTCAAAAATGTTTTGGGTTATCGTAAGGTAAAAGCCGTCCATATTTATGTGTGGATTTGGTCTTATGATTATCCTTTTCTTTCGAAAAGATTTTTACTTTAAAATCAAGTTGTGTGATACCTTTAAACTTAGTGTGTTTTTCTCACTTTGGTTCACCAGACTGACCCGGTGTTTGTAATGCTCGGGTTAGACCGGGTTGTACATGTTCAGGTTATCGAATGTTGTGAAGAGACGTGCTGGAGGAGTTCATATGTATGATATATATTTGGTGTGTATTCCGTTGTGTGTTGTATATGAGGACGGGTTATTATAACTGTCTAGATGTGTGATGTACTCTGATGGTTGTAAGTATTTTTAAAGCTCTTAGCAAAGATATTTCTATATTATATTTTGTTCCGCTGTGATGTAAGATTTTGTTTCTGATGTATTTCTTCTTCTTCTATTCTAATATTTCTTTCTTATCTCACCCTCTGATTTATTTCTAATAGCTATCTGCTTTTCTGTATAATTTGGGTTGACATGGCTTGATTAATGTCGGCCTAAACTGCATTAAAAAGTGGGTCGTTACAATTAACCTAGGTACACTTATCATGTTCCTACCATTACTTAACATGTAAGTATACATGTGTTAAGGCTTCCTTAAGAAGTGATAAGCTTAAGGAAGAAAAAACAATTTATCTTCTATGGCTTCCTTAAGAAGTAACAAGCTTAAGGAGGAAAAAAACCAAATTCTCTTCTAAAGCTTCCTTAAGAAGTGATTAATGTTTGTGCACTTGATTGATTATCTATTGACTTGTGATTAATAATATGATTTTTATTTAGAGCCTTGTAGTTTAAACAACAATTGTTGGTGAACTTAAATGATTATATGGTGATTAATAGTTAATAATATAAGTTTATTATGATGTTTAATGATGTTTAACATGATAAAAATATGATTTTTAAGTGAAGTTTATGTAAGTATGTGAGAACTTTTGAAACAATTAAGGGCTAGTTTAACTTCAATTTCTATTGTAAACTTGTTTGAGTTATATATTTATTGGTGATTGATGATTGATGATTTTGGTTTTTAATTTGGTTTGATGATGGTAGAATGAAAAATATTCGATCTTTAAGTAGAATTTTTAGTATGTGAGAACTTCTTAACCGATTAAGGGCTAGTTAATTATTAATAATAGTTATGAACTCGATTAAGTTATATATTGTTGTTTGGTTGATACTATGGGTTGTTGATACGATTTAATGATGTTTGGTATGGATTAATGACAAGTAGTATGAAAAAGATTTATTTTTAAGTGAAGTTTATGTAGTCACTTAGGTATGTGAGAACTTTTGAACCGATTAAGGCTTGTTTATTTTCAATTTCTATTATGAACTTGTTTGAGTTATCTATTGATTGGCGATTGATGATTTGGGTTTATCATTTGGCTTGATGATGATTAAAATGAAAAATATTCGATCTTTAAGTAAAATTGGGTAGTCACTTAAGTAGGTGATAATTTTTTAACGATTATAAGGGCTATTTAACTATTGATAATAGTTGTGAAATGGTAGAGTTATATATTGTTGTTTGGTTGATACTATGGGTTGACGATATGATTTAATGATGTTTGGTATGGGTTAATGACAAGTAGTACGAAAAAGATTTGATTGTTAAGTAAAATTTATCTAGTCAATTAGTATGTGAGAACTTTTTAACGATTGTAAGGGCTAGTTAACTATTGATAATAGTTGTGAAACGATTGAGTTATATATTGTTGTTTGGTTGATATTATGGATTGATGATACGATTTAATGAAGTTTGGTATGGGTTAATGACAAGTAGTATGAAAAAGATTTGATTGCTAAGTAAAATTTATCTAGTCAAGTAGTATGTGAGAACTTTTTAATGATTATAAGGGCTAGTTAACTATTTATAATAGTTGTGAACTCGATTGAGTTATATATTGTTATTTGATTGATACTATGGGTTGATGATTGATACCAGGGTTAATCTGTCGATTTGCAAACTCATATAAGCGTTAATGGTTTAAGGCTTATGTGGTATATACCACGATATGTGGTAATTGAATGTTAATAGTTAGTGACAACTATGATTGGATGCTAATGATGTATGAAATACATATAAACTGAATTATATGGTAATTGGTTGAATCTCATTCCAATTCGGAATTAATTTGAATATTTTATTAATAAAATATTTAGTGAACATTAAAAGTTTGAATTTGACGTCTGATTTTGGATGGACACAGAGTTTATATTATTACGATGAATATTCATAAAAGAAATAAATTAATTTGAATTTATTTCCATATAGTTATGACATGTTCAAGTTTTATTTTTAAAATGAATATTGGATTTAAAGTGGAAATAATCTTTGGATATTTCAATATTGGATTCTGTAATTATGTGAATACTATTTTGAGGAATTTGGAAGATATAGAGATATCGTAATTTCCTATACGGTAACTGTTGGTTTCAGAATTTGATATCGAATATAAGTTGATATAATTTCTATTTGAAACCTTATACTTGATATCGAAAATTAGATTTTGAGTTTGTCATGAATGGTGTCATCAATAGCAATGTTCGTAAACCCAGTTGAAAAGGGAGTTTATAGAATAAATTTTTAAATTAAGATTTAATGGGTATTTTCCAAAATTAAATTTTCCAATTTAATATATTAAATTGAAATTGAATGGAATTCGATTTAGTAATAATCGAGATAAGCTCATGTAAAGGAATATCGTTACTATTTATGGAATTCAAAAGGCTTTGTCGTTATTCCATTTATAGTATTAGTCCGATATGGAAATTCATATTGATTAAGATTGATCTGATTTCCGTGAAGATTCCATTTTGATGGAAGATGATTTTGGGTTTACCGTGAGCGATGTTTTAAACGATATTCGTTCTTTAACGTAGTAAAGACGAGATTAATTTGCAAAAGTTGAATAATCATTAAGAAATAAATTTTGAAGATTTAAACTAAGTAGAGTTTTAATGAATCTTTAATTAGATTGAAATGTGAATGTGGTAATTAAATTTATCAAATTTGAGAGATGCTCGAGATGGAGTACCACCAGTTTTATTCTATGCGATAGTTAAATCTTTAATTAGATTTGAACGTGAATTGGTAATTAAATTTAACAATAACACAATGGCTGTTAGATATGGAGTACTACCAGTTTTGCTCCATGGGATGAATAGGTTGGGAATGGGATAATAAAATGAAAGATTACTTTGGTAAGGCTCGTTAATCCCGACTAGTTTGATAAAACTTAATTTGGTTTAAGTTGTGAAAAGATATTATAAATCTTTTGAAATGATTTCCAAGAATATTTGAATAAATGAATATTCTGGATTGGAATGAGGCATATGATGTGTTATTATAGCACTTGATTATAAGATACGCGAGTTATTCGGAAAGACCTGGTTTAACCCATTCTGAATAACTGATAAAACGATTAAAAGTCGAAGGTTTGAAGACAATGGTTGAAGACAGGAGATCTTTACATCATTTGGATGATTACTGATATCTTGATTGGGCTGTATACCCAAGACGAGGTAATAAGTGGTGATCATCCAGACGTAATTGGAGATCAACTGGATATGCAAGGGCCTCTCTCCTGTATTGTACATATGGGATGACGGATAAGGTTGCCTCCGATTTCGTTCAGCTCACGCTGTATTAGTTGATCTTTGCTAAATATATATCTGTTTGGTGGCAGAGAATTTATTCTCTTACTTAACAACCTTCTCTGAGATGTACAAGCTTAGAGGTTATATATTGGTGGAAATCAATGGCATGGTATGGATTGACAATGTGGCATGCTAAGTTGCTAATTGATCAAAGCTTTTGTTGAAAAACAGAGCTTTGTGGATGATGATCAAAGCATGGCTGATATAACGCAGCTTTGTTTTGAAACGTGACTTCGATAAGCCTCACAACCAGGAATGGCCGAAAATAGGATGAAGGACCGCAGAGAGGACATACGTTTCTTTCTAGCTAAAAGTTATTTCATGGTATGGAGCCCAGGCAATTTACTTATATGGATTTTGGAATCGAGGCGCCTCGGATGAAGGTCAAATGCGACCGGGGAACGTTATTTTTAGGTAATTGTCTAACCATCAGAAATAGGTGGTCGACTCTACTGCTCCAAGGAATACATGTTTTCCTTGGAACATTTTGCTAGAGATGTTTTGAAGTTCGGATAAGGAAGATCCTTTGCCTTGGTTCATGATGGAATCAAATTTCCAATACGAGACTTTATGGTTTTAGTTGGAAACCTATATGGCGACATGATAGGATGGGGTATTATGTCGTCTAAGATTGATAAATTTATTTTTGAATTTTTTTCAATACTTAGACACTAATAATAATATCAAATGGTTTTCTCAGATTAAGCATGTTTGGCCATTATAAGGTAAAACTCTATCCTCTGGTTTGCGCTTACATTGTGTGATGGGACTTGAGTCTTATAATGGCTTCATTTTTCAAAAAGCATTATGTGGTTTTATGCACTAGCATTCGTATGGAGTAAACCTGCTCCATGTTATACGGCGTGGTCCTGTGATATGCCTTATTCTAAAAATAAGTTAAGAATAACTATTTTGGTTCTCATACCAGTCTCATAACTGACTTGTAGTTTGTTTTTCCCTTGCAAACTCGGGTGCCCATATTTTCTACACGGGCAGCTGGGTAGTTTGTTTTGCAGATGTGACTTGGAGTGTTCTTAGAGCAGGATTCTGGAATAGAGGTGGAAAAAGAGGGAGAGAAAGGAGGGAAAGAAGGAGGCCAAGAAGCCATGGACATGGAGCTTAGAAATGGAGAAAAGGAGGAGAAGGAAAGAGGTAAGGATGGAATGAAAATGAAAGGGTGTAGGTGCCTTTATATAGCCATGTTTAAGGGGAATTTATTTCATTAACCTAGGCACACTTATCATGTTCCTACCATTTCTTATCATATAAGTATACATGTGTTAAGGCTTCCTTAAGAAATGATAAGCTTAAGGAAGAAAAAACCAATTTGTCTCTAAAGCTTCCTTAAGAAGTGATAAGCTTAAGGAAGAAAAATTCAAATTATCTTCTTACACTTATTACTTATATTTAACACACACACACACACACACACACACACACACACACACACACACACATATATATATATATATATATATATATTGATGAAATGTTATGTTAACAAAAAAAGTTTGACAAACACGAATTTGACACATTTCGTTGTAACACAAGTTTGATAAATCCTTATCAAAAGTATACTGCTATATTTTACAAAAATTAAATACTATTCTTAAGTCCAGATTCAATATTTGATCATTTAAAATCCACTAAAATCAATTAAAAATTCGTGTTTTAGATTGACCAAAAATACGAGTCGTTACACCACTTGAGTTCATATGTATTTTATAACTCAAGTCTGGACTTTTCTAATGGAAATCTAATGTTTATTCGCTTAAAATCCTTATATTAATTTAAATAAACAATTATGGTTTTATAATGGTTATAGCGCTGTTTCTCTGGAAATTTGGTTTTGATATAACTCAAAATCTATATGACGAAATCCATATTTTTGTTTTCCATTAGAAAACTATTATTCAACAGGTCCTAAAGATTCTTGTTTCAAAGAATTCTGACTTAAATTGAGTTTTATGTACTCGATTGAAGTTCGAAACGTCAAATTACAAACTACCGCGTTGCGGCGAATTCGTTTTAAATTATATTTAAATATAAACGTTTAAACTTCGTTTACTAAATATAAATTAAACCCTTTTTCCAAATCTAACTTAAATTTCCAGTTTTCCACATCTAACTTAAATTTCCGGATTATCCTAAATCGTCCATTTATTTCATAACTCAGTTACAAATTTATTTACACTTCAATCTTATATATTATTTTCCAATTCCTTTAGAGATAAATTATTTTATAAAATTAATAAAAATCGAATTCAAAATATAAATCCTTTGGATTTATTTCAATTTAGTTTATATTCCGAATTCTGGAATAAAACCCGTCGTTCCTTCTTCGAAACGATTTCCAATTCACTTTTAAATTCATACTTGAATTTAAACCTCTAAATTATCTAATGATAATTTATCTTACTTAATTCATAAACATCATTTACAAATTTAACGTCCTTGTTTTGTAATTTAAAACAAGTTTCCATTTCAAATCCATTTGAAACTCAATTCCAGTTCTGGAATATTTCATTGAATATAACTTATATATATATACATAAACAGCGAATCTATTTTCATATTTAAATTTAAACTTCTATTTAATACAATTCTAATATCTTTTCTGAAAATATTTTATTTAAATAAATTCGATCTAATCGAATTCAAATTAATCATAAATCCATATAGATTTATTTTAATTCAATTTACATTCTAAACATCAGAATAGATTTCATCGTTTCTTTTTGAAACTAATTTCAATTCCCCTTTTTAAATTCACATCTGAATTTACATTCCTTAAATACATCCAAATGAAAATTATTCCATTTAATTTATAAACACCGTTTATAAGTTCATTTCAAAATCCCATATTATCCAATGAAAATTATTCGATTTAATTTATAAACACCGTTTATAAATGCATTACTTGTTTTATTATTCAAAATAAGTTAATATTTCTCAGCCCGTTCGGAATTCAAATTCTATTTTTAGAAAGATAAATTTCCCTTTTTTAAATCTTAAAATCCCTTTTCATGATATTTTTATATATTTGGGCCAGTGATATTCAAACATCAAAAATACCCAATTATCAATCACAGGTTTTCTAACACGTCATATATGATAATATAAACAATATATACATACATACATACATACATACATATACATACATACATATATATATATATATATATATATGTAAACAAACAATAATAAATTTTGAGGAATCCGATTGGATCCCTCCAACTTGTTTTTCTTGCACCCACAGATGTTGGCCAACATAAATAATTCTCATCCTGCTTCAAGGCAGGATATCGCGGTATAGAAGGTCATCCACTATAATATATTGTGGGGCGCACAGGGTCATCTACTAATGATACTGCGGGCATCCGCTAATGGTACTGCGGGAAATATACAACCACCAATATATATATATATATATATATATATATAATAACCAAAAACACCAAGCCTAAATAACTAATATATATATAATAGCCACAATAATATTTCAATGCATCCAAACAACTAACAAACAACATATAAAAATGATTTAAAATAAAAATTTGTTTATAATAAAATTATAAACGAATTCAGAGAGTGGGTTTACTCGCCGTGATTTTATTCGTCGAAATAGCGATTTGTTTTTGATTAAATTAAACATACATTTAATTTAACCAAAAATCCTCACTGGTTCCAACTTGCTTCAAATTAATTCCAATGTGACTCCTATGATAATACGAATCCCATACACTTCGTTTGATTCTTATTATCCTTCAAACCTACCTTCCCTTTTATGAAGTTTAAGCCTATGACCTCCCGTTCAAACGTAAGCCTCCAGTAAAACAAACGCATCGTTTTCGGATCGAAGATGTTGCTCCACCTTCCTAACTTGAATCAAACAACTACTTTCCATCCATCCAGTCATTCATTTCCCCCTTCTACAGTCATTGAAACACCACTGTTCAGTTCTGCTTTGCTTATGCTAACCCGCTTTCATTCCAATGTGTTATTTATTGTTCGGTCTCCACATAGTAATCCATAACACCATCTGCATTCTCTTCTTCCCTTTCTCTCCTCAAACTTATCACTGTGCTCATCACAAATAATATCTCGCTTCCTCCGTCCTATTGAAAAAAAATCTGGACGAGTTTACCTAAGGCGAGAGTCGCGACTTCGACCAAGAAACCAAGCTACTACAGGTAGCGTGCGAACCATTTCATCATCGAAACCCATCAAACACTTTTACTCGATGCTAAATCCTATCGCCACCATGAATCCGTGCTTCATTTCTCAAAAAAATGCCTAAAATAGTAAAAATCTCGAACACTAATTGTACTCAATATCGATCATCAGGAATTAACCTCGTTAATCCTTCAATAAATATCAGCGGAAATCCCTCGAGAGAACAAACTCGTTGAATCCAAAATCAAATTATTATATTATTATTTATTTTTATGGAAAGGATCGATTTCGTTTTTTTTTTTCTAAATTGAAGAGGGCTGGTTTGAAAGGGGAAATGAAGGTGCGTTTTTTTTTTAAAAGGAACGAATTGTTGTTTGATGAAGAAAGAAACAAAGGCAGTGTTTGTTTTTGAATGAGGGAATTTTTCACTGTGCTGATTAGAAGAGACAGAAGTAAGAAATAAGGAAGATCCGTATATATGTAAGTCATTGAAGTTTGTCTGAGAAGCTAACTGGAATAGTGTACCCAAGAAGCTAAGTATATTTTATATTTTATATTTTATTAATTTATGAAATTTACTTACAAAGTAACACAATAAAACTATCGTAGATGAGCTCTGATTATGATGAAAATTGTAATCTTAGGATAACTTAATATTTCAGACACGATGGAACTGGTTTCATCAAATTCTGATATCGTTTGTAAAACTTCCTTTTTATTTTCAACGTGAATCGATGCGCTTTTAAATTGCGCATGACCACATATTTATTATGATTAATACGAAACTTGAAATCTAGGGAAAATTAACTATTACAGATTTTATAAAATTGGTTTCATTGAAATCCGAAGTCGTATGAGAATTGGTTATTCTTATTTTCCATACTAAATCAATAAAATATAATTTAAAATAAAAACAATCAATTTCTCAATAATAAATTATTATCATCGTTACTATTCCAAATAGAATTCATATTGATCATACTAATCGTTTCGATTCAATTTTGACTTTGAATTCAATTATTCTCATTTCAAATTACGATAATTCAATATACTCGAAATAAATCGTATATCGATAATCTCGATATAAAATTCAATTATATTATCAACTCAATATTTAATTTAAATGTTTAAAATTACTCAACCAAAAATTTGGGTCGTTACAAAACACGTTTTGAGTGAAGCATGGTTCTTAATTAAATTTTGACTTAGCCAATACGGTCTAGTTTTAATTTTTTTTTACTAAATAAAAAGAATTGGCTCCACTTACTGCATAAAATTAGCTCCTCATTGAAATATGTAGATTAAACAAAGGAAAAGTTATGTTATGACTAAACAGAGTGTAGAAAGGACATCATCAGCAAAAAAAATGCTGTCAAAGAAGAAACATTCAATTCGTAATGCATCAATTTATTTCCAATAAACATATTTGAGTTCAAAGCAGTAACTAATGGTATGACTCTTGCTTGCAAGGAAGCCATGCATGGTTAGGATAAGTTCATCACTTGTGCACAAAAAACGTTGCTACTTAAAATTAGATCCTCGTGGACTAAAATTTCTTCCAATTTCTTAATCTTTCAACTTGAGTGTCTATATAATTGGTCTGCTGCTCTTTATCTTAATACCTGGATATTGGAAAACCATGCTTAAAAGTAGTTTAAATGCTTATTCTTCTTTTACATATAGTGTATATATATATATAACATATTAAAACCTTGTAATGTTGTACAAAGAAATCATATAACATTTATTGCATAAGCTATTGTTATATAAGATATGATATAATAAACGACGTATTATGCAATTTGGTTAAAAAATTATTCCATCAGTTCTTTCCTTTCAGATGTAATCCAGTTTCATTGGAAATGTTGTGCAAAAAGTAAAATTTAACCCATGAATATTGCAATCTGCAAGCATACTTTTATCTTACTCAACTAACAGCATGCTTAATCTTAATCCATAAATTTTGAACACTCCTCAAGGTATTATCTAAATGTAATAAGTAATCTCGAGTCGAAATTTGAAACATTCAACGACTACTTTTGCTAGTATTACATGGTAAAGCCACATAAAGTTTACACGGTTAATCGCCATGCAATTAATCCATATTTTTTTAAAATGCTGTTTTAGTGTTTGTGAACCATAAATTATAGGATTTTAGCATGTTATGTTATAAAGCAAGTGGAATATCAAAAATGAAGTAGGAAGACATTGACATGAATCGGCTAAAAAGGTTAAAAACTAAGACATCAATTTTCTTTTTCTTTTTTTTCATAATAAAAGAAAGGATAAGTGAAATATAAATTATCAAAATGCTAAGTAATCTAAGAGATAATCTATAGTAGAATCCTTATATAAAATTATCTTAAATTACCCTAGATTAATGGCCAAATGAGGTAGAAATTGCAATTTTAAGCGTAGGAAAATATTTACAAGGACAAAACTAAGGGCTTTTTTATTCATAAGGACAGCCGACTAAAAATTTAACCATAAGGACAATACACTACAATAATTTATTCGGCTGCTGTTTTCTTTTCTTCATCAATCTGATATCGCTGTCGATCTCGTCATTGATTATGAATGCAATTTTTTTTTTGTTTTGTTTCAATCTCCAGCAATCATCTTTAAACATCCATACCAAAATCGATCATGCGCGTACTGATTTGGGAACTCGTTCAAGAGATTTGCCCTAATTTTGTCGATTTTCCCTAATTTTGTCTGAAAAACTTCGTCGATTATTGAAGGTGCCGCGGATTTTGATTCGATAGGCAGTAAATATGATTTCGTTATTTTTGATTCCGCGAGTTCGTCGTGGAAAATCGAACGAGAGAGAAGAACGAGAAAAAAATCGTTGGAAAATACTTTTTTATGGTGAAGTTAGCAGCAGTTTTTAGTTATCATTTTTCTATTTTTTTTAGGTATCATTTTTCGTGTTTTAACAGTGTTATGCTTTTGTGATTGTAATTTTGGTGCTATATCAGTTTTCTACATGTACTGTTGCATTAGCTTTGCAACTCAATCGAAATTATGTCATTTTAATCAATCAAAGTGGGATGTAAACATTTTTTGTATTAGTTTTCCTTTAAAATATCAAACCAGTTTTTAGGAATCATTTATATATTTTTTTAGGTATCATTTTTGTATTTTCTAGTTGAATTTACAATGTTACATCATAGCAGTTTTTAGGTATCATTTTTATATTTTTTTGGGTATCATTTTTACTGTATTCACTGTGCTATGTTTTTTTAGTTACTTTTTGTTGCTGTATTAATTTTGTTGCTGTACTGTTGCACTAGCTTTGTAATTAAATTGAATTTATTTCATTTTAAACAATCATATTGTGATTCAAACATTTTCTATATTACTTTTGTCGTTAAAATATTAAAGCATTTTTTAGGTATCATTTTTACTACATTCACTATGCTACGTTTTTTTAGTTACTTTTTGTTCCTGTATTAATTTTTTTGTTGTACTGTTGCACTAGCTTTGTAATTCAATTGAATTTATTTCATTTTAATCAATCAAATTGTGAATAAATCATATTTCACTGTGATGTAAGTAATTTTTGTGCTACTTTTTATTTAAAACATTACAGCAGTTTTTAGGTATCATTTTTATATTTTTTTGGATATTATTTTTACTGTATTCACTGTGCTATGTTTTTTTAGTTACTTATTGTTGTTGTATTAATTTTGTTGCTGTACAGTTGCACTAGCTTTGTAATTCAATTGAATTTATTTCATTTTAATCAATCAAATTGTGATTCAAACATTTTTTGTATTACTTTTGTCGTTAAAATATTAAAGCAGTTTTTAGGTATCATTTTTATATTTTTTTTAGGTATCATTTTTATGGCTTTGTGTATGCGAACTGTGGCAAGTAGGTAGTTTTGTGTTGTTTGCTTTGGTAATTGACTTTTTTGATACACAACATTAATTCTAACTGATACCCACTGTTAAAAAAATTAGCACCCACCTACTCAATTCAAATTTCACAAAAATAATATTTATTCTCACCAATACCAACTGATTAAAAAAAATAGCACTCAATTCAATTCAATTATCACAAAAATTAGTTTATTCTCAATAATACACAATAATAACCACTTGTATCATATGATACCTACAACTATACATAACTGGTATACTAGGATACATTGTTTTCCTACAGAATCTAAGTACATACAACACTGCTCCCCATTCCAAGCATGCATTCATGCATTTACTTTTACTTGTACTCAATCCAGCCTTGAATTCAAGTAAATTCCAGCAGCATGCAGTATCTACAAGTATTTCATACACAATCAAAACTTATACCAACATAATACTGTAAATTCAACTAGAAAAATATAAAACTGATACCTAAAAAAAATATAAATAATAAATAAAAACTGCTTTGATGTAAATTCATGTTGAAAATATAAAACTGATACTTAAAAAAATGATATCTAAAAACTGCTGTGATGTAAAATCATGTTGAAAATATAAAACTGATACCTAAAAAAATATAAAAATGATACCTAGAAACTGCTTTGATATTTTGAAGGAAAACTAGTACAAAAAATGTTTACGTCCCACTTTGATTGATTAAAATGACATAATTTCAATTGAGTTGCAAAGTTAATTCAACAGTACAAGTACAAAACTGATATAGTATCAAAACTATAAACAAAACAGCATAACACTATTAATGCAAGAAAAATGATCTCTAAAAAAATAGCAAAATGATACCTGAAAACTGCTGCTAACTTCACTGTAAAAAAAAAAAAAAAATTCCAGCGATTTTTCTCTCCTTCATCTCTCTCATTCGATTTTCTAAGACGAATTCATGAAATCAAAAGATCATGCAATCATAATTACTGCCAAATGAATCATAGCAATAAAATTTACCCTAATTTCGTGAACGATTTCAGCAATCGAATACGCATGAGATCGAAAAATTTGATGGAAGAGGAGGAAGTTGTTTGCCGGAGACGATTAGGTTTTGATGGAAGAGGCGGCCAGTGACGTGGTGGAAGTAGATCGTCGGAGGCGTCTAGGGTTTGACGTAAGAGGTGGTCAGCGGCTAGGGTTTTCAGTAAAAAGATGGAAACGATAAAAAGAACGTAATAAAAGAGGGGTTATGTTGGACTGGCCTATTTACTGTCCTTATGGATAAATTATTAGTGGCTTGTCCTTTTGGATAAAAATTTTAATTAGTTTGTCCTTATAAAATATTTCCTCGGTTGTCGTTCAACGTACTAAATAAAGGAAAATCATATTTGGTCCAAATGCTTATGGAAAAAAATAAAGAAAAACATTCCTCATCGTAGAACAATTGCGTAATGACTCTGTGAATCAATAGTCCAGCCTCATACATATATCACTGGGAAATGCACTTAAAACAAAGGGAAAGCATACTTAATCCAAATGCATAGAAGCAATAAAAAAACAGATCAATCTAATATTTTTTTTGTCTACAAGTGCATATATATGTATTTTTTTTATATGTGCACTATTATTTATGTTTTACATATACAATTCCTGGAAGTGGGTTAATGGTGTATTGTAAAGACATTCTAAGTTGTTAAAATAATGACTTTGAGCATTATCCAAGATAACACACACACACACACACACACAAAAGTTCAGAATCTTTGTAAAACTCCAGTTCCTATATTCCTAGATTTGTCTATACTACAGATCAGCTAAGAGTGCTACATAAAATGTTATTCTATTTAAAATGTAAAATTTCTATTCTTTTTTTATGCTTTAATTATGGTAATTTAGACAGGCTAGCAAGATTTGTTAAAGGAACCTGATAAAAACGTTTGAAGATTCCTTAAGAAAATTAATATTTGGGAACCTCAAGAGCTCCCAACAAAGAGTGAAGAGGATAATGATATGTAAATGAAAACAGTGCCTAATGATCACAAATACTCAATGCCCCAAATAGAAATGTAAAAGGACTCATTTTTTAGCCACACACTGACCTAGTCAATCTCTCGAAAAAAAGTTTAACAACTATTGTTTAGAAATATATGTATTTAGGTGAATTTGAGTGGACTATGTGATGGATTAAACATGAACATGTAGATTTAATATTTTAGATTCTCAATAAAAGTATAAAATAGTAATATAGCATAATGTGAGCTTAGCTATAATATAAGCTGAAAGTGAACTACATTTCCTTTTAAGTTAAATAGTAATATTAAAATTAGTGAGGCAGGTTGAAACTAATTTATCCTTAACTCTATAATCAATTTTGTATCAGAATGTCCTTTGTTATACTCAATCCGTCCATTTGACAATATTTTATAATCAGTGAAGCGGTTTGACTTTATTTCATATACACCTAATCATGTCCATCCTGCAATTTTTATCAATATTTAAGCATGCCTCCTATATTGTAATATTGGTTGGTTCGAGCAGCTGTAATATGTAATGCTACTGAGGAAAATATAGTACCTGAGTAGTGCATCAGAGTTGTAAATTTAAGGTGGAGGAAGATAAAATTTGACACTAATTCAGAATTCAGAGATACCCTATTGCATTGATGAGCGTGCCATTTGAACTAATAAATCCTAATCAATCATAATATTTGTAAAAGAATAAGGCATATCTCAGATCACCGAAAACCCAAACCATAGATATTCGAATGAGCAACAAATTAAATTTCAAACAAACTTTTGCAGAGTTTAGAAAGTTACCTCTCAGCTCTAGTTTAAGTTACATTCCCCATTATAACAGATATATATATTTGAATCTATAAATCGAGCCTTTTTGCTTTTTGTCCTCGATTTCAAATTTTTTTAAGGTTGTAGATCTTGACTCTTTTGTCTCTTCATCGGCATACCTTATATCACAAAAAAACTAAACCGTTGATATTTGAATGACCAGTGAATGAAATTTCAAACAAACTGCAGTAGTTTTAGACATGTCACCTCTCGGCTCCCAATTTTAAGTTACATTTCTTGTCACAAAATATATACATATCTAGATCTACAAATAAAAATCGTTTTGCCTTTTGTTTGTTCTCAATTTCAGAAAATTTTAAGGCTATAGATCTTGACTGTTTTGTCACTTCGTCGTTGATGCCAGAAGAATCAACTTGTGGCGGTGGTAGAATAAAGGAATTGGTTGCACTTCGACGGATCTGATTAAGACAAAAGAAGCGTTATTTGTCTGTAGTTGCCAACTTTTGTAGGGTTAAGGGCAGTTTGGGAAGTTCAAAAAGATGCCTTGTAATTTAGTGGAAAGAGTTTACATTATTAGTAGTAGAGATAATAAGTGTTTGCAGTCACTATAAAATCCGGTTGGCTCTGCCAAAAAATAAAAAATTAGAAACAAAAACCGACAAATGCTTCAACTCAATAAAAGGTTTTCTAAACAAAATTTAGGACAAAGTTTTGTGTGCTAACTCTTCCTCTACTGAAATCCATCATCCAGTCTTATTTGAATGGTTTTCTGAGGAAGAAGAGAGGATAACGAAGAAAATGACAATGAGTAGGAGGAGGAGGATGGTGAAGATGACAGTGAAGAATAATTTTTAAATTTGGAATGTACAAATAATCTTTTGTGTTCAAGGATGTCTTTAAAACGCTATGACTTTTTTAAAACTTACGTTGGTATGTTTTTTGTGTTTTTGTCGAGTATGATGTTTATTTTCATGTGCTCTTGTTGTTTATATAGCTTATGAAATCAACTTGTGTCATGGATCATTTGCTTAACTTGAATGTTGATTTTAATTTATAGTATATACGTTATGTAACAACCTGCATTCTACGCATCGGAGGATCGTAGAATATTTATTTCTTTCTTATACGAAGTCGTATGGTCATGTGGCTTTGGGAAACGACTATTGGGTTCATTTCCCATGTTCATGATTTTTGCCGATTTTTAAATGACCGTTTTGCCCCTAACTGATCTTGTTTCGTCCATAACTTTTGATTGGAAAGGAGTTTTGACCTGAAACCACTTCTATTGGATTTGAATGATGGTTTCTCTTTCCGTAGAGTGGTTACATTAGCCAAACGGACTTACTGTTTGGGAGATATGTCTGAAACAAGGTTAGAAGGTGAAAAACAGCTTAATTGGGCTAAACCGGGTGATTAACAGCTAGGCCCAATGGGGGATTTCGGGACTTGGGGTATTTAAGGGCTGCTAGGGTTAGGATTTCGGTTTTAGACTCATTTTTCCAGCCGCCACTTACCTCCTTCAAGCTCTAGCAATGGCCTCACCTTCTAATTTCATCCCAAATCATCTCTAATCACTTTCTAATCGAAGATTAAGCAAAACTACATCAAATCAAGGGAGGGTAGCACCAAATCTGAGAGAGAGCTGCTGGAACACATAGGGATTGGATCCAAATCAGAGATTATTTCAGATCTAAAGTTTGTTTGTGGCTAAGGTGAGTGATTTGCATTGTTTTTCACTAATTACGGCTAATAATGGTAATTAACGAAGATTAGCGAAATTATGGCTCAGAAAAATCTAGAAAAATTCCTAAAATTCTAAAACATCATTTTATGTCTCTGATATGAATTTGGGTTAATTTCGACTAATTTTGCAAATCCCGGAATTTGGGGGGTTAAGGGGTGATTAGTGATAATTAGCGAATTTATGCATGTTAAAAATCTGGAAAAATATTTATAAATGGCTAAGTATTGTTTTAGACCTCTGTTAGAAGTTTGGGTTAATTTGGTTAAGTTTTGTTAATCCTATGCTTAGTTGTTCTTAAACATGCTTAAGGGAAAATATGGAATTTTGGCTATGTTTGATCCATTTTAACCCATCATATTGTTGTTTTGGTGTTTGAGGTCACTTCTACTTGTTGCTATGACTGTATGGTATGCTTTGTGATTGATTATAATAGGTAGAATGGCCGAAAACGCCGTCGAGTGGCGTAAGTTGCTTGTTGGAAGAAGTGCAGGAGACCGGATCGGATAGCCCGACCCGACCCATTCATAAGACCCCGACCCGATCCGTCCATGGAAGGTGACCACGAGCCGACTCCTTTCACCTGAAGTTCTTTGACCGATCCGATCGTGAACGATGGGACGATACGACCGGAGCATGGCCACGATCCGAACCACCCAGAGCTGGAGTATGGAGTACGACCTGAACCGATGGTACCCTCCGATCCGACCAAGGGGAGCTAGTCACGAACCGAGACGTTAAGCATGACCTGGTTGCGTCCGAACCGATCCAGAGTGGGGTAGTGAAGGCCGAACCGAACCGTGTTGATGATGAGGAGCTGAATCCGAGCTGATCCAGCGATGACCAAAAACCCGAGATGCAAAGGTAGTTTAAATGGAAGTTAGAGCTCAGGATCCAGATGGGAACCAATGAGTTCACTTCGTGATTGGGCTTTGCTGCGGGACGTGTGCAAAGGGGTTGTCGATATTCATAACTTTGGTTCACCACTGAGAGATGGATGGTGGGCTTGTAGTGATAGTTACACGGGATTGGATTCCGTCATGGCCCAAAGTATTAGGTGACCAAAGTAGTGGATATCGTATGCTTTACGCACTGAGTGAGGGATGTGAGGATGATTGCTATGCTTGATTGTTTGACATCACTATGACATGCACACCCCCACCCCCGTTATCTTTACATCATTTGAAAGGGTACCTTAGAGTGTTGTACAGTATGTAGTGCTAACTCTTTGGTTGCAGGTCCAGGTTCAGGTATGATTGGATTATACCTGTTATTATTCTGTTTAGAAGCTTATCGCTCATACCAGACTTTATGTCTGACCCAGAGTTTTATGTCTCTTCTTATTACTCTGGGTGCTCACATGAGCAGACTAGAGACAGGTTAGCTGGTGATGCGCGAGTAGCTGATTCGGAGGCGAGCAGGAGGCTTCCACGTATGATATATAGATATTCTCCATGTGTCGCTGGTGGTCGCTACTTGGGCATTAGTAGTGTACCTCCTTTATCTTGCTTTTGTTTTGTTGAGACAGTTTGAAAAATTGTAATAATGTTGGCTTTGGATCATAAGCTGTACTTGGATTTTCCGCTGCTATGTTAGTTTATTTTCAGCTTATGCACTGTCTCACCTGTTTTATGTCAAGTATGTTGTTATTATATTTTATCCTATGCGCTGTGAGACATTCTACAGGTTCCTTGATTAGCTCATTCTCTTCTTTCTTTTCTTTTGATGACCGTTCCGTGCTAACTGGACATGTGTACAGTGCACCTTTGGAGAAAATGTCGGTTGGTGCGGGGCGGGCCTTCACACTTGGTATCGGAGCTCTAGGTTGCGTAGTTAACCTAGGGAAAGACACTAGAGAGAGATAGTACGTATATGAGAGCGCGTATTTGTGATTACTTTGGTTTTCAAAAGCTATATATATATACTATTGGTAGTATAAGAATGAAGTCGTACTACACTATCACCACTATGGGGTCGTTAATCGTTTCCCCTTTTACAGATTAACGATGAGCCGATATCCTAGAGGTGCTGGTAGAGGGACCAACCATGGGAATGCTCCTGACATGAGGACAATGTTCACTAACTTCATGAGGGAGATGCTTAGGGATGTTCAAGGGGTAGTTCCCAATCCCGGAAATGGTGGTGGTCCAGTAGTGCAGGCGCCTAGGGTCGATTTCGCCAAGTTGTGCAAGGATTACACTAACCTTGGTGGGAAGCCGTTCCACGAAATGGAGTCGGCCACAGATGTTCAGGACTGGTTAGATAGCTGTGATCGTATCTTCGACGACTTGGGTATCGAGGATGCGATGAAAAGAAGGTTAGCGTCTCGTCAACTGCAAGGGCGAGCGATGAATTGGTGGAATGCCATTAGAACAGCTACTCCAAAAGAACAAGTTACTTGGAATCAGTTAAAGACTCGCTTTTGTGATAAGTTTATTCCAGCTGCTCATAAATCAGAACTGTTCAGGAAGTTCTTGGAGCTTAAGCAGAACGGTAGAGCAGTTTCGGAGTATATCGCTGAATTCGACACTTTATCGAAATATGGATGGTCCCTTATCGATACAGTCGAAATGAAGAATGAGAAGTTCATAACTGGCTTGGATGGGTACTGTAACAACCCGTATTTTTGAATAACATGTTATAACGTAAATCAAGGCAGAGTTAAATTTTAAAATATGAATCAAGGGAAACGGGCTATGCCATTGCGTTCGTCTCGGAAAAATACGCGAAATAGAGTCCGAGTTTTCGAAAATCGGAGTCCGTATGACCAAGATATGGCCCGTCAAATTTTTCAGAAAATTTCAAGTTAAAAAACAGTTCAAATTTGAATTCAGAATTCAAATTCAGCCCAAGCAGGACAGGCGGGAAAATTCCCGCTAGCCCCAAGTCAACTGGGGAGTCGACTTGGGAGTCGACACACCCCAGGTGGTGTCGACTGCCCAGTCGACACCCCTGTCGACTTGGGTGGTCGGCCAGTCTGGCCTGATGCACCTGTTTTGGCTCCTGGGTCTTGTTTTGTTGGCTAGTGACATGAATTGATGGCTCAGATCTGAATTAGGGTTAATCCTATGGCCTAAACTAACCTAATCTTCTATAAAAAGACCCTAATACCTAGCCTAAATCAACACAAATCATTCCTACAACTAAACTATGCCAAAATGCTTCCTAATCATGGCCTCCACCTTCATATCATGGCCTCCATCCTCTTCATGAAAGTTTGAGTGTTCTAAGCTAGTAAAAGAGCCATCTTTCTTCATCAAAACAAGGATCTTTCTTCATACAAATCAAAGGAGCTTCTTGTTTCTCAAGACAACTTGGAGCTTATATTCAATTGGGGTTTTTTAGTGTTGCTATTGTGGCTTCGTCTCAATCTTGTTTTATTTTATAGTCTTCATAGCATTGTAAGCCCTATTCTACTATTAGATTTAAACTATGAAGTTAAAAATGACATGTTGCAAGTTTCTGTTTGGGCCTAAGTATGATTTGTGCTTTGAATCTATCATGTTATGCATAGATTTGTTCTATGCATGTTTGTAAAGCTATCACCTTGACTTTGTGGATTGAAAGCTATGAGCTTTGTTTGGGAATGTTGCATAATGCAACATAGAAACTCTCATAATCTTTAGGTTCACTTGCATATGATGTTATATGCAAATCACTAGTTATCATCCTATGCCATCTATGACTATGTATCACCTATTTGCTAAGTTTAATGCCACACATGTGTAGATTGGAATTGAATCTAAGTGCAATATTTGCCTTGAACCTATCATTGTATGCATAGATCTATTCATGCCTCTCTTGATCTATGATTGTGGACCTATCATGAACCTAGTACCATTCATGTTGACCTTTGGGAAAAATGCTATGAGATGGATTATGGCTTATGCATGTTAACAAACCTTAACCCCTCATGTTCCTTAGCCTGCATATAATGGTATTGAGCCTATTTGCAATTATGCATGCTTGTGGCCAAAGCACCCTTATGCTATTATGCATGCTCGAGGCCAAAGCACCCTTATGCTATTTGATATGTTTGAGGCCAAGTCACCTTTTATGCTATCATACATGTTGAGGCCATATGCTAGTATGTTGAACCCCTTTTTGCCTCAAATATCACCATGTTTAACTTGTGATAGACTTTGCCATCTTATGCCCACCTTGTCATATTCTTATGTTCCCCCTTTTTTTGATCTATTTGTGTTGATGCGAACTTACGTGCGATGGGGTTACGTTATGGGTAAACTTAAATGACATGAAACATGACTTGAAAATATGACATGTGATTATACTTGAAAACATGAACGTGGACATGACATGTAGTGAACATGAAAGTGGCCAACTCGAGGTTGGGTTGAGTTTGTAGCATAAATCTACCCGGAACTGACCGGCTTAACTAGTGGCTACAAACAATAAGACCCAATGTGAGTAGTTGGTCATATCGCACTTAAAACCTGAGGTTAGACTAGGTTGTGGTGTAAAGCTACGCGGACCCGCCCGGCTTAACTAGTAACCACAACAAAGTCTAATGTGAGAGGTTGGGGTGCATTAAGTTAATTAATGCCACATGGTAGGGTTAAGTCATGGACTACTTGAATACTTAACCAATTAAACACGATGGATTGGTAGGGATAAGTCATGAACTACTTGAATATACTTAACCAGTTGAACACGATGTATTGATAGGGTTAAGTCATGAACTGCTTGGATACACTTGACCAACTCAATACATGGTTAGGATTGGGTTAACCACACTTAACCCATTTAAAACCCTAGTTACGTGGCCATTTTTAGCAGTAACCTACTTGGGAGTATCTGGATACCCTGGACTAGGCTAGGGTGGGGCACGATTACTGACTGATTGTAAGAGACCAAAAGAGACGGCTGAAGAGTGCACCGGTTGTTCAGGCGGACCATGGTCGTGCACATTAAGTCCGGAGTTGAACATGGGCACTGGTAGGTTTAGACTATGCGTGCTTGAATTGTGTCTGTGGTTTACACCTTAGGGCTGGATACACCCTAGGGTGGACCTTGCACAGTTAACTACATTCTATGATTAGGCCGTATGACACCGATACACGACGAGTTAGGCTTATAGGGAGCCGATCGACTAGACCGAGTAGTTGGACCTTGATTTAGGTCATCTCATGATGTTGGGCCAACTTTGGGCCAAGGGATCATTTCTTGTTTATACTTGACATGGATTAGAATACTAGTACACCTGGTGCAACTTAACCTTGTATATGCGATGCCACACTTGATCCATCTTGTTAACTTTTCACCATGCCAGTTATCATCCTATGTTTCATCTCTGTTTTACATGTCCAGTTAACTTTATTAGTTTTTACACTAATAGTAGGTAGGACTTACCAGTCTTTTTGACTGACCCGTTTTCTTTCGTCTCTTTTCTTCCGTCCCCCCCCCCCCCCCCAGGTTCTCAGGGTGGGAACACTAGCACCTAGCTTGGATCTTTAGCTTGCTTTCTGGATAGCTCATGTACGGTTTGGACTTAAGCTCGCTATGGCTTTACCACTTCTACTTTGGGGGATAGTTTACTTTATGTTATTTCCAGTTTTCAGTTTATGTTTCTAGACTTGTAGTAGTTGGAAATAATGACTCAGTACTTTGATGTAACTTGACTATGGTTTTGAAATAGTAGTTTTATCCGCTGCTTTACTTACTCTGTTTTACTTATATGTTCTGTCTTGTGATATCTTTATGCATGTTTACCCTGTCCAACACCCCTCCAAAGCCAGTGCACTTGCAAGAGTGACCCTGGCGGAGGTGGGGTGTTACATTTGGTATCAGAGCATAAGGTTTACGAGACTGAACAAAAGGTTTTTAAAACTTACCTTTTGAAAAACTATTTTCAAAACCGATTATAAAGAAGTATTTTTCCAAGAAAAGTCTAGTTTATTTTAAAACGCTATTCCCCAAAAGCCATTGGCACTATCCTTAGTTTCCTCGTTCTGAATCTATATTTTTCTTCGTTTCAGTATGGCTGATAATTTTGCCATTTTGGAGGGCGTACCAGTACCTATTTGGTTTAGAAGGTACATAAAGGCAAGGGCGAATGAAGCTGGCCCCATGGACATTCCTCCTCCTCCCCCCGTGGCTAACATTCCTCCTCCTCCCCCGTGGCTAACATTCCTCCTCCTCCCCCCGTGGCTAACATTCCTCCTCCTCCCCCCGTGGCTAACATTCCTCCTCCTCCCGTACCTGAGGTTCCTCCTCCTCCTCCTCAGCGTCCACAAGCGGATTTCGCGAAGATTTGCAAGGACTTTAAGGCGATGGGTGACAAGAATTTTATTGGGACGGAGACTTTTTTTGAGGCAAGAAACTGGTTAAAGGAAACTGAAGTCCTCTTTGCTATCTTTGATATGGAAGACCGTAGGAAAGTTCTGTTGGCAGTATGGCTGTTGAAAGGGGAAGCTGCATATTGGTGGGTAGTCACCACCACTACTAGGCCAATTCAGAATTGGGATGACTTTAGGAGAAGGTTTGGACTGAGGTTTCTATCATCGACAGAAGAGAACCTTCAGATGGAGAGGTTCCTATCACTAAAGCAAGGGGACATGACCGTTAGGGAATACGTGGATAAGTTTAATCAGCTTGCTTGGTTCGGTTTAGACTTAGTTAACACAGCTCAGAAGAAGGCCCTACACTTTGCTCTAGGATTGAACGAGCCATTGCACGGGTTGGCCATGTATCACATACCCATGGGGGCGACCTTCGAGAGTTTGGTAAATATGGCCCTGCTTTAAGAGGAAGATAAGAGTGGTAAGAAGGAAGTCAAGTTGAATGAGTCTCAAGGCAAGAAGGTAGATTCCGAGAAAGGAGGCAAGAACAACAACAGCAAGGACAACAAGTCAAGAGAAAGGAGGAAGTGCAACTTCTGTGGGATCATTGGGCACATAGCCAAAGACTGTAGGAAGAAGAAAAGGAAGTTGGGAGAATGCTTTCATTGTGGAAAGTCTGGACACTTCAGTAAGGATTGCCCAAGGAAGCGAGGACAAGGGCAAAGGCAAACTCAGCGAGCAGGATCCTCTGGAGGGCAGTTGCAGGCTCTCATCGCTCTTCCAGCTTTTGATCGAGGTAGTGTTTCTATAGAAAGTCATGTTTACATTTCTGATTTCCCTGTTCGTACCTTATTTGATTCTGGCGCATTGCATAGTTTTATTTCTTCCGATCTTGATTGAAAGTTTGCACCTAAGTACTAGTCTAGTTGAGAATCCCGTCAGTGTTTCAAATCCAATTGGGGGTTCCTCCCATCTATCTATGATTTGTATGGATTTGAGGATTTCTATCTTGACCGTAGAATTCACATGTAATGCTTATGTTCTCGGCTTCATGGGATACGGGTTGATTTTGGGCCTGGATTGGTTGTCCAGTTATGGAGCCATTCTTGACTGTGAGCATAGGGTAGTGAGGCTCATGACTCGCCTCGGTAATACCCTAGAAATTTCTGGTAACCCTATGGATCCCGTCATGTTATCTTGAATCTCTTGACTCGTCCATCGATGATCTGCAATCTATGAGAGTGGTCCGAGAATATCCTGGTGTCTTTGAAGAGGTTAAGGGGTTACCCCCTAAACACGAGATAGACTTCCGTATTCGTCTTGTTGATAATGCCAAGCCAGTTTCATTGCCTGTTAGGCACATGGCCCCGCGAGAAAGAAGAGAGCTTAGCAAGCAAATCAAGGAGTAGCCTGAGAAAAATTTCGCTAGGTGAAGCATTTCAGAATGGGGTGCTCCGGTGGTGTTCGCCACTAAGGCGGATAGTCCATTCCGCTTAAGCATGGGTTATAGAAATCACCCTAGTAAGTACCTTTGGCAATGTGGATTGGCATTTGTTTTCAAGAGATAGTTCTTCTGCGTGGAATACCGTATAGGATGTAAACGAGATCCAAGATTCACTAACGAATTTTGGAAAGCTTGCATGAAACCATGAGCACACAGTTATGTTTAAGCCAAGTATTCTAGGAAAAGAATAAGTGGAAGTGGAATGAGAGGCAACAGTGAAATAAGTTCTAACTCATGTTTTGGAAATAAGAATTAAGAAGCTACGGAATTGTGAAGTTAAAAGACGGTCAAGGCACGATAGGATTAAGCTCAAGAAAATGCGACTTAGAAGATTGAAGACCAGATACGCGCATCATATCTCTTTTTAAGAATATATCCTTGATCCCTATTATTCTGCAGAACTTACTCGCATGCTATCTTTTAAGTATATCCTCTCGGTCCTATTCTCAATCTTAGTTCTGTCGCAAACCCCATAAGGAGTATGACTCGCCTGTTTGTGATATATAGTTGGGGTGAAGATGTCCGTCAAGTTGACCAAACTATTTGGGCTTTATGGGATATGGGTCATAGTGGATAGATTCACGAAGAGCGCCCATTTTATTCCGGTGAAGAGCAAGAGGACCACATAATGGCTAGCATCTGTTTATCTTCGAGAGATAGTGCGATTGCATGGAGTTCCTTCTAGCATAGTCAGCGATCGTGACCCAATCTTCACTAGCCAATTTTGGAATAGTTTGCAAGAAGCTATGGGTACACAATTGAATCTAAGTACAGCCTATCACCCACAGACGGATGACCAAACCGAAAGGGTGAATAGAGTGCTAGAAGATATTTTGAGGCTTTGTGTTCTTGACCTTGGTGGTACTTGGGAAGACCACCTTCCTCTTGTAGAGTTTGCTTATAATAACAGCTACCAAGCAAGCATAGGGATGGCACCATTCGAAGTTTTATATGGGAGGCCGTGCAAGTCACCAACATGTTGGTGGGAGACGACGGATAAGCTTATACTTGGGCCCGACATGATAAGGGTCACTTCCGAGAAGGTTGAGTTGATCTGAAGGCGGATGAAAGCGGCCCAAGACAGACAGAAATCCTACGCAGACAAGCGAAGGACAGACTTAGAGTTCGAAATTGGAGATATGGTCTTTGTGAAGGTTTCTCCTTTGCGAAATGTGGTTCGTTTTGGAGCAGTTGGGAAGTTGGCACCAAGGTTCGTAGGACCCTTCCCTATCATAGAGAGGATTGGGAAGATGGCTTATAAGGTGGAATTGCCCGAGAAGCTGGCCGGAGTGCACAATGTTTTTCATGTCTCGCACCTCCGAAAATGCCTACATGAGTCAGCCGAGGTAGTTGAGCCTAGCATTCTTGAAGACATGGAGGTAGAGAAAGAGGCAACTTTGAGACGAGCTCCGATTCGTATCTTGGGAACGGAGATCAAGAAACTGAGAAATCGAGAAGTCAAGTTAGTAAAGGTTCAGTGGAGTGAAGCCAATGAAGATGCAACTTGGGAAACCGAGGAGAAGATGTGTAGGCTTTATCCATTCCTTTTTGAGGGTACATTCTTAATCTCCTTTCCTAGTTAGCATATCTTTCTTTTGCTATCCATGTTTATCTAGTTATCTCGTTAACCTTGTCATGAGAACCTTAGGTAGAAACCCTTGGTTGAAACATGTATTTGAAACATGTTATGCTTGATGTTTGCTAGTGGTTG